>JBAMCH010000005.1:16021668-17271668 GCA_037075245.1 Drosophila mimetica | reverse complement strand
ACAACCAGCAAGCGTAGAAAAGAAAAAGAATCACAAACAACGAAGCAGCTAGAAAGAGGGGAGACGAGAAGAAAGGTGAAGAGAGGAGAGCAGCGCAGCAGAAGACACGACACTGCGGATGAAATGTAGCAGAATTCCTCTTCCTCTTCTAATGTTCTGTGTGCGGTGACGAAGTGAGGCCAAAAGAAACCGAGCGAAGAAAGAGAAGAAAGGAGAGACGGCAGCAGAAAGAGCTCGAAAAACATAAAACACAAACTCACACGCTGGCAGAACGGTTAACTGAAACGCAACCAATAACAACAACAAGTAAGTAACGCTCAGTGAGAGAGAGAGAGAGGGGAAAAAGGGGAGAGAGGGGCTCCAAAGTCTCTCTTGGAATTCAAATCAGAATCTGAATCTTGGTCGAGTCAGAAACAACAACAACAACGTCATCGAGAATGTCAATAGAACCAGGATTGTCAGGCGCCATTAAAAATGATTTTTATTGAACAACTTTGATTGGGAGGGAGGTGGGTTATGGAAAACGCCATTTTCTGAAAATTGTTTACCTTCTTTATGGAACCAAAATTCTTTCTGATATCGGTTCATATACATTTTTTCTTAACAAAATCGTAAGATTTCATATACAATATCATTTCGATATAAACACAGAACCGACCAAAATTGATATAAAAAAATGAAAATTTTTTGTGTTTTTTTTCCCCTGTGTTAGATCTAACTGAAGAAAGTCTTCTTGATTCCATAGTTATTTAATTAAATTTGACTAATAGGTGTTCAATATCAAAGATTTGTTCTTATAGATATTTCTTATTGGGAGTTTTTTCTTTTTTTTGACAAAATTTTATATATGTTAGTTGTTTTCATTACATACATAATAAATAATATTCCTTTATAGACGTCTTATTTAGCTTTTTATTGACTTCAGATCCCTTAAAAAATATGTACAACTTATAGAATGTAAGAAACCTGCTCCTAAAATGAAATCATCCATTCCTATTCCCCCAAAAAAATATGCACAATCAGTCAATCGATTAATCAGACCGCCCAATGTCACTGCCAATGGCAACAATGAGCTCTCTGTGAGCCACCCCCATCATAGCTAATTATAGAGATAGTAAAGTTTTGGTATGAGCTCACCCATCGGTCGAGATGCAATCGATTTCCAGGCATTTGCACGTGTTAGCCTCAAACCTTTTCGGATTCTTTTGGGGTTGGGGGATTCCAAAAGGCCCAGATGCCGATGCCAAGACCTGTTCTCTCCACCGAATGCGATCGATTTCAATTTGTGTAACGGCACTTGGGGCTCCTCATCTCGCTGCAGTTGCATCATAAGCCTGTCCTAACGGTTCTCGAGTGGTTCTAGATGCTATACATATTTCGGTGTATTCCGTACGATCCCTACGATCCAATCGATTTGGCTCGCCTCGGTTCGTTTCGTATTCGTTTTGTATCGTTTTTCGGCTTTCGTTCGGTTTCGATCAGCGACGTTTTGGCAAATCATGGCAAAAAAAAGAAGCCAAGAACGCTGCTGCTGCGCTGCCAACAACGGTATACGATGGCAAACAGTTAGGCGTGCAAAAAGCCTGAAAAAAAAGAACAGAAATAAGGAAAAAAAATCGACGCAAAAGCTATAAAACAAAAAATTGGTGGTGGCGCAAAAGAAAACTGGTTCCGGCCATCGAAGAATGCCGCAGCGGCCACTTGGCCAGGTCCGAATGTCTCTCTCTCTGTGTGTGTGTGTGTTTGTTTGTTTCGATGTATGCGTGCCACTTCCGTACAACAACGCCCTGACCCCCCTTCCCCCCCAGTCACAATTGGCCTCTCTCCATGGAGTTCGCGTTCGTTGCCTGAGTCTTTTGTTTTCCCTGCTCTTTGCCGTGTTTTCTTATCGCGCTGCTATAATTTCATACCCTGACCGAAAGGCGTAGGGTGATTTCATTAGGGTTCGACTTAGGGAGGGGGGTAAGGGTCAGCGTTACGAATATCAAGGTCTTGATCCGAAAGCCATACTTCAGTGATTTTATGGGAGAATGATTTTTGAACGGTTTTATGTTTTTTGGGTTAAGCGTTTCAGTTTTTATCACAGAGTCCCAGGTGTCTAGAACACTTTCCCATTCGTTGTTAGTTGGGTTTCTTTACAGAAAAGAAATTTGATATGAAAGTGGATCATTTCTACCATATTTTATATCTTTTAATGTCAAATTTATGATTTAAACATATCAACTTGATATTATATCATATAAGTCATTTTTATTTTATTTTTTAACAAATAATGATATAGTATGAATGAAATGATATCAAAATGATATGATATGAATGAAATGATATTAAAAAGATATGAATATCAATCAGATTTATTATACTTTTTTTTTTTACCATTACAATTTTAGGAAATATTTAATTTTAAGTTATCATTTATTTAAAACTTCTGAAAAATTATTTAACTGAAGTGTCGTCCCTAATTGAATCCTTTTCAGGGTATCTAGCAATTCTAGTTAGTTTTTCTAGTCTTTTCATTTTGCTATCGATACTTTTTTCTCTTGCTTTTCGCTTTCGTGCTCATTTTCATGCTGGAGACATGCTGGCAAAGAAGAAACCGAGCCGCAAATGCTAAAAATGCATAACAAAAGCCAAAGCAAACACCATCGCAGCTCACACAGTCACTCACACACTCTCGCTAATGCGACAAAGATGTTAATTGACTTTTACTTTATTTAAACAAAATAGTCACAGCGAACGAACCAACAGTCGTGGTCTCCATTGAGTGAAATTTTTAATTTACGTTTTTTATTAATTTATTTTCGTGTGGTTTTCGCGGCACATTCCCGCATCTCTTTATCCACGGCGTCATCATTTCGGACAGACACTTCTCTTCTTTTGTTGTCGTCATCGATTTCGTTTTTCGATCGCAGCCCTACACACTGTTATTAAGTTTTAATCGATTTGGATGATGCGATAATTGGAGGCATCAAAAATCAATTTCGCCTGGGAACTTTTGCCAGCTTTGATTTAATAACATCGATAGAGCAGAGTTCAATTTTTGTGGTCTAAACTTTAAATTCGCTTGAGAAAGTCGCGAAAGAAATCGAAAGATATGTGAATAGAACTATATTTGTTGGGAATACAGGTTTTGATTAGATTCTTTATTAAAAAAACATAAAGAATGCTGCTTGCCTTCTTATACATTTTACTTTTACAATTTCACCGTAATTTTTTCATTATCAAATAATACCCTGTGATTGTCAAATGATAAATTAGCACTGTTAGATGTTAAGGTACCATGCCAAAAATATCAGAAAATAGTTTACCAAAAATAAAAATAAAAAGAAAATATTTAAATAAAAATATTAAACAGAAAGTACCTTACAAAAAATGTTTACCAATATATTATTTGACCAAAAATATAAAGAAAAAGATAATTTACAAAAAATATTAAAAAGAACATATTTTTTACTAAAAAAATCGAATAGAAAATATTTGGCCAAAAATACCAACAAGAAATTATTTTACTAAAAATATCATTAATAAAATATTTGACCAAAAATATCAAAATGAAAATTTTTTACCAAAAATATCAAAATGAATTTTTTGAATTTGAACTTATCTGCTTAATAATAATAATCAAGGTGTAAATATCTGTGCTGCTTTAATCAGATATGAATATGATTTAAAGATTCAATCGATTTCTTTTTAACTAAAGTCTGAGCCCCATTTTTGGCGGCGGCACCTCCGTCGGATGCGGATTGGCAGTACCTTTTTGGCCCCGAACTGAACTGTCTTGTCCCACATTCCGCGACGCCCCCAAGACGCAGCTGCTTCCCAGCACTCGAGGGCGCCCACTTCCAATTGGCCTGTGTGTGGATGGTACACGCAAAAAAAATCTATAATTCTTAAAAGTTCAGTTTACGAACTAAAATTTTCTAGTAGATTTGAAAGTGCTATTTCACTTTATTAAATATAATATTTAAATTAATTATTTACATAATTTATGTATGTAGTTTAATACATTAATTTGGTGCAGTGTAGCTGGCTTCCCTCGTTGCTGCCACCAATGTTGCGGGTGCGGCAGCAACGCATAGACGCAAAAACGATGGCAAAAAGCAAATCAAGCGGCACTCCTTTTGGCTAAAACACCAGCGGATTTTAGCCGAGTTGAGTTGATTGTTAGAATACTTTATGCACCGCCACTTTCAATTGTCTCCGGCAGAGACGTTTGAAAATTTCCCTTTTTGTTTCTGCATGCATCAAGTTATCCGCGCCGCCGCAGCTTGTGGGCTTGTCTCGCTGTGTATTTGTGATTGATGAGCAAGCTGGCAACATGGCGCGCTTTTTTCTTTACCAAAGGTTTATTGGCCTTTTGGCTTACTCTCTGCACGTGCGTGTGTGTGAGTGTGTGTGTGTGTCGCCATTTTAGCTCAAAACTTGGCTTATACCATTTGGCTTGACTCTGGTTTTGGTTTTTCGGTTTTGGCCCTGGTGGTGCTAGTGAAATCGTGCGCCGACTTCAACTTCTTGCTAAATATTTCTTCTTTCTACAAAGAAATTTTCTATTTGTCCAACCCGAAAACGAAACGAAAAAAAGCAGCAGCAGCAGGGCAATTAAGCCGCTTACTGCAACAACAGAGGAATAATATATGACTAGTCACTCCCTAGACAAGCCAAGAGTGCGTGTGTGTTGTTGACTGTTTTTGGCCCGAGCTTTTAGCCAATAAGTCAAACTGTCAGTCAGGCAGTCGCAGCCAGACGTTGTTGACGTCGTCGTCGCCGTTGGCTTTAATTGAAATGGCCTGGCCATTTGGCCCGGGGGGGAAAGCAGGGGGAGGGGTGCTTGGGTTTTCTTTGCAGTCCAGACTGCAATCCAAATTGAATTAGCCGGGAATTTTGCGGAGCCACAGGGCACAAACGAGCCAACGAGCCGCAGATTATCGCGATCTTGGCCAGATTGGAATGCCAGATCCACTTTGGGCAACTGTGTGAATTTGGAAAGCCAGAAGTTGGCAGTTTTTAAATTGGATATGGCCATTTTGGGTTAAGCAAAAAAATAAAAGAGAGCCAAAAAAAAAATATCTATAAATATTTATACATTTTTATACCAAAACATAACCTTTTAATTATTTATGATTATCTTTTCAAATAGCGCAAATAGCGCACACGCAGCCAAAACGAAAGCCAACTTGCATATCGAAAAGCAATAAACTTAAAAGTAAACAATAACTAAATGCATAATTGCGAATGTGTTAAGTGGGTAACAAAAACGCAACTTGAAAGTAAACCGTAGTAAACCGAAATTAATTGCTGCTCGAATTGCAAATTGCAGTTCGTCAAACCACCGATTCAATTAAAACAAAATCGAAATCGTAAACGAAAACAACTCGAGCCACATAATTAAACATCATATTTGGCTGTGCGTGTGCGCGAGATGGCGAGGTGTTGTTGTTGCTGCGATAAAAAAAAATCAACTATCGAGTTTCACTTCGTGGCAGCTAAAGTTAAAGCCAAAGCCCCCGCTCTCAGATTTTTCATTTGTTTTTTTTAGCCACTTCTCTAGGGCCATTCAGACTCCGCAGCAATGCCAAGAATGTGTCAATACACTCGAGAAAACGAGAAACTGGCTGCCGAGACACACATTCTTCAAGCTAACCAATACAAACACCAACACCCGATTCCGATTTATGCATAACTTAACATTTAAGCATTTAAGCAGGTGCGGCAGTCGGCTGCCTCTGTGTGGAGTGCTAACTATGTGTGTGTGTGTGTGTCATAGCTGATAACAAATCATTTTTAGAAATCGAACAAAAGCATCTCTCTTACAGAATTCGATTTTGTCTCTGGCGGTCATGGGAACACGATTGCCATCGGAATATTTCCCATGTCAATATGGAAATGAGAAAAAAGTTTGAAATTGAAATTTCACTCAATTTCAGATATGTCACCGAAAATCAAAAGATTTAGGCAGCGAACTTGAAAATGAAATTAAATACTTGACCCGTTAAAACGAAAGACTTAGGCAACGAACTTGATTCTTTTCTTGATAATTGAGATCTTTCGGTTCTTTTACATTATTTTATACTTTTGTAAACATGTTTATTTGTCATGATAGTTAATATTGCAATAGAATATATTACAATATTTTAAAAGCCACAAAAATTAATTTGTTATTCATTTAAATGGGAACTTGACCCATAAAAACGAAAGACTTAAGCAACGAACTTGACTGACTTGACTCTCTTCTTGATGATTGAGATTATTATATTATTATATTTTGAATTATTAATATTATATTTTAAAAAAATATATGAGAAGTCTAACTAAACCACAAAAAATAATTTCTAATTAATTAAATATTATATTTAACAAATGAAATAAAAAATGGTAATTTGTTATTTTAAATATAATATTAAAATTAAAAAATATATATTTTAGAAGTCTTATCTAAACCACAAAAACTAATTTGTAATTAATTTACAGTAGAAAAATTAAATATTATATTTTAAAAAATTAAATAAAAAGGGGAACCTCATTTGAACTGCCATCGATTGCGTAATTTCCGTTGCCAACTAAGCTGGCCAACGCAGGTCGATCGCACAAACTTGGTTCAACTTATCCAACACAGTTAGCCGCAAATGAAATTCTTACGATTGTCATTCCACATCGTTGGATATTTGCTCATTGATTACGAGCACACACACACTCGCACTCACACTGTCGCATAATCATGATGTTAATGCCGAGGCTGTTGTTGCTATTTTCGTTGCTGCCGATTTGGCTTTGCTGCTGCTGCCTTAGCATTAAACATGGACTGCAGCAGGCAGCAACAGCGACAGCAACGTCTTAGCATTGGAATGCGGTCGAACCCGTAGCTAGCCAAGATTTTTGTTGGCTGCCTTAGCCATTGTTTTTGTGATTATTACACAGAGGAAAAAATATAAAATAAAAATAACTTTAGGTTAAAACAAAAATTTCTTAATTTTTTTAAACAGAAAAATACAAAATAAATATTATTGGTTCGAAATCAAAACCATTTTAAATCAAGCATTTTTTTCCTAAATTTAAAGTATCCCATTTTCGCTGAGTGTACAAGGTATGTAGCCCCAAAAGATCGAGGGAAAGAGAGGGCCAGAGTGCGTACGTGTTGGCCTGATGAGGCGGCGAACTGAATGAAATTGTCTGACGAAGTGTCAGCCTCCCACTTCCCCCCGCGAAAAGTCGAAAACAAGTTCCTCTATTGACTCTGTTAATTTGTGAGCACTTGCCAGGCCAGATTCGTTACTGGGCCAGGCCCAACTTCAGTTTCAGCTTCAACTCCAAAACTCCAAATCCACTTCCAGCCAGCGAATCCAAATCCGATTGACTCACTTAAGCCAAAACTGCATGGAGTCAAATCAAATCATATTAAATAGCGACAGCTTCTCTCTCGCTCGCTGTTTTATTTTCATTTCAGTTTTCTGTTGTTTTGGGCATAAATATTTATGTATGTATGTGCTAAAGGCATTTGCCGCAAAACAGGTGAAAGTTTTCGCCTGAGAAAAGGCAAAAGACAAAACAACGGCCGCATAAGCCAAGAAGTGTGTGTCTTCTTTGTTTTTTTTTTCTTATTTATTTTCGCTCTTCCCGCATCTGCTTAATATTCTTTGGGCTTTCTGGGCGTTCGCATTTCATATTTACGATATTGCTGCTTTTTTTTTTTGGAAATTTCTTAATGAACTTGAATGTTTAGCTTCTTTCGTTGCCGTTCCCTGTTTTGGGGCGATCATAATTTGAAACGCATTCTTGGCATATTAATTGGCTTTCATTGGGCCATGTTGAGGCTGGCAAGTGACGCCTTAAATATTTTTAGTGGCCAATTGTGAAGGCAAGACATGTTTCGTACTTAATATTGATCTGCTTCGGTTCAAGATTAAAATCATATTATTTCTTGACAGTGATACAAAAAAGATTTAAATGCTTAAAGCAATGTCAACCTGTGAAAAAGCCATTAATCATGTTCTTTTCATGTTTTTCTTGGAACATTTAACACGATACAATAAAAAGTAATTAGACAGCTTATGCATGACCTTGCTTTTACTTGAATATTTCTATTTTTGTATTAATTAAATAAAAAGAATATTCCAACATCTCATTTTATTTCATAAATCTAAAACTTCAAATATATAAAAAAAATTATAAATTTTATTTATGATAATATTAATATTTCATTTCAAAATATTCAAACATCTCCTTTTATTTTCTAAATATTAAAATTTAATATTTATTAAATTAATTATACCTGCGATTTCGTTTTATTTACTAAATCTAAAACGTTAATATTTATTTATTTATTTCTTGTACATTTCAATTAATAATTTATATTTTTTATTTTGCCAATTTGTGGCGTCCCTTCACCAAAGCCGTTTGCCATTTCGAGAATTCCTAACGTGTCTTATTTAATAAGTTTGATTCCCTCGCATCTTCTGCAACGATGCGATGCGATTGTTAGTGTCATTGTTGCCGCTTCACGATTTAGTTTTTTTTTTGTTTGTTTTGTTTTTTTGTGTTTACCTCCGCCGTTGCATTTCATTGCACCCCGGTCTCGGTTGGCAAACACTTCCACAGAGACACACAAAACAAAAATAAAGTGAAATAAAAAAATATATATGGGTTCGTAGATGCGAAGAAACGAAGCAATCTGAACTTTCATTCATGGCGCGGCCTTCGCGTCATTGACTCCGAACAGTCACCGTCACTGTGAATCGCTCACGATCAAAATCACACCGCGGTGTTCGGGATAAGCCCGTGATAAGCCAGTCGACGGGGCAGCAATTTTATAATGCAAAATGCCGAGGTATTTTATAGAAAGGCGCCATAATTACACGAATTTTTCCCGAATGCCTTGATTTTTGTGCATATTTTTCGTTTTCGACTCGCCTTGAGAAAAGTTTTCATTAAAACGTACTTAACAAATGCCATTTTGTTTGTTTTTTTTCTTGCAGCAATGAATCAACCGGTTTGAAGATCTCACATCCAAACCGCAACATTCCAACCGAATTCGATCCAGAGATCATCTCGTCATCATCGTAAGCCCAGGAGCGAGGGAGTTTCGGGAGAGTATCGTTTCCACACTGACCTGAACCGACCGGAGGAGAGCGAGTCGAGAGCCGCGAGCACGAGCACCCCGGAGCCATGGACTGGGCCGAAGGCGATCTGGTCTGGTTCGACCCGGGCATGGGCCACCCCATTCCCGGCGAGATCCAGGAGGTCCATCGCGCTGCCCAGGTGATCGTCGTCCAGGCGCTCATCAAAGGCAAGGTGAGTGATCTTAGCGTACCAAATACCAATAACTATCTAGTAATAGTAAAAGTTGCATCTTTGATTTTTTTAAATATTTTTTTTTTTATTGTAAATTATTTATTTTTTTAAGGAGTGTTTTTAAAATTTATTATTTGTCATAACAACCTGGCAATTAATATTAGTACACTTTCCGGTCGATATAAGAAATTTAACATTTTTTCAAACTTTCGAATTTTTTATAATTTCGATATACGATTTCGATTTTTGGCCAAAATCCGATTTTTTGCATAATTTGTTTTTGCTCTAATTTGTGCAAAAATGCTCCGATATTAAATCGGCAAACTGTTCTGAGCAGATAACAACCTAATAATTAATATTAGTGCACTCTCCGGCTGATTTGGGAAAATTAAAAATTTTTCAAATTTTCGATTTTTTTGTAAGGGGTTGTATCACAATTTTTTGAAAAAAATTTCAAAAACATAAAATTTTTTTCTGGAAATGTTAAGTTTTAGAAAATTTAAAATGGAAACGGAAAATGAAGATTTCGATTTTTGGCCAAAATCCGATTTTTTGAATAATTGGTTTTTGCTCTAACTTTTGCAAAAATATCGTTCTCTCTTTTTTTTAATGTAAATGTTAAGTTCTTTTACCCTTTGGTTTCCAGAATTCCCCCTCAATTGTAAAACATTTTCTCGCGGTGCAATCTGGCACTGCCTGCAAAAGGTGCGAGTTCGCACCATCGCCTCGTTTGGTTTGGTTTCGTAGTCTCGTAGCTCACTGTTTGAATTTCCAATTTGTTTTTCGGTTTCGCCGTGGCCCATGAATGCTTTTCACTATTTTCACCCGACATGAACTGTTTGCCCGACTGTTTGTATTTGTTTCGGTTTCCCTGCGCTGCCCTGGAGTGTTTAGCAGGTTGGAATCTATGGAATGTACTCGCTTGGATTTATGTGCCGATTTGCTGGGCAGCCATGAAGCAAACAAAATGGTGTTGGCCAACAATTAGGCTAGACATTCGCAGCGGAAGCCGCATTTTTATTTTTTGGCCATCGGTACGCGTGTTTACTGTACAGCACCTGTGCACTGCGACTAATTGCACCTGCCAGCGGCCAGCGTTTCCTTTTTCCTTTCTGCCACTCGGCAGCAATTATGAGTGCGGACTTGCAGAGCTTGAGATATCAAGATTGAGAACTCACAGCAATCAGTTGCAAGTTAGCACAGTGAAAAAATACAGACTTAGATTGCCACTTTACATGGCTTTAGATAATATGTATCTTATGATTCTAAGATGCTTATCCTGAAACTTGTCATAACAACATATCTACTACAGATTCTTCTTGAGCCTATACAAATTCGAGCAATACACTTTTAAAAATATATTTATATATATTTATAATTAATAAAAATATTATTTATAAAGGGATATGGGAATTATAAGTGGATGACCTACCCTCTCTGAAGAATTCGCGGTTTTTTTTTCTTTGTGCTATTAAATTTCGATGTCTTCTCATATTATTTTCGTTTTCCTCTGAAGAATTTGCGACTTATAATCTCAAGAATTCGCTGTGATTTAACAAATGTATTTATTTTAAATGAATATAATTATTTTTATATTATTTATTGTTACTATAATCTTGCTAATGGGTGTGCCAATGTCTACACACTCAACTTTTTGTGTTCTTTCGTGTTAAAAGTGAAAACCTATTTTTTTATGATCGACTTTTTATTAGTAAATAAACATTTGGAGAATTGCCGATTTCACTGCATAAACAGACACTTATTTTGTGGTTGCAAATGACTCAAATTACTTGTACTTTAGGTACCTTTACAAAAAGAAAAAAGAAAGCAAAAAGTTTGCCTTAAAAATTCGTTTTTTAATTATTAACTATTATATTGTAACTATTAAACTTAGCCTTGATTTTTCTTTGTTTTCCTTACCAAATACTATTATTTTTGCGCTGTGAGCTGTGTGTCTACTTATGTTAGCTGTAGCGGTACCAGAATCAGAAGCAGAATCACAAAACCGGCCACATGTGATTCGTATCCTGTTTGCATCGTGTGTCCAGTGGCTAAGAAATAACCTGTTGGCAGCACATGTGTTGCCCTGGGTTCGGCCACTCCGGCCATGGGAAGCCGCTTCCACAGGCGTAATCGAGCAAGTGGATCAATTAACGGCCAACGCATCGGATGGTGAACCATCCCTAGCGCGAAAATTAAACGAGATTATTGGTCGATTTTGCTGATTGCTTGCCGTTAAACGAGTTCTAAAATAAATGAAAGGTTTAAAATTATTAAAAAATAATTAGGGAGGAGGGTCTGCAGTTCCGTAAGATATTGTAAATATTGTAATATTATTGGAGATATTATAATTCCTTATGAAGGGTAGATTTTGATGATCGGTTGTCTTTAAACGAGTTCTAATGTAAATGAAATATTTATAAAAATATTAAAAAATAAATAAACAAGATTTTAAGCCTTTAGATTTAAGGAATTTAAAAATATAATATTATGCAAGAGAATTTTACAAACCTTATAAAGGTGATTGAAAATATTCAGAGACTAAAATATGTTGGAAAATAATCATTATTTTTTATAAATACCTAATTTCTTAAGATTTCAAGCATTTAAAATTATAATATATATTATAATAAATTATTATAATATTATTATTATAATATTATAAGGGTTTACAACTCCTTATAAAGGTGATTAACTGAAAATATGTGGGAAAGATATTCCTGATTAGTTCCAATTCCTGGGCAATCCCTCGATCAATTGACTCACATCATTTGGGAGGTGCCATTGATGCGAATACAGATCGATATCAATGGGGAAGTTGCCGAAGCGAATGCATTCTCAGCGCTCCAAAGATATTTCACGCCTTTGTTTGGGCCGGCTATCAAATGACAATCCCCTGCCCCACACGAAGCAACTGAAGACTGCAGACTGTAGAATGGAGATTGAAGATTGAAGACTGCTGACTGAAGATGGGCCGAAAGAACCCAGCGAACTTGAACTGGTTGGTCGGAGAGAAAGTCCCACACACTGGCCGCCTAATTGAATGGCGATCGAGGGGACGACTGCATCAATATCAATGCGATCGGGTGTCTTCTTTCTTTCTTTCTATCTATCTCTTCTCTTCTCTTCTCTTCTCTGCAATCTCTTTTTTTGTTTTGTGCGTTCTGGTGGCCCACACTAAGTAGTTGGTAGCACGGCCGCCAAGTGGCTAACAGGAGTGTCATCTGGTCTGGCCGGGTTTGAAGTGATCCGGTCTACCATACCGATATACCCATATACCCATCCGAAACCCCCATCTCTCTCGCCAAAAGAACGTGTTTGGATGCAGCGAAAACCGTTTTAGAAACGTTTGGGGAAATTGTGGCAATGCCGCCAACAGAATCCGATTCCTTTCAGTTGCATTCGAGTCTTCGGGCCACAAGCTTCTTCTAGTTACGTTTGAACTTCGCTTCGATCTCGTTTTCGGGTGCATTTTTTTGTTTCGGCCTAGAATCGAGTTTTGGGAATGCGCATCGTTCGTTTTCATTTGGAGCCGTGGCAGAGGGGCGGCGGGGGATCGGTGACGCCCAGTCCCGCCCAGTCGCCCTCGCTGGCGCTGCTTTCGCCGCACGTCCTGCGCCGCCAGCGACCCGCCAGCCTCGAGGATCTCGACGAGCTGCCCCTCCACGCCGGGGCAAAGCATCCCGTATCCCACCTGCTGCCCGCCAATCGTCGCCTGCGACGCCTCAAGTGCCGATATCCCCAGGTGGTCAAGCGACTGTCCACCCTCTGCAGCGATGTGATAGCGCGCCATGTGAGAGAAGTTCTTTGGGGGTTTGACTTTAGAACCCCACACAGAGAGAGAAGACAGTCTAAAATTGAGAAACTTTTGGTCAAAGAAATCAGTCAAGAACGAGTGTTTGTCAATTAAGACTGAAAGTTCTTGAATCAAGAAAAATTTGTGCTTATATAAGAGCATATTTGTCTTTGCCAAAATGTTCTCAAATCAAAAAACTAATTTTTTAACATTTTTGTATTAATTTAAAACAATTTTTCTTAATTTAAGACAGTTTTTTAGAATGTTTTTAAGTCAAGAAAAATTAGTACTTATTTATGTACATTTTTGTCTTCATTTAAAAGGATTATTTCTTAATTTAGGACCGCTAAAACTATTGTTCCTAAATAAAGAAAAATTATTCTCAAAGAACTGAGTCAAGAACAATGGTTCTTAAATTAAGACTGAATATTCTTAACTCAAGAACAAGAACATTTTTGTCTTCATTAAATATGATTATTTCTTAATTTAAGACCGCTCAAAACCAAGAACCATTGTTTGTAAATAAAGAAAAAATGTTCTCAAATGAAGAAAAAAATTGTGCACATTTTTGTCTCAATTAAAAAATATTTTTCTTAATTTAAGACTTTTAAAAAATAAAATTTATTCTGTTTAAATAATATTAAAAAAAAATGAATAGAAAAATATTTTTTTTTACATATTTTATATTATCTGAGTATTTGAAAATAGTCCCAAAAATTTTACATTTTAGAACGGATGTTCTTTTTTCACGACAATAATTAAGAGGAAAACGTTTTTAGGTTAAAGTTTAAAGAAAAAATGTTTTCAAATGTAAAACTAATTTTGCGCATTTTTGTTTTAATAAAAAAACATTTTTTTCTTAATTTAGGACTGTTTTATTTTAGACAGAAAAACACTAAAAAAAACAAAACTTTCTGTTTAAATAATATTATACAAAATATATATTATTTTACTTATACTTATTATCTGAATATTTGGGCCCAAAATTTCGAGTTTAAGAACGGTTGTTCTTATTTTCAAGACAATATTTAAGAATGAAACGTTCTTAAGTTAAGAATTTTGTTCGTATTATACTATTTTATATTTTACTTCGCATAAACCCTACTAATTCGATCTCCCCTTCCTCTCCGCAGCCACAGACGTTCGCTTTGCAGCCCGGCGAGGGCAGCCTGCGTGCTCGCCAGGATCTGGGCAGCAGCGGCGTGGAGGACATGACCCTGCTGGACGACCTGCACGAGGCGTCGCTGCTGTGGAACCTGCGCCTGCGCTACGACAAGGGCCTGATCTACACGTTCGCCGGCAGTATCCTCATAGCCGTCAATCCGTACAAGATGTTTCCCGATGCTTATGGACTGGAGGTGGCCAAGCAGTATGCAGGACGCCCGCTTGGTTCCCTTCCTCCGCATCTCTTCGCCATTGGAGCGGCTGCCCATGCGGCGTTGCCCTCGCCCCAGGTGGTTGTGATCTCGGGTGAGAGTGGCTCCGGCAAAACGGAGTCTACTAAGTTGGTGATGCAGTACCTGGCGGCCGTGGTTCCGGGCGGCGGTTCCGCCTCAGCGGTTATCACGGAGCAGATCCTGGAGGCGGCTCCACTGCTGGAGGCCTTTGGCAATGCGCGTACCGCTCGGAACGATAATAGTTCGAGATTTGGAAAATATCTGGAGGTTTACTTCAAGAGCGGCGCCATTGTGGGCGCCAAGATAACGCAGTACCTGCTGGAGAAGTCGCGCATTGTGACGCAGGCGCCGGGTGAGCGCAACTACCATGTGTTCTATGAGCTCCTCGGTGGATTGTCCGAGACGGAGAGGTCTAAATATGGATTGCTGGAGGCGGACAAGTACTTCTATCTGAATCAGGGAGCCACCGATTGTGCCAGTGGCCGTGTGGACTGGGAATCGCTGCAGGGCGCCATGCAGGTGCTGGGTGTCTCCGAGGGCGAACGCGAGGGCATTGTGCGTGTCCTGGCCGCCGTGCTCCATTTGGGCAATGTGTACTTCCATCGCAGGCAGTTGCGTCATGGGCAGGAGGGCGTGGAAGTGGGCTCGGATGCAGAGATCAAGTGGGCCGCCCATTTGCTGCACATCAATGCGGAGGGACTGCATCGAGCGCTGACCAGCCGGACGACGGAGGCGCGAGCGGAGCGACTGCACACCCCGCTGGGCATTGATCAGGCTCTGGATGCGCGGGATGCCTTTGCCAAAGCGCTCTACGCGGGTCTCTTCAACTGGCTGGTGTCCCGCATCAACTCGATTGTGCAAAAGGGTGGCACACATGATGCGCACAGGATTAGCATCCTGGACATCTTTGGTTTCGAGGATCTGGCCGAGAATAGCTTCGAGCAGCTGTGCATCAACTATGCGAATGAGAATCTGCAGTTGTACTTTAACAAGCATGTGTTTAAGCTGGAGCAGGCGGAGTATGCCAGGGAGAGGCTGGAATGGACACCCTTGGCCTGGGATGATAATCTCCCAGTGATCCATTTGCTGGCCAAGAAGCCAGTGGGCATTTGTCACCTGCTCGATGATGAGTCGAATTTCCCACGTGCCACTGATTTGAGTTTCCTGGAGAAGTGTCACTACAATCATGCGCTGAGCGAGCTGTATGCCCGCCCCAGGATCGGTGCCCAGGAGTTTGGGGTGACCCACTATGCAGGGCAGGTGTGGTACTGCGTGGATGGATTTCTGGACAAGAATCGTGATGCTCTGCGTGGCGATGTGCTGGAACTGCTGGCCTCCAGCCGGCTGCAGCTGGTGGGTGAGCTCACCAAGCAGTTGCGTGCCCAGCGGGATGCCGGGAAGACCCTGCCCAAAGGTAGTAATGGTCGCTTTGTGACCATGAAACCAAGGACTCCGACTGTGGCAGCCCGGTTTGCGGATTCACTGCAGCAGCTCCTGCAATCGATGGGTCGCTGTCATCCGTGGTTTGTGCGCTGCATCAAACCGAATCAGGAGAAGCACGCCCTGCGCATGGATATGCCGTGTGTGCTGCAGCAGCTGCGCTACCTGGGCATGCTGGACACCATACAGATCCGGCAGCGTGGCTATCCGGTGCGCCTGCGCTTCCAGCATTTCGTGGAGCGGTATAGGCACCTGCTGACGGCGCCTCTCGCGAGGGGCACTCCCTATAGGGAGTTGTGTCGCGCTCTACTGGAGGCCATGCCCAGGACGGGAGTGGAGGGTCCGGACTATCAACTGGGCGCCACGCGTGTCTTTCTGCGTGAGGCACTGCATCGGGCGCTGGAGAGCGGGCGCACGGAGCGCCTGCGCCGGGCGGCGGTCAGTGTGCAGCGACATGTGCGCGGCATGCTGGTGCGCCGCCAGTTGGCGCGTCGCCAGGTGGCGGCCACCCGGCTGCAGGCACGCTGGCGTGGACAGCGGGCGCAGCAAAGGTATGAGCGATTGCGGAGAGGAGCCCTCACTGCCCAGCGTTTGTGGCGGGGAAGGCAGGCCAGGAGAAGGGTTCAACAACTGCGTTCGGATCACAGGAGGAGGCAGGAGGCGCGGGAGGCGGCACAGCGGGCCAGGGAGGCGCGGGAGGCCAAGCAGGCGGTGCTGGAGAGGAGTCAGTTGAGCTACCTGGACATACCAGCCGAGCTGGCCTTTATCTACTCCAAGCTGCAGGGCTGGTCACCGCCACATGGAGATAGGCATCTGGTGAAGGTACTGGGAACCGTGCCAGGACCTCCCTCCGCAGCCGTCCAACTGCCCGAGGATCTGGGTCAGTTCTCCTTTGGCAAGTTCAGCAGTGTCTACTGTAATGGATTGAGACTTCAACCCCGCAGAGAACCCATTACGGCACCCCTACTCACCCGCGCAGCTTCACGGGATCAGGACTTCCAAGATGCTCTGGCCGTGTTCAAGCTCATCCTACGCTGGAGCAATGACAAGGCACTGGAGGGCGCCAAGGAGAAGCTGCTGGCCGACTATATTGTGCACAAGGCGCTGAGCTCGCGGGGATTGCGGGATGAGATCCTGGTGCAGCTGTGCAACCAGGTGCATGGTCTGCCGCCCACCTCCGCGGAGGCCACGCGCCTGTGGCAGCTGATGGGTCAGTGCCTGTGCTGCTTCCAGCCAAGTGCCGCCTTTAGCAAGTATCTGATGAGATTTGTGGATGATGAGGCGCCTGCTGCACTGCGTCCGCTGCTCCTGCGTCAGTTGCTGCGCCAGCAGGGCGGGGGATCTGCGGGATCAGCATCCTCCGCCGCCACCGCCGCCTCCGCAGGTGCCTGCCGCAGCTTTGTGCCCGCCTGGCTGGAGTGGCGCTCGTGGACGCGCGGCTGTGACATGGCCCTGCCGCTCACGCTGCCCGACGAGGCCAGCCAAACGGTGGCCGTGGATTCGTGGACCAGTTGCGAGGAGGCCGCCGCCCTCGCCGTCTCCTCGCTGGGCGTGGCCAGCCGGGGTTGGACCTTGGTCCTGGATGATGGCCAACAACTGACGGATAGCTGTGGATTGGACTATGTCATGGATCTGATTGCAGAGAAGGAACTGTGTCCCGCCTTCCCCGCTCCCCGCAGTGATCTGCTGCGTTCGGGTGCGAAGTTCTCGAGGACCACGCTGCCGGAGGCAGTGAAGCGACCAGCAGTCCCACCACCAGCACCGCCCACCAAGGTGCAGGAGGAGGTGCCGCGCGAGCGAAGGAGCAGCAGGGAGTTGCTGTCACGTAGCTCTGCCCTGAATGAGCGCTACTTTGAGCGAGAACCCAGTCCCGTGGGAGGTCAGGGAGCATCGAGGGAGGCCACCAAGTCACGCTCCAAGTCACTCGATGATCTGCTAGCCGGGGATATAGCACCTGTGCCTCCAGATTGCGACTCCCAGGAGCCACTGCATCATACACTGGGTCTCTCGGAGAGTCGCTTGAATGATCGCTATCACTCCGCAGAGCGACTTGCTCCCATGTCCGGCAAGGAGACGGCGCCACGCTATCAGAAGTCACAGCATGCAGGACGCCGCTCCCATGCCGCCTCCCATGGCTCGCATTCCAGCAAGTATGCCGATAAGGCGGAGTATGCCACCCGGTCGTCGGCCATGTCCGATACCTCGGAGGCCCCATCGCTGGCCTCCCATGTGCGCCGCGTGCGGGTGCCTTCGCAGGCCTCCGATGTGGATCAGTTCCTGGATGATTTGTTTAGTCCGGTGCTGGATGGCTCACTGGATGAGCTGTCCGATGCCCGCTCCCTGGCGGCCAGCATACGTGGTGGGGGCACCTCTCACCAGGCGGAGGAGGAGGAGGAGGATGACTCTGAGATCGAGGATCTGGATGAGTACATCAATGCGGTATTCCAGCCCATAGAGATGCAGGAAAATCTAGAGAAGCTGAGTAGCAGGGATCAGTTGGCAGTGGCCATCAAGGGAGGCGGCAGCACCACCGATACTAGCAATGGTGCCGATCCGCTGCTCCACCAGCTGATGCAGCTGCCGGGTGGCGAACCCGAATCTGGGCCAGCTCTCTACCAGCAGCAGGTGCAGCGCGCCTTCCTGCAGTCGGCCATGGCGCAGAATCTGCAGATCCAGCAGCAGCTCCTGGCCCAGAATCAAGCCCTTCAGACGCTGCTCAGCCAGCAGGCGGCGGCGGCGGCTGCCTCGGCGGTCACATCCACATCACCACCGCCACCGACACCACCGCCAGCAGCAGCAGCAGCAGCAGCACCACTGTCGCCACTGCGACTGAAGACCACCACCACGCGGTCCAGTTTGGTGGTGATGGAGGCACTGCAGCCGCCGCCACCACCACCGCCGCCGCCCATGCCGCCGCCGCTGGAGTGCAAGGATCCCTCGGAGACGCGCCACTTCCTCGATCCCTATGGACGCGCCAAGACGGTGCGCATTGGCAAGTGGCGCTGGCCGCCGCCGCAGGATGAGCCGCAGTTCCAGACGGAGGAGGATTTCTTTGCCTTCAAGATGCGCCAGCATCAGCGCAAAACGACGCCCCAGTCCCATCAGCTGATGGTTAGCAATGGTGGGGGAGGAGGGGAATCCACTCCAGGTGGAGTTAGAGGAGCCACCGCCATCGAGTGGGAGGAGTTCGAGATTGAGAGTCCCACGCCGCCGCCAATGCAGCAGCAGCAGCAGCAGCAGCTGATGAGGAGCAGCATGCGACTGGAGACCAGCACCACCACCACCACGACGACGACTGGCCAGGATCAGCCCATGCAGAGTGTGCTCACCACCACCAAGCTGGCCAAGAAGAGCTTCGAAATTGGAGCCGATCGTCCGCCGCCCGGCAGCGTGGGCAAGCTGAAGCTCAGCTCGGAGATGAGGCAGCGACTGGAGCAGGTGACCGCCGGGCATTCGGTGCGCTCCACGGTGTCCACCAAGTCGGAGCAACGTGCTCCCGCCAAGCTGGAAGACACACGCAAGCTGATGCTGCAACAGCAGCTGGGAGGACTCTTTGCCAGCGTTACCAGTGGCCAACCGGGAGGAGGAGGAGGTGGAGGAGCCAATGGAGGAGCCGGCATCGATACCGTGCGCCATCAGATCGAGCGGATGGAGGGCAAGCTGTCGCCACCGCCAGCTCCAGCTGCAGCTGGCTGGCCGGGAGTGCTCCTACCGCCAGCACCCAGTGTCCCGGCGCCACCGCCGCCCATCCGGCCGCCCAGCATGGCGCCACCTGCTCCACCGCCGGCACCGCAGAGTCCGCCGACAACCAGGAGCCCCGAGCCAGAGCCCGACTACCGACTATCATCATCAACGGGGGGCAACCAACAGCAGCAGCAGCAGCATCAGGTGGTCACCAAGGAGCATGTGCCCGCCTTCATTCAGCGCCAGGAGCGTGACACCTTTGGTGCAGTGCGTCAGCAGCATCATCAGCAGATGATCAGCAGCAGCAGCCACCATAATCATCATCTGCATCTGGAGGATCACTCCCCACATCATCATCATCATCACTCCTCTGCCGCCGCTGCAGCCGCTGCTGCCTGGGATCAGGCGGAGAGGGAGAGATCACGTAGCCGCAGCAGGAGTCGCGATCGCGAGGATTACTCCGAATCGGTGTGGGATCGGGCGGAGGTCGAGGGTCCCGCCTCCGGCAGCGGGAGTGAGAAGGAGCGCGAGAAGCGGGAGCGAGAGCGCGAGCGGCTGTACGAGATCAGGCAGGTGGAGCGCGAGCGGGAGAGCCACAAGGTGTACCAGCCAGCGCCACCGCGGGTCATCCAAGCCAGTGTGGATACCGCTCGCCGGGAGGAGCGGAGCAGCAGCAGCACCACCACTTCTGTGGGCCTCGGCCTGGCAACCTTCCGCACCCACATGGCCCAGAAGTACGAGCACGAGCGCAAGCGCAAGAGCTCGGCCAGCTCCGGGATGCGCGAGGAGCTGGACTCGACGCCGCCGCCGCAGGTTATTGTGCCCGCTCCAGTGCCGCCGCCCCCACAGGTGGTCAACTCCGCCTCCGCCTCGCCAGGATTGGGATTGGGCGCGGGAGTGGGCGGCAGCAGCGCCTGTCTCACCTACAACCGGGTGCCGTGGAAGCTGCGCGTGCGCAAGGAGGTCTTCCAGCCGCACGAGGCCATTGGACCGCCGGTGGCCCTGGATCTGCTCTTCGCCCAGGTGCTGGGCGACGTCTTTGGGGTGACTCCTTGCCTGCGGATCACGCCGCAGGAGAAGAGCTCGGCCCTCAATATGCTGCACGGCCATGGCGTCAGCGTGGACACGCTCTCCAATCGCAATGGAACAACCAACGGAGGAGGAAGTGGAGGGCAGGTGCGCGCCTTGGTCAAGCGGCATCTGGTGGACATGGCCCGCGATTGGCCGCTGTACTTCGCACGCCTGTTCGCCGTCCAGGGAGCACCGCTGTATCCGGATGTCAGCATCATGGGCGTCTCGCACAGCGGCCTCTACTTGGCCCGCCGGGATGCCGACTACCTGATCGTGGTGCAGGCCATCTCCTTTGCGGAGATCCAGAGCGCCGTCACCCTGCCGCGTCCGGCGGCCCTGCAGCTCAATCTGCGCAACGGCAAGCATCTGGCGCTCCACGCAGCCCGCGCCGCCGCCATCCAGTCGATGGTCACCAGTTTCGTCCAGGAGTTCCGCAAGGTGAGTGCGCTTTGGCCTACACTGATAGAAAAACGTAGTGCGTCTGGAGATTTTATATTCTGTTTAAGTATTCTTCGCTATGCTTTTTATACACTGCGGATTTTTTGTCCGTTTGTCTGTCCGTCTGTCCGTTTGTTTATCCGTTTGTCTGTCAGTTTGTTTGTTCGTTTGTCTGTCCGTTTTGTCAATCCGTTTGTCTGTCCGTTTGTTTGTCTGTCCGTTTGTCTATCCGTTTGTCTGTCCGTTTGTCTGTTCATTTGTCTGTCCGTTTGTTTGTCCGTCTGTCCGTTTGTCTTAGCTTAATTTACATTTTGAATATTTTTCGTATTAAATATTACGTTCTAATTTAATTTAAATATTTAATACAAATATTTGTTTGTAATACGCAGAAATGTACTTTTACTATGCCATTTTTTTCTGTGTAGCATCTAAGTATATACATTTCTTACAACATCTGAACTATAAACTGGTAGATCCCTACAGAATCTTACTTTTTACACTGAAAAACACGATGGCTTTTATCTGTTGAGGTATTTATAAGCTTTAAATATGCAAATATTTAATTTAAAAATCATTATTAATTAAAATATTCTAAACTTCCATTTAATTAAATAAACTATTAAATATATATAAGAATATAAATAACTTTTCAACTTGATTTAAGTTTTTTTTAAATTCAATCAAGCAGTTTTATATGTTTTGCCTTTTATATTTATTTCTCATTCGGGTTTAATATGTAAATATATCTATTTTTTAGTTTTTCATAGGCGCTTTCTAATTTTTTTCTTCGATATATTATTTAATGTGACCAAAAGTATGCTAGAAATGTTCAACAGGCTTCAAAGCTCGAAAGCCAAGCTTGGAACTTGCAACTTTAAGAGTCTCTTCATCTAGAACTTGATTTCAAGCTGGAAAAGCAAGACGAAAAACATGCAATTATGTATGTACTTTTCATATGAATGTTGTATAGTTTGGATGACTTTTTCTTATCAATTAGATTTGTTGTTTCAATTGTTAGTGATGAAGTGATAAAGCTTGACATTCATGCGTGTTTACTTATAAATCACCAACACTAATGCCTTGAGTCAATTGCAATTTTTGGCGTACCAATTATGTTGTACTCCACTTTGCGGCGGGTAAATAGAAAAATAATTGCATTAATTGCGTGAATAATGGCAGACATTGGCCATAATAATGTGGCCTTAATGAAACTGCTAATGTTTTTACGGCCTCAAGATAATAATACGGCAGCTGGGTAATTGTTAAGTGTTATTTTTATATCGAGCAGGCAAATAGCGTAATATATCACTTTTGGTGATCAGAGTCGAAAATTATTGGAAATTATAGGAAGTTGGGAATCAAATATTTAAGGCACCAAAAATTTAATTCTAAATTTTAGAAATCTTGCTTTTAAATTTTGGAAAAAAATAGTTTGTTTTTGGAAAATTCCCCTTAAATATAGTAATTTTTTTCGATACAACATAAAAAAAAAAATGTTCTTAAAACTTAAAATTAAAATTTTTTTTGGTTGTCACTAAAAAAAAAAATTATCCACGTTTTTAAGTCGCCTTTGAATTCAAGAAAAATCCACCTTTAAAAACAGAATTTGATTTCTTGTTTCTCAAATTTTTTTCCGCTGGGTGGGTTATAATTCCCAACCAGTTATAGCTCTGCTTGCATGGTACTGTTAACCATAACACTGATTTTAACATTTTAAGAAATATACCTTCTTGAAACAAGAGAGACAATTTTTTTAAAACAAAGGCAGAAATTCAAGAACGTTTTTTCTAGATTTTATGGGAATTCGAAGTTTTTTTTTATGAGTGTATGTGTTTTCTTCACTTTTTTTTATGCATTCAAAAGAATGAGCATTTTGAAGGCCCCTTTCGCAGAGTCAGCATCTGGCTGGGTTTTCTTTTTGACCGCCTCGAAGCTCAGTGGGTCTCAGTGGCTCGGTGGCTCCAGCCAGATTCCATCGCCATCGCCATATAAGCCCCATCCGCGCATGGCTGATATTCATAGTTGGCGCACGTCCATCACTCGCATGGAGCTCTAGTGCAGTGTTTACCTTGCATTTCTCTTTTCCGTTTGACACTTGAAAACGGGTATGCACTTTTCGCCAATCAGCGCTGCAGGAGATGGAGATGTTGGTAAAAATTGTTTAATTTTCTTAATAAATATTTGACAAAGTCATTAAGTCAAAAGTTTGAGGAAAGCTGAACTTTGATTGAATCTATTTTTGATTACTTAAAACTTTTAATTGAATTAGTTGAAAATTGAATATAAAAATCTAATAAATAAATTTTCGATAAAATTTTAATATTTAATTTAATTAATAATTTTAGGTAATATTTTATTTAATTTATAACAAATAAAAATAAAAATATTAATAAAACGTTTATTTTTTATAAATTGAGTAGATTTAATTTATCATAAATTTTTGTTTTTGTATTGCAAATTGTGAATTTAAAATTAAATGACTTGAAAATTTAATATAATAACATCATTAAAAATAATACATTAAAACTTGGTACAATTTTAATATTTAATTAAATGAAATAAAAAAATTATTATGTTTTATGATTAAAGTTTGAGTAGATTTAATTCATACAAAAATAATAATTAAATAATTTAATAATTAAATAATAATTTCCGCATCTCATGAAAATTAGTAAATCTTAATCTTAAAACGAAGTGAAAATCTATTTTGTGTGCTTAGGAAATGAACTTTCTTTAATCGTTTTCCCTAGGGTATTTCCGCTTCGCGTCTTTGCCACTGGATTTTGTTTGATCAACAAAATGATTTTCATTTGCCCATTTGCTCGGCGTTTTGAAGCTGAAGTTGTTTTTTAATTCAATTCATTTTATGCGTGAAAACTCGTTAAACGCCATCTGAGCCAACTAAAAGAGAGCCAAACAGTTATCGCACCAGGGAATGCGAGTGGGAATTGCAGTTGGAGAAAGACTTTCCCGCTCTTTCTCGTTGGCTTTCCGCTCGGCTTGGCCAAGAGTTGATAGCTGAGATAGTGGAGAGTGTAGAGTAGAGAGCCGCGTTTTCACTCAGCCCAGTTGGTCTTCTTAACTTGGCCTAAAGCCAAGCTCTTCAGCTCTTCAGCTCTCTGTTCTGCTCGGCTGCGAGTGAAATGGCCAGTCGATTCCGATTCGGTTGGCTCTTACCTGGTCGTCTTGACCAAGCCAGTGGCTCCGTTTCGGCCAGTTTTCTGTTTTCTGTTTTCAGTTTTCAGCTTTTAGTTTTCAGTCGTTAGTTGTTACGAATGTGCGGTAACGGCACCACGCAGCGCGCTCCCGCCTCGAATTCTTTAGCCTTTTCGATTTGACCAAGTTGATCTGATCTTCGCCTTTTTTTACTGTGCTCTCTGTGTTTGTGTGTGTGTGTGTGTGAAACAAAACAAAGCTGGCCCAAAAGATCGTAAACAAATGCATGACAAATCAGGTGGATTCGATTGAATGGCCACAACAAGCGGTCTGCGGATAAACCAATGACCTCTTGAGGAAGCAGTTCGAAAAATGTGCCAGAAAATCACTTTCCATCCACAGTAGTGATATATCACTATTCCCCAACGACAGTTTCGTTAGGATAGTTAGCGAACAATTGCTAAAAGTCCAGTGAAATCATGTTGACTGCCATGAGATAGGCACAAAAATAGTTAATTGTTTGTGTTTCATGATTTTTTTTATTGTTTTAATAATAATATTGCATTGTTTATATTTTTTAAAGAATTTATTAAATACTGAATTAATTGTATTTAATTTTTGTAAAATAAATAAAATTCTGTTCAGCCAAAAAAATCAAAGAAAAATCTGAAGCCATTTTAGATATATTATTTTTTATAGACAAAGTTATAAAAAAATATTTTTATCAATTATTACATTTAAAAAGTAAGTTTAATAAATGGCAAAGCAAATTAAATTCATAAAACAACATTTATGGAATACCGATTAATTGTATTTTTTGGTTTGTCAAACAAATAAAACCACAAAAAAATCAAACTTAAAAATTCTTAAAAAAAAAATATTACAAAAAATAAATAATGATGGAAAATGTAATTTTGATAAATGATATTCATAAAAATTAAAGATTACGAGACTTTCTTTAATGCATTTGTTAACTAAGAGCACTTAAAAATCAGTAAAAAATAATTTAATTAATAGCAAAGTTGAAAATATAATTTTAATAAATTTCTGAACTAAAAGTTTAGAGTGGCCCCCAAAAAATCTCCATAAACTCAGTTTAGTAATGCTCGAATATTGGATGACTGGCTCGAAATGCACTCACATCCTCCATTATTCATATTATTATTATTATGGTTACTTCATTCCGATCGCGGTATCGCAGATTGGTAAACAATTTGGCCAACCATCCGTGCTGGCAACTCAGCATTGATTCCAATTATATGGCCATATATATTTTCGAACTGCTCTCACAGAGATAAAAACTAAACAAACAACAAAAAAAATAAATACAGGCGACGATCGTTGGATTTTCGCCAGTCCATCAAGTGGAAAGACAAACGGCAAGCTGCAAATGGCAAATTAAAATAAATTGAGGCAGAAAAGCGTAAAAAAATAACAAGAAAAAGCAACAAAATATGGCACGCATTTAACTGCAGTTGCCAATTTCCACACATCCAAAAAATAATCCAAGAGAAATACAGCAAACAAAGTTACAAGTAAAAATCGCGTATACGTCTAGTGTGCACTGCACTCGCACTCCACACTCCTCATTGTGCGGCAAACGCTGGCCGCAGCGGTTCGTTTTTCATTTTTCATTTGCCGTTCGATTTTTCCTGATTTTTTTTTACTGTGCTTTTCCCAAACACCGCGCTGTGCAAAACAATATATTATATTTGAGGTGGCATAGAGAGAGAGAGCCTGTCTATTCATCACAATGCACTAACTTTCACTGTGAAACGACGACGACGGGGCTTATGGCAATGGTCGTGACTGTCAGAGGATCCTGATATCCCCCCCCTCGCAGGATGTCGCAGAGCGTGCGGGCCAGCAAGTCCGCCACCGCCGCCTGCCAGGCGGTCCAGCTGACCAGCGGCGGCGGCAGTGTGCCGCACAAGTTCAGCAGCATTGTGAACAAGGTGGAGTCGCTGATCAGCAAAATGCATCACGACAAGGTCAATAACTTTAAGCTGCTCCAGCAGCAGCAGCAGCAGCAGAAGGATCAGGATCAGGATGGAAACGATGGCAATCAGGAGGAGCAGGAGTGCAAGTGCGCCTCCCTGGACTCACTGAACAATCTGACGGACGAGGAGCACGAGATGCTCTACACGGACTCCGATGATGCGGAAATAGCCCACATCACTGGGACCACGGCCGCCCAGGTGCATCATGGCCATCCAGCGATGCAGTCGCTCCAGATGCGGCGCTGTGATCTCGACCAGCTGACCAACGAGAGCATTCGGGAGCTGAACGAACAGTGCTGCGCCTCGTTGACCATGCAGCACCACCAGGAGGGTGGTGGAGATGGAGATCCACATGGCTCAGGATCCGATCTCGGCCTGGCCAACGATAATGCGTGGAGCGTGGAGGAGGACATTGTGTACAAGTGCTGCACCACGGCCACCCTGGCGTCCAACTCCTCGGGCGGCAGTCTGTGCGAGCAGTGCTGCCTGGAGGAGCAGCAACTCACCTTCAAGATGCAGATGCAGATGCAGCTCAGCCAAAGAGACGATAACAACAACGAGGAGGAGGTGCCACCCAGCGATGGAGGAGCTGCTCCTCCTCCTCCTGCTCCTCCTGCAGCTGCTCCTGCTGTTCCTGCCCCCAATCTGGCCGCCTTTCAGGGAGCCCTGCTCATCGCCGGCGGCAGCAAGACGCGGCGGGTGAGCAACGCCAGCAGCGGATCCGTCAGCCGCATGGAGACGATCCTCGAGGAGCCGACGGAGTCCAAGATCTCCGTCAAGGAGATCCTAGCCCGGTTCGAGACCATGAACTCCAACGAGGTAAACGGAAGGGATTTTAGGGGGATATATTGGAAAATCGATTGTTTTTAAACTATCATTTCGATAAAATCGAAATTTTCGATAGTTTTAAACTATCATTTCGATAAAATCAATGTTTTCGATAGTTTTAAACTATAATTTCCATCATATCGATGTTGGAAAACTGGCAAATTGTAACATAGCAAAAAGTACTATCGATATTTTCGATAGTTTTAAACTATCATTTCGATAATGTTGATATTGGAAGATTGTAACATAGCATAAAGTAAAGCTTGAAAAATATCTATGTTTACAATAGTTGTACAATACCATTTCGATAGTTTTACACACAGCAAAATGTTGATATTTTTCCAGTTCTAATAAATTAGGAGGAGTTAAGATTGAATCTCTCTTTAAATCTCTATCGATAATATTTTCATCATTAATTGAATATGTAATTTTAATTTAATATAATATATGGTTTTTTTTTGAGCTCCACTACTACTTTTCAAGGTCATTGAAATGTTTTGTGAAATATTTTAGAAATTCATTAGTTTCATGTATCCATAAATAGACCTTTTAAGCTAGATCAATTATATTTAATCGCTCTTCCCCCCTAACTTACCCCAACTTCCATCTTCGCAAGTGGAAAACAAACGATAAGTTAATCAAATACGAACGCTTTTCAGTGGGCCACCAAATAAAAAAAGGGCCACAAATTATACGGGTCTCTGCGAGCGAGATGAATGCTCGTAGTGCTCGGGTCTAACGGTGTTATTAAGTCGACACATAATCGCATTATTAGCGTGGCCAGACGGCAGACGGAGTGGCAGCCCACAAAGCCCACCAACTCAGCAAGTTACCAAGTTACCAACCCATCAGCCTACCGAACAGTCGCTCTCTTACATCACGATCCTCATTGCTGGCCGCCCCGCTTGGTGGGCTAATTAGCGGGTAAACTGGCGATCTCGGGTCTCGGGTCTCGGTTATACAACCAGCGAGTGATACATTAAGCCGGGGTCCCCGCATCATGACAGCCTCTATGTCAACATCGTTAGTGGAGTGGTCAACCCCAACAATATTCATATAAGTACATATATGTAGGTATACATTTCGAGGTCTATTCAGGGATTTATTGAATTTCTTTTTATTTTTTGGCATTTATTTAACCGATAATTTAGATATGATGGATTTTACAGGTAATATTTAGAAAATGTATAGTCTGTATTTGAGATTTAAGTACGAAGTTTGAGGAAGAGTGTATTTAGTATACCCAAACATTATGGTAAAAAAAAGGGATTCAGATTGCAATTCTTAATTTGTTGTGATCTATTTTTAAGTTTTTCTCTAAATAGAGAAAATAAAACAAGAACATTACACTTGAATCAAGAACATTCGTTCTTGAAAACCGTTTTGAGTTAAATGTTCTCTCAACGTAAGTGGATTCCGTTTTCATTTTCAAGTTGATTTTGTTCTTAATTCAAGAACTCTTTAGACTCATATGTGATTGTCAGAATTATCTGTGTATAGATATTATTGAGATAGTATTATGTGTATTATGTGTAGATATTATATTACATTACACGATCTCTGGTTTTAATACTTTTATGATTTATTTATTGAAAGAAATATTTAGAAATTTACAAACATGAGGAAAGATAAGTTTTTTTTTGAGTTTTCTATAGAGTTTACTTAGTTTATCCAAACTTGTGGTAAAAAAAGTGATATATTCGTATATTTTGTGCTTAATCCTTAGGGTCTACTCTAGATATTATGGTTATTATTTACTTATATCCCATTATCTTAAACCAATTTATAGAACGTTGAATTAATTCTTTGAAAATTACCCATAAAATTGATTAATATTACAAAAAATCGGAGAGAATATTACCCGATATTCAAGCACTCAGTTATTCAAATGTAGTAATGGGAAATGCTTCAGCGTCTCCATTGCTGATGACCAGTGGCTCTAATGAATCCGCGGACTGTGTTTAATCGATCTTGGCCAACTGGAAGAGGTTGAATCAAGTTGATCGGGGGCATGGAGATGGGTAGCTGGGTAGCTGGGCACTCTGCACGTTCTAAATTCCCTGGCGAACTTTCTTGGCCCCGGAAAATGAGGAGCGTGCTGGATCAAAGCAGATGCCATCACGTTTATAGTTCGGGTTCGATGACCACTCGCCGTGTCTGCGATGTGTGAGCAGCGAGCGATCCATAAAAACATCAGGTTCAGATTCAAGACAATAAGAACGGCTGAATGGGATGGGATTGGATGGGTTTTCTTAGTTTCTCAGTTTGTTTGCTTGGCTGCTGACCCACAAAGATGCAGAGGCGATAGTACAATATGGGTTATAATACCGCCGTTTTCTTTGCGAGCGCTAAAAAACATTGTAATTTAACTGTAATTTGATTTCAATAATTTAATTACACATTTCGTGTATCTCTCTCTCTTCGTTGCGAGTAAATTACTGGAATATCTTTCAACTGCAGTTTTTGGTCCGCCGTAAATCCATCCAAATGGACAGACACAGACATGGTGCGCATTAATTTCGAATTTTAATTAACTCCAGCCAGTAGTGCTCAGAAAAACAATGAAAAATACAATGAAATAACATATGATAGCGAGGCCGAAAAGAAAGTTTTAGCGGTCACTTAGAAATTACACTCCAAATTTAACTCTTGTTTTTTTTGCTTCGCACGAGTGTGTGTGTGTGTTATGAGTGTGCTGGTGGTGACTTTGCAAGAGAATCATGGCTGCCAGGGGGGAAACTGGAGCATCTAGCGTCCGATTCAGGCCATCTGACCCAGTTGGGAGCCTGGTTCGAGTCCAGTCCCATGCTCGAATACCCATATGCTGTGCCGCGAACACCAGATTTGGCCCCGTTTTTGGCTGACAGCGAACAGGCCAAGTCTGTTGTTGCGATCGCATCCAGACAGGCAAACAGCCAAAAAGACGACTCCCAAAAGGAATCTGACTAGGATTAAGCACTCAAAGCTGCGATCTGCGATCTGGGTGATCCTCATCCCAAGGCGATATCGGTTTCTTTACGATGATCGCTGCTCAAACGGTGCTAGTTTTAGTTGCAGTTGCACCCACGCCATTAATGGAGTCTTTGCTGTACACTAAAAAATATTCCTCGATTTTTTAATTAATTAGGAATAAATGTTTATTATGTTATTTATAAATTTTTGTTGCTTACTACAAAAAATACTCTTGATCATTCATGAATTAGGAATAATTGTTTTTATTTTTTTTATATAAAAATATTAATTAATATTTGTTGTTAACTACAAAATATTTCCTTGTTTTTCCACTAATCAAAAATGGTTATTTATTTATGTTATTACAAAATTATTAATTATTTCTTGTTGACAACAAAATATTCCCTAAATTTTTATTAATCAGGAAAAATTATTTTTGTTGTTGATTACAAAATATTTCCTTTTTTAAATACTCAAAAAAAAATTATTTTAATAAATAATTATTTATTAATTCTATTTGTAGACTACAAAATATTTTTCATGAATCGGGAAAAAATTATTTATTTATTTTATTAAAAATTAATAATAGTGAAAGATACTTCTTAATTTTACCATTCTCATTGTTCTTGAATTTTGTATTTCAAAATGTATACAACAATTCGTTTCTTGCACAATTAGCCACGAAAAAGACCAGAGTATTTTGAAATATTTCGAATGGCTTTTTGGTAACGTTTCTGGCTTCTTTGTACATTAATTTCTGTGGTTTTCTTCACCGCACTTGAGAAATTTGAAAATGAAGACAGGAAAATGAGCGAAAATCATGCATAATTTATGAACTAAAAGCCACTGTTATATTTACATTTCCGTTGGTCTTGCGTAAAATATATTGATAAAACTCGAATTGAGTAGACAATATAAAAGAAAATATTTTGATAATTTTTTTAAATATTTTTCCTACTCCAAAACTGATATGTCGTATAATATAAATCGATCCACTTTTCCCCTCTCTCTTTGATGCATTTTTGTTTGATTAAAAAAAATTGTTGCAATGCCAAAAACAATCTTCATTTACAAACCAGTTGGGTGTAATGAGTTTGTTTTTGTTTCTTATTCGTTATTTGCTATTTGCTTTTTTGCCATTTTCCTGCAGTGGTTTTTCCACGTTGCTGGCCAAAATTTGAACAATGCGCATAATTTTTCACATATGGCAAGTTGATTGATTGGTGAAAGATTTCCGCTTTCATAAACAACAACTTTTACTAATCTCTTCTCGCATGAGCGTGCAAAATGCACTCGACTAAGTGGTATATCCATCTGTATGTTTATCCAAAAACCATATATACATATGGCTGCGTGTCTGTGGGGGCGTGCAAATGCTAAAAAAATAACAAAAACAAAAAAGAAAAGAAAGCACTTGCAACAAATTGCACCAAATAATTGAATGCAGGCAATAAAAGTGAAAAATCACCAATGGCCAACACTTTCGTTGCCAAAAACGCAGTGAGTTCCGCTCGTACCGCTTGGCATCGCTCGCATCGCCAGCTGTCGCCGGTCAATATGCGAGCGTAAATCATCTGCCACGCCCCCTTGTGACCAGCAACCGGTCGGGATGGATGGGCGGCAGTGGCCAACAGGCAACTAGTTGCATCGAGCTGGCCAAAAAGGCGCCCAGCAACTTTCACATGCCATTGACATGGCCAGCGAAATATGCGCGAGCTGCGAATTGTGAATTGCGAATGGCGAAGTCAATTAACAAATTGCAGTCGCGAGAAGCTGCACGGTAAAAAATAATTGTTATCGGACTTTCGAAACCAATTTTCAATCCTTTTCTTGTGCAATTAAGTCCAAGTAAATAATGATTGAACCATTTTGATAATTATATCAATTAAGGCTTATTTTTTCTATATTTTTTATTTGATATTTTTTATATTTATATTTTTTAAAGAATTCTTATTTAAAAGAAAATATTTTAAATTAGGGTTTACAACATTTTTATCAGTGTAATCTTAGCTCAAAGTATATGCAGGCTTTTGCGTTTTGAGTTTGAAAGTAATTTCTCTGTAAAACATTTTTTGCCATCTTTTTTGTCAATTCATTAAGTAAGTATTGATAAGCGCAGCGGTTACATTAATTAATTACTTACCCTGGCTTATGACATAGTCATGATCTAATGGTAAAAACTTGTCTGTATTATAATATTTTCATTCATATTTTAATTGCTTGAATATTTCATAACCTTACCTATGAAATAGAAATAATGGTAATGACTTGATGACTTCTAAATAAATAAATAAATTATTAATATAACCTTCTTAGGTCCCGAATTTAAATTTTAGGGTTCTGACTTAATAGTTTTTAGAGAAAAATTATTTAATATAATTTAATAAAATATATATATTTTTTTTTTTGTTAATATTTTATAACCTATCCTACGAAATAGAAATGATAGAAACGAATATATTATTCGTTATTTAATATATCAAATATATTAGAAAATATAAAGTTAGGGTTCTGAACCTATAAAATCTAAATAATTATACATAACCTTCTTATGAAATAGAAATTAATATATAACCTGGATATCTTCAAAAGTTATATTATTCGTAATTTAAATAAAATTAAAATAAATACTATTACAAAATATACAATAAATATATAAAATTATAATAATTTCCCTCCTCTTTTGCAGTCACAATCGAAGGCCTCCACCTTGTCGTCGGGCGCCCGGGCCGCCGCCCAGACGCTGAATGTGCCGCTGGAGCGCCTGGAGTCCCGCCAGGCGCACGCCCAGCGCAACGAGCACGGCGTGGAGGTGGGCGGATCGCGCCAGAGCGAGCAGGCGGAGCTGCATCACCACCTGCAGCACCACCAACAGCAGCAGCAGCAGCTGGAGGACGCCCTGGAGGAGCAGCAGATGGCCGCCGAGCATCAGCAGCATCAGCAGCAGCAGAGCCAGGGGCAGCAGCAGCGCTTCCTCAAGCAGCAGAGCTACCTGCACTCCGCCCGCAAGTCGAACGCCGGCCAGCAGCCCGCCTCGCTGACCAACGGCCAGGTGCACCAGCAGGAGCAGATCCTGCAGCAGCAGCAGCAGCAGTCGCAGTCCCTGCCGCACCACGACCTGGACGCCAACTATCTGCAGGACGAGAGCAACGGCGGCACGCCGCCCTCGGTCACCAAGTACTCGCTGCTCCAGTTCGCCATGCAGCACTTCCGCAACGAGTAAGTTGATTGAAAAATCGATAAAAAAAAGTAGTAAATCCCAAGATTTCATATTCAATTTAAATAGTTTAATATTTAGTTTCAGCCATTGCTGTTTTTTTTTATTCATTTTTCATATGAAAGCACTAACTTAAACTATTATAGTGAATTTAAAAAATGTTTAACATTGCTTTTAGAAAACGTATTAAAAATAGTAGTAAAAAAGGTAGTAAAAAAGGTAGTAAATCCAAAAATTTTATTTTCAATTTAAATATTCTATAAAATAAATAAAAATTTTATATATATACTATTTAAATATATTTAGCCATTTCATTTTATATTTATTTTAAATATAAGAATATTACATTTTTAAAGATATTTAAACATATCATTTAGAAAACGTAGTAAACAAGATAGTAAACATAGTAGAAAAAATAGTAAATCCAAGAATGTTACATTCAATTTAATTATTATTATTATTTATTTATTTTTTCTTATTCTTATTCTTATTTATTTTTTTTACAGCCAACTGAGGGACGCCGACCGCCACCACGAGCGGCACCAGTCTGCCGCGAATCGCTCGTACGCGGAGCTGGTGAAGTGGCAGGGCCACGCCATACGCCTGCCGCTCCTCCGACTGCCAAACGATCTGGCGCCGCTGGCGCTCGAGTGCTTCGACTGCATCCTGCGCTACTGCGGCGACATCCCGCTGGATCCCGACCTCACCGAGGTCAAGTGCGTCTACACCGTGCTCATGGTGAGTGTGTGTGCTCTTGGGTTCCTAGTTCTGGGTTACCCAGTTAACCGGTTGGAAGCCACAACTATGTGCAACAGGTTTTCGTTCTGCTGCCCTAGAAATGCGAGCTTCGCACCCGAGAACCGGAAATGAATTGTGTGGACACCTCTCGTAAAGTCAAATAACCGCTAGGGGAACAAAGTGTGTGTGTGGGAATTTGATGAGCCGAAAGTGGATTAGAGATCATGACAGTCGTTCAGAAGCACTTAGGAAAGATTTTTAGAACCGGAAACATTTTAAATTGCACAGATTTTAAGTAAATTACTGGTTTATTAAGGTTTTTCTGTGAATTTAAAACCAATCCTTTGTATCAAAACTTAAAAACTTTTCGATTCCGATTCCAGTTTGGCAAAACTTGATTTGAGTTGGCCAACAGGAAGAGTTGTTATATAAAATTGGCCAACGGAAGTATTTTTTGAGTTGTTTCTTTATAGCCAAAGGCTGTCAGTCGAGAAAAATCAGTTTCCTGAATGTGAAAACAAATATTTATGTATTTTCTAAATACAGGTATAATCAATTTTAGAGCCTTCATTTTTCTTTTTTTTTTTTGCAAATGGGATTATGGAATTTTTACTATATTTAAGTAGAGAAAACTTCTGCTGAAAGTCTAAGTTGTCTGTAAATCAAATGCAAGAACGAGAGTAGAAAATCTTTTATTATCTCTATCAATATAATTAGACCCTATAAAAATGGTCAGTAGTGAAATTCATCCAGAACGAATTGACATAAAAATCTAAAAAAAAAACATAAATTCGGAAATAATTAGGAGGAGTAAGTAAGTTAAAGAGAGACCTGTGCTATGGAGAGATCTTGCTAGTACTTTATAAACTGTATTTAAAAAATTATAAAATTAGGTATATAAAAATTTTAAGCTATTTTAAAACACAATTTATATGTATAAAATGTTATTATAATAATAAAAATTAATTAAATACTATAATTTCCTATTATAATAGTATAATATTATTCCAAATATTATAATTTCCTATTATCCAAACTGTGTTTTAAAATAGGTTACTCCCACATATAAATATTTAAATATTTTTAAAAATGTTTCTGTGGTATCTACCTTGATTTCCCTATCTGTATCTGTATCACTCACCGTTCCCCTTCGATCTTGCAGCACTGTCACAAATACTTGGCCCTGCGCGACGAGGTCTACTGCCAGCTGATGAAGCAGACGACGGCCAACCGGTCGCCGTGTCCGGACAGCTCGCAGCGCGCCTGGCGCCTGCTCAGCATCCTGGCGGCGTACTTCGGCTGCTCGGACGCACTGCGTCCCTACCTGATGGAGCACCTCACCTCGGCGGCCTCCGACCGGCGGCGCTCGTGTCACGGCACCGCCGCCGTCTGCCTCACCAATCTCCGCAAGACGGCGCGCTGTGGCGGCCGCAAGAATGTGCCCAGCGTGGAGGAGGTTACCGCCGTCTCGGCTGGCCGTTCGGCCCGCCGCCAGATCTACCGACTGCCCGGCGGTGCGGAGCGCGTGGTCAACACCCGCTGCTCCACGGTGGTGGCCGACGTCATTGCCGAACTGTGCGCCCTGCTGGGCGTCGAATCGGAGGCGGAGCAGCAGGAGTTCTCGCTGTACTGCATCGTCCAGGGCGACGCCTTCACCATGCCGCTCGCCGCCGACGAGTACATCCTGGACGTGACCACGGAGCTGCTCAAGTCCGGGCAGCCCTTCTACCTGATCTTCTGCCGCTCCGTCTGGCACTTTGCGCTGAAGCGTGAGCCCGCCCCCATGCCGCTGTACGTGGAGGTGCTCTTCAACCAGGTGGCCCCCGATTATCTGGAGGGTCTGCTGCTGGAGCTGCCGGGCAATGGAGTGCCCGTCCCAGAGATGGTCCGGGATATGGCCAGGATTGCGGCACTGCTGCACCGTGCCGCCGATCTGAGTCATGTGCCCGCGATGAAGGAGATCAAGTTCTTGCTGCCGAAGCCGGCGCTCGGCATCCGTGAGATACGTCCCGCCCAGTGGGTGGGTCTCGTCCAGTCGGCGTGGCCGCAGGTGGCCAGCCTCAGTCCCGGCCAGGTGAAGGCCCAGTTCCTCAACGTGCTGGCCACCTGGCCGCTCTTCGGCAGCAGCTTCTTCGCGGTGAAGCGCATCTGGGCGGAGGAGGGGCCGCATGTGGAGGACAACCACAGTCCCATGTGGCGGGACCTCATCCTGGCCCTCAACCGACGCGGCGTCCTCTTCCTGGACCCCAACACCCACGAGACCCTGCAGCACTGGAGCTTCATGGAGGTCATCTCCACGCGCAAGGTGAGTTGGCCTACACGGTTTTACACGACTAAAATCAAGAAGAAGTGCTCTTGGTTCGAGAACACTTTTGTCTTAGTTTCATGAAATGTGTTTTCGGTTTCAAGAAAAATAATTCTCGGAGAGATTTATCATCATAATTCTCTCTTTCGAGAGAGAGAGATCATTTGTTTTTCTCTCTGAGACAAGAAAAAAGATTTCAAGAATGTTCATGCCTAATAAATGTTTTCTCGGTTTCAAGAAAAATAATTCTCGGATTCATTGAAAGGTTTCTGAAGAATTCCAGAGAGAATGTTAATAATTTCTTGCATTGGTTTCTCTCTGAGAAGAGGAAAAGAATGTTCATGCTTAATAAACGAAATCGAGAATGATGTAGTCTTAAAATTCCAAATAAAGTGTACTTTTCGCTGTATTTTAAGAACATTATTTCTCAAAATTAAGAAGAAAAAAAATACTGAAATCAAGAAAAGATTTTCTTTTAATATTTTCAAGATTTCTATAATGTTTATGCTTAATAAACCAAATCGAGAATGAATTAGTCTCAACAAACCAAATAAAGAACACTTCACGCTTGATTTTAAGAACATTTTTTGTATCAAGAAAGTGAAAAGAAAAAATACTAAAATCAAGATAAGATTTGCTTTTGATTTTTTCGTTCTCCCCTTTGCTCAGTTTAGTTTTCTCATAGATCGTTGTTGCTAATTGAATTTCTTCCTTTACAGGTTCGTTCGGAGGACGGCGCCCTCTTCCTGGACATGAAGGTGGGCAACCTGATGCAGCAGCGCGTCATCCGCGTCCAAACGGAGCAGGCCCACGAGATCTCGCGCCTGGTGCGCCAGTACATCACCATGGCCCAGATCAGTCAGCGCGACAAGCGGGAGCTCAACTGAGTGCATTCCGTATATTGATTGGCATTATTCATAGATGATATATTTATTCGTATCGATATTGTATTGAGTTATTCTCCCATATTTCCCACACACAGACACACACGTATTTTTTTGTCGCTTCGTAAGTCTCTCCTACCAGATACATTATATATTTATTAACGCCCATATGCAAGATACATATGTATGTTTAGATGATATCTATGTTGTGCTGGTTTCCGAACTCTCTTGATCCCCAAAATCCCCCAACTCGGTGGCGCTACGATGGCCATATATAGATCCCCCCCCCCCCCTTCAAACCGCTCAAAGAAGTCCCCTTTTGTCTTAAGTTTAAGCGAACCAAGTGCAATCCGAGTGCAGGAATTGAACTCCCCGCGAGCTCTGCATCCCCCCTCCCCCCTGACCCATTTCGATTCAACGATTTCTTTTTTAGCACTTAAGATTAGCAAACTTTATTATTATCATTATTTTTTTTTGACATTTGTTAAATCGAAAATTGCTTAGCTTAAACCCTAAAATAATCATAAATAAATACAATTTATATATGTATATCTATCGCAAAAGTTTTGGATTTCTTAATTGGGTGGAGTAGTACCTATAGAAAAAAAAAGCATTGAGATACTCTATAGAATGTAAAGATACAAAAAAAAGGGATTACTTTTTAACTATCTAACTATATAATATTTGGTATGAGTTGATCGCTGTCATCCTCCTCATCGTCCTCATCCTCGTCCTCCTCCTCATCATACTCCCCCTCCTCGTCCTCCTCATCGTCCTCGTCCTCTTCCTCCTCCTCCTCCTCCTCCCCCGCGTCCTGCCCACTTGGCTTATCCTTGTGACTGCTCACGGATGTTGCTGTTGCTGTTGCTGCTGGTATTGCTGTTGCAGCTGGCGCCAAAGTTGCTATTGTTTGCTCCTGGCTGCTACTGTTGGACTGTGTGGGCGGGGGGCGTGGCAGGACACCGGCGGCCACACTTGTTGCATTACCCCCCACGGCCTTTTGCCTCGTTGTAACGGCGCTTAACGCTTCATTAGTCGCATTGTGGCTGCCAGCTCCAGTTGCCACCACTGTCGTCGTCCTTGTGGCATTGCCACCACCTCCTGCTCCTGCGGTCGCCACCACGGCTGCGGTGTCATTTGTCCGGCGCTCCGGCTCGTTAACCGCCAACGGCAACTTTTCGCTGTCATCGAGCAGCACACCTGTGGCCACCACATCGTGCTCCTTGTCCGGGTTTTGTTCCTGTTCCAGCTGCAGCTCCAGCTGGGTGGGCGTTGGGGGCGTGATGCGCGGCGGCGCCACCGAGGTCAGCAGAAAGTCATCGCGTATCTCGCAGTTCTTGCCCAGGAATCCCTGCCGGCACTGGCAGCGGTAGCTACCATCCTCGCGGCTCAGCGACACGCACTTGCCCTCGTTCTCGCACGTGTCCGGATGCTCCACGCAGTAGGTGAGCTCTGTGTGGGTCAAATCGGTCAGTTGGTTGGTTGGTTGGTTGGTTGGTCAATACTCACTCTCGTCGCAGAGCATCCCACCCCAGCCGGGATGGCAGTTGCACTCCCACGGCGCCTCGCAGTCCCCGTTGGCACAACCCGGATACGGAAAACACTTGTCGCACTGGCTGCCCGTCCAGCCCACCTTGCAGCTGCGGTGGTGTCCATGTAAAATAGTGACAAAAGAGTAGAGAATGTTAGCTTGGTTCATTCGGGGTTCAAGTGCGATACTGTGATGCTACGACTCTTCATATAAGATGTGTGCAAATCAGGGTTTGTAAAATAACACACACTGTTAAATAACTTGTGTTATTAACATGTTAAATGTCAAAGTGTTGTAAAGTTAAAAAGAAATTATTTACTTGTGTGTAGAAAATAGTAGCCTTCATATGTTAGCAACATAAATAACAGAGACAGGTTATTTGTGTTATTAAAATAACATGTTATTAACACAACGTGTTTTGTAGACAACGTGTTTTTTACCCAGCGTGTTATTTACGCAACGTGTTTTTTACTCAACATGTTTTTAACACTCGGTGTTTTTTACATTTTAATGTCTGAATAACTGAAAAATGCTCAGTTTTCTAGAGTCATGTAAGCTTTTAAAGAATTAAAGCTATTAAAACATATTGTTAGTTAAACAAAAATAAAATACTTTTTATGTTAAGAAAATGGTGAAATGGTGTGTTATTAACATGTTAAATGTCAAAGTGCTATAAAGTTGTGTTTATAAAGTTAACAAAAAATTATTAATTTCAGTGTAAAATATAGTAGCCTACATATATTAGCAACATAAATGGGAGACGCAGATCATTTGTGTTATTTACATAACATGTTATTAACACAACGTGTTTCTTTACACGAGATGTTTTTTACAGGATGGTTTTTTTTTACACGAGGTGTGCTTTACACAACTTGTTTTTAACACACTGTGTTTTTACATTTAAATGTATGAATGAGTGCAAAATTCGCAGTTTTCTAGAGTCATATGTGCTTTAAAAAAATAAAAACTATTAAAACATATTGTTAGTTAAAAAAATAAAATAGTTTTCATGTTAAGGAGATAGGGATTTACGGTTTTGACCTTTCATTCTATAAACTTTTTGTGTGTGCTTTTAAATTCTAAACAAATTTTAGAAAAATTCCCGGAAGGCAGTGGAATTTCTTGGATATATTTTCGCAATTTTTCCTGATGCGATGTTCCCACATACGCTTCCGACTTACCGGCACTCGCCTGGTTTGCGGCAATATCCGTGCTGCTTGCTGCAATCGGGGTCGCAAAGGGCTGCGTTGCAAGGTAGTTAGTAGTAGTTGGTTAGAGGATCCCAAGACTTACGCGTCTGGCAGAGCAGTCCCGTGTAGCCGGGCAGGCAGAGGCACTCGAGCGGCTTGCTGCAGGTGCCGTGCTGGCAGCCCGGCATCGTGGCGCACTCGGAGCAGGTGCGTCCGGCGTAGCCGATGCGGCAGCGGCACTCCCCCGGCGCCTCGCAATATCCTCGGGTGCTGTGGCATCCGCTCCGGCAACTGGCTGCGGGTCATTGGAGGAAGTGGGTAAGTGAAACATATAGGTTAAGAAGTGGATCACTCACGTTCCGTGCAGAAGAGTCCCGCCCAGCCGGGCTTGCAGATGCACTCGAAGGGCTTGGTGCATCCGCCGTGCTGGCAGCCGGGCAGCGGGATGCACTTGTCGCACAGCTCGCCGCTGTAGCCGATGCGGCACCTGCACTCCCCGGGCCGCTGGCAGTAGCCTGTGTGTGTGTGTGTCAGAGGTTAAACATGAATGAATCACCTATCATCTGCTAATCATACCGTTCATGGGATCGCAGTTCCTGCGGCACATGGGCACCTGGCAGAGATCACCCTGCCAGCCAGGCAGACACTTGAAGTCGCCCTTCTCATCGCACACATAGTGTGCATTCTGCTTCTGTTTCTGCGACTTTTCACAGGCCTAAAGTTGACAGAAAAAAACCATTCGATGAGTGGCACATTTAGGTGTTTGGAATGAACTTACCCGCTGCTTCCACAGTGGAATATTCGAGTTGCTGCTTTGGCGCGCATCGAAGTTTCGCCTGAAGGCATCGATGCTCTCCCATTTGAGGGCTGTGATCGCGGTCACCAGCAGGAGCGCCGCCTTTTTGTCTGGCAACATATCTATGTCCGATTTGGGAATAATATATTAGCTACATATATCAGAAGTTACTACATATCTCAATTTGAGAATTCACTAAAAGTAACATATATTTAAACTCAAAAAACACTTGAAATAAGTGTTAAGTGATACAAAAATGTTTCCAAAAAATAATAATTAAAATCTTCTCACTAAAAATAAAATATATTTAAACTCAATTCGTTAATTAATATTTCGATTTTTTATATAAAAAAAAAACAGGAAATAAATGTTGAGAGCATAAAACATTTTTCAAAAAAATAATTTGTATTTTAATTAATCCTCTCACTAAAAATACAACAAATTTAAAAACACTTGAAATAAATGTTAAGTGTATACAAAAATTTTCCAACAAATAATTCGTGTTTTAAATCTTCTCACTAAAAATAAAAGAATTAAAAAACACGTAAAATAAATGTTAAATTTTCAAAAGAACATTTTTTTTTATATATTTTTTAATACAAACTGTGTTGCATTTAATTTTTAACCCAGTCTGGACAACAAATTCGGCTGATGATTATGACCAAATCTTCCGATATTTATGTTTACACTAACAAGTAGATCACGATCAAAGATCTAATAATGACCTTTCTTAAGAATTCTGTAATGTTCTTTAAACGTAGACTTGAAACCTGATTTAAGGCATGCACTTTAGGCCGTAATAAAGAAAGCCTAAGTGAAGCTCTGAGAAGTGTCTTGACGTATTGGATTATTGGCTCAAACGAAAAGTGATTTCGTTTGGGCAAACTTAGAGACCGTTAAAAGAAATCGACTGGCAGCCGACAACGGCCCACAGTCGCGTCACAGTTAACATGTTCGCAGACAACTTTCTTCGCGGCCAAAAGCCAAAAGAACGGGAGTCACCACTCTGCTAGCTTGATGACGAATCACACCGGGCCCGAAGAAACCAGGAAACCAGAAGAATGCAAATCGAGAATTACTCTTAACGGTTAACGTTGGACTGCAGCTTCTCGGACAGGTGCACTCCACTCGGCGGCGGTCCGTATCGGTCTGCGATCGCTGTGGGACTAATCAAGTGGTCGCCTCTAGCCGATTCTCGGCTCTTTCTTCCAATCGCCGCTCGGCTCTTCCGTCTCTGTCGCTCTGTCTTTCTTCTGGCCTTCACCGTGAACTCTTCGCCGCGGGGCGAAGCCAGTGAAAGAGCGCTGGGCACCTGACTATCGGTAATTGGGTCAACCGGTAGATCCGAATCAGCTGAGAGGCGAGACGAGCTAAGCACAGTGGGTGCGGATACAGATTTTGTAGCCAAATAAAAACTTATATAGACAGACAAAAAATCAGTTTTTTTCGCATAAAACTTCACTATTTTCGCCACAGAAACGGAAATAATGGCCCAAATGTGGAACGAGATACCTTCCTGAACTCGTAGTTAAATTATCTAAAACTTGGCATTTAAAGAAAAAAAATTTAGATTTTTTGATTTTTTTCAAAAAATTGCAACCCAACCCCTTAAAAAATTGATTTCCAAAAAAAATTAGTTTTTTTCGCATAAAACTTCACTATTTTCGCCACAGAAGCGGAAATAATGGCCCAAATGGGGTATGAGATACCTTCCTGAACTCGTAGTTAAATTATATAAAACTTGGCATTTAAAGAAAGTAAATTTAGATTTTTTGATTTTTTTTCAAAAAAATGCGACCCAACCCCTTAAAAAATTGATTTCCAAAAAAAATCAGTTTTTTTCGCATAAAACTTCACTATTTTCGCCACAGAAGCGGAAATAATGGCCCAAATGGGGAATGAGATACCTTCCTGAACTCGTAGTTAAATTATCTAAAACTTGGCATTTAAAGAAAGTAAATTTAGATTTTTTGATTTTTTTTTAAAAAATTGCGACTCAACCCCTTAAAAAATTGATTTCCAAAAAAAATCAGTTTTTTTCGCATAAAACTTTACTATTTTCGCCACAGAAGCGGAAATAATGGCCCAAATGGGGAATGAGATACCTTCCTGAACTCGTAGTTAAATTATCTAAAACTTGGCATTTAAAGAAAGTAAATTTAGATTTTTTGATTTTTTTTTCAAAAAATAGCGACCCAACCCCTTAAAAAATTGATTTCCAAAAAAAATCAGTTTTTTTCGCATAAAACTTTACTATTTTCGCCACAGAAGCGGAAATAATGGCCCAAATGGGGAATGAGATACCTTCCTGAACTCGTAGTTAAATTATCTAAAACTTGGCATTTAAAGAAAGTAAATTTAGATTTTTTGATTTTTTTTCAAAAAATTGCGACCCAACCCCTTAAAAAATTGATTTCCAAAAAAAATCAGTTTTTTTCGCATACAACTTCACTATTTTCGCCACAGAAACGGAAATAATGGCCCAAATGGGGAATGAGATACCTTCCTGAACTCGTAGTTAAATTATCTAAAACTTGGCATTTAAAGAAAGTAAATTTAGATTTTTTGATTTATTTTCAAAAAATTGCGACCCAACCCCTTAAAAAATTGATTTCCAAAAAAAATCAGTTTTTTTCGCATACAACTTCACTATTTTCGCCACAGAAACGGAAATAATGGCCCAAATGGGGAATGAGATACCTTCCTGAACTCGTAGTTAAATTATCTAAAACTTGGCATTTAAAGAAAGTAAATTTAGATTTTTTGATTTATTTTCAAAAAATTGCGACCCAACCCCTTAAAAAATTGATTTCCAAAAAAAATCAGTTTTTTTCGCATAAAACTTCACTATTTTCGCCACAGAAACGGAAATAATGGCCCAAATGGGGAATGAAATACCTTCCTGAACTCGTAGTTAAATTATCTAAAACTTGGCATTTAAAGAAAGTAAATTTAGATTTTTTGATTTTTTTTCAAAAAATTGCGACCCATCCCCTTAAAAAATTGATTTCCAAAAAAAATCAGTTTTTTTCGCATAAAACTTCACTATTTTCGCCACAGAAACGGAAATAATGGCCCAAATGGGGAATGAGATACCTTCCTGAACTCGTTGTTAAATTATCTAAAACTTGGCATTTAAAGAAAGTAAATTTAGATTTTTTGATTTTTTTTCAAAAAATTGCGACCCAACCCCTTAAAAAATTGATTTCCAAAAAAAATCAGTTTTTTTCGCATACAACTTCACTATTTTCGCCACAGAAACGGAAATAATGGCCCAAATGGGGAATGAGATACCTTCCTGAACTCGTAGTTAAATTATCTAAAACTTGGCATTTAAAGAAAGTAAATTTAGATTTTTTGATTTTTTTTCAAAAAATTGCGACCCAACCCCTTAAAAAATTGATTTCCAAAAAAAATCAGTTTTTTTCGCATAAAACTTCACTATTTTCGCCACAGAAACGGAAATAATGGCCCAAATGGGGAATGAGATACCTTCCTGAACTCGTAGTTAAATTATCTAAAACTTGGCATTTAAAGAAAGTAAATTTAGATTTTTTGATTTTTTTTCAAAAAATTGCGACCCATCCCTTAAAAAATTGATTTCCAAAAAAAATCAGTTTTTTTCGCATAAAACTTCACTATTTTCGCCACAGAAACGGAAATAATGGCCCAAATGGGGAATGAGATACCTTCCTGAACTCGTAGTTAAATTATATAAAACTTGGCATTTAAAGAAAGTAAATTTAGATTTTTTGATTTTTTTTCAAAAAATTGCGACCCAACCCCTTAAAAAATTGATTTCCAAAAAAAAATCAGTTTTTTTCGCATAAAACTTCACTATTTTCGCCACAGAAACGGAAATAATGGCCCAAATGGGGAATGAGATACCTTCCTGAACTCGTAGTTAAATTATCTAAAACTTGGCATTTAAAGAAAGTAAATTTAGATTTTTTGATTTTTTTTCAAAAAATTGCGACCCAACCCCTTAAAAAATTGATTTCCAAAAAAAATCAGTTTTTTTCGCATAAAACTTCACTATTTTCGCCACAGAAACGGAAATAATGGCCCAAATGGGGAATGAGATACCTTCCTGAACTCGTAGTTAAATTATCTAAAACTTGGCATTTAAAGAAAGTAAATTTAGATTTTTTGATTTTTTTTCAAAAAATTGCGACCCAACCCCTTAAAAAATTGATTTCCAAAAAAAATCAGTTTTTTTTCGCATAAAACTTCACTATTTTCGCCACAGAAACGGAAATAATGGCCCAAATGGGGAATGAGATACCTTCCTGAACTCGTAGTTAAATTATCTAAAACTTGGCATTTAAAGAAAGTAAATTTAGATTTTTTGATTTTTTTTCAAAAAATTGCGACCCATCCCCTTAAAAAATTGATTTCCAAAAAAAATCAGTTTTTTTCGCATAAAACTTCACTATTTTCGCCACAGAAACGGAAATAATGGCCCAAATGGGGAATGAGATACCTTCCTGAACTCGTAGTTAAATTATCTAAAACTTGGCATTTAAAGAAAGTAAATTTAGATTTTTTGATTTTTTTTCAAAAAATTGCGACCCAACCCCTTAAAAATTGATTTCCAAAAAAAATCAGTTTTTTTCGCATAAAACTTCACTATTTTCGCCACAGAAACGGAAATAATGGCCCAAATGGGGAATGAGTTACCTTCCTGAACTCGTTGTTAAATTATCTAAAACTTGGCATTTAAAGAAAGTAAATTTAGATTTTTTGATTTTTTTTCAAAAAATTGCGACCCAACCCCTTAAAAAATTGATTTCCAAAAAAAATCAGTTTTTTTTCGCATAAAACTTCACTATTTTCGCCACAGAAACGGAAATAATGGCCCAAATGGGGAATGAGATACCTTCCTGAACTCGTAGTTAAATTATCTAAAACTTGGCATTTAAAGAAAGTAAATTTAGATTTTTTGATTTTTTTTCAAAAAATTGCGACCCAACCCCTTAAAAAATTGATTTCCAAAAAAAAATAGTTTTTTTCGCATAAAACTTTACTATTTTCGCCACAGAAGCGGAAATAATGGCCCAAATGGGGAATGAGTTACCTTCCTGAACTCGTAGTTAAATTATCTAAAACTTGGCATTTAAAGAAAGTAAATTTAGATTTTTTGATTTTTTTTTCAAAAAATTGCGACCCAACCCCTTAAAAAATTGATTTCCAAAAAAAATCAGTTTTTTTCGCATAAAACTTCACTATTTTCGCCACAGAAACGGAAATAATGGCCCAAATGGGGAATGAGATACCTTCCTGAACTCGTAGTTAAATTATCTAAAACTTGGCATTTAAAGAAAGTAAATTTAGATTTTTTGATTTTTTTTCAAAAAATTGCGACCCAACCCCTTAAAAAATTGATTTCCAAAAAAAATCAGTTTTTTTCGCATAAAACTTCACTATTTTCGCCACAGAAACGGAAATAATGGCCCAAATGGGGAATGAGTTACCTTCCTGAACTCGTAGTTAAATTATCTAAAACTTGGCATTTAAAGAAAGTAAATTTAGATTTTTTGATTTTTTTTCAAAAAATTGCGACCCAACCCCTTAAAAAATTGATTTCCAAAAAAAATCAGTTTTCGCATAAAACTTTACTATTTTCGCCACAGAAACGGAAATAATGGCCCAAATGGGGAATGAGTTACCTTCCTGAACTCGTTGTTAAATTATCTAAAACTTGGCATTTAAAGAAAGTAAATTTAGATTTTTGATTTTTTTTCAAAAAATTGCGACCCAACCCCTTAAAAAATTGATTTCCAAAAAAAATCAGTTTTTTTCGCATAAAACTTCACTATTTTCGCCACAGAAGCTGAAATAATGGCCCAAATGGGGAATGAGTTACCTTCCTGAACTCGTTGTTAAATTATCTAAAACTTGGCATTTAAAGAAAGTAAATTTAGATTTTTTGATTTTTTTTCAAAAAATTGCGACCCAACCCCTTAAAAAATTGATTTCCAAAAAAAATCAGTTTTTTTCGCATAAAACTTCACTATTTTCGCCATAGAAACGGAAATAATGGCCCAAATGGGGAATGAGTTACCTTCCTGAACTCGTAGTTAAATTATCTAAAACTTGGCATTTAAAGAAAGTAAATTTAGATTTTTTGATTTTTTTTCAAAAAATTGCGACCCAACCCTTAAAAAATTGATTTCCAAAAAAAATCAGTTTTTTTCGCATAAAACTTTACTATTTTCGCCACAGAAGCGGAAATAATGGCCCAAATGGGGAATGAGATACCTTCCTGAACTCGTAGTTAAATTATCTAAAACTTGGCATTTAAAGAAAGTAAATTTAGATTTTTTGATTTTTTTTTCAAAAAATTGCGACCCAACCCCTTAAAAAATTGATTTCCAAAAAAAATCAGTTTTTTTCGCATAAAACTTCACTATTTTCGCCACAGAAACGGAAATAATGGCCCAAATGGGGAATGAGATACCTTCCTGAACTCGTAGTTAAATTATCTAAAACTTGGCATTTAAAGAAAGTAAATTTAGATTTTTTGATTTTTTTTAAAAAAATTGCGACCCAACCCCTTAAAAAATTGATTTCCAAAAAAAATCAGTTTTTTTCGCATAAAACTTCACTATTTTCGCCACAGAAGCGGAAATAATGGCCCAAATGGGGAATGAGATACCTTCCTGAACTCGTAGTTAAATTATCTAAAACTTGGCATTTAAAGAAAGTAAATTTAGATTTTTTGATTTTTTTTCAAAAAATAGCGACCCAACCCCTTAAAAAATTGATTTCCAAAAAAAATCAGTTTTTTTTCGCATAAAACTTTACTATTTTCGCCACAGAAGCGGAAATAATGGCCCAAATGGGGAATGAGATACCTTCCTGAACTCGTAGTTAAATTATCTAAAACTTGGCATTTAAAGAAAGTAAATTTAGATTTTTTGATTTTTTTTCAAAAAATTGCGACCCAACCCCTTAAAAAATTGATTTCCAAAAAAAATCAGTTTTTTTTCGCATAAAACTTCACTATTTTCGCCACAGAAACGGAAATAATGGCCCAAATGGGGAATGAGATACCTTCCTGAACTCGTAGTTAAATTATCTAAAACTTGGCATTTAAAGAAAGTAAATTTAGATTTTTTGATTTTTTTTTCAAAAAATTGCGACCCAACCCCTTAAAAAATTGATTTCCAAAAAAAAATAGTTTTTTTCGCATAAAACTTTACTATTTTCGCCACAGAAGCGGAAATAATGGCCCAAATGGGGAATGAGTTACCTTCCTGAACTCGTAGTTAAATTATCTAAAACTTGGCATTTAAAGAAAGTAAATTTAGATTTTTTGATTTTTTTTCAAAAAATTGCGACCCAACCCCTTAAAAAATTGATTTCCAAAAAAAAATCAGTTTTTTTTCGCATAAAACTTCACTATTTTCGCCACAGAAACGGAAATAATGGCCCAAATGGGGAATGAGATACCTTCCTGAACTCGTAGTTAAATTATCTAAAACTTGGCATTTAAAGAAAGTAAATTTAGATTTTTTGATTTTTTTTCAAAAAATTGCGACCCAACCCCTTAAAAAATTGATTTCCAAAAAAAATCAGTTTTTTTCGCATAAAACTTCACTATTTTCGCCACAGAAACGGAAATAATGGCCCAAATGGGGAATGAGTTACCTTCCTGAACTCGTAGTTAAATTATCTAAAACTTGGCATTTAAAGAAAGTAAATTTAGATTTTTTTGATTTTTTTTCAAAAAATTGCGACCCAACCCCTTAAAAAATTGATTTCCAAAAAAAATCAGTTTTTTTCGCATAAAACTTCACTATTTTCGCCACAGAAACGGAAATAATGGCCCAAATGGGGAATGAGATACCTTCCTGAACTCGTAGTTAAATTATCTAAAACTTGGCATTTAAAGAAAGTAAATTTAGATTTTTTGATTTTTTTTCAAAAAATTGCGACCCATCCCTTAAAAAATTGATTTCCAAAAAAAATCAGTTTTTTTCGCATAAAACTTCACTATTTTCGCCACAGAAACGGAAATAATGGCCCAAATGGGGAATGAGATACCTTCCTGAACTCGTAGTTAAATTATATAAAACTTGGCATTTAAAGAAAGTAAATTTAGATTTTTTGATTTTTTTTCAAAAAATTGCGACCCAACCCCTTAAAAAATTGATTTCCAAAAAAAATCAGTTTTTTTCGCATAAAACTTCACTATTTTCGCCACAGAAACGGAAATAATGGCCCAAATGGGGAATGAGATACCTTCCTGAACTCGTAGTTAAATTATCTAAAACTTGGCATTTAAAGAAAGTAAATTTAGATTTTTTGATTTTTTTTCAAAAAATTGCGACCCAACCCCTTAAAAAATTGATTTCCAAAAAAAATCAGTTTTTTTCGCATAAAACTTCACTATTTTCGCCACAGAAACGGAAATAATGGCCCAAATGGGGAATGAGATACCTTCCTGAACTCGTAGTTAAATTATCTAAAACTTGGCATTTAAAGAAAGTAAATTTAGATTTTTTGATTTTTTTTCAAAAAATTGCGACCCAACCCCTTAAAAAATTGATTTCCAAAAAAAATCAGTTTTTTTTCGCATAAAACTTCACTATTTTCGCCACAGAAACGGAAATAATGGCCCAAATGGGGAATGAGATACCTTCCTGAACTCGTAGTTAAATTATCTAAAACTTGGCATTTAAAGAAAGTAAATTTAGATTTTTTGATTTTTTTTCAAAAAATTGCGACCCATCCCCTTAAAAAATTGATTTCCAAAAAAAATCAGTTTTTTTCGCATAAAACTTCACTATTTTCGCCACAGAAGCGGAAATAATGGCCCAAATGGGGAATGAGTTACCTTCCTGAACTCGTAGTTAAATTATCTAAAACTTGGCATTTAAAGAAAGTAAATTTAGATTTTTTGATTTTTTTTCAAAAATTGCGACCCAACCCCTTAAAAAATTGATTTCCAAAAAAAATCAGTTTTTTTCGCATAAAACTTCACTATTTTCGCCACAGAAGCGGAAATAATGGCCCAAATGGGGAATGAGTTACCTTCATGAACTCGTAGTTAAATTATCTAAAACTTGGCATTTAAAGAAAGTAAATTTAGATTTTTGAATTTTTTTTCAAAAAATTGCGACCCAACCCCTTAGAAAATTGATTTCCAAAAAAAATCAGTATTTTTCGCATAAAACTTTACTATTTTCGCCACAGATGCGGAAATAATGGCCCAAATGGGGAATGAGTTACCTTCCTGAACTCGTAGTTAAATTATCTAAAACTTGGCATTTAAAGAAAGTAAATTTAGATTTTTTGATTTTTTTTTCAAAAAATTGCGACCCAACCCCTTAGAAAATTGATTTCCAAAAAAAATCAGTATTTTTCGCATAAAACTTTACTATTTTCGCCACAGATGCGGAAATAATGGCCCAAATGGGGAATGAGTTACCTTCCTGAACTCGTAGTTAAATTATCTAAAACTTGGCATTTAAAGAAAGTAAATTTAGATTTTTTTGATTTTTTTTCAAAAAATTGCGACCCAACCCCTTAAAAAATTGATTTCCAAAAAAAATCAGTTTTTTTCGCATAAAACTTCACTATTTTCGCCACAGAAACGGAAATAATGGCCCAAATGGGGAATGAGTTACCTTCCTGAACTCGTAGTTAAATTATCTAAAACTTGGCATTTAAAGAAAGTAAATTTAGATTTTTTTGATTTTTTTTCAAAAAATTGCGACCCAACCCCTTAAAAAATTGATTTCCAAAAAAAATCAGTTTTTTTCGCATAAAACTTCACTATTTTCGCCACAGAAACGGAAATAATGGCCCAAATGGGGAATGAGATACCTTCCTGAACTCGTAGTTAAATTATCTAAAACTTGGCATTTAAAGAAAGTAAATTTAGATTTTTTGATTTTTTTTCAAAAAATTGCGACCCATCCCCTTAAAAAATTGATTTCCAAAAAAAATCAGTTTTTTTCGCATAAAACTTCACTATTTTCGCCACAGAAACGGAAATAATGGCCCAAATGGGGAATGAGATACCTTCCTGAACTCGTAGTTAAATTATATAAAACTTGGCATTTAAAGAAAGTAAATTTAGATTTTTTGATTTTTTTTTCAAAAAATTGCGACCCAACCCCTTAAAAAATTGATTTCCAAAAAAAATCAGTTTTTTTCGCATAAAACTTCACTATTTTCGCCACAGAAACGGAAATAATGGCCCAAATGGGGAATGAGATACCTTCCTGAACTCGTAGTTAAATTATCTAAAACTTGGCATTTAAAGAAAGTAAATTTAGATTTTTTTGATTTTTTTTCAAAAAATTGCGACCCAACCCCTTAAAAAATTGATTTCCAAAAAAAATCAGTTTTTTTCGCATAAAACTTCACTATTTTCGCCACAGAAACGGAAATAATGGCCCAAATGGGGAATGAGATACCTTCCTGAACTCGTAGTTAAATTATCTAAAACTTGGCATTTAAAGAAAGTAAATTTAGATTTTTTGATTTTTTTTCAAAAAATTGCGACCCAACCCCTTAAAAAATTGATTTCCAAAAAAAATCAGTTTTTTTTCGCATAAAACTTCACTATTTTCGCCACAGAAACGGAAATAATGGCCCAAATGGGGAATGAGATACCTTCCTGAACTCGTAGTTAAATTATCTAAAACTTGGCATTTAAAGAAAGTAAATTTAGATTTTTTGATTTTTTTTCAAAAAATTGCGACCCATCCCCTTAAAAAATTGATTTCCAAAAAAAATCAGTTTTTTTCGCATAAAACTTCACTATTTTCGCCACAGAAGCGGAAATAATGGCCCAAATGGGGAATGAGTTACCTTCCTGAACTCGTAGTTAAATTATCTAAAACTTGGCATTTAAAGAAAGTAAATTTAGATTTTTTGATTTTTTTTCAAAAATTGCGACCCAACCCCTTAAAAAATTGATTTCCAAAAAAAATCAGTTTTTTTCGCATAAAACTTCACTATTTTCGCCACAGAAGCGGAAATAATGGCCCAAATGGGGAATGAGTTACCTTCATGAACTCGTAGTTAAATTATCTAAAACTTGGCATTTAAAGAAAGTAAATTTAGATTTTTGAATTTTTTTCAAAAAATTGCGACCCAACCCCTTAGAAAATTGATTTCCAAAAAAAATCAGTATTTTTCGCATAAAACTTTACTATTTTCGCCACAGATGCGGAAATAATGGCCCAAATGGGGAATGAGTTACCTTCCTGAACTCGTAGTTAAATTATCTAAAACTTGGCATTTAAAGAAAGTAAATTTAGATTTTTTGATTTTTTTTCAAAAAATTGCGACCCAACCCCTTAGAAAATTGATTTCCAAAAAAAATCAGTATTTTTCGCATAAAACTTTACTATTTTCGCCACAGATGCGGAAATAATGGCCCAAATGGGGAATGAGTTACCTTCCTGAACTCGTAGTTAAATTATCTAAAACTTGGCATTTAAAGAAAGTAAATTTAGATTTTTTGATTTTTTTCCAAAAAATTGCGACCCAACCCCTTAAAAAATTGATTTCCAAAAAAAATTCAGTTTTTTTCGCATAAAACTTCACTATTTTCGCCACAGAAGCGGAAATAATGGCCCAAATGGGGAATGAGTTACCTTCCTGAACTCGTAGTTAAATTATCTAAAACTTGGCATTTAAAGAAAGTAAATTTAGATTTTTTGATTTTTTTTTCAAAAAATTGCGACCCAACCCCTTAAAAAATTGATTTCCAAAAAAAATCAGTTTTTTCGCATAAAACTTCACTATTTTCGCCACAGAAGCGGAAATAATGGCCCAAATGGGGAATGAGTTACCTTCCTGAACTCGTAGTTAAATTATCTAAAACTTGGCATTTAAAGAAAGTAAATTTAGATTTTTTGATTTTTTTTTCAAAAATTGCGACCCAACCCCTTAAAAAATTGATTTCCAAAAAAAATCAGTTTTTTCGCATAAAACTTCACTATTTTCGCCACAGAAGCGGAAATAATGGCCCAAATGGGGAATGAGTTACCTTCCTGAACTCGTAGTTAAATTATCTAAAACTTGGCATTTAAAGAAAGTAAATTTAGATTTTTTGATTTTTTTTCAAAAAAATGCGACCCAACCCCTTAAAAAATTGATTTCCAAAAAAAATCAGTTTTTTTCGCATAAAACTTCACTATTTTCGCCACAGAAGCGGAAATAATGGCCCAAATGGGGAATGAGTTACCTTCCTGAACTCGTAGTTAAATTATCTAAAACTTGGCATTTAAAGAAAGTAAATTTAGATTTTTTGATTTTTTTTCAAAAAATTGCGACCCAACCCATTAAAAAATTGATTTCCAAAAAAAATCAGTTTTTTTCGCATAAAACTTCACTATTTTCGCCACAGAAGCGGAAATAATGGCCCAAATGGGGAATGAGTTACCTTCCTGAACTCGTAGTTAAATTATCTAAAACTTGGCATTTAAAGAAAGTAAATTTAGATTTTTTGATTTTTTTTTTCAAAAAATTGCGACCCAACCCCTTAAAAAATTGATTTCCAAAAAAAATCAGTTTTTTTCGCATAAAACTTTACTATTTTCGCCACAGAAGCGGAAATAATGGCCCAAATGGGGAATGAGTTACCTTCCTGAACTCGTAGTTAAATTATCTAAAACTTGGCATTTAAAGAAAGTAAATTTAGATTTTTTGATTTTTTTTCAAAAAATTGCGACCCAACCCCTTAAAAAATTGATTTCCAAAAAAAATCAGTTTTTTTCGCATAAAACTTTACTATTTTCGCCACAGATGCGGAATTAATGGCCCAAATGGGGAATGAGTTACCTTCCTGAACTCGTAGTTAAATTATCTAAAACTTGGCATTTAAAGAAAGTAAATTTAGATTTTTTGATTTTTTTTCAAAAAATTGCGACCCAACCCCTTAAAAAATTGATTTCCAAAAAAAATCAGTTTTTTTCGCATAAAACTTCACTATTTTCGCCACAGAAGCGGAAATAATGGCCCAAATGGGGAATGAGTTACCTTCCTGAACTCGTAGTTAAATTATCTAAAACTTGGCATTTAAAGAAAGTAAATTTAGATTTTTTGATTTTTTTTTCAAAAAATTGCGACCCAACCCCTTAAAAAATTGATTTCCAAAAAAATCAGTTTTTTTCGCATAAAACTTCACTATTTTCGCCACAGAAGCGGAAATAATGGCCCAAATGGGGAATGAGTTACCTTCCTGAACTCGTAGTTAAATTATCTAAAACTTGGCATTTAAAGAAAGTAAATTTAGATTTTTTGATTTTTTTTTCAAAAAATTGCGACCCAACCCCTTAAAAAATTGATTTCCAAAAAAAATCAGTTTTTTTCGCATAAAACTTCACTATTTTCGCCACAGAAGCGGAAATAATGGCCCAAATGGGGAATGAGTTACCTTCCTGAACTCGTAGTTAAATTATCTAAAACTTGGCATTTAAAGAAAGTAAATTTAGATTTTTTGATTTTTTTTCAAAAATTGCGACCCAACCCCTTAAAAAATTGATTTCCAAAAAAAATCAGTTTTTTTCGCATAAAACTTCACTATTTTCGCCACAGAAGCGGAAATAATGGCCCAAATGGGGAATGAGTTACCTTCCTGAACTCGTAGTTAAATTATCTAAAACTTGGCATTTAAAGAAAGTAAATTTAGATTTTTTGATTTTTTTTCAAAAAAATGCGACCCAACCCCTTAAAAAATTGATTTCCAAAAAAAATCAGTTTTTTTCGCATAAAACTTCACTATTTTCGCCACAGAAGCGGAAATAATGGCCCAAATGGGGAATGAGTTACCTTCCTGAACTCGTAGTTAAATTATCTAAAACTTGGCATTTAAAGAAAGTAAATTTAGATTTTTTGATTTTTTTTCAAAAAATTGCGACCCAACCCATTAAAAAATTGATTTCCAAAAAAAATCAGTTTTTTTCGCATAAAACTTCACTATTTTCGCCACAGAAGCGGAAATAATGGCCCAAATGGGGAATGAGTTACCTTCCTGAACTCGTAGTTAAATTATCTAAAACTTGGCATTTAAAGAAAGTAAATTTAGATTTTTTGATTTTTTTTCAAAAAATTGCGACCCAACCCCTTAAAAAATTGATTTCCAAAAAAATCAGTTTTTTTCGCATAAAACTCACTATTTTCGCCACAGAAGCGGAAATAATGGCTCAAATGGGGAATGAGTTACCTTCCTGAACTCGTAGTTAAATTATCTAAAACTTGGCATTTAAAGAAAGTAAATTTAGATTTTTTGATTTTTTTTCCAAAAAATTGCGACCCAACCCCTTAAAAAATTGATTTCCAAAAAAATCAGTTTTTTTCGCATAAAACTTCACTATTTTCGCCACAGAAGCGGAAATAATGGCCCAAATGGGGAATGAGTTACCTTCCTGAACTCGTAGTTAAATTATCTAAAACTTGGCATTTAAAGAAAGTAAATTTAGATTTTTTGATTTTTTTTCAAAAAATTGCGACCCAACCCCTTAAAAAATTGATTTCCAAAAAAAATCAGTATTTTTCGCATAAAACTTCACTATTTTCGCCACAGAAGCGGAAATAATGGCCCAAATGAGGAATGAGTTACCTTCCTGAACTCGTAGTTAAATTATCTAAAACTTGGCATTTAAAGAAAGTAAATTTAGATTTTTTGATTTTTTTTCAAAAAATTGCGACCCAACCCCTTAAAAAATTGATTTCCAAAAAAAATCAGTATTTTTCGCATAAAACTTCACTATTTTCGCCACAGAAGCGGAAATAATGGCCCAAATGGGGAATGAGTTACCTTCCTGAACTCGTAGTTAAATTATCTAAAACTTGGCATTTAAAGAAAGTAAATTTAGATTTTTTGATTTTTTTTCAAAAAATTGCGACCCAACCCCTTAAAAACTCGTAGTTAAATTATCTAAAACTTGGCATTTAAAGAAAGTAAATTTAGATTTTTTGATTTTTTTTCAAAAAATTGCGACCCAACCCCTTAAAAAATTGATTTCCAAAAAAATCAGTATTTTTCGCATAAAACTTCACTATTTTCGCCACAGAAGCGGAAATAATGGCCCAAATGAGGAATGAGTTACCTTCCTGAACTCGTAGTTAAATTATCTAAAACTTGGCATTTAAAGAAAGTAAATTTAGATTTTTTGATTTTTTTTCAAAAAATTGCGACCCAACCCCTTAAAAAATTGATTTCCAAAAAAAATCAGTATTTTTCGCATAAAACTTCACTATTTTCGCCACAGAAGCGGAAATAATGGCCCAAATGGGGAATGAGTTACCTTCCTGAACTCGTAGTTAAATTATCTAAAACTTGGCATTTAAAGAAAGTAAATTTAGATTTTTTGATTTTTTTTCAAAAAATTGCGACCCAACCCCTTAAAAATTGATTTCCAAAAAAATCAGTTTTTTTCGCATAAAACTTCACTATTTTCGCCACAGAAGCGGAAATAATGGCCCAAATGGGGAATGAGATACCTTCCTGAACTCATAGTTAAATTATCTAAAACTTGGCATTTAAAGAAAGTAAATTTAGATTTTTTGGTTTTTTTTCTAAAAATTGCGACCCAACCCCTTAAAAAATTGATTTCCAAAAAAAATCAGTTTTTTTCGCATAAAACTTTACTATTTTCGCCACAGATGCGGAATTAATGGCCCAAATGGGGAATGAGTTACCTTCCTGAACTCGTAGTTAAATTATCTAAAACTTGGCATTTAAAGAAAGTAAATTTAGATTTTTTGATTTTTTTTCAAAAAATTGCGACCCAACCCCTTAAAAAAATGATTTCCAAAAAAAATCTGTAGAACATGAAACAAGAGTTTGTTACTTTAAAATTATACTCGTTCTTTATTGAATGATCTCATTATTGGTTTAATTATAATTTTAATAATTACTTTCGACATTCGTGTGTACCTAAAGTTCTGATTAATGCTAGGATCCAAACGTTAATTCCGACTCCAGAAGTTTGTCCGCCAGTTGGGGAACTCGAATTGGGGACCTCACTACAGTGTGTGTGTGTGTGTGTGTGTGTGTGTGTGTGTGTTTGCTAGTCGGGGAACTAACGATTAGACAGATACACTCATGCACATCCACATATATATCAGTATGTGTGTATATATATAGAGGTTCCTTCGCTACGCAGCCCGACGATGTTATGCGGTATCCGATGACTTAGTCCCTAGTTTCTAGTATTATCCGATCCGAGATGAGCGTCTCCGTTGACCCCCAGCATTTATAGAGTTGTTGTTGCTTGGGTCGGAGCCCTTGAGATGCTTACAAGCTACTTAGAGGCAAGCTCTCCGGAGAAAGTCCACACAGGCCAAGGGATATAACATATATCGTATTATATGTGCTTAAAGTTTCATAAAGTTTTCAAATGTCAATTGGAATATACTTCACTGGCAGTGCGACTCTATCTTCCGGATCGCTACCCTCTAGAGAGACAAAAAAAAATCCTGACCTCTATATGATCTCCTTAAACCACTGGCTTAATGTTTAAACGCTTACATACGATGGGGTACTTTTACTTTTGGGCCGAAAGTGAGTTGGGTTGTCGTGGGCGAGGGGGGGCTAGATATGATATGATATGATGAGGGGGCGCCATGACCGTACACCATAACCTACACGGGGTCAAAAAAAAAAAAACACAGATCGCCGCCTTAGACAAAGATGAACTGGGCGTGGCTGCCGCACTTCTTCGGCGGTCCGACGGTCAGGCGCAGCCACTTGCCGCGGCAAGACGGCGCCGGCAGCGCGCTCCAGCGTGTCGTGCGCCCGGCCAGCCCCTCCCCCCGGCAGTGGTAGGTGGGCGCCAGCGTGGGCGGGGGCGTGGCCGGTACGGCGCTGCGCCTACCCGCTGTCCGCTGTCGGTTGTGTGACTGTGACCGCTGATGGAATCGGTAATCGGAACTCTCGTTGCTCTCCGTGTCCAGGGTGTTCTGCTGCAGGTCCTCCTGCTCCTCCTGCTCCTGCTCCTGCTCCTCCTCCTCCTCTTCATCCGCCTCCGCCTCCGTGTCCTGGTCGTCGCCGTCGCTGCTGTTCTCCCTCTGCTGTCGCTCCTCCTCCTGGCCGGAAGCGGAACCGGAAGCGGAGGCGGCAGCGGTGGTGGTGCTGGTCGGCGGATTGCCGCCCTGCGGTGTCCTGGCGGTGGTGGAGCTGCCGACGGTGTCCTGGATCAACGCCTCCAGGTCACAGCGCACCGTGATGCGATCGCCTGCGGGAAGAAGGCAACAAGCTGAATCAATTGGGATTTAATCAAGAATTGTTCCTAAGTTGCATTCTCTTAAACGGAGAAAATACAGTCCTGAGTAAAAAAAAAGTTCTGAAACATCTACAAAAGTAAAATGCTGCCTACACTCATAATAAAATTTGCTTCTAAATTTTAGAAATCTCTCCTTTGGGTTGACCATCCTTTAAATTTAGAACAAATATTTCTTGTTTTTAGAAAATTCGCCCTTTAATATAGAAATTCGTTTTTCATACAACATTTTAAGAAATAAATTTTCTTAAAAATTCGAGAAAAAACAACCTTTAAACATAGAATTTTGTTTTTTGTTTTTTCAAATTTTCTCTTTGTTTTTGCACCTTTAACGCGGCATTTTACTGAATATTTTTCTTGTGTAACTTTAAAATATATTTTGAATTTTTTGTTTGCTTATTTTTTGCACAGTGCACTTACCTTCCAGCATCAGATTGTATGGCGGCAGCTTGTGGCAGGCCTTGGAGGCTTTTATCACCTCGAATTCCACGCAGTATCTGAAAAGAAAATGTACAGAGTTAATATCTTTTAAATGTATTTAGTAAAGAAATTTGTTTCTAATTTTTAGATTTAATTATTTGAAAGAATTTTAGAATTTTTAACTTTAAGGATCGAAGAATAGGCGTTCTTGGTTTCAACAAGAGGCGTTCTTGGTTTCAAGAATATGTATTCTCGGTTTCAAGAGTAGACGTTCTCAGATTCAAGAGCAGTCGTTCTTGGTTCCAAGAATAGGCGTTCAAAGGACCTGAATTCGATTGACAAGGACTAAATATTTCCTTGATTAATTATCCATCCCCATAATTTGCATCGTCTGTTCACCGATTCATTTGTCCGCTTGGCCGTCCATTGATTATGCATGTCCTTCGGCGACGCCTCATTAGAGTGCCAAAGGATCTGGCTGGCCATTGAGATGTTAAATATTATAATTATTGGGATGCTGCTCAGGAGCAGCAGGAGGAGCTCCTGATTTGTGCAATTGTGCGGACGGAAGGCGGGTGAATTCAGGACTTCAAAGGGACAGGGACAGGAAATGCGAATTGTCTATTAAGCCTAACAATTTCCGTTTCCTGTAGGCAAAAAGCGGGCGAAAAAAGAGCAAGAAAAACAGGAAAAACGGAGTGAGGAGGCGGCGAAAGCAAATCGAACTGACAGATGTGTGTGTGTGCGTGTGTGTGATTCGATTCAAGAGTGTCTGTGTGTGTGCGTCTGACAGCTGTCAAGGTGTTGACAACGGAAATTGCGTAGGAAATTTCAAAAGTGCCTGACGTTTTGGGGCATTTTTGATTTTAACCCGGGCCACTTAGCCGAAAAGGGGGTGGTTATACCAGCCATTTCAGCCATAGATGACGATGGCAAATTAGCCAGGATGCAGCGGAAATGGAAATTGGCCTCGAAACAGCAGCTTCCCCATTTCCCGAGTCATAAATAAAGGGAACGGAGAGTCGCCAGTCGAGATTTCGAGGAGCAGCGGCGTGTAACAGCTGACAGCTTAATTAAGTCCCGGCCAAAAGCAAACGAAAACCAAACGAATCCCCAACCGAAGAGGGTTCTCTGCGCCCGGGCAATAAAGGTAAATTGAAAAAATTAATGTAAATAAACAGGCGCAGACGCCGCGCCGAGTAATAAAAATAAACAAGGCAATGCACAAAACTCGAGGACCAAAACATAATTAAAGACAAGCACGATTTTCCGGGGGTATTTGTCTGGCCAGAAAAAGCGAGGGGAAGTCTCGGCCGCCGATCATAAAATAAAAAGCAATTGTTATGCTTGGCTTGCGGTGAGCGGAGGCCGCACTTTTAGTGGTTTTCTTCGGGGGAAAAAAACTCTAAGCGAAAAATTCGTGGAAAGAGCCCACTGATTTATCACAAAATGAAACGCGAGGGTTCAGAATTTGTAATTTATTAACTGATTACCAGTTCGAAGAGCACACAAATCAAATCAGCAGCAACAAAAAATGCATTAAAAAATAAATTGAAACGTTATAATCAATTGGATGTCACACGGCAAACCGAATATTTAATGGCGCTTTAATGGACCTAAGCAAAAAACGGCTAGAATGAATTACCATCGACGTGTCAGCTCTTAACTGGGCCTCCAACTATTACTGTCGCATCAACAGTTCACTGTTCGCTGTTCGCCACTTTCCGGTCGATTGGATTGCGTTAAAAATTCACAATTAAGCAGTTTGTATTATTTTATGGGCCCTTAGCTTTATATGCAGCACTTAAGCGCAAGTGAATTAGTATTAATTTAGTACCAAACTTTTATACTAGACTTTGTATATTTTCAATACAAGGAGTTTTAAGGGTTAAACTATGTTTTTTTTTGGTGCAAAACTACATGCTCATTACAACACACAAAGTCTAAGCTAATTTTCAGCAAACTTCAGGGCTTTAATATTTGCAAATCCACCCTGGATTAACAAAATAAATATGCTCACTTTGTATGTGTGAAAATTAAAGCCCCGAAGAAGGCTGAACGCAAATTCAAAGCTAAGCCCGAAAGAACAACAACATATTTCACTCTGAATGAAATACATGCGAATTTTATTTAAAGCAAAACCAAGCAAATTCCGAACCCAATTAGAAAGTCCATAAAGCGGGGAGGAAAGCGGTGATGAGCTCAGCTTATCCTTTGTAGGCAAAAATGTTTGCCGTTTACCTAATATTTTACGAATTACCATGCTGAGGAGATGAAATATTTTATTCAATTTATTACTCCTTTAAAGGTTAGCAGATGTGAGGCAACAATAAAACGAGAAGCTTATTCAAAATGTTTATTTTAAATTTGTGGGACTTGTGGACATAAACACACGACAAGTAAGTTTTTCGCTAATTAATGTAAATAAATGGACTTTTGGAAAATGTATTGAAAACTAATTGAAAACGAATTGAAAAATACATTTTCAAATACATTTCAAATTCATTGAAAATTAATTGAAAATTTATTGAAAATGTATTGAATGTGAATTAAAAATGTTTTGAAAGTGAATTAAAAATGTATTAAAATTGTATTTAATATGTATTAAAAATGTATTGAAAATGAATAATTAATGAATTGAAAATATACTCAAAATGTATTGAAAACAATGAAAAGTAAATTGGAAATGAATTGAAAATGTATTGAAATTGAATTGACATTGTATTCAAATTGAATTGACAATGTATTGAAAATGTATTGAATATGTATTGGAAATAAGTTAAAAATCTATTGAGTGTGAATCGAATATGTAATAAAAATGAATTGAAAAGGAATTAAAAATGAATTGAAAATGAATTAAAAATAAATTGAAATTTAAAAAATAATTTGACAAAAATAATAAATTTATTGTAAACTGCGTTTTCAAGTTGGTGAGCAAAACAACTAAACACGAATTAGCCAAAACGTGCTATTTGAATAAGCTTTTTATGCAAACTGTGCAATCGGGTCATTAAAAAGCCAAAATAGTCAAAGCCAATTTGTCCTAATTAGCCGTTTTAATGACTTTCTCCTTGAACGTGTGGCTAAAGTTATTAATAATCAATTAGTCCATTTGAAAATATTATTGAAAGCCAATTAGTCGAAATTGGTTTTCAGCAAAGCACACAAAAAAGCCAATGGTGCTTGGCTAATAGTGTTGCTGGCATAAAGAAATGTGAAACACAATTTGCTGCCCCTGCGATGATGATGGCAAAGGACTCCGGTTATGGGGCTTCCTTGAAATGGCAGGACACAAAGACGACTGGCCACGAATTAAGGTCACCACTGACTGCTGGCCACAATGGATCAACTTTTGTCGGCCAGGCCAGCAAATTGTGGCCAAAAACATTAACATACAACATGCACTCCTCGCCCTCTCCTCTCTGCCGCCGGAAAAGTCATTTTCTTGTCAAATATTTTGCCACTTCAAAGGGCCGACAACTGTCAGCGGCAACAAGAGGAACAACAGCGGCGACAACAGCATACAGGCACTTAAAAAAGTATTTGCACTCGCTTATACGAAAGGCAAACAAGAGCGGCCACCAGATGAAGTGAGCGCCGCTCCAGCTGCGCTAAAAATAATTGCTCGACAAAGTTGGCTCACAGCTGGATGGCCACACGATGTCCCGCTGCCACGCCCCTTTGTCCCTCCGCCCCCTGCCTCCTGCCCCCAGGAGCACTTTCCATTTGCCTACCGCCGATGACGATGCCGGAAACGAAAACGATGGCGGCGACAAGAGGCGGGCGACAGTGCAATTTAGACTTGAATAAACACTAAGAAAAAATCATTAGAAGAATATAGAAAATCCCAAAGTAATCTAAAAAAATTGTTAATGTATATATTTTTCCTTTTAATAATTTTAATTTTATTTTATTTTTTAATTTTATTAATTTACAATGTATGTTAGAAAAATCAACCCCTTAAATAATTAATTATAATCTTAAATATCCCATTTTATAATTTAGTTGTTTTAATTTACATTTAAATTTTTTTAATTTCATTAATCTGAATTTTATTATTAAATATGACAAATTGTATTTTTGATTAATTTTTAATATAACTATTTTTAATTTGATTAATTTGAATTTTATTTTTAAATATTTTTATGTAAAAATTAAATTAAATTTATTTAATTTTTTAATAAAAATTAACAACCTAAGTATTTAAATTTAAGTTTCAGCAAACGAAAACAGTTGAACTTCATTTTTATTTGAATTTATATATTTTTAAGGATCCCCAGTCCACGATTTTTCTCTCCGTGGACGCTTTGAGCAACAGGCAGCAGGCGAGGGGGGTGACAGGGGGGACTTCTTGGACTTGGACTCGGACTTGGTCTTGGCTTTGGTTTTGGTTTTGGCCCGGCCAGAGAGGAAGCACTTTGCGGCGCTTGAGTGAGTCGCCTCCGAAGGGAAATGTTAAAGGGATTCCGCTGGACGTTTGTTGTTGTCGCTGCTGCTGGCAGCCTTATCCAACCCACCAACCCATCCACCCACTTTACCACCCGGCCTTTCTTGCTTTTTAATGATGATTGAGCGGCGGAGGAGAACCTTGTTGCATACTTAGTCAATGCAAAAGCTGATTTGGTGGAGATGGTTTGGGCGAGGGGGTGGTGGCTTCCTGGGGGTTGCTCGATTTCAGGGGCGTGGCCGGGGGATTACGGTGACAGTTTCGCATCGCTGGCCACCGCGAGGCGAAAGCTTTGTGCAAATAAAGCTGTCGGCATGTAGATTAGACCGAACTGAAAACATTCTTGCTGCTCCCCTCCCTTTTTTGGACCAAATAATTGATATGGAAAGAAAGTGTCGGAGGTGCAGAGGTGATTATTTCCCTTTGCCTTTCGCTTCCCGATTAAAAATAGAAAATGTGCCCCGCTGACAAAGGGATGAAGGGATGTGGATTGTGATTATAATGAGGATGGTGCTCTGTTTGAAGGCAAAGCAAAAGCAAAAACCTTTATAAATTTCCCTTTTATTTAATACGAGAACAAAGTGTATAACTGGTATATTATTTTGTCTTTTCCTAGCTATTCGAAATATTTTTGAAAGCATGCCAGTTATTATTTGCTTACAATATCATGCACAGCAAAAAAAAAACACGCAGGGATCAAAACGATATGAAATAATGTAAAATTGATATTAAAAAAATTGATTTTTTCGATTTCCCTTTCTAGGAGATTCTCTGTCATCGAAAGTGAGAGGTAAAAGCAAGATGGCGACTTCGAAAAAGAGAGGAAGAAGCAAGATGGCGACTTCGAAAAAGAGAGGATGCAGCAAGATGGCGTCTTGTGGGACGGAGTAAGTGGGAGGGAGAGAACATTTGAAACATATCAAATTGATATCCAGCATCAAATTGATCATTATTTCGTATCAAACTTGTTTTTGGGTGTAGAAGCCTTCAAGGAGAACCCCTTAAAGTGGCAAACGGCAAACGGACTGTCCTTGCAGATGAAAACTCTTTTAAATAGCTCGCTCAATGGGCATTTTTTGCATTTTTTCCATTTAACCATTTCATTTGGGGCTCTTTCAGATGCTTAGCCTTGTCCTGGAATCTTCAGTTAACCCACCTTTTAGGCCCCCCGCCCCCTTTTTAACCGCCTTTCTGCTTGCCAGCTGCCCGCCATTAAGTGCATAATTCAATTTGTAAAGCCGCCGACTTTGAGTGCCCCTAAAAGTATGCAAAGCAGCCGCAGACGGACAAACAAAAGTCCGCAAACTCCGCGCTAAGGAAAAGCCGATGCCATGCCGCCTGCATAGATCAACGGGCATAAAGAGGGGCTATACATGGTATATAGTATACATATATATATGGTATATACCCACGTATAAAGGGGCCTGTTGTAATGAAAATAAAGTAGCAGCTTTAACGCATTTTTATGGCTCTTATTCCGCTGTCAACCGTATGCAGTCGAGGGCAGAAGCCGAGGTAACCGAAACACAAACAGAGTGCGCGATAAATGTGAATGCGAATGTGCCTCCAAGAAGTGCGGCGAGGATTTAGGGCTGTTCTCCCCTCGCTGGGAGCAGGATAAGGACGACGCACCTGCTCTATGCAAATGAAGAGGGCAGCAGGGCAGGAAGTCGGCAAGGTGGGAGGCCCTGAATCGTAAAATCTGTCAATTCGCAGACTCATTGTCTTCAATTTCCAGGGGCTAGCAATCAAGCGGGCCTCTTTGCTTTTTTAGGGGCGCATTGCGGGCAGATTGGGGCCCATTTGCAGCACACTTTGTATCGTACAAAATAAATTGTATATTCATAAGTGTAGGAAATGCTTACTTTTATGCAATATGCCCAATCTATGACGATTTTTGATTATTTTAAAACCATATACTTCTCTATTTTTTTGGGACATACATAAATGACAATTTCGATTTTTGGCAAAAATTTGATTTTTTCTATTATTTGTTTATGCTCTAAATTTTGCAAAAATGGTCCTACATTAAAACGGCGAACTGTTCTGAGCAGAAAACAACCTCATAATTAATATCAGTACAGTTTCCGGCTGATTTGGGAAACTTAAAATTTTTTCAAATTTTCAATTTTTTTGTAAGGGGTTGCATCACAAATTTTTGAAAAAAAATTCAAAAAAATTAATTTTTTATCCTGAAATGCCAAGTTGTAGGGCATTTAACTACGAGTTCGGGAAGGTATGCCACTCCATATTTGGACAAATATTTTCATTTTTATAGCTAAAATACTGTTCTTTTTATTGACGAAAAATAACAATTTCGATATTTGGCAAAAATTTGATTTTTCGTATAGTTTTGTTTTTGCTTTTTTATTATATATTGTTTCTATTATATATATATATTTATAAGACAATTTCCATTTATTTAACGTAATTTATTTTAATTATATTTGCCATGGTTAAATTTGGATTAAATATATTTTTAATTTAATTCTTGATTCATTCATTTTACCAAGTTAACTACCTGAATGTTTGAGGTTTGGGAATCAAATTAAATCAAATTAAATATATTTGCCAGCTGACCTGTTTGCTCAAACCAAACAAAATATTTGATTTTAATTAGCATAATAATCAACTTTATTTAGTTACTCATAAATAATAAAATTTAATATTTTCCCATTAAGAATTAACAGTAATTTAATTCATTTCCTTGCCTTTATTAATTTATTTAAAACCACCCCTCTTTATATTTTAATAACCAACAATAAAATGAGTGTTTGTTAGATGGCATCTTAAATGGCAAATGCGATTTTGTTGAACATTCTATCGGAATGTCCAGCTTGGACAATGGACATTGGCATTCAGGCAGCAGATATCGATCCTTGGGGTCCTCACACTTTTTTCCCTCTCTTTTTTTTTGCTTAGCCAGGGGGGGGAGGGGTGGAAAACTCAGAACTCGCGGGTGGAAAGTCCGTCCCTGGTTAGTTGGCATTTTCCTCGGCCGCTTTGTTTGCCCGCGCGTCTGCCGGCAAATTTATGCGGTCCAGGCTAATCCTCGTGGGGATTTGGGCTTAAAACGTTTTATTGTTGCCCCACGTAGGCGCAGACGGTGGGCGTGGCCGTCGTCGTTGGCGGCAGGGGGCGTGGCACACACGGCTGTCGACTGCAGATTTCCCAGTTGCCTTGTAAATTTATCGCATTAAAAAAGTGTGAATTTTCAACAACGTCGTTGTCTCCCTTTGCTCTCCCTTTTTGTCCCTTTGTCTTCTCCCTTTTCTTTTTAATTTCTTTCTGTTTTCCACCCACTCTCACACCCACCCACTGCCACCCACTTCACCTTACAGCCGCTTGACACTGTCATTATGTAAATTAAATTGTGGCGAATTATTGTTTTTATTCTTATTTTCTTATTTTCGGTTTTTGCCCATCTCCCTTTGTTCTCGCCCTTGTTTTTCGCCCCATCTTCTCCGTAATTTATGTATATGTTTATTTATTTCGCCCCCACTTTCATCTTTCATCTGTTGTTCGAGTGTATAATTCATAATTTGCGGTTTTGGTTCCTGTTGCCGCCTCTCATATCGCTGACAAAGCAATAAAAGTTTTCCCAGCAAGTTAACAAATCACCAGGGAGGCTGCTCCGGGGGGCGTGGCACCTGCTAGGGGGGCGGGGTTTTGGGTTTAGCAGAGATATTCAGACGTTGTCAGGGGAGTCATTTAAATTAGCTAATATCGGGAGAAATCCAATATGTTTGTCTTGAAGAAATATATTTAGTTTGGTGTAAGATAAATTGCTGCATAATTCTAGAGAACTTGATAGATATTTCAAATCACTTAAGGGCCTTGAAAAAAAGTTTAAGTAAAATAAATAAAGACATTAATTGAGCTTAACTTAAAATTAGTTTCACCTAAAAAAAAACTTGATATGAAATGATGATCGATTTAATATTATCACACATCAATTTTGACTTGACACATCTCTGTTGGATATGTTCAAAATGTAAACGAAATATTCTGAAAAGGCCAATTCGAATTTCGAATGCATCCATCTTACTGAGCTCCCTATTCAGATTAAGTTTATCATGCCGATGAGCCACGCACAAACCGCGAAGAACTGTGCAATAATATCATATAATATAATAATATTCTTATCATACTGATTTTCTGGTTCTATATAACTAAATTCTTCCTTTAAAAAACACTAACCGATATGCTTTTTACTTCAAAAAAGTCCCTGGTTTTTTTTAACTTTGATCTATCGATTTCCACATCGATGTTTTCCCCACCTCTCGTAACGAGGCATTCCACCTCTAGGATCTTCTGTCATTTAGGTCAACGCAGCAGTACCAATACGGTGTTTGAACAATAAGGAAATCTGACATCTGAAAATTAATTTTCTCGCAAAATTCTGCGTTCGTCAAAAGCTAAAGTGAAACTTGCGTTGAATTTCGAACGATGTGTGCCGATGTGGATAAAGAGTTCATCAAGCATTTGTTCAGCGATGATATGCTTGAGTTGGAGCACCGAAGGAAATACAACGATTTGGGAAATTCTGGTTCCCAACTCATTTTCTTTCCTTCGGTCCTCCAATTTAAGCTCCTTGAGCATAGCATCGCTAAACAAGTGCTTCAGGAACTCTTTATCCATAACGGCGCAGGTCTTTCCGAATTCAACGCAGGTTTCCCTTTGGCTTTTGACGAACGAGGCATTTCGCGAGAAAATTAATTTTCAACTGTCAGATTTCCGTATTTTTCAACAACCCTATTGTTACTTCGGTTTGGCCATCCAAAAATAATGAAACCTGCTGACCACTTTTATCCTGGTAAGCCAACTGTAGTACTTTCCACCCATTTCGCCCATTTAACGGAGCATTTGGTGCAGCCCACAGAATCATGATGGCCCTTGTGTTGCGCGGAAGGTCAGAAGAGACCCAAGTCTACACCTCCAAAGGAACTGGAATGTCTGATGCCCGCGGATCCTCCATCGAAAACAGTTGGAGCTCCAAGCAAGTGAACCTACGGAGGAGTTTTTCTTTCGGGAAAATCGCCCACAACGTCCTATTATTCCTGAGGTTAAAGATATTGGATATGTACCACCGAAACCCCAAGAAGAGGCAGCTAGCAAGGATCGCCAGGACCACAGCAGTGTACTAACACCATTTCCCAGCAGTTCCCATTTATTATCAATGAGATTTCGAATGCGAGTAAATTCAAAAATAATATTATAAATATTAAGTCGCCATATTGATTCTTTCTCTTATTTTCGAAGTCAGAGATTCTCAGAGAGAGAGGGAAATCAAACAAGTTACATTTTACAATATCAATTTTACCATTATTGCATGTTTTTTTTGTGTAGCTAATCAACATGTTTTTCACTAACCACATAGATTTTTCAATAATTATTCATTCCTTATTTATTTTTTGAATATTATTCACGTTTGCAATCCAGTTACACAGATGCAGTTTCCAAATAAGGCACAACTCCTTGTTAGTCATTCGTCATATTGTCATATTCACCGATATTTGTGCATATATCCATATATGGATGCCAAAACTGGGGATTGCTGCTCCCCGGCAAACTGATGGCAATGGCCATCGATCCGTTTCAATTAGCAGGCAGCAACAGTTTAAGTAAACTCCCACTCCTCCGCCGCCAGCTTAGTGTCTCCTGTCAGCCAACCGCCTTCCCCTTCTTCTTCGTCTTCGTCCTTGCTCCTGACCGCCCATCAACCGCCCGACTGTTAATTAAAGCCCAGAGGAAAAGGAGGAGACAGGACACACACATGCTGATGTTTGTCCAGCAAAAGGGAGCGAAAATTTAAATTGGCTCCTTGGAAATAGTTTACTAGCGAAGACCATTGAATAATGCCTACTTGACAACCGATTTTTGATAGATTTTTAATAGATTTCTTAACCCAAGGCTTACGACATTTTCTACCTTTTAAGTAGACAGAAATTAGTTGGTTCACTAATAAAAAAAATAACAAAGTAAATCTAACAATTTTTTATTTATTATAACTATTTTTCTATATTGTCCTTGTAGTTTTTATGAATTATTTTAAACATTAAAAGTATTAAATGAAACTATTTCAGTAATTTAAAAAAATTTTAAATTTAAAAAATGTAATGTTCATTTTTCAATGAAGTAAAATATTTAGAAAAAGTACGACTAACATTGTATCAATATATAATATTTTTAATAATATAATTTAATATTTTTAAATATTTTTTTTGGTGTTGAATTTAAAGGTTTTTGCTAAGCAAATTTATTTAATCTAATCTAATAATTTCTCTCTGCGATCTAAGAAGTTGGAAACATTTGAGGGACAATTGAAAACGACAGGACAGAACACGAAGGCAGACATAAAAACAAAGCACCGAATGAGAAATCGTGAAATAATAAAACGCGGATTTAATTTAATTTGATTTTTGGCCGTTGAGAATGCTGGATTAGCGGGAGGGGAGCGGAAAACATAAATAACGCAAAGCGAATCGCATCATAATAAACGGCTTTTGTTGGGTCAAGGCACTCGTGGAACATCAAAAAAGGACCTCGGACCACTCAGAAGATCCTTGAAGGAAACTCCGGCACGTGATTGATGTGCGCTCATTGTGGCATCCATAATGGGCCAGCGAAAGATGTTCGAAAAGATTTTTTTGCTACCTCGTGAGTGGTATCTTCACCGGGTATATCAGACTAAATGGAATCACGGAACATATCAAATCAAATCCTGGATTCAACACACAAAAGTCTTAGGAGTTACAGGCACAAACATGCGAGTTAACTGGGAAAACTAGAAAGAGAGGGGTGTACAAATAAAGAAAGAGAGGGCACTCTTTTCCCTTTGGCTTGCTTTATTTGCTCGCTCGGATCATGTTTGGCTTCGCCTGTTCATACCACAAATAGGACATCAAGGACACTTAAGGACATGTCGCAGACACTCGGACCTAGACCCTCCCCCCCCCAAAAAAAAATAAAATAAACCTGGCCAAGCAAATCATAAAAATCAAAGAAGGCAAACAAACGGCACACAAAAAACGCACAAGAAAAACGAAGAAAAAGTCGAAAGAATTAACAACGCGTCAAATCAGGGCCAGCTTAGAACAGTTTAATGGAGCCTCATACCCTCTACCCCCCCCCCCCCCCCCCCCCCCCCCCTTCTACCTTTTATGATGGACTTTTATTGCCAGTGTTTATGTTCGCCATCCCTTTCACTCGCCCGCCCATGTTTTCCGTCGGGACATGAAATTATTTTGCATGTCGCGCGCCATAAAAACTCAACGGCTAGCAAATTTGGGATAAACCTAACCACCCACTCAGTCACCCAGTCGTAATGTCCAGGCTCAAAGGCGTGGGAAAAGGCTATAAGTTTTCCCATAAAAAGAAAAGCCAAGCAAGAGCCATCTGTAACCGAAATGAGGAGATTTGCCAGCCAAGTTCCGATATTCGTTTCTGGAAGGGAGGAGGCGATCATATTGAAAGGCACTTTGGATTGAGAAGAGAAGGAGCATTATCTCCAAGTTCAAACTATGTTTTAGTATTTTTTATATATATGAAGCGTATTGAAGCGATATCTCATATTACAGCGCTTAAATTAGATTTTTAAAGAAGTAAAAGAAAATCCATTTGACAGAATCTGTTTTATTTTTGTTTAATTTATTCATAACTTTAAATTAAGTGGGATTACAAAATTATAAAAAAAAAACAAAAATAGTATTTTCGACAAGCTTTCAGAAAAAAATAAAACCACACTTAAATTTTATTTTTTTTTTTAAGTAGAATGATGTTATATACATAATCGTTGTTGATCTATAATATAGACTCTATACAATTTTTTTTTATAAAAATTAAAAATTAAAAAAAAAAACCAAACCGAAATTTTAAATTTTTATAAAAAAATAGCATAATGTTCTATACACAATCCTTGTTGATCTATAATATAGATTCTACTATTTTTTTTATAAAAATTTAAAAGGAAGATTAGAAGAAAACCTCGATTAAAATTAAATTTTACCCAAACTAATTTTCCAGATTTTTTCTGAGAGTGGTTTATAGTTTTTCAACTGCGTATATAATCACCACCTTAAATATTATACAACATGGCGTATACTTACTCATGATCATGGTTGTGCTTGTAGGAGTCGCGGTAGCGCGTGCGCAGATTGCGCCGGATGTCAGTGGTGTCGTTGATGTGACGATTGTGCGAGAGTGCAGCTGGCAGCAGCAGGGCCATTTCTGAAAGAAAGAAAAGAGAGGAAAATGCAGCGTTATTTTCGGGAAATCAATTTCCACGCGCGCGGAATCCCCAAGAGCTCAAGGTTGCTGTGTGTCGGTTTTGTAACGCACGCATAGCCGCCATAATTCAATCGCTACGCACACCTTCACATATGTATGTGTGTGTGTGGGCGGAAGCGGAAGTATGCGTGCCGGAGCGCCTGGGGCTATGCTACGCTTTTCGTTCCCACCTCCGTCGCACTGTGTTGTTTGCCCTGTCGGTTGCTCTTTTCCCTTTCCTTTTCTCTGTCCCACTTCTTTCTGTTTTTTTGTTACCAGCGGTGGAATCAAAACATGCCATTAACAGGCGACCAAATAAAAAAGCCAGGCAAACAGCATGAGCTGGATACACGCTCCTCCTCCTCCGCATCCTTCGACCGCAGATTGCATAGAATTGCGAACCGCACCGCCATTCCTTGCCATTCCATTCCTTGCCATTCCCTTCTGTCACGAAGCCAGCGACAACACGTCAGGCACCGCCGGCTTCAGCAGCAACACCCAAATCCAACACCAACACCAAACACCTTGGATGACCCGACGTGCCGCGGGTGCAGAACGATGCCGCATGCCACATACACTGTAAGAAATCCAGGGGCAGCCAGGCAAAGGGACACTGATTCAGTGATTAAGCCAATCAGATTTTTGTAAGCCTTTCAATATTCTCAGTTCTTTAAGTTTCAGGTAGCTAATACTAGAAATATCATTAGTATTTTTAACTAAACTGCAATATCAGCGCGAATTCTTCAGTATAGAGTGGCCATTACTATTTTGGTTCATCTATCTTAATTTTAAAAGATTTCGAAACTCTGATATTATAAAGCTCAATTCTTTAAGTTGCATGTAACTAATGCTGAAATATTAATTTGAATTTTAACTTATTTAAAATTTTAGAAATAAAATAACATTTGGATGGTCGTCATAAGTACATTTAAATTAATTAAAAAAGAAAAATGTCTTTAACATTTTTATTTGCGCGAATTCTTTAGTCCAGAGTAGACATTAATTTATTGTTTAATAAATAATTATAAATAATTAATTGCTGTTCACAATATTTGTATTTTTTAATTAATTTTTATGGATCTACTTAAGAGTTAATTAGCGCGAATTCTTAAGACCAGATTATCTACTTATTTTTCTTCCCATCTATACTTTCTGAATTTTTAAGCGGTTAGTTTCGGAAGTCTTGATAATATTTTATATTATATTTTTCGATACCACATTTTCGCCCCGTGTACTCATGCTTATGGCTGTCTTTGATTCGCTACTGTGTTTACCAGATATAATTTATATATTTATATATAATTTACGTGTGCGATTTGTTTACTGTTTGCGCAGAGACTCCCGAGCACTCGAAGGTCCTCCGTCCTCCGAATCGGTGAAGGGGTGCTCCTCTGGGCGTTGGATGGATAATCCCGAGAACGGGGGAATGGAGAATCCATTGCTTTGCCTGTCAGTGGCAGCGTATGGCAGCGAGGGGTGAGTGTGGGAAGAGTGCCCATTCAGTTCAGTTTCAGTCGGTTGTAATGAAAGTTAGGAACCTGTAAAGCTAAATTATTGTATTCGTAAACGGCAAAAGCCCAGAAAAATTGCCCTCTGCCTGTGACTGAACCACAAGAGAGAGCGACCACCGACGCGGACTACCATTCGATTTGAACGTAAAGGCAGCGGAACTCAAGAGAGGAATTAGCTGAACAAGAAGCCAGGGGTAATGTTGGGCCATCATACCATACCGTATGTGGACTTGGACCTGGGCAATCGCGGCGATGGCCAGTGGGTGCAGGTAAACGGCAATGAAAACGAACACAGCCTCCATATAGAGAGGCGCCGCAGGATGCGGGATCGGATGAGGAGGGAGCGGGAGCGGGAACGCGAGCGGGAGCAGGAGCAGGAGCGGAACCGGAATCGGAACCGGGATCAGAATCCGAGCAGCGAGTGGAGCCTGGAGATAATCAGGCCGCCGAACGAGCAGTCCGGACGTCTGGCAGCCGAGGCCAAGAACGCCATTCCGGCGGTACGTCGTCTGGTCAAGGAACTCCAGGTATGGGGATTATAGAATATATTTCATGACTTACGGCCTATTTAATTTACAAACGTCAAAAATGTTGTTTTCATGTAGTTTTTTGATAGGTTGAATATTGAATATTGAACAGTTAGAATACTTAATGGCAAACAACATTGATAGTTCCGAAAAAACTTTTTTAATAATTTAAATATTTTAACGATATTTAGAAACATTCATAATGATGAAATATTACATTTTAGAATAATGTAGGGCTATTTAATAATATTCCTAATCTTGAAATATTAAGCTTTATAATAATTTTGAAGCATTATTAATAATTTTAATATTTCAAGGATATTTACAAATATTTATTATCGTTACACTTCAGAATAATTTTCAGGAACTATTATAATATTAATATTTCAAAAACGTTTACATTTAATCTTGAAATATAACATTTCTTAATCATTTTGGGGGACTATTAATATTTGAAGGATATTTAAAAGTAATCATAATTTTGAAATATTACATTTCTGAATATTTTTGAAATTTTTTTTAAAAATATTCAGAATCTTGAAATATTAAATTTTATAATACTTTTGAGGGGCTAGTAATTCATAATCGTACTATATTACATTTTAGAATAATTTCTTATTAATATTACAAAAACATTTACACTTAATCATGAATTATTAAATTTCTGAATCATTTTGGGGACTATAAATAATAAAATATTTTACAGATATTAAAAAATATTAAAAATTAAATATTTTAAAATAATTTTCAGTAAAAATTAATAATATTAATATTTCGAAAATATTTAAAAATACTTGCAATTTTGAAATATTAATTTCTAGACTATCTTGCACCATAATAAACATATGTATATCTGCACCCACTAAACAGGTAATGGAGACCGATCCGCCGGAGAACACGTGGGCGCGCCCCAAGTCGATGAGCAACCTGCTCCGGTGGCGGGCCAAGATCCGCGGCCCCGAGGGCAGTCCCTACGAGGGCGGCGTCTTCGAGCTGGCCCTGAACTTCCCGGAGGCCTACCCCTTCGAGGCGCCCATCGTGCGCTTCACCACGCCCCTGTACCACTGCAACGTGAACGGGCTGGGCTACATCTGCGTGGACATCCTGGACGAGCAGCAGTGCTGGTCGCCGGGCCTGACGGTGGACAAGCTGCTGCTCTCGCTGTCGGCGCTCCTGTACGACGCCGATCCGCTGACCCCCAACAATGTGGAGGCCGCCGGCCAGTTCCTGCAGGATCGCGGCCAGTACGACCGCATCGCCCGCTCCTGGACCGAGCGGCATGCCATGGGCGTGCCATGGGATTGAGAGGTCATCGTGGTGGCACTTCTTCGCATTCTAAGTTCCGTTGTCCATCGATGGGTCGAGCGTGGAGCTGGTATAGTTTTGGACATGGTTTCGATTGTGATGCAGACTGAATTTTGGAATAAACACACTGGTGTGTCCTTTGTAAAAAGATTTCCCCCATCGCAAAAGGAGCACGAGGAGGTGGGACGGTGTGTTATTTCAGGGCTGGTCCATATGCGTTGCATAATTTTAGGCGCCGCAACTTATGCAAATTTAACGAGCCAAGTGCTAAGCGGTTTTGGGGGGGAAGGCGAAGGGGAAGGGGAAGGGGAATGGGAATTTGCATAATCAAATGCCATATTGTTGCCCTTCCCCCGCCTCCCCTTCCTGCCCCTGCCCCTGCCCCACTCAAGGTCCTTCCGCTCAGACTTCGCCTTGGGCATATTCACTTCCAGGGAAACTTTGCGTGCTGACTGGCTGCGTAAAATTGGAAAAGTTGAGCGTTTTTAGCCGAGAGTTTCTAAGCTCAACAGCAGGTGCTGCCGCTGCTGCATTTGATCAGATCAATAGCCAGGCCAAGTGGGGCGAAAATCAGTTACAGTCCATTAGCATGGCATAAATGTATCAGAATTTGATGGTGATGGAAGTCTTATAAAGTCGATGGATATACCTTAAATTATTCTTTAACCAAAATCGAAGCAAAGAATATTCCAACTATATTTTATAATTTTTAGATGGGTTATTAGAGTTTTTCCCTATAGAGAGTGTAGAATATCCTTGCGTTTTTCATCACATTTGGCTTACCTAGCTATTCCACATTTTTTTTTCATAGATCCCCAACTATATTTGATAATTTTTCATAGGATATTGGAGTTCATAAGTCCCCAAGTATATTTTAAAATTTTTAGATGGGTTATTAGAGTACTTCTCTATAGAGATGGCTTCCAAAGGCAGTTCATAAATAAACAACTATATTTTATAGTTTACGGATGGTATATTATAGCTTCTCCCTATAGAAAGGGAAGAATATCTTAGCATTTTCCTAGTTATTCCATTCTTTTAATAGAACACCAATGGAATTTTAGAGTTTTTCGCTATAGAGAGTGTAGAATATCCTAACCTAACTTAACCTAACCTAAGTTCCTTCCATCTTAGCCACTAAATCTTATAATTTTTTGATGGGTTATTGGAGTTTTTCCCTATAGAAAGTGTAGAATAACTTTGCATTTTCCATCACAAAAATATGCTTTATAATTTCTAGATGGATTATAATGGTTCTTCCCTATAGAGAGTGCAGGGTATTTGGCGGTCCGCGACTGATTAGCTCCGCCCAAAACTGTCGCGGTGGCACTTCATCGTTCATCTCGGACGATTACCGACTTGGCGGCCGCGGCCAAACAGCCGAGATGACATTCACACTCACACTCACAGACGCCAGTTAATTGGAATTTAGCACATGGCAATTGTGTGTGTGTGTGCCACTATGTGGGTGTGTGTGTGAGTGTGTGGGTGAGTGTTAAGCAATTATTTTTATAACGTTAATGAGCACAGCGCATTATTTTGGTGGGGGGAATGGGTTTTGGCCCCTGAGCTTTGGGGCTTCCGAAGGCCACAGTGAGGGCCAAAAGTACGTGCACGTGTGGCAAATGTCGCACGACGAAACCGGAAAAAGAGGCGAACAAAAATCCAAGCAGCCAACCGAAAATTCCCGAAAATTGTGTGCAACTTGAGCTCGAGTTTGTGAATTATGTAGATGGCAATTACCGCAGAGTTTGTGTGTTTTTTTTCGTTGTGTATTTTTCAGAGAGCGCGAAGCGAGCTGATCTTGCATATTTTATGGCTTTCGGGGAAGTCCGCCTGCTTCCTGCGCCGCCCATCACCATTTCGGCCGCAATGGCTCCTTAACTTTTGTCTTTACCTTTAACCTGTTTGTCTTCCGGGCCACGCCCTCCGCCTTTGTTTACCTTAATTATTGCCCATGTGCGTGTGTTCCCTTTTCTTACCCCTCAACTCGCACTCACACACACACACACACAGCTTGTTTGTTAGCAATTAAGTTGGAATTAGAAAATTTTTAATAGCATACTTAAGGGCGCACCGCACTGACATATTCCGTTTCTGTTTCCGTTTCCCGTGAAGCGGCAGCAAATTGAATTTGTCTTGACTAACGTTGCCTTCTTATGAGGCATGCGAATGGTGGGTGGGGGTGCTCATAAGGCAGACGGGTCAGAACCGAAGGGAACTCTTACCAGCGAAATAAAATAACTAAAAAAATATAATAATATTAATATTATGAGTAATATTAACAATACATTTGGGGGCTTCATTTAACCTTTTAACTAGAGTTTTAAAATTATTTCGGGTTCAAACATTCAAGCATTAGGATTTTAGGTTATCCTTTTTAAGAAACTAGCTATAAAGCCATCAACAATTCTTCTAAAAATGGTTAAAACATGGAATCGTAGCTTGTTAAACTCGTAATTAAATTAGCAAACGATTTACATTTTCACCTTAAAAAATTAGTTTTTTGTAATTTTGTTGAAAAAATTCTTAAAGCTCTAAAAAAAAATTCGCCAAGCTAAAATAATTTAAAAAAAAAATCAAAATTTACTAAATAAATGTAATTTTTTCAAATCAATAAAAAAAACATTGAATAATAATTTTTCTGAGTGTTAAGAAATGCAAAAAAAAAATAATTAAAATAATGTTTTTTTAAATCAATAAAAAAAGCATTAAATAACAATTTTTCTGAGTGTATAAAAACAAACAAAAAATTGTTAGATGACCAAAAAGTAAACATTTCAAATTTGAGCTACATTTTCAGTCAATAATCTTCATAATTTACCCATTAAACACCCGCTTCAAAACCGCTATAGCAATATGTGCGCTTTAAACGACGCATTTAATGCCCTGTAATTGCTGGGGAAACACAAGACGATTTTCCGGCCATATTTGTTTCTGCATCCGCATACGCAAACGTATCTGTTTCTCTTTCGCTAGTCCTGCGGCGATTGTCTGTGGGCTATTTGCACTGCAAACACAACCGCACTTCCGCCCACACACGCACACACGAAGGCGGGGGGCGGGGGGGCGTGGCCGGCGGGGGGTGTGGGAGGTGCTAAAAACAATAAACAGCTTAAGCGCATTATGAGCGTTAAGCACACATACATACACCCACGGACACGGACACGCCCACAGCCGGACAGACAGCCAAACGCCTTAATTAACATTTCCTCCCAGAAGCCCAAGGATGAAGAGGCTTGGGACACCGCAAGTGTATCTGTATCTGTGTGCCAGGATATACGTAATTGTGGACCAATTATGAAACAGGGGTTATCTTGTCGGCTCCGATTTGGGGCCTCCGCAACAAATTCAGTTCAGCACACCCAAAAAAAACCATGGATTATCTCTTAAAATATATTAAATATATTATATTAAAAAAAATACTAGGTCCAGTATAATAAAGCAATATTGAATTAATACTAAGTAATATGATATCGGAACTCTGTGGTATTATTGTTCGTACTAAATACTATAAAGTTTATGTTTTGCAATGTAAATTGTGGCTTAGAATTATGATAATTTTTTTTTCGGTGCAGTTACAATTTGTGGGGATTTTAGCTTTATTTCAGTTATTCATACTTATGTACCGTCAACTAAATTTGTATTTTAATCTATTACAAACATTTCGATTTATAAATCCGGATTTTTTTCCCAAACTTCTCCCCTTAGAAATTAGCCAAAAACAATATTCTCACTGATTATAAATTTATTTATAATAATTTTCATTTCATTTGAAGCGAATATTATCGACAACCAATATCAGCTTCTATGCGCAGCGGCATTCAATTGGGACCAAAAATACAGCATTTTTATGAAATTTCTTCAATTAATTCCAAATTCCGATTATAATTGTAATTAAATATGTAATTATGTATAAGCGATTTGGACTTTAAAACAACATCGAATTTAATGAACAGCTTAATTCCCGAAATTCGTTAGCCGCAATTTCGCAGTGGGAGCCGCAATGGAAATGATCAATTTAACGAATAATAAAGGATAATAATTTTGGACAGTCATTAGGATGCGTTTTTATTATACATAAATGAGATAGATATTTAAAAATCAATATTTATCTAGGGACTAAGGATGGCAACCCTTCATGATTTTGAATTTTATAGTTTTGATAATATTATTATTAGTATAAAATGTTTGAATATAATGTAAAATTTAAAAATAATAATAAAATTGAAATCAAAATAATAGAATTTGCAACAAAGTTTGCAACCTTTGAAGGATATATATAGAGAGAAAAATAATCCATAGCTGAAGTATTGGTAGACTCTCAGTCTAAAATGTCCTTTTATTACACTTAAAATATTTGCCATTCTGCATTTCTCACGTTTCCAATCTTAAATGCACTCCCATTATCTTCGAATGGCCGAGTTTAAAGTGCAGATTTTGCAGGCAGTGTCTAAAACAATGTAGCCACCTACGTCCCCTTCACTCCCCTCTCCACCCATCCAGCCACCAATCAACAATGGCTTTTTTCTCCTGTTTCCTGCTTCAATCGGACGCATTCAGCTGTGCTGCTGGCAGCTCCATTCTTCTGCTTCTGCATGCGGTTAAATAATATTTTAATGGCAGCAATCAAAGTTTTAATTAAACGCTTAAAGAGTTGTGTGCGGTACACACATGTGCCGAGCACAACGAAAAAAAAGAATGCCAAACCAGAAGGCAAAACTAAATCCCAACAAGAGTGGGTGGCCAAGTGGGTGGCGGAGTGGGCGGTTGGGAGGGCACGTCCAAGGCTAATGGAGCGCAGGCGACCCAAAACATAAACAAAAACTTTCGCAGCGATATTTTAATAGTTTCCCCCCGCCCCCGCAATTCCCCCCTTTGTCTGTGTGTTTTTAAGCCGGCGGTGACACTTAGCCAAATATAATATGGCTTTTATGTCAGCCACTTGCAGAAAATTGCTTTGGATCGGGTGGTGGGGGGTGGTGGGGGGAGTCGCGGGGTGAGCGCTGTTTGGCTCCATGGCATTTTTTGTGGCACTAACCCACCGCCCACCACCCAACTTATCCACTTTCCACGCCCTTTCTCCGGCAAACGCTTCTCCAGCTTTCTTTCACGTACTCCGGCTTTCTTGTTTGGAGTTTGGCAGATCCGTTTTTGCTTTGGCTTTTGGCCGTGCGGATGCAAATACACAGCGAGAAATAATCATTGTATATGGTAAAGTCAAAGGGAGTTATTAGGAAAATGTAGGAAATTTTATAAGGAATTTAAAAGCTAAAGAATTTATTTTAAATCAATTCCTATTTATTAAATATAAATTTATAAAAACTATACATTTTTTAAACATTTTTTAAATATAATTTAAAAATTAAAGCGAAAATTCTATCAAAATATAGGAACTTTTATAAGAAATAAAAGAATTTTATTGGGAATACAAAGAATTTTACATTTAAATTTATTTATTTATTAAATGCGGTTTTCGAATAAAATACAACTCTTAAACATTTTTTAAATTTGTTATAATACTAGATTTTTAAACTTAAAATTTTAGCTAAATGTAGGAAATATTTAAAAACATTTTCTAATTTAATAAATGTTTTTTTTTAATAATTATACATTTTTTTTTAATATTTCTTAAGTTTGCTTTAAAATGCAATTTTATTTTTTAACTTAAAATAAACTTAAAAATATTTAGAATTAAATTCGAGACAAATTGTTTCTTTGCTTGGACAAATTAGTTGCTGAACTCGAAGCACTTAAACCTTATGGGAAATGGAAAATGGGAAACTTAAGTGCCTGCAAACAGTGGATTGCTAATATGTTGCTGGTAAAGTATGTACTAAATTGAGTTTACGGCATGGAATTGATATCCATTGTGTTTCCTCGCTGTGTGAATGCAAAAGGCAATTTGAAAGGGTTTCAACTTGGCAACCGCCCACAAAACCATCGCAAAAACAATGGATGGCGGAGTGCATCGTACGTCGGGGGTCTTTGATGCCGCTGTCAGTCTACTTAGTCTGGTTTAGGTGCAAAAGCTTTTTGCCCCGCCGAGCAATGTCGTGTCGGGACAAAAGATATCCTGCGACTCCCACAAGGCAGCTGAGAAGCAGAGAAGCGGGTCAAGGGTTGTGGGATGATCAAATCAGCGTGTTTATGACGTCTAAAGTTTGCGGGGGGAGCGCAGAGCTTTGCTTAATTTCATTTTAGCCAGATTGTTGCTGATGTAAGTCGAAACTTACTAACGAAACCATTAAATGGAAATTTATAAACCGAAAATGTTACAGCACAAGTTTTATTTATGAGTTTATCAACCAGAAATATTATGAAATATTATTTTATTGAGAAAATTGATCTCATCTCCATTTGAATGAGATTACTTGTACTATATCTCAAGAAGGAACTTCAGGGATGGCCACTCACCGTGCAGTATCTTCTTGTCGTGATGCCCATGGCAGCGGTATCCCTGGCAGCTGCGCTTCTGCTCCAGGGTCGGGCAGTGCTTGCCTCCGTTTTGGGCCGCCTGCAGGATCTGGCGGTTCCGCGTCATCATCCCGGTGCCGCAGCCCTTGTCGCATTCACTCCAGGCGCCCCAGTCGCCCACCTGGCAGTCGAGCACTGAAATCGGAGGGAAATTATTTATTAATTGTATTTATTTGAAATTATTCAATAAATTTATTTTTAAATTGAAACATTTGAAATTTAAACAAGGGATTGCATTACAAATTTTTGAAAAAAAATTCAAAAAAAATAAAATTTTTAGCCTGAGATGCCAAGTTATAGGAAATTTAACTACGAGTTCGGATAGGTATGCCATTCCATGATTGGACAATTATTTTTATTTTTATAGCAAAAATACTGACTTTTTTATTGACGAAAAATGACAATTTCGATTTTTGGCAAAAATTTGATTTTTTGTATAATTTTGTTTTGCTCTATCTTTTGCAAAAATGATCCAAAATTAAAACGGCAAACTGTTCTGAACAGATATCAACCTCATAATTAATATTAGTGCACTTTCCGGCTGATTTGACAAAATTTAATTTTTTTCAAATTTTCGATTTTTTTGTAAGGGGTAGCATCGCAATTTTTTGCGAAAATTTTCAAAAAAATAAAATTTTTATCCTGGAATACCAAGTTTTAGGAAATTTTACTACGAGTTCGGGAAGGTATCACACTCCACATTTGGACAATTATTTTCATTTTTATAGAAAAAATACTAACTATTTTATTGAAGAAAAATGACAACTTCGATTTTTGCAAAAATTTGATTTTTTGAATAATTTTGTTTTGCTCTATCTTTTGCAAAAATGATCCAAAATTAAAACGGCAAACTGTTCTGAACAGATATCAACCTCATAATTAATATTAGTGCACTTTCCGGCTGATTTGACAAAATTTAATTTTTTTCAAATTTTTGATTTTTTTGTAAGGGGTTGCATCGCAATTTTTTGCGAAAATTTTCCAAAAAATAAAATTTTTATCCTGAAATGCCAAGTTGTAGGAAATTTTACTGCGAGTTCGGGAAGGTATCACACTCCATATTTGGACAATTATTTTCATTTTTATAGAAAAAATACTAACTATTTTATTGTCGAAAAATAACAATTTCGATTTTTGGCAAAAATTAGATTTTTTGAATAATTTTGTTTTGCTCTATCTTTTGCAAAAATGATCCAAAATTAAAACGGCAAACTGTTCTGAACAGATATCAACCTCATAATTAATAGTAGTGCACTTTCCTGCTGATTTGACAAAATTTAATTTTTTTAAAATGTTCCATTTTTTTGTAAGGGGTTGCATCGCAATTTTTTGCGAAAATTTTCAAAAAAATAAAATTTATATCCTAGAATGCCAAGTTTTAGGAAATTTTACTACGAGTTCGGGAAGGTATCACACTCCATATTTGGAAAATTATTTTCATTTTTATAGAAAAAATACTAACTATTTTATTGAAGAGAAATCACAATTTCGATTTTTGGCAAAAATTTGATTTTTTGAATAATTTTGTTTTGCTCTATCTTTTGCAAAAATGATCCAAAATTAAAACGGCAAACTGTTCTGAATAGATATCAACCTCATAATTAATATTAGTGCACTTTCCGGCTGATTTGACAAAATTTAATTTTTTTAAAATTTTCGATTTTTTTGTAAGGGGTAGCATTGCAATTTTTTGCGAAAATTTTCCAAAAAATAAAATTTTTATCCTGAAATGCCAAGTTGTAGGAAATTTTACTGCGAGTTCGGGAAGGTATCACACTCCATATTTGGACAATTATTTTCATTTTTATAGAAAAAATACTAACTATTTTATTGAAGAAAAATGACAACTTCGATTTTTGGCAAAAATTTGATTTTTTGAATAATTTTGTTTTGCTCTATCTTTTGCAAAAATGATCCAAAATTAAAACGGCAATCTGTTCTGAACAGATATCAACCTCATAATTAATATTAGTGCACTTTCCGGCTGATTTGACAAAATTTAATTTTTTTCAAATTTTCGATTTTTTTGTAAGGGGTTGCATCGCAATTTTTTGCGAAAATTTTCAAAAAAATAAAATTTATATCCTGGAATGCCAAGTTGTAGGAAATTTTACTACGAGTTCGGGAAGGTATCACACTCCATATTTGGACAATTATTTTCATTTTTATAGAAAAAATACTAACTATTTTATTGACGAAAAATCACAATTTCGATTTTTGGCAAAAATTTGATTTTTTGAATAATTTTGTTTTGCTCTATCTTTTGCAAAAATGATCCAAAATTAGAACGCTACGAGCTAGAACGGTTCTGAACAGATAACAACCTCATAATTAAAATTTGACAAAATTATATTTTTTTCAAATTTTCGAAATTTTTGTAAGGGGTTGCATCACAAATTTAAAAAAAAAATTTTTTTAAAATAAATTTATTAGCCTGAAATGCCAAATTATAGGGAATTTAACTACGAGGGAAGGTATGCCATTCCACATTTGGTCCATTAGCAAATTTAAATTGCTCAACAATTTCCCAACTAACAAGCAACCAAAATTCATAATCAAAACTGCCGGAAAAAGGATAGTGAAGTGGAGAAAAGCTGTATGAAAAACCAACCCAAATACACTCACAATAAAGGGGAAGTGAAATATTGTTTTTTAATTTACTCGCTTTCAAAATCTCATTGATAATAAATGGGAACTGCTGGGAAATGGTGTTAGTACACTGCTGCAGTCCTGGCAATCCTTGTTAGCTGCCTCATCTTGGGGTTTCGACGGTACATATCCAATATCTTTAACCTCAGGAATAATCGGACGTTGTGGGCGATTTTCCCGATACAAAAACTCCTCCGTAGGTTCACTTTCTTGGAGCTCTAACTGTTTTCGATGGAGGATCCGCGGGCATCAGACATTCCAGTTCCTTTGGAGGTGGAGACTTGACCTTCTTCTGACCTTCCGCGCAACACAAGGGCCATTCTGCTTCTGTGGGCTGCATCATAACCTCCGTTAAATGGGCGAAATGGGTGGAAAGTACTACAGTTGGCTTACCAGGATAAAAGAGGTCGGCAGGTTTCTTTATTTCTGGATGGCCACAGACTTGCTCGAAGCGAAGTACCAATAGGGTTGTTGAAAAATAAGGAAGCCTGAGAATTGAAAATTAATCTTGTCGGAAAATGCCACGTTTGCCGAAAGCCAAAGTGGAACCTGCGTTGAATTGGGGAAGAACTGTGCCGTCATAGACAAAGAGTTCCTCAAGCACTTGTTTGGCGATGCTATGATCAAGGAGCTTAAATTGGAGGACCGAAGAAAAGAAAATGAGTTGGGAACCAGAATTTCCCAAATCAATTTATTTCCTTCGGTGCTCCAGCTCAAGCATATCACCGCTAAACAAATGCTTGATGAAGTCCTCTATATCGGCGCAAATCTTTCCCGATTCAACGCAAGTTTCACTTTAGCTTTTGATGAACGCAGAATTTTGCGAGAAAATTAATTTTCAGATGTCAGATTTCCTTATTGTTCAACAACCGTATTGGTACTGCTGCGTTGACCTAAATGACAGTAGATACTAGAGGTGGAATGCCTCGTTGCGAGAGGTGGGGAAAACATCGATGTGGAAATCGATAGATCGAAGTTTAAAAAACCAGGGACGTTTTTTTGAAGTAAAAAGCATACCGGTTAGTGTTTTTTAAAGGTATCATTTAATTATATAGTACCAGCAAATCAGAATGATAAGAATAACCAGCCCAGTCGTAAATATGATTAAAATCATTGATTCATTGGTAGTCGAAGCACCCGACTATATCATTCTCTCTCTTGTTTTTGTATTGGAAAAATTCGGAATTCTTCCCCATCCGTCCGAGAATGTAAAGAGCCTTTGAGCGTGAGCCTACAATAGACAAGGACGCTGGCAAATTGCATTTGACATGCCCGGCACTAAACGCTCTCGCTTGCCACGCTCAAGTTTTTTAATTAAAAATGCTGCAGCAGGGAAAATTAATTAAAATCCATACGCCTTGATTGCGCTTTTCGCCGGCCAAAGCCTTGGCTTTGTGCCTCCTGCACTCGCCCCCGGCTGGCTGTTGTTAGTGTTAATCAAACCCCCAAGTCCCAGTCCCTATTCCAGTCGCAGTCCCTATTCCATCCCCATTCCCATTCCCAATCCCTGACCTCTGACCCCTGACCCCTGACCCACTGAGTCGCCAGCAAGGCGCTAATGAAGCCACAAAAAGCTTTCCACAAACGAATTGAAATTCGCCGCGGCTGCTTGCTCAGCTGTTGCATTGGGCGAAAAAATAGTTATGGTGATAATTCAGGCCGGGTCAAGATCCATTTGGAATACTCTTTCGACCTAAATGCACTAAATTCATAATTAATTAGATTTTAATTTGATTATGCTACACTTTTATGGAAAGCCAGGAGTTGGAACTACTTAGAACTTATTTATTTACTTTATTTATTTATTTGTATTATTTTATTAATTAATTAATATATTACTTTATTTATTTTTATTTTTTCCCTTTTCATTATTTTGTTTTATTTATTGTTTATTGAATTATTTTTTATTATTTTTTATATTTATTTATTTTTCAATGTATTATTTTATTTATTTTTTATATATTTATTTTTTGATAATTTATTGATAAATAATACGAATTTGTATATATTTTTCTTATTAATGTTTTTAATTGTTTTTATTTGATTTAATATTTTCAGTAACAATTTTTAATGTTTAAAATCTCGGGTAAATTGAGTAAAGATTTCCTGTGGCATTTATTTACTATCAATAAAATAATCTTTTTATAAGTTATTATATTTAATAGCTGACTGCAGCTGTTACTTATGTTCCCATCTCAACTTTCATTTAATGCAAAGCTAGTGGCGAATTTTCCTTGGCGGAATTAAGCATCGTTCCATTTTATTTGCCCGATCGCTGCTCCCGCGGCATTGACTGCCATACCCGGGGGGTAATTTCGCGCAGTGCAGAAAGGCAATTTATATTTTCATTCTCGTTTTCATTTTCACATCGACTCCCGGCTGTCGTTGGCGCCCCATGCCATTTGCTTTTTATTGTGGCCGCGCGAAATTAGGAAAAAGAAAGTCGAGAAATGCGAGCAGGACGAAGGAGCGCCGTTCGCGCGAACAAAGCGCCAGGATAATAGAACTAAGTGCAGGAGTTGCCGCTGCCGCTGCTCTCTGCTGGCTGCTGGCTGGGGGTGGAATAAAACTAAAGTAGTTAAAATTATGATTGCATTGGCTCCGGAGCAACGGCTCCTTCGCACTTCCCCGGTGTTTTCCCCACCCCGGGATCCATTGGGCGTTTAGCATATTGTGCGGGGCCCATGAATGCGAATGCGCGCGAAGTTTCGCCAGGGAAAAAGGAGTTTGGACCACGCCAGTGGCCAGTGCAGCCAGCTCAGCGTCTAGCCGTTGAAATTTGTTTTTGTTGGGGGAAAAACAAAGAAATTTTTAAATATCTGTACACAATATAAAATATATGTACCATTTTTTTACGGGCTTAAGCCATGGCCTAAAATTTTAAGGGTAGAGCAATACAATTTTTAAACAATTTTTTATAGGGAACATAAGATAGCAGTTAGATAAAAAAAAATAGCTACAAACTACTTTAAAAAAATATGTAAAATTAAACAGAAAAAAAACACATTGTAAATTTCTGGTATTTTTACACATATCGTTTTTACCATGCAATAATGGTAAAATATATATTGTTTAATGTAACTTTTTTGATTCCTCACATAGACCATCTCGCTTACATTTCGAACTCATCAAATTGATGTCGGACACTATCAAATCGACCATCATTTCATATCAAGTTTTTTTTGGGTTACCTATTCTTTTAATATGTAATTCTTAATGTAATACCTAATTTTAATCTAAAACTAAATGCCAAAGTCAGCTCCACGATGGCTGTGCAGCACTGATTCGTCGCGACTGTGGGGCTGTTGTGGCACTAAATGGCATTATGCTGCTTAGCAATCATGCCACTTGATTGTTGTGGTGCTGCGACAAGGAGCTGAAAATTAGATGGCCAGCAGGAGGAGCCGTTGCAGCAGGTCCATTGCTTTCAGCCGTCGGGTTGCATCCAGTTCAGCACTTAATACCTTCGTCCTGTTCGTCCTGCCACTTGGCTGCCCGACAGATTTGCTGCTGCGCTGACCGGGCTGAAAATGATAATGAATACGGCCATGACAGCGGCAACGGAAATGGAAATGCCACTGACAATGAGCGTGAGTGTGAGTGTGAGTGCGAGAATGATGATGGCCGCCGCTGCTCTTGATGGCTGATGGCGTTAATAGGCGCACACTTTGATTTTAGTCAACGACAGCGGTCATTTTGGCCAACTCTCCTGGAAGAAAGTTCGGGGATTCGCCCACAAAATCACATATACAAATAAAATAAAATAAAATAAAATAAAATAAATAATTAGTGAACCACTTTTGGAAGCACAATTAAATCAAAACTAAAAAAAAATTTTATCAATATTAAAATATTATTTTTTTTGTCACAATTTAGTAAAACTTCTTTTTTTTACAATTTTTTCAATTTTTAAAAGGCACATTTCAATCTGTTTTTTTATCACATTTTTTTTTTGTGTTGATAAAACTAAACCAAATGATTGTTTGAATAAATTAAATAAATAAAATACATTGAAATGTTAGTTTTAATTTAACCACTAAATTTTAGTTTAGTAAAATATAAAATCAATAAAATATAATATATTCTTTGCTGGTGGGTTGCTCTTATAAAAAAGACAATAAACTATCCAACGACTTCTCTGGTATGGAAAACTGAGTTTATCTTGGGGCTTTTCAAACTCTAAGCTTCTGGCAAAGCGTGCTATCGAATTGAAGCAAATTAAAGGGAGAACTCTGCGGCAAAGACACAAATACTCGAGAATCGCGGCAGCTGCATTCGACTTGGACACTTGTCACTGCGATGTCGCTGATGCCATTACTGCTCAAATGCTGAATGCTGGATGCCGACTGCTGATGTTGCAGCTGATGTTGCTGCCGTGCTGCAGGCGCTGCTGCTGGTGCTGCACTTCCTTGGGGCTCGTATGCACCACATAACTCACTGTCTGAGTCCCCATCCCCGGAGTCCGACTGACCAGCGCCCCCGGAGGCGGCCAACACCAACACTTCCAGAGGGGCCAGAGGGGGGCGAACAACAAGCGGTTAGCGGAAAATGTTTGGACCACCAAATGGGGCAGCAAGCTGGCCAAAACAGCACAACATCGGGCCATGGTTATTTGTGGTCAGCGAAGTAAAACAAATGGCGTCAAATGCTGCTGCCGTTGCTCCCAATGCACTCGAAGAAAAACTTTGCCAAAAATGCAGTGAAAATTATTATAAAAAAAATATAAATAATTCATACATTTACATTTAAGTGTAGGAAATAATTGGTTTAATTAATTAACATTTAATTTAACATTTAATTAATTAGAAAAAAATATTTTATATCATATTATCATTAAAAACAAAATTATAAAACATTTCTAATTTTTTAAAATTTATACAATTAGAAAAACAATATTTAATATTATATTAGCGTTAAAGAAATAACTTAAAGATATAAACAATTTAACATTCTTCTAAATTTTCGACTAGAAAAAAATGTTTAAAGAAATATCTTACAGATTTAAACATTTGTACTTTTTTTTTACATTTTTATAAATAAATAAATATAAATAAATTTTTACTAATATTCATATTAGCTATAAAAACAATAAATTAAAGATAAAAACATTTAAATTTTTGTTTATGTAAATAAAATATATACAGAAATATTAAAATTTAAGGAAGATTCTTAAAAAACTTGGCAAATTAAAATAAATTTCGGGACTTGAAGTTCCAATCTTGATCTGTAACTTGTTGGCTGTAGTTTATATTATAACTTTTTCCCAGTCATTTCAACACCGAAATCGTTTTTGAGTGTGCTGCTGCTGGAGCTCTTTGTTCCGGTTTTTGGCACTGCCGTCCATTGTCCTCGGCTATTTGGCAGTGAGTGTTTGTGTGTTTGTGGGCCCGGTCAAGTAAAGTCAAACAATTGCTTTTGACAAACTCAAGGGCCGCAGATAAGCAAAGAATGGACAGTGAAATGCGGCAACAGCTGGAACTGGAACTGCAAACGGGAACTTTGCTTCCAGCCAGACTCTAATTACGTAACAAAGCGCCAGTTGTTGGCCCTCTCGGCACTTCGTGTAGAGGAACGAACTCCGGGCCCTATGCCCCCATAATCGGCTTGCGCTGCATTATCGTTATTGCCCAGAATTCTGCATAAGTCGGGCCAATTCGCACGACATTGCCTGACAGCTAATCCCGGAGAACAAAGCTCCAGCTTGGCCAACCCGGCAGTAACAGTTAGTGGGCAAAGTTTTACGCCCGAAAGACAGGCAGTTTGCAGTATCGGGCAACGGCAAAAGTTTGCCGCTAGCATATTTCAATAACCGATATTGCCCCTGGAACCAGAACCACATGGGAATAGAGGAGCTGCTGAGAAAGGGATGGAGATGGGAAGGGTTCCACTTTCTGAATACCTGATTCGGTATTCCATGTACCAAGTGACAATGTGTAGTACCAGGTATCGTAAAATAATAATTGGTACAAATAAATAAAATAATAAAAAAAATAAAAAAGATAAAATTATATAAAAAAAATAATAAATATTAAATAATAATATAAAAAAAATTATAAATAATAATAGAAATTGGTCTTTTTTTTAATAACAAGTTTAAAATAAACATAAAAGTTTGTACGTAAAAATAAATATTATAATTATTTTATAACAAGCCTTAAATAAATATAAAAGTTTGTATTTTAAAATGCATAACATTATCCTTTGTTTTAATAACAGATTCGTAAAGTTCCAAATAAATTATAAATATTAAATTCTAGCAGCTTAATTTAAGTTTGCTTAAAAGTTTAACATTTTAGCCAATCATTATAATTTTTTAATTTTATATACATTTGTTATATATTTTAATTTTATTTATATTATATAAGAATCTCATATTGGCAATAGATTATGATTACAAATTTGTTTGTATATCAAAAGATTTATTTATATAAAAATAATATATTAAATAAAAGATTTATTTATATAAAAATTAAATTCCGAAAATGTATTTAAGTATTTAAAAATATTAAAAATAATCTCCCTTAACCTAAAAACATAACTTTGTTTTCATATATGAATTTATATTCATCATAAATGTGAGCATTGCTCACTGAGCATATTCTGAAATTCCAGCATAAACAGTGTAAAACTTAACCGCAGTGTAACCTGTTCCAGACAATTTCCAACTAAGTATTGTATTGTGTGTCCTTCGCAGCACTGAGGCAGCCGCAAGAACATCGAGTGTTGTCATAACAATAACCGAAACTTGCTCCAAACACTTTGGCTTTGCGAAGTTTATCGGCAGCCAGTTGCACAGTTCTTAAAGGAGGTGGTTATCCTTATCCTTATCATCCCATCCCTTTCAGGACCCTCTGCCTCGTGCCCCGTTGCCAATTTTCAGTAGGGCCATAACTATTTGACCAAATATTTGCCGCCGCCCAAGGGCCATTGCTATTCCTCATCGGCCGTCAAATTGTTTTTTAATTGTGGCGCAATAAATTCACGCAGCTAAATTCAATTACGAATTACAATTGCTGAACTGGCTGGCGATTTGGCATTCAAGATTACAATTATACGCACCCATGCACACATTTTGCCAATTTTCCCAGGCCGTTACACACACACACATGTCCGAAAAATATTGTAATTAATATACACATATATGCAGCGAGCTGGGCAACTGCCAATATGCCGAAAATTGGCCTCGTGTGCCGGCCATTCACGCAACAAATGGTAATATATTCGACGATATATGTATATATGGTTTTTTTGGCCAGTTGGCCAGTTGGCCATCGTCGTATTTCATTTGTTTATGTGCAGCACTGTTTTTAACAATGTGGCAAATATTGGCGTGCCACCTCAATGAATTGCCACTTTGCCAGCTAAGCAATTGGCATGGGCCCAAAAAAACCAGGCCAAAATGGGAGGGGGGAAGTCGACACAGCCCTTTTTATTGCACTGGCTAGAAATGGACTTACAAGTGGGCTAAAGGCGTTAAATTTTGGGATAATATTATAAACAAAAATCATTTTTAAATTATTAAAATTAATAATATTAATAAATTATTAATAATAAATAATATAAATTACCATATTTAGAAATTACATAAGAAGATTAAATTATCCTTTAAAGTTCTAGAAAAAGTAATAATTATTATAAGGTTATAACCATCAAATATTGGGATATATAATATATATCATTATTAATATATATAATATATAATATTAATTATAATAAATAAATATTACAAATAAATAATTAATATTTATATAATAATAATAATATTTCACTTACTAACGTAAATAAAAGACTCTAAAAATGCAAGGTAGGCGCGTGACCGCAGGCATGCTTTGTGACTGTACAAAAACAAGTGTGACCAGCTTCGTTAAGGACTGAGTAGTCCTGCTTTAAAGGTCTAGAAAAAATTCTAAACTATAAGAAACCCAATTTAGCTTTCTTTCTCCACTTCCCAAAGGGTATTAAAAATATTCCAAATTTTTTAAAGCAACAGCAACGTGGCAAAGCCTTTGCAAAACTGACAAATGCAATTATGTGCCTCACATTTGAAGGCCCTGCCTTTTTCCCTCAGTGATAAAGGGGCAGGTGAGCGATTGTGTGCGAGTTACCGAGAATGCCTAAAATGCGGCTCTGCGGCGGGGAGAAATCTGAAATTAAATTTGCGCAAATTGCAGCCGCATTCTTCTTGCACTTAATATTTATGGCATAGCTGCACTTAATTAAATCCCTGACAAGCAACTAAAATAAAACTCTTTGATATGCTGCCAGCTGAGAACAGAGAGCTGGGAACTGAGAACTGGGAACTGGGAACCAACCGCCCCCTTAACCCACTCTTTGCTGAACTTTGTTTTCTGGACACTCCATGTGCTAAAGTATATTACTTTGGCTTGGCTTCTGGCACGACAAAGTTATAATAGCCCTTTGCAGCAGCCAGAGTTGCAGGGGTGCGGGGGTGTAGCGGCGTAGGGGGGTGCTGCGGTGTGCTAAAAGCGGCTCAAACACAAAAAGCGGCGCATGTAAGTGGGGTGGAAAAACAGTTGCAAGCCGCCGACAACACGGCGGATACGTAACGGCTGCTAGCTGGTCCAATTGCGAATGCGTGCGACGGATGGGATGGGGGTTTCTGGTGGAAAAAAAAAGGGGGGGGGGGTTTCTGGAGGGTAGTGTGCCAACACTTAATGCAAATTACAATTTGCTAGCCACAGCTGCGGGGGCCGCGGGCGGTCCAATTACCTAGACGACCTCGACACAACCTTCTCCCAGCGAAAATCGCCCAGAAAACACGGAGAAAAAGAAACGACAACCACAGATTTTTCAATGAATTTAAATGCACTGTAAGTAGATTTTATTTTAAATACAAATTTTGTTGTAAAAAAATCAAATATTAAATAAATTAGAGAAAAAAATCGTTTCTTTTTTAATTTTTCAGTTACTGAAAAAAAATATTATTTATTATAATATATACAAATTCTTTATAAAATAAAATTATTCGCCAATATTTTTGTTCACTGTAATTCGACTAAACTGTTACGCATACAAGTATTTTTTTAATTTGTAAGTAAATAATAATAAAAATTATGATAAGAAAAAATAAGTTTTTATATTTTTAATTCCACTAGTCACTGAAAGCAAATTAGTATTACATTTAATATTAAATTAAAAGTGTAAAAATGTAACAAAAATAATACGCCAACATCTTTTTCAGTGTAATGCGACTAAACTGTTACGCATTAATGATTTCATTTTCATAGAAATGGTAATAAGCTTAAATTTTCTATATGAAAATAAATGTGATCATTATAATAAAATAAAAAACAACGAAACCTGTTTCGCATAAAAAACTGCCAATTGGAATAACTTAATTTATTTTATTTGCGTGCCTAATCGAAATTGTCCGCTAAATATTTGTTGAACCGGAAGCGACAGATAAAAATGCTTGGCTCATTATTTGACATGATTGAACATGCACTAATATATAATAAATACAGTTAATGCTATGAGATTCACGCTTTCTTGAAAGCTTGAAATAAAAACAAACCGCTGTTTATGCAACACAGCCAAAATTCATGATTTTATTCACTCTCAGCTGGTAGAGATGCCAGACTTATAGAGAATTGATGTAGGTTCGCGTTAATTAATTACTTTTTAACAAAAAAGTAGGACAAAGTCCAATTATACAAGTGGTACTATTGAAATATAACATACAAAATGTATGGTTTTCTTTTGTAATGCCGCTGAGTGGATAAGCAATCTGTAAAGTTAATTTCTATCGATCTGGCAACTTCTATAATTTATACAGTGTTACCAGAGCTACGCACCACCTTGCTTTTAAAGCGTAGAAATATTCTTAGTCTTGGGTAGATTGTTTTGTCCCCTACTGTATGCAATTCCATGACCCAACCTGGCCAGATAGCGTAAGAAAACAAAAACAAGTGTGGCCTGGAGATTGCAGGAGCCAACTTCTGACCAGAATCCAAGGCCAGTGGTCAGAAGTAGGCAAACGCAAACGCATTTGCCCAATAATGAAACCTGAGCAAACACATGTGCCAAACATCGAACCGAATCCCTGGATTAGGTCAGCAATTACAATTTGGCTAATAGACTTGTTGGCCATGCACAAAGGCACTTCTCGGCCGAAAAGCCGAAAAACTTTCACTTTGTGTGTGTGTCGAGGGCGAGTGTGCAACTAATTTGACCAACTATTGCCGCAACTGCTTGGGGAGTCGGGGTATCGGGACCTGGGGTTTTGGCCTGGCCCTCAATGAGCTCAGTCCGGCTCAGACCAGCTCAGAGTCCGCTCCGCCAGGCTGGTCCATTGGGCAACGGCACAAATTGCTGGCACTCCTCCCCCGGCGAGGAAACTGGGATTCGAGTGTGTGGCGTGTCGGAGTTCGCAGTTGAATGCATTGCAATGAGTTTCGGCATCAAAGACTAAATCAAGTCCAGTTCAGAACCCGACCAGAACCCGACCGAAATCGATACCAAGCATGAAAAATTCAAAATCGGTTTTTGCCCGCACCGAATGTTAACCAAGCCAGAAACCCAAACGTGTCCGAGTCCCCTGGTAACTCACACCCCTCACATCCGTTTCCGTTCACCCAACGGACCAACGCGCCCCAATAAATGCGAATATCCCTCGGTGCGGCTGGAGTTGTTTCGCCTTTTTTTTGCGGGCGCCACCGGTTTGCAATCCATTAACAGGCAAAATTTGATCAACCACGGGGGAATTAACGCGCGAGAATCCGATGTTCCATCGGTAGCCATTCTCTGGGAGCGGTATCTCAACTTAAAGCCATGCCAGAGACCACATAACTGCTGAATTGAGTTGAAAAGTAAGCAGTAGGGTCATTACTAAAATGCAAAATGAACATATTAACAAAGTTTCATCTTGACAAAGGACCCTTAGAATAGAATAAAACCATCTAACTTCTGAGTTAAGTTGAAAAGTAAGGAGTTGGTTCATTACTAAAATAAAAAAAAAATTTTATGTAAGGAGTAGGGTCATTACTGAAATGCAGAATGAACATATAAACAAAGTTTCATCTTGACAAAGGGCGTTTAGAATAGAATGAATGAAGTGCCAGTTCAACAAGGAAGGGAGAATCGGAACTTAAAGTTAGACCAGAAACCATCTAACTGCTGAGTTTGATGGAAAAGTAAGCAGTAGGGTCATTACTAAAATATAAAAAAAAATTTTTAAGTGTTTCCACTTGCATTTAAACTTAAAGTGTGACCAGAAACTATCTAACTGCTGAATTGAGAAGTAAGTAATTGAAAAGTAAGGAGTAGCGTCATTACTGAAATGCAAAATGAACATATTAGCAATGTTTCAACTTAGAATGGCGAGTGCTGATCGAAACAGCACACGGACCTTGGTGTAATAATGTCAGCGGAACTCGCCATCCTGGCTGCTCTTCTTGCGAAACTCGCATGTAAAACTGCTTCACCTCCGGCTGTCAGCTCCTGTTTCGGTTTCAGAACTCCACCTACTACAGAACCCACCTTCTCCAACTCCTCTATCATCATCTCCTTGCTTTCCGACGAGTGCAGCTTAATGTATTGAACCCGAGTGGGAGCTGCTACAAAAATGTTCAATTTGTTGCAGACAATTGACTTTTATGTTCCCTGGCCGAGATGCGGGATGTGAGCTCTGGGTTCTGGATGCTGGATCCTGGATGCTGGACCCTGGATGCGGATATGGATGTGGATGTGGATGCGGCACTGCCTCCTTGGCTCTTCCCCCTGGCTGGTCATCAAATTGAGCAGTAAAATCGACAAAAGCCGAAAGGGTTGTGCAAATTATTATTGCTATTATTACGACTATTACAAGTTGGTTCGGCTGCTGCTGCTACCTTTTTTCCCGAGCTACACTCAAACAAATTTATTTCTATTTATATTTCACAAAATAATTATGTTATTTAGTAAAATTGATTTATTATAAGAAAATAAATTATATAGAATTAATTAAATTAATTATAAATAATTTTAAGTAAAAAATTGCCAGTGAAGCAATAATTTTTTGAGTGTACGAATGCACGGCGAAAAATCAATGGGGCGACTTACAGAAGAAATAACAAGAACACCTACTTTATAGGTAATATCTCTTCTTTTCTACCTTACCAAACTTATTTTTCCTTATTTTCTAGAGATAAATCACTTTATTATCAGTATATTATATAGTATAATATTTTTCACAGTGTAGAAAGGGACTGCTGGTAATATTCAGGGGGGCGTAAATCATTTTGGGGCAGATTACCAGCACTCGCTGAGCTCGCATAAATTTCATTGGACTTTTAGGTGTTCGGAGGGACTCGAGATTTCGGGTCCAGATCTGTAATGCATTGATTCGGGCTGCTGCTGCGGGCATAAATAGGTTATTAATACAAACACTTTCGCTGCGAAATCGTAGCCAGTATGCAAAGCAGCGGGAAAGTGGGCAAATAAGCGAAGCTCTCTGATTGCCATCGTCCGCTTTATGCAGCCACATGCGCCGCTGGGCGGCGGTTCCAATTCGATTCTGTTTCCGAAATAACCATATACATATATCCCCCCCCCCCCCTGTATCCCATTCAAAGAGACAATTTTCGGGGGCCCAGTTTATTTGCCTCGATGCGGTTACGGCAAATTGATTTTTATGCGCTCAATTTATGTATTTGCCAAGCATATTTCTCAGCACGAGCACGCTCCACATTCAAAACTGTCCGTAGCAGCATACTTTTGTGGGCCACTGTCCTGGGCGCCGGAGTGAGGGTGACACTTTAACGGCGACAGTGGCAGTCAAAAGTAATCGACTGGCCAAATCGACTGGCAGAAGTACAAGGGCCTCGGACTCGTCCAATCAATTGACTGTGAAATGTTTCAAAATTAGTGAAGGGAGAAGTTACGGGGTTATGTAAACGCACAGATGTTCGGTGGGAGAAAATTACTTTATAATTATTTCCTCACCGATTCAGTTGGGTGAGTTTAACTAATGACAACCAGGGACTCTCGACCACTTGATTGCACAGTTTTGCAGGACTTTAAATCACTTGAAATTATGAGAGTCCTTTGCTTCTGTACGATTGCGTATTTATTTTCGGGCCAACTTGAGCGCCTGCCTCTAAGCGGCCATAAACATACTGTACTTTCAGCCAACCCCTGAATTGTTAATGGAGGGTGAGGGTCAGAGGCCCCAGTCAATAACCACCGAGTTTGGTCTCTCTGCGCTGACAGGCGGTGCAAGACAAACGATTTGCATAGCCACGAAAATAGCCCCGAAAAGGGTCACACTGCACTGGAAAAAATCAGTAATTTGGCCATAACAAAAGAAATAAATGTTGAATGGCATACCTTCCTGAACTCGTAGTTATATTCTCTATAACTTGGCATTTCAGGCTAAAAATATTTTTTTTTTTGAAAACTTTCGCAAAAAAATTGCAATGCTACCCCTTACAAAAAAATCGAAAATTTGAAAAAAATTAAATTTTGTCAAATCAGCCGGAAAGTGCACTAATATTAATTATGAGGTTGTTATCTGTTCAGAACAGTTCGCCGTTTTAATTTTGAACCATTTTTGCAAAAATTAGAGCCAAACAAAATTATACTACAAATCAAATTTTTGCCAAAAATCGAAATTGTCATTTTTCGTCAATAAAATATTTAGAATTTTGGCTATAAAAATGAAAATAATTGTCCAAATAATAATAATTGTACAATATAACTTGGCATTTCATGATAAAAATTTATTTTTTTTTGAAAATTTTTGCAAAAAATTGCGATGCAACCCCTTACAAAAAATTCAAAAAATTGAAAAAAATTAAATTTTGTCAAATCAGCCGGAAAGTGGACTAATATTAATTATGGGGTTGTTATCTGTTCAGAACAGTTCGCCGTTTTAATTTTGGATCATTTTTGCAAAAGATAGAGCAAAACAAAATTATACAAAAAATCAAATTTTTTCCAAAAATCGAAATTGTTATTTTTCGTGCATGTAAACTATGACTTTTTACGGTATAACTTTGCCGTGTAGGTTATCTGTAGGGGGATTGTGCTTGGTGGGCCGCCGGCCAAGTGTTGCCCAATAATTTTCCGATGGCCAGAAGCCGACGCGGCCCCTAAAAAACCCACAGTTATGAAACATTTATGCCGGGACTCTGCTGTTTTGGGGGGGATGCGGATGCGGCTACCCCTTCGCCCACCCAGCGGCACCCCTCGCCATTGTCCTAATAAAAAGCACAACAAATTGTCGACGGTCGACGGGCATAAACAAAAAACAAAAAGATGGCAAGGGCTGCAAAAAAAGGGCGGTGAAGGACCGAAAGGAGCAAAGGATCCACTCTCAGTCGCTGGAAATTGTTGCTCTTTGTGTGCGATGGACACTAACAAGCCGCAGCAGGCGGAGGGTCGGGGCTCTGCAGCCCGAAAGGCTGGGCTTTGCATGTCAGTTGAATCATTTCTCTGCTAATGAAGAGCCCAACATGTGCCCGAGTCCCATCCTCATCCTCGGCCATCCTGCAACTGCCACTTGCCATCATCCAGCCATCCAGCCAGCCCCTCCATCGCATTATAAAAGGAGAAAAAAATGTTTGTACAATTGCCAATTGACAGTGGAGAGTGGAGAGTGCGGAACGAGGGACGGAACTTTGACATATTTGCCAAAAGGATGGTCGCCCATGAAAAGGCGCTGTAAAAAAAGGGTTTTAAAAACCAGAAGCCTGAAAATTTGAATTATATTTATACTTCTTATAAGATGAGATACATTTAACCATGGTTTACAAATAAGAAGTTTTATTCAGATCAGATATGTGCAAAATGAGATATTTACGACTGGGTTTTCTGGTACTATATAATTAAATGGTTCCTTTAAAACCACTAATCGATATGCTTTTTACTTAAAAAAAAAGTCCCTGGTTTTTTAAACTTCGATCTATCGATTTTCACTTCGATATTTTCCCCACCTCTCGTATCGAGGCATTCCACCTCTAGTATCTACTGTCATTAGCATCTACTGTCATTAGGTCAACACAGCAGTACCAATACGTTTGTTGAACAATAAGGAAATCTGACATCTGAAAATTAATTTTCTCGCAAAAATACCGCTTTCGTCGAGTGCCATAGGGTAGCTTGCGTTGAATCGGGAAGGCCCAGCGCCGATGTGGATCAAGAGTTCATCAAGCATTTGTTTAGCGGTGCTATGCCCAAGAAGCTTTAATTGGAGCACCGAGGGAAATACAATGATTTGGGAAGTTCTGGTTCCCAACTCATTTTCTTTCCTTTCGGTCCTCCAATTTAAGCTCCTTGAGTGTCGCATCGCTGAAGATATGCTTGGTGAACTCTTCGTCCCCATCAGCGCAGGTCCTTCTTGATTTGACGCAGGTTTCCCTTTGGCTTTCGACAAACGTGGCATTTTGCGATTAAATTTATTTTCAACTGTCAGATTTCCGTATTTTGCAATAACCCTATTGGTACTTCGCTTTGGCCATCCAGAAATAAAGAAACCTGCCGACCTCTTTTATCCTGGTAAGCCAACTGTAGAACTTTCCACCCATTTCGCCCATTTAACGGAAGTTATAATGCAGCCCACAGAAGCAGAATGGCCCTTGTGTTGCGCGGAAGATCAGAAGAGACCCCAGTCTACACCTCCAAAGGAACTGGAATGTCTGATGCCCGCGGATCGTCCATCGAAAACAGTTGGAGCTCCAAGAAAGTGAACCTACGGAGGAGTTTTTGTATCGGGAAAATCGCCCACGACGTCGGATTATTCCTGACGATAAAGATATTGGATATGTACCATCGAAACCCCAAGATGAGGCAGTTAGCAAGGATCGCCAGGACCACAGCAGTGTACTGGCATCATTTCCCAGCAGTTCCCATTTATTATCAATGAGATTTTGAAAGCGAGTAAATTCAAAAACAATATTTCCCTTCCCCTTTGTTGTCAGTGTACTTGGGTGGGTTTTCCATACAGCTTTTCGCCACCTCACTATCCTTTTTCCGGCAGTTTTGATTATGAATTTTGGTTGCTTGTTAGTTGGGAAATTGTTGAGCAATTTAAATTTGCTAAGCTGGAGGGTGCAAGTGGGTTGGGTGGTGGGTTGGTTTGATCACATACCTGACCATTGATGACTTAACCAGGTGACCGACAAAGCCCACACAAGAAAGGTGAGGGGGGCAGTGGCGGCGGCGTTGACTTTATTGATTTTTATGGCTCACTGGACTTTCGCCCACTTATGAAACAACCACCCAGCCACGCCCCGCAGGACATTTTCCCGTGGGTCCTGTGGAAGCGAACCAAACAACCCTTTTGCTAAACATTTCATTTTATGCCAACGTATCTGCCGCCATTTCATGTCGCCCGGCTGGCAAAATGTCATGCTATTTCTGACCCAACATGCCACATTTTTATTTATGCATGCTCCAGCACCCGGGCCACAGGAATCCACAGAGCAGGATTCGGGGTTCCTGCCTCCACGCCCCCATTTGTGTGGCCACAACTGTACCCGTTTTGCGGGTGTGGGAGGAAGTGCCATCGCTATCGCCTATCGACGCGCAACGACGGGCGATAAATATCGACAGCGACCCGAGGTTAATGTATCGCAATAATCGGGCAATCAATCAGCGGAGCGAGGGTCCTTGCTGGTCGACTCCCGCGCCAAACTCTCGCAAAGGTCAAATCCTTTGGCTTTTTGGTCTGCTGCTGTGATTTATTAAACTTTTCAACACTTTTGCGTGTATTACGGAACACTGAAAGTGCAGTTGGTTGAAAGGCTGAATGGAAAAGGGGAAAGGAAAGGGGAGAAAAGAGCAGGAAAAGTGTGTGTGGTTTAGCCAGGACTGCAACTCATTCATATTCATTTGCTGTAAACATTTTTCTCGCTTCTCGCACTCACTTGGGGCCAGTTGACCAGAACTCACTTACTCACTGCGGCAAATGAAGTGAACCAATTCCGTTTTGGCACACTTGAAAGTACTTTTTGGAAACTTCTAGAGGTCACTTCTTATGATACGATGAAGCGGGACTTTTGAAATATTTGAAACCACACAGAGAGAATTGTTCAAGAACATTCTTACTTTGAGTTTACTAAGAATAAGAATAAAATACTAAGAAGAGAAAAGTTTCAATTCATTTCAATTCAATTCAATTCAATTCAATTCAATTCAAGTTGATTCATGCACATTGAAAACAATTTCAATTCAACTTGATTAAAGCACATTGCATACATTTTCATCTTAAAAAAATGCGTTATATTTTTAAGGACATTTGTAATACATATGAGATCGTCTGAAATCTCTCTTAAATCCAAATTAGAACTTTGTTTTATTTTCAGTGCAAACCATAAATATCCCGTGGTTTAATAAGCCAGAAATTGAGACTGAGTGGAGCTGGAAAAATCACAAGTCGCATTCGTTTCGTTTTCGTTTCGGTTGCCAATTTGTTGTTATTACAACTTGGTAACGGCTGCTCCTTCGTCCTGAATAGTTAACCCATCAGCTGCCTCCATTCACAGCCCCCGTGTACTGGCATTTTTGGTCATTACAATCGTAAATTATTTTATTTGCTGCTAATTGCAGTTCACAAAATGCCAACTGACCAAGGGAAGGATGGAAAGGGGGGAAAGCACAGCCACAGCGGCTTTTATTGCAGCTCATAAAGCAATTAATCCGAAGGGGAGATCCGGATCCCATTCGCACCACCACGAAACACAAACACCACCGAAGGACACAAGCCAACGGGGCAATGGCAATGGGCAATGGCAATGGTCAAAAGCCAAAGCCAAAGCCCTGCTAACTAACCGGGCCAACGCCCGTTGCCACTCGCTAATAGTTGGCGCTGGCCATTTTCAGGGGATTAGCGGCCATGTCGAACCACCAAAAAAATCCCCATCACATCCCATCACCCCATCACACCCCGCGGAAAACCCCTAAACACCGGAGCCCCGAACCACAAACCCGGAGAACCTCGGGGTGCGTGGGTGGCTAATTGTCAGCACTTGCCATAGACCAATAACGAGGAATCCAATTGAAAGCGTTTGAGCCGGACAGCTGCAACCGGATCGTTGAGCCAACCACATGTCCACAAATGGCTACGTTTTGGATGTGCACTGCGAAAAAAACACAGCAACCTCTCACAAAAAAAATATTTAAAAATATCTTAAAAATCTCTATACTATAAATTTGGAATTAAAATAAAACAAATGTAATTTTCAAAGATAAATACCATACAATTCCTATTTATTTATAATTTCAGAATTATTTTAATAATAATCTCATGCATGTTCTCTTTTAATTTGTAGTATCTTTAAGTAATAAAACTTTATCAAAATTTATATTAATAATTTAAAAACTATTTTTATCATAATATTATTTGTATTTCTTTTTGAAACTAAGCTTTATTAGATAATAAAAACTCTATAAAATATTATAGGATCTTAAAAATCTACAAATTTGGAACCAATTTAAAACCATTTTTTTGTAATACTCCAAGTAATTAAATATAGATTTTTCTGCAATAAACCCCTTTACCTTTTTTAAAGATAAATACGATACATTTTAAGTAATTTTATAATTATTTTAATCAATATATCATTTTTTTTTTAATATTTAAGCCATGAAGCTTTATCAAATTTATACTAATAATTTAGGAACTATTTTAATCATAATATATTTTTTTAATATAATATCATTCATCAAAATTTACATTAATAATTTTATAATTATTTGAATGACAATATAATTTTTATTTCACTTTAATATTTATCTTATTTAGATAATAAAAACTCAATAAAAAAATTTAGAATCTCTTACTTTTAAATTCCAAATCAAGAAATGTGCATAAAAAATCAAACAAAAAACTGGTATCAAATCCATATCACTATCCCTAAATCCCAGAATCAATTCCGGATTAAAACATTTCAGATGCCAGCCGATATGCGATGGCTAGCCGCAGATTGATTGAATTTACCTACAGTTATCTCTTTTAAATTACAATCTCTGCCGCTGCAATGCGATTCGAATTTTAATTTCGCTAATTGAGATATTTTTACACAAAAAGTGGCCAACTTTTTGCTGGATTTAAGCGGGCTTAAGTATGCGCAAAACCAAGGGGATTTTCTTTGGCGTTTTTGCCACCGCTTGTAATGACTGCAAACATTTCAATTTCAATTCAAGTTTTAATTGCTTGTAAAATTGCGTTTTGCTGGTTTTTTCCCCCCCGTTTTTTTGGCCCCCAGCTATTGCTTTTAGATATTTTGTCTTTTTCAGCATTTCACTTTTTTTTCTGTAGCTCTACTTTGTTTTGGTTTGTTTTCGCTGCTGGCTGACCAACAAACAAATACAAACCTTTGGCCCAAATGAAACCAATTTCCGGAATGTCCCTGTGCATATGTGCTAGTGTCCTTGTGTGTGTGTTTGTCCAGCTCCGTGTGTTGGTGTTTGTGTAGCGTGTGTTTGTCGGTGGCATTCAAATGGTCGCTTTACATTATGCAAGCAAATTTGTTCAAAATTAGTTGGAATTGCTTTTCCACCGACGGTCCGTTGTTGGCCAAAAGAGCGTGGAGCGGGGAAGGGGGGACACCGGATTAGGTCTAGTGTTGATGACCAATCAGGGTTCTGGATCAATGCCAGTCAAGCTCTTTCACAGCCCGGTTTGATTTTGAACCAGGGTTCATCGGCTTGCCAGGGACAATAAATTAAGTGAACCTATTGTTTAACCATTTACAATGAGTTAAATGTTGGTTCTGCTTGATTTTTATCATTTGGATAATTATTTTCATTTTTATAGCCAAAATACTAACTATTTTATTGGCAAAAAACCCACTTAGATTTTTGGCAAATATTTGATTTTTTGAATAATTTTGTTTTGCTCTATCTTTTGCAAAAATGATCCAAAATTAAAACGGCGAACTGTTCTGAACAGATATCAACCTCATAATTAATATTATTGCTATATCCGGCTATAAAACTTAAAATTTAATACATTTTTCGAATTTTTTATAAGAGTAATAATAAAACATAATGTTTTGTAATATACTATATAATTAATTTGTAATTTTTGCCTTTTAAAAGATACCAATTTTTTTAAATATTCATTATCCAAGAATTTATTTAATAATAATCCAAATCTCAATTTTCTTCTTTAATGTTCAGCCTCTGACCAGATTTGATGTTTGAATAAACGATTGATGCTGCGTATTAATATTTTGTAAAGGCGCATAAAAACCATTGTTGTTTGAAGGATATCGAAAATTGTGATATATTTTTGTGCGTGCTCAAGTCACCTACAGATGCCTATTCGCCGCGGAGTTTGGTTATCAATTGCGCGAGGGACACGTTGTTTACGGCGTTTATATTGCTGGTATCACTCACACACTGCGGCCAACAACGCACACACACACACACACACACACGGGGACATTTAGGAGTGTTTACATTCTCACTTTGACATTTGATTTCTCTTATCGGGACGCTTGTTGGCCCACCATGAGGACCATAAAAAATGTCGCCCATGGAATACGAAAAGCGGCGAGTGTAAACAAAGCGAAGGCAGGACGAAGGACGAATGGGAAAGGAGGTGGAGAAGGGCTGAAAGGTCTTGAATCGCTAAAAAGAAGCATCAACAAGCGAGCGATTTGTTGTTGTCAAGTCTGTTTGGTCCTTCGAGCCGAATATTTCAGCACACGTCGTTACCTCTTCCGATTTTCCCTCTCTTTTTTTGGCATCCTTCTCCCTTTTTTTGGGCTTAAACATGCTTCAATAGCTTTTAGCATTAAATTTAGACTTTTATGTGTTTATTTGCTTTGCACGTTTCATTTTGCCGGCACTTTGTCTTTGCATTGCTTTTGACCTCCTTCGTCTTCTTCTTCTGGCCTTTTCCGCTGTCCCTTTTTTCCGGCCACATTTCAGCCCGACTTCGCATGTGTCCGTGTAAGTTTTATTTAATACGACAAATGGCCTGTAACTGGGATTTAAATAAATGTAGCCAACATCCAAGTCATGTCCCCACAAGCAAATACAACTATATACATTGTATATATGTACTATATATACGTATGTATATACATGCACTTGATTACACTTGATATACTTAGTGTGACAGGGGCATATCGGCCATCGATCGGTGGAACGGCCTACGGAGCGAATAAAATTTTCATTTTTATGTAGCTGCAAAGCATAAGGAGCACATTTTCCAGCTGCGCTGCCGGAAAAAGGCCCTTGGGGGGGAAAAGCATCCGAACGGATGCCCTCTGACCCGAGACGTCGGGCTGCGGAGAAGTGCCTGGAACTGGTGCATATAAGGACCTTTATATGGGCACTATTACATGAAAAAGTTGGTGGTCTTATATTCATAAATATCCCAATTTTCCAATTAATATTGAGCCATACAGGGTTGGTAATCGAAAAAATCGATGGTAATATCGATACTATCGATGGTTGAACAATTTAGCAAACTTCTAAGGTATTAGAGTATTAATATGAATTTCCTTATATTTTAATGAAATCAGTAGCACTATCGATAGCTAAACATATCGATAGTGGGCACTGTGCCATATAGGGTTGGTAAACAAAATCGGTGGTACTATCGATACTATCGATGGTCGAAAAATTTGACAAACATCTATGGTATTAAAGTATTAATTTGAATGCCTTACTTTTTAGTTTGGTTTGCTACGTATTAACCAAAAATTTAAGCAGTACCACCATCGATAGACAAACATATCGATGTTGTAACAAACCTAGCATAAAGAATTGGAACTATTTTAGAACTAACTACTTAACTACTCAACTTTGGCTTCAAATAAATGAAATGTTAGGTTTAACAGACCAAGTGGGTATTTAACAGGTCTATACAACATACCTAGCCACTTATCGAGCAATCCCAACGCATAATAGTCGGGGGCATTAGTGCCGCTCCGGCGAACGGCATCAGACAAACTCAGACAACTCGATGACACCTTCACTAACAAGCTGCATTCAAATGCAAAACACTCGGCCGCACTCCTTCCGACTCCCCGACTCAAGTCGGAATAGGAATCGGAATCGGGAAATATGAGATATGGGTAGAACATCCCGGCCTCGGGCGAACCGAAGAGCCGACTTATGTTTAGCTCTAATTGCACTTGCAGCCCGGGGAACTTTCTCCGAGAAAGTGTCCGTTTTCGGCGGCTTCTTTTAATTCATGCGAAGGAGACACCAAAAGTACACTAACAAAAATTGCATAGTAATAATCACTTAAAATAATATTTTAGTAGACTGTAATTATAATTTATTTTATTTAATAGTTAATTTAGGTAAAATTTTCGAATTGTATGATTAAAATAATTTAGATAAAAAGTATTGAATGGGAATAAAAAAATATAAAGTAAACTCTACTTATACATACATCAAAAGATTCAGATACTATCTTAATTCATTTCTTTTTAAATAAAATTATTTTCTAAGTAAAATTATAGTAAAAATTTGAATATTAAATTATTATTATATTTAAGAGTATATTCCATTTCAATAACATTTAAAAAACTTTTTTTTTAATTATGAAGACATAAATAAATGTAAAGTAAACTCTACTTATACAGATACCAAAAGTACACTCAGAAGATAGAGATAAAATATTATAAAATAATTACATATAAAATTAAAATTATATTTAATAAATTTCTCTTAAAATAAAATATATTATTAATGTTTGCTAATTTTTTAACAACAACTACCAACTCATTTTTAATTTGCCTGCTCATTTCGCGGGCACACTTTTTTCGCTCAGTGCAGCTAGGCCAAAAGCGTCAGTTTTGGGTCTTAACAAGAAAACTTTTAGCGCGGTTTTTCGGCTTCATTCGTTTTCATTCATTTCGCACTGTCCCACTCCCTGTCCCTTTTTTCCTGGTTTTCCCGGCTTTTCCCTGCTTTTCCACTCGATCTGTGTGGTTTGTTTGTTTGCTGGCCTCTGACGCTGCAAACGAAATGAATTTTATATTGAAATAGTTTTAGACGTCTATTGGCGCTTCCTTTTTTTCGTCGTCGCAAGTGGGTGTGGAAGGGGGGCGGGGGGTGTGGGAGTGGGCGTGGCCGGGGACCATTTAGCACATTAAGGCCGCGAAAGGATTCCCTTTTCGAATAGTTTTCTTCGCAATTCGTAGCCCATTTGGATGGGAAGTGGTAGTGGAAAGGGGGTTATTTTTGGATTCAAGTGCCGTTTCATGGGGGGGGGGGTTATCCTGTGGGGTGTTGGCCCCCGGGCCACTAAGTCCATTAACGTGCGGTTTTAATTACGTGTCCATTCCGCTTTCGTGTCATATTTCTGCCTTGTGGCACGTATCGCGCTGCTTAAAGAGATTAAAAGCGGGTTTGATTTGCATAAAAATGGCCTGCATGCTTTTAGACCAGGCCAAAACCCGCCGAAATGGAGACAAAAGGACGCAAAAAAAAAGCGTAGGATACGTGGGATAAAGGCCGTGAGACAAAGGACGCAAAAAAGCGTAGGAATCTGGGAATCTGAAGCTGAATCTGAATTCGGATCTGAAAACCGAATCAGCAACAGCGAAACTTTTGGCCCGATAAAAGTTTTAGCCAGCCGACATCTGCATCGCAACTTGGCAGCTGTATCTGTATCTGTATCTGTATCTGAAGCCGTTTCCGTATCTGTATTCCCATTCGTATCTGTTTTCGGCCGTTGTTCTAGGTTCTGCGAGTTCAGTGCTCACTGCTCTGCCTCTGTCAGTTCAGCGCGTGCGAATAAGCCGGTATAATTCTGGGCCAACTCGTACAAATTGAACTGAATGAGTTCGGGGAATGCAATAGTCCAGGCGCCACATAAGAAATGAGCGCCCAAGTCCGAGTTTTGAGATCTGAAGTCAGCTGTTGCGGCTTAAAAAAACAGTCCCGGTTTAGGTATATTTATATTTTATTATGTTATATTATATATTTGTGTATTTAGTTTGGCTAACTGGTTTTATAAATTCAATATATATAACAAATACATTTTTAAATTCTTTTTTGACATAAATAATTAATTTTTTAATTCTCTTGTTCGGTTTCTAAACGATTATAAATTAATAAAATATTTTAAAATAAATTTTATAGATATCTTTGACCAAATAAATTTATTTTAAAATTATCGTGTTTGGTTTCTATACGATTATAAATTAATAAAATATTTTAAAATAAATGTTATAGATATATTCGATCTAAATAATGTAATTTAAAATTATCTTGTTTGGTTTCTGTACGGTTATAAATTAAGAAAATATTTTTAAATAATTTTTTATAGTTTCATTCGACATAAAAAATGTATTTTAAAATTATCTTGTATAGTTTCTATACGGTTATAACTTGATAAAATATTTTTAAATATTTTTTATAGTTACATTCGGCCTGATGCAGTGGGAAGGAAGTGGAGGAAGGACAACTTTTGAACTGAATGAAGCCGAACATGCTTCGGGTGGCACGAAATAAAAACCGGTGCTCCCGTTTCCGTTTCCGCTTCCTCCGTCGCCTCCGCTTCCGTTTCCGCTTCCGCCTCTGCTGCTCATCTCTCATTTCTCATCCCTCATCCCTCATCCGTGATCGCCCATCCCTTTCGCACTCTCGCACTTTCGGGCGCCCGCATTTGGCTAGCATTTGGCTCATTATTTATTTTCAACTAATTAGCGGTTTTTTGCCGCTTTCGCTGTTGCTGCTGCTTTTGCTGCTGCCGTCATATTCATTTGCTGCAGCCGTGAGCCGCGTAAGCATTTTCGTTTCGCAGGCAGCGGAGACAAAGGCGCTTCGCGGGTTATCAACTGGGCGTGAGTGCCGCGCGGGTCCCCGGTGAGTCATGTTGCTAATTAGTTACGGATATGTGCGACAGACAAGCTCGCACGGCGCAAGGATACGCGGCAGGACGAACTTTGCAGCGCTTTGGGGAGCCAACCCCCCGAACCCCCTCAGCATTTTCCACCCACCTGCCTGAATATCAAATAATATTTGCAGCAGCCATAAACTAAACGCAAAACTTTGCTAAACTGACATTGCGCATACGCCCCATTGTCTGTGCCCCCAAAAGAATATTCTCCACACACACACGCACACATACTGAGAACCACTCGCTTTCAATTTGCCCCCTAAATTTGTATCACTTTATAATGCGAAATTAAATACTAATCAAATGCGGGATCGTATCCGCAAAATGACAAAAGCACTTTGTCGTCGCTGTTGTTGCCATAGTTGCTCTGCTGCTCGACTGCCGTCGTCCTTGGTTACCGTTCCCTTGTCAAAATTATGTTTTAATAGGCAGTCTATTACGTTGAAAAGTTTCACGCACCGCAAGATGAGCGCTCGGTCATCGTCATCGACAAAAAATAGCCATTTGCCAACGCCTTCTCAACTTCCACTTCCACTTCCACTTCCACTTCCTGTTCCATCAGCATCGCCGGAAATGCGAAAAAAATAAGAACGTCGGAACCTGAAATCGATTTGTGCTGATTGCCGCGGGGGCGAAGGCAAGTGATACATCAAAAATATTTCCAGGAAGTGTTTTTGTTCCACTCACAAATGGCACTCGATGATTTCGCAAACAGTGGGTTCAGTGTGAAAGATGTTTAAGTTGCCACTTCCAAGTTCTATAGCAAGCTTAGATTGTATTAAACTAACAAGTTAGGACGAGTTTTTTTTGTAAATTTGCCTTAAAGTATACAAAATTACTGATTTTAAAAGAAATTTTTCCAAAGATTTATAAATTATAGAAATACTTTTTTAAGAGTGTGCAAAAATTCTATATCTCAGTGTAAAAACCATAACTTTTTCCTATCGATTTTTCTATTATTTTATACAAATTATTATTCAATATTGTTTAAATTATTAATCATTATTATTTTAATCATTCATATGGCAGCTATATAGCTACATATATCTATATAGATGGCCGATTTTCCTACAATTTGAAATATTTTTAAAAATTTTATTTTAAAGAGTGAAAACTATACTGTGTATTGAATTTATTTTCATTATTTTTTCAATTATTACTTTAAGAAACTCTGAAGGCTAATGAAAAAATGCCTGACCTTGATAATGTTATTTAGTTAATTTCCTTGATTTTTAAACTTTATTCTCAGCTCTTTTCAGTGTTTTTTCCGCACTATTTAAGCTCAAGAGTTGCGTAAGTTTTCTGTCAGTGCATCCATATCGCTGCTGATAAACAAATGCATTAGACGTGCATGTTTTTGGCTGCCGCCGCTGGCGTTGCTTAATTTTAATTAAAAGCCAGCTTGTGTGGGATGCGCCACCCTCCCCCCTTTCCACCCCCTTCCGCTCTCCCCCTTCCGCACCCACTTTATGTGGGTGATGTGGCCATCGTGTCTGGGTTAGACCGCAAATGCAGCAGCTCGAGGTTTGCCGGAGCACGGAAACAAGTTGTAATTGTAGTTGGGAATGAACTGGGATGGATGACCCTCCACCCCCTTTCCGCCGCCCCTGAACGCGTCAATTGGCACTCTGACCTGTGTGCAAGAAAGAAAGAAACAGGAAGAGGGAGAGCGAGAAAGAGAGAGAGGGATGGCAATGTAATCGCCATTCGTTCGCACTGCCCATTTCCGTTTCCGCCCCCCGCGCTTATGATATTAAGCTGCAAAGTCCCTGGAAAAGCGGGGGGAGAAGGGGGTTGGGCGACTAAAATTCAGCTGGGAAATCAATTCGAAATGCCCGCTCGTCCTGGCGCCGCCTTTGTGTGCGTTTTCTATGCCATTAAAAAATTATTTCACTTTATATCTTAATTAAATTTCGCGTCGTTTTGCGGCGCTTCGTGTCTGGGCCCCGAAATTGCCGCCAGTGCAAAGTGAAGTAAATTAAATTAATGTTTTGTAATCTGATAAAGCCAGCCAGCAACAACAACAACAATAACAATGGCAGCCAAGGACCACGAGGATGCGCCATTAAATGGCCAACAAATGAAGCCGAGTATTCGTCCGTCCGGCGAGAAGAAAAAAAAAAACCCCGAATAGATAAATAAGCTCGCTTTTGGGCAAGTTTTTCCCTCATCTGGGCCACTGACGAATGTCCGACATTAGCCGCCATTTGGCCAGAAACTACGGATAAATGTGCTATACACTGGAAAAATATCATATTGACATGTGCATCATATCATTTTGATATGCATAAAGATTATGTTTATCTTATTTTTTATTATTGGTTCAAAAAATACTTAATTTGGTATTTTGAAATAAAATACTGATATGATAACATATCAAGTTCACATGTTTGCATCATAAATTTGACATTAATCGGGTTTTTATTTATATGAAATAAGGTAGAATTGAAACTAATTTATATCGATTTTTTTTCTGTGTACAAATATTAACAAAGCCAGAGCGATGAACTGTGAGTCCGGGGGGAAATCGTGTCGGGATCTAATCAATGCCAAATGTGCATGAGGCTGGCTCATTAAAACAGCTTGTAATATTACAAGAAAAAACTCAAGTGGAGATTTTAAGCCATTTATTAATTTATTTTTGTAAATTTTCCCTTAAGCTGCAATATCCTTTTTAACCTCTGTCTGGGATTTCTGGTCAAGACTTGTGGAATTTCTGAAGCTGCTTGGGCACTGGACACTTAATACCGAATACTGGGCACTTGAACGCCCGACAAATGACCGAATGAGCAGCTAATGCCCCAGTAAGCCGCATAGTTCAGCCGAGCTTAGGCTCGCCCACTGGTATAAGCCATCCGCGACCAGAAGGGAAACTATGCAAATTAAGAGCCATGCAATAAATAAGGGACAAGCATTTAGCGAGGACAACTCGAAGCTGCGGTTGCCCTGCAATTTAAGTGATTTACTTAGCTGAAATAAATATCTGCACACTTAAATTCAAAGATTTGTATTAAATATTAAAATGAAATTTAGCTGACAAAAAAATATTTCAATCAAGATATTTTACTTCATTGAAAAAAACAATTTCATGAAAAAACAAAGTTTAATATTTTAAATGCACTTTAATTTGTAAAATTTAATATTTTTATTTATTAAAAAATAATAAAAACCGTAATGGATTAAAAACGTTGCGAAAAATATTTAAATTTAATATGACATTTTTGGATTTACTACATTTTCTTTTATCAGTGTTGGAATTCTGGAATTTTTAAGATATTTAAATGATTTTTTTTGTTAGAATATATTTTTGTTATTTTCCATGTGATAAATAGAAACAGACTCTCATACAACTAGCAGTTTAAGGTTCAAGTACCCGGGTATCCTTTCTTTCGCAAGCACTTATGCGCACACAGGCGGACCTGCGTGGGTAATTAATTAAGCGGGCCTCTTGATTACAGAATGAAATTGACGCCATTTGCCACAGTCGTCAAGTCACAGGTAAGCGATGGAGTGATGAGAGGGGTGATGCGAGGGGTGGCCAGGTGGCCACAAAGTTGGCTCTAAGTGTAGAACACTTGGGGGCCTGCTTAATGCTTGTTTAGGCCACTCAACTCTGTAGCCATAGAACTACACGGAAAGAAACTATGGGACCAATTCAATGTCAATTATATATACCTTGGAACCATTTTCAATTAAATAATATAATTTCATAAGCAATATGTAATTTAAAATATATTTTAAAAATCAAAACATTTATGGAAATTTTTTAAAGATTAAAAACCACTTCATTCTATAAAAAAAATATTCTCAGTTAAAGTTATATTCTCAGGAACAAAAGTTTTAGAAGAATTTTCAATTAAATAATATAATTTCTTAACCTAAATTTAATTTAAAATATATTTTAAAAATATTTTAAAGATCCAGACATTTTTGGAAATTTTTTAAAGAGAAAATACTTCTTACATCTTTAAAAAAAAAATATTTTCAGTGCAACCATTCAGCACCAATGAAAGGGAAATGTTTGTTCGCCGCCAACACCATCTGTTTGGCAGGCAATCCTACGAATTATTTTCAGTTTCAACTGCTGCCCCTTGAGCTCCATTTCCATTTCTATTTCCATTCCCCTTCCATTGTTGCGCTCCGTTTTAATAAAGTGCAAAAAAGTTTTGCGCCTTCGCAGAGTGCAGATTAAATATGCAGGCCGCACTCTCCAGCGTCCTCGCGACGGATGATAATAATGATAATCGCCCCGCGATGATAACGATGATTAGGATGGCGATGGTTACACGGGGGCGGCGCAGTTTCCACCCGCTAGCCGCCAAAAAGTTTCCTGCATTATGAAGTTGAGAGACGGCTCTGGCTTAACTTTTACGTAGCTTAAAATTGTATAATACTTTTGATTAAATTAATCGAGTGCCTGTCCCAGAGGTGCTCGCCTGTTTCCGGGATCTTTTATTCCATATAGTTTCAGCTCATTTTCCCCTTTGCTTACCTGCAAGTAAAGAAACAAACCATATATCAGATTTCGTAAAAAAAAGTATTAAATTGGACATAAACTATCTATAAATATTATAATATTACTAGAATCCTAAATAAATATTTAAGGATATTATTTATTTTTATATTCTTTACCAGATAATATCCTTTTTAACATATAATAATGGTGAAATCGATAATATCGATAACTTTTTTCGATTTCTGAGTGCTTTTTAGTGGACTCGAGGTCATTTTTAGAAGTTGAGTTTGTTATTTCTTTCGAAGATTCTCTGATTTTGAAAATGAGAGGAACAATCAAAATGGCGACTTGTGAGCGAGAAAGAAGCATTCAAAACTCGAACCGTCCTTCTTAGAAAAGTCGTTGACATTTCGAACATATCAAATTGAGATGTATAATATAAAAATTGGGATAATCTTAAATCGATCATCATTTCATATCAAGTTTTTTTTTGGTGTACAAAATCAGGATAATAATTTCGCAAATTTCGCTAATTTTTCCCACATTCCCACAGTTTTTCTCACTCCCTGCATTTTTGAAATTTGCTCAAGCTTAAGCTCTCTAAAACCGAACTTGGCCGGCGGCCGTAGTTATGAGTTGTGCAATCGATAACCAATCAATGGCGAAGCCCCTGGAAACTGAAACTTAACCACTCTGGGCGCTCATCTAATGAAGACATCGCGAATCTCGTGCAATTTGCCAAATGAATCGCTGCCAGTTTTGCGGCGAGCCAAATCACACGCTTCGCACTAACACTCCCAACTCGCCGCCCACTTTCACACACACACACGCACGCATACTTTCTCCCAGCAACAACTCGCTTTCGCTCTGCCAAAAAGGACTGCCGAAGCTGCTGAAGTGAAGTTACTTTTTGAAACAGGTAAAGCGGCGCCACAAAGTACAGAGAAAAACAAACCAATGTAAAACAATGTCTTGGGTATCGAGAGGAATGCAATAAATTACACTGTGTTACAAAAGTTAGACTTTGGAAATTCAAGATGGATAGAAAGTACATAAAATTTATCCTTCTTGGAAAATACTCTTAAAATGAAACTCACGAAACTTAAAAAAATAATATCAAAAATAAAGCTTATGATTTAAGTAATTTTCTTAAAAATATTATTAATATATTAAATTATTAAAAAAACTCATATCTTAATTATTCCCCTTTGAAAAATAGTAATATTAAATTATTAAAATATTGTTTTTATTATTATTAAAATATTAAAATTAAATAGTATTTAATATTATTATATTACTTGACTTAAATTTTGCAAATACATAAGGGATCACTCTTTGTAATTTATCCCTTTAAAAAATAGTACCAAAAATAAAGTTTATAATTTAAAATATTAAAAAATATTTAAAAAACATCTCAAAAATCTGAGATCTCAGTGACCCACTCATTATTTGCTGTATATTACAAATGGAATTCCTTTAAAGAGCTTTTTAAAGAAGTACAGAAAATCGAAATATATTATAATCTTTAAGATTTTTTCTCCGTGCAGCCACCTGCTCCTGCCAATTTGCACCAACACACCGCCCACTCGCACGCCCTCTTTTGGTAACCACCGCATCCACTTGCCTTCTACGAGCTGCGGCTTCCTTGGTTTGATGGGTTGTTGCGGTTTGTTTGTTGCACGGCGGCAACTTCGACATTGCTGCGACATTGTGACTCTGCTTTGGATCCTCTTCCCCCAAACTCTCCCCTCTTGAATCAGCATCCGAATCAGAATCAGAATCTGAATGTTACTCTTCAAATTCCATGCCAGAATGCGGCTTCATTTGTCAATGCTGGATGGCTGGCGGGGATTTGGATCGGGAGGCGGGAAGCGGGAGGCGGGAGTCGGGGACCTTTGACAAATGTCAGCGCGCCTGACAGAGATGGATGCAAAAATCTATCTGGCGAAAATAAAAATGTCGCCGGGCCAAATAAATACAAATAAAGTGCAATTCCCCATCAAGTAAGTAAAGTCAACTGCCAGTCAGCCAGCCAGTTGGGCTGTCAAAACGAAAGCTTTCCACTTTGCCATCTAAAATGCGGCGACTTCATTTCCCCAGGGCAAAAGCCGAACGAACGAACGAATGAACGAAAACAATGGCCAGGGCAAACATGTGTAAAATTCGCTAATGTTATTGCCCATATTTCATATCCCATCTCCATTTGTTGCCTGCTTTTTCGGGGGAATGGGCCAAATAATGGAGTTTTTCGAGTTCGAGGAGCAACTGTTTGTTTGATTTCCCCATAATTGCCATCGCTGATTGATTTTCCCATTAGCATTAACGGTGGCCAACACGCTTAAAGCCCCTTTTGGCCAATTCAATTAGGCGATCCGCAAAGCTGCACTCTGAAATCTTCAATCTCCGCTCGCTTTAAAGTCGAAAAAAGGGAAAATCAAGTCAACTGAATGGGCAAAATGTACAGAAACAAAATCACAAAAATGCGAACTAGATCGAGCTGCACTTGCAAAAGATATGGATACTCAAAAATATTTGTAAATCCTGTGTAACGGTGCCTAAAAGAATGCAGTGATATAATAACAAATATACTGTTGCATATTTTTAGGCACTCTTATAGCGGATTTCAAAAGCGTAGTAATTTCGGTAAAGTAAAAAATATTCTAAAAATATTATTTTTATTTATTTTTAAATATATATATTTCATATAGCTTTTCGCAGATTTATCCCAGTGCTTGCCAGACTCTTTGTAGTCCCTGCCAGCACTCCTGCCATTCGTTTAGTTTTCTGCTCCGCTACCCCCGTGTGTTATGGCAAAGCTGAAAACTTATGCTTTTGCCAGTTTATTGTCTTGTTTTGCTTTGTTTGGCGACAGCCAGCAAAACAAAGTGGGAAAATCTCTGTCGAGCACCCACAATATTCTTTGAGCCCCGCTTTAAATACACTCAGCCAGCGAGGTTATGTTTGCATTTCCTGCGACAATTTGCTTGTTTTTCAGCTTAACGGGACCGGATTGTTCGACACGTTAAATTGGATAGTACAGTTTACAATAGACCCCAGCACAAACTCACTCCATGCATTATATAGAAATATTTTTCTAGACGTGGATGAATAAATTTCAATTTTGAGTTGAATAGAAATAACGGAATCAAGTTTTTGCCAAAAATCGAAATTGCCATTTTTCGTCAATAAAAAAGTCAGTATTTTGGGTATAAAAATGGAAATAATTGTCCAAATATGGAGTGGCATACCTTCCCGAACTCGTAGTAAAATTTCCTACAACTTGGCCTTCCAGGATAAAAATTTTATTTTTTTGAAAATTTTCGCAAAAATTTGCGATGCTAACCCTTACAAAAAATTTGAAAAAATTTAATTTTGTCAAATCAGCCGGAAAGTGCACTAATATTAATTCTGAGGTTGATATCTGTTCAGAACAGTTCGCCATTTTAATTTTGGATCATTTTTGCAAAAGATAGAGCAAAACAAAATTATACAAAAAATCAAATTTTTGCCAAAAATCGAAATTGTCATTTTTCGTCAATAAAATAGTTCGTAATTTGGCTATAAAAATGAAAATAATTGTCCAAATATGGAGTGTGATACCTTCCCGAACTCGTAGTAAAATTTCCTACAACTTGGCATTTCAGGTTAAAAATTTTATTTTTTGAAAATTTTTGCATGAAATTGCGATGCTACCCCTTACAAAAATACCGAAAATTTGAAAAAAATTAAATTTTGTCAAATCAGCCGGAAAGTGCACTAATATTAATTATGAGAATGATATCTGTTTAGAACAGTTCGCCGTTTTAATTTTGGATCATTTTTGCAAAAGATAGAGCAAAACAAAATTATACAAAAAATCAAATTTTTGCCAAAAATCGAAATTGTTATTTTTCGTCAATAAAATAGTTAGTATTTTCTCTATAAAAATTACAATAATTTTCCAAATATGGAGTGTGATACCTTCCCGAACTCGTAGTAAAATTTCCTACATCTTGGCATTTCAGGTTAAAAATTTTATTTTTTTGAAAATTTTTGCAAAAAATTGCGATGCTACCCCTTACAAAAAAATCGAAAATTTGAAAAAATTTAATTTTGTCAAATCAGCCGGAAAGTGCACTAATATTAATTCTGAGGTTGATATCTGTTCAGAACAGTTCGCCATTTTAATTTTGGATCATTTTTGCAAAAGATAGAGCAAAACAAAATTATACAAAAAATCAAATTTTTGCCAAAAATCGATATTGTAATTTTTCGTCAATAAAATAGTTAGTATTTCCTCTATAAAAATGACAATAATTGTCCAAATATGGAGTGTGATACCTTCCCGAACTCGTAGTAAAATTTCCTACAACTTGGCATTTCAGGTTAAAAATTTTATTTTTTGAAAATTTTTGCATGAAATTGCGATGCTACCCCTTACAAAAATATCGAAAATTTGAAAAAAATTAAATTTTGTCAAATCAGCCGGAAAGTGCACTAATATTAATTATGAGAATGATATCTGTTTAGAACAGTTCGCCGTTTTAATTTTGGATCATTTTTGCAAAAGATAGAGCAAAACAAAATTATACAAAAAATCAAATTTTTGCCAAAAATCGAAATTGTCATTTTTCGTCAATAAAATAGTTAGTATTTTCTCTATAAAAATTACAATAATTTTCCAAATATGGAGTGTGATACCTTCCCGAACTCGTAGTAAAATTTCCTACATCTTGGCATTTCAGGTTAAAAATTTTATTTTTTTGAAAATTTTTGCAAAAAATTGCGATGCTACCCCTTACAAAAAAATCGAAAATTTGAAAAAAATTACATTTTGCCAAATCAGCCGGAAAGTGCACTTATATTAATTATCGGGTTGTTATCTGTTCAGAACAGTTCGCCGTTTTTATTTGAGACTATTTTTGCAATATTTAGGGTAAAACAAATTTATACAAAAAATTAAATTTTTGCCAAAAATCGAAATTGTTTTTTCGTCAATAAGAAAGTCAATATTTTGGCTATAAAAATAGCTTTCTTGTGTAGTCTATTGAGTATTTCATTAATCAAAGCAATCATTTGATTATCATTACATACATTTAATTTAATAGTGAACACTTTAATGCTCAGCCTCTTTTCCAATAGTTTTGAATTACTTGCAGTTCGGGCTCAGTCGAAAACTTTTCTTAGCTGAGACGATATTTTGCAGTTACCGCTAATAAAGTGCCTGGACATTCGGCTAACGGTTTTGTTTTGTATGCGGAATGAAGAAATTTCCATGTTTCCCGAACCGTTTGCCACTTACAATTTAGCATTTGCCAACTACCAACTTCTGGCCCCAAAAACTTTGCTCTGTCACTTTCAGTCTGGCAGGGAGTGCTTCGTATATAAGGTATGCGTGTTGTTGTGCAAACACCACACTCTATACACTATGTATCTACATATGTACATATAAATATATTTGAATAGTTTGGCGATTGTTGTCTTTCAGGCATTGGCTTATTACGTTCCGCTCCTCCAGTTTCCTTCCTCAATACGAAGATAATAACTTTTCATATTTTGCAAACAACAAAGTGAGCGGAAGAGGGTGGTGGCGCAAAGTTTTCCTTCGTAAACAAATTGGCGGGACATGAGCGGAGATTGCTTTTAAGTGCCACCCGAGCACATATTGACCGCTCTACAGGGACTTCAGATGGGATAATGTCTGGGAAAGTAAATTATTATTGATTTATTTTCGATAAAATATTTTTCGTTTGTAATTTATAATGGAATTTCATTAAAAAAAACACGTAATATCGGTTTTACTATCTAATATTAGTGAAATCGATATTGAAAAATGTAACTTTTTCGATTTCTCTCTCTCTCGGACACTCTCTGACTTCGAAAAAGAGAGGAAGAAGCAAGATGGCGTCTTATGTTACGTGAGTGGGAGCTAAAAAGAGGCTTTCGAAATTCGAACTCCCCTACTTTTCGAACACATCATATTGAGATATTACACATCTCAAAAATCAAGTCAAAATTAATGTGGAATAATCTCAAATCGATCATAATTTCATATGATTTTTTTTTATGTATAGTTACGCTTTTTTCCCCTCCGACGCCTTTTTTATTAGCTATTTATTTATGTCTTGCCCGTTCACGTCAAATGGATTGACGACTTATTTATCGATTTTCTTCCTTTTGGGACACAAAGCCGTTCACCATCTCATCTCCTTGGGGAAAACTCATTCATTACGTATTTATTAATTTGATTTTCGTCCAATGGCTTACTTGCCATTTCACAGGATATTAGCGTTTATGGGCACAGTTTAAAGGAATAAAAGGTCCTTCTTATAAATATATATTTGCTTTATAATCTATGAAATAAATTTATGACTAAGCTTCTTTATTTTCTTGACCACAATATAACTTTCTACCCCCCAAAAACCCTTCTTAGGGTATTCACCATTTCGGCTTTCGGCTGGATAATCTTACTTTTCAAACCGAAAGTTTAGGCCGCAGCTGAGTTTTGGTGGGAGCTGGATTTTGCGGTTGGTCGGTGGGTGAATGGGACGGGGTCAAAAGGGCGTCATTAAAAATCATTAAAAACCAGTGAAGCGTTGCAAATGCGACCGCTGTCCCTTCGGTCAGCCGCTTGAAAGGCTCAGCATTTTTACGCCACTTGCCGAAGGACCCGCGGCTGCTCCTTATCCGTATTCGGTATTCCCATTGCCTCGCTTTTCTGCTCCGGGGACACTTGCCACATAAAAATGTGATATACGCACTCGAATCAAACTGATTCCGGTGGCAGGCACGAATATACACATACGATTGGGTCTTTGTTAGGCTCTTTCTGGAATTTCTTTCCTAAATAATAAAAAAAATATAATGCAAAATATAAAACAATTTTTAGACTTAAATAAATAGATGTAACTATATTTGTTCAGTTTAAAAATAAATTGAAAAAATAATACAAAATATAAAAAAAAATTTAGACTTGATTAATAGATTTACCAATATTTTTTCCTGTATGAAAATAATTTTAAAAAATAAATAAAAGTATAAAACGATTTTGAGTAATAAAATAAATGTAAGAAATTAATGTAATTCATAATTCTATATTTTTTTCTGTCTAAAAAAATTAAATTGCTTTCTTTAACCGGCTTGAATTCATTTCCAGTTCGTTTGGATTTGTGAAAAATATTTGCGAAAAATATTGCGAACTATAGTTAATTTTTAAAAGATATAAAAACGTAATAAGTGTGCATTAAAGTGCCAAAATATAATCCTATATCGCTTTAATGAGCCATCGAGGGACCATCAGACCATCAGTTTGTGCCCAAAAGAGCATTGGCGCATTCCCCATTTCGGTTCGATTTTATTACAAACATTTTTTGCCCGGCCAAATATGTTTTTTAAAGCACACTTCTGTGTGTGCTCTTGGCGGTTATTTGTTACAGTTGGCCGTCCTTTGATTGGCCTGAATTCGGGGCTCGGGGTTTGGTTTGGTTTGGGCCATTTAAACGACATCGTCCTTGTGCGTGACTCCGCCATTGTTCTCGACACGAGAATTTAATGTTTTGCCAACAATTGCGCCTCGGAGATTTGAAAAGCAGATTCGCTCTAAAATTTATTTACGTTATTATTTAGTGGGTGCGTGTGTGTGTGAGGGGTTTGTGTGTGTGTGTGTCTGTGGTTTTAATGGCACTTACAAATTAAAGCCACGACTGCTTTAAGCGCCCAACATTGTCCCATGAATGCCTGATGATCTCTCCCTCTATCACTGTCTCTGTCTCTTTGCGAGCAGGACATTGTCCACTTACAATAATCACACAATTTACACGCATTTTGTGTCATCGCAACGAGCAGTGGCGAAATATCTTTATATAAATGCCGGGCACATACCACACCGACTGGCGGGAGATGGCAGTAAATAAACTAATGCGGCTGCTTGTTAAGCAAAGTGCCGTCATCTATTAGACAATGTCCCCAGACCGAACCATCCGGATACGGCTCCTTATCCTCCTGCTCCTTATCCCCCACCCCCCCATCCACCCGGACAAATGAACTGAACTCGACTGAATGACGAACTCGCCGGAGTCCAAAAATGACGTGGGGAGGGGCTACAAATGGCATTGGACCAAGGCAATTTTTCTCGGCTCTGGCTGGACACAAATATTCGCCATGTTCCCAACGACATTGCACCGAGAGAACAAAAAGATTGAGCGCCGATTTCATAGTATAGCTTGAAAACATATCGATAGCTGGCGATTTCTGGATATTAAGTGTTTCCCTTGAAAATATCGAAACAATCGAGGCAATATTGTGAAAATATCGAAAATATCGACATTTATCAAGCATAGTTAGATATTTATTGATATTTAATAAGCGTTGCCCTTCAAAATATGTTGTAAAAACATCGAATATATCGAAAATATCGATATTTTTCAAGCTCTATTTCATAGTTTCCAAGACTTGCTGATTTATTAAACGAAAAAAATAATGCTCACGAAATACGAATATTATAAAGTTTAAGATATCGATTTCATTTCAAACTGAAAGGCTACGAATTTCTCTCAGTGCGCCAACGGCTGCAGCTGCGAATGCGTAGCATGTGTGACAAATGTCTGGAATTCTCCTCCGCCGCCTTCTCCCACCGCCACACGCAATTCCCAGGCGCTTGACTCTGGTTTTGGGTTTTTTGCTCATGTTTTTCGCTTCATTTTTGTGTCTTTTTGTTTGGTCGTCATGCATGTGACTCATTAAGGAGCAGCAAGTAACGAGTCAGCAGGAGCAACATCCTCTGTTCATGCAGAAAAAAATATTTTGATTATGTATATGATAGTATTATTTAGTATTAAATATGAATATTAAATATTTTTAAATTATCTACTATATTATAGAGGTGTAGAATAATATAAAAATGTATCAAAAACATCCCTATATCATATAGATTTTTTTCCGTGCACATATCCTCGCCAGTTCCTTCGACTGGAAGCAAAACAAAGCTGGGAGCTGGGAGCCCTTTCCTCCACTTGGCGCCTGCGACTGTCACTCGTACGTATACGTAACATGAATAGAGATGACGCAGGGAAAGTGCTGCGGAAAAGCGGGGAAAGCGACCAACAGATGAACTGTCAATGCACGAGTGCTGACAGGCGAAAAGCGGATTGAAATGTCGTTGAGAAGAGTGAGTTATAGGTACCATAAATACATGAAATAATTGCTGTGTAGACTACTAAAAATTATTTTAATATTTTTAAAAAGCAAAAAAAAATCTAAAAATATTTTTGAATACTTTTTGTAAGTAATAATTATAAAAAAAATATGATTTGGTTTTTTTTAATAAGGATTTAATACTTCACATTTTGATTGTTATCATGTTAAACTTTCTTTTAACTAAAAAAAGCCATCAATTAGCTAGCAGCAAGTGTGTTTAAAGTTTGGACCAATAAAAGCCAAACTGTTGTGGGAATATACATATATCACAGTCATCGGGGGAAATCAAGCGATTAGCTGCTCCAAAATATGAACCATACACACACACCAATACATTAGCCAGCGAGGAAAGTTGGAGGCGAAGGCGAAATAAATAAGAAATAAACGAAGCTACTTAAACGCCTCAGTGCCAGCGGGCACAGCAGGTGCTCCTTGGTCCTGGCTCCTTGGTGCTCGAGATCCAGAAACGCTTTAATGAGCAGGAAGCTGCGTTCCCTGGCCATCCCCTCATCACTATCTCTGGCGCCTTTGTTGATTCTATTTCTGGCTCGGACCCGGCAACGTGCTGTCCATACATACGAGCCATTGTTCGGGGATTTCTACCCCCAACTACCGAACACCCGACCATCGAACACCCCATTCCCCTCCGAATCGAAGCATCATCTCCATGGGAGAATTTTTCTATTTGCTTTCTATTTGCTTGGACTATTTGCTAAGCTGCTGCCAATTGTGTGTGTTATCGCTGGCCGTCATAAGGCGGCTGCATCCCGATGATTCAAGGACCAAGGACCATCGGATCCTGCGATCTCTGGCTTTGACTAATGACATATGATACAACCGCCCGCGAAATCATTAATTATCCACAGGTGATGGTGGTTCGAGTCCACTACCGACTATCAATTACCCAATTGCTGTCATAATTCAAACGAAATTCGATACCGAAAAAATAACCATTTTACTTATGCTAATTCCCGGGATCTTTACCCAAAAATCGAACCCTATTTTAGCTCGCTTTTCACGTGCGTAAAATAAATTTAAAACGCCCGCCCGGCAATTGCTATTTTTGGCATGTTTTATGGCCGCTCGAAGGAGCGAAACGAGAGAAAAGGTTAATAGCAAATGGCAAACTTTTGGCCCGTATCCGTAGCTGAGAGTAAAAGCGTTTTATCAAACCTCCAAAACCAGAACCTTCGTGAAGCGTAAGCAAAACAGGGGCAACAGCTACCGACGAGCGCAAAGTTTGGCAACTCTGGCGAAAGTTCGTTAAGTAAGTGAAAGAGCTGTGAATGATTTATTGCATTTTAAAAATGTAAACTGAGCAGCTGAGCTGGGCGAGAAGAAAAACCGGAACCAGGACAAGGACAAGCCCTTTCCTATTTTCCCATTTCCTATTTTCCCCTTTAAAGACAAACAACGAATAAGAAACGAAACTGCATTGCTGCTGACAAATTGCCACCCGAAACCTGTCTTTGAAGCAACACTGCGTATACGTAACGTGCGTTGCGTATACGTAACGTGGGACGGCAACTCCTTCGCTGGTCAGTGAGCCGGTGAGATTCGTAGACAAAATCCCCGGGAGGGCCAGACGGAAGGGAGGGGAAGGGGGGGTGCGGCGTCCAAGGATTGATTTTCCTGCGTCTGAGGCGAGCTTAAATTGAGCCCTCTGTCAAAAATGGACATAGAAGCAGGAAAACTATTGAGAAACCGTTCCAGCAAATATTTAACTTTCTCACACGGCAACGAAAGAGATGCACTGCAAATAAATTCGAATTCCGAAATTTATTCACATCCCCGGGCGCTGCTTCTGATCATTTGCGAAATTTATTCACTTGCAGAAAGTTTCCCTGCGGCATTTCGATATAAAAACTTTCATTTGACAAAGTCCCCTTTAAATGTATGCATGTGATAGAGGTATTCAATTAAGTTTTTATACTAGTTTCGTAAAAATAGAGCAAGACTTAAGTGTTTTTATTTGTTAAATATAATTGGTGATTACTTTTAATTACTAAAATGTAATTAAGCAATTTATTTTTAAGTTTCAGCTTAAATTAAATGAATTTATTCAAACTTTAAGATAGTTTAAACTTATTAGGTAAATTTCAAATATCAAAAATATTTTATAGTTAAATTTTTTAAATTTTTATTTAAAAAAACTGAATTTTAAAAAAAAATTACCCTTTATAGTATATGCAAACTTTAAGACTGTTTAAACTTATTAAGTAAATTGAAGCTATTAAAAATTTTCAAAGCTTAATCCTTTAATTTTAATTTTAAAAATAATTAAATTATAAAAATTTTTTTCTTTAAATTAAATGAATATATGCAAACTTTAAGAGAGTTCAAACATATTATGTAAATAAATTAAAATTATCCAAAATATTTAAAAATGTAATAATTGAGTTTTAGCTTTAAAAAAAAGAACCCAATAAAAAAAAATTCCGCCTTGAAATAAATTTAAATAATCACAAATACTTCAATATTTAATTTCTCACTTAATTTTAAAAAATACCAGAATCTAGTATTTTATTTTCCAGTGCAAAAAGAGTAAGGTAAACAAAATGGACAATGCACGTCGGATGTTTTTCAGCTGTTCACATTGAAAATTGCTTTCGAAAAGTTTGTCCCATTGTGGCAACGATGGCCAGCAGGGGAAATGCACGGGGGGGGGGGGGGGGGACACAGTTCCCAACGGTGGAACTGCGATTAAAGCCAAATTCAATGGCCGAAATGGCCGTTGGCAGGCGTTTTCGGCCTTTCTGGCGATCGGAAATCGGACGGGAATAATGCACAATTTGTATATTCATCGCTTCCGGCTATCGCCATGTTTGATTTATGCCGCCCACTCCCCCAAAAAAAATTCCCAAAACCCATATAGCCAAGCGGAGGGGGCGTGGCCGGGGGGGCAGAGACAGAGACAGTGGAATAAATTCAATTGAAATACAATTGGCTTATAAATGAAAGCCTATTTGGCAGACGACGACAGCGTAGATGGTAAGATGGCATTGGCAATGGCAAGGCCAAAGACTGCGCAGATCGATTGGCCATTCAATATGTTCTCCTCATATGGCGGGGGCGTGGCAGTGGGCGGGCGAGATAGAAAGAGAGAGATGGGTGCTCGACAATGAGTAGTCAATTGGTTTTGGGCCAGGATGGCAATGGTTACGCTCCCGGATTGATTGATTGCCTGATTACACGCTCGACGAAAAATAATCCCAGTGGAATACTTTTGGCAAGGCTCCCGTTTCGGGGACAAGGTCGATTGGAAAACTATTAAATATGGATGACAAACTTTGGATAGTTATTTTCGAAACATTTTTTAAATATTAAAGATTAATTAGATAACATTTTATTAAATCCCAACAACATTAAAATATAAAGTCAATTTAAGGGAAACTAAAAAAAAGTAAAAAAAAGTCATAAAGATCTTAAAAATGTAGTAATTTTCCAGACCTCATAAATATAAACTAAATTATTATAAATTATTATATGTAAACCAAAAAAAAATTTTGATATTTTTGCTTGATAGGCAATTTTTTCCTGATTTTTATTAATGAAACGTTTTAAAAATATTTAAAAAAATTAATTAATTTTATTTAATCCTATAAAAAGTTATGTTTTTTGTTTGATTTTTCTGATAACATATCTATTAATTAATGTAATTTAAAGGAAGGTAAAACAGAAAAAAATCATAAAGATCCTAAAAATCATATTATTTACCAGATTTTTCTAAGTATAAACATATTTTAAATTTTAAATTATATAAATTAAATTAAAAAAATTCTCAGCAAATGTTGTTTTGTTATTTTTGCTTGATATTTCTGATTACAAATCCATGACTTAAGTACTTTTGTATTTCCTAATGCATTAGTTTCACTCTGTTATTCTAAAATTGAAGGTAAATTTAAGATAAGAGGAGATAAAAAAAAAATAGTTGGAAAAATATTCCCAGTTAATGTGAACTGCAAACTTTTTTAATCACGTCTTTAGCTCCTCGACTGAAACGCGAATAGTTGAAACTCCATCAGAAAGCGTCTAACTTTGCCCCGCCTGATATTCAATATCGATGGGCTTAACGCTACTTAACTGTGATTACTTTAGCCGACTTTCCCTCGCTTAAACTTAAAGTTGGCCCTTAAAGTTGCAGGGGAGTGAGGGATTTGCGTACATATAGAGGTGGCTCGGGGGATTGGGGGATTTCTCCGGCGCACAAGACATAATTACAGAAGCGTCAACACATCCACATCCACAACCGCCGAGGAAAAAGGTGTTGGGCGTGCGAAAATTCCAGCAGTTTGCCTATTAGTAATTCATAATCCTTTGCCACAGTTGGCGACACCCCCCTCCCAAGACCCCCAACCCCTCCCCCTGTGTGCCAGTTTTCATGAATGGGGCCTTTAATTGAGTGTCCTTACATTTGCCTTTGCCTTTTGTCGTCCTCACATAGCTGGCATATTTGCCCGTCTTTGATTTTGTATTCATCTTTCGGGGGTTCGTCAGCACTCGAGATTTGAGATTCAGGATTCAGGATTCGGGATTCGGGATCCTAAGGGGGAATTTTTCGTGTATGACCTCAGGAATTTAAGGCCAATTAAATGTTCGACCACTTGCCGCTGGATCGCTGAATCGCTGGTCATAAATCAATTAATCTGCGAAACGCAATTAGCCAAGTCAAAGCGGCTGAGGTGTGTGGTTTTTGGGTTAATTTTGAAGGGGGGGGGGGGGGGAGGTTTTTAGGTCGGGATTAAGGTGCGTGCGAGTGAGTAATCGATGTTCAAGGCGAAGCAATTAAGTGGCATTAATGTAATGGCTGCAAATGCAGGCCCAACCACACTCAAGACTTCCTGCCCAAACTTACGCATAAATAACGCTTTTAGGGGGGGTTTACTGTATGTATTATGTGTAAAATTAACGAGCATCAGCCGAAAACACAATACATAATACGCTTACAATTGCCTCCTCTATCCGGTGTTTGCCGCTCGGAAAACCCAATTACACTTATGACATTTGCAGTGTCAGAGCATCGAGATTGCGGGTGTGTGTGTGTGTATTAGCACCAACAAAACGCCCACACCACCCACCTATCAGCAACACCAACAAGACTAATGAAATTTGCAGTTGGCCAAACAAAAGCATGGCAAATTCGGACAACTAAGATGCGAAAAATCATAGACGCAAATGAATATACATAAATCAATTTGCCACCAATTAAACTAGTTTTTAGTTCGATGAATATTGACTTAGTCCAGTTGATGTTATTACTAACTGTAAATGTGTTAAAAAAACTTCTAATAATTTTTACAAAAAATAAAAAAATTGAAAAACAAATTATAAATTCAAATAAACAAATAAAAATTCGTAAATCAATGTGCGACCAATTAAATTAATTTTAATTTGATCGATGAATATTTATATGTAAATATTTTTTATTTATTCATAAAGTATTTATTTATTTTTAAATATTTTTTATTTATACCTTCAATATTTATTATTTTATTTATTAATAAAAGAGACTTACTTTTATTTTATTTTCATTTAGATGAACTTATCTAACTTTAATAATATTAATTTATTAAATATTAAAAATAAATAAAAAATAATAAATATCCCATTTATAGCACCAGAGAACGGCCATTAAAATGTCTTTAAGCCGGCGATATTAATACCTCTTGACTCGCCTCCATTCAGCCGTAACGCCCATTAATCACACAGTGTTCAAAGTGGCGAACCACAAACTTTTGGCGCCATGTACTAAAGTTTATAATTCTCCCACCGTTGCTGTGTTGCTGTTTCTGCCTGCCAGTTTGCCAGTTTGCCAGCTTGCCAGCCTGCCACTTTCAACTGGCTCTATAAAATATTTAAGTCTGTTTTTTGCACATTTCCCTTATTTATTTTATTTCGCAGTGCTTCTTTTGCCCAAAAAACCGCAAAATCGACTCAATAATGCGCCAGCACACACACATGGAACAGAATGGAAAGGCGTGGTGGAGCAAGGGGGGGTTTCTGGCACAAAACCAATACAAACACAAATAGTAGCAGCATGAAAAGTCGGCTAGCAGCGACTGACAGGCGAACAAACAGGGCGCAGAGCGGCCCCCAATAGCCTGTATATGTACTACATGGACGTACCACCTCTTATAGCTAATATGGCGAACAGCCCCCAAAAGTAGGCATCTGTTTGAGCGCTCGCACTCACCTTGATTATTCATCGAATGTCTCGTTTCGATTCGTTTCGTTGCGAGCGGTTAACGGATTACGGATTACGGCTAAATGAGTGTGAGTGGGGCCCCGAAAAAGGATTAAACCGTGAAACTTTCGAATGCCAAAGACTCCGGTGATTAATTGGTGAGGGTAAACTGATTAATTAATTGTATTCATTCATATCCATGAATGCCGATGCCATATTTATCAGACTCGTTGGCAGCGTTCATTGAATGCAATTTATTTGGCACATACTTCAAAACTGGTTGCCAATTGTCTTTTAGCCAGTTCAATCAATTAATCTTTGGGGGAGTGAAAAGAATGTTATGGGATATATATCATTTCGAAATTTGATGACAAAATGTTGGCGTATTTATTTACATAACAGAGCTACATTATTTCAAGTCATTAGGTATTCTTTTCTGTAATTTTTAGATGGGTTTTTATATATATTTTTAAATTTTTATTGACTTTTTTTGATTTTTATCGATTTAAGATCATGTAGATATATTGTAGGTGTAGATATAAGTTTCTCTTAGAAGGCTTATATATTTTTATATTTTATATACATTTTTAAATTTTAATGTCTTTATTTTATTTAGTATTTTTAAACGGTTTCTTCTCTTAAAATTAAATTATATATTTTTTAAATATTTACTAACTTTATTTATTTTTGCATTATTCCAAGATAAACTGGCTGATGTGAATAATTTTATCTCTACGCACATAGGGATCTCCATGCTTTAATCTTTTATCTGCTGACATCGCAAAACAGCAGTGGCATAAACAATCAGGCAAAGTACAATGCCACGTACCCATAAATTGTTCGTATGAGTACGACGCGGAAACTCTAAGGCTGAATAACATATGCAAAATGTACAGAATACCGAATTGATCAGTGAAAAGTCAACTCGTCGATGGACAGTGGCCCACAAAATGGGTGCCTGCATAAAAATACAATATTGAGAACTACATACGAATGTATTGTATGTAAGTAAGTACTACACAGAAAGAACAATTGACAAAAGATCCGATTGATATGTCACACATATCACTTTGATTTGTATAAAGATCAGGTTTATCTTATTTTTATTTTAAAATAAAATAACCGATATGTTAAAATATCAAGTTAATATGTTGGAATAGTACATTTTAAATTTTACATGAAATAATGTAGAATTGACCATATTTAATATCAAATTTTTTTCTCTGCATATATTTGCGCAGGGCGAAGTCAAACCAATTGGCAAAAGTAAATTTCATGAATTCCCGTGCCGGCGGAATGAAATAAAAATGGCGAAGGGAAAAATCGGGAAAATCAGGCCGCAGTTCGGGTGGGGGAAAGGGGAGAGGGGGGAGATAGCGGCTGGCAACACGAATATCGCATGCAAATTTCAGCGTCCGCACACTTAATATAATTTCACTTAAAAACACTCAAACCGGGGGAAAACGAAAGAACAAGAGAAAGAGAGGGGGCTAGGCAGGGCAGAAAGAGAGGGGGCTAGGCGGGAGAGAAAGAGACAGGAAACCGAAACCAGCAGGTGCTGCTCTCCTCTGTCCTGGACTCAGTTCCTTTCTGTTCCGTTGGCCATTTCGAGTTTCGTGCGGCCTTTCTTTGCTCTCCTGGCGCTAACGTGACTTTGGCGCGTTAACCTCAATTTATCGCTGCCATTTATGTCCTTTTTTTCGATTACAGCATAAATTGTGGTAGCTAACGTGTTGGCCCGCACACACACACACACACACTCGTACACTCGTTCACCTACCTGATAAATGGTAAACTGCATGCATTGTGTAATCGATAAAAGAATAAAATAAAATACAAAAGCACCGCGTCGAAGACTGCAAATCCTGGCACTGGCATGTCCTCCTTGCTCCTTGCTTCCCCCTCCCCATTCAACTCCACTTCTGACCCGACTGAGTGGCATTGAAGGACGAGCGCCTTAATGTACATTTGTCTGCCCGCATGCATGTCCCACATAGGCTACACATCCTCGGATGTACTATGTATGTCTGTGGACTTGTCGCCGAGTGCAAATAGGTAACAATTACCCGTTGACGCGCTGTAAATTTAAAACCAAACTCTGGCAACGCGGAGGACATTCTGAGACGTAGCTAATGCCAAAGAAAATTCAAGGGAGCCAGACTAAAGGAAATCGGCGGAAAATAACGATTTCGATTTTTGGCAAAATTTTTATTTTTCGTACAATTTGGTCTTGCTCTAATTTTTGCAAAAATGGTCCAAAATTAAAACGGCGAACTGTTCTGAACAGATAACAACCTCAAAATTAACATTAGTGCACTTTACGGCTGATTTGACAAAATTTAATTTTTTTCAATTTTTCGATTTTTTTGTAAGGGGTAGCATCGCAATTTTTTGCGAAAATTTTCAAAAAAATTAAATTTTTAACCTGAAATGCCAAGTTGTAGGAAATTTTACTACGAGTTCGGGAAGGTATCACACTCCATATTTGGACAATTATTTTCATTTTTATAGAGAAAATAGTAACTATTTTATTGACGAAAAATGACAATATCGATTTTTGGCAAAAATTGATTTTTTGTATAATTTTGTTTTGCTCTATCTTTTGCAAAAATGATCCAAAATTAAAACGGCGAACTGTTCTAAACAGATATCAAACTCATAATTAATATTAGTGCACTTTACGGCTGATTTGACAAAATTTAATTTTTTTCAATTTTTCGATTTTTTTGTAAGGGGTAGCATTGCAATTTTTTGCGAAAATTTTCAAAAAAATTAAATTTTTAACCTGAAATGCCAAGTTGTAGGAAATTTTACTACGAGTTCGGGAAGGTATCACACTCCATATTTGGACAATTATTTTCATCTTTATAGAGAAAATACTAACTATTTTATTGACGAAAAATGACAATATCGATTTTTGGCAAAAATTTTGATTCATGGTATAATTTGGTTTTTTTTCTGTGCAGATAACAACCTGATTATTAATCTCAATGCTTTTTCAAGGTGATTTACATTTTTTTTAATAAAAACATTTTTTTTATTGGAAAAGTTGTTGAAAAAGTTGAATTGATTGCGAATATATTGAATAATTAATTTGTTAATAAGTCGCTTTTATAATTAATCGATCTGCATTAATCTGCAAACATTGACATCAAAAAGCTGGCTGTCACTCTTATAGTTTAAAAACCATTTGAACTTTAATGCCAAGACTTTCAGTCCACGGAATTTAGACAGCTGGCGCCTTTTTTAAGCGCATATATCTGGGGCCGTGGCTATATGGATATATATGACACATAGAAAAAGCGAGGGCTTAACCGTTTGGGGATTATTTTAACTAGATTGACAGACGGATATAGCTTGACAGCCGCGTTTTTTCGCTCCAGACCCGCTAATCTTTATGCGAAAGGACCTGCTCAGGGATTCTGCAATGGCGCTCCTCGTCCTTTTCGCCCACTGACATATTTTATTTGAGCGCATGCCGAATTTGATTAAATTAAATGCTTTCCGCATTGTCCGACGTGAACTCAAATGTTATATATTTCCTGTCTTTTTGTCTTGCATCGCTTATTTATTTGCAAGCGGCGAAGAATATTTGCAAAATGTTCGCCGCATTTGGAACATGTTTTTTCGCCATTTCTCTCTGGCCGGTTTTTCGGTTTTTTCGGGGTTTCTTCTTTTTTCTGGTCCCTCTTTTATTCAGATATTGACTTTTTGGCTTAAGCGGAAATTCAATTTAAATGTTCGACATTTTTTTGTGTATGCTTGTGAAAATGTTGTTGTTAAGCCTTTTCGTTATTTTTGCTCATTCTATTTGAATCTGTGAGAGAGAGAGACTTTTATATTTTTACCCGTTACCCGTCGTAAAGTCTAAATGGAGTTTTGCTGGATTTAGTAATATCAAGCAAAAAAGTTATGGGTAAAATAATAATAATAATAAGAAGAATTATCCGGTAGATGGCGCCACTTTCAAGTGACTGCTTGACTTAAACTGCTTGCAACTGCTTGCTTTAGCTGAGTAATGGGTATTTAATAGTCTCTTGTTTTTATGATAATGGGCAGAGCCTTTGGTTCTTAAATATTTTCGAATACAGAAATTCAGATATTCAACATTTTACAGGTTGCATCGACAATTAAGGAATTGAAAGGGGGACATCTGTTCCCTTAACATTACATGCAAAACAGGACACAAAACCCAGCAGCAGACACGTCCAAAAACATAAGCACATAAAACTACAGAGGAGAACTCGGCACTGAGGTGCGACTGCCACTGCGACAGCGACAGCGGAGGAAATGAAAGTGGGGAGTGGGGCTGGCAGCTTCGAATAAGGATGCGAGTAAGGATGAGACAACAGAGCTCCCCGAATGACACATTGGCGCAATAATCATAAAAAGTCAGTGCGAGGCGACACAATAAACTGCCGCAGGCAGAGCGATGATTATGGCACTCGCTGGGTTATAAAGCGGGGGGAGGGGTTTTTCTGGGTGGCACCGCACCCCCACCCCCATTTCCCCACGAGCAGCGTTTGCCTCTAAAGCAGCGGAAACGGATGCAGAACGGAAGTGGCAGTGGAAGTGGGCCAAAATAAAGGGGTGAAGAAAGAGCATTGTCAACTACCTTGAGCGCATTTTTCAGCCCGCCCCCGAAAATCCCTCATCCGCACACGACTGCCACTTGAATTACAGCCCCGAATTCAAGGCGAATATAAACATAAAGTCGGTTTAAGCACGAGCACAAGCTGAGAATCGCTTTTGAAGATCTGGAATGCCACAAAGTTCATTAGGTGTACGCAAGGTGGGGTAATTAACCCCCTTCAGGGATGTCGGAATCTTAGCACTATAAGTTCTTGTTTGCTTTAAGTATGAGGTTATGTTGAATACTCAATTAATAGTGGTATGTATTTGAGGAACATTGAGATAATAGATTTTTAAGCTATTTTAGAGTTTTGAGATGAATAAAAATAATTTAAACTTAAAAGGATAATATTTAAAATTAATTTGTTTAGTCTTATTATACTTTAGGTTTACAGGATTGCTCGTTTTGAAAAAACATAAACAATTAAGAAAAAAACAAATTTTTTTAAGTTTAATATAAAACAAAATTTAAAAAAAAATAAAAAATATCTTAAATCAAAATAATTCTAATAAATTTATCCCTGCCACTTTCGGAATTTAATACAAAATTATAATATTAAAATTGACATAATACTAAAAATATATTTAATTTGAATCTTTCCTAATATTACAAGTATATCCAATTCATAGGAAATATTAAGAAGACTGCCATCTCGCTCTCGCCATGTTATGCATCCCCCTCTCTCCATTTTTGGGGCCTATCTGGGAGGCCGAATTTCAAGCGGCTCGTTGGTCTAGGGGTATGATTCTCGCTTCGGGTGCGAGAGGTCCCGGGTTCAACTCCCGGACGAGCCCAATTTTTTTCCCCTTTTTTTTTTAATTTCACTTAAAGTTTCAAGCCCTAAGCGGCTTTATCTGTCCATGGTAAACTATTCTCGCAAAGAATTTACATCACCTCTGAAGTGATCCAATTTTTATGGGGAGGGGAAAGCCAAGATAAATCAGCAATCTGTAGTCCAATGGGGGTAAGTATTTCCAGAGAGCTGCTCAAATATTTCTTCTGTTTACAGGCAATGTCCGTTGGAGGAACTTTCGCAGCTTCTGTGACAGGATCTGGGTTGCGAATGCGGATGGGGGTGTGAATGCGGATGGGGTTGCGACTGCGGATGCGACTGCGGATGCATTCCCCCACGAGTGGCCAATTGAGATGAGCGCAATAAATAAGCCAGTTTGTGCGTTGCACGTCCCCGCACTTCATTCCATTCCATTCGCCATCTCTTATCGCAATCCCGATCCCGACTTCCGGCCACTTTATTGTAAATATATCTCTATGAAATATGCCCGATGAAGACTAAGCAGGCCGACGGACAAGTGGGCGGAAAAGAGCCGTCAACACCTTGTCCTTCAATGCAGTCTGCTCCTCGGTTTGAGTCTGTTTTCTGTCTCAGTTCTGACTGCCTTACTGCCTGACTGCCTGTACTTCTGTGTGGATGGCTGTTCTCTCTGGCACAAATTTCATTTCAACTTTGTCTCCTCGCCGACGACGACGACGGCAAACACATAAATTTTGATGAAGCTCTTTCAAAAACAGTTTATAGTTTCATTTTCCCAGCCATCTCGCTCCATTCCCTCGCCTTTCCGGCTGTCTGTCTGTCTGTCTCTGTCTGCATTTCTGACCACTTGACACTTGTTTTGGCAATGGGCAGTGAAAAGTTTTCGCCTTTTTCTTGGCCCCAGACTTTAGCCCCAATTTGCAAGTTCAAGTTAGTTAAATAGTTGCCATTTATGGGGCGCTTTGTAGGTTTTTTGAATGAGAGTGGAGTGCGGAGTTCGGAATCCGCATTCAATTCGCTGCAAATCCCCTGCAAACGTAACGGCGCACGGGGCGTATGCGTAATAATATTCATGAGGTTGCCGCCGTCCTTCGACTTCGCCTTCGCCTTCTTATCCCTATCCTTCTGTGTGCTCATACATTCCGGCAGTGACAAACCAAGGCTTAGGAGGATGTGGAGGTGGCCATATCCTGGCAACAGATTCCACTGGCGGAGCATACAAGCGGATCCCCATTATTATGCGGATTTTTCGTTGCCTTTGGATTACGATTTTCTGTGTCCCCTTCCAGCATGCTAGCATAAATACGTACTACACTACTCTATATAGTTGTGCGGCATTACTTCACATCCTGCGACTCGTCGCTCTCAGCGCTTTTGGCTGGCAACCGTGTTCAGCTTTTGATAAATTCATAATTTTCACTTACGAATTGAATTTGGTTTGCCGGCAAAAAGACACAAATAAAGCCGAGAGTGCAATCATGGCTAAGCTTTTTGGCAGCGCAAGATTTAGCAATGCTTTAAATGCGTAGAAGAGTGTAATCAGAAATGCAGAAAGTACTCGCAAAATAACTCAATATTTATGTAGGGTACAGGAAAAATGTTTAATGGAATTTTGTGTAAATCAAGATAGTCACAGTTGAAAACTCAAAATAAATTTTCTGAATTCCATTTCACAATAATTTAATATTTATAAAGGGTATGATAAAAATGTGTAATTAAATTTTATTTCAATAAAATATTTAAAATAGAAAATTTTAATAAAATTAAAATTATTTCAAATCCATTTCTGAAGTTCCATTTCACAATAACTTAATATTTTTTAAATTAAATTATATTAAATCAATAATCCAGTTATTTCAATAAAATATTTAAAGTGGAAAATCCAATAAATAAATTGAAATTATTTAAATCAATCTCGGAAGTTCTTTTTAAATAAACATAAATTTGTATCTTGTAGAATTAACTGCTTCATTTCATTTTGTTAAATCAAGACAGAATTTGTTTTTCAATAAAATATTTTATTTTTCAATTTTAAATTTAAAAATCCAAAAATAAATTTAATGGTTTAAATTAATTTATGAAGTTATTTTTAAACTAACTTAAATTTTTAACTTAATATTTCTGTAAAATAAAATGCCAAATTTAATTTATTAAATCATGATAGAATTTTTTTGTTTCAATAAAATATTTAATATCGAATATCTTAATATTATTAAAATTATTTTAAATCAATTTATTTACTTCAATAAAATATTTAAAAATTTTTAATTTAAAATTCCAAAAAAATTATTTAAGGTTTTAAACTTATGAAGTTCCTTTTTGCAGTGCATTCCGCTGAGGACGACGGGATTATTAGAATAAAATGTTACAAGCGTTGCCTGGCAATACTAATTCCCTGCTAATGCTAATTCCATTAACCAACCAATCTCCGACCCCGGCTTTCGCCCTGAACCGGGCTTTGAAGCGGCGCCCGCCACAAATTTCCGGCCACACACAAAAGCACTTTTCATTAGCCTTAGAAATTTCGGTGCGTCTTTAATTTGCATCCACCATCGCCAGCCAGAAATCCAGAAACCACTCGCAAACAACCCGCTGAAATGCAATCAAATTGACAACGCAACGTCCAAAGTTTTCCGTAATTCCCCCCATTTTCCCAACGTTTTTTCCTCGTATTTTTGGGCTCCCCTGGTTGCAGTTTTTGAAGAGCCCGAGGGCGGCAATAGTAAACATATTTTTGCAGCTCCGGCTTTGTTTTATGTCTCCCAACTTTTGACTACAGCAACTTTCTGTGTCTCCTCCCGGTTCGTTTTGTTTTGGTTTTTAATTCGGCGAAAAGTTTTGCAGGCGGCGCGCGGGAGAGAGTTCCTTACTTTCGCATCAAATTCTTGCTTGTTATTTTCTCGAGCGCTTTGATTATGTTTATCAACTGCCTCTCCCATCCTCATCCCTCTCCTGATTTCCTTGCGTTTCGTTTTCTCCGGAAAAACTGGCAGTGCAGATGGCAAAAATATAAACACAAATTATGTAAATTTGTATATAATGATAACAGAAACGCAGATGATAACATCCGGGGGAATCGGTTGAGGGTATCATGATTTATGCATTCAACTTTCCGTCCGACTGTTTGGCTTAGCTATCTCCCCATCTCCCAGTTTCCCAACTAAGAAGGATTAACTGGCGAGAGGTGAGTTTTCCATGGGGGGAAATCGGTTTGAAATGCATACTTTTGGGAAGCTAAAAGTCCTTGCTTAACTGCTCAGGGGCTTTTTTTGTAAATCGCTTAGGCATTTGTTAAAATATATCAACATATGACTGGTAGCATAATTTCTATTAATCTTTAATTTAAGACAATATTGTTCTCTAAAACTCCAAAAACTAGATTCGATTTTTTGAAACATATCCTTATCTCAATCAAATTTGCTTGAAGTGGAATTTTAGTAATACTTGGCTAGGGAAATACACATTTAATTTCTAGCAATCTGGACTTTAAGATAAAATTGTTTTCAAAAATTAAAAATTCAATTTAAGATTTTTTTTTTAAATATTTTAAAATATTATTTTTATCTTAACCAAGTAATCTTGAATTAAAATTTTAAAAACAGTAGGCTGGGGAAACAACCAATTAATTCCTAGCGATCTCGCATTCAAGACAAAATTGTTCTCAAATATTTCAAATTAAATGAGAGCAGAGTAACAGATTTTGAAAAATATTTTAAAATATTATTTTAATCTTAACAATGTTAACTTGAATTTAAATATAAGAAAAACAGGCTGGCTCAAATTCAAGATAAACTTCTTCTCAAAAATTTGAATTTTTAAAAAATATTTCAACATATTAATTTTATCTCAACCAAATTAGCTTGAATTTAAATTTTTTGCCTAGCGATCTCGAATTTAAGACAAAATTGTTCTCATAAATTCCATTTTCGATTTTTGATTTTTTTTTAAATATTTTCATTTGACTTTGAACTTTAAAAATACTGATTTTTGCACAATACCCGGTGCAGAGATAACACTTGTAATTATTTTATATATTCCAGGCCAATAACGGGTGTTAATAGCCTTTCGCAGTAGTGGGCCATTTGGGTATTTTCGACCACAAATTGTCAGTATTTCGAGTGGAATTTCAATTGGAGTCCAGCTGGGGGAGTCGAGGAGTCGAGGAGTTGTGGCTGCCAGTCAGTCGCCTCGATAATGACAACCCGGGGACCCTTTCGATGTCTTATCGGCCTGACACACACTGTCCACTGGCAATCAGCAGATGCTTCGCCGCTGTTCACCCTACCCAATCCCACATCCCTTTGCCGGGCGGAGCATTAAATGGACACCGCAGAAAGCAATCAGAGTGCGATTCCTGTCCGATATCCTGGCACATGACCAATACACACATAGAGATGTTTGTCGGTTGCGCAATAAAAAGTGCATTTTATTTTTAATCCGTTTTATGTGGCTGTTGATTTTGCGATCAAACAGCTTAATCTTTCCACCGCAAATTTATAACAGACATATGGAATGGTTGGCGATAGCATCCTCCCGTTTATTTAACTGTCAAATTTACACATGTTCACTGGCGAAAAAAAAGGGAGAAAGGAAAAAAATATATACAAAAAAAAAAGGAAAGCAAAAGAAAGTTTTGGCCACAAACCGCAAAAGCGAAACCAAAACGGAATCAAATGAAGAGTGCTGCAGAACCACAGATACAAATGTAGCTACAGCTGGCGATACAGATGCCGAAACAGATACGGATACAGATACATCTATAGACACAGATACCAAGACGGTGCAGGATGCCCCAGGATGTGTGCAGCTGTTTATCGCAATTGCTGGCAGCTTTGTGGCCGTCTCGTTGCCATTCAGCAGATTTTGGACTTTCGGGCTTCAGCTTTCGGACTTTGGACTCTGGACTTCGGACTTCGGCCTGGCCATGCGGGCACTAATTGAAATTGAAACCAGAAGCAGGCGGAAATGAGAAGTGGACTCATAAGCAGGCAGCCCAAGAAAACTAATGAGTGAAAAGTATGGCTAAGTGTGGCCGAAGGGACGGAAGTCCGGCTTTCAAACTGGATTAGCAAACTGTGTTTACAGTTGCCAGTACCAAGTCATTAACGTCTGTCGATTTTTGCGTTTAAAGTGCCTTACAGAATTTCTATATGGTATAGGATATCATCATAATATTTTTTTCTATTATTCTCTTATTAGTTCTTTGACTTAATAAACTTAAACTTAATTCTAAATTTTGAAAAGCTATAAAAATAATATTTCTGAGAGTAGAATAGCATATGGCAAACAATTTTTTTTTTTACATAATTGTTCAGATAATTCTTATAAGAGTTATAAAATTTAACTCGAAACTCTAAAATGCTTTAGAAATGATATTTTCGAGAGTAGAATACCATATGTCAAAAAATTAAGATAATTTTTTTAAGTCATCTTTCAAATAATTCTAATAGGAGTTATACAATTTAACTCGAAATTGTAAAATGCTACACTCAAAAAATTATTCGACCTGAATTTTAGAAATTTTTGTTTCATTGTCATTTTTTGTATATATTTCAGAAAATAATTCTCTTAAATATTAAAATTGATTTATTTAAAGAAAATAAATGTTAGCAGTAGAAAACTTATATAATTTTATGTTAAAAATCACCAGGAAAGCAATAATTTTTTGAGTATATAAAAATAATATTTCCAAGAGTAGAATACCATATGTATAAAAAATTAGGATAATTTTTTTAGATTTTTTTTTATATAATTTTTTAGTTATTTGATATAAAATTAATATTGACTTTTGAGCGATTTTTTAAAATAATTTTTTAGATAATTCTTATGGGAGATATAGTTATAGATATATATATATAGATATAATAGAAACCAGTCTTTTGAAAATATTTCATCACGAGGTTTTTGGTTAAACAAATGAAAGAAATATGTACTCGAACCACAGATTGACGATATGATTTGACAAATGACTAAAAAATCAAATTGATTACCATGCCCCCGAGATAAATTGTGACTCCGCACGCAGGTCATTCCGTTTCGGTGGCACTCTTCTCACTCCTCAAGACTGACCCCCCATCCAATCCCAGTCCCAATCCCAGCTGGCAACTGTGCAGCCATCCATCTGCAACCGCATCCCCCTTCCCTTCCCCTTCCCCCTGCGAGGGACTTTTAGCAAAGCTCTCAGCATAAGCTGATGTCTCAATTCTGATCTGGTGATGGATGGCCTTGTGGCTGGATTTTCCGATACGAGGATGAGTCATTTATGACCATTACAAAACCGAATGAAAACAAAATGCGAAAAGCATCGAAACAAATACGATTTTCCCGGGGAAGGTCAGAGTGGGGGGGGAGGAGAGGTGAGGGGGACAAGTGACGACTGACTGACAAGGGTAAACAATTAATTGGTAACAAAATGCGAGGTCTCTGCGTATCGGTGTGTGTGTGTGTGTGTGACAATGAAGATGAAGATTGCTCTTGGAGGATTCCGTTCTCATCCCCCATTTCTCATCCCCCTTTCCAAGTTTAAAGCGTTAAAACTTTTATCATTAACGCTGACAATCAGCTTAAGACCGTGTGGTTCTCGCGGGGGGTGGAAAGGGGGTGGAAAAACGATGGGGCCACGATAAATGTCAGAAGGTGTTCTTCGTTCACAAACTGTTACATACTTTTCCGGGTAAGAAATGTCGAGGAAAACTCCAAGCAAATTGATTAGACTCACACACACACACACATGAGGGTTGGAACAACAACATTTGCTCTGGCCATGAACCCAAATGGCTAAGCTAAGACCCCGCCCCCCGTCAAACGCCCACCACTTGAGCCATTTGCCTTTGACGTTGGCCGCGTTTTCCCAACCAACGCTGCGTATGCGCATTATTCGAAAGGAAACGAAACGAGCACAGCTCGTGTTTTGATGTTTTTATGCGCTTTGTGCCTGTGCCTCGCTTTGCAGCGCTTAAAATAATTTAATTGTTAGCATAAGCTCTTTAATGCACAGCCCCCCTCTTTCCACTTCCGCCATTAATGGCACGAGCAACTGAGTTGGCTTTCATTTGAGCCAATTATGGAGGCTTAAGCGCATTACGGGGGTGGCCAAAAGGCGTCTTTCTCTTGGTAACTCGAAACTCGAAACTATTCACTGCGAATGGATTGGTATCCTCAGGATAATATTTTTTGTCTCGATTTCAAAACCATTAAATTGAAGGCACAGTTTTGTGGAAAATATTGTGTTAACATACATAGAGAGAACAAAATAGCATTGAAAGTGTTCTTAAAAATATATATTTTCAATGTTCTTGAATAACGAATTTACAAATTTTCATTAAAAACTTATCCATTGGTTCAGTTAGTAGTGCATATTTATCAAATATATCTTGAATAAACACCATTTAACTTTTCTTTTCTTGGCATTTTATTTTTATCTAGAGAAAATTTGTGCCTACTGGATTTTTGAGAACGAATGTTCTTGAAATACTCTCTACTTAGGAGCATGGAAAATATGATTTTTTTTTTTTCCCCTTCTTAGCATTTTATTCTTATATGGAGAAAATGGAACTCAAATTAAGAACATTTGTTCTTGAGTAAGTAATAACGAATACTCTTGAATCATATTCTCTGTGTTAGCATGGGAAATATATGTTTTCGCATATTAAACCTTTTTTTTACCATTTTAGAAAAATGTAGCTCAAAATAAGAACATATGTTCTTAAAAAAGAATGAATCATTTAAATCATAAATCATTTTCACTGTGTGAGCATGGAAGAAAATTAAACTCAAAGTAAGAACATTTGTTTTCTTAGGTAAGTAAGAACGAATATTCTTAAATAATTCTCTCGCTGTGATAGCATGGAAAATATGTGTTTTTCTCATATCAATACCACATCATCAGTGCCCATGACTTAATGAGACACCCAAAGGTGCAACTCATTGTATCCCAAAGGAGATTGAACATTGAATATTAAGTGACATTTTGGCATTAGGTAATCCATCCCATTTGGTTAACTCTGACCGACACGTTCGACTGGCCAAACTGCAGCATTTAATGAGGTATTTCGGGCGCCAGTGGCTCACAAAGCGGCGGGGAAATGGCAAAAGGGGGTCGAGTGCAAACAATAATACACAATAATGATAATCCGTATAACTTAATTCGAATGTTGACTAAACTAAGCATTTGCACATTATGCAAATGTCCATTCATGCGACATGCGATAATATTTGCATTTGACGAACGGCAAACTGCAAACTGCAAACTGAACGGACAGACAAGCAGATAATCAGGGGCGTAGGAGGGGGTGGGTGAGGAGGAGGGGGAGGGGGGTGGAAAGCCAAGCCCCACAAACAAATAAGCCAAATTAAAGTTAAAGGGCAACATTGGGAAATTAATTACAATGATGTTGCATGTGCGAGTGGTCAAACTCGTATTTCACCACTCCCCCATTCACTCCCCCGTTCGAATTTCGGGTATTCGAAATACCCAAATGAAATATTTGCAAACCCTTCGATTGTGCATGTAAATGACAGCTAAAAGCCTGTATTATGGAATAAAAATCGCTTTCGAAGGGGAAAATTATCAAAAGGAAACACTGATGACTGACTTTGGCAATTGTGAGCAAGTATGAATAAATATTTTGAATACTTTGCTACATTTATTAAACATTTTCTTATATTTAAAATTTACCTATTTACTCACATATCGTATATAATATGGAGAAAATACACAAAGCTGCCTTGGCAAATGGAAAATGATTCCTTATGAATTTCCCATTCCTTTTTGTTGAAGATGTAAATTTGGCTATTATTTGAAAGTATAAATATTTTGAATATTTTTGAATATTTTTGAATATTTTTTTAGAGTTACTAAATGTTTGATTTACTTATTTAAATACTTTTTATATTCAAAATTTTACGAAGAGTAAAATATTTGATATAATACAAAATGATAAAATGGAAAATGATTTCGAATGAATGTTTCCTTCCTTTTATCGAAAATTTTGCAACTTTTCGAAAGTAAAAATATTTTAAATATTTTTGAATATTTTTTAGAATTACTAAATGGTTTCATTTACTTATTTAAACACTGGTTTATATTGAAAATTGTACTTATTTGATATAATATATAAAATTAAAATAGAAAATTATTCCTAATGATATGAAAAATGAAAAAGGAATGGAAACCTTTTTTTTAAAAATTTGGCAATTTTCAAAATTTTTAGCAATTTTGAAAATTTTTGAATATTTTCCTACAGTTCCTACACTTTTTATATTCAAAATTTTACTTATATTTAATATAATATATACTAATAAAATGGAAAATTAATATTCCATTCCATTTTTTCGAAAATTTTACCATTTTTCGAAAGTATAAATATTCGGAAAACTTTTCTATATGTTTGTATGTATTTGTTAAACCCTCTTTTATATTCAAAAATTTCCTAAGACTCACATATCTTATATTACATGGAGAAAAGACACAAAGCTGCCTTGGAAAATGGAGAATGATTCCTTATGAATTTGCCATTCCCTTTGCCTCAGAAGTCCTTTGCGCTTTAAGTTGGTCACTTTAAAGAGCTTGGGGGACTGGGCAAAAGCTGGCATTGTTGTCGACGCTGGCCAATTCAGTTGTTGGCCCGCAGCCACCCCCCTTTTCAACTTTGCGACCCCCCGTGAGTCTCCACCCCCCTTCCCCCGTCGGCTGCTGACGACGCCCGCTGTGCTGCTGACAGCAAACAGTTGTTTTGCATAAAAATGCCGTTGCAGCTGCAAGAATGGCACTGCGGGAAAGGACGAAAGGACGGGCGAGTGCATGTGTGCACAGTGCACACTGTACCTACATACATAAGCGAGGATATCGGGTGTTTATTCCTTTTTGTTGCTATGTAAACACACAATAAATATGTAGGAAGCACACACTTCCCCGTTCTCCGCGCTGTCCATCGACTGGTTGGTTCGCCTTAAAGGCCCCCAAAACTCGGAATTATGTATATGCTAATTGGATGGCATGGTATAGTTTAGTACGGATGTGACACAAGCATCGCCCCAAAGGTCAGCCATTTTTTGCTGTCGCCATTTCTTCGGCATTTGGTCAGATTTCCCCGATTTCCTGTGGCTCCGAAACCCCCGAACTTTTTTGTGGTCAAATCGGTGGCCGCAAGAGGATTTCAGCATTGAACATTCTTCAAAGGCTGCGAATTACACTTTTCTCAAAACTTATCTCGAAATTTTCATCGTACCTGCAATTTCTATGTTTTAGATAAGAAAAGTTTTCCTTTGATTTTCTGAAATTATTTTACAATTTTAGTGTTAACTTATTAGGCAGAAACTATAAATTAAATTTATTAAAATTTTTTATGCCAAAATCAAAAAATAAGAATGAAGTAAAAAGAATACCCATAATTATTCTGCAATTTATAAGAACATTTTTTGTTTGATCTCCTGAAATTAGTTAAATTAATTAAGTTAACATTACAAATATTTCTTAAACTCAACTTAATTTATTATTTTTCTAAATTTATAGTCGGAATTAATATTTAATTTTGAAATAAAAAATCAAATTAAAAACAAAAAAAAAAAATATGAAACGTTTTCCTTTAGTCTTATAATTTCCTATAGTTTCTTATAATATTTAATGTTACTTTTTTTTTGGCAGAAACAATTAAAAAAATATAAAATATTTTAATTTATGTTTATCTCTTAAAATTCCATTTTATTTATTTTAAATTTCAAGGAAAACTATAATTTTTAGCATTTAATTTTCTTTATTAATTTTTTATAATTTATTTTAATACACAAAAAATCAAATTGAAAGATAATAAGAATCGCAGCACACACCACTCCTTATACAGAGTTGTAGGGTAGCCGGGATCGCCTTGTTTCCACTTGTTTATCGGTAGTTTGGTTCGTTTTCTGAGCCTCCTCGCTTAACGTTATTTTGCATTTTGATGTTTTTAATATATGGAAAATGCTGGCAGGCGATGTCTGTGTCTTCGGGCGGGCGGAGGTCATCTTGGCCAGCCACGCAGCCACGTCACGCAGCTGGTGAGAATTTGCTGGCCAGTTGGCCCATCAGACCATCAGATGGCTGACTGGGCATATTTTTTGCAGCCGAAGGCACCGCCTCATTTCAATATTCCCCCTGCCCCCCAGCCGTATACCCAGCCATGCCCATCGCGTTCCCCGTGATTTTGCACAACTCATCGGCGGGATTGGCCATTAAAAGTGCGAGAATCGACGCAGATGGCAGATGGTAGATGGGCGATCGGATCTATAGCCGTGTTCCAACAATTTATTCCGATTCATTGCCATTGCCGAAAAGGGCTTTGGGGACACTCGGCCTCTAATTGCGAGCCTTTCACTTTGGGCAGTCACTTTGCTGAATTAGCTTTATATCGCCTTAGATGCTGCCCCCCGATTAATCAGCTAAGACTTTTCCGAGTTGACCTTTTCCCCTCGGCATCCTGGTATCCTGGCATCCTGGGAAATTGCTTATTTATAGCTGCTGTCCATTAACGAGTCATGCTCACTCTTATTCTCATTCTCGCTCCAGCTGGTTGGGTTAAAATTGGCAGATAAAGTTTTTGCCGGGGGGTTCAACATTACAACTTTCAACTTACACATTGAAAATTTAGCAGCAAGTGTCATATGCGATAATCTCTTTCGCTTTGGTGGGGGCTGTGAATTAGCAGGGTCTACGGGGTTCTTGGTATTTGTATCCTTTAGGATTAGAGGGAGCAGCAAGCTTCAACGACCCCATAAAGTATGTGTATATATCCTGATCCTGTCAAACTAACGACCAAAATGGCCTTAAAGGACCTAAAAAATATCCTGGTGCACACATCTATAAATGCAGTTTTGATCGGCTTGGTTATATATACCAAAATGTTGAAGAAACTTTTTAGATCGGACTACTCATTCAAGAGTTATAGGCATTATAATAATTCAGGTCCGCTAGATGGCGCCACCGCTTGATTTGCTACTTGCATATCTGCATCTCTCTCACACTCTTTTAGCTGAGTAACACGTTTTCTCTCGTTAATATGTATAATAGATACAGATAAGACCACTCATTCAAAAGTTATAAGCATATAATGCATTTGTCCTTTGTTAATATGTACAATAAATACAGATAAGAACGAATTTCTTAAACTGAAAGCCAAGATAATGTTCTTTCAGAGGAGGCTGACTTTGGAGCACAGGTCAAGTTAAACGCGGATAACCTTCTGAACTCTCCGTTGACAGTTGGCAACGATGACTCGTTTGATCTCCTGGTACTCCTGGCACTTGTGCTTGTCTTGCCATCCTGCTGCCACCTTGCCACTTTCCCACAGGCTGCCATCATTTATTTCGCCCATCTTACCATCTCCACAACTCCCCATCTCTCCATCCATCATTCGGCTGAGCCGAGAGCAGAGAGCCGCTGTTCGCAGGTTGGGCAAACATAATCCGAGCATGTTTTCAATTAATTTAATGCCGCATCCCAATTTGCCGCCTCGTGTGCCAGTTTGTTTGCCCGCTTGCCGCAGAAAGTGTGCCACACATGCGAATGATTAATGCGACTTCGTCGAGTCGGCAACTTTATTGCTATCCATCGAAAAGCAGTCGCATGTTGGTTGTGGGATGTAGGATGTAGGACGTAGCTGGTGTGCAATAGGCACTTCAATTATTCATCCAGACGATTGCGTCTCCAAATACACGAGTGTTCCGCCTAATGAGATCTGCACAGTTGTTGGCTGCAACATTCCTAATCAGGCGCCACCCCCCGATTCACCAGCTGCAATAAAAATCCTGCACAGGATGCATCCTTCTCTCCGCTTTCTCCACTTTCTCTCCCATTTCTCCGGCGTCTGGAGCGACACTTTTCGGTTATTTTTATCACTGCAGCCACGCATCGTTGGTCTCGAACAACAGGAATCAGTGCAAGAGGCCACAGAGACACGGCCGCAGAAAGAGACGGCGCTAGTGGGTGCCGAAAAGAGACGGCGAGAGCGGTGCAGAAAGAGACGGCGTGCGGTGTGTGAAGTGCCCTGTGCACTCAAACGTGCCGATGGCAGAGCTGATGGCTGCTGCCAAGGCTAAGAAAAGGCGACCCAACGCTTCACTTGCATCTCATTAGAATGGTATTGGGGCAGGGAAAGTGCAAGGAAAACAACTTTGGATGGTTTAAGATATCGAAGATATCCCTAAGAAATCCAGGTAACATTACTACTAAGACAAGAATACCTAGAAATAATATTTAAAAACCCATAATAATCTATAGGTTTATTTATTAACCTTTCCATAAGTTCTTAAGATCTTAACTTCTGTATTTTATTATTATTAGAAGCTTATTATTCGGTTAAACTTATCGAAGATATCCCTAAGAAATCCAGATAACATCACTACTTATCCTTAAATGTCTTGAAATAATATTTATTAACCTATAATAAACTATAGGATTATTTTTAAACCTTTTCATAACTTCTTGTTAATTTCTGTATTGTATTATTATTAGTTTTGAATAAATTTAAATGGTTAATTTAATCAGTTAAACTTATCGAAGATATCCCTAAGAAATCCAGCTAACATCATTACTTATCCTTAAATGTCTAGAAATACTACTTATTAACTCATAATAATTAAATGATGTATTTTTTGAAATTATGGTTATTATGGAAAGGTTAACCATAAGTCCTGTATAGATTTATTATTAGGTGCTTTTAAGATTTGAATGCTTAACTTAATCAGTTAAACCTATCAAAAATATCCCAAAGAAATCCAAATAATATCTATTAACCTATAATAAACTAAAGGATTATACATGTAAACCTTTTCCTAAATTGTTGTTAACTTCCGTATTTCATTATTCAGAGTTGCGTGCTCAGTTTATTCGTTTTTTAACTAAAGAAAATATCACATTTTTACGTAATTGTTTTTATTTTTCCGAGGTTCTGGAACACTTGCTTATAATTAAAAACTCCCCGAGTGCGTTTACTTTCACCTGTGTCCTCATCGAAATGGCAGCTCTATTCGCCACGAATCGAATCGCATCGAATGGAAGGGACTTGAATGGAATGGAATCATTTCGAATCGAGTATGGACTGTTTGCCCAATTGTTCGGGGAGTGCAAATGAAACGTGGCATTTCCGCTGGCGGGCGCCATATTGTTTGCCCAATTGCGATTGAGTAACAATTATTCGTGTGCTTTTGCTGGCACTCTCACTCGACTCGTTATCGTTATCTCGCTCCGCCACTCAACCGCACTCGTACTCATACACTCATATACTCACACACTCATACACTCAATACCCATACTCATCCCGCTCTGTTTGCATTCGCCATTGCGGTGTGGATTTTTAATTTTGTAGGTTGTGCATGTTATGACAAGTGCGATGCAAATAAGTAACACTCGCGTGTGGCGGCAGGATCCGAATCCGAATCGCGGGGAGTTGAAACAGGATCTGGAACAGAAAAAGGCCATTAGCCAGAGTGGCCGCCTGCCTCCCGAAAGAACACACAATAAATATTTTGTTCGCTGATTGAAGATCCGTTCAAGTGGTCGAAAACATATGAGAAGAGATCTGCCGCCAATATGGCAATTTGAAATTTAAGTCCTTAAGGGGAATGATTCCTTCAATCCGTTCTAACCTCAAACATTCAAAAAATTATTCGGCCTAAATTTTAGAAATTTTTTACTTGGAATTAGATAAATATTCTACTCCTAAGATTTATTTTCTTAAAATATATACATTTTAATAAATAAAACATGTGTTTTTCTAAAATATGAAAAAAAATCACCATTAAAGAAAATTTCTAAAATTCACTGCGAATAATTTTTTTAAGTGTATGCAACCATTTAAAATATATTAAATTTTTTTAATTTAAAAATTCACCTAGTTGTTTAAACAATATTTAATATTATAAATATATATATATATTTAGAAATATTTAAAATATATTTTATAAGCCAGTAAACATTTTTCTTTAACCCCTGAAATTTATTTTTTTAATTTTTTATATTTTTTATGACATATCGAAAAAAACACCATAAAAGAAATTTCTAAAATTCAGGATGAAAAATTTTTGGAGTGTATGCAACCTTTTATAAAATTAATTAAAATCCACCTTGTTCTTTAAGCAATATTTAATATTTTGTATAAATATATTAAATTATTTTAAGTATATTTTAAAAGTCAGTTAATATTTTCCCTTCCCCCAAACGGTTCTTAAATAAATTGGAAAATAATTACATAATATTTTCCACAAAAAATACAAAATATCTAAAAAATCCCTTTCATTAATCCATCTAATTTCTCAGGTACAAAGTACGGTATCCAATCAATAATCAACGTTTGGGAACCAAAATCAAAGCCTTCGTGCTGCATCCTTTAGTTTCCTTGCAATATTGGTCAGTGATTTGGCGGACACATGTGACTGTTTGTGACTCTGGTGCTTTGCCTAATTAACTTTGGCCCAGTTCCGTGGCAGAACAACGTGCTCTCTCTCTCGAGAGACCAGCTCCTTGGATCCCTGCATCCCGGGATCCTGGTGGCAAGCTGGCCCAGTGCCAAAACGGAAACGGAAATGGAGCCGAAATAACCGAGTAACGAAATAAGTGAGAGCGGGAAGCCAGAAAAACGAAACTAATGAAAATAATGCTGAAAACTAGACCTGCAGGAGGGAGGGGGTGGTGTTCTAAGGGTTCACATGCGAAGTGGGTCAGTTAATGGGGATGCTGCATGTGGGGATGTGGGGCCAAATGTCAAGAGGAAGAGGAAAACCCAGGACTTGCACGCCATCAAAATAATTAATATCCTTTCAAATGTAACATGCACTAATTACAAGTACAACTACAGCAACAATGTTGGCTCAAAAAGGGACAGCAACAATACAAACAACAACAGAAATGGCACAAAAACAACTTGAGCTAGACAAGGTCACTCGTTTGTGTCTGTGTGTGTGCTTTGTACATATGTGTGTGCCTGCCTTTTGTAGTTGTGTGCGCATTTGCCGGCCGACTTTTATTCCGCCCTTCCCTTTTTGGCCAAGTCAATCCCTGCTTACCATTGTCATTGCTTTTCCTTTTCTCTCCACTTTTCCATCTCCGTTTCACTTTCTCTCTCTCTCTCTCTCTTTATCTCTCTCCGTCTCTTTCCATTTCCTTTGTCTTGCCCACTTGCTCAAAAACTCATTAGTCAAAGCATTTGCTAAGGAAAATTCCCAATTAAGCGTCTGCCGAGCCAAACAATGTGAAACAGGATAAGCAGGACCTTACAAAGCAATGATACCCTGCTATCGAAAATATCGATATTTTCACCATATTGATTCGATAACTACGATGTTTTCAAGAGGAACACATACTAAATATCAAGAACTAGGCAACCTTTGATTTGTTTTGTTAAGCTTTAATTTAAAAACGATTAAGCATTACATATTTTCATACTGTTTAGCCATTATTTATTTTTCTTTTTGTTTAAAATTAATCAGAAGTTGGAATTTATCGATCTAAATGCTTATTTGGACTCTGAAAACAAACTAACTAAGCAGGACGTTACGAACCAATGATACTCGATTATATATTTTTTCAGATTTTAGGTTTATCGAAAATATCGATATTTTTATAATATTTCTTTGATATTATCAATGTTTTCAAGGAAGATGGCATATTAAATATCAATAAAAAATTTTAAAAACGATTAAGCACTGAATGATTCTTACGTTTTATTTAAGGTTTCCAATTAATCAGAAGTTGGTTTTTATCGATATAAATGCTTGACATATCGGGAATCTGGAGCAAACTAACTTTCATTTCTCCAGTTACAAAAACAAGATATCTGCTAAAGTGCCGATATGCCAGCGAAACTAGCTAAAAGCATAGCATACATTTTGGGGCCAAGTGGTCGGGTCGGGGACCTGCTGCTTATCGAGGACCTGCCTCTCCAATCCTCCCCGCAGCCGCTTAGATCGTGTGTGCCGGATAACCTTTTCGCTTTTCGCCTCTCGCTTTAATTAAATCCATATAAAATTTGCTTTTAATCAGGGCCGCGCTCATATCCGATTTCAAGTGCAATTGAGACACTGTCGCTGCAAACAGGATGAGGATGGCGATGGGGATGGGGATGGTGAAGGGGACGAGGAACAGGATGCTCTCCAGCAATCCATTCGGATGCCATCGCTGCCCATCAAACAAACATGCAACTTCCTTTGCAGTCAGCGACTGTCGCCGATTTAATTAATTTGACATCATTTATTATGCCAAAAAAGGAGTGGAGAAGTGGTTGTGCAAGTGCCACTGGACGGATGGGGGATGTGGAATGGGGGATGTGGATGGTGGCAATAATGCGCCATGGCCCCACCGTCATCCTCTCACACGAGCCAAGAAATTGCTTTTTAACGCACACTCACTCACTCGGCGGCGGCGACGGCGGCGGGGGAGTGCGTAAGGGTGAGGGGGTCGCAAGGGCGGCCAAGGATCGGACCAGAAGTGATGCAGTTCGCCGGCTTAAGTGTCGTGTCCTGCTGTCCGCCAGTCGCCGTGTCCCTGCACCGAGAACAAAAACCGTTCTCAACGTTCTTGATTTCAGTATTTCAAGATTTTACTAAAGTCAAAAAGAAGTGATCTTGGTCTGAGAAAATTTTTTTGAAAATAAGTACTCTCCTCTTCTTGGTTTCAAGATATATATTTCTTTCGCGCGAGTGTCTTTGCTTGATTTCAAGAACACTTCTTCTCAAGAAAGTGAGAAGAAGAAATACTGAAATCAAGAAGATTTGCTCTTGATTTTTTCGCGGTTGTCTTAGCTTGATTTCAAGAACACTTCTTCTCAAGAAAGGGAAAAGAAAAAAGACTAAAATCAAGAAGATTTCCTCTTGATTTATTCGTTCAAATCTTCTCAAGAAACTGAGAAGAAGAAATACTGAAATCAAGAAGATTGGCTCTTGGTTCATTTGTTTAAATCTTCACAAGAAAGTAAGAAGAAGAAATACTGAAATCAAAAAAATTTTTTCTTGATTTTTTCTTTCTCGAGTTTTCTCAGTGTGCATCCTTCTGCATCCCTCTCTCCATCCCACTGAAGGGCGAATGTGGAGCAGTCAGCCCGAGTTTCAATTTACATTCACGTTGATTTTTTGTTAAATTGGGTTTGACTTTGCTGTCGTTGGCAACGACGGCAGCGCAAGTAGCAAAAAATCAACATTGACACAGACGCAAAAGGTGAGTAAGCGACCCGAACCCGGCACAGGTACAAAAAAAAAAACAAGAAAGGGGCCAGTCATCGCCGGATTGGAAGCTGCGACTGGATGGGAATCCCCCGGGGCAGTCACGAGTGCTCCGTCACCGCTCTATTACTGTCGCAATAGTTGCGGGTTATTAGTTATGGGAGTTATGGGGGCTGGCCAGAGGATCGGATATCTCGAAATTGAATGCGGAGCCACACTCCCCAAGAAACTAAAGGTGACTAAGCATTAAATGGAATTAACATTCATACAATATTTATTTTTCAAAAATGTATAAGGTATTTAAAACCCATTATGGAAACTAATATAATAATTTGATTTTTCGTATAATTTTGTTTTGGTCTAAATTTTGCAAAAATAGTCCCAAATTGAAACGACGAACTGTTCTGAACAGATAACACTTTCCGGCTGATTTGGCAAAATCTAATTTTTTTCAAGTTTTCGATTTTTTTGTTGCATCGCAATTTTTTGCGAAAATTTTCAAAAAAATAAAATAAAATTGCCAAGTTGTAGGAAATTTTACTACGAGTTCGGGAAGGTATGCCACTCCATATTTGGACAATTATTTTTATTTTTATAGCCAAAATACTTAATTTTTTTTTTGACGAAAAATGACAATATCGATTTTTGGCAAAAATTTGATTTTTCGTATGATTTTGTTTTGCTGTAAATTTTGCAAAAATAGTCCCAAATTAAAACGGCGAACTGTTCTGAACAGATAACAACCTCATAATTAATATTAGTGCACTTTCCGGCTGATTTGGCAAAATTTAATTTTTTCAAGTTTTCGATTTTTTTGTTGCATCGCAATTTTTTGCAAAAATTTTCAAAAAAATAAAATTTTTAACCTGAAATGCCAAGTTGTAGGAAATTTTACTACGAGTTCGGGAAGGTATCACACTCCATATTTGGACAATTGTTGTCATTTTTATAGCCAAAATACTAACTATTTTATTGACGAAAAATGACAATATCGATTTTTGGCAAAAATTGATTTTTTGTATAATTTTGTTTTGCTCTATCTTTTGCAAAAATGATCCAAAATTAAATCGGCAAACTGTTCTGAACAGATATCAACCTCATAATTAATATTAGTGCACTTTCCGGCTGATTTGACAAAATTTAATTTTTTTCAAATTTTTTGTAGGGGGTAGCATCGCAATTTTTTGCAAAAATTTTCAAAAAAATTAAATTTTTAACCTGAAATGCCAAGTTGTAGGAAATTTTACTACGAGTTCGGGAAGGTATCACACTCCATATTTGGACAATTTTCATTTTTATAGCCATAATACTAACTATTCTATTGACGAAAAATGACAATTTCGATTTTTGGCAAAAATTTGATTTTTTGTATAATTTTGTTTTGCTCTATCTTTTGCAAAAATGATTCAAAATTAAAACGGCAGCTAAACAATCAAATGTTCAAAGTTTGGCTATAGGCGCAGACAATGGCGTCCAAAAACAAGTCCCCCGAGATTCGAAAGTTGTGTTAACTGCATGTCAAAGCGATTGTTAACTACGGCAATAACATGCGAAAACGAGTCCATGATGGCAATTAACCCGAACGACGCACTTCGCCGTGACTGACATGGCCCATAAATTGATGGGCCGGGAATAGAGGGCGATTAATCGACGCTAAATGAAATTAATAAGCCGCTCAAAGTTTGTCGGAGGCCCAAAAGACTTTGGTTATTTAGTGGGGCCATCGCGTGTGTGTGTGTTGGGAACATTTCAATTATACATAATTACAATATTATCACTAAGCACACACACACACAAGCTGTCCTCTCCCGAAAATCCCCCTGGGATTGAGTTTGGGATAGTAACGAAACCGAAAACCAACCCATCGACCTACAAACCCTCCGCCATTGTTTGCACGTCGTCAGCTCCGCCGCATGAGTGCCGACAGTTTGATTATAATTAATACCTAAATCCGTTTTTGAAAGCCATTCCATTCATTACGGCCCGCTGGCTGTCACTTTAAAGCGCCCGATGGGCTTGTCGAAAGTTTTGATCGCTGTCATCGCTCAAGCGATGATCTCCCTAATCCGCCGCCGACCAAAAACCACTCAGCAGCCCCACTTTGAGAACATCCTTCTAGCCCCAGAGATGGAGGATGAGTCTCTTTACTGAAAGGAGGAAAGAAAATACCTCGAAGATTGCGGCATCCTTTGTGTGCAGTTCCCGGCTCCTTTTATTCGCCAACTGATTTATTTGATTTGATAAGTCCTGACGCAAATGTGTTTCATTTGGCCAAGGCTCACGCTCTCAACTGGTTTGTTGTTTGGCCTTAAGGATGGGAATAAAGTGGAGGAACAGGAGGAACTACAGCAGAAACAGGTCATCTCTAATGCCGGCTCCTTTGTAGTTATTTGAGATTAGAGGCCTTTTTTTGGCTGCACATTTCTGCAAGCAGAGACTCTAAAATGCTTCAAATAAACGAAAGAGATTGATGGATTCACATATGAAACAAGGAAAAACGCTTCTAAATACCTTTTACTGAGCTATTTAAATGTGAGCGGGAAGGAGATATGCAAGCAGCACAGCAAGCAGTCGCCTGAAAGTGGCGCCATCTTGTGGTTGCATTATTAGCTCATAACTTTTTAAAAAGATGTTCGATTTAAAAAATTTCTTCTACATGAGGTAGTTATTACTAAGCCAAACGCGTTACTCAGCTATTTGAGTGAGATTAGCAAGCAGTGCAGCAAGCAGTCCCTTGAAAGTGGCGCGGGTATTGCATTATTTGCTGATAACTTTTTAATAAGTAGTGGGATTTAAAAAATTTCTTTTACATTAGGTAGATATTGCTAAGCCCAACAAAATTGTATTCATGATGTTTCGTGTTTTTCTATAATTTCTTTAATTTTTTACTTCCCATAATAATAATTAAAGTGACAAATGTAGTTTACAAAAATACATATATTCCTGATATATCATGCTCCCCCAAAATCCTTTACAAACTGTTGATTTGCACTGTTCGTTTGGTTTTTACAACTGTTTTACGAGGACCCCCGCGGGTCGAATGTCCTGCGCTCCTCGGGACAAAAGGTCACACGAACCGAGGCAGGCAGACGCATTCAAATGGTTGTCATCAATTACGCTGGAAATACTAAAATAAAAAAGAGATGCTCGGAGAAAAGAGAGGAGGCATCCTTCCAGGCAGGATATCCTCCACGCAGGACACACCAACGCATCGCCTGTTGCCTTTCGTCGAACTAATTAGCGTGAATTATGGGAGTTTGATGAGTTGGCCATGTTCGCCACTCTAATGAATGGCCGGTCGACAGTTTTGTTGACCATTTGTTGCTTTAATGGATGGGCGATGGCTGATGGGGCTGTGGTGGAATGTGGGTTATGGATATTCGGTGGCCGATTTCGAATCAATATACGCAATGTGAATGTTATCTGCCGCAGTTACATTCATTTGTTGCCACACACAAAGACGACTTTGATTGATTGAGCCGCCAGCGGAGAGGAGCATATGTAACTGCCCATCCAAGGACCTTGCGGGGATTGGGTGTGGGGATCCTTGGAGTCCGGAGTCCTTAGACCCTTTGGCCGGCAACTTTACGACCCCTCGAGCTCTATTTTCCTTTTTAACTTGACATTTATCGCTTCATACGCATTTTCTCTACTTTGTACAGACACATCCTCCGTTTCTGTCTGTCTGTCTGTGCCTCGCATGTTTATAAGACCATATATTTACCAACTTAATTGGTAGTTATAGACGTTCAACTTTAAGCCACGAACGACCATAAAATAACAACAAAGTCTCAAGTCTGAGCGCTCAAGGAGTCCGGGAAATGCTTAAAGGGAATTTATTCAAACGCCGATTAAATCCGCAAAAGGTTTATTCACATTCGCATTTGCCACACAGCTATTTGAATAATTCTGCTCTTCGTCTAAGTGAATTTCAATTAATTGCTATTAGTTGGCTGCACAACATTCCACTTATGGGAAGTTACAGGGTATCTGAATAGTTTAGAATTTCTGTGCATTTATTGGAAATTTGATTTGATAATTTAAATTTATATTCAGTTATTTTTTTTGGAATTTCAAATATTGTAAAAAAGCGTAAAAGATTTCATATTCAATTTAAATATTTTTCGCAATGTTTTCATATATAAATAACGATAAAAAAAATTATTTAAAATATGAAAATATTACTTTAAACTATTTTAGTTAATTCTAAACATTATAAACTTTGATTTAAATAAAAAAATATTTTGTTTAATGAAGTAAAATATTAAAAGTAAATATGAATAACACTTTATTTAAGTTAAAATCGTAATTAAAATAAATGTAATCAAGCAATTTAATATATTTATATTAAATAATACGATTTTTTAATTAATTTGAATATTTTTTTTAAAAATTCATCCATAAAATAATTGTAAAATAAATTACATAATTTAATGTGACTTGTATTAAATATTAAGTTTTATTTTAAATTTTAATATTTTATATGAGTCATTAAAATTCAATTTTCTCCATTTTAATGTTCAATATAAATGTGGGAATTCAATACACAACATTTATGTCTACTACTCCATGTTTTTTTCCAGTGTACCCCGTCGGAACACAAGTGCTCTTGCTTTTGGCAGGCATTTACTACCACTCACTTGTCAGTTGGCTCGAATGGCTCGCTGGCCTTGGCTTTCTTCTACCTTCCTGGAGGTGTGATATCCTTCCTACCCATTATCCTGCTAGCCTGCTATCCTACTATCCTGCTCTCCCGTTATAGCCAGCCAGTCGGCAGACGAATCAAATGGGTGTCATTGTCTGGCGAGCGAAGGATCCATGTTTATGGCAGCTTCCGGTTGCCAGATGGACGCACTTCGCTGGAGACTTTTAATTGGGGAAGCGGGAGAGGAGGATCGTGGAGGACATGGAAATGGAATCAAATTTAATGCAGAATTAAGTAAACTTTCGGTGGCGCCTTCTGCGGCGCAACCAGCTCCAGATTCCAATTGGGGAGCCCCAAACTGTCTTCGCAAGCCAGCAAAACAGTGCCCGTAGTTTCGCTTTTGTTTTCGGTGCTCCTCTTTTTTTTTGTATTTTTATTTTTGGCATCTTTCAACTTGTAGCCGCAGCTGGCACGAAAAATTCCAACTTCAGCCCGAGTTCCAAGTTCCCTATCTCTCTCGTGTCTGCGTCTTATTTAATTTGGAAGGCCGCCGCATGTTCGTTGACTTTATTTGCTGTATGTAATAAAATTAAAGCCCTTTAGCTATTGTATTTTCCACACACAAAAAAAATGGAAGCAAAGCAGAAGAACAAATTGTATCTGTACACACGAGCACGCAGGCCATGCGGACCCAACGAGCCATGAATGCAGACTCTTAGCCCGGGATATGGCCATTAAGTTGGCCTTTTTACGACCACAGCAGTCGTCGTAGTGTGTGTGTGTGTGTGGTGCGTATGTCTGTCGGTCTGCTCATCTATCTGCCCGGATATACCCTCCATAGCTCCATATGCAGCCGAAAACCGCAGTCATGTCGGGTTCAGTTCGCGTTCAATCTGACTCGTGACTACATATCTATAGGAATAGTTTGCCCATCACTTAAGTTTGCGCCTTGATAATGAACTCTCTAAACTGAAGTGCAAACTAAATTTTACTATTATCCCATCATTACAATCGCAATTATGCTGTTCAATTCGATTCCAGACTTTCAATTTGCAAAATTAGTTTGCAACTTTAAATTGACTCAAGCAAACACATTGTTCATTCCTGCAAAAACTCAGCAAATCTTTATCATTAAGAAATGGGATACTACTCAAATTATTATAGATTATTTTATAGATTTTTAATATAATATTTAAAAAGATGTAACGATCTTAAGCATTGCACATATGTTTCACCTAAAAATATTTATTATTCATTTTAATTACTAATATTTCAAAAAAAGGAGTTAAAAATAGGTAACTGAATTTTACATGCTTCTTAAACTAAATGTTCTTTATATTAATTGGTTTAAGATTTTTCTGTCTATAAAGTAGATTATTAAAGAATTCCAATGAAATATTAATTAAACTTCGATTAATATATATATTATCAACTAAAAATCTGAGAAATAAATGTAAATATAAAAAAATAGAATTTAACTTCAATTAAACTTCGATAAAACTTCGATTGAACTTCTATAATACTTCGATTAAACTTTGATTAAACTCCGATACAACTTCGATACAACAGAGAAATCAAAATAATTTCAAATCAAGTTTTAATTTTATTTAAACATTTATAAAACTTTCAAGTCACCAAAATTAACCAAAAATCAAGAGAAATAAATATAGATTTAGATAAAGTGAGATATCCTTTTCTGCTTACATAAGATTGAGAATTGGTCAACACTCAAATAGGCACTCATGAATACACTCAAAATATAAGTCACCAAATTCAACCAAAAATCAAAAGAAATAAATATAGATTTAGATAAAGATTCCCAAAGTCCCTAAGTTTCCCCTTAAGATATCCTTTTCTGCTTACATATGACTAAGAATTGGTAAACACTCATGTATGCACTCATGAGTACACTCATAATAGCCACTCACCTCCGCAGTGGTCCTTGAAGTCGTCGCAGCAGTCGCCGAGCTTGAGGCAGGCGTGGTCGCAGTAGCACGGCTTGTCGCTGAGGTCCTCGATGATGGCGTTGATGGGCGCCTTCTGGACGACGCAGGACGAGTCGCGGCCGTTGCAGCAGAGCTGCGCCTCCCGACAGGAGCCGCCGGCGACGAGGGGCAGCAGCTGCCAGCCGGCCAACAGGAGCAGCAGCATCATCGACATCGATTCGGAATGCGGTCTATATGCGGAGTTGACCTGCGTATTTGATTTACCAAATTTCAGTCCTTGCCACACACACAGAGACACACAGAGACACCACCCACTGGATGTATTAGTATGCAAATGCAATTTACGCCCAAGAGCGGAAATTAAAACTAAAATTGAATTATGGCCAGCAATTCGAATTGGGTGGGGAGCCCTGAGGTCCTGGCCAAAAAGGCAAACAAAAGGCAAAAAACAAACACAAAACAGGACGGGACGGGACGACGAAAGGCATTACACACACAAAAATCGACAACGCACAAATATGAACTCGAAACACGGCCAACGAAATCAAAGTAGGTCGCTTTGGGGAGTTAGCCAGCCAACCAGCCAACCAGCTAACCTGCTAGCCTGCTACCTTGTCTCTTTTTGGCCTGTAAATCAATGAAAGGACTAGACTGCTTTGCATAAAATATCGAGCAAATGGCTACAAAGGTGGACGCGCGACTCCAAAAGCGACTCCGAATCCGAATCCATCTCCGCCTGCGAGTCCACCTCCATCCATTGCCATTTCCATTGCCGTGTGTCCGGGATAATAAAACAAAGACTTCAATTTTCATAAATCGTTGCCAAAGCGAATCGCAACAGACAGCGAGAATTTATATTAACAGCTGTGTCAGCGCCCAAGTGGGGCGTTCCAATCCAATTCAGTTCCGAAACCTGCACTGAGAAAAATCCCTACTTTGAGTTTAATCTTGAAAGCTGGCTGATTTGAAAGTATTTAAACTGATATACGGATTGAAGATTGAAGAGGGGTTCTACAGAAACAGCTGGGCTTTTTGAAACCTCTATTAAACCTCATTCTTTAGGTGCCTAAAAGTATGCAACATTATATTTTGAGCTCAAAATTTATATGAATTCATATAGGGAGACGATTATCCTTTATTCAACTCCTGGATTTTCTTGTGGCAAGGATTTCAGAACAAAATTCTTTGTTGCAAACTTTTTGAATACCACATTTTCATTCAACTTTTAACCAAGTGAAGGGGCAATTAGTGCATTCTCACTGCCTACTTTTAGGCACATATTTTAATATTTACAAGTGATTTCAGAAACCTATAATTCTTAGGTTATCCCCACGGCATTTTCCTCCGTGCCGTGCAGATTCCTTTCCCTTTTCCCCTTTATTTTTTTGTCTACAGGAACTCGCGGGTCGTAAGTCCTTCACGTCTCCATGTGACCCGGATGATTCAATCCACTCGTAAAATGGCGCTCCAGCGGCAGTGTGCGCCGTGTGATTTAAGCAGTCGCACTCAATCTGGCGGGGATTCGATCGAAGTGACGACTCCGGGTCTGTTTATAGCCGGCGAAGTGGAGATAAAAGCGCGTGAATTCAGTGCAGGGCAAAGTGAATTGGTTGCTGACCCAATCGAAAAATGGCGCAAATCACTCGAAATCAATTGGAGAAACTCAAATTCAGTCGATATTGATCTCTTAGTCTAAAAAACTATTTCTGTGTTCTATGGTTTTAAAGAACCTTAGCTTTTTAAAGCGTAAGACAGTGAATTTTAGGAATTTCAAAAAGATATTATTATTATTATTTAATTTATAATAAATTGTTATTGTTACTGTTATTCATATTATAATCAAAATTGCCTTTTGATTTGAAATGGACAAAGGAACTTTGCTAAAATTTTCCAATTGACTGACTTTGAATGGAATACAATGCCAAACTTAGGATTCACTTGGAGAATCTGTCAATCATTCGCCAGAAACCGCGACAAAGGCAACCACTTGCCACTGCACTCGGCACTCGGCCATTCATTCATACTCACTCACTCATTCATTTACCCACTCATTCACAAAAACATCCACTCGAGAGCATTCACTTGCCCCGCGTTGTTTTAAATTTTTGGCGCAGGACTTTGATGGGTTTCGGGTTTTTTTTTTGTTGCCAGGACCCAAAAATAAATATTATGCCACGCTGCTTGTCTGCATGAGGGCAAATAAATTATTTCGTAAGCGTCGGCGACCCGCAGCCCTAAAAAAAAAATACAAAAAAATAAAGGAGAAACCACAAGGCAAACTAAATTTGTGTGTGTGTGTGTGTGACAGCACGCGACATAAATGTCCTTTAATGATTAATAACTTTTCACTCCTTTTCGCGCGCACAAGCGTTTCAGGTTTCACTCAACAAAAAATGTACAAAACATTCGAGGGAACGGAATCCTTATCGTTATCCCTATCCCAATCCAAATCCCATCCTGTTCCATATCAAAATCCAATAAGCCGCCGCACGAACAACAAGCGATCCTTGTCACGTAAACAAAAGGAAGTCCCCACACGTGTTGACAGCATTTGGCTTACGTTTGGCTACGTTCGAATTGGGCTAGGAGAAACACGGACACGGATACGGCCAAGAGTTACGAGTTACGAGCTCCGGGTTCGCGAGGTTACGAGGTTCGCACGCTGCGAAAGCCGGTCGACGACTGTGAGTTCTTCTGGTCGCGTGGTGAATTATAAAGGCTGCGCTTCGTGCTCCCTCGTGCTCCTTCGGCTCCACTCGGCATTATCCTTGCAGTTGCGCCGCCGCTGCGCCGTTCCTTCCCCCTCCTTGAACCCCTCTCGCAGCTCGGTTGCAAGGTCCTGCGCTCAGTGGTGAGTTCCTTTCAGTGCTGCAGGCCATCGCCATCGCCATATGGCCGTAATATCAGGCGACAACCTGCCGTGATAACCCACAACAAATGGCGATGACGATAGCGATAATGCGTCCGAAATCAGCTACAAGGAGTCGGGAGTAGCAACCAAACAGGTCCTGGAGCGGGGATTACCAACAGGAATATTAATGCAAATATTTAAATTGCGCCATTTTTAAGACTTTCATTCCCTAGCAATTATCTTTTGAAGCAAAAATAAAATTCCTAGGCTGAAATACCAATTTATAGAGAATTTAACAGACTGAAAAACAACGATTTCGATTTTTGGCAAATTTTTGATTTTTTGTATAATTTTGTTTTGCTCTATCTTTTGCAAAAATTATCCAAAATTAAAACGGCGAACTGTTCTGAACAGATATCAACCTCATAATTAATATTAGTGCACTTTCCGGCTGATTTGACAAAATTTAATTTTTTTCAAATTTTCGATTTTTTTGTAAGGGGTAGCATCGCAATTTTTTGCGAAAATTTTCAAAAAAATAAATTTTTTATCCTGAAATGCCAAGTTGTATGAAATTTTACTACGAGTTCGGGAAGGTATCACACTCCATATTTGGACAATTATTTTCATTTTTATAGAAAAAATACTAACTATTTTATTGACGAAAATTGACAACTTCGATTTTTGGCAAAAATTTGATTTTTTGAATAATTTAGTTTTGCTCTATCTTTTGCAAAAATGATCCAAAATTAAAACGGCGAACTGTTCTAAACAGATATCAACCTCATAATTAATATTAGTGCACTTTCCGGCTGATTTGACAAAATTTAATTTTTTTCAAATTTTCGATTTTTTTGTAAGGGGTAGCATCGCATTTTTTTGCGAAAATTTTCAAAAAATTAAAATTTTTATCCTGAAATGCCAAGTTGTAGGAAATTTTACTACGAGTTCGGGAAGGTATCACACTCCATATTTGGACAATTATTTTCATTTTTATAGAAAAAATACTAACTATTTTATTGACGAAAATTGACAACTTCGATTTTTGGCAAAAATTTGATTTTTTGAATAATTTAGTTTTGCTCTATCTTTTGCAAAAATGATCCAAAATTAAAACGGCGAACTGTTCTAAACAGATATCAACCTCATAATTAATATTAGTGCACTTTCCGGCTGATTTGACAAAATTTAATTTTTTTCAAATTTTCGTTTTTTTTGTAAGGGGTAGCATCGCAATTTTTTGCGAAAATTTTCAAAAAAATAAATTTTTTATCCTGAAATGCCAAGTTGTATGAAATTTTACTACGAGTTCGGGAAGGTATCACACTCCATATTTGGACAATTATTTTAATTTTTATAGAAAAATTACTAACTATTTTATTGACGAAAAATGACAACTTCGATTTTTGGCAAAATTTTGATTTTTTGTATAACTTAGTTTTGGTCTAACTTTTGCAAAAATGATCTAAAATAAATTCCTTTTAAAAGTAAATTTAAATTTCAGAATACTGAGTGGGCAAGTAAGAAACTATGATGAGGAATCATAACTTGAATTACAGCGTAGCCTAATTTAAATGTTGGTTAGAAGTACTAATTTCTGATATTGCCTTTAAGCCATGGCCATTGAGTGGTGAGTCAGCTGCACCTCCATAATGTGCCTTATAAATCCGAATAAAGAGCTGCAGAGCGCATCAGGAATTTCGCACTGAAGGCGAGTGAGAATGAGAATGCATTTACCTGCGTCAATTACAGGCGACTTAATGTTGGACTCGGCACCCTCGTCCTTTCGTCTGAGTGTGTGCGAAATTGGGAAGTGGAGTTAACTGGGCCCAAACCAGACAATGGATTCAGGTTGACATACTTGCGTAGACTTGGATTTGAATTTGGACTGGGACTTGGATTTGGATCTGGAGGAACTCAAAAGCGACTGGGCGAGGGGCCAACTGGCCGGAATGGAGTGACGTTTATGCTGACACCGAAAGTCATCAGCAACAATATATACAGTTTCAGACACAAAGCACTTGGAGAAATTTAAGAAATTTGGTTAAAATATTTAATTCAATTAAAAAGAAATTCGCAGAAAAATTAAAAAAAATATAAATATGTATATTGTCAAAATGTTTTGGTTAATTTAATTTATTTAAAAAATATACATTTTTTGCTAAAATAGTAAACTTAAGTTAGTTCATAAGATGTAAATAATAATAAATATTTAAAAAAATAATAAAAATAATTTTAAAAAATCACATATTTAGAATATACACTCTAAAAATTAAATTTTTGTTAAATTTAAATTTCTATTAATTAGTAAACATTTTTTTTGAACTACATTTTCTTAGCAGAAAATTATTTAAAAATTAAATTAAAATAATATTTCAACATTCTTAGGTCAATGAAAGTATTTAAAAATTGTTGTTTTTCAATGAGTGGTAAATTTGGCACACTCAGTTCCCCGCCTTTTTCTGAGTGTATCGGCGACTTTAGCCCCGGCTGACTGGCAAATATTTGCCGCATAGGCAAACTTGTGCCACTGCCCCAGGACATCCCATCCCACATCGCACAGCCCATCCACTTCATCCTGGGCATCCTCCGCTCCGATTCGGCCGCTTTTGTCGAAGGGTTCACTTTGTTTTCGGGTGTCGCGCATTTGGCGAGCCTTCGGGCGAGGCAAGTGTTTCCTGCGGCCGGGGGCGGGGGGCGCGGGGCGTGGCAGGGCGGGAGGATGTCGAAGCGAGTCCTCGTGTGGATGCCACATGCGTCTCGTTTCCGCTCCAGATCATAAACAAAGCGGACGCGTGCGAGGTTATGTACATAAATACATGCAAATTTGATGTCATTCCGCACAGTAGCGCCCACCAATACACACACACACACACACACAGAGAGGCAGGGAATGCATGAAAGATGGCCGACCCACACACCAACACCATCACGATGCACTGCATCCCCGGCGGCCATTTAGCATTGCATACTTTTCGGCTGCCTTTGCCACCTGAGCAACAGCGAAGGATACGGATTTGGATTCTGTCTGGAAAGAGGCGATTTCGAGTCAAAAAGTCTCGAAACTTCGAATTACAAAAGGCAACTGCAAAAATAGACATTTTACATTTATAGAGCATCAATTTAGGCAAACAAATGGGAAATAAATTACGCAAAATGTTTACATAATTTGGCTTTTCACACACACACACACGCGAATAATACAGAATAGAGGTTCAGTAATTATGTAACCGTTTACCTATCGCCTTTTCAATCAATTTTTGTTTGCCGTGCATTATTTTTTATTGATTAATCGTAGCTCTTAATTAAAAGCCATGCAGCGAGAAGTGCTAATATTGGTCATTCAAAATGCCTAACTAAACATCATTAAAATCTAATTACTTTGCTGTTAGCTTTCCTGTTTTTCCAATAGTTTAGTCTATTGTGACAATATATCATGGAAAAAATACATACAATTTGTACGAAAAAATCATTTATTTATGTTTAATTATGCTTTTTATAAATCATTTATTTTTGTAGTATTTTATACACTTTTTCTGAAGTTACTATATCTACATTTACTATAAAAAACATTCTTATGCTTGCAAATCTTTCCTGTATTAAAAAATATATCATATTTGAAAGCAAGTTTTTTATGAAAATTAGCCCGAATTTTTACTAAAAATGTTGTTTTGAAAATATTTATGTTTTTCTATAAATTATAAATTTTTGTAATATTTTATACACATTTTCTCCAATAACTGGGTAAATAAAATTGAAAAAATATATCATATTTGTAAGAAAGTTTTTTCTAAAAATTAGCTGAAACTTAACAAAAAATTTAATTTTTAGAATAATTCAATAAATTTTTTATTTTTATATGATAATAATATAATAATTATTTAATATACATTTTCTGAATTTTTCTACAATTTTTTTCTCGCCACTAAGAAAAGGGTAAACAAAGTTCGAGCCGCACCACGCAGTCGAATCTAGATCATTTCCGATGCTGGTCTAGTTGTTTTCCCTACTGCCCGCCGGCGAATGCAATGAAAACAATTAAAATCAGCAGCAGCAAAAAGAAGCAACATCGACTGCAACTGCAACTAAAAAGCTGGCCTTCGGCATCGTTTCAAAACTAATTGAAATGCCCTCGCACATGGAGAGAGATGAAAATGGGGGAAGCGGGGTTTGGGAATGTGGATAAAGCGATGACGACTCTATGAACACTTTTGACACACCATAAAAACAAAATTGCATAAATCGCAAGCATTTGGCTGTGCAATTTTTGGGAATATCAACGGGAAGCAGGCCGGGCCTTTTGTTAAGTCGGCTTAAGTTGCCACTGACAGCCAGAGTTTTGGCCATCTAGTGGCGAGTTGGTCAAAAAGCAATTTTATTTATCACCGCACTCCGCTCCGGAGGACACTTCATGGCCAAAGAGAATCAAGACTTGGCCCCGCAGATACGACAGAGATTGCTGGATGGTTGGGTGCTCGGGTGGCTACACTTAACAAAAAAACATTATATAACTCTTAAACCTCGTTGTATTAAAAATATACTAGATGCAGTATACATACAATTATTCAATTCTTACAATATAAATGTAACACTCATCTTATGAAGAGATTTTTAAAACCAAGTTTAGAATTATGTACAAATAGAATAGTTGTGAATGATCTTTTTTTTCGGTGTAGTGGCTAGTGGGTGGTGGGGATTAGTGGGTGGAGAGGCCTCCGATACCTGGAGATGCACATCTGCACACATGTGCTTGGCCACTTCTGACAGATTTCGGGTAAAATAAATTATTAAAAGGCCAGACGTTTGCACACACTCAAATCCGTGCATAAATAGAGCCTGTTTGTATGTGTAAACCAAGGCTCTTCTATTACAATAATGCCCTGCAAAGGTAACATCTATTCCCTTTGTCCATGGGACAAACAATAATAATAACAAATGATGCTTATTATTATTATACCCGTTACTCGTAGAGGTAACCTTAACATCAGTACACTTTCCGACTGATAGAGGAAATTTAAAATTTTTCAAAATTTTTTTTTAAGGGGTAACATTACAAATTTTTGGAAAAAATTTCAAAAAAATAAAAATTTTATCCTGAAATGCCAAGTTATAGGAAATTTAACTACGAGTTCGGGAAGGTATGCCACTCCATATTTGGACAATTATTTTTATTTTTATAGCCAAAATACTGACTTTTTTATTGGCGAAAAACGAGAATTTCGATTTTTGGCAAAATTTTGATTTTTTATATAATTTTGTTTTGCTCTATCTTTTGCAAAAATGATCCAAAATTAAAACGGCGAACTGTTCTGAACAGATATCAACCTCATAATTAAAATTAGTGCACTATCCGGCTGATTTGACAAAATTTAATTTTTTTCAAATTTTCGATTTTTTTGTAAAGGGCTGCATCGCAATTTTTTGCGAAAATTTTCAAAAAAAAATTTTTTTTGCCTGAAAAGCCAAGTTGTAGGAAATTTTACTACGAGTTCGGGAAGGTATCACACTCCATATTTGGACAATTATTTTCATTTTTATAGCCAAAATACTAACTATTTTATTGACGAAAAATGACAATTTCGATTTTTGGCAAAAATTTGATTTTTTCTATTATTTCTTTTTGCTCTAAATTTTGCAAAAATGGTCTTACATTAAAACGGCGAACTGTTCTGAGTAGATAACAACCTCATAATTAATATCAGTACAGTTTCCGGCTGATTTGGGAAATTTCAAATTTTTCTTCAAATTTTCAATTTTTTGTAAGGGGTTGCATCGCAAATTTTTGCGAAAATTTTCAAAAAAATAAAATTTTTATCCTGAAATGCCAAGTTGTAGGAAATTTAACTACGAGTTCGAGAAGGTATGCCATTCCATATTTGGACAATTATTTTTATTTTTATAGCCAAAATACTGACATTCATAAAATATTAGCTTAGAATTAAGTTACGAATAGTTTAGTTACTATGATATTTTTTTCCGGTGTACATTTCGATTTTGTTTGCCTCGACTTTATTAAATACATTTTAAATATATAATAAAATACCCAAGCAGCTGCACTTGTGAATTAGAACAAAACATATATACCGATTTAATTAGCCATCTAAAAGTATGAGATTTTTATTAAAAATTCCCATAGATATTTTTCGTAAATGAAAATGTTTATTTTTCCGCCGCTGCAATCGCATCGCTCGCTCGCCTTAATAGTGCCGCCTAATTGTGTGTTCCCAGTCGCAATCAAATTGATTTATTTCTGGCCTGCCAGAGGACTCGAAAACGAATTCGAAGCATTCGAAAATCGGAAATAGATGATATATATGAGCGATTTAAGTCATCTTGACAGTGGCATTGAGTTGCCGCGAACCTTTAATCAGATGCCACTGCTGCTCTCAGTGGACTTGTGGCCAAAATGTTTTCAATATCATAAATTTTTAAAAATATATCAACCGAGTGTGTGTGTCTGTGAGACAGCACATGTGTGTGTGTGGGCTGGCCGGGCCCGTTAAATTTGAATTTGAATGTGTGCCAACAACTTGGGCGTAGCGCCGTCTCCCGATTTTCGACGTCCGACGTTCGACGACAACTCGACAGTTGCAATTTGTGCGTCGCGGCTCGAACAACGCGTGCCTTCACAGGTTTTATTTATCTATTTTCACTGTAAATTTCACTGTATTTTTTTCCTGTTTTTACTTACTCTACGGTGCAATCTGCTGACACGATTTACGGGCACAATTAATTGACGAGTTGTTAAACATATCTATTAAACGCGCGCGGCCTGTTAAATAACTCGTGTGCAGCGCGTAAAAATTATCAATTAAAATCAATTAACAAGCGGCGGCGGGCGAAATAAATAACAAAAATAAAATAAAATAAAATCAAATTTAAATACAAATAAAAGCGAGATGCCGGGAAGAAAAAAAGTAAACACCGCAGGTAGCGCAGGGGGCGTGGCAGTGGGTGGTTGGGCGGCGGGTTTTGTGGGCATGGCGGATGCATAATTAAAAATTAATTTACCACACAGACAACTGCAAATAGTAACAGTGAAATGAAAAGCACATTTACATGCACATGAAAAAAATATATGTTTTCAAAAATTTCAATTTTTTAGAGAAGAAAATATTTTAATTTCTGATAAATTTTTTAATGTTCCTTTGGAAAATATATATTTTATCAAGACGATCTATAGTTTCATGAATCTATATTTATAATTGTTTTTTAAAAAATTTGTATTTAATTTTGGAGAAGAAAATATTCTTTCTTTTTTGATAAATTCGTTAAAGTCATTTTCGTTAGGAAAATATATATTTTATCAAGACTATCAAAATTTCTGAATGATTAAGGGACATATATATATATATACATCTATATTTATAATGGTTTTTAAAAATTTTATTTTAGAGAAAAAAATATTCTTTCTTTTATGATAATTGATTTAATATAATATTCATTGGGAAAATAGTTATTTTATCATAACTTTATTTAATTTCCTGTATTTGTTTCGTGTGTACTGATTATATATGCACGTGGGAGAGCTTTTATTGACCTGGCAAATACGGCCCACGAGTTACAATCGAGATCCGATTCCGATTCCGTAACCCCCCCGTAAAAGTGGTGCACTACAATTTCGGAGACCATCGAGTCGTATAAAAATTCCTGAAAGGCCGCAACCACCCGAAAAAACAACACAAATCTATTTTGGATATTCTGTTTCTTTTTTTTTCCTGTGGCGATGAAAAGGAAATCGGAGAGTGAACCACTGTGCCGGGTGGTTGGGTGGTTGGGAGGTTGGGAGGTTGGGGTGGTGGGGCGGTGGGTTGGTGGTGCGATGCCATGATGCCACATTGTTGTGTTGTGTTTTGTTTTATTTATAACGGAACGCAATGTGTGCTCGGCGATATTCAAAAGAGTCGCCGCCTATAAATAAGTCGGATATGAATGAGTCCGATATGCAGGCGTTGAGAGAAGCCAGAAGTATGGAAATTGATTTTTCCACACACGAGCTGGCCATGAATCATTATCGAAATCGGTTAGGAGCCCAGTGCCTGGTAATATATCACAGCCAAGGAAATAGTCCACAAATTACACAGAAGACATTCCATTAAATCAAATGTCGCTGAAGTAATCAGATTCAGTTGAATACGAGAGCTTTGTCAACTTTTTGCAGTTGAAAGTGGCATTTTTAAATGTTTGAGACGAAAGTAATCGCCAAGTCGAAGATCAGATACCCTACAAACTATTATGAAGTGCCCAGTTCTTATAGAAAATAATATTATAATATAATATTACCAAATTTGTCACATCATTTTAATAAAATAGGTTCCATTTAATACCCGAAATAGAAAAAAAAAATTTTGAATGATGTATAAATATAGATTTTAAACTACACAGAAGAAAAACTGTCAAAAGATCAAATTGATATATGCAGGACAATTCTACATTCTTTAAAGATCAATTAATTCATATCATTTTGATATGAATAAATATCTTATTGAATCAAAAAATACTTTTTTTTGGTATTTTAAAATAAATTAAAAACAAATTTGACATTAATCAATATGATTTTTATTGATATGAAATAAAGTAGAATTGATCCTATTTCATATCTAATTTTTTTTCTGATTAAGAGATCAGTTTGCTTATATTGGCTCGCCCTCATATACATATGACATAAATTATAATACCCACTGCTAGGGTATAAAATGAGCTTCATCAATTAATTGTGGATTAACCAAACGCTTTTAATTATCCGATAAGTATGCACAGATTTATTTGTGTAGGTCTTGGGTCCATTAACAACATGATTTAAAGATAACCCACTTGTTTATTTTTCCAAATTATATTAATGAAGCAAATCCGTATAAAATTACATTACATTCGATGTGCTTTTAGCAGAGCTTACTGTAAATTAATTGATTGTGAAAAGGGGGTGTAGAGAGTTCCCTGTTGAAAATAATATTGAAATGATTTTAAAAACATTTTATAAGTGGCTACACAGGGAAAAATCTTCTAGTAAATATCAAGTCTAAGTGAATTCAATTTTAACTTTATCAGTTTAAGTTCAGTTTTTAGAAAACAGCAACATTTCAATTTATACATTTTTATTTTTATTTATTTAAAATTACTCAATGCCCATTTTGTCACTGTGTATTAGTTTAAAATTGTTTATCAGAAAGAAAGATATTAGAAAACTTTGGCAACTATCCAGTAAGCATCACATGGAATGAGCTAATTTACTTATGTTTTAAATGCAATTGTACAGCTAAAAGTAGAATTTGGCAACGCTGCACAGCAAATATCGAAACATTTGCTAAAATATTGGAAAGCTAATTTTGTAGAAGGATTTCCAAAGAAATTGGACACCAACAAAAAATTTAGCAAAATAAGTTTAATATAAAAATTTAAATTTAATAAAAAAAAATAAATATTATATATAAATTGAAATTCTAAATTAAATGTTAAACCTTAACATTATTTTTTTATAATACTGCACTTTTTTTTAATGCTATACAAAGTGTTTGATAAGGTTAAACTAATTAAGCTAGCTACCTTACTTCTTTTTATCTGATTATAATCCTAATTTTTATTCTTTTTATATTTTGTATCATCGTTATTCGTTATTAATTTATTTATTCATTATTCAAACCAAATACAAATCAAATTTTGGGATTATATATCTATATATATATATATATAGTAAACCTCAAGATTTATTTTTTGGTATTAAGCAAAGAACATTTTAAGAGTAATTGGCAAATGCGGGTTTTAATCACAGTAGATAGTAGTTTTCCTGGCTTAAATAGCCAGGCTAATAAGCCAGGCAAGTAATGGAAGAACGACAACCGTCGCCGGATGTCGGCCCGATGCATGTCCGTTTGGGCCAAATCGATTGGGACTCCTCTTCGATGTGGGGGCGGCGTACAGGCGAGCACCTGTTGCGGCCAGCTGAGTGGCATTTAAGTGCCAGCCGGTGACAGCGGTGAAGAGTGGGGTGGTGGTGGGATGCTGCGGGTGGGTGGGCCAATGGGGGTGACAGTGGGCCGAACCAGTGATTAATGAGCCAGAGCAGGGGACAGCAATTAGAATACAATTAGCAACGGACGCGCCACCACTAATGAGTGCTCTCATCTCCCCTGTGCTCGTGCTTCCCGCAGAATCACCACAAAAACAGCAACAGAGCCAGACACCAGAGGGGTCAGCAGTCGCGGGAACAGCCTGCGAAGGGGCAGGAGGCGGAGGAGGAGGAACAGCAGGAGGATGCTCCGTTTCGCGTTGCCCAATCGGAGATATATGGCCGATATCTAGTGGCCAGCCGGCAGCTGGAGCCGGGTGAAACCCTCATCCGTGAGGAGCCCCTGGCCATTGGGCCGTGTGTGAGCGGTGATCCTGTGTGCCTGGGCTGCTATCAGCCAGTCACCCTGAAGGCCGAACAGTACCGTTGTCCGCAGTGCGCCTGGCCACTCTGCAGCGCCAGCTGCACGGGCCTCAAACGCACGCATGGTCACACTGACAGCGAGTGTCAACTGTACGCCGAACGGCGGGCGGTCGCCGGCGAACTGCTGACGGATCGCGCCGGTCCGGCGGAAGTGCGCGACCTCTACGAACTGGTGATGATCGTTCGCATCCTCCTGCTGCGCCAGCACGATCCGGAGCAGTTTGCGCTGATCGCCCGCATGGAGTCGCACACGGAGGAGCGGCGACAGAATGCGACGCTGTGGCGCCACTACGAGGAGAAGGTCGTGCAGCGGCTGCGCGGCACGTGGCAACTGGAGGACTTGGAGGCGGAGCAGGTGCACGAGGTGTGCGGCATACTGGACGTCAACTGCTTCGAGATCGGCCAGAATGGCGCCAAGGCGCGGACGCTATATCCGAGCGCCTTCCTGCTCGCGCACGACTGCACACCGAACACGGCGCACACGGACGACCCCAAGTCCTTCGGCATCCTGCTGCGCACCTCGCGGCGCGTGCGCGAGCGGGAAGCGCTGACGCTCAGCTATGCGTACACGCTGCAGGGCACCCTCAAGCGGCGCGCCTTCATGCACGAGGGCAAGCTGTTCTGGTGCCGCTGCCGGCGCTGCGCCGATCCCCGCGAACTGGGCACCGACTGCAGCGCCCTCGTGTGCGCCACCTGCCGGGCGGGATCGGTGCGGCCGTTGGATCCACTGGAGCAGACCGGCGATTGGGCGTGAGTAGAGCAACCGGCGGTAGCGGTGGTGGTGGGCAGTGAAATTCCATTTCTATGACAATTTTAGGTTAATCGATAATTATCGATAATAATAATTGGATCTTTAAATTTAAAAACTCATAATTCGACATGAAAATATGAAAACTCTGAGAGTAAATGGCGCCTAGAAAAAAGGGCCAATATATTTTTAGAATTTCTATTTTTTAAGATTTTTTATTCGAGAGTTACTTAAAACTTATATATTTTTAATTTTTTTATTCCACATAAAATTATGAAAATTCTGGAAGTAGCGCTAATAATACGATTACTATAAGTGGAATTAAAAAAGAAGCAGTAGGATCTTTAAATATAATATTTATTTGAAATTCATATTTTTTTAAATTTTTTTAAAGAAATTGGGTGCTATAAAAAACAATGGTCCGATTGGAATTCTAAATTTAATATTTATTTAACAATTTTTATTTGAATTTTTTAGTTAAAAAATACTCTTGAACTAACTCCTTTAATTCCATATTACAAATGATATAAATGGGATTTCCAAAGAGGACCAATCACTTCTTTAAATTTATTATTTTTTTAGATTTTATATATTAATCGAATTTTACTTAAGTCAAGATTAAAGTTATAAAAACTTATTAAAACAGCTATTTAGACAAGCTGTTCAGGGAGATTTTTTCCCTTTTGAACCTTGAGCTTTCAGATGGGTAAAGTATGTTGTATGTAAAAAACTAGTCAAAGCCTGAATTTCGCACCCATCACTGGCAGTGAGTGGACCCATGGGCCACAGCGGGTTAAAATCTCACACTTTCTTCACCCTCTCTGATTAGCTGCGACCGCTGCTCCCACCGAATCGGTGCCGAGGACGTGGAGCGGAAGCTGGACCGCATCAACGATGACCTGGAGGCCATCGATGTGCACGACATTCCCGGTCTGGAGAACTTTCTCCTAAGGTGCGTAGATCAGTTTAAGAACGAACTGCAAACATAACAAATGCGAATATTGATGGAAAAAAATCTGCACTTACATTTACTACACATGCTTTAACTAATTTGAACAATCATTTTAGCCCGATTCGGCAGTTCAGTCACAAAATGGAAAAAAATGGCCACCTAATTCGAGTGCGACAGCTTTACTATTCTTTATCAAATGCTAAATATTTTAATATTCTTTCATTTTTGAAAATTCTCCTACTTTATCATATCTGTTCCGATATGCACAGTTAGATGTGAAACTGAAATTAATATTTTTCACTTTTTTCTTTGCTTCGTGATTACCAATCAATCGTCCTCCTGCAGATATCGGGATGTCCTGCGACCGAACCACTACCTCCTGCTGTCGGCGAAATACTCGTTGTGTCAGATCTATGGCCGGATCGAGGGATATTTGCTGCCACAGATGTCGCCCGAGGATATTGCCCGCAAGGAGCGCTACTGCCGGGAGTTCCTGGAGATCGTCGACGTACTCGATCCGGGACTAACGCGTCTGAGAGGTGAGTGTCTCAAAGATATTTTCGATATTTTTACAATCCCGATTCTTTTGATGTTTTTAAAATATCGATTTTTTTGATATTTTCACAATATCGATATGTTTGATGTTTTAACAATCGCAATATTTATGATATTTTTACAATCCCGATATTTTCGATGTTTTCAAAAACCCGATATTTTCGATATTTTCACAATATCGATATGTTCGATGTTTAACAATCACAATATTTTCGATATTTTCACAATCCTGATATTTTTAGAATATCGATATTTTAAGGAAAACACTTATCAAATATATTCAAATAGCAAACTATCGATATATTTTCAAGCTCTAGTACCTCATTAACCATTTTTTTTTTTTGGCAGGACTCATCATGTACGAGCTGCATGCCCCCGTAATGGTGCTCGCCCAGATGGCCATCCAAAATGGACAGATCTCACGCCAGGAGTTTCAGCGGCGACTCAAGGAGGTCGTCAAGCTGCTTCAAGTCAGCCGGGACATCCTGTGCATGGAGCCCGAAGGATCCACGGAAAACGAAATGGGACTGGCGGCCGCCGATGCTCTCAACAAAATGGGCTGCTAGCCGCCAAAAACTGTTTGTAAATTATCTGAGTTTACGCCAAAAGTAAAATGTATCTCAAAATAAAAATAACGGATAGTTTTTATTAAGTGATTGATTAATGGTTACAATAATAAAATTGTTTTGTAATTTGAAATTATTTTTTTATTTTGTCAAATTTAAAATGGTATACATTTTTGATATAAATCGGTTTGAAAAATTCCAATCCCTATTTTCCTAGTTAAAAAAATTTAATAAAAAAATAATAATATTTTTATGGCGCCCTCTGGAGGATTTATTATTTTTTAATTGGTTAACGGGTATCTAATAATCGAATATAACTGCATAGTTAATATACTTAAAAAAAAGTAACCATAATAAAATAATACTATTTTTAGTGGCGCCCTCTGGAGGCATTATTATTTTCAAATTTGTTAAGGGGTATCTGATAGTCGAATATAACTGCTTAGTTAACAATTTTCAATTCAATGTTGATTTACTCTCAGCTTTATTACAAAAATCTACTGCCGCTGCTGTGGAATAGAGAGCTTACAGCATATTGATTCCAAACTTCAACTTCCTTCAAAACTTATTTAGTGCTCTCCGCCTCACTCCATCGCTCTTCCGCCTTGGCAATTTTTTGTTGAAGAATGTCAATAAGCGAAAAACTCAAAGTGCTCCGACAACTCAACAGTTTTTGAGTTCAGGCCAGAAAAGTCCGCGCCGCCTAATTGTGAGCCCAGGAAAAACGCAGGAAAAGTCTGGAAAGCGCAGCGGCGAGACAAAGAAAACTTAAGTCTGCCATCCGCCATCCGCCACTGGGATGAATGGAGCTGAAGCTTAACCAGAAACAGAACCAGAACCAGAACTTTTCCCAGTCAATGTTAATTAATGGACATTTTGGCATTTCACTCGATTCAGCAAAGGTCGCCATGACGTTGAGTCATTAAAAGTGTCACCGAACATCAGCCGAGGATACCTTGAAAGTCGGGGGATTTAAGGAGACCGAACAACAATGGTATCTGGCCAGAAAATCCTTTGTCTTGAGGAGAAAAGCTGCCCTAAGACGCAAAACACAATTTTGAATGCATTGAATTTTTATAATCATCCACATTGTGGCCACATGCAGATAAGGTAGCTGCACTTTCCGCTGCAGGTATGTTATAAATGTGTGTGTGTGTATGTGTATGACGACAAAGGGGCTGCAACACGCCCCACAAATCACCGAGCATATATGTAGCTACATATAAATGTAGATGTGAGCAGACAACCATGTATATGACATCACCAAGGACATAAATGAAACAAAAACATCAAAGAAACTATAAGAGCATGAAGCCTAAATGCCCTTCGATAAGCTCATCTTGATGATTTTTTCGTGATCATAAAGATATCTTAATTTAAAAATAAATAAAAAATTAATAAAGAAAATACAAATAATAAACTAAGATATTCACTCTATATAGAACTCATATTGCAACCCAATGTTTTCGTTTTTGGCATTAAAATATTCATTTTCCTTTTAAAACTGTTTTAAATAATTTTTAAAAAATAAAAATAAAATAAAAAATTAATTTATCTATTTATAAAGTAGCCAAGAAAAATAGTATATTTATTTTCAAAATGATTTAAAATTATTAAGTTATAAAAAAATCTATTGGCGAATTTACTATTAAAAATAATAATTATATTTTTAAAATTACAATTGTTTTATAAATATTTATGTAAAAAATTAACAATAAAATAAACAACTATTATCCAATAAAAATAATTTATCTATAGATAAATTTACCAAAAAATGGTTATTAACACTTGCTTAATATAATAATTATCTAAATCTCAATTTGAGTCAAACCTTGTGTAGAAATCCATAAGCTCTTTTACTTAGAACGAATCTAGCAAAAAGCGGCTAGAACTAAAAGCGTACGATAAATATAAATTGCATTGTGCAATAATCTTCAAAGTGCAACAAAGTAAAAAAAGCAACAACATCGTCTGCAGATGCAACAACAATGGCGGCAAGAAGGACGACAAGGCGCCACGCACACACTCGCAGCTAAAACACACACACACACACACACGTATGCAGGAGCACAATGAGATGTTGCCGCATAAAGCCACATAAAAAATAAGACGATGGGTGGAATGAGAGAAGGGGAAAGGGGGTGTATGTTTTAAGGAGGTGTATCCCTGTGCCAGGATACAGCAGGAACAGCCGCACAGAGTAAGCGAGGCGGTGGGTGGGCAAGTGGTCCACGTGGATTATCAGGACCCCGGCTCTAGACTCTGGATACTGGTTTCTGGATTCCGGATCTGGGTCTGGATCTGGGGTAATGTTTTGCCACAAAGCCAAGGACATTGACGTGGCAGCCAAGGGACGAAAGAGGAGCGGCAGAGGACGAAAAAGTACCAGCCCAAATGACTCGCAATTGTTTGCCATTTTCCCCCATTTTCCATTCACTCTCATTGTCCGCTCACCTGTTTTTCCGTCTGTTTGAACAAAGGGCAGACAAGGTACAGTTGTGCTCGATAGGCAGAGGCAATCGGTTTATCGGTAAATGGCCATTGTCCAATTAAGCTTCCACATTCGACCATTTTTGCGCTTAAAAAGGTATAAATGCAACTTAAATTGCTTTTTACAGGAATGAAAAAGGGATTTTAACTGGAAAAGTTTTATACAATCTGCGTTAAATGCAAAAAAATAAATAAAAAATTGAAGAATAAGACTTATTTTGTATTTTTTGATTTTTTATTTCAATTAAAAAAATAAAAATTGCAGAATAAATATTATAATAATAATTGGAAAATAATTGTTCTATTTTTTTCAATTTTAGTTATTATTATACAAATTAAAAGAAAAACCTTCTTTTAATACATTTTTTTTTATAAAAATCCAAAAAATATTTTCATTTTTTTTCTACACTGTTTATAATAATAATTTATTTATTTCGTTATTTATTTATTACTTATTTACTATTATAATCTTCAACTCATCTTCAAGAGTGACAAGAAACCCCCCTTGCTCGGCGCCTGAGTCAGGGACCGCAACATTATGGCAGCTAACGGTGAGCCGATGATGCCGAGTATTCTTTGTATTTACTGCAGCGCCACAGCAAGGAAGCGGCGATGGCAAGGATAGCAGCGACTGGCAGGACAAGGACAGCCCGTGGAACAAGAGCGGCAACGGCAGGGGAAGAAATCTGAGGCAAGAGGACTGCGCTCAGCTCAACACTGGCTATCAAAAGTGTTGCTTATTAAAATAAAATTTATTGCTTGTTTGCAGATAAAAATGAAGACAGAAGCACCAGCGCCGAAGCTCTGCAGCTGCAGCTGCATCTGCTCCATAAAAGTGTTAAAACGATAAGCGGAAACAGGAAGCAGCGCTGCAGGATATGTCCCTACTCCCTCCCACACGCCACCTGAAATGGCAGTTCGAGGAGAGCAGCTCTTGAGACCCCAAAAAATGCCAATGGGGGAAGTGCAAGGGGAAAGTGGGCAGCAGCTACTTGGACACGGCCTCTGAACAGCGAAGGGAAAAAGCCCATCTACTTGGACAGACCCTTTCGAGAGCCTGTCTAGACGAATGGCCAAAAAAGAGTGACAACTTCGATTGGGAAGGTTGCATTGCAAAAAATCAAGTTCTCGATGGAGTGGAACCCTCTTGCCAACCGAAAACATAGTGACACTGGGAAAATAAACCCTAATAGCTAAAGAAAAATCAGGAAACGTCGCTTTTTTTATATGTGAACAATTGTTTTCATTTTTATAGCCCAAATACTGTTTTTTTATTGGCAAAAAAACCGATTTCCATTTTTGGCAAAAATTTGATTTTTTGTGTAATTTTGTTTTGCTCTATCTTTTGCAAAAATGATCCAAAATTAAAACGGCAAACTGTTCTAAACAGATAACAAACTCATAATTAATATTAGTGCACTCTCCGTCTGATTTGACAAAATTTAATTTTTTTCAAATTTTCGATTTTTTTGTAAGGGGTAGCATCGCAATTTTTTGCGAAAATTTTCAAAAAAATAATTTTTTTTGCCTGAAATGCCAAGTTGTAGGAAATTTTACTACGAGTTCGGGAAGGTATCACACTCCATATTTGGACAATTATTTTCATTAAAAAAAAAATACTAACTATTTTATTGACGAAAAATGACAATTTGGATTTTTGGCAAAAATTTGATTTTTTGTATAATTTTGTTTTTTTGCAAAAATGGTCCAAAATTAAAACAGCGAACTGTTCAGAGCAGATAACAACCTGATAATTAATATTAGTACACTTTCCGGCTTTATTATAAGACCTATCTTTCAAGTTTGATAAATACCAATGATATATGTATAAGTATATAATATCCTAGATTAGCCTACATATTGAGATTGGGGATCCATTTCCGCTCAGTGTAGCTCAGTGAACTCTTTGTCGGCTGTCGGTTGTCAGGCAGAAGTTGACAAGTTGACCAGTTCACAAATCGCCTAGTAATTCGATTTGCTGGGATGTCCTCGCATCGTCCTCGTCCTTGTTTAGTCATCCCTTGGCCATCCTCTAGTAGTTGTTGTAGACGAACTCGCTGAGGAGCGAGTTGTTGGGACCGTCGCCGCCAGCGGATCCACCGCCCGTGGATCCCGCGGAGCCATCCTGTTTGTTGCGCAGCAGGCGGTGTCGGAAGTGCATGGTGCGCAGGCGCTGCATCCGACGCTTCAGGTTGCAGTAAACCGGACAGCAGTCGGGGAAGGGCTTGTACATCAGCTCCTCCTCATCGCCCTGCTCGCACTGGTCGGGCAGGATGTCCAGGCAGCTGGAGAAGACACAAACGGGCCACACAGCCGGGCATTAGTTCGGGTTAAGATTGTAAGGAATCAAGGGTAGGACAAGATCGGACATGCACAAACATGCTCGGAAGGGAAGGTAAGTGAGTGAGTGCACATGCTTAGCTAGATAGAATTGCATTGGTCAACTACTCATTCGGCCTAGACATTTTTTCCACTACGAAAATAGACCTGGAGCGAGGCATTATGTGGTTGTTCTCGCAGAAGAGATTCGAGCACAGGCTCAGCAGGACGAGGCGGCGGGGCAGGAACTTCGACTGCTCCCACATGCAGCGGCGAAAGGTTCCTGCAACAAAGTAGCGTTAATATTTATCATATTTTCAAAAAAAAACATATCTAAAATACTATTTAATATTATAAATATTATTACAAATTATATAACACAGATTTTAAATTTAGATCTTTACTTTTTTAATCCCAGGTTTTTTTTTGAATGTACTAAGCTTATAAAACTACTGTCCTAAACACTTGGCATCATTTAAAAAAATTAAAAATAAATTTAGTTAAGTTTTTGCATTCTTTTTAGAAATATTTTGTATAATAATATTAAATATTTATTAAAAAAAATATTATACAATTTAGTTAATTTTGAGTAGTGTTTCTAACTGTTAAGGAATGGTCTATAAAAAAATATAATATTTTAAAATAAGTTTAGTTAAATTTTGGGAGACTTTTTAGAAATATTTTGTATAAAAATATTTATTAAAAATAAAAAATATTACAAAATTAAATTTAGTTAAATTTAGGTAGTGTTTCTTACTGTTCAGGACTGTTCTGTATAAAAATATAATATATAAAGAGTACCAACTTCAGGTATTTCACAATCGCACTAATTAATTCTACAAATTTAATTAAATTCTGATTTTCTATAATTTTCTATAATTTTTAATAATTTTTTTATATATTTCTATATTTCTATTCCTGGTTTTCAATGGATTTTCTCTCAGTGTACAGATCACAATGGACAACACACTCACGCAGCACACTGTTGTCGTTCTCGCCGGAATCCTCCTGCGTGTTGTAGTTGCGCTGCAGCTGGTAGTGCTTCATGTGGAACTGGCCGAAGCCAAGGACACCCACGAGGGTCAGGCACAGCAGGACCCAGATCTTCTCCAGCTGGTACATCTCGGTGACTCGGCTGGCGGGTGCAAACTACGCGCTAAGCTCACACCATTCCATAATCCCATAATCCCACAATAATGCCATAATGCCGTAATGCCACACAAACCGAAGGCACACGGGCATTATTTAGTCGGGCATTACGTATACGCAACGTCTGACGGCATTCTCACTGCCCTGCGACTCTGTGTACTTGTATGTGGGTAGTTAAATTGGCGTTTGTGCCACGGCACTTGATTAAATCAAGAATAAAATTGCAATGCAAATTTTGCGTTTTACCCAGACCGATGCCCCAAGCTCTCGCCCATGATTAATGCCCCCCATCCGAAACCATTCCAATCCAAGTCCATGCGAGGCGTTGCTGCGCAACGAGAAACCAACGCAGATTGGACCGAAACGAAACAGTTTGTCATCATAATATTTGCTTGTTTTCCAGCAATCGCAATAATGTCAAGTGCAAGTTTTGTGGGTCACTGAAAAGGCAACATCGCATATAAGCATGCAAATGGCGATCTGTTTATTGTTTAGGGCTTGCCAGGGAATGCGATTATTGTCCTGCAAACTCACATTAAACAGAAAAGTGATCATAAAATGTAAAAAAAAATTAAAAATGAAATAAAAAAAAATAATAATAATAAAATAAAATAAAAAGAAAAGAAAAAGAAAAAAATAAAATAATAATAAAAAAATAAAACTTAAAAAGAAAACAAAATAAAAAGAAAATTAAAATATATTTATTTATTTAAATAAAATTATAAAAAAAACAATACAAATTTGTACATCTTAAATTTATATTTAATTTTCATTCCTGTCACTTAAAATGTTTAAATTATTTATTTTTCCACTCATTAAATCTGTTATTTAAAATAATCACTTTAATTTTTATTAACCATCTCATGGTTAATTCGTTTTGAAGTTGACTGCCCTTTGACCCATATGAAAACAGTTCATTGGGGAATTTTTCGGGGACCCAGCTTCGCAATGCATTCTCAAGATGCGAGTACTTGTAACCCATCTTTTTTTTGCTCTTTGCCCCTTACATTTTTTTACTGTTTTTTTTTTTTTGAGTCACTGTTGGGGGGCGTGGTCTGTCAACTCATTAGCTGGGTCCTTATCCTCCCCCCGCACTCCTTCCCCCCTCTCACCCACTGTTCCCTGTGGAAACATCGTCCTGCCAACAACCTTAAGTAGCTTAAAAGCTTTTTTTCCGAGCTGTCCCATGCAAGCAGAACCAAAGGAAAACTTCAGCGATGCATTAGGAAATAATGTCTTAGTTGCTTCTTCGGTTTTTTCTTGTCATTTCTCGAGCAAAATGATTGAAAATATCATAAAAACTGAAAAACGCTTTTAAACAGAACAATCGCACCGTTAATTTCTTTATTTTATTTACACATATTTTCCATTGTAATTATTGGGTTGAGAACGAATTAGTTTACTTAGATCTAGTTTTAAATTATTAAAACATTTTTTCTCAGTTTCTTAATTAATATTAATTACTAATATCAAATTTTCGTAGTTTTTTAATAACTTTTTTTATTTAATATTTTTCTTTTTTATAAATGTTATCCTTTTTTTTCTAATTAATTATTTTTTATAATTTGATGCAATTTTTCTTAGTTTTTTAATTACTACTAATTACTAACATACAATTTTCGTAGTCTCTAAAAACTGTTGTTATTTTTTAAAATATTTTTTTATTAATTTAAAAAAAAAATTATTTTTTTTTAATTTTTTGTAATACTCTTAGATATTTTTTTTATGTTACGATCAAAGGTATATACCTATGTGATATTGGTGCACCTCGGAGGATGGGAAATCTGTTCCCCATCGACTTGTCCATCTGCCAATTGGGCCACATGTGCTCCCATCTTGGCCCGGAAATTATCAGTGCGGCTTGGGATTGGAATTGGGATTGGAAATGGGACTGGAGATTGGGGATTGGGCCAAAGTTTTCGGTGGCAGCTGCTTTGAGCAGTTGGCCTGCGGCTGTAGCCGGTAACTGGATAACTGGATAGCTGGTTAGCTGGTTAGCAGAAGGAAAACTGCAGCGGGATGGAAAGTAAAAGTTGCATCGCTGCACGCACCAATACTTCAAAACTTTCCGGGGGGATGAAGAAAAACACTGGGAGAAGTGGAAAACAACATTTTTGAAAACTTCAACTGGCAGTTGGAGAGACGCGCGACTCGCTGGGAAAACGGAGAAAGGCGGAGAGCAAAGCTGGGAAAGCTGGGAAAACTGTGAAAACTCCTCTCTCTCTCTCTTTTGGATCGAAACGACAGCGGCAGCGGCAGCGCTTTATTTATACTCGGTCGTACACTTTCAACTGTCTGCAAAATCGTATAAATAATTTCTTGGCTTCTTTTCTTTTGCCATTTTTGAAGCATGCACTAACGAAAATGATTACAAACTTTTCCCAAATGACATCGTAAAAAGTTAAATAAGTTTTCAGCAGCGGGGTGGAGGGCACTGCAAGTACAGCAAGTGGGCAAAACGACACGCTAAGTGCTAGCAAATTCCATGCGTAATTGCATTCTGAATATTTATTTGCCAGAGTTGCAAAGTTGCGGGGTTACGAAGTTGCAACACACTTTCGAATTTCTGTTTTTTTTTTTCCTGCGGGGGATTCCCCATCGCTTTTCACTCACTTCAAGCGGAAATCGCGCATATGTCACGTATACGCAGCGGTGTACGGCGCTAGAATTAGCTGCGCACTGAAGAACCGCTCAGAACAGAAATCACCTGGGAGACGCCCTAATTTAATTTATTAGGACTTTTTACTTTGCAAGCATACTTGCGGCGGTTTTGAAATTAATCATATTCCACGTTTGTTCGCAAAGTTTGCTTTTCATTTTTTAATATCGCGCATACGACGCGGTGAACATGCATATGGGTTGCTTGGTAGTGTGCTTCCATGAAACCAGCAAAGAGATTTGATTTGATTTAATTTATTTGTTTTGATAACATTTTCAGGATTTCTTTGGCATTATCACAATAATAATTTGGCAGTATTTTTTTAATTTTTAATATTTTCTTTTTTAATTTTAAATATTTAAATATAACCTTTTCTCTTATAGTAATCCTATTTTTGATTTTATTTAATTTATTTGCTTTAATAAAATGTTCAGGTTGTTTGGCATTATCACAATAATTTTTTTAAATATTTATTATAATTTTTTTATTTTATTTTGTTAAATATTTTAATATTTATTTATAGCCTTTTTTCTTATACTAATGCTAATTTTAAATCGTTTTCCAAGGTTTCTACCGCTTCCATTGAGATCTCAGGATCTATTCAAGCTGAAGTATTTCACATTTCATTAAGAAAAGTTAATAGTTTAAGTTTCCATAGAGATCTCAGGTTCTATACAAGATGTAGATATTTTAAATTTCATTTACAAAAGTTAAAATTCTCATTTAAAATATTCATTTTAATATCCACCATTGTGAAAGTATTAAATATAACTTTAAGCAGGCAAAGTACCATAAATTGCGAGGCGCCAGTATACAAAGGCGGTTGCCGCAATGACAGCGTACCCACCCATACCACCCAACCCACCACCCACCGCCCACCGCCCACCAAAGCTGGTGGATCCCGCTGTGTTTTATATTTAGAGCGGGCAACAATTAAGTTTGTAAAAGTTAAAAGTTTTCCAGCGACAACATTGTCTGCGACGACCTTTTGTTTGCACGTGGCTGTTATCCACTTCCACTTCCCCTCCCATTTCCAATCTCCCTTCCGCTTCCAGTCCCATTCCGCTTGGCCAATTCCACTAAGCCACATCGCTGCTGCTAGACCAACTCGAGATCCTGGTGGCGTGGGGCGTTTGGGTCACCTGGACGTGTTGTTGTGGAAGGCGTAAACTGTATTTTTATGACACTAAGCAAACAATTAACTCGAGCGGCTAAGCATTAGAAAAGGGTGTCAAAATACACTGACAGAAATAAACGTATTAGGGATTTCAAAGAAATAAAAACAGCAAAAAATGAAAAACATATGAGAAAAATATTTAATCTATTTAAATAAACTTTATTTAAATAAATTTGAGTATTTGCTGATTTTAATTATTTTAAATTCAAAACAATTTTTTTAAGTTAAAAATATTAAATAGAACTAATATAGTACATTTAAAAATTACAGACTTTGATTTTTTATGAATTTATATTTTAAAATAATATATTTAAAGTAAATATAACTAACACTTTACCTTTAAATATTTTCAATTAAATCAGCCAACTAAATATTAATATTAATTTTAAATATAATTTTTTTTATTTTGAATTTTTAAAATTTTATATGCATAAATTAATTTTTACTATGTCATTTTTTTGCTGGATAATGGATTACTAGAATTAAATAAGATAATTAATTTTTAAAAATTAAACCAGTAACCAGAACTTTAATTGATTTTTCTGTTTAATTCAAATCCAAACTAAAATCCATAATTCAAAACATTAATGGGTATTTACAAAGTTAATTAATTTTTCCGTTTCACAAATATTCCAAAATTCTAGGCATTAATTTCTCCAAGTAAATAAATATGTAGGTAAGTAAATAAATATATAAATAAAAAATAAATAAATATATAATTATTCTGTGATTTTTCCCAGTGTACAGGTAACCACGGAACCATGGAGGATGGTCCATCTGCTAACAGCTTTCGCAAGGATCCGCCAAGACAATGGCCAACTGATATCGCTAGAAGTAACCCCCTCCCTTGTTACCCCACCCCCTGCGAACACTTTTGAAGCGCGATGAGCCCACGCCCACTCGGCCACGCCCCCCAAGGGCCAGTTGGTTACTTTATTTTTGGGCCCGAGAGTCAATTAGAATGCTAATTTGTATGCAAATATTTGTGAATTGAATGAGGTTGTTTTGGGCGGGTGTGTCTCCAGTATTCAGTATTCAGCATCCAGTGTTCAGTATCCTGGTATCCCGTATCTGGTCCTTTTGTGCCCATGCCCTTTGTTTATTTGTTTGTTTGTCCTTTATTACGAAACCGGAAATAAACTAAAAGCCAGCCGAAATGGAAAGTGAAGGAAATTGCCTGCAGCTGCGGCGCCGTGGCAATGAACACCTCTCTCCCAGAATCTCGAGTCCTTCGAGTGGCATGTGGAGCGAGCGGTCGCCAGAGTCATTCATCATAAACGCCAGGAGATGTGCGATTTTAGGGCAATCAGCCTGAACGATTGTCTGACACTGGAGGGCACTATTTACATAGAATAATACCAAGCTAGTCCACTTGGCCAAAAAGGTGGACTGCAAACACTTGACTTGACTGGGCAAACGCAGAAGAGGGTTAACTTTCGCACAGGAAATATATTGTAATTGGTTGGATAAATAATCCTACAAGATTAAACAACCTTAAGCTAATATATACTGTGCTTATACGATGCCAAATTCATGTAATCATTTCAATCACTTCACACTCTGGTAACTCTGTAAAAATGATAAACGTTGCCAGATCGATAGAAATTAACAAATTTGTCTTGCCCTTGACAGGTTATTTATCCACTTGGGGGCATTAAAAACAAAAATTATATTTTAATAACAGCACTAGTATAATTGCACTTTGTATAACTTTTTTGTTAAAAAATAATTAGCTATGACGCGAATCACATCAATTTTTTATCGGTCCGGCATCTCCATCAACTGAGAGTGAATAAAATCATGAATTTTGGCTGTGTCGCATACACAGTGATTTATTTTTATTTCACGCTTTCGAGAAATCATGAATTTCATAGTATAAACATAGTAACATTTGCTTTTGTAAAGTTACGAAGCATGCTTATCTTTGCTTTAGCCACACGTCTTCTTTGTGTCCCTTGATCTGCTTTGTTTTTGTCTTTCCTATGAAAGCATGCTTTTTAAGCACTGCTGATTAAAACCAATTAATTTTATAAAGAGAACCCATAAATTCTGCCAAAACTTAGCCGTTGAGTGCTCTTAACACTTCACACTTTCGACAGAGGCAAACGAATGGATTGTTTTATGCAGTAACCCATATTTATTGAAGCATACAGTTCTTAGTCACAGATAGCACTCAAAAAAAAAAGAAGAAGAGAAAGGCAGGGAAGTCAGAGGAAGAGCAGCTGACCCTCCAGGAGTTGGAGGAGTGGGTCAGTACTGGGGCTCCTTGCCAAAGAAGGAGAACGTCTCGTTGCACCGAATTTCGTAGCAGTCCGGAAAGGATGTGAAGTGCCTCGATAAGCGCAGATCGAATATGAATTCGCAGTACGGATAGCTGAAAGTTAGAAGCAGAACACTGAGAGCCACTTTGGATGCTATGTAGGTGATGTGATGCATTGATGAAATATTTATTCCGATAGCGAGTTGGCAGCTCCACAAGGATGGAAAAAAGAATGATGCCAAACGATTCCAAACAATGCTGCCAGCCATTTTAATTGTTATGCAATTCAAATGCCGCACATAGGAGGTGCCATATATATGTATGTGTGCTTTTCGCCCCGAGCTCAAGTCCGAAAAGCAAACCCCAAGCAAAAGCCAAACAAGTTTATTTTAAAATGCAATTCACACTACAAAATAACAGAGGCGTGCATAAATTGCAAATTGCTTGTTCTGGCTGGCTATTTCAATGGCAGTGGGTGGGTTGATGGCTGGGTTGGTTGGTATTTATGGTTCCTCGTTTGGATGCTGGATGGGTGAGAATGGTTGTGGCTGTGGTGATTGTGATTGTGATTGCATAACTTACATTGGCGGAAACCAGAGAAAGCAGCGATATGTGCAGAGTATGCCGAAGGGTCGCTTAAATTCTCCATCTGGCGTTTGAATCGAGCCGGAATTGTGCTTCCTCCAGCACTGCGATGCCCAGCCTGAAAAATTGGGTAACAGTTACATCTCTGAACTTAACCATTGAGTGTGGGAGTTTTGTGTTTTTGTTTGCTTTGAAGTGGAAGTGACTAATCTGTGTGCCGGAGTCCTTGTTGCGTAAGGACTTCAACTGCCAATTAAGCCCAAAACATTCCCCATTCATTTGTCCGACTTCACTTTTCAATTTTCTTTGGGGCACTACAAACGCTTTTAGGAGAATGCAAATCGCTGGTACATTGTTTTTATCGGATTCCAAACTAAAGCTCGATGGGATTATTTTTGATTGGCTACTGGGGATTATTGGTGGTAGGGCACTCGAGTCTTAAGAGGCTAGAAGTTGTATTAGGTTCAAGTTTAATTTGTTTAGCTTTTAAAAATCCAGAAAAAATACATTAAAAAATATTACATAAATATTTAAAAAATAATTTAGACTTGGGACTTTTTTAAAATGTTTTTAAAAATATTTTTTTTTATTAAATTCGTAATTTTTTTTTATTAAATTCGTAATTTTTTTTTTATTAAATTCGTAATTTTTTTTTTTTTTGTGCACTTAAAAAAAATTGCAAATATATTAACACATTTAATGGAATATTTTTATTCAGTTCAAGTCCTCTGTTTTAGTTACTTCCTGTGAGGTTATAATAGTAAACAACTCAGTTGATTTCGTATATTATCTTTTAACCAGTTACGGAAATAGTCAGTTGGCCACACGGCGTATGCGTAACGCAGTTTCTTGTAGAGCCCCTGACGTCACAAGTCATAAGTTTCACCACAAAACACCCACTCAAAAAAAAAGAAGAAAAACATTGGAGAGGAATGTGGAGTAGGTGATTGGGACTACGTACTTCCATAGTTGTAATCACACAAACAGCAGAGGATTAACAGCAGAACAAATGCGATTGTTGTGGTGCTTTTGCGTGTGTGTATTGCAGTTATGGATGCTGATGCGGCTGTCGTGGATTTTGTGGTTCTCGCTGTCGTTTCTGTTATCGATTTTGCCATTGCACAACAATCGTAATTATATCCGCCAAAATCGGAATCACAAGCCAATTCAGAGGCTGAAACTGAGGCTGCAGATGATGGAACAACTGAGTGCGAAACTGAGCCTGCCATGAAAGCGACCAGCGACTTCGGACGCCTTTGGTTGCCTTCGAATGCGATGCGTAAATGTCTCGGCGCGGTTTTAACCGCCGCCACCGATGGATGTCGCGAGTGTGCCGAAAATCGCCAGCGAATTTCAAGCAAGCGTATCCAAAATGGAACGAAAAAATGCGCGGGGAAAACGAACAAATAATAATAAAAAATAATACAAATAAACAAACGGCAAAGAAATGCCACGAGTTTGAGCTGTTTGTGCGCCTAAATTGATGCCAATTGATAAATTATCGCATGCGACTGTGTGGGTATGCGACCCCATATCTGCCGCCTTCTTCTCCGTTTTCTGCACCTCCTGCTCTCTAATGTGATTACCACACGGAGAGAAATGTTTCCTCAATAGAATTAGCTTTCTATTGCATATGATTGAGTGATTTTTAAGTTATCCTAATGAAAATAAGAAAGTATTTCCATGCTGAAAGCTAAATAGCAATAATGCCCCACGCTGGGCGCCAAAATAAATTTTTTTTGGCTGTTTTTACAAAGTGACTTTACACAAACTGTATTTAGATTTATTCCTAACAGAAATAATGCAAGTCTTGATAAAACAAAACATATTATCACGCTGAAAACTAAATAGGAGTGATGTCCCACGTTGGGCGCCAAAAATATATTTTTGGCAATAATGCGAGTATTGATAAAACAAAACCAATTATCACGCTAAGTGAAAATAGCATTATAATACAAAATAACATATGTAGTAGATTAATATCATAAAGTGTTGCTTAATTTCCAGGTTTCCCTCAGTGCAAACCGAAAGCAATAGGGAGAGTCAGTCACACTTTGCAATCCTCGCTTTCCGTTTCGGTTTCGTTTTCGGTTTCCATTTCGGTTTCAGTTTCGGATCTCATGGGATTGTAGTTGCGGCTGTTGGCACCTTTTGTGTGGCAAATCAGTCGGCTATCGCCCAATTCAGGTGAAGAAGGGGATGGCTGGCTGGGGGAATGAGATGGGGCGCTATGAATGCATAAACCAGGGGATGCAACATGTTTGCTGTATTCGCTAGGTCACTTAAAATCGGTATAATCGGTCAATCACTCAATCAGTTAATCAATCACTCTACTGAAATGCAAAATTCCAGCGTTTGCAATGCTAAACTGTGTTATGAATCATGAATAAATGAGGTGATTCATGCAGAGCCTGATAAAATTGTAGTGAATGGAATGTTTTTTTGTTTTATAATCAATAGTATCTCAGAACAAGTTTAAATTATTATCTATATCTATAGCTTTAAAGATATAGCTATTTAGAATTCTGGTTGAAATAGTTAAGTGGCATAATTGATTATGATCTGTTTACATGGGCACTCCGCTTACAATGCCCGGCTTCGAGTTTACCCCAACAGATAGTTGCACAATTCTCGTCGTAATGCGCAATTAATTTGTTTATAACTATTTAAAAATAATCTAATTCCCAGAATCCCCCAGAAATTGCCGTAATTTGCCAATCAACATTGAAATAGAAGCCACCGCCACCGCCAACGCAGGCAATGCAATCAAGCTAACTACGCACTACGCACTACGCACTACGCACTACGTGCTTCCCCAAGCGATCCGAGATCTCATCACCCATCATAGTATATATATATATATGTATACACCCTTTATATGGTGATCTAAAACGACCACGACCCAAATCCAAATCCCAGTTACGAATACACTCATGACTGAGTGACAGATGCGAACCAAACGAAACGAAAGCAAACCGAATCGAGTTGATCTTCTGCCTTCTGGTGCGCGGGTCCGTTGGCCTTCAGCGATCAATGCCATTTCGTTTGATTCCATTAAAGTGCGGCCCCATCTGGCCCGGGCCAAAAATGGAAGCGTGTGAGTATTGTAGCTCCTCTTCTTTTTGGAATTTCACAACCCCCTCCAAGTTTTCTAGAGGAAGGGAGGTTTTGGATTCGGAATGGGAACCCTTTTGGCAGGTGCGCGAGTTAACAGCTCCATTGACTACAGCCACATAATTTATCTTATTTTTAGCGAGCACCTGACAACCGAATTTCCCGCAACCCCCCTCCCCTCCCCCATTCAGAGTGCCGAACAGGGTACACAAATTTTCAGGAAACGCTTTGGCATAACTTTGACTGGCTTATAAATGTCGAACGATTTATTTGCGGCCGTTGGCGTGGGCCAGGAGTTTAGTTTCGGGTTCAGTTCAGGCACCATCGCCATCGCCATGGACTAACCAAGTTTGGTTAACTCCCACTCCCCGCGTCAGGCTGCGTCGCTTTTTGGGCCATCAAGCTGAGCGGATATATCGCTTTTAACCAGGCTAAAAAGCTACTGGGAACGGCAACTGAAAGCGAAGCGAAGCGAGGCGGTGCAAAAAATGACGTCGATAACAAAGTGTTTCAAATTTGTTTACTACAAAAAGTGGATTGCTTTTTGGCCAGGCTTACAGGTATGTATGGCCAGGTAATTGGGCGTGGCCCCGCCCACGCCCCCCGGACAAAGCGGAGGGCGTGGCTGGCCTGGATGGGCTCCATTGATAGCTTTTGTGGCTTTTCAACTTTGCCATCAAATGGAGTGCGAACAGCACTGTTGACTCTTTGGCTTTATCGCAACTTTAAGTGAGACACCAGACGTAAACTTTGCCCCAGAATATGTTACCAGGTAGCCCTCTCCTAATCCGATATGGAATTGGGATAGACAAGGGTTCAAAGATTCATCGCAAGGAAAAGCATTCCAGTGGCAATTAATTAAAAACAGGGAAATAAGAGATAGACATCCAAAACATATTACTTAGTTATAGAGATAGATGATTAAACTTCACATAAAATGCAAAAAAAAACATTTCTCAATTTTTTTGACGAACTTTCAAATTTGATCTTCAAAAATATCAATATTCTAAACCGATAATATGGATGTTTTTAAGCACACAGTATATATCGAGAAGTAGGAAAGGGGAGATAAGATAAACTTACCTTTATTTTGGCATTTTATATCTACATTTTCAAATCAGATTACTAAGTAAAAATTTTAAATGTATTTCACAAACTTTCTAATTTGATCTTGAAAAATATCGATACTTTCGATACATTCGATTCAATAACATCGATGTTTTCAAGGGAAAGCACCTAGTAAATATCGATATTTTTATGAAGCTCTTGTTCTAGAAAACCTCTTGAGATCCTTTGGTAAACTTCATTGACTTACTTGTTGTACTAAGTTCCTTGTGCTAAATAAAACAATTGGCTTTCATAAATTAGGCGTTTGATTTAATATTACTTCAAATCTCTCTCTCCGTTCTCTCTACATGTTCATATAAAATCTAGTATTAATCAGACTTATGCTATCAAAAAAAAAAGAAGGCTTAAACAAAATACACTAGTTACTCGAAGTAATTCAAGAGCGTACACTTGACGCTGGTACAGTCGGGCAGTGACGTGAACAGCACGCAGGATAACTTATAATCGTAGATGAACTCGCAAGTGGGGAAGCTGCAACGAAAGAGGATGAGCGTGGAAAACAGCTGGCGGCCGCAGGACGCATGGCGCAGGACTCACCTGACTGTGAAGAACCAGGTGCACTTGAAGTTGCACAGTATGCCGTAGGGCTTCTTCAGCTGCTCCTTCTTGTTGACCACAGTGTTCTGCAGATTGTAGCCATCGTAACGACGCCAGCAGTGGTTGATGTTACCTGGAAAAAAGGACACGGTTTATAAGTATAATGGTATTAAGTACAGAACTTTTATGTTTTAGGATGTGTACAGAAAAGATCATTTTTTTATTTTATTTTTTTTAACTTTTTTAAAATATAAGGTCAAACAGAAACTTTTGTAGGATATTTTGTAGGTTAGGTTAGTTAAAAATTAAATATTTATAGGAACTTTAACGACTTTTCCTTTATATTTTAGGAATTTAAAAATCATGAACGAAGTTATTTTTTAACCTAGAACACGAATTTCCGGTCCTTAAAAATCTTTTTGGATATAGGGTCTTAAAAACATAAATATTTTGACAATTAGGAGTCATAAGGAGTAGATATTTTCTGTATTTCCGGTCTTTTAAAATCTTTTTAGATATAGGGTCTTAAAAACAGAAATATTTCCACGCTAACCAAAGATCGAAATTTGTTCATTTTAGGAGTTTTAGGATCAAAAACAGAGTTTTTTTTTTAAACCAGACTATGGGATCCTAACAAATAGTAGATTATCCCTGGTTTTCCGGTGGCTTTCCTTAATTTTAGACCACTTTCTCTCCGTGTACTTACGCCGTATGTGGTGGCTGCCGCCGTGGTGGTGAAAGTCGCGCCCCTCCAGCTGCCCCCCGTGCCCGTTAGTGGCCTCCACGCCCCTGACACCCCGCCCCCCGAAGAGGAGGAGGTACCAGAGGACCAGCGAGCTGACGATGAAGATGTAAGTCACTAATTTGGCCATTTCCGGCGCGCACTAAGTCACACACACACACACGCAAGGAGCTGCTTTCCTTTCGTTTTCTTCGCTTTCTTGCTTTCTTCTGAAACGCTCTCTTTCTCTCTGGATGATCTGCACCTGTATGGGTGTCTGTCTGCGGCGGCAGGTGGCAGTGTGTGCGATGCGGTATAAGGTATTTGGTATATGTGCTATATGGTATGTGTGCTATGGCTGTCGCTTTCGTTGCCGCTGCGAATGTCGCCCCTGCACTGAATACATTTTCTAAAAATGCGAAATCGCAGTCTCCCAGTCTCGCAGTTCGGCGGTCTAACAAAGCACTAACAAAGCCGATTTGCTCGATGGTCCGATTGCTGCTGCTCCAGGTCGCTCCGAATCCACACTATGGCGTTTATTTTTGGATTTGTATTTGGGATCTTTTCGGACATCGGACATCGCGCACAAACTATTCAATTTGAGCGCGTGTGTATTCACCCCTCCACCAACTGCCTGCTGTCACTCATTTCGCTAATTTAAATAATCAAATGCGAATTAGCTGTGTGGCTGGCTGTGCGCATGCATGTCTCCATCCCGACTCGTTTCGAAACCCAAAAAAAAAAAAAAAGAAAATCCACTCATGAACCCGCTTTTGTGGTCACTTGCAGTTGCGACTTTGGTGCCCAGCGAGCAGACCGAAAAAAGGTGGGTGATTCGACGGCTCTCAAAGACCTTGGCCAATCGATATTTATCGAGTTTGCCAGGTCAATAGCCCCGCTTAAAATCAACTAAAACGGCAGTACACTCTAAAAATAAATCTCACTTGGAAAAATAAAAAATTCAAATAAATTAAATTCTATAAATTATAACAATTAAAGAGATAGGATACACAAAAATATCCCCCCTTGAATTTATTACGTAAATGTATTTATCTATAAATAATTTTAAAAATTATAACATTTTTTTTTACTTTTTTGTTTCATTGTTGTAAATTTACATCTTTCCAAACTTAACTATCATATTAAAGAATAAAATATTCAACCCTTAAATTTATTACGACAAAATAATGAACTTTAAACATTTTTAAAAAATATAAAACAAATTTTTTTATTTATTTTTTTTCTTAACTTTTTTTTAACTTTTTTGTTTAAGTGTTGTAAATCATACACCTATCCAAACTTAAGTATCATATTAAAGAATAAAAAATGCTGTTAAATTAAATTAAATTAAATTAACTAAAAGAATATATGTAGGTATGCTCCTCCGTTTGAAAAACCCAAATGTATTAACAACTTCAACATTAACGAAAAAAAACAATTTTTTTTTTTAAATATTTCAATATAAGTTTTGCTAATTCTCTTCAAGTGTTTTAGATTCCACAACTAGTTTTAATTTTAAATGAACTAAAATTTATCTCATATTTAGAAACTCCAACAATTTCTCCAAGTGTCTATTCAAATACCAGTGAGCACTTAAAATTTCATGCAATTCCATATGCATTGGCATTGTCTTATTCATTACTCAAAACATCGTATGCTGCCATTTGAAATCACAGAGTTCAATAAATATTTACAGCATACAAAGGACAAAGGAAATCTTTCTTCCGTTTCAATTACTTGGATGCTTTTCAGCTGCATTTACCTTTCTTGGGGGAAATACATTTACCCTTGGCACTTCCACCCCCTTCTTCCTTTCCGCCCTTCTTACACAATGAAAGCTAGTCAAACCCGTTATAAATTAAAATTTTATTTAGCTGCAGTTGACAATTTATTTGCATTTCATTTACCACAAAGGCGAACAGGAAAGGCACAGTGTTCAGTAGTTTGTGGGGTTCGAACATCGATTACCCTGGGATTTGGCATTAAATCGTAGTTTATATATGATTTATAAAGAAAAGTATAGGCGAAAATATTTCAGAACAAATTTTGTGTGGCACACTTTTTAAATACCACATTTCCTTGCAATTTTTTACTCGAGTAGGGGATATTTATCGGTGGATCCAGAATTTGGTTTTGGGAGAGGATTTCAAAACACATTTTGTGTTGCACAATTCTTGAATACCACATTTCCTTGCACTTTTCACTCGAGTAGGGGATATTTATCGGTGGATCCATGATTTGACTTTGGGAGAGGATTTCAAAGCAAATTTTGTGCTGCACACTTTTTGAATACCACATTTCCCTGCACTTTTCGCCTGAGTGGGTGGGATTTATCCATGGATCCCCGCTTGTACCCAATATACCCCTAATATCAGGGGTATCAGCAGAGGGGCCAAAAAGAAACCGGCAAAGAACGCCTTACATCATAAAGGGGAAGCACACGAACGAGTGGCCACAGGGATTGGCGGCGGCAGCCAAAGGAAGCGATGGTGGGCGAGATGGTGAAGTGGTTCCTACAATGCGGTTATGCCGCTGCGGTGCTCGGTAGTGGGCTAGTGGATGGATGGATGGGGCATATGCCATGGAAAGTTGTAAGAAAATGCAATGAAACGAAATGAATGTCGCTGAATGAACGAATGAATGCATGCATAACTAACACGACGCCAAATGAACGGAAAAGAAGGTCGAAGGGGAGTGGGAGTGGGAGTGGGAGTTAGGAGCGGCAAGTTACATGTTCCCATATCGCCACATACTATGTATATATCTGATATCCCTATACGTTGTCAGCCTGCTGTTTCTGACTGCCACCCGAAAATGTGGAAAATGGGAAAATGGGAAATGGAAACTCCGAGCAAACGGGCTGGTTGAATGGCACCGAACTGAACTGAACTGGCTGAATGAAGTGTTTGACAACACTTTAACTTGATTAAAAATTTAATAGCCAGCAGGGCAAACATTGTGCGGGGTTGTCGAAGGACTCGTCTCAATTGGATTGCACAAGTTGCCACAACATTTGTCTGCTCTTGTGTGCGGGTTAAGCTAACGAATGCATTTCATTAAGATTTGCCACCGAACTAGTTCTTTAAATGCGTAAAATGGCGTAGTAAATGGGAGTCTGGCCGATATACATTCGTCGAATTTGTACTTCCCTTAATTGAATAGGGCGGAAGAACGGCTTAATTAGACTAAAACGTAATACTTCAAAGGGGTTTTACTCTCCTCTGGGTCTTCAGATTGCGAAAGTTGCTAGCAAGCGAAGATTAAACCGAGCATGTTGACAATGTGGCCAAGTGAGATACCATCTGTGGAACAGTTGCCTCAGGACAAGTTCATATCAAGAGCTAAACAACATGGAAGTTTAAAGGAAAATATATGTACATTTCAACTTTTCCCCACATCATAGAAAGCTCTGGTTTATTTCGGGATTTATGTCAACGAGTATTTATGCATTTTTAATTGAATCAAATAAGGTCCCTTTCTACTTAAAACGTAAAACCAACTTGATTTTAATCGCCATGTTCATTTTTTATAATTTTTACAAAAGTTAGAGCAAAACAAAATTATACGAAAAATCAAATTTTTGCCAAAAATCGAAATTGTCATTTTTCGTCAATGAAAAAGTCAGTATTTTTGCTATAAAAATGAAAATAATTGTCCAAATATGGAGTGGCATACCTTCCCGAACTCGTAGTTAAATATCCTATAACTTGGCATTTCAGGCAAAAATTTTATTTTTTTTGAAAATTTTCGCAAAAAATTGCAAAAAAATCAAAAATTTGAAAAAAATTAAAATTTTTCAAATCAGCCGGAAATTATACTGATATTTTTTATAAGGTTGTTATCTGCTCAGAACAGTTCTCCGTTTTAATGTAGGACCATTTTTGCAAAAATTAGAGCAAAAACGAATAATAAAATAAATCAGCTTTTTGCCAAAAATCGAAATAGTAATTTTTCGTCAATAAAAAAGTCAGTATTTTTGCTATAAAAATGAAAATATTTGTCCAAATATGGAGTGCCATACCTCCCCGAACTCGTAGTTAAATTTCCTACAACTTGGCATTTCAGGCTAAAAATTTTATTTTTTTGAAAATTTTCGCCAAAATTTGTAATGCAACCCCTTACAAAAAAATCGAAATTTAAAAAAAAAATTAAATTTTGTCAAATCACCCGGAAAATGCACAAATATTAATTATGAGGCTAATATATGTTCAGAACAGTTCGCAGATTTAATTTTGGATCATTTTTGCAAAAGATAGAGCAAAACAAAATTTTACGAAAAATCAAATTTTTGCCAAAAATCGGAATTGCCATTTTTTGTCAATAAAAAAGTCAGTATTTTGGGTATAAAAATGAAAACCCCTTTTACTCTACGAGTAACGGGTATAAAAACATTGTATAGGTACTAATGCAATATAATAGAACAATGCCACCTAAAGGTTAGCAATGTGTGATTCCCTTGTCATCGTCGCGTAGGGCCTCTATCATTATCTCCAGCTCTCGATTTCGATTTCGAATTCGATTTCACCGCTCTCTGTCCCGCTTTTGGCATTAATTGTGCAAACATTCTAGAACAATTTGAGGCTTTAAAGTGCTGTAATAAAAGGCCGCCGCCGCCCCAAAAGCCGATAAACCGACTGACCCCGCAACGTTCAAGAAATAGAGATGAGTTGCCGCGCGAAGTGGCGTCTTCAATTAAATAGTAATACACAATAATCAACGGGCCCAAAAACACAAACGAATCCATCTGATAGAGGACTCGACTATGGGATATCTAGTAATTGATTTAGGATCTCAAATGAATTAATACGTGAGTTACATTATATAAGGAAATAATGATTAATAAAATATAATATATATAATGAAAAATAATAAATATTTAATTTTAAATATATTGCTAAAAATATTGCTATAGCAATTTAATATCCATAAGAAAGGTTTTATACTTTTACTAAAATTCCTCTTTCAATATCCACAGATTATATTCAAAATGGAATTGAAACCGATCGATTACTTCACAGCCGCCGAGTAATGGGTGTGGTATAGGGTATAGTAAAAACAATTGATGAATCTCTCCGCAATTCCAGTGACAGCGGAACGGCGGCGACTCAGCTCGGCAATCTGATCGAGTATGCCCTATGTGCGGAGTAGACAACGCCGATCGGAGTCCGGGTCCAAGTCAGTCCAGTTCTGAGCACGAACACGGTCGCAATGTCTCCGGAGCGCTACGCAAGTCCAAGTCCGCTGATCTCAGTGGTAATCGCAGGCGCCCTGCTCTTCTCGATGCTCGCTCAGGTGAGCGGCTACAAGGGACTGATTCCACCGAATCCAGGTGATCTATCACATGTGTATTGATTATATATATATTCTATGATATATATATATATATTGTCAGATAATCCCGACAAGTGCGTTTACCGCGGTGACGTCCTCCAGTTGGGTGTCAACAATGGCTTCTCGCCCTGCCAGCGGCTAACGTGCAACACAGATGGCTCCATACTTATCGAGGGGTGAGTTCAGAGCACCTTCACAGGGTCAAGAAACAAAAAAAAATAATACAAAAAAAAATATTAAAAAAAAATATTTTAAAAAATCAGGCAGTATACAAATTTAAAAACAAGGGTAGAAAATCCGAAAAAAGGGGTATTACTCAAAACCTTTTTAAATAATTTAAGTTTTTCAACAACCTTTTTAAATTAATTTTGTTTAATAATTTTTTATTATGGATTAAAATAATAAAATCCTTTTAAATAATTTAAATGTTCCAACAAACTCTGTAAATTAATTTATTTTACGAATTTTTATTCGTGATTAAAATACTAAACTCCTTTTTAAATAAATAACATTTTACTATTAAATATATTTATTTTTAAAATTAAAATTAATTTAATTTAAAATTTAAAATTTATTCATTTTCTTTAAATTTATTAGACAGCAAATCTTAGAATATCTAGTAAATAATTATTTTTAATATATATTATTATTTTTTTTTTAATTAACACCTTTTCTCCAAGTGCAGTTTATGGCACACGCTAGTCACTGATAAGACACACGCCCAACTTAATGCCGAAGATGACGCTATGCCAACCACTTGCGACTGCGACTTCTCGCCGAGTTTCTAGTTTTAGTTTCGAGTTCGCCAAGTAGCGCAAAAGATGAGACTGTAATTTCTAGGTCAGGCTAAAGAGCTGAGAGCTAAATGAATACTGTGGGGGCGGCGTCTCCCCGCCTCCCCGTCTCCTCATCTCGCATCCCTTGGATTGCGGCTTTTCGTGGGGGAGACAAAACTAAATTGAGGGAAACTAGATCCGAAATGGGTTTTCCTCTTCAGGTTTTTGTGTGTGTGTGTGTTTTGTTTTTTGGTAACATTTTAACGCTGTGGTAAAGTTTTCGAGACGAGGAATCCCTTTGATCATGGATTTCGCCATCTTGGAAACTCAAAGCTTTATTCGAAACAATGTGTCACTTTTCCCAAAATCATAATCAGATGAAGAATTATATGGCAATCTCAAGGTTCAGTCGGTCAAATTAAGCACTGAGTCACAAGCAGATTCTCTTTTACGAATTTCAAGCTTTGTTTTGTAAAACATAAGATTTAAAGATTCTACATCTTAATGAGGGGTTTTTTTTTCAAAAATGTTTTATGTTTTTTTTTAACTTTCTAGAAACCAACGTCTTTCATGTAATGACAATTATTATTAAATGCTTTGTTAAGTTTTTTTTTGTGTATGTAAATAATTTTTATTTTTAATCAGACCTTATTAAAAAAAAGGCCCAATTATACTGTAGCTCACCTTATATATTATAATTAAATACCAAATATATATATTTTTTTGTTTATGTCCATTTGTTAATCATTTTTCTTATATACTATGTTCCGTTTTATGTTTCTAAGTACATGAATTCCTATACAAACTCACTAGATAAGCGGTACATCAAGCAAATATATAAGGTTCAGTATAAAAGTGTGGTATGAAATTAATACTAAATAATATACTATCGTAACTCCGTAGTATTATACTACACTAAATATGATAAAGTTTTTATTTTGTGATGAAAATTCTATACCAATAGGTTTAATTTAAGATTTCTTATTATATTATATTATAGTTTTGAAACTCAATAGCTTAGAATTAATGTACGAATAGTTTAGTTTATATTATAATTTTTCTTCGTGTAAACTTAAAAATAAAAGTTCTATTGGTTCCTTTCAGATGCGGCAGGCTGCGCATCGAGAACTGCAATCACGGCGAGCGCATCCTGCCCGGCGAACCCTTCCCGGAGTGCTGCAAGCTGCGGTACAAGTGCTCGCAGATCGGAGCGGCGCCCTACTACATCGAGCGGAATACTTTCGAGGGAGTTTAGGAGGATTACCAGGAGCTAGCGACATAGAGAGCCCCACCAAAGCCAAGGACGCCTTCAAATCTTTCGTAGATGCCACACATACATATAATCAACAACTTGCTAATTTATTTGTCATTTTGTATTTCTCAATAAGCACCATGTTTTGTTTTTTTTTCTTTTGTAATGGTTGCGTATTTTTGTGGGTGCATGAATGTGTTTTTTTTCAGCAGCCAACGTAATACTTGGCGCCGTTAGTGAAACTGCTTTTGCCGGGCCAAAAGAAATTGTTTAATTACTGGGCCAACCCGCTCATAAACAGCAATTACGGCGCAAGCCGCCCCCTCGAGTGGCCTTCAAGTGGCAGCAATACCCGCTGCAACAGCAGCAGTGGCAATACACTGCGGAAAATACCAGCTAATAGTTGCAACAAAATGTTTTTTGAAAATATTTCACTGCTAGCCTTGATATCTTAGCTAGGCTATAATAAAAAATAATAAAAATATATATTAAATAAAAAAAAAATATATAATAAAAAAAAATGTTATATAAAAAATAATATATAATAGACATCGGATTTTGAGTAAAATTATTTTAAAAAATATAATTAAAACATTAAAAATAAAAACAAAATTAGGTTTGGTTTAGATCTAATTATGATTTTATAAAAAACATTTTTAACCAATCAAAAGTGTCTTGAAATTATTTAAAAAAAAACATTTAAGATCAAATCCAACGTCTAATAAAAACAATAAATTCAAATGATTTTTAAAAATATCAAAAATATTTAGGAAAATATTTAAAGTCGCAATTTCTTGCAGTGCAGCAACTGTTGCAGCTGGGAAGCAGCAGTAAAACGCAGTTGCAGTTGTAAAAATAAAGCGCCACCTTTTGTCGCGAAACGTTAATTAGTGCGAAATAATGAACGAGCAAATGGCGGCACATGCGAGTGTGTGTGTGTGTGTGAGGGGCTGTGTGCCTGTGCCCGTGCGAACAAGGATGCAAGTGTCAAGTGTGTGTGTGTGTGAGTGCCGAGGGTCCCGACAACTATCCTCGAAAGCAATCAAGGTGAGCAAATTACTCAATTAGTTCGAAAGCTTCTAATGACCTTCTTCCAAGACAATTCTTTGGATTAGAGCGAGAGGGGTGCTGTGCTCTGTCTCTCTTTTCTATAATGGTCTAATTGAAATGTTCACGTTTTACATTCCCTGACAATTGCCATTGTATTAGCTATTTCTAAGGCCAAAGCCCATTTAATCAGGATATGCTTTTATATATTACAGATATATTTTATACCCTTGTAGAGTATATAATGATTTTAGTGAGCAGAACCATATCTTTTAGCTTTAATAGTAATGATTGTAAAAATATAGATTAGTAACTCACAAAAATTACAGATTTTGATTTTGAAAGTTTTCTCTTTTAATTAAAAAAAATCATTCACTTGTCATATTTTTGGCGCTTTTTCTTTGTAGGCGCACATTCACTGCTTTTTCATCACCTAAATTTCGTAAAGAGAGAGATTGAGAGAGATCCTTCATAGGAAGGATCGAAACATTAATATCAAATTAATATGGAAACAATTATACTTTTTTTTTTAAATATACACAAGTAAATCTTAATTTAAATATTTTTGTAATATTTCTGAGATAAATTTTTAATTTTATACGAATGATCGCCAGGGATATACAATCTTCGGCTGCCTTTTCTTCTTGTTCTTGATAAGAAACCTCTATAAAAAAATATCCAATCAATGGAATTTAATTATACTTCTGTACAAAGTACTTTCTAATATGTCGCTCCTTTCGGAAACAATTCACCGCACAAGTTTTGGCAACTTTTCAAAATTATTTTCAAAGTCATCGAAAGCCAGAAGCCCGCAACAAAAAAAAAAGAAACACAAAGCTTCGCCTGCATGTGAGGAAAACACATTGTCGGAATACTTGGGAATACTTTCGGTCGTCGTATGCCCTCAAGAAAAATCGGAAAGCAGTTGCAACACATCCTGATGGTCCTCGAAGTTGCCCCCCTGCCCCCCTGCACCTCCTTCCCCCTTTTATTATTATTTTCCAACTGCTTGTGCGAGGGAATTCCTGGCGCTGTTGCCTCTCAATTTATTTCTGGCTCGTACTAGTTGACTCTTTTAATAACCAATTTGGCACAAAGTCGGTGGCAACTTGAGGGATATTAGCGTTGCCCGCTCGTCCGGAGTGTGGAGCAAACTTTTACCAGGTAGTTGTGGACAGAGGGGGGAAATGGGGAAGCGGGAAACTGGGAAAAGCGGGTCCAACTTAATGGAAAACGCACACGCACACACTGTCGAGGGGAGAACTGCGGCTTAGGTCTTGTATTATGAAAAGCTCATCTAATTTCAATCAATTGTGCCAGTCGAACGAGGGGGGGAAATTTTAAGTGGCGGGCTAAACTTTCGAGGTGTATGGCTCAAATCAAATGAAATCGAATTTAAAGAGGCAGCCATTAAAGGTGCTTCAACTGGCAAAAGTCCCAGGTTTTAGGTTCCCCATTTTCCAAGCCGCGTGCCAATCCTGCACTTGTCATAAAGCCAAACTCAGCGAACCACTTAATCATATCAGCGCAATAAGTCAACGGGGCGACGCTCCCGGGGGCCATCAAATTAAATCCTTGCCGCGCTCTAAAGCTCAAAGGGCGAAGACCAACGAGCACTTGGCCTCCCAGAAAAAAGGAAAGGGAATGCAAAAAAAAAAAACATCCATAATAATAAGCGAAATCAATGGCAAGTCACCTTGAAGCCAGCTCCCGTTTCACTGCCACCCACCGCTTACCAACCACCCACCACCATCCACCATATGAAAATCCCGGGAAGTGGGCGAGAAAGTAAGGGCACGCAAAAGGCAGTAACGGGGAACAGAAAAAAAAACCCAAGGAGTATTGTTGGAAAATAAAGCCGGCTTCAACCCAGTTTTGTGGCACCTTTACTACTCTATAAAACGGTAGAACAAAGTGACACAAACTGGGGATGTATATCGAGAGGAAAAATTCGATAACACATATCGAAGAAGTATCGAAAACATCAGAAATATCGTTGGGTTTGACCTTGAATATTTTCCAGTAAGAATAACTATTAAAAACCTTTCATTAAACTTGTGAAGGCAATAAAGGTACTTATGTATATAAAGAGAAAAAAATATCGAAATTATTGTCAGGTTTGATATATCGATATTTTAAATATTTAGTTTGTTTCGATAAGCGTTTAATACTAGGGGCATACTTTAACTTTAAACATTGTAAAATATAATTTTTCCAGTAAAATGGAAATCTAACTATGTAACTACATTTAAATACACAAAGCAAAACCCATTAAGTGATCATGATACATTTGAAATTAAATAATAAAGAAATCTTTAAAAAATCTTTATTACAAAAATAATCGCAAATATTGATTTTTCCTTACTTTTAAAATTTATTAAATTATTATTTTATACAACAGAGTTCTATAACTTTCAGGACCCCGAGTTAGGGCATTGGAAAAAGTAAAGCTGCTTATTCGCATATTAAAAATGGTTTATTTATGTTCCGTTCTTCGTGGGTTAACGAGTGCCTGCCAAAGGTAATCGATTTATGTGCTGCTATTTACAATTTTTGATTTATCCCCCTCACCACCCCGCCCCCAAGACCCACTTCTGAGGCTTTTGTGTAATGCGATGCGAGGAGAAAAAGTTTGTCAAAACATTTGACAAATCTGCATGTTTGTAAATGCGTGGCCGTGGGTGTATGGGTGTGCGTGCGTAAAAGGGAGAAAGTTTTTCCCTTTTTACTCTGAGCTGGAGGTTCCTTCACCTGCGGTGATTAGTTAAGGGGCGACCTTCAAGAACGGAACCTTAACTCAGCTCTATTTATAGCCTAAAAACCTCCCGAACCCCCACAATTATTCCCTTCCCATAGAGAGAGAGTATCGTTAAACTTTTGCACCAACGCTCACATTTAATTTGATTGTGCTTTCCTCGGGAAAGCCGCGTCAAAGGAAACACAAAGGAAAATGATGAAAATAAAAGCCGGCGAAGCAAACTTTTTCTGGCCAAGTCACATTAAAAACTCGGCAAATTCAATAAAATTAAGCATAGTCTTGAGTGGAATTAGATGGGGAATTACAATGAAAACGAGTTCCAAAAAAAATTGATGTCTTCAAAGAAGCGTTATTGTTTTTACATTTGTCATTGGAAAATCCTCTAAAAATAAATTTAACTCTTATCATCAGTTTTCAATTCGTTGTTTGTAACAAAATAAGCTAACCGTTTCCATCATATTTTACAAAATGTATTATTTGACCAAAATATTACTTTTCAGGTTTGTTTTTTGGATGTAACTTTGCCAAAAAATGGTCCCAAATCTTAAAGACGCACTGCTATGAGCAGGTAAGAACCTAAGCTAATGATTTTGGTAAAAATAAATTTTTTACCAATTTTTGCCATTTTTATAATTTCTGCGAAAAATGGCAAAAAATTAAATTTTTCAAGATTAAATGCCAGTCGATAGAGAATTTATCTACGAAGGTATCACATTCCACATTTTTCCGATTATTTCTTTTGATGTTGCCAAAATACAGATATTTGTTGTGAACAATTAGTTGGCTCAACCTTTTCAACGCATACAACGTACCCTTTTACATAATAAAACCTTGGCCAGTATCAAAACATAATAATATATTAAAATTTTGCCATTCATTGAAATATTACAAATAAATAAATATCTCCGTAACTTAATTTCTGTATAAGAAAAAAAACAGATCTTAATCCAAAACTGAATACAAAAATTGCCCTCCTTGTGGGCACCACTTTACAAAGTTAAAGTTACACTTAGACTAATCGGAAAGCTAGATCGTTTGAGACGTTCGTTTGTGAGGGGAAAACGCATTCCCTTTAGAGCCGGGAAATGCCCTCGTTGGCATACAGTTGCTTATCGTTCAGCGGCACCTCCCGCAGCGCGAGATTTTCATTCTCCGCCTGCTCCGGCGGCTCCTGTCCATCGAATCGCACCTTCGATTCCGACTTGGAACTGGGAATTGAGTCCGCCGTCGCCGTCGTCGCACTGGAAGCCATTTGGCTGCGCCGGAGATCCGTGCTGATGGCGTGCAGCGTGTTGTAACAGCGCCGGAAACTGGGCCGCTCCCACGGATCCGTTCGCCAGCACAGCAGCAGGAGGGCATAGCTGGTGTGGAACGAAAGATCAGTAGATATAGTGGATATACACAGAAAAAAAATCCAATTTAATTAATGTAACATTTATGATTCAAACATATCAAATTGATATTATATCATATCATAATAATATAAAAATAATTTTTATTCATATCAAAATGATAAGAATTTTGATAGATACAAAGATTAAAATGATATGAACTTTGAAATGAAAAAAATTAAAATGATATGAACGTTGATATAATTAAAGATTAAAATGATATACATTTTGATATGAATAAAAATTAAAATGATATGCATTTTTATATGAATAAAGATTAAACTGATATGAAAGTTGATATGAATAATTGATCTTATTTTTCAATAATATTAAAAAAAAATTATAAAATTCACTTGCACATATCAATTTGATCTTTTATCAATTTTTTTTGTGCAGAAGTAAAATAGCAACAACTTACAGCTTTTCCGGGCACATGGGCGGCTGCTGGAGGCGTCCGCCCTCTTTAACGTGGGCCAACACCTCAAAGTTGTTCCGCGCCGCATACGGCTGCTGTCCCAAGGTGAGGATCTCCCAGCAGAGCACGCCGAAGGCCCACACGTCCGACTGGGTGGTGAAGAGTCCGTCGACGAGGCTCTCCGGCGACATCCAGCGCACCGGGAGCAGGCCCTCGCCCTCCTTGCGGTAGTAGTCGCTCTTGTAGATGTCCCGCGCCAGCCCAAAGTCACCGATCTTCACCGTGCGCCGCCGATCCGTCCCGGGCGCCGACTCGGTGACCAAGCAGTTGCGACAGGCCAGGTCGCGGTGCACGAAATGCATGTCCTCCAGGTAGCTGCAGCCATTGGCCACATCGATGCACATGGCCAGCAGCTCGGAGAGCGAGAGTCCCGCCAAGGGTTGCGGTTCCTGGAAGCCATAAATAAATGTATAAATAAATAAAAAATATTGTAATTGATGTTCAGAGCAAAACAAAATCATACGAAAAATCCAATATTTGCCAAAAATCGGAATTGTCATTTTTCGTCAATAAAATAGTTAATATTTTCTCTATAAAAATGAAAATAATTGTCCAAATATGGAGTGTGATACCTTCCCGAACTCGTAGTAAAATTTCCTACAACTTGGCATTTCAGGTTAAAAATTGTATTTTTTTGAAAATTTTCGCAAAAAATTGTGATGCAACCCCTTACAAAAAAATCGAAAATTTGAAAAAAATTAAATTTTGTCAAATCAGGCGGAAAGTGCACTAATATTAATTATGAGGTTGATATCTGTTCAGAACAGTTCGCCGTTTTAATTTTGGATCATTTTTGCAAAAGATAAAGCAAAACAAAATTATACAAAAAATCAAATTTTTCACAAAAATCGAAATTGTCATTTTTCGTCAATAAAAAAGTCAGTATTTTTGCTATAAAAATAGAAATAATTGTCCAAATATGGAGTGGCATACCTTCCCGAGCTTGTAGTAAAATTTCCTACAACTTGGCATTTCAGGATAAAAATTTTATTTTTTTGAAAATTTTCGAATAAAATTGCGATGTTACCCCTTGCAAAAAAATGGAAAATTTGAAAAAAATTACATTTTGTCAAATCAGCCGAAAAGTTTGCCAATATTAATTATGAAGTTGATATCTGTTCAGAACAGTTCGCCTTTTTAATTTTGGATCATTTTTGCAAAAGATAGAGCAAAACAAAATTATTCGAAAAATCAAATTTTGGCCAAAAAATCCATCCAAATGTGGAATTGAAAAATTAATGATAATCATCATAAAATTAATAATTATAAAAAGAAAACATTATAAAATAAATGATTATAAATGTAATCATTACAAAAATAAAAATATTCAAACACAATGCAGTTTTGTATACCTATAGAAAAGAAAATAAAGATGAATATGTTCTTTTACCTGTGTGCTGGTTGCCCTGGCGGCCCGCAGGTAGCTCAGCAGATCGCCGGCCTCCATGTGCTCCATGATCAGGGAGATGGACTCAGTGTCGAAGCAGATGCCCACCAGACACACGATGTTCTCGTGCTTGAAGTTGCTCATCAGCTGCGCCTCCTGTAGCAGCTCGGCAAACTCGCTGGCGCCCTTGCGCAGGCTCTAGAAGATAAGGGATTAAGGATGTTATTTGCCCATCAGGATCATATCATATCATATGTTCCCACTTACCTTGATGGCCACTCGCTGCGGCTCCTCGGCGTCTTCCGTCTGCAACTGACCCTCGTAGACCTCGCCAAAGGCGCCGCTGCCCAGGAATCGCAGCAGCTTCAGTTGGCTCCAGTTGATCTGCGGCAGCAGGGCGATATCCGCATCGCTGAGCGTTGTGGAGAAGGCTCGATTCCGGGCGGCCAGAAGCTGCTGCTGCGTCTGCAGGGTGGACAGGTTGCTCCAAATGCTGGGACGGCTCTGCTGGAGCAGTTTCTTGGCCCGCAGGCGGCGCTTTTGAACTGCAATTGGAATTGGAAATGGAATTTTTATACCGAAAGATTTAACCAAGTACTCAAATTGAGAATTTTTGTTCTCAAAATACAAACAAGAATATATATTCTCACTTTGAGAACAAATTTTTCTAAAAATATATATTTTACTGAAATTGAGTACCTATTGAAAGCATTTATTTTTTACATTCTCAAATTGAGAATAAAATACTCTTTAATCTCAAATCAAGAATAAAAATTGAGTATATTTAAGAACAAATTTTTCTAAAAATATTTTATATGAAATTAAGTAACTTTTTAAAGCATTTATTCTATACATTCTCAAATTGAGAATAAAAACACTATATTCTCTAATCAAGAATGAAAATACTCAATTCAAGAACGTCATTTTACTTCTTTAGTTCTCTCTTTGCAGATAATCCCCATTGATACTCTCTCTCTCTCTCTGCACTTTTACTCACTATGAGATTTTTAGAAGTTTTTTACTTGAAATCAGTATATTCTCGTATTGAGAATACAATTTCTCAATTAGAGAACTAAATTTTACTTGTTTATATATTTTTGTGGATCTAATCCCTATGATACTCTTTCTATTTTCGCATCAGGGGGAAAATGGGTTCCCCTTTCACTCAACATGCGATTTTTTAGAACATGTTCACTTCAAATCAGTACATTCTCGCATTGAGAATACAAATTTCTTAATTAAAGAACGTGATTTTACTTAATTATATCTCTTTATGCAGGTACTCTCTCATTCACTCTCACCATGCGATTTTTGTTATACATTTTCACTTGAAATCAGTATCTTCTCGCATTGAGAATATAATTTCTCAATTAGAGAACTGGATTTTGCTTGATTAATTCCCAGTTAATCCCCATTGACTCTCTCTCTCACCTTTTCGCACCAGAACCAATGCGAGGACGCAGCTGGACACGATGGACGCCGGCGCGATGATGGCCAGGACGAGGGATCCCCGCTTCTCGGGCGACACAAATGGCTCCGCCACCCGCTCGCTCTCCTCGCTGTAGGGACCCCAGCCGTGCTCCAGGCTCCTGGCCCGCACCCGGAACAGGAGCAGCCGACTGGAGTGCAGGCTCTTCACGATGCAGCTCAGCTCGGTGGTGTTGCAAAAGTCCAGCCACTGATCCTCCACGACCACCGGCTCCTCGGCCCACGGCATCTGCTCCAGCTGTGATCCACCGCTGTCCCGACGCCTCCTCCTCCTTCTCCTCCTCCCCTTCTCGCTCCTCGCCTGCAACGCCTCCAGATTGTACAGGGCAATGGGTGCTCCATTCCCGCGAGCCGGTGTCCAGGTGACGCGGAACACCTCCTCGGCAATGTGCTCCAACTGCGGCCTGCCCGGCTGACTGGGTGCATCGCCCAGCGTCTCGTAGATCTCCGCCTGCCCCTGGTACAGTGGCGCCCCCTGCCCGGTGGCCGCATAGCCCAGGAGCAGGCGGCACTGATAGCGTGTCCGCGGCTGCAGTGGCTCCAGCACCATGCGCGTATGATTGCCCACCACATTGCGACGCAGTTGCTCCGCCGGCGAGCGGCACTCCAGCTGCAGGGCGCTCAGGGCATCCGGTGTGCCTGCCCAGGTGAGGGTCAGGGAGTAGGGTCCCAGCTCCAGGAGCTGGAGTTCCGGCAGTTCGGCGTAGCTCCTCACATGCAGCCGCCCGCTGCTGTTGCTCTTGGCGGGCGTGGCATGGGCCAGGACCCACAGGCGGTAGCCTGATCCCGGCCTGATTCCGTTGAGTCGATGGCTACCCGCTGTTTCAAGGCGACGCTCTTGGGGATGCTCCTCCTCCTCCTCCTCCCCATCCCCATCCTCCTCATCCTGCTGCCAGTGGAGTGTGTAGTACACACTGTCGCTTCTCAGCTGCTCGGGAGGCAACCAGCTGACCTCCAGTTCCCGAGGACTCAGCACGCGGACACTGAAGTTCCTAGGCGCCGTGGGCGTGGCCGGGGCAGTGCGCAGCTCCAGGGGCGGCACAGGAAGACGGGGCAAGCCCAGCTTCACCTGGTAATAGCTGCTCATCTCGCCCGCCAAGCGATAGCGGGTGAAGGGCAGGAGTTGGCTTATATTCAGGGATTCCCCAGCTCCCAGCAGCCACTGACCAAGGGGCTCCTCCTCCTGCGGGGATTCCAGGGTGAGATTCAGTTGGTAGCGAACACCCGGCACGGGTAGTGGACACTCCGGGGAGGCATGTATGGCAGGCAGATGCAGGCGACACTCGTGCTCCTGGCAATCAAGCAACTGAAAGGTGGATCCTCTAGCCGCCAGGGGCAGGAGCAGGCAGCTCCTATTGGGATACGCCTGATAATTGTGCGCCTGCAGCAGACGCACTTCCTCCGGCTCCAGTTCCACCGTGTACTCCAGCTGCTGACGGCGTCGTCCATAGGCGCGTATGCTACCATTCCGCATGGCATATAGATAGCCCGAGTCCTGGGCCAGTTGCTCCTCCGCCAGCAGGCCAAGCTGTGCCCGCAGAGCGCTGCTGCTGGAGGTGCACAGCTGGCGGGCCACATCGTAGACACACAGCCTGCCCTGGGCATCCACCAGGTTGAGGGTCTCCGCTCCGGGTTCTAAACTCCCTGGATGTAACCTGATCAGTGGCTGCCCTCCACTGGTGGTCAGCTGCAGCTCCTTGCCATCGGTGAGATTCCTCCCACGCAGTGAAGCATTCTTTGGTGCACCCACTGCATACTCCAGCCACAGGATGACGCCCGCATGGGGCAGAGCCACCAGATCGCGCAGCAGGCGACCTCCTCCTCCCGTGCTCCACATGCGATCGCCCTGCAGGATGCGTCCCTCGAACTGGCACAAGTCCAGGCGATAGATGACCACCGCCTGTTGGCCACCGGTATCCAGTTCCATCTCCGCCCAGTAGACGATGCGCTGCACCCAGTCAACGGTGAGCGCAAGGACCTCTGCCCGCATCCTGGCCAGCTTGGCGGGCGATGCTCCTGGTATATGGGTTAGTAGCTCCACATGCTCGTTGACCCAGAGGAGACGCTGCTCGCCCTCGATCACCGCCAAATGCTCCACGGGACTGGCGGTGTGCACCAGGCGTCTTCGCCTCCGGGTGTCCAAATCCAGTTCACCAATGAACTCCGCATTGGCGTAGAGCAGGCGGGGAATGGCCTGCACTTCGGGTGCCACATGGACGGCATGGCTGGCTGCTCCCGCCGCAGCTCCAGTGGCGGCTATGCGAGCCTCCACCTGGAAGTGGTAGGTGCGATCCGGCTGCAGTTGCTCCACGCGAGCCTCCAAAGCGCTCTGATTGAGACGCAGCTCCTGGTGCAACTCCGTGCCCAGCCAGCAGCTGATGTGGTACTCCAAACCGGCAGAAGATTCGCCTCCTCCTGCTCCTCCCAGAGTCACCTGCTCGGGGGCATCCCAGCGGAGCAGGGCACTCACATTGGCCACCTCCTGCAGCGCCACCTGGCGGCGTTCCACGAACACACGCAGGCGACGCGGTTGACTTGGTGCCCCAGCGGGCGGTGTAATGAGCTGCACCCGGGTGGTGGCACCCCTGCGCCAGGCGGTCCTCGGCGTGATGCTAATCCTCAGCTGCAACTGAGCCTGCGGCAGTTGGCTAATCCTGGCCAGCGGTGTACTCAGGTCAAGGGTCTGCAGTCGCTGGCCAAACTCCAGGAGCAGGCGATACGAGATGCTGTGGTTGCCAGCGCAAGTAGAGGGCTGCCAGCGCACCTGGAAGTCATCCCAGTGGCCATCCTCATCCAGACGCACTGAATCCGGGGGCACTCTGAGCGGTATGACGCCCTCATCGGGCGGGGGAGGGGGTTGCAAGTCCAGCAACTGCAGGGAGGAGGCAGGGGAGACACCAGCTGGAGTGGGCAGGTCCATCACATCCGCAGGAGCAGCCAGGCGGAGGAGGCGGGCACTTGAACCCCCCTGCTCCAGCCAGAGTAGGGCACCCAGTGGCCGCAGGAGCTGCAAGCTGTGTGGGATAGCCGCTCCCTTGATCTCCTGCAGCAGCGGACGCAGTGCATCCCCTCCGCCCGCAGTCAGGGGTGACCTGTAGAGACGCAGTGAGCCACCGCCACCGCCATCCACCAGCCAGTAGAGCTGATCCTGCTGCGTGTCCAGCACGAAGCCAGCAATGCCACTGCCCTCCAGTCCATTCACCCGATAGTAGGTCACCGCCTGCTCCTCTGATCCTCCGCCGCCGCCGTTCCATCGCGAAAGCTGCGAGCTGGTGGCATAGTACAGGTGTCCCTGTCGCGTGTCCAGCGCCAGGGAGCGTGCCTCGAAGATGGGCAGGAGCTCACGGCTGCCCGAGGAGGCATCCATGCGCACCACACAATTCCTGCCCAGATCGGTCCAGTACAGGTGGCCACCGCGCCAGTCGTAGGTCACCGCACCCACGCGTTCCAGTGGCTCCGCTAAAGGACATCCGTTTGAACCCACCAGTTGGATGCAGTGCAGCCGCCGCCGGCCACTCACATAGTAGCCCACGCTCTGGTTTACCTTGACCAAGGGACCAGGTTGCTCCTCCAGTTGCTGGTGATCCTCCTTCTCCTCCTCCTCCATCTCTCTTCCCAGTTCATCGGTGAGGAGTACATCGCCCTTTCTACTAGACCAGCGCAATCGATGCGGTCCCAGTGGCCAGGTGCGCGCTGCCAGCGCTGCCGTCCACTCACCCGGCTCCTCTCGCCCATCCGCCGTCCAGATGGCCCTCACCCGCAGCTGGTAGAGATTATCCGGTTGCAGGCGCTGCAGGCCAAAGAAGGCGCCGCGTATGTTCCGTATGCTGAAGGCACTCTGACTGGCCACATCCAGCACCTCCAGCTCATAGCTCCAGCTGTGGGCAGCGTCCTGGGATTGATAGGGATTCAGTTCGGGCTCCCGCCACGTGATCTTCGCCTCCTGGGCGCCCAGTTGGGCCTTTAAGTCATGCGGACGACCGCCTTTGGCATGGCTCAGGGGCTGCTGCTCCGGCACCAGGAGGATTAGGGCCCAGCAATCGGGCAGCGACTGACGCAGTGGCCAGGTGGCCAGGACACCCAGCTCCCGCTGCTGCTCCACCAGGATTAGTTCCTTGGCGGCGGCGGGCAGGAGCAGCAGGGAGTGAGCTAGCAGGGCAAAGGATTGCCACTCAGAGGAGGAGGAGGAACTGCCTCCTGGCAGCGGCAGTGGCTGCTTGAAGCCACCATCATAGCTCAGCTCCAGGAACCTGTTCTCCTGCGGCAACATCAAACGGATGAGGAAGTGCTGCGGCTGGAGGACAAACCAACCCGGCTGCCTAATCCTCACCAGGCGCAGCAACTGGCCACCATGCAGATCCTGACGCCACAAGGATTCCTGGTCACGCCAGAAGAGCCAGCCATTCAGGGCATCCACTTCCAGCTGCTCAATAGGCAGCTGAAAGGATTCACCCGCCTCCTCAGCTGCGCCGCCCTGCAAATCCGTGCTGATGAGCTGGTAACCAGATTGGTTACCCTGCCGGGACTCCATGGCAAAGTAGAGGCGATGATGCAGCCAATCAAAGGTGAGCCGGCGGGGCAACCATTGGCCATCGCCAGAGATGTTTCCCAGTTGCAGCTGCAGTTTCTGCAAAGGACTCACCATTTGTCCCGCTTCAAATTTCAGGCTGCAAGTTAAATTTAACCAGGGGGTTAGTTTAAGTATGAGTTAGTTTAACCTACGGTTACCTGCGTAAATCCCCGTGGATGTCAAGTAACCACAGCTGCTGCGCCTGCTGCGACCAGGCCACATCGGCCAGCTCCTCCTGCGACTGGTAGATCGTAGAGCTCTCGCCCGCCGGCTCCAGTGATTGCCACATCACCGCCCTGCGTCCCGCCAGCAGGACACCTTCGGTTAGATCCTTCACGGGCCTCTCATGGCGCGCGGCGAGCGTCTGGACGTAGCCCCTGGCCACAGGACCCTCGCCCTGCTTGTTGATCATCGTCAGTTCCAGGGTGTAGTTGGTGCCCGCCAGCAGCTCCGAGAAGATGAAGCTACCACGTCCCGAGGGAACTAGCTGAAAGTGAGAAAGTATAGAAGGTTATGACTTAACGAAAAATGCAAAATAAAATAATAATAAAGAAAAAAACTCGTAAGGATATTAAGATAGAAAAAGTTCAAGATAAAATTATTCTCATTTACAATAACACTGATACAAAAAATATAAGATAGTAATATCATAATTCAACATTATATACATTATACATTTAGTATATTACCTTGTTCGAGAAGAAAGCTTCTTGAAATCAAGATGAAAGTACTCTTGAAATTGTTTTCGCAGATGAGGAGTTCTTTTAAATAGAGATAAAAGTATTCTTGATTTTATTTTTTGAGACAAAACAAGTCTCGAAATCAGGGATAGAAAAAAACAAGATCTACAAATTGTATTCAAAATTGAATAACCGAAATGTTTTGCATTATAATATTCGTATATTACCTTATTTGAGAAGAAAACTTGTTGAAATCAAGGTAAAAGTACTCTCGAAATTGTTTGAGAAAGAGATGAAGAGTTTTTTAAATATAAATGAAAGTGGTCTTAATATTATTTTTTAGAAGAAACAAATCTACACATGCAGAATAAAAACAAATTCAAGATAAAATCGTTCTCATTTAGTTGAACACTGATAAAAGAAGTATATGCTTTGCATTATAATGTTTGTATATTACTTTATTCAAGAAGAAAGCTTCTTGAAATCAAGATAAATATAGTTTGTTTTCCCAGGTGAAGAGTTTCCCAAATAGATATGATATTATTTTTTAGAAAAAACAAGTCTTTAAATCAAGAATACTTCATATCCGTTTCCAGATCTTGAGAATAAATCCATCTTGGCCAGTTTTTGAGTACTCACCTGCTCGGTTGTGCGGTTTCCCTCGGCGTGGCTCAGGCGCAGGCGGTAACCCTCCACGGGCCCATTGGTGAACTGACCCGGATGCCAATGGACCGCCAAGTGGCTGTCGTCCAGGCCCAGCAGGTGCTCGATAACAGGCGCCGAGATGGGTGCGCCCTCGGGGGGCGTCTGATAGGCGGGCGTGGCCGGGGAGTAGAGCACCTCGTCGCTGTTCTCGCCAAAGGGCAACTCGAAACGGAACTATAGAATAGAACCTATATTAATTCCCCTCCCCTTCATCCTCTCCAGCGGAAGCTTACCCTGTACTGGGTGTACGGGATGAGGGCCTCGAGAATCTCGCACACATAGTACTCATCGCAGTCGTAGTCGGCTAGATTAAACCAGCCACTGGAGTCCCGATCCTGCTCACGATCCACATACTGGTACTGGATGTTGAAGGGCCGGCTGGCCAGGTAGTGCTCCGGAAAGTGCATCGCCCAGCGGATGGTGAGCGGCGTGGCCTGTCCGTCCGAACGGAGCGGCGCCCGCTCCAGCTGCGGCTGCGTCCGCTCCACCAGGTGGCTGATGGCCAGGCGCTGGAGGTGCCAGTACTCCCGCTGCGCCAGCTCGCAGGCACCGATGCAGGGCATGTCGAACGGGTAGAACTGCAGCGACGACTGAGGAAGCAACGAGATTAGGGTTCATATTGGGATTAGATAACGGATAAACTTACGCAGGCCTCCTGGCAGGATTCCAGCTCCTTGAGGGCGCGATACCACTGGGCACAGCCCTTCGTGCACTGCAAAAAAGAAACAAAATTCAGGGATAAACAAATTTTATAAAATAAAAATATATATATTACCAAAAAAACATATTTATGTATAAATATATATACATATATTAAAGCTTAGAATAATAATAATAATTGGTCAAAAATCGAATTTTTCGTTACTAAAAAATCCGTATTTTGGCTATAAAAATGAAAATAATTGTCCAAATATGGAGAGGCATACCTTCCCGAACTCGTAGTTAAATTTCCTATAACTTGGCATTTCTGGCTAAAAATTGTATTTTCTTGAGAATTTTTGCAAAAAATTGTGATACAACCCCTTAAAAAAAATCAAAAAATTTTAAAAATTTTAAATTTCCCAAATCAGCCGGAAACTGTACTGATATTAATTATGAGGTTGTTATCTGCTCAGAACAGTTCACCGTTTTAATTTTGGACCTTTTTTGCAAAACTTATAGCAAAAACAAATTATAGAAAAAATCAGATTTTGGCCAAAAATCGAAATTGTCATTTTTCGTCAATAGGAGGGTCAGTATTTTGGCTATAAAAATGAAAATAATTGTCCAGATATGGAGTGACATACCTTCCCGAACTCGTAGTTAAATTTCCTATAACTTGGCATTTCAGGCTAAAAATTTTATTTTTTTGAAAATTTTCGCAAAAAAATTGTGATGCAACCCCCTACAAAAAAATCGAAATTTTGGAAAAAATTAAATTTTGTCAAATCACCCGGAAAATGCAGTAATATTAATTATGAGGTTAATATCTGTTCAGAACAGTTCGCCGATTTAATTTTGGATCATTTTTGCAAAAGATAGAGCAAAACAAAATTTTACAAAAAATCAAATTTTTGCCAAAAATCGAAATTGCCATTTTTTGTCAATAAAAAAGTCAGTATTTTGGGTATAAAAATGAAAATAATTGTCCAAATATTGAGTGGGATACCTTCCCGAACTCGTAGTTAAATTTCCTATAACTTGGCATTTCAGGCTAAAAATTTTATTTTTTTAAATTTTTTTTCCATAATTATTTGAAAAAATTTTTAAATTTCTTAAATCAGGTGGAAAGTTTACTAATGTTGTTATCTGATCAGAACAGTGCAAATCACTTTGTATTAAATTTCAAAAATCAGGGAAAAATGCTACTTTTATACATACAACATCAACGGAACTTAACAAATCTCAGTTTACAAAAATTTCGAAATTTAGCTGGCTAATATTATAGCTTATCAAATTGAGAGTCAAGAGTGGCCCGCATGGATAACCCCGGCATTAACATGGTGCCCACGAGTAATCCGCCAAGGGAAGGAGTGGGAAAGGAGTCGAGGAGCAGGACAACGAAAGCAGTCCGAAGATTGATCATGAGGATCCTGTTCGATGGCTTCCTCAGTTGTCTGGAGGAGGAGCACGACTGGCAGAGGATAATGCACTTCGAATTCGTGTCGAATTGATTAACCAGAGGTTAACCGAGGTATCGGGTTACGCGGTGGCCCAACCTATCGCTATCCCATTTCATTCATTTCTCCCCGACTTACTCGTGTCTTGTAGCACTTCTCGCCGTTGTCCGCCTTCTCGCATTGTATCCCAAACTCGTCCAGAAACAGATCCTCCTGGAAAGCACAAAAATAAAACAGTGGTTAAAATAATGTGAAAGCGTTTAGGGTTTTTTGCGCTTTTGGGAAAGGAAGTTGCGGTAAGTTTGCATGGGAAAATGCCGAATGACCACATGTAAACATACACAGAGAGTAAAGTAATGTAAAGTAAAGTAAAATGACGTTCTTAAATCAAGTGTTTGTGTTCTCAATTTTGTAGAAAACCTCATAATAAGCTAAAAATCAATTTCTTTTTGGTATATAATATTTATTATTATTAATGTAGTATTTTGAATACAAAAATGCTTAATTTGAGTGAAATGTTCATGGTTATTTCCCTATGAGTAGGTAATACACATACATACATATATCTACAACAATAGCAATGACAATTAAAGTGCGAATTCTGTGCCAATGCCAATATCTCAATTATTTCGATCAATTATCATTGGGGAGCAGGGAAAGACTTCGAGCTTCGCGCATAGCATAAACAGAAATATACTCGCGATTAAATGTGCTCGCCTTTACATTTGTATATGTTTCGTTTGTCGCATTGAAATTAGATTTCCGAGAACGGCTGGCATTGCATAAATTTGATAGAAACAAGTTTACCACGTGAGCCGCGAAGATCTCTCGAGCCGAAAAAGTCCATTTGCATACCCTGGACTTTGACCAGCCAAGGGTTAGACGAGCCGCCGCAAAACGGGGTCAACCATGCAAAACTCAAAGATGATCAAATAACAATATTAAACGCATTCACCAGACATTGAAGAAGATTTTTGAAGAGTCCTAAACAGTCAGTTAAAAAATGCCCATTAAAGTTAACAAGCTGTAAAAGCAAAAATCAACTAGTGATCAGCCAAATATTTTAATTTAAAAGAATTTAAAATGTATTTGATTTATTATTTTTGCTGTTTATTAACCGCTTCAAAGTCAGTTGATTTTGTTATAATAAACCAGTTTTTTGTTTATTTTTTAAATTAAGTTTCTTTGTTATTTTTGTTTTAATTTTTTAAGAATGTTATTCATTATGATAATAAGTGTAAAAAATTATTTGGCTATACAATAATTATTTTTTACGTTTTATACAACTAAATAAAGAATGCATTTTTTATTTTATTTTTTAAGAATTGTATTAAGTATGATGATAAATGTAAAAATTATTATAGCTTTCCAACTATTATATTTTAAGTTTTTTATGAATTTTTTAATAAACATTTTTTTTTTAATGTTATCAATTAGGATGATAAATATGAACAAAAATTATAGCCTATCCAATTATTATATTTTACGTTTTTTATAACTAATTCAAGAATTTATTTTCTTATTTTATTTTTTAAATATATTTTTTTAATTTTTAATTAATTTAATTTTGTTTTGAATTATGATAACAAATGTAAAAATTATTATATGGAAAGCTAGATTATATTTTACGTTTTTATAAATTAAATGTTTCGTGAGGCGTAGCAAAAATCTCCACTCTGATTTATTATTTTTCCAACAAAATCCGCAATCCTTTGAGTTGAGCTCCACGAAATAAAAGTAAAACTAAGAGCGAGTGCTTAAAATACAATTTAGCGCATTCGCAGCTGCTTCCTGCGCCAATTACGAACTCCTTAAAATGGCCAACTTTGTTAATTGTGTTGCCTTGGCTTGCTAAATGGACTGGTAATTACCGAGGGATTTCCCCTCACGCACATGGATTCGGATTCGTATTTGGATTTGGATTTCCCCCATTCAGCCACACACACACACAGGCAAACACACACAAGCAAACTCACCCACACACACACAGAACATTTTTCTGGTGTTTGTACTTTCCTTTTTTTTTGCACACGCGTCAATTTAATTTAGAATTCTACGTAATATTTTATTAATTTAGCTTGATTGGCTTTTTCACAAACAGAAATAGCTCTTCAGAATGCGAAATAAAAATAAAAGTAAAAAGAAAAACGAGAGGGGCGAAATAAAGCTGAAGAAAAAGACGAAAGCCTGGGGCTCGAGACTAATTGGCATTGGGGGTTTTCATGTCGTCATTGCTCATCTTTTGTTGTACAATTTCTATTACATTAACTCGGAAACCGGCCCACACACACACACATACATACACACACACACACCGAAAAGGGGGCCAGACTGGGTTGGTGTGTTATTGACACCATTACTGTGCCATTGTTGTTGCCGCCGTCAGGCTCTGGAAAAGCAAGCCAAAGAAAACACACTTGTGTGCTGATGAACACACAGCATAGCCCCAAATCCTAGTGGCTCAAAAGTGCAAAAAAGTAATACAAAATATATATGCACCCATATAGAAATGATCATAAAAACTAAACAATATACTATATACATTAATTCTAAACTATTGAGTTTCAAAAATATCCCAATAAGATAAGAAATAACATTACAAATTATAAATTTTATAATATCTAGTATGTATATCTAGCATCTAGTATTATTTAGTATTAATTGAATACCTTACTTTTATACTTAACGTAGTATATTTTTAATACCATGCGTTTTAAGAGCTAAACTATGGTTTATGAACTTAATGAATGAATGAACTTAATAATAATACTATTTATTATATATATCTATTATGTATTTCTAGCATCTAGTATTATTTAGTATTAATTTAATACCACACGTTTATACTGGACCTAGTATATTTTTAATACCATGAGTTTTAGGAGCTAAACTATGGTTATTTTTTCATGTAGTCTACCGATTTTAGTATAGTATACTATAAATAATAATAAATTAAATAATAAACGCCTCGTTTTGCTAAAAAATCTAAAAAAATATATAAATAAATTATTAAACATTTTTTTTGAATAATTGTACATTTATTTAAATAAAATGCTAGCAAAGACTATCAAGAATTCCCTTATATATAATATATGCATTTATTAAAAATGTATATGAAGCAAATATTTAGGTTATTTATTTATTATTATATTTCACAAAAATACCACAAAATTTATTAATATAAATGTGTTGAACCTTATCAATTGGTCCCCAATTGTGGGGCCACCTACACACACACCCGTACACATAAATTGACTAAACATTTAGCTTACTCTCGATTCCAACAAGGCAAAACATCTTAATAAAATTTCTTTTGTTCGCATCGCCTTTCTAGGCTATGCGAAATCCAGTTACTGGCTGCACACGGAGGTTTGCTCTAGTTTATTCCAGGGATAAGCGGTCAGCTTTACGCGATTAGCCGGAGTCATAAAATCAACTCGAATGCGTAATGAATACTTTAATTTAAGCGACAATTAACAGTCTGGAATTTTTTCAATTAATTTATAGCTTTAAATTGAGCTTGAGAAGATATTTTAATATATTTTCCTATTTTAGTTCTACTTAGTTTTAAAATAAATGTAAAAACTCTTAAAACCAATTTGGATTTTGATTAATTTTTTTTGCGACTTAAAAATAGTATTTCTAATTCTAGAAAATACCAAAAAAAAATCGTTTTACCTTTTAATGCGATGGTCATTAGGTTCCCAATCCCATTTCCTCGCAATCCCCTCTCGTATTCGTATTCTCAATCCCTTTTCGCATTTCCAATCCCACATGCAGCCAGTCGCTCAGTTATCATTAATTTTAATTGGCGGAGGCTGGTGTTACTGGAGTGTCGAATTGCGGATTACTGAAATGGCGCTTTCCTAATGAATGAAGTGCAAGTCGAGCCACAGATTAACATGCAGCTTACTCCTATTACACACCCGCCGACAATAATATACAGTAATTACCGTCCGCACATTTACACGCTGGGATATCTGAAGGCAGAACTGCTGACGCATTAATTCCTGAAGTAATTACGATTCCAATACCCCCATATACCATACTATAACATACTATACCATATGACTTGTAATCATGAACAAGAAAACACAAGAAACCTTTGCTTTTACTGGGTAAATTTGAGAAATATTACAAGAAATAAAAGTTTAAGGCATTGAAATTGAAAGCTGTTTTAAGTTGTTGTTTATTACCCATAACTTCTTATAAATAGCCTCCATATGTTCATTACCATTAAACTTGGAACGGAATCTAAGCAAAATATGCACAGAAAAATATTGATATGAAATAGGGTCAATTCTACCTTATTTTATATCAATGTCAAATTTAACAATGTCAAAAAAAACTGAAGAAAAATATTCGTGCCACCCCAAAAGTTACGGTTGCATAAAATAAATAAGTAAAACAAGCATTTCTTCTCAGGGCTACGGAAAAAAACATCCATCATCCGTCACCGAAGTCACCGAAAAGGCGGCGCTCGGGTGCGAAATGTTTATTGCTAGTTTTGCATATGTCAACGATATAATCAGAAAACAATCTGAACAAGTGCAATGCGAGTTTGCTACATCATCACGTAGCCCAGCTTGGAAAAAAACAGCAAACACATTTTCTTTATCATACCTGTTACTCGTAGAGTAAAGGGGTATATTGTATTCGGGGTAAAGTATGTAAAAGGTGGGATGAAGCGTTTTCGATCCTATAAAATATATATATTCTTGATCAGGGTTACTAGCTGAGTCGATCTAGCTATGTCCGGCTGTCCGTTTGTCCGCATGTTCGTTTGTCCGTTTGATCGTTTGTCCGCTTGTCTGTTTGTCCGTTTGTTCGTTTGTTCGTTTGTTCGTTTGTTCGTTTGTTCGTTTGTTCGTTTGTCCGTTTGTCCGTTTGTCCGTTTGTTCGATTGTTCGTTTGTCCGTTTGTCCGTTTGTCCGTTTGTTCGTTTTTCCATTAGTCCGTTTGTTCGTTTGTCCGTCTGTCTGAAATTTAAAAATTTACCTCACAGATTCTTTGGGTTCTTAAGCAAATAAAAATTTGACCCGTAGATGGCTCCACTTTTAAGCGACTGCTTGGTTTGCCCTGCTTGCGACTGCTTGCTTCAGCTGACTAACGGGTATCTAATAGTCGAGGCACTCGACTAAAGTGTTCTCTCTTGTTTTTTTTAGAACTTCACTGACTGGTTGGTTGTTAATTCAATTGGGTTGAATGAATTCTCCAATTGTTCACGGGGCCGTTAATCGCTCGCTTGCAGTGATAATTAAATGATATGTATAATTGAAGATCGTCAAGTCGGCGATTACGACTGTGGCCTGTGGATGAAGTGCCATGCAAGAGTTGACATTTCAATTTGCCGGTTTGCTGGATTGCCAGATCGGGATTAGAATCTTTCTCATTATTTGGGTTACCCACCCGGCTTTATTGCAATTTGCATACTGAGTGGGTGTGTTTTATCTATCACTTGGCATTTGTGCGACGTCGCCTTCTCGCACCAAATGGATACCATGGATATGGATATGGATATGGCACCCAAACTAACTATTCCATTATATATTTCACTTTTTTCCCTCTATACTATAAATTAAAAATGCTTTTAATTATGCCACCGCTCCACTCAAACTATTTGTTGCTTTTGTACATTCTAATTCATGCTTTAATTGCAACTGGCTGAGTGCAGAGCTTGATTTGTGTAATGTGAGCTGTTTTAAGTATTTCGCACAAAGCGGATTCGCTAATGAAAATAAAATCCTTCTATTTATACGCTTTTCTAAAAATTGTTATAAGAGGGTTGTTTTTTTTCTTTCGTTTATATTTACATCATTTGAATTTAACCGCATGTTAATTTTTAAATCGCACAAAAAGAATTTTAAATTAAGTTTTTAAAGAACTAAAAGGAAGGAAGCTTTAACCGAAGCATAGAGATTTGTATTTTGGTTGAAAGAGATTTTTGGAATACCCCCGGATTAAATAAGGTAAATATTTTTTGTTTGGTTAAAAGAGATTTCTGGAACACTCCCAGACTAAAACAAGTGAACAATTTTAAATCTATTTTTTAAAGAACTTAAGGTAGGGAGCTTTTACCTAAACATAGGGATTTACATTTTGGTTGAAAGAGATTTTTGGAATACCCCCGAATTAAATTAGATGAATATTTTTTTCGGTTAAAAGAGTTTTCTGGAATGCCCCTGAATAAATCAAGTGAAGAATTTTAAACTTCATTTTTAAAGAACTTAAAGTAGGGAGCTTTTACCAAAACATTGGTGTTTCTGGAACACTCCCGGATTAAATAAAGTGAACAATTTTAAATTTAATTTCTAAAAAACTTAAGGTAGATTTTATATTTAGGTTGAAAGAGATTTTTGGAATGCCCCCGGATTAAATCAGGTGAATTTTTTGGCCGCACTCACCTCAACGATGCACCGCTGGACACAGTCCCTAGTGACGCGTTCGAGGACCACCCTCTCCTCGACTCCATGCTGCTCCTCCTCCGGAAGCGCATGGGGATGCGGATCCACTGGGATCGGTGGTGGAACCGTGGGATCCGTGGCCCGGGAACTACCACTGCTACTACTGATGGCGATGCCCTCGACAATGCTGGGCGGTGCGGCGGCGGCGTGCTTGTGCCAGATGGCCACCTTCTCCACGACATCGCTGTCCAGCTTGGGACGCAGCAGACCCATCTGGTCCTTGGCCACGGGCTCGGGACTGTGATGGAGCGAGTAGTTGTGCGAGCGGCAGACGTCGCAGCAGATCGAGAGCAGGATGAGCAGCAGGAGGTTGACAATGAGGACGGTGGAGATGCCGCCATGGCCATCCTGACCGCTGGTCAACTGACGGCCCAAGCGGGCCAATTGCTGGCGGAGATCGAAGGTGCCGCTCTGCTGGCGCACCACAATCTTGCTGGGTGACGGTGAGCCACTCGGCTGCCGCTGCTGCTGCTGATTTATGTGGGTGGTGGACATCTTGGTATTCACATTCACCGCGATCTTCACATTAAAGCTGATGTTCAGTCTCCGCATGGGAGCAGAGTTTCTTGGCTGCGTTTTTTTGTCCCTTTCATCCTCCTGTTGATCTACATTTTGGTGCCAAAACATAGTCATTAAAGCCAAAGGAGCACGTGACCTGGGCCCCAAGAATTTGCGGCCTTTTAAGTGGTGTTTTCTAAGTCCAATTTCAATCGTTCACTCGTTTGCTCGTTGGCTCTTCGGTCAAATTTACATTTTAGGGCCGCATTTCACTGTAAACAAAACTGAAAACGCACAAAAAAATTGGGATTTGAAATCTCAAAGTCAAAAAATCAATTCAATGGGTAAATGTGCGGTGCACAAGTTAATTTCCATGCTATGCAAATTCAAAAAGCTCAGAACGAAACGAGAAAGTGACTAAAAAAGATCGCAAGTTCTATTTTCTGGATACCCTGTACTTGTATGAAATGATATAAAGTGAAAATTTGAAACAATTGAATAAACTTAAATTAAGAACTTTTGTTCTCAAAACATAACCTCAAATACTCACATTAAATGCAATATTCTCACTGTTTGTGTTCTTTATAGAAGATGTTTCCTCCAAAAAAGGAAGCTAACGAGGGGTAAAGGGGTTAAATTTTTAATGGGGTCTTCTACAAAATTTCTACTCATAATCTCTACATTCTCGAATTGAGAATAAAAATACTCAATTTGAAACGGTAATTTCCATTAATTTACTCTCTCTGTGTATATTTTTAACAGATCACTTAAAAATGATTAATCAACCAAATACACTAGTCATCGCGGTGTCAATTTGAACAAACGTATAAGTACTACAGCGAATACAGCTGAACCTAGTAATTTACAAATATTTATATCATTACACCAAGTTATCTCCATTTAAAGAGAAGCCGAGTACTGTATTTACAATGTGCCAATTCTGCCCTAACTGAATGCAGTAGTACTGTCATCTTTGTCAGACCCTCAATTAAAATGAAATTTCAGTGTTTAAACCCGATTTATTGTTAGAAAGTAAACCAATTGATGGGTATACAAAATGTATAGTAGAAACCGGAATTTGTTTGCATATTTTGTTAACTAGTCTAATACAAAAATATATATTTTTAAGAATATTAAAAAAAATACCATTTTAATGTATCAGAACCAATAAATCAGAATTTTGTAAAAAAAAAAAAAAATAAAAAAATAAGACAAATCGCAAACAACTAATAAAATAAAATAATTACCATTTCACTGTATCATTAAAACAATTAAATAAAAATTTTGTAAAAAAAAAAAAAAAAAAAAAAACTTTAAAGTTTAAAGTTTAAACTTAAAAAAATGTCCACAAGTGAATATACCCCAGCTAAGAGATGAGATAAATCGCAAACAACTCATTTCCCATGCAGCTCAAAGGTTCAATGAACATTCTCGGGTAAACACAATCGAACACCAGATCGATAAGCCAAAATCCTAATGATCGGAACACCTCGTGTGGGGAAACCGGACCCAGATCTATACCTACACCTATACCTCTACCCATTCCCCAGCCTTCAACCGCAGGACAACATCCACCATGGACTATGGTCCAATTAATATGGAGTCTGCATAATCAGCCAGCCAAGCGACAAGTTTCAATTAACATGGCATAATGCATGGCCAATAAGTCACGCCCCCTTTTCGCCGCCCACAACAATAACAATAGCACCAACAACAACAAGGGGGGAGTGGCCATAACAAATTTATCCTCATTAAGATGCAAACAAATTCGCCGCACGGAGAATAATCGAGCGGAGTCTCTTTCAAAAACGGAAATCCCTTTGGCCGCAAGTTCAACGCAGAAAAAAAAAAAAGTAATAAAGAAAAAAAATACTAGTTAATTGCACTTTAATTTCATATTTACCAGGAACAACAACACAGCGCACAGAAAATGTTAATTAAATCGCTCGACGAGCAGACTAGACCGGAGAAAAAAAACCAAAATAAATTGAAATTAAAATTGAATAAACCGCGCGAAATAATAGAAAACATGAAAGATCACAGCGGATTAATTGCATTAAAGTTATTCAGAAAAATGTTATGCAAATACCAGGCCGGCGTTTTGCATTAATTAGTTGAAGGCAGAGGGTCGAATATATATATCGTATCGTAAATATATATTCATCGACCGTTGGAAGTCAAAGGTCGCCAGAGAATCGGGGAACCGGGGAGTTTGGAGCCGAAGCCTTCAACTCTCACCCACATTTCGGTTGTTCAGTTGTTAAGCGCTGTTGACGCGCTTTAATTCAATTTATTGTTGATTTGAGCGGCTTAATTGCATTTTATTGTTGCACTTGTTGCCGTAACTCAAAAGCTCCTTCACACACACAGAACACGATGTACGATGTACGATGTACGATGTACGATGAACGATGCACGAGAAAAAAATACGATCGATCCATCTTATCCACACATTTCATATATCATATCATTCCAAAATTAATATAGCTATAGATTTGCATTAGAAGAAGTAAACGAGAGAACAAGAGCGTCACTCACTCGACGAAATGTCGCAGATATAGATATCCGAGTCTGAAACTTATGAGCGTTACGTACTGCGCAGTGGCGCGATCGGAGCAGAACTGATTTGCCGGCGAGCGGCGGGTTTTTAACCAAGCCCCAAGTCCAACCCCCAGTTCGGTTTGAGAATTTGTGAATCGGACACCGAATACAACCGAAATTGAAACCGAAACTGAAACGAGACGACACGATACGATACGATACGAACCGCACCGAACCCATTGATCATCTTCTGCGCTCTCTCTTCTTTCTTGTTCTTTCGGTGACGCAGGTTAGGATCCAACCCCTAAAACTGGATCTCCACTCACTTTTTTCTTTGGGTCAAAGCTTAAGCACTACTAGTGATTGAGCGACATGGCCGTTCAATAAATACCCTTATAAGCAATATTATCCAATAACTTTTAACTCTTATATCTAATACTGTATATCTTATATCTAAATGCCCTTATAAGCAATTTTATCCTATAACTTTTAACTCTTATATCTAAGATCATCCCAATCTGGTTTTAGTTACACTATCTTTTTTGCTTTACATATATAATATCATAGAATTCGCTCAATTTATTTCATATTTTAAAAAATGGGGTGTTAAATCTCTTAGCTTCCATAAGAGGAAATAGATTGTAATCGCTACCAGATATTATTATAATATTTCATAATACCATAGAACGGTTCTAGTCTTGGCTTGAAAGCTATTACAAAGCTTGGAGTTAGTTTCAGCGAATTAATTGCAAGGAAAATATAGGCAATCGCTTGATTCAACTTGATTCAAGAACATTGAAAACTAAAAATATCTTTAATAATGTATTTAATACAATATTCACCAATAAATAAAAGTCATGGGTACTCTGTTGATTCACTATGAACACATTTAACTAAACATTAACATTACTTCTTAATTGATTATTGAAACTAATTGATCGCATGCCACAGTGGACGTTCGAAAATAATTAAATTCAATCAGGAATATGCCCACATAAAAGAGAGAAAAGTCATCGAAAATGTTATGGGGGAGAAGTCGCTATAATTGTGCATATTCCTTTAAAAAGTGAACAAGTAAGAGCAAAATTACCTATGTACTTTCGAAAAATAAATAGTGAAATTAAATTAAAATATATTTTATTTAAGTTACTAACGAAAACCATTAAATATTTAATTTTTTGCACTCATAAAAATTTCCTTCTAATTTTTAGAAATCTCCTTAAAACTAAAAAAAAAAAAACAAATTCTCGTTTTTAAAAAAATTCACCTTTAATTTTAGAAATTATTTTTAAGGCAACATTTCAAAAAAGAATGTTCTTAAAAAAGAAAAAAAAATACAAAAAATAAAAATACAGAAAATTTATGAACGATTTTTTCTAGATTTTATCGAAATTATGAGGTTTTTTCTGAGTGATTGCTTCAACCCCTTCGACCTTATGAGCAAAAATTCAAAACACACACAAGATTAGGAAACTTTTCTGGACCCAAGCTCATCCAAATGATGACTCACTCCGCTGAAATTGGTGGCTGAAAAATGGACAGCAAGTAAAAAGGCTTTCGTGACAGCTTCCGTTTCCGTTTGCGTTTCTGTTTCCGACTTCAAGTTCAAGTGGCTCGCTTATGGATTTGTCCGCCGGAAAAGATGTCCCACAGAAATGTAATCTGCACTCGTGCGCACATTTCCCCCACAGAATTTTACCCCAAAATTCCCGTCGTTGGTTTGGGATCATCGTTGGGGTCATCGCATTTGCTCTAATCGTTTGAAAAATTCTAGAATTGATTAGACGACGCACTGATTACACACTCGGCATGGGATGTGGACCTCATTTTCTTATTTTTCCCCAGAGATTCTCAATGAATCCGCTGACGGATTACGTGTTACTCATTGCACAGGTTATCGTCAGGTGAAAATCGGTTAAACGCATTTCGAAAACCGGGAATTTCCCGGAAAATGCAAATGAGCTGAATCGTTTCATCGGTTGATTGAATAAATTGTATTAAGGAGAAGGATTGAAAGCTTCGATCAAATCAATTTATTCATCAATTAATTTTTTAAAAACTTAAATTTGTAATATAGTATAATCTTAAAGATATTAGAAATTTATATATATTATTTAAAAAACATTATTTTTCCATACTAAATAATGTTACTTTTGCAATTTTCGGGTACATTTTAAATGCACAACTGGGATATAATAATATTAATATTAATATTAAAATTAAATATTTATACATATATTATGCTGTTTAGTCATCGATTATTTTATGTGTATGTGGGAACTTCCTTCGGCCGAATTAGTTTTAAGAACTGCCAGTGGTGAGTCATTTCTGCCCCAGTGCCCGACTGTCTGCATAATGGATTTTATAGCATTGGATGAAATCAAAACATAAACAAATTTTTCAAATTGAACTTTAAAGATCCAATGAGTATAGAAATGTACAGCAGCGGTCGGAAAAATAGAAGTATATTATTGAAGACCATAAAATAGTTTGGTTTAATTTAAGTTGGAATAGTTTCCATATCTCGTGGAAACTATTATTATTAAGAAATTTAACTATCAATTTTTTTTAATTGGTAAAACAAAATTGTAATTGATTTTATTGATCTATTTAAACTTATAATTTGAAATTTTAAAGTCAATAATTAAATTAAAATTCAATCGGTTTTATTTTTATAAGCTCTGACGTACATAAATACAGACTGATTAGACAACAGGTCAGACTGACATATGTACAATGTACATACATAATACACACACCATAGATCGATATTTCTTTTTTTTTGCATATTGCGATGAATTGTTGTTCTTGTTTTTATTGCTGTGAGGCGATAAGCACAACATCTTAAGGTGCGCGCCATAACTACTAATCAAAGAAATGTTTTTAAAATATTTATTTATATTCATTGCTCAACAATTAAAATTTATTTATTTCTAATATTACTTTTAGAGCACTAAGTTCTTAAAAAAAGCCAAGCCTCCATTAAAAAATTTTTTTTTCCTATTAAAAAAAACTCCTATAAAAACAATAAATCACTTAAAAGCAAACACATTAAAAAATCAATTACAATTTTTAAATCCTATAAAAATTTGCCTAGATTATCTGGTCTCAATATCCATGAAACGCACTGTTATTGCTCTTGTTCGCATAAACATTCAACAGATCCCAGTAAAATTTGTTAAATTTATTGTAGAGAAAGCGCGCAAATGTCGTAAGTGTGCGATTCCATACAAATAAGCATCGTACTTTGTGTTTTTTAATATACAAATGGAGAAAGATTAACCGCACGGAACTCAGTTGTGCGCTAAACTTTGAAAACGTCGGGCCATTCTGTCTGCCAATCGGGCGAAAAGTTCTCAAATTCCGAAAAGTTCCGAAATGGATTCAATTAATTCCGTGATCTATATAGTCCTGCTGATGTCATCGTCGCTGATCGGGGGAGGCCAAGCAACGCCCTATCGCCGTAAGAAACGAAATGAAGGGGAAATCCCAATGGTTAGGTGATACTACATTACATATATGGTTTTTTCACAGCCCCCTATGAGGCGTACAATCAGCAGTTCTGCATGGACACACTGACTGGGCAGCAGCTTTACATAGGTCAGGTTATCACGCGACAGGACCATTGCATCCGGGTCCAGTGCCTGGAGACGCTGCAGCTTTGGGAGGACAGGTGAGTGGATCGTATATTCCAAATCCACTTACTCCCCATACTATATACCATCCATAATTCAGCTGCCAGGTGCCGAATCTGCTGAAGGGCGACTGCAAGAGGATTGCATCCACTGAGGAAAATGCGGAATATCCCCGCTGCTGCCCACTGTACGAGTGCAAGACCTACGAGTCGCATTCGGGTGGGAACCTGGAGCAGACGAACACGTACAACCATCACGGCACCCTGATATCGGCTCATCTCTCCGAGTTGATAGTGATCGATCACAGGGGACGGCCGCTGGACGAGATTCCCTCGGCGCCGGCGAGAAAGTATCAGGTGTGAGGAGGGGCCTGCACATTGAATTGTGTATATTATTAGTTAGTTTCTAATATTTAATTTTGGTGATGAAAAAAAAAATAAAGGTTTTTGAAGGCTTACTATTTATATTTCTTTCAATATTTACACACAAAATTAAATTTAAATTTTTTATTACACTATTTTCAGAAAATATACTCTCTAAAACTTATTTATGTCCAGAAATATTTAGCTTTTATCCCATAGTACATGGCTTTCAAATTTGGCGCCCTTTCGATATAACACATGAAAGTCCGATAACTATTCACGCTACGTCACTTTACGTTACGTTACGTTACGTTATGAGAGATATCGAGAACCGATAACCACAGTCATCGAACCATAGCAAAAGAAACAAGTGAAATAGTAAAATTATTGTTGCGACAAAAAACAAATATATAAAGCCACAGTTAATTATTTGGAGTATAAATACTTAAGAATCCGAATCCGAACGTCAAACCACGTAACACTCACCCGGAGGAGAAGAGAACCCATTGCAGTCCAAGCGAATTTCACCACAACAACACAATGTTGCTGCGTCTGGCACTTTCCACCGCCCGTCCCGCCGCCGGCAGTCTCAAACTCCTGTCCCAGTCTCCGGCACAGCTATTCCGGGCCAATCCCAATCTGACCGTGGTGCGCAGCTATGCCCGCCAACCTGTCCGCACCCGTGCGCCCGTGGAGCACCAACAGGCGCGGGCTCCCTCGCTCAAGGAGAAGCTGATGGGTCCGCCGAGTGCCAATGGTGAGGCTCTTGTGTAATCCCCTTTATCTATCGCTAATCCACGATCTCTCTGTGCAGCCTACTCCATGGGCAAGGGCGCCGCCGCCGGAGCAGCAGCCGTGGGATTGGGCGCCCTGTGCTACTACGGTGTGGGCCTGGGCCAGCACACCAGCATCGCCGACAATGCCATGTGAGTGGGTTTGATCTATGTACTTCACTCTATTATATGTAACTAAAACCCATCCTTTGCCCCACAGCATGTGGCCCCAGTATGTGAGGGACCGCATCCAGAGCACCTATGCCTTCTTTGGTGGCTCCTGTGTCATCACCGCAGCCGCAGCAGCAGCAGTCTTCCGCTCGCATCGCCTCCTGGAGCTGGCCTCTCGTGGCGGCATCTTGGTGAGTCCTAGCTCAAAACGGAGCTATCCTTTGCATTCACACCAAACAAAACAACAGAACATAACACAAACCATTTTATTCGCATAGGCGACCATCGCTTCGCTGGCTCTGGTCATTGGCAGCGGGGCGGTGGCCCGCTCCATTGAGTACCAGCCGGGTCTGGGAGCCAAGCATCTGGCCTGGGCGGTCCACTGCGCCATTCTGGGCGCCGTAATTGCACCCATCTGCTTCATGGGCGGACCGATCCTCACGCGCGCCGCCCTCTATACGGGCGGCATTGTCGGTGGCCTGTCCACGATCGCCGCGTGTGCTCCCAGCGACAAGTTCCTCTACATGGGCGGCCCCCTGGCCATCGGTCTGGGCGTGGTCTTCGCCTCCTCGCTGGCCTCCATGTGGCTGCCGCCCACCACAGCGCTGGGCGCGGGTAAGTGTCTAGATTACTCCTTGAAAATAAGGCCTTAAATAGGATTATCACCACTTGAAGTCTAGAAATTACTCTCAAGCGGTGGTAATTTCATGAATTTTTGGGCAGCTGTAACAACTTAAATCTGTCTTTTTGCAGGTCTGGCCTCCATGTCCTTGTACGGCGGTCTCGTCCTGTTCAGCGGCTTCCTGCTGTACGACACCCAGCGGATGGTGCGCCGTGCTGAGATGCATCCCCAGTACAGCTACACCCCCTTCGATCCCATCAATGCGTGAGTTGTGGTCTTTATCTTACCATCCTGAAAGCCATTTAAACGCGGAACTTTCTTTTAGCTCGATGTCGATCTACATGGATGTGCTGAACATCTTTATCCGCATCGTCACCATCCTGAGTGGCGGGCAGCGCAGGAAGTGAGCACTGAACTTGAACATGTGATGTGAAGGATAATACCCTCTGATATATATTTATACTGTTGTTAAAATAAACCGATCGAGTTAATAAGCAAAGTCAAGAACTTTATGTTTTTCTAGAGGAATTGGAATTGAGTAGATAGTAAATAAATAAAAAGTGAATAGTATTTAAAGTCTTGTAAAATATTTACTTTATTTTAAAATGATAGATTATCCAAAATCTTGTTTGCATTTTTAAAATACAATTATTAATGTATTATTTTTTAGATTCTTATTAAATAGTTTATGAATATTAAGCTTTGTATTATATACGTTGCTTTTGAACCGATATATACCGTATCATATTATGGATTTAATTAGTTAAAAACTTCTACTCAAATGGTTTCAGATCCTAAAGGTAAAATACTGCCTGCTTTTTTGGGCTCTGAGTTTTTTGTATATAATAAATTTTAAATTGAATTTTTAACAATTTTGAAAATTTAAAAATTATTTGAATTCTGGTTTGGTATATAAATACCAAAAAAAATCCCTGCGAAAACACGTATGCAAAATGTCCTAAAACTTGATTTGGTATTTAAATACCAAAAAATCCCTGCGTAAACTTGGTCCTGAACATTTCCGGCCAGGAGTTTAATATTCGCCTTTAAATATTTCGTGTCGAGTCGCTCGGCAGTTGGAAGTCAGTTCTCCCATAGAAGCGCCAAGTTTTCCGGAAATTTCCAGGTGGCCGTGAGGAAAGTGTCACCCCGGCTTTCCAAATCGAACTCTCTTGACAAACATTCTCGTCTGCCGACGAACAAACACAACATCTCGTAATTTGGTAATAATACAGGAATAATTTTCAAAACACCCGAATATTCATAACTTTCGATCCATCCACAGGTTCGTCCCATTGCCAGGAGGTGCTCATCCAATTGCCGACTGCCTCTGCCACCTGAGACAGGTGAGTTTGGCGGCGGAGGAGGAGGAGGAGGTGGTGGTGGCCAGACGCCCGGCCGCGCCCTTAAAGCCGGCAAATCGATTTCTTGACTTGCACTCGTTACTTACTTGCGCACCCATTCCCCACCAGGTGCCATCACGCGACCAATCGAAGAGGACAGCAAGCAGACCAATCGAAGAGGTCACCTGACCACCGATCCTGGCCAGGAATTCGCCATGGAGCGCCGCTACCTGACGAACCCCTTCGCCGATTTTGCCGGCGGAGAGAATACACCGTTCGCCAGCGATGAGGAGCACATCAAGAACCTGATCTGCACCTATGTGGACGCCATACTGGAGCACTGTCATCCGAACAACGATGAGGAGGACAACCGTGGCGATCTGTATGTGGGCAATGCGGGCATAGCGTTTATGTTTTGGAAGCTCAACAGCTGCGAGCAGACACGCGATCTGTACCCGGCCCTGGATCATGCGGCCTCCTTCATCCGGAATGCCAAGGCGAATGCCAAACGCTACAAGAAGCGCTCCTCAGAGCGTTACTCCTTTCTGTGCGGCAATGCCGGCATCTATGCCGTCTCGGCGGCCATTTCGCAGGAGCTCAAGGACACCGAGGAGCTGTCCGAGGATTTGGCCAACTTCAAGTCGGGCATACCGTCCAGCAAGGAGTACATGCACACCAAATACGGCTGCGACGAGGTGCTGGTGGGCCGTGCCGGCTACTTGTCCGGCTGCTATTGGCTGAACGATGTGCTGCCCGAGAAGAAGATCACCGACGACGATCTCGTGTCCATTTGCCAGCTAATCGTGACCAGCGGGCGGGAGTACAGCAAGATCAATAGCTCGCCGTGCCCGCTGATGTACCAGTACCATGGTACGGAGTACCTGGGCGCTGCCCACGGCCTGTGCGCCATCCTGCACATGCTGTTGGACAGCCCGTGGTTCCGCACCGTTCCCATTTCGGCGCCGGCCGCCGAGTTGCGCGACATCAAGCGCTCGATTGACTTCTTCCTGGAGCTGCAGGACAGCGATGGCAACTTTCCGGTGGCCCTGGAGGATCTGCGCTCTGGCCGCGATAAGCGCTTGGTTCACTGGTGCCATGGCGCACCCGGCGCCGTCTATGTGCTGGCCAAGGCGTATCTGATCTTCAAGGAGGAGAAGTACTTGGCCTCGCTGCGTCGCTGCGCGGACATGGTGTGGAAGAAGGGCTTTCTGCGCAAGGGACCGGGCATCTGCCACGGTGTGGCCGGCAATGGCTATGTGTTCCTGCTGCTGTTCCGGCTGACCAACGAGATGAAGTACCTGTACAGGGCGCACAAGTTCATGGAGCTGCTGACCGATGCGGAGTTCAAGCAGCGCGCCAGGACACCCGATCGTCCGCACAGCCTGTACGAGGGCGTGGCCGGCACCGTTTGCTTCCTGGTCGATCTCCTCGAGCCGGAACAGGCCTACTTCCCGTTCATGGACGTCTTTCACTAGGCGGGAGGAGTGCATCGGATCCAGCCCAACAATGCTCAACACACGACTTTCAAATCAGGGAGAGTTATCATCATTTCTAGTCACTTGTTTGCCTATTTTTCCGTTTGTAGTTCTCTCATTGTTGCCTTTGCGTTAACCCAGCGGACTGGGACGTTGGAGTGGAAGATGGAGGATGCCAGTTGCTAGTTGCTAGTTGCTGGATCCAAATGAAGACAGTATCCGATCTCTGAGCGCACCGCATGCAGGAATGTTCTCAGCCATTCTCATATCAAAATTCTCTGTGCTTTACGCTAAGCAATTAACTTAATACATTGATACTTATACACAGACATATTACATATACATTATATTTATATACAATTTATAATATATATATACATATTATATATATATATATACATACTTGCGCTGACATCTATATACAGACAAAAACATAATACTTACATGCATAGTGTGCTTTATACCTACGAGTAATCCACAAAAAGAGCTCTAAATCTATTGTCAATGAGAATCAAATAAATCATTGTACTATTTTATACAGATACATATGTACAATTCCATGGCCAGATTCGATTCACTCCGCGGGAATCGATGGTTACACGGATGAATACCGCAAAAGCATGCTTTTTATTCCTCTGAATGCTGTAATAAAGTAGGTATCGTAAGGCGGGAGTTCCCTGATTTTGGCTACGAAACATTTTTAACACCTATTATGTCCTCAATTGGTTTTTTTCGATTTGTTATCTCAAGTATTTTGACTCATATTAAACGGTTATCGGGCAAGAATTGATTAAAATCTGGTTTATCAGCGCTCTTATAAACCTGATATGGGTGTAAATCTCACTGTCATTACCTTTAGTTGTTTTTGATTAGCGACTTTTCAATAAGATTATTTCTTACGATCTGAAAACTGTAATATTTATAATCTATATTTAACCTTGGATTTGATTAGGAGAGTATCTCGACTGCAGATACCATCGCCATACTCCCTACTTATAGAGATAGCGTGGCTAACGTGCTTCATCTGTCTGTAATATAGCCAATTGGTGCAATAAACCAAATTGTTTCCCGGTTATCTTACGGATCTATGAGGTTGTACCTGTTCGGATCCCACGCTCATATATTTTTTTTGCGCCAGAACGCAATAAACACTCGGCTGATGGAGGGTTTTGGTCTAAAACCCACTCATAGATCAAGTGGGGAGCATGTGTAACATGTGTCGGTAAGTGAGTATTACCAGAGTAGCGCCCTCCGCATCCGATTTCCCATATCTCGACCATTCGGCTTATCGTCGATCAATGAGTGCATATCATTAAGTGCTCGATACCCTGTAAAATGAATTCTAAATAGGTTTGAATGTTAGAAATGTTACAGGTAATAATACAAATAGGCAGGTTTAAAAGATTTACGACAGACACTTCATAAAAATGGTTAACCACCTTTTTAATAAGAGGTTTCGGAAATTAGTATTTATTTTAATTATTTTAGATAGTTTACCAAATAAACAATCGAGTTCCCATACTCAGTACTCCGATACTTTATCTTCAACGATTGCGAAACCAATAACGCAAAAATGAAAATGATAATAATATGGGGGGAGAGTGGGAAGAACATGCGAATTTGACCCACTGCAGTCAAACTGAATTGCATTGAAAAAAAAGAATTTGTATTTATTTAAAAAAAAAAAAATGTTTTTTAATTTTAATACATATCCCTTACTCTATCTAATCTTATCTAATGATAATAAAAATAATATAATAATTTTAAATTCGTATTTCTTAGAAAAAACATATTTTTGGGATATTTATTTCATTGATTTAATGTAAAAATTACATTTTTAATATCAAATAATAAATATTCTATTTATATTTAATATATGAGATTTAATGTGTAATATTTTTTTTTTTTTGGAAATTATAATTTCTTAAAAAAAAACTTTTTTTAATCTATGTTTCTTGGTGCTAAAATAGGTATCCTTATTTTATCTAATCTTATTATAATGATAATAAAAATAATATAATAATTTTAAAATCTTATTTCTTAGAAAAAATATATTTTTGTCATATTCATTTTTTTGATTTAATGTAAAAATTAAATTTGTAATATTAAAAACATGTAATATTTATATTTAATAAATGAGATAATATCTATTTTAGTCGGTAATATTATTACTTATTTTTGTGTGAGATCGGGAGTTTTTCCCTCTGTGCAGGTGGAGTATATATTCGGCTTATCAGGCTGAGAGCGAGGGTACCGGTGTCCAGATCGGATCGGATCGGAGTGTCTCTGGGCCCGAAACCCATTCAGAATTCACAGGCGTCGGATTGTTGGCGATTTTGGCCATTCAGTTGCCTTATCGACGGCCATCGGGCTGGGTGTACCTACTACACTTGAATATTAACTCTGTTTATTTTTTTTTTCTGTGATCGGTTAATACGAAATCCGAAAATGGCAGCGAGTTGCAGCCGACTTTTGGGTGTTGTGGCCGCAATGATGGTCATGATCATGTGTTGGTCACCTCTGCGGGTCGAGGCTGCCGACAAGGAGGGCTTTCCCGTGTCCATAATCCACATCAACGACCTGCACGCCAGGTAGGTGAGGCGGAAAACCCACGACCCGGAGTCGGAATCGCTGGACTAATCAGATTGAATCGGTTTATGGCCAACATACACACGGCCGTAAACCATGGCCTATCGGAGGCCACGTACTGATTCCGATCTCGATCCCGATAAGGAAATCTATATAGTATACGACGTACACGAGTCACGGGTCTGGGGGACTCAACACTCCGGCACTCCAGCACGAGTCCACTCCAAAGCTAATCCCCGCTTCGATTGCGATCACTCGCAGGTTCGAGGCCACCGACACCTCCGGCGGAACGTGCGATGAGGGCGAGGAATGCATCGGCGGCTATCCGCGCACCGTCTACACGGTGAGGCGGCTGCTGCGGGAGCAGGCGGACCTCAATCCCATCTACATCAATGCCGGCGACAGCTTCCAGGGGACGCTGTGGTACAACATCGGGCGGTGGAACGTCACCCAGCAGCTCCTCAACCTCCTACCCGCGGAGGCGATGGTGGGTATCGTATCCAGGATTTGTTTGTGATGGGGATTTAAAAAAAAAATTGGTTGCACACTTTTTGAATACCACATTTCCTTCGACTTTTAACTTACTCACAAAAAAATTGGTTGCATACTTTTTGAATACCACATTTCCTTCGACTTTAAACCCTAACTCAAGAGCTACCTAATTTACTTCTCACAAAAAAATGGGTTGCATACTTTTTGAATACCACATTTACTTTGACTGTTAACCCGAGCTTAAGAGCTGCTTAATTTACTTACTCACTCATACGCACTGTTGCCTCTGATCAAGAGGTTCTAAGGGGGATTACAGAACAAATGTTGTGTTGCATACTTTTTAAAAACCACATTTCCCTGCACTTTTCACCCAAGTGGGGGAAAATTTATTTTCTTGATCAGAAATAGAACTACTAACACTACGAATTTCAGACACTCGGCAACCACGAGTTCGATCACGGAGTGGAGGGCGTAGTGCCCTTCCTGGAGACGGTGAACACCAGTATGCTGGTGGCCAACATGGACTGCGCCCATGAACCCACAATGGAGGGCAAGTACAACAAGTCGAAGATCATTGAGCGTTCGGGTCGCAAGATTGGACTGATTGGCGTTATCCTGGAGACGACCTACGTAAGTGCGGGGGGGTGCTACTATACCTGTTCACTACTCATTACTAATGTTATGGATGCACTAAACAGGATCTGGCCAATACCGGCAAGGTTATCTTTCGCAACGAGAGCGACACCATCCGCGAGGAGGCGCAGCTGCTGAAGGCCCAGGGCGCCAACATCATCATCGTGATCTCGCACTGCGGCTACGATGTGGACCAGGAGATCGCGGCCAATGCCGGCGACTGGATCGACGTCATCGTGGGCTCCCACTCGCACACCTTCCTCTACACAGGTGATCCGCCCGGTCCGCACACTGCCGCCGGAGATTACCCCACCGAGGTGGTTCACAGCTCGGGCCATCGCGTCCTCATCGTCCAGGCCTCGGCCTACGCCCGCTACGTGGGCAACCTGGTCGTCTACTTTGATGACAACGGCGACGTCCTGGACTTTGAGGGCGACCCGCTCTACATGGACCAGTCGGTGCCCGAAGGTAGGTATTTGTATGAAACTTAGATCGATTTTACATTATTTAAGATCAATTTTAATTTTGATATGCGGCCAGGTAAATTTGAACTGGTCGAATAGAGTATTTCATGTAAAAACGATATGTGTTTCAGCAAGAACTGAAATTTACATGGCCATATCGATTTTACGGGAACATGTTTTTTTTTTGTGTGTATAGAACATAGAAATTATATGGATCATATCACATTGATAGGTGAGGAATGGTAGTTTAGGAGGAATCCCATCTTTATAATGTTAGAAATGGACTACCTTTTCATTTCTTCTTTCGGTACTTCAAAGTGTTCTTCAGTTATAAACACTTCAGTTGGGGTTTTCCAATAATAGCTTTTCAAGTTGATAACTGTCTACTCACTTCATAAAATCCAAATAATAACATTAGAACGAAAAAACTATAATCTCTTAAAAGAAACAAAAACACCTCCTAACGAGGTAAAAAACTATCTATAACTATAAAAAGCATCTTCAACACACAAAAGTTCTGATATCATAATTTGTGATGAAAGATGAATACACAGATGATTAAATGCACTTTTTAAAATCAAATCAAATTAATTTAGGTATAATTTAAATAATCATTGCAAACGGATCCAGTGAACTTCCTAAACAGGCGTTATAATTCCCAAGTTGTTTTTCTGCAAACTTTTTTCGCGAATTCCTATATTAGGTATAAAATGAATGTTTTTATGATAATATTTCTAATGGTATTGTGAAGTGATTTTTTTTTGTGTAAATATATCTAGTGAATATCTGTGCTTGTTGCTTCGTGTTACATGTGAAAGTCCTTGAATGTTGCTAATACTATGGAGTGTACATATTTCGTTGGGATCCCCGCAGATGAGGAGGTGCTGGAGGCCATGCAGCCGTGGAAATTGGTGGTCGATGAAATGGGCAAGGTGGTGGTGGGCAGCACCAAGGTGGATCTCACCAAGGACGATTGTGCCGCCGGAGAGTGCAACCTGGGCAACTACTTCTGCGACGCCATGGTTCATTCGGTAAGTGGGAATTATCTGAAGCGGAAGTATTATATCACTAGATAACATTGGATACCCTTTCTTAGTTCGTGGGCCTGGCTTCATATGAGCAAAAGGCCTGGACGAATGTGTCCGCAGGACTCATGAATATCGGAGGACTCCGCGTGCCGCTCAACAGGGGCAGTAAGTATGGATTTTCATCAAGAAACTAACCTATTTATTACCTCCATCTAATAATCTTTATACTAAAAAAACCAATCTTAATCCACAGATCTTACGTACGCCCATATAGTCAGCATGTCGCCCTTTGAGAACATTCTGGTGTCCTACAATCTTCCCGGCAGCAAAATAGTGGAGGCCATGGAGTGGGCCGTCAGCAAGGTGGATCTGGAGAACGGGGTTACCGGATCGTACATCAATCTGCAGTTCTCGGGCATACGGGTGAAGTACGACTATACGAAGCCCGTGGGATCCCGAGTGATATCCGTGGCGATGCGCTGTGCGGACTGCGAGGTGCCCAAATATGAGCCTCTGGTCTCTGACAAACTGTATCGCCTCACATCGCCCAACTTCCTGCAGGCGGGCGGCGATGGATACACCATGCTCGCCGAGGGCACAGACCTCCAGTACGTAAACCTGACTCTTTAAATGTGAATTTTATTCTCAAATTGAATTGATTACATCCTACTTTTCCATTTCAGATGGGGCGCCACTGACATAGATGCCCTGATCTCGTACACCGAACACATAAACCCCATTTACCAGGGTCTCGAGGGACGCATCACTGTGCTCAACTGATCCCAGGGCACTACAAAATAGTTTAAACTGCCAAACTGTTGCTTTTCGTCCCAGTAAACTTTTCAGGAAAAGCAAAAAAAACTTGGTTTTCTTTTGGGAGGAATCTTTATAATAAGTATCACGATGATATGGGATTCTTTATAATAGGAAGTCTGGTACTTACATCGTATAATTTGGATAGGGTGTTCTTTATAATAGAAAGTCTGGTACTTACATCGTATAATTTGGATAGGATGTTCTTTATAATAGAAAGTCTGATACTTAAATCGTATAATTTTGGTGGGTGTAAAAAGAACCATTAAAACAAGTACACTTCAGAAAAGCTACATATATTCACAAAGAGAATTAATTTGAGTTAAAAATGTTCTTAAAAGTAGAACGAGATTTTTGAAAGTTAATGTGAGATTGTGGATCTCAATACGTAATCTCAATAAATCAAATCAGTTATCTAAATTTATAAAAAAGTTGTTATAATGTTAAATAAACTTTTCATTTCTCACCGCTTTGTTCTTATATTGATCTCAAAACGTGATTAGTCGCCTTTCAAGAACGAATTTTCTCGTGCTTACATGAAGAAATGTGCTTTTAAAAACGAATGATCTCAATTCAAGAACAAATGTACTTACATTTTTCTCTATGTATTACTTTCCTTTAAAGATGACACCGTTCTGCAGGCTATGGTGCCGTGGCAAGATGAGATGGAACCCATCGCCAATCGGATCGTGGGTGAAAGTAGGATCTATCTCCAGCAGAGCGAGTGCAACCGTGGGGAGTGCAATCTGGGGAACTTCTTCACGGATGCCATACTTCATGCGGTGAGTTTGGTAGTGGGTTGCACTCGAACTGGACTGATCCTAATCCATAGAGATACAATAGTTCCTTAAAGAGACCACCACATCATCGTCAGTGGCGGACAGTTGGAGTAACGTGACCATCGCCGTGACAACGCAGGGAACATTCCGAGTGCCCATTCCAGCTGGCAGTGAGTTTGATTCAAGTCTTAGGAACTATGTATATCCCAAGTCCATTATGAGGACCCTATAAACAACTAAGGTTCTTTGGAAATATGAAATATAAGGGTAATAAATCATATAAGAGCCATACTATTGGGTATTAGTTAAACTATTATGGTTTCTAGTGAAAACTTTCTTTATATTACTATTATTATATCATTTAGGTTAAGATTAAAATAACAACCGTATCTTAAAAGAAATGGGAAATTATAATAATATAAGAACTTTGCCAAAGCAAAGAATTCTCATAAATAGTATTATTTTTATTATTTTTTTCTCTCAAATAATATTATCTATATTATTTTTTTGTCTCTTAAATTTTATTATGTATATTATTTTTGTTCTCTTAAATATTATTATTTATATTATTTTTTTCTCTTAAATAGTATTATTTATATTATTTTTTTTTCTTAAATATTATTATTTATATTGTTTTTTTCTCTTAAATATTATTATTTATATTATTTTTTTCTCTCAAATAGTATTATTTATATTATTTTTTCTCTTAAATATTCTTATTTATATTATTTTTTCTCTTAAATATTATTATCTACATATATTATGTCCCTTCGCAGACATCACCTACAAGCAGCTGTTTGCCATGTGCCCGTGGCAGAATCGATTGGTCGCCCTAACTCTCCGGGGGAAGCACCTTGTAGAGCTGCTGGAGCACGGTGTGGCGCCCATGAATGCCAGTTCCTCCTCGCCGCGATCCTCGCGATTCCTACAGGTTTCCGGTCTTCGAATCGTCTTCGATTTAACCGCCCCCGCTGGTCAGCGCGTCGCCAGTGTCCGTGTTCGGTGCTCCCAGTGCCAAGTGCCCCAGTATATGCCACTCATCCCGGAAGAGAAGTATCGCTTGGTGGTCATGGAGTATCTGGCCAATGGAAAGAACGGTTTCGGCGTGATTAACGAAAACGCAGAGGATCTCGAGTAACTAAAAAAAACTATTTAAATTTGGTTCTTAAATAATATAAAAAAAAATTCTCCCCAGGATGGGTCTCTTCGATTTGGACGCCTTGATGGAGTACATGGACGCCGTGGGACCTATTACCACGGCAATTGATCAAAGGATTCAGTTTGCCAATACTTAAATTTTATTCAAAACTCCTTGTTAAACGTTATGATTTAATATAGAAACACGAAACATTGATAAATAGTCTGGGTTATTTTTATTGACGGTAAATAACGATTTCGATTTTTGGCAAAAATTTGATTTCTCGTATAATTTTGTTTTGCTCTATCTTTTGCAAAAATGATCCAAATTTAAAACGGCGAACTGTTCTGAACAGATATCAACCTCATAATTAATATTAGTGCACTTTCCGGCTGATTTGACAAAATTTAATTTTTTTCAAATTTTCGATTTTTTTGCAAGGGGTAGCATCGCAATTTTTTGCGAAAATTTTCAAAAAAATAAAATTTTTATCCTGAAATGCCAAGTTGTAGAAAATTTTACTACGAGTTCGGGAAGGTATCACACTCCATATTTGGACAATTATTTTCATTTTTATAGGCAAAATACGAACTATTTTATTGACGAAAAATGACAATTTCGATTTTTGGCAAATATTGGATTTTTCGTATAATTGTGTTTTGCTCTATCTTTTGCAAAAATGATCCAAAATTAAAACGGCGAACTGTTCTGAACAGATATCAACCTCATAATTAATATTAGAGCACTTTCCGGCTGATTTGACAAAATTTAATTATTTTCAAATTTTCGATTTTTTTGTAAGGGGTAGCATCGCAATTTTTTGCGAAAATTTTCAAAAAAATAAAATTTTTATCCTGAAATGCCAAGTTGTAGGAAATTTTACTACGAGTTCGGGAAGGTATGCCATTCTATATTGCGACAATTATATTTATTTTTATAGCCAACCTATTTTTCTGTAAACACTTTTTAAGGAATGACATTACAACATACTAATTTTTTTGCAGTCATTTTTTTGAGTTTTCATTACAAAAAACACTGGTGGAAATTAAAAAATTTAGCATTGAACAGGTTGGGGAATATCCTAAATATTCAAAATTACGTATTTTTTTGAATTTAGGGGGAAAACTGGATTTTTTATGGGCAAATATCGGCAGTTCGGGATTTTTTAGGGGGAAAGCAAAATTTTCATGTGGCAACACTGGGCCACATTAAGGTTAGGAAAGTTCGCACATTTCGGGCGAGTAAACTGCAGTGAAGTGAGCTTGTTGTTTCACATCAAATAGAATCGGAACTATTCAACTGTCTTGTTAATATTTCGCAGCACAAGTTTTATTCACAGTAAGTTTTTAAATCGATTTCCAGCCACCGCACAATTACCGTTTTCCCTTCCCCACCTGCATAAGTTCGTGCGCGCGTGTGTGTGTGTGCGTCTGATTGGCGATTATATAAGAGCGAACAATCTGGCAGATAGCCGGCAAATCGTGTTTCCAGAAAGTTCTGTCCCTTGATTAGTGAAAAGTAAACGGATTCTGCATCTTAATAGATTATTAAGTAGTTATTTTAACAAATTGCCCCCCACACACACACATAGGAACACTGGAAAGCCGGGGAAAAGATAGTTGGGAAAGCAGCGCACATGTTTTTCACTGCTTGCCGGCAACCGAAGGCAATTTCACTTTTCTCATTGGCATTGCATGTGCTACTTGCTCTCGCCCTTTTCTACCCCCCTCCCCCCCGGAAATCTTGGTCTTGTTGAATAACAGGCCCTCCGATTTCGGGACATCTATGGCTGCTCCCCCGGCGAGTGGTTACATAAACATCGTTTCTTCTGGAACGCTCGGTGCTGTGATGCCATTGTTGTCCGTTCCAGGGTGAAGGGGACTGGAAGGGGGCCTGGCCGGTACAGTAGAACCTCGGTGATCTATTGATAAGGTTTCCCAAATAATACGGCCATTGCCCACTTATGTAGTTCCAGAAACATATCAACTTTTCTTTTTGATTTTAAGTTACTTATTCCTCAGTTTTAAAAGCAAATATCACATTTTTAACTACATATCTTGGTATATAGTTCCATCATTATAAGTAGCTGATAATAAAAATAATATAAATAAATACCCTAAAAACCATAAATACACCTTTTACACTAAATATATATTAATTATTATTGGCTTATGTAATTTCCAAAAAAAATTTTAGACTTTTTGTTTTACAAAAAAAATACGATAATATGATCTTAACTAAAGAAATATTTCCTATTTAAATATTTAAAAATATTCATCATATCCACGTGCTGATTATCAAAAATTAAGTTTAAAAAAATTTTTTTGATTCTGTTAATGATGCTGTAGTTTCCAAAAATATTTTCAAGAGATATAATTTTTTTTAGATATATTTTTATTATTTTTAAAATGTTTTGAAGAGATATATATAATTTTTTTAGATTTATTTTCATTACTTTTTAAAATGTTATCTATTTTTTTCTTTTTTAAATAATCTCTTTATATAATTTCCAAAAATACCTATTCTTTACATCATCAACTTAGCATTGAAATTCTCCAAAGTTGCCTTAGGATTTACTGTCATATACATTTCACAACCCCACAAGTGAAAATAGTCATAAAATTCCTGTAATCCGTGTGTGAAACATCGTTTGCTCTCACTTAATTTTTGGTTTTTTCCAAATTTTCACTTTAAATAAAGAACAAGATCGATTTCTGTACTTTGAACCGCGTGAACCGCTAGCTTATCAGCTGAGAAATTACGGGGTAAACAACCGCATCTTCGGGGGGCTAAGATCTTTTAACCAGAGCACGTGCTCCTCGGAACTCGCATTCGATCTAATCACAGTCCCATTTCTCCACTTTCTCTCTTCCCGCGCAGATGTTCCGTTTGCCAGTTTCGCTTGCTCGCACCTCCATCAGCCGCCAGCTGGCCATGCGCGGCTATGCCAAGGACGTGCGTTTCGGTCCCGAGGTGCGCGCCATGATGCTCCAGGGCGTCGATGTGCTGGCCGATGCCGTGGCGGTGACCATGGGACCCAAGGGTCGCAACGTCATCATCGAGCAGTCGTGGGGCTCGCCCAAGATCACCAAGGACGGTGTGACGGTGGCCAAGTCCATTGAGCTGAAGGACAAGTTCCAGAACATCGGGGCCAAGCTGGTCCAGGATGTGGCCAACAATACGAATGAGGAGGCTGGCGATGGCACCACCACCGCCACCGTTCTGGCCCGCGCCATCGCCAAGGAGGGCTTCGAGAAGATCTCGAAGGGCGCCAATCCCGTCGAGATTCGTCGCGGTGTCATGCTGGCTGTGGAAACGGTCAAGGACAACCTGAAGACCATGTCGCGCCCGGTGAAGACGCCCGAGGAGATCGCCCAGGTGGCCACGATTTCGGCCAACGGCGATCAGGCCATCGGCAATCTGATCAGCGAGGCCATGAAGAAGGTGGGACGCGATGGCGTCATCACCGTCAAGGACGGCAAGACCCTCAACGATGAGCTGGAGGTGATCGAGGGCATGAAGTTTGATCGCGGCTACATTTCGCCCTACTTCATTAACTCGTCGAAGGGCGCCAAGGTGGAGTTCCAGGATGCCCTGCTGCTGCTGTCCGAGAAGAAGATCTCGTCGGTGCAGAGCATCATTCCCGCTCTGGAGCTGGCCAACGCCCAGCGCAAGCCGCTGGTCATCATTGCCGAGGACATCGATGGCGAGGCTCTGAGCACCCTGGTGGTGAACCGCCTGAAGATCGGCCTCCAGGTCGCCGCCGTCAAGGCGCCCGGTTTCGGTGATAACCGCAAGAGCACCCTCACCGACATGGCCATCGCCTCCGGCGGCATTGTCTTTGGCGATGATGCCGATCTCGTCAAGCTGGAGGACGTCAAGGTCAGCGACCTGGGACAGGTGGGCGAGGTGGTGATCACCAAGGATGACACCCTGCTGCTGAAGGGCAAGGGCAAGAAGGACGATGTGCTGCGTCGCGCCAACCAGATCAAGGAGCAGATCGAGGACACCACCTCGGAGTACGAGAAGGAGAAGCTGCAGGAGCGCCTGGCCCGCTTGGCCTCCGGCGTTGCCCTGCTGCGTGTGGGCGGCTCCAGCGAGGTGGAGGTCAACGAGAAGAAGGACCGCGTCCATGATGCCCTCAACGCCACCCGTGCGGCCGTCGAAGAGGGAATCGTTCCCGGAGGCGGCACCGCTCTGCTGCGCTGCATCGAGAAGCTGGATGCCGTTAAGACCACCAACGAGGATCAGGTATGCTAAACAAACTTCTAGTATTCTGCTTGGCCATCTGTACTAACTGGAACTCCTTTTCCCAGAACCTTGGCGTGGAGATTGTGCGTCGTGCCCTGCGCATGCCCTGCATGACCATTGCCAAGAATGCCGGCGTCGATGGCGCCATGGTGGTGGCCAAGGTGGAGACCCAGTCGGGTGACTATGGCTACGATGCGCTGAAGGGCGAGTACGGCAACCTGATCGAGAAGGGTATCATCGATCCCACCAAGGTGGTGCGCACCGCCATCACTGACGCCTCCGGTGTGGCCTCGCTGCTGACCACCGCCGAGGCTGTGGTGACCGAGATCCCCAAGGAGGATGGCGCTGCTGGCGGCCTGCCCGGCATGGGTGGAATGGGCGGCATGGGAGGCATGGGCGGCATGGGTGGCATGATGTAAGATGACGAGCGAAGAACCGAAGTCAGCGTACTGTTTAAGTCATGATGAGAAGCGACGACGACTTCTGAAGCGCGGAGAGGCCAGCGAACGCAGATCACAATCAGCAGTCGCGGCGAGACCCACCAATATCTCTTACATCGGTGCATCCAGCATCCAGATTCATGCCTCTATTTTGACTCTCCACCAACCACTGCATACACACATTCTAATCCTTGATGGAACCTTGTTTTGCTTCGCATTTATCCTTTGGCAAAAGCAGAAGGACATCAATCAACACACATAACAGCTGGGTGTGAGCTCGCCGAGACGCCTGCGTTCGCTCCGCCGCCCACAAGTCGTCCGCTTCCATTGTGTTCTACGTTTTTTTAACTATTCCTTAACTCTATTTTTTTTACATGTTATATATGTAAAGATACCGTTAGTTGTAAAATATATAAAATAAAAAACAGAAGTTAAATTGAGGAAAACCATTGAATTTTTTGCTTAATAGTTTCTAGACGACGACTTATTTTGGCTTAATTGTTGTGCTCAAATTTATATTTGTTTTGCTTTTTGCAATTTTTTGTTTCATTTTGTTTATTAATTATAAATACATTTAATAAAAAAAAACCTAAATAATGTAACGCTTAGATGTTTAAAAGAAAAAGAAAAATATGTTTGCATATACTCCGCATACTCAGGTGCCAGGAGGAGGAGGCCAGGCTCATGGGTAATCCCCTCCTGGCGCCCGGCGCTTAACGATGACACAATGGCAGTACGTATGTATGTATGTGATCGATGGCGGCGTTGGGTCGTCGGCTGCCCGCGCCTATGACTCCGCCTATGGCTATGACTTGTCCGGATTTCTCCTACTCCTCCTGATCCTCCTCCTGCTGCTGCTTCTCCTGGCAACGACGCTCCTAGCACTTGCGCTTGGGCGTGCGCCGCTTGACACCGCAATTGTCCACCTTCTTGCTGCCCTTGGCAATGGCCAGCAGCTTCACCAGCTTCTTGTGCGAGTCGCCCACGATCCAGCCGTGCTTCTGGTACGGCTCGTTCTCCTCGAAGTGCTTGCCGGGCGACGGTGATGCCTCCTCCTCCGGCTCCAGCTCCATTCCTCCTCGATAGCCGTCCCTTTGCTCGCTGCTGCCGACGACTCCTGGCCGAGATCCGGCATCGACTGCCTCGCCCTCGCCCTCGTCGTCGTCGTCGTCCAGGCGACCGAACTCATCGTCGCTGGAGCTGCTCCAGTAGTACAGCTGCTTCTCGCTCGCCGGCCGCTTTCTTCGCGCCGGCGACTGGCGGCTGTTCTGTGATCTTCGCTTGCTCTTCAGATTCTTGTTGCTGCTGCTGCTATTGTTGTTGTTATTGGTGGTGGTGGTGGTCGCAGTGCTGCTGATCGTGGCGGCGGAGCTGCTCCTGGGATGCTGCTGCTGCTGCTGATTGCTGTAGCGCGCCTTCATCCTCTCCTTTTGCGGCTCCTGAGGAGCAGCGGCCACTGGTGGTGGTGGCGGCGGCTGTGGCGTTGGCTCCATCTCCTGTTCAGCCTTACCCTTGGGCTGCTGCTGCTGCCTAGAGCTGCGTGTCCTGGCTGGTGGCTCCACATCCGCCTGTTCCTGCTCCTCGTCATCCTCCTCCTCCTTGGCACCTTCTCGTTGCGCCTTCAGCTTCTCGTTGCCACGTTGCCTTTTGCGATTGTTGGCCGCCTTGCTCGCTGGTGGTTTGCTCTTGGCTGCTGCTTTGGATTTACCCCTAGCAGGAGGGGTAACCACTTCTGGTTGAGGAGCAATGGCTACAGGAGGCGGGGGAGGCGGAGCAACACGTTGCCTGGCCCGTGACTTTGGTGGCTGCTCCACTGCTTCCGGCGGCGTTTCCTTCTTTTCGCCAGCGCGACTTTTTCGCTTGGCAGTCGCCGCCTGAGGCGTCACCTGGGCGGCCTTCTTGCCGCTGACAGGCGTTGAAGCCACCGGTTCCACTGGCTGTGTGTTCGCCTCGCTGGTCTTTCGCTTGCGCCGCTGCTCCTGCTGCTCCTTTTGCTCGATCAGCGCTATGATGTCCTTGGTGGAGAGGAATTCCTCGTACTCGTCGGAGCTCCATGTCTCCACCAGCTTCTTGGGTCGATTGGTGGCGCAGCGGCGCTTCGACTTGCGCTGTCCCTCGTCGATCAGCTGCTCGATCTCCTCGTGACTCATGCCCAGCTCCGACTGCAGCTTGGTCAAATCCTTGCGCGGCTTGCGGTTGGCAGACGCAGATCCCGATCCGGAGGCGACCGTAGTCGCTGCCTTTGATTTGGCCTTTGCCTTGGCTGGTGTGGATTTGGTGGTGTTAGTGGTGCTGGCCGCCTTCTTGGCTGCATTGGCTGTTGATTGGCTCTTTGGTTTTCTGCCTGGTGGCAGAGCACTGGGCGCTGGCATTGCCGCCGGCGCTGCTGGAGCTGCTGGCGCCGCCATGGGCTCCACCTGGTGATGATGATGGTGGTGGTGCTGGTGGAGATGCTGCTGATGATGCGGCTGCTGCTGCTGCTGCTGTTGTTGCTGCTGCGGCAGATGATGTCGCTCCCAGTTCTCCTGCACCACAGCCGATGGAGCCTCCATTTCGGACTGAGCCTTTGCCGCTCCCCCGCCGCCTCGCAGCTCGTCGAAGATCTGGTCCAGATTCGCCTGGTTCTTGGGCAGCGCCTTGATCTTGGCCATGCCAGCAGGCACCACACTGGGACCCGGCAGCATGGCCGCCGTGGTGGCCATCACCGCTGTCGCCTTGGCGCTGCTGGCGTGCTTGAATATCCGGCCCATGATCAGGGATTTGTTCTCGAACGTCTTGGCCGTCGCTCGACTGGAGCTACTGCTGCTGCTCCGACTGCCACTCCTGCTGTTGTCCGCCGACGAGGAGGAGGACGACGATGAGCTGGATGTCGAAATGGTTCTACCTCCGCCTCCTGCTCCTGCTCCTCCTCCTCCTGTTCCTGCTCCTCCCTGGTTGAGAACCACTCGCCCTGGGGCGGCGACTCCACCACCAACTCCTCGCACCTCTGGCTCTGGCTCTGGATCCACATCGCCGTCACAACTCAGCGTCCCGAAATCGTAATCATCGCGATCCGAGTAACTGACCGTGGACACGCTGTTGTTATCCTGCTCCTGCAGCAGATTCACGCACGTCTTGGGCTTCTGAAACGTGATGGGTGCCTTCTCCTCCAGCCCAATGTTCTTGAACGGTCGATCGGGTATGATGATCCTTCCGGAGGCAGGCGGAAGGGTTGCCGAACTGGCCACGCCCGCCGCCGCCTTGATGATGGACGCGTGCATGATCGTCTTCGAGGACGTGGAGCTCTGCTGCTGTTCCATGGCGCCCGTGGGCGTCACTGTGGGCGTGCCCGACGTGGGCGTGGCCGTGGCCGTCGCCGTCTGTTGGATGGCAGGCGGCAAAGCCACAGGAGCCGCCGGTGTGGGCGGCAGGTGGGGCAGAAAGTCACCGCCAGGCTTCTCGCTACCCAAAGCAATGTCCGCCAATTCGGTCAGCTTGCAGACGCCTCGACCCGACTTGGCCAGCTCCAGCTGCATGTCCAGCTGCAGGTTCACGTTCTCGTAGCCCTTCATGGCGGCCTTGGTCTTGAAGCGGGACGTGGTGGTGGCCGAGAACTGGGATACCGCCGAGTAGCTGGGCGACAGCCGGTTGTGATTGCTGGAAGAGGAAGGTTTTCGGGGATGAGTTGGGATCCACTTGATTACTGGCTAGTTAGATGGCTTCTACTTACGTGGGCGTGGTGGTGGGCGTGACTGCGGGTGGATTGCGGAACAGCTGCTGGATGACCGGCTGGTGGCACACGGCAGGCGCGGGCTGGGGAGTCGCAGGCACCACAGGATTACGAGCCTCTGCGGGTGGCGGTGGCGGTGGCGGCGGCGGCGGCGAGGGTGAGGGCGATGGCGAGGCCGGCGGTGGAAGGGAGAGCGATGGGGAGCCGGGTGGTGGCAGCGATGGCGATGGCGACGCCGGTGGCGGCAGCGAGGATGAGCGCGACGGCGAGGGCGACGCTGGTGGCGGTGGCGGTTGCTTACGGCCCGCCGTCACTATCACGGAGGTGGTGGTGGCTGGGCCTCCACCAGGATGCGTGCGCGGCGTCTCGGCGCTCTTCAGGATGTTGCAGCACTCGTAGAAGAGCCGCTCGTCGGGATTGAGATTGAGCCGCGAGGCTGTGGGAGCTGACGGACTGTGCTGGTTGTCGTGCAGTCGCAGGCTTGCCTCGGTGATCACATGATGCACTTGCTCCGGCTCCTGCTGCTGCTGCTGCTGCTGATGATGATGATCCTGCTCCCTCTGCAGACGCTGGCTCCTCTCCTGCTCCTCGCGCTCCCTTTCCCTCTCCTGATGGGCCACCTGCGAGGAAACCATCAGCACCGAGGCCCTCATCTGCTGTGGAGCTGCTGCCGGCGGTGGCTGTTGCTGCTCCTGCTCCTGCTCCTCCTTGGCATCCTCCTGACCATGTGCGTCCTGCGGACTGGATGGAGCCGTCTGCGACTGCAGGTACTCCTGGGCGGACACCTTGGACACGTGGGCCAGGGTCATGTTGTGCTTGGACAGCGAGGTGGCCGTGAAGAAGCTCTTGCCGCACAGCTTGCAGCCGTACTTCTCGGCATCCAGTTCGCTGCGCTGCGTCCGCTTTTTGGGTCGTCGCGTGAGCAAAACACTCCGTCGCCTTCTGCGTCGCCGACCACGACCGCCGCGTCCCAGATCCTGCGAGTAGCTGGTGTACACACTCATCTCATCGTCCAGATCCATGTCCATCACCTCGGTGTTCGTGTTGTCGTCGCACATGGAGCCGAAGTTGGAGTGCTCGTCATTCAGATTCGGGGCACTGCGCACACTCATGGAGGTGGGCGGGCGATAGTGATCGTGATCCTGATCCTGGTCGGGATCACCCTCGCCATCGAACTCGTCGTGGGCGAACTCAAAGTCCTCGTTGGTGGTGGCCGACATGATCTTCTCGTTCACATTCTTCGCAATCTCCGTGAGATAGTTGTCCTCCTCCTCGGGATTGTCGTTCGTCGCGGCGGCCGGCTGCTCCCTGGCCGCCTCCTTGCTGGTGGACACCGCCTGCTCTTTGTGTATGTTCTTGTTGAGCCGTGGATCACGACTGAAAGTGGCCGCCGGGGGAATCTGCTCCTGTTTCTCCTGCTTCTGCTGCTGCTGCTGATCCCGATCCCTGGCCACGGCGCTGCTCAGGATGCTGGGGCGCAGGATGGAGCTAACGGGCGGCTGGACAAGATTACTGCTGGCTGGCTGCGCCTCCTTGGCCTCCCGCGCAGCCTCCTTGGCCAGCAGCTGCTTCTCGATGCCAATGGAGAAGGACTCCAGCGAGGACTTGAGCAGACTAATGTTCTCATTGGTGGCCTTGCCACCGCTCCCTCCTCCTCCTCTTCCTTCTCCAGCTCCTCCTCCTGCACCGCCACCACCGCCTGCCTTGCCACGTCGATAGTAGCAACTCTGGCGACGCTTTGGCCTGCCCCGCACCGCAGGATTGGCGGCCGGCAACTCGGCCACCGCCTCCGCCTCCTTCTTCAGCTTGGCCGCCGAGGCGGAGGTGGGTCCCAGGGCTGCGTTGCGCTTGGTGCTGGACATGAGCAGCATGCCGGTGAGCAGCAGATCCTCGCTCTTCTCGTACGCCAGATTCTCCAGCTTCTTAAGGTTATCCCGCCGTGCGTTGTCGATCTTAAAGCTCTCCAGCAGCTGATCGGCCACAATGGCCGCCAGTTCGTTCTTCCTCCGCCGCCGTTGCTTCTTTTTGGCCGGCAGCAGCTCCTCCTCGTTGGCAGTTTCCTTGGCCGGCGGAGGCAACTGCTGCGGCGGTGGCGGCGTTTCCTCAGCCGCCGACGTGTTGGCTGTCGTCGTGGGCAGCGGCTGCTCCGATTGGGCCAGGCTGTGGAAGCCCGACGAGGTGTTGTTGTTCAGGTTGCTGCTGTGCTCCTCCATCAGGGAGCTGCAGTTCGTCTCCGCCATCGTGCTGGGCGGCGGCGTGGCGATGCGGGGCGCCGCAGGCGGCAGAGCGGGCGCCACCGAAATGACGGAGACGGCCACAGGTGCTGGCGGCGGCGTCTCCGGCCGTGGAGCAGCTGATCCGGTGGTTACAGGGGAATCGGGGGATGCGGGAGACTGCTGCTCAACAACGGGTGGGGGATGATCTCTTGGATCCGACTTCTTTTCCCTGAGACTCACTAGTTGGGGCAGAACAGGAGCTGCAACGGGAGCTGCAACTGGAGCTGGAACTTCATCTGGTGGTAATCCTTTTGCTTCTCCGTTCACTGGCAGCGGGAGGCACTGCTGCAAGGGAGCCGCCGCCGGCAAGGTCTCCTCCAGGGCGAGCAGCGCAGAGCGACAGTCGATGGTGCGCGAGCGCATGGAACGCTTCTTGGGCGTTAGATTCTTGGCAGGCACGGGAGCGGTCACGGGCACCGGAGCAGCAGGAGGAACCACAATCGAGGGAATAGTATTCACTGGTGGTGATTTCTCCAACGGCAATCCTGCAGAGAGCGGCAACGTCAGGATGCAGTTGCTCGGCTTGGAGGTCAGAACCTCCTCCAGTTTCTCCTTCTCCCTCTCCTTCTCGCGTTCCCGCTCTCTCTCCTTTTCCCGCTTGGCCAGCTGCTCCTCCTCCTCGTCGTCGTCCGGCAAACTCGCTTGGACGGCCATAATGACCGAGTTGATGGCATCGTCGATATGGTTGTTGACCACCTCATCCATGCGCGGACACACCTTGGCCTGGCCCTTGGCGTGCTCCTTCTTGGCGCCTCCAGTGCCCTCCGTGGAGCGTTTCTTGCCACCCGAACTCTTGACCGGGTGAACAGGTGGATGTGGATGAATGGCCAACGCCGATGCGGCAACCGCAACCGTGGGTGGACCACCGGTGGAGGGCACCACCACGCCGGGATTGCCAGGATTGCGCACCTGCGGTATCTTGAGCAGATCCAGATTTGAGTAATAGTGCGAGGCGGGCACTCCGGGCATGGCCAGCTGCTGGCAAGGAACCGATGCGCCTGGCTGAGATGGTGGCAGTGCCACTCCTGCTCCTCCTCCCGTCGTCGTCGTCACCAAGGGCAGCGGAATCAGTGGCATTGGCAGCTCTGGCTGCATCCTTGGCGGCGGCACAGGTGATGGCTTCCGGCTCGACTTCTTCGACAGATCCAGCGGCTCCATATCGATGTCCAAACCAATCAGGTTTCTCGCCTCGAATCCACAGATTGTCTGCCGCCTGGCGGGCATTCCGCCTGACCTATGATGATGCTGCAGTCCCACGAGTCCCGGATCCCCCGTGGTGCCGCCGATCAACGGCTTTGGCAGCACTCCCCGCTGACTGGTCAGGTTGAGGGGCTGGTGATCCATCATGAACATGGCAGTGGGTGCGGCATTGGGATTGGAGTTCGCCTGCAGCTGTGGCATATACAATGGCAGCTTGGATAGCATGTTAACTGGAACTGGCACGGGTACTGGTACTGGTACAGGAGCTGGCATTGCCAATGGAGCTGGCATGGTTACGGGCAGGGCGAGAGCAACTGGTGCTGGAGGATTGGGTGCCTGTGGCTCCAACGAAGGATACTGCTTGAGGGCGGCCAGCGAGGCTGGAGGTTTCGGTGGCGGGGCAGCCATCTGTTTGGCCGCCGCCTTGGTGGGCGTGCGCCTCGGTGGCGGAGGAGCTGCAGGTGCAGGTGCGACTGGCAGGGGAGCTGGTTCCACAACTGGCGGGGGAACAGGAGGAACAGCCACTGGCAGGCTGCTAAACACAGGAGGCGGTGGAAGGACAGCAGGAACTGGAGCAGCAGGAGGCGTAACTGGAACTGCTTCTGGCAACGCCTCCACCGCCAGGGACTCCGGTGTAGCGGCATCCACTTTGATGATTCGCCGCGACACTGCCTTTCGTTTGGGCGTCTTGGGCTGCACTCGCTCCTTTTCAGTGGCCAGCGGAGGTGGAGGAGCTGCAGTCGGTGACTGTGCCACTGGTTTCTGTGTGGCCGGCTTCTCCACCGGCTTATCCAGCTCCTTTTCCAGCTTGTCCCCGGCCAACGGCGCAGGCGGCGGTGGCACTTGCTCCGTTTTGAGCTTCTCCTCCAGCTTGCCGGTGAGCATGGCAATGCAGTCGCTGATCCTCTTACTCCGCTTAACCGTCGCATTGGGCGTCGCCAGTCGAGTGCTGGCGGAGAAGGATGGCGGTACAGCTGTTGTTGTCGCTCCAGCTGGCGGGGATTTGGTGGCCGGCGCCGGAGTTGTGGGCGGTGTGGGCATTAGCTGCTTGCTGGAAGTGGGCGAGGCGGGCTCCGATTCCTGAACGCTGGCGGGCGGAGCAGCTGTCTCTGTGAGGGGAACTGTTAGCGGCAGCTCCAGTCGCAAGGATGGCTTTTCCTCAGCGGGAGATCGTGACTTGGCAGTGACTATGGGTGTGGTTGGAGGTTTTGCCTCCGGTTTGGAGGGCAATTCCTCCAGAGGTTCAGCTGCAGCCGTTGGTTGTGCTGCTGGCGGAGATTTGGCCTTGTCCAGCTTGGCCTTTTCCTTCTCCTGGTGCTGCTGCTTTTGCTTGCGGCGACTGCGCTGCTGCTGGGCGGCAACAGCGGCGGCCGAGGAGCCGGTGGCCACCACCGATGATCGCGAACGGGAGCGCGTGGTGCGCAGCAGGTGCTGATTGTAGATTCTCTTGGTGCTGCTCCGTTGCTGCTTGGATTTGGACTTGGACTTCGATTTCGATTTGACCAGCGACTTGGCCATCGATTTGGCCTTGTTCTTGGCCTTGCGCTTGGCCTTGTTGTCCACGGGGAAGATCTTCTTGCAGATGCGCTTGGCGGGCAGGTTCTCCAGCATCTTTCGAATGGATTCAGCTGTGGAAGTGGGAATGGGAAAGTAGTTATTTATGAAGGTATTTACTTGGCTTAAGGGATTCCTTACCATCGCTGGGCCTTTGACGGGGTGAGTTCTTCAACTTGGACGAACTGGAGCCGCTCTCCTCGCCCTCCGCTTCCGCTTCCGCCTCTCCATCGCCATCGCCCTCGCCGGCTGCCTCCTCCGCCTCCACCTCGAGCTTCTCCTTCTTGCGGGCGGAGAGCTGCTTGAGCGGCTTCTTGGAGAAGGCACGTCGCTTCTTGGTGCCGCAGTAGTAGCGATACTTGCGCTTCTTCGCCAGCGACCACACATAGTCGCCGGAGCAGTCCAGCATGTGGCGATAGAGATCCATGAGGCCGCTGCACTTGCGACCGCACTTGGTGCAGCTGGAAGGAGCGGACGAGGCGGAGGACAGCGTCGTCGTAGTCGTCGCCGCCGCCGACGAGGAGGAGGAGGAGGAGGTGCAGGTTGGGGCATTAGACATCAGGGTGGAGGCGGACGAGGAGCTGGGCGAGCAGGATGACGACGAGGAGGAGGAGGAGGAGGATGCATTGCCCGATCCCGTTCCAGAGGCGGGCGATGGCTGCTGCTGCTCCAGCGCCGAGAGCGGCGTGGGTGTGGACACCTCGTACGATGATCGCGAGGAGGCCGACGACGACCGGGTCTCCTCCTCGGGCTGGACACGCTGCTCCTGCTCCTGTTTCGGCTGCGCATGCAGCGGGGCGGGCGCCAGCTGCGGCCAGCGGATGCAGTTGCTCGCGGCGGCAAAGCGTCCCAGCGCCCGCTTCGGGATGAAGAGGTGGCGCAGCAGATTCCCGGCCAGCAGCTCGCGTCCCACGACCTCGTAGTGCGTGGCATAGATGTGCGAGTGGCGGAAGGTCTTGTGCTCCTCCAGCGACTTGCGCTGGTCGAACTTGGCGCCGCAGCAGATGCACAGGTAGAGGCGTGGCCGTGCCCACTCGCCGCTGAGCACGACAGCGCGTCGATTGCGCATCCGCTCCTGCTCCTGCTCCCGATTCCTGTCCCGTTCCCGCTCCCGTGGCTCCTGATCCCGCAGCGATCTGGGCTGCAGCTGCAGCAGGGAGAGGAAACTCTCGTCGGCAAAGGTCTGCGGCAGCAGATCATCTCCCGGTTGAACGGAGCTCTGCAGGCCATCCTCCTCGTCGTCGTCGTCGTTCTCGCACTTGATCACCGCCTGCTCGCTCTGCTCCAGGATGATGTGCGGCAGCAGGCGGTGGTCCAGTATCAAATTCAGCTGCTCCAGCAGGCGACGCTGCTCCTGGTTGTGCTCCTCCGCCAGCGAGAGCGAGAGATCGTGCTTCTGGCGCATCGTCAGCTGCGTCCACATGTCCAGCTTGGAGAGATCGCGCAGCCCCAGGCAGTTGGGCTGCTTCAGCTTCTTCACCAGCCGCCCGCCCTCGTTGATCAGCGTGAACTTCTTCACGTAGTCCCACTTCCACTTCCAGCTGTGCTTCGTGTGCGGTCTCCGGCGGAACTTGGCCAGCGGCAGCAGCTCCCCCGTGCCGCCGAACTGCTCGGCGGTCAGGAGCGTGGGATAGGAGGCGCCGCCGGTTCCCAGCTGGCTTGGTCCGTGCAGCATGATCAGCTCCGGCTTCTGGGAGGCGGACGATGACGACGAAGATGGCGACGGGTGGGTCAACAGGCGGCCGTCGAGGTGATTCTGCAGATTGTGGCGCACATTGAAGACCACATCCTTGTAGAACTTGTCATCGAATACAGAGCTGGCGGCGGAGGAGGATGCGGAGGAGGCGGAGGCAGAGGCGGAGGAGACGCCGGCGGGCAGCCGAAAGACTGCATCCGGATTTGAAGCTTCCTGCGACTGCAGAGCCTGGCTTCCAGTGGGAGTAGCCTGCTGTGACGACGACGACGTCTGCTGATGTTGTTGTTGCCGCTGTGCCGCCGCCCGGCTGCTGCTCCGGGACTTGCTGCTCCCGCTGGGCGTGGCGGCCAGGGGCGGCGGCTCCTCCTCCTTGCGCTGGCCGCGATTCCGATGGCTGGGCAGACGATTCTGGGTGAGACCGAGACGAAACAGCACCGGCTCGTCGGCGCCCATCAGGCCGGGCTTGGGATTCGGATGCGCGTCCACCGGATGCTGCAGCGGATGCTGCTGTCGCTGGTGTCCCGTCAAGTGGTCCGCGTCCTGGAAGCGCAGCCGGCACGGCTGGCAGCCAAAGTACTTGTCCGCATGCTGGGCGCTGAGGTGCTGGAACAGCTGCTCCAGATGCTTGGCCGGCAGGCAGATCTGCGGCGTAGGGGGCGTGGCCTGGCGGCGATTGCCCTGCTGCTGCTGCTGCTGCTGGCCGCCGCACCACTGGCAGCCGGGGAAGCCGCCGGCGGGATGGGAATTGGAGCTGGTGGAGCGGCCACTGCAGCGTCGCTCCTGCCGCTCGGTGTGGAACTTGTCCACATGCTTGGCCTGCAGCTTGGCGGAGGCGAACTTCCTATCACAGTACAGACACAGGACCTTCGAGTGGCCTGCTCCTCCCAGACCGGCGCCCTCGTCCCGCTCGCGTTCTCTCTCCCGCTCCCTTTCGCGCTCCTCCGTCAGCTGGTGCAGCTTCTCCACGAGGCGGGGCAAACGTTCCAGCGGCAGGCTGCAGATCAGCGAGAGTGGTGGTGCCTGATCGAGTGCCTCCAACGGCTGATCGGTGTGTTCCTCGTGCGCCTCCAGGTCCTCCGGATCGGCGTCCAGCTCCTCTGCCGCCGCCGCCGCCTGCCTGGGCTGCCGTTTCTTGCGGGGACTGGGCGCGGATGCAGTGGCTGTGGCGGCCGGAGCGGGGGGCGTGGCCGGTCCAATTGGATTCTTGCCGTTGACCTGCTCCTCCGAGAACTTGAAGCCGCGGCGCAGGCCGAAGCGCGACATGGTCTTCATGTGGAGGCCACTGGGTCGTCGTCGTCCGTCGTTCGTTGCACAAGTTGCACTGCTTCGACACTCCTGCAAGCAGCGCGGCGAACAACAAATTACTGAGCGGAGCACTGCTTAATTCTTCCTTCTTCTTTTTGTTGACAAATAAACCGCAAGAAGAAGCAGCGAAAAACAAAAACTACTCACACGCACATGCACACACACGCGCGACACACGCACACACAGGCACGCACACCTGCTCAATTGGAAATTATACAATAAACATTTTTATTCTCGACTCCTCGAGGGATTTATCTTCTGTTATCGGTGTTACTACTGTTTTGGCCTACAACCGCATTCCACACTCCACTTTGCCCTGACTTTTGTGTGTGTGTGTCTCTCCTGCGTTTTTCGTTGCCTTTTCGTAGGTTGTATTTTGTATTGTATTGCACTTTTCCGGGGGATTTCGGGGATCTCTGCTCTCTGCTTGGTAACTGCAAATGCGGAGCCGACCAGGAGCTGGCGGGGATCAGCGGATGGCACGCGAGTAGCCAAGAACGCACGGCATTGCAGCTCGCTGCTGCAGTATTATTTTTTCCCTGGCCTTTCTTTCCACCCTAACAACTGCGTTAGGAGGTATCTAACGTTTAGCCCAAATCGATGCGTGCGTACGGCGCAGAGGGGGCGGCGACAGCGGCAGCGGTGGCAGAGGGGGCGGGGCAGCAGGGCCAGCAGGACGACAACGACGACAACGATACTTTCTGGCAATGGCAATCGCACTCGTTTTCGTACTCGCACTTGCACTCGCTTGCACACTAACGATGGCCAAAAGGGCTTTCGGCGGCATTATCAGCCATCAATGTGCCATATAAACACTAATTTCGATTTCACTGTCCTCAGCTCATGTGTGTATATATTTGGTTCGTTCACACGCACACAACACAACTCGGGTTAAATGTGTGTTTTTTTTTTCTTATGAGAAATCGAAATCGCGTCAAAATGGTCGGGTTTGCCAGTGTGTACACACTCGGGGAGGGCGCTCAAACTATCGATATACCGTAGCGATAACCCATTAATGGTTTTCAAATTCGAAAAATAATTCATATTTTTTAATTAATTACATGTTTTTTTATATTCTTGTAAAAATATGTATGCGGGAGCATAGAAAAATTCTAACATATCCACATTAAACCTAGTATCGATGTAAGAACCTGGAGAATCAATAAAAACATCAGTAAAAATATATCAATTTAATAAATTTTGCTACTTTCTTATTGGAAAATTAGTAATAAAATCTTATTTGCCAAACACCAATTCAGCTATCGATAATTTTTTCAAATTTTAATTTCAAGGGAGGGCTCTTTTTAAAAAAACTTTAAATATATAAGTATTTTTTAAATATATAAATATGAGACAATAAAAATAAATAATAAAATAATAAACAATAAAATAAATTTGAAATAACCTATAAGAAATATCGATTGCATTGATAGGCAGACTATCGATTGCTGTGTACCTGACCTGCCAGAGTTGCCACCCCGCCACAGAGCTGGCTTGTTTTTGACGAGTCATTTTATCGTCGCCCCGCAGAAAAAGCAACTTACAAACTGAAACTCACTGCTAGACGGAAAAAATGCCGTACAACATGGACGTTCTGATGCCGGAGAAGGTGCGTAATTGGTGCTCCGCCGCCTGGCCAGCGTACTAACCCCTCTCTTCGCCAGCAGGACGAGCTCTCCGACCTGAAGCCGAAGGATGCGCACAGTTCCCTGGACGAACTGGACACCGAGGATCTGTATGTGCGCTACAAGGTGAGCATCCCACTGTCCGGCTGTCCACTTGGCCAGGCTAATCCCCTTTGTCTTTGGTTCGCACCGCACAGAAATTGCAAAAGACCCTGGAGTTCATCGAGGTGCAGGAGGAGTACATCAAGGACGAGCAGCGGAACCTGAAGAAGGAGTACCTGCACGCCCAGGAGGAGGTGAAGCGCATCCAGTCTGTGCCGCTGGTGATCGGCCAGTTCCTGGAGGCCGTCGACCAGAACACAGGCATCGTGGGCTCCACCACCGGCTCCAACTACTATGTGCGCATCCTGTCCACCATCGACCGCGAGCTGCTGAAGCCCTCCGCCTCGGTGGCCCTGCACAAGCACAGCAACGCCCTGGTCGATGTGCTGCCGCCGGAGGCGGATAGCTCCATTTCGATGCTGCAGCCCGATGAGAAGCCCGACGTGAGCTATGCGGACATCGGTGGCATGGACATGCAGAAGCAGGAGATCCGTGAGGCCGTCGAGCTGCCGCTGACCCACTTCGAGCTGTACAAGCAGATCGGCATCGATCCGCCGCGCGGTGTCCTCATGTACGGTCCGCCGGGATGCGGCAAGACCATGCTGGCCAAGGCGGTGGCCCATCACACAACGGCCTCGTTCATCCGCGTGGTCGGCTCGGAGTTCGTGCAGAAGTATCTCGGCGAGGGGCCGCGCATGGTGCGTGACGTCTTCCGTCTGGCCAAGGAGAACGCACCGGCCATCATCTTTATCGACGAGATCGATGCGATTGCCACCAAGCGATTCGATGCCCAGACGGGCGCCGATCGTGAGGTGCAGCGCATCCTGCTGGAGCTGCTCAATCAGATGGACGGCTTCGATCAGACCACCAATGTCAAGGTGATCATGGCCACCAATCGGGCGGACACTCTGGATCCGGCCCTGCTGCGTCCCGGTCGGCTGGACCGAAAGATCGAGTTCCCGCTGCCCGATCGCCGGCAGAAGCGACTGGTCTTCTCCACGATCACCTCGAAGATGAACCTCAGCGAGGACGTCGATCTCGAGGAGTTTGTGGCGCGACCGGATAAGATATCCGGCGCCGATATCAATGCCATCTGCCAGGAGGCGGGCATGCATGCGGTGCGCGAGAATCGCTATATCGTGCTGGCCAAGGACTTTGAGAAGGGCTACAAGAACAACATCAAGAAGGATGAGCAGGAGCACGAGTTCTACAAATAGACTAAGCAGCACATCTTTCCCGCCCATTGTCCCCATATTACACTACACACTCTCCTCTGTACGCCTAGAGTTATAACTTAAATAAATACAATTCGTATGCGAAATGTTGTCTTAACTTCATAATATAGTTTTTGAATGGTATACATCCATGTTTGCAGTAGGATACATGATTTCAAAGCAATTAAAGAGCTCAAAAGTAGTTTGTAAGTAAAAATGTGCCTTTTCCCAGTTCAAGGAGCACAATAGATTCATTTCTGCGTTTATTAAAAACCAATCCGATATATTATAGAAGCAAACCATGGCGATTACTCAACAAAAAAAATGGACAAAAGCACTGTATTTGATTCGGTCAAATGGAGATGTGAACAAAGAGCATTGGAAGGAGGAGGAGGATAGAGGTAGCTACTTCATCAGCGAGTTGACCACGGCGTTCACATTGATGGCCTTGAGGTCGGCATACGTCTGGCCCGTGCCCACAAACACAATGGGCTGCCCGGTGATGTAGGTCATGGAGATGGCGGCGCCCACCTTGTCGTCGATGGTGTCGAATTTGGTCAGCACGATGCCGTCGATGATGTGCGGGTTCTCGTTGGATGAGTAGTCGGCCAGCGACTGATTGAACTTGACCAGCTGGTCGACGGCCTCGTTCCCGACCAGCGCCTCGCCCACGAAGAGCACCAGATCCGGATTGTTCACCTTGATCAGCTTGGACAGCGAACGCATCAGCGGCTCATTGTCCTGCATCCGTCCGGCGGTGTCCACCAGGACCACATCGACCCGTGTGTCGTGGGCATACTTGATGGCCTCCATGGCAATGCCGGCCGCATCCTTGCCGTAGCCCTTCTCGTACAGCTGCACCATGGTGCGGCCATCGTGCTTGGCCGCCGGATGCAGGGCGTTCAGGTGGCGGGTGTGTGTGCGCAGCTGCTCGACGGCACCGGCGCGGAAAGTGTCGCAGGCGGCAATCAGAACATTGAAATCGTTCTCGATCAGCCAGAAGCAGATCTTGGCCAGGTTGGTGGACTTGCCCACGCCATTCACGCCGCAGAAGATGATCGTGTACGGCCGGCCATTGCGCTTCGACTCCAGGGCATCGCGTATGATGTCGATGCGCCGCTTGGGCGAGAGAATCCTCACCAGCGACTGTGTGAGGGCCTCCTTCACCTGGCTGGCGATGCTATCGAAGGTGCCCATCTGCTTGCCATCCAGGCTGGTGGCCACCGAGTCGCACAGCTTGGCCGCAATCTCTGTGGCCACGTTCTTCGATATCAAATGGTCGCGCATCTTCTCCAGCGCCGGCTGCAGATCGGCCAGCGACATGGTCTTGGCGCCCACAATGCCCTTGAAGTAGGAGAGCAGGCCGCCGCGTTTGTTCTTCTTCGACTGCACCAGCTCCTCCTCCTCCGAGGACTCCTCATCGTTCTCCGCTTCCTCCTCCTCGCTCTCCACGTCCAAGTCGCGAATCACGCCCTGCATCGTGCCCACCAGCTGTCGTTTTGGAGAGAAATGGAAATGAATTGCTTAGTATAATGAGCTGAGCTGAGTGAAAGTTATCATTAACCCACCTCGCTGTTGATGTTCTGGTACTGCACATCCTCGGGCGCATCCTTGGAGCGATCCAGATTGATGGCGTCCTTGGAGTTGCCGCCCAAATCCCAGACGCGCGGCTTCTTGCCGGCCTTCTCGGTGGCGTTGGCCTTGCTGGGCTTGGAATCGCCCGGCGAGGTCTTCTTGGTGGGCGTGAGCTTCTCGCGCAGCTTGCGACGATTCTCCCGGATGATGTCGTCCATGGAGGCGCCCGCTGGCGGCGGCGACGACGTCTGTGACTTGGACGGTGGCGGACTCTCCTGGATGTTCACCCGCTTCTCCACCGGCTTCTTGTCGTCCTGGATCATCGAGGCGACCGTTTTCTTCGACTTTTGCGACTCATTGTACGAGCGCATGGCCTTGGGAGCCTTCACCTGCTTGGCGGACGCCTCCTCGGCGGCACTAAGCACACGGCGGTACTCGCGATCGAAGTCGTAGTCGTTGGCCAGTCGCTCCGCTGCGGGAATGCCGCCGTACTTGTCCTTGAACGCAGCCTGCATGTCCGCAAGGAAGCCATCGAGGTAGTTCAGTTTGATCACCTTCTGGAAAATGGCCGCGTAGACCAGGTCCAGTTCGTTGTCCAGCTTGAACTGCACGGCCAGGTGGTCCTCCTCGAAGTACTTGGCCTCTGTGTTCCGCTCCTGAGCACAAAATTAGTGATTAGTTGCCTGGTAGTTCTGGTAAAACATGACATGAGTGGACACCACACTCACCTCCAGGATGACGCCACGTATCAGGCTGTTGATGCAGGAGGCGAAGCTGCTACCGGAGGCGTTCGAGTGCCACAGCACCACGCCGCCCTTGGTGAATATCACCACAAAGTCCAACATTTTAGCTACGCTTCCGATCCGGCAGTTTGAACAAGGCGACCAGGTTTACACGCTCTAGCATTGCATTTGCATCAAGTTGACTTGACACAACACACGTTCCACGTCACTCGGCCAGCCAGGGTTGCCAGATGGCCGCACACAGCTTTCGCCGGAGACAACCCTGAATTTCCTTTCCACTAAAAAAACCTCCACCTTCACTTATAAATTCAAAATCGCTTATAATCGACAGCCAAAAATGTCCAAATTGATATTGGGTAATTACTAATAATGTAAAAAAAACAGTGGACACAAATAATTGTTTTTGTTCTGCCTATTTTCGGTAAGCTGGATTAATAATTTTTCAAAAACATTTTACATTTTCACACATAAATTCCAAAGATAGTCCCTAAGTATTAATCTACTCTTCCCATTGACAAAAAAAATCCCCTACATTTAGGGGAAATCCCCTAATCTGATCTGGCAACACTTGACTGACTAGAGATGGCACTACAGGCGAAGACGATATTAATCGAATCGAATCAGTTTAAAAACCAAATTCAGAGATATTTAAAACAGGGAATAAGCCCAAAAATTTCGAAAATTTTCAAAAAAAAATACAATTTTTAGCCTGAAATGCCAAGTTATAGGAAATTTAACTACGAGTTCGGGAAGGTATCCCACTCCATATTTGGACAATTATTTTCATTTTTATACCCAAAATACTGACTTTTATATTGTCAAAAAATGGCAATTTCAATTTTTGGCAAAAATTTGACTTTTGCAAAATTTTGTTTTGCTCTATCTTTTGCAAAAATGATCCAAAAATAAATCGGCGAACTGTTCTGAACAGATATTAACCTCATAATTAATATTAGTGCACTATCCGGGTGATTTGACAAAATTTATTTTTTTTCAAAATTTCGATTTTTTTGTAAGGGGTTGCATCACAATTTTTTGCGAAAATTTTCAAAAAAATAAAATTTTTAACCTGAAATGCCAAGTTATAGGAAATTTAACTACGAGTTCGGGAAGGTATCCCACTCCATATTTGGACAACTATTTCCATTTTTATACCCAAAATACGGATTTTTTTATTGACAAAAAATGACAATTTCGATTTTTGGCAAAAATTTGACTTTTGCTAAATTTTGTTTTGCTCTATCTTTTGCAAAAATGATCCAAAATTAAAGCGGCGAACTGTTCTGAACAGATATTAACCTCATAATTAATATTAGTGCACTTTCCGGCTGATTTGACAAAATTTAATTTTTTTCAAAATTTCGATTTTTTTGTAAGGGGTTGCATCACAATTTTTTGCAAAAATTTTCAAAAAAATAAAATTTTTAACCTGAAATGCCAAGTTATAGGAAATTTAACTACGAGTTCGGGAAGGTATCCCACTCCATATTTGGACAATTATTTTTATTTCTTTTGGCCAAAATACTGAATTTTTTATTGAACAAAAATCAAAATTTCGATCACCTTTAGAAATAAAACAGCCTTGTTTTTGCTTTACACATCTTTAATGTTAAATTTAGTTGTGTATGTTCACTTTTTATTACAATATAATTTATTATTTATATTTAATAATACATTATTAGAGTCCAAGTCCTAACACTTTCATTATTTATACCGCATAATATCGAAGCACTCATTCAGTTGGTTTTCCATATTAACATTGTTTTAAAAACTCGCATTTGGTGGATTACAAAATGGATATCATTCGCCTGCTTTGGGAGGGGGTTTATTAAATATTTTTATAGTGCTCTGAGGAAATGCAATAACAAAATGATTAAACGTCTTGATTGGATAAAATACTTTAGGAGAAGCACGTGAGTATGTTTTCATTATGATTTTCATTTTCATTTTCGATTTAGTTTAGTTTGTTTCGTTTCGGTTAAGGCTAAGTTACTATGCTCTCCGCTATTTGGAACCGATTTGTGTGTCTTCTCTTCAAGGCGCAGTATAAGCCGTGTGTGTGTGTGGAAATCCATGATTTGGTTAAGTTTCGTTTGATTTGCTTTCGATAGTTTAGTTTTTAGTCGTGTAAACGTAATTAAATATATGTAATAAATATTAGTACAAAATGAAATGCAAATCATCTTTAAATAATAATAGCAAAGACAGTTTGCATTTTAAATTCTTCACCGAAGTCGCTTAAAATGACAAAAAAAATATAATGTAAATTATATATATATATATCGATTAGAGTATAGAGAACGAAAGGAAGAGGATTAAAAGTATCCAAAAACACTTGCTGGCTAAATATCTCTCAGGCAAAGATTGCAGTTCGGTTACATAAGGTAATCATCATCGTTACAAGTTACGGGGGGGAATACGTATGTATGTAAATTGGATTTGGTGCAATAGTATTTTAATAAATTAATACAAATTAAATACAGTTTTGTGGCCTTTAACTAAATACAATGCGCGATTAGTTCGTTTCGTAGTTGTAAAAATTAATAGATTTGTGCCGTGGGGCGATAAAATGATAAAATGAAGGGAACAAATCGCATAAGGTAATTATATTAAATGGAATCTCATATTATAAATAGATTAGAACGTATGTAAGTAGTAATTATAATATAGTAAATGTCTTTTTCTTTTACAAAAGTATCGACTGCGCAGAAATTATAATCATAATAACTGAAAGAGAACCCAACAAGATGTTGGTCTGCTATTTAGAGTGAGTTTTTTCTGTTATTGGTATTGTTTGCTGTCATGGAAAATCTGTATCTGTATCTGTATCTGCATCTGTGTCTATATCTGTTCCCGTGCTTAGTTCGTAAAATATATATTCAACATGCTTTCAACTGTGTGTGTCGCTCGCTCCTCGATTATTAATGTAGTTAAAAACCTAATAAACTAGCTCGCAGCGACAACGTGTTGGAAAGAGAGGGAGATTAAGATTTAGGGGGCTTTCAAGTTTTCTTTTTCGTTTAAAGACTTTCTTTTTTTATTTATATGCTATATATTCTGCATCTGTTCTAAGAAACTTCAATGTTTGATTTTATTTAATCATTATCTGCTTAGAAATTATTGCCCCCTCACTCAGATTTCAACTGTGGACAAGGGCCTTCAAGTTATAAAAAAAGAAAACTAGGTGAATACAAAAATAACAAAGAAAGAAAGGTGAGAGTGCATTCAGCATTCTTGAAAACAAAGATGGGAAGCCAGAGGAAACGGAAAGAAGATGAAATCGAATCGAAGCACTAACGCTTGCCGTTCGGGGAATGGAACTTGCACGAGAGCATCTCCTCCTTGGCCAACTTGGCGCGATACTCGGCCATCATGTCCCGGCACTGGATGGCGATCTCCAGCAGCTGCGAGAACATCGACTCGCCCCGCTTGCAGTACGAGTCCTGGTCGTAGTCCACATAGTTCGTTAGGTTGTACAGCGCCTTCGACTCGGAGAGGAAGGTCTCGAGCGTGGCGTTCACGGTGCGGTGATACTCCACCACCATCTCCTCCGTCTGCTGCAGATCGTCGATGGCCTGGTGCTGTACAATCAACTCATCGGACATCTCGTGTTCCTGCAGATAGGGTAATGGATAAGGTTTAGCTGTGTAATTGTGCAAAGTACTTAATTTAATTATCCACTAGTTAGTTAGCCTCTAGGATGGGATTGAAGATTTGCGCCGCATATTGTTCATATTGGTTAGGATATGTTAATATTAATTTGATTATTAATGGAGTGCTCACTGCCTACAGGATAATCCTTTTAATGGGACCCAATCCCTTATTAACCGATAAAATCAACAGTATTCAGTAAACATTTTTTTTTTGCATCAGTTGAGCAAGTAACAAAAATATAAACAATTGAAAATGTAGCAAAGCGATAGAAGGCCTTGCAATTTAGATCTTCGCCGGACGTCGGTGGGGCCAAACTCGAGGCAGCCTGGGTCGTTTGGCATTAGGATTCGCCGGATTCCGGACGAACGGCAGATGGCAGGCGTACTTGAAGTGCGTTTCGTCGCAGTCCGTTAACGAGAAAAGCTCCTGCGTGCGAGAGCGTTGGAGCTGCACTCGTTTCTTGAACTCCTCGGGTTCTTCGTCGAACTGCGGCGGCGGCGGTAGACAGGGCGCCTGCTGCTTGCGACGCGCCTTCACCTCCGCTAGCAGCTTGAGGAACTCGGCGGCCTTTTGCGCCTGCCGCTCTCCTGCTGTCGGCAGGCGCTGGAACGATTTCGGGCGCGAATCCTGCTTAGGCACACGGCATATCTTCTTAAGCTTCAACTTTACTTGTGTACAAGGCCACTTGCGCTTGGCTCCAATAGCTGGGGCGGCTTCAATCTCCAGCTTGTCGTCCAGCGGAAGGAAGTAGGCCATGCCAACGACTTTATAAAGATCATCTGGTGGCAAGGGCACATAGAAGGACTCGTAGTTGCGCGGCCTTTCGCGCTTCTTCTGCTCCTCCTTGGGACGCTGAACGGGATACGGGGGATGCACCCAGGTCTTGGGGTTCGTCTTGGTGTTCGTCTTGGTGTTCGCCTTGGCTCTGTCTTTACCCGGCGCACTGGTGGTCTGCTGTTTGGCATAAACGTTGAACGACTTATTCGCTGGCTGCGCCACTTGCTTCGGTTTGTTGCTGTTCCACACACGAGCCGGTTTTTGGTCTACGGCCTTGACCGGTGCAGTCTTGGCTGCAGCATCGATAGCTCCTCCCCTCTTGCTGGCCACCGCACCTGGCGACTGGCGGTATACGGATTGTAGAGTCTTGGCTGCAGCATCGATAGCTCCTCCCCTCTTGCTGGCCACCACACCTGGCGACTGGCGGTATACGGATTGTAGAGTCCTTGAGTTCGTAGACTTCGCGATACTTGGTGTGTGACTATTGCGGACATTGGACTTCGTTTCGTCGGTGAAACGTTTGGCCGTAAATTTAGACATTGTGTTACGCGTTTCGATTGACTTGTTTATGGGAATCGAAAATCTTAACTGAAATAGCTCCGAACGGAGCACGAACTGAGACAGGACTGAGGTTGAGGCTAAAGGCAAAAGTACTACTGTCATAGTTATGGCCTACTTGATTTTGATAGCCTACTTGGATTGAGGTTACATTATTTAGGTTACATATATATATTATTATTACAATGATAAAACAATATTAGAAATTTTTGATTGGACAAATTAAAAGAATTTAAAAGAGTTTCGTTAGTGATTTAGTTAGTTGGAAGCCAAAAGTGTTCTACATAGTTCACGGCCAAAGTGATTTCTTTCCCCTTTAATCCCGCACAGCCAAGCGAGTTACTTCTTTTCTTAATTGCGAGCGTTTAGCATGCGGTTTTACAGTTTTCTAGATGAGCGAAGGTGGAAAAGATCGGGAATACATGCGGTCTCTGTCGGAATACTCACGCTCAGCGAACTCAGCATGGCCAGGTCCATGTTGCCAGCGTTTCCGTTCTTGTTGTTGTTATTATTGTTGTTATGGATGCCACCACCGCCCGAGTGAGAATGAGACCCAGGTCCACCGACACGCTGGTTATGCGACTGAGACGCAGGCGCGTGTGTGTTCTGGTGCAGCTGATGCGAGTGCGGATGGCCCATGTTGAGCTCCTCCTCCTCCTCGTCGTCCATTATCTCGACTATGTCGTCGCCGCCAACGGGATTGACTTCGGCGATCTCCTTGACCACCAGCTCCTTGACACGATCCGCGTAGCGCAGCGTGTTGAGCGTGTGCTCGCAGGAGCTCAGTCCCGGCGAGATCATGGCGATCATGCAGGTCTTGCTCTTCTCGCCAATGAACGAGTCGCGCAGCACCTGGGTCAGCTTGGAGACACGGAACGGCAAGTGGGCCGACTGTTTGCCCAGGGCGCGAATGCACTCCTTGAGCGCCAGCAGCGACTTGTTAATTTCGGCGCCCTCCATGCGCGTCTGGCGGTCGGCCGATGAGGTGTCCACACCGCGCTCATTGCCAGCCAGATCGATGAACGAGAACTTGCCGTGGATCTTGGTGGTGCCCATCGGTCGCAGGACGATCTGGAAGACGGCATGCGAACGCGACGAGTTCGAGTTGGCCGACGTCTGGCCGGATGTGCGGGCGGCATTGCCGTGCTGGATTAGCTTGAGCACCTCCTCCACGCTGTCCACCACCTTCTCGGTGAGGCCCACCACCTGCACCTGCTGCCTGCCGTCCTCCAGGACGCGCAGCTTTTGCTTGTCGGCCAGAAGATCAAAGACCTGGGGAAAAAAATGATTATTTTTGGCTGGAGCACACATCGCTATGCATTTCATTGCTTACCTTGCCGCTGTAGATCTCAAAGAAACTGGCCGAAACGACTAGATTCATGGAGCGGTAGCTGGGCATGTTTAGGGTCGCGAAGACATCCTTGGCCGCCATTGCATAGATGCCGTTCTTGCAGTCCTGCACCTTGCCGTTGAACTCGCCGCCCATGGTGTGCGTCTTGCCGGATCCCGTCTGGCCGTAAGCGAAGCACGTCGCCATTCCGCCCTCGAAAATGGTCTTCACCAGCGGCTTGGCTGTGTATCTGCGGGCGGATGGTGAAAGTGGCAGTTAGATAGGTGCATCAAGTGATCAAAAATGTGAGAACTTTAAGAACAATTTGAGATGTATGTTAAAGTAGGCCTTAAACCATAAAAACGAATGGGAATTCAGAGTCTAAGGCGTACTTTAAATTTACCTATCTATATATATTAATATTAAGATTATCTTATAAGCAAACTAATGGGTTTCAAAACCTTAAATATAATATAATATATAGCTATAAAGATACTAGAAGAAAAATAAACCGGAAATAGCATTATTTTCTGCTAATCTTTGGCGATAACGTCTGATCCTTTTCCAATCAGCTGTTGATTCATTCGTTATCATATATCATTATCAGATTCACCATTACTCATGGGATATACTCTGCAGTTGGCCGTGACGCAACAATTCCAGAGAGCCAGTTATATTATGGCTTATAAAACAAAACACTCCAGCGCAAAAACCGGAAAGAGAAGCCAAGAAGTTTGGCGGAGAAAGGGGAGAAAGGGGCGCAGTGGCAAACGAAAGTCTGGCGGCGGCAGCAAATAAACAAATTCAATTGAAGGCAAACAATTACTAATGGCCGAATGCCGGGCCAAAAGGCAGTTACTTTGAGAAATTCGTAATTGGAAATCTCTTCCGCCGGCGCAAAGGCAGAGAATTGAAATTTAGAGAGCCAGCTCGGGCGCAGATCAGCCATCGCTTCCAGCGTCTGGCTCTGTCTCGCGAGTTAGTCATACGAAAAGCGAAGCAAACTTGGCTATTTCGGGAGCAACCGCTTTCGGGCGCAAGTCTCTGTTTTGCTGTTTCTGTTGCCGTCTCTGTTGCGCGATGAGTCAATGAGTCGCTCGCCAGAGATGCCCGCAAAATATGCTGTCCAGTCACCAGAGATCGGCGAAAAAACTTTGCCAAGTTGAAGTAAATATTTACCCAACTGGAGTCTGAAATCAATGGAATGAATAATGAATCAAATAAATAAGAACTAGACTGATTTTTGATGAGCTTTACACTTGAATGATAGTTAAAACAGGGAGAAGAACTATTTAACTATCCATTTAGCTATCTTATCTCATATATTCCAAGTTGAATCCTATCGAATGAGTGAATCAATTGAATGAATAGATTATAACTAATCTGATATTTGTTGAGCTTTAAGTTTGAATTGTAGTTAGGATAGGGAGAAGAACTATCTAACTATCCATCTATGTATTCTATCTCATATCTCATACATTCTAAGTTGAATCCTATCGAATGAAGCTTCAGTTATAGAGTAACATACATTGAATACATTAAATGAATAAAGATTCAAATAGATTATAACTAATCTGATATTTGGTGAGCTTTAAGTTTGAATGATAGTTAGGATAGGGAGAAGTACTATCCATCCTATCTCATATCTCACAAAATTCTAATCTATTTCCTATCGATTGAGGAAGTACAAGTAGTAATAGCTTTAATTCAAATGGAATGTGGGGTGTCTCCATATAGAGATCCTTTCACACAGCTTGGAGCAACCATATACGGAATTGTATGGCTCTCAGTCGATAGATACTAATGGATAACCAAGCCCGGTACTCACTTGTATACCATGGCATTGTCGCAAGTTTCGTTGAAGGCATAGTCGAAGCGAAACTTGTGGTTCTCCAGGAACTTGGTGAGGTCGACCTTGCTGCGCGGCTCGTGCACGATGAGCATGTCCTTGCGCGGCACCGAGATCACGTCGATCTCCTTGCGATTGATGTCCTTGCGGCTGATGGGTCGCTTCCGCACGCACACGGTGATCTGATGGTCATCCACCGCCTGGCCATCGATCAGCGGCACAAACTCCAGTGTGCCCTGGTACTCGCGTATCATCTGCGCCGTCTCCCAGTTGGGATTGCCCGGATCCTGGTTCATCAGCGCCACCTTCTCCTCCTTCATCTCGGCCTGGCGAGCGCGTCGCTTCTCGCGGTTCTCCTTCAGTCGCTCCACCTCCTTGAGGGCGTGCGACCGGCGAGCGCCGCCGGCTCCCTGGGTCGTGTTGCTGGCCGGAGCGGCGGCGGCTGCCTGTGCCGCTGCAGCCGCAGCTGCTGTGGCCGTAGATCCCGCACCCGGATTGGGCAATGTGTTGTTGGCCACCGCCGAGGCGATCCTAGTATGCGACTGCTGCTGGCTGGCGGCATTCTGCGCGTAGCGTGGCCGCTGCAATCCAGTGCTTGTGGTGGTGGTAGTGGTAGTGGTGCCACCGCCTCCGCCGGCCGTGGCGTTCGAGTTGCTGTTCGTGTTGGCGCTGTTGCGGTTGCCCAGCGGCGTGGGGTTCGCCGCCTGGGACTCCTGGATCTTGTTCAGCATGTTGCCGGCCATGGTCATGCGGCTGGTGAGATTGCCGCCAATGGCCGATTGTGTGGGATTGCGCGACAGGTTCATCGGGGCGGTGGCCTGCTTCTTGGGCTCCGGGGCGGCGTGCTGCTCCACGGTGTCCTGCATTAGCTCCGGATTGAGGGTGAGTATGGCGTCCAGTTCCACCTCCTTGCCCTTCGTCTCGCCGCGCTCGTACCACTCGACTGTGATGCACTTGCTCGACTGATTGATCACCGCCACCACGGCCATGTGGACGCGGCCGTCCGTCCGCTTGATCTTCACGCTCTGCCCCACCGTGATCATGTCCATTGTGATGAGGATGCGGCCCGTGTGTGTGTGGGTGTATGACTGTGTGTCTGTATGTGTGTTTATCTTTCTCCTATCTCCTCTTCCACCGATTTCCTTTTGTCCACTGCTTGAAGGACCGACGGGCGACTGCTTGCGGGGAGGAGTTCCGTTAGTTGTACAACTTACTTCTGTTTTTTTTTGGTCTTGTAAACTGTGTGTTTCTGCTGTTTTAACAAAAATATATAAGAAGAAAAACTATCAAAAAATATTTAGAATTTTTGGGAGGTTGAAAACAATGCCGTTCTAGTCGAGTCTGGCTACTGGAGTGATTTAAGCTCCAGTGGAGATGAAGTCCCAAATCGAATTTCAAGGCATTTGACGGCTAAATCGCGGGCAACTGCTTGCCGAGGTCGCGTCTGTTTTTTTTTCGAGTGTGTGTGTGTGCTCCATTGTGTGAGTGTGTGTGCCTTTAAGCCGAATTCAAATGCCAACTGTCGTTTTCGCGTTGCGTCTGGCAACGGCTAACAAAAAGGAGGAACAGCGACCGGATTGCAGGGAGCTAAGGGAATGGGAATGGGGATCAGAAACGGAATCCTAAACAGGGAATCCAGCCCAGATCCCAATGCTCGACCATTTTGTGGGCCCCTGGGCGGCACTGTGCAACACTGACAGCCGAGGCGGCACACACAACACATAGCGACACATATGCAGCCTGCAGCGGCCTTTTGGCCGAAAAAAAAACAAACTACGGCGTTTGGCAACCAATCAATGTTTTCGGCTCCTAATTAGATGCAAAAAAAAGAGGCACATACACACACACATACAAACGGGGGGAAATGCGTTTGCTTTATCGCTTTACGTCATACACGGAGCTCCCACACACACACGCACACACTCACTCGCACACAGCGATGCAAAAAACAGACGGTCGCGGAAATTTAATTGAATTTTTCGCAATCTGCTGCCTTTCGCTCACCTTTCTCGCTGTCTTCCCAACCACTACGACGTCCTCGCACTTTCCATTAAAAAACCTAGGGATTTATCGACCGATCACAACGAAATATCACAAAATCTGCTCGAAATAGTTTTGCAAGCGACCAGATGTCAGCAACACAATTTTTTAGTTTCGCCTCGCCATTGTTTTTTGCCGCACTGTCATGACGATGCGCCGCGTTGTCCAGCACTGGACAAGCCGTTAGAAATCAGCTGTTTTTGAATATGGCAAAGCTTGTTGAATTAAGCTTAGTGGGAACTAGTTAAAAATAACAACTACTACAGATTATCTAAATTAAAAAAATATTTTAAAAAATTATGTTTCTAACCAATAACATTTGCATTTACTTTTATATTTAATTACAAGCCATACGGGAATGGAAACATCCACATTCAAAATGGAAAGGTGTGAACATTCGTGAGCTGACCGATAGTATCGGCCTTGATCCATCTCTAGTTGGTGGTGGGTGTTTTTTTTTGTTTGTGCGTAGAAAGCGTAATAACGCCTCCGATATCGAAGAACGATATCGATATCGAATCACAAAAAAAAAAAGAAAAACAATTAAAAAACGCTACAACTTATTTGTTTGACCGCAAGAAAAAGCACGCAATCATCAGCTGGACGCAGTCGCCACATCGACGGATCGATACCTGAACACCCAGCGCCGCCATGGACATCATGGACATCCAGGCCGTAGAGTCCAAGCTGAGTGACGTCACGGTGACACCGATACCACGCAGCCAGGTGCAGAATTTCTACAACTACCAGCAGCAGCGGGAGCAGCGCGAGCAGCAGCCCCAGATCCAGATATCGGCCATCCACCACTCGCGCGGTGGCGGCGGCGGGGGAGGAGGATCCGGATCCGGATCCGCCTCAGCGGCCACCGACTACTCAACGGGCGGCGGGGGCAAGCGGGATCGGGAACGCTCCTCGGCGAGCGACTACAGCAGCTCGTCGTCCAGCAAGCAGAGCTCCGCTGCAGCGGCCAATGCAGCTGCCGCTGCCGCCGCCGTCGCTGCCCTCCAGTACTCCCCGCAGTTCCTCCAGGCCCAGCTGGCGCTCCTCCAGCAGCAGTCGAACACCACGGCCACGCCGGCAGCAGCCGCCGCAGCGGCCCTCTCCCTGGCCAACATGTGCTCCAGCTCCAACGGCGGCCAGCGGAACTCCGGCTCCGGCGGCTCCTCCTCCTCCGCCAGCAATGGCCAGAGCATGGGCCTCAACCTGAGCTCCTCGCAGCTGAAATACCCTCCGCCCTCCACGTCGCCCGTGGTGGTGACCACCCAGACGTCGGCCAACATCACCACGCCGCTGACCTCGACGGCCAGCCTGCCGTCGGTGGGACCCAGCAACGGGCTGACCAAGTACGCCCAGCTGTTGGCCGTCATCGAGGAGATGGGTCGCGACATCCGGCCCACGTACACGGGCTCGCGCAGCTCGACGGAGCGGCTCAAGCGGGGCATTGTGCATGCCCGCATCCTGGTGCGCGAGTGCCTCATGGAGACGGAGCGAGCGGCGCGCCAATGAGAGGAGGAGTCGCTGGCGACGCCGCAGCTGGCGACGCCGCAGCTGGCGACGCCGGACTGAAAAGGACCAGGACCAGGAGGCGAGGATCATCTAGGTTAATTCCCCCCAACCATGGACAGAATGGGTCGCATTTACTGACCAGGCAATCTTTGCACAGATGTGAGCCCCTTCCGCTGGGAAGGCAAAAGATCCTGCCCAAGAAAAGCAAGCTTGTCTCCTTTTTTTGAGCGCTTCTTTTTCTGTTTTTTGATTATGTTGCTCGCTATTTGTTTGTCCTAGCAGATGGCAATTAATTATACCTTAATAATATCAGATTAGCTTGTTTTTTGCAGTTAAATTTTGATTTAATTAAATTTAAGTTTCGTAACATTTGTTTGTCCTAGGAGATCACAATTAATTATACCTTAATAGTATCAAATTAGCTTGTTTTTTGCAGTTAAATTTTGATTTAATTAAATTTATTATGATATTATTTTGTTAACATATTTATCGCTGGCTTAAAGTTAGCAAAACCTCAAAGTTCCAACGGAAAGGTGCTCACAACGCTTCAAAGAATGCCTGCAGTCTGTGCGAAAACCCATTCTATACCATAAAACGCATTAAAAAGTAGCAATTTGTATTACCATGTAAGCGCCCCCCCATCAACTTAATGGCCCTCGGGCCGCCGGACCATAGTTAAAGAATGTTTAGACTAGCTCAGGTTACAATCGGTTAACTCTACGATGCTCCAGGCTGCAGCACAAGTTATTGAATCGAACCCGAAACCGAACCAATCCGCAATTCGCATCGCAGATTTGTATCTTTACCATATACACATATACCTATTAATCTGTAACCTTAAGCGTAGGACTAAAATGCACCTGCTGATGTGTGTGCGTCCGCGTAATGAGTGCGATTAATTACCGAGGAGGAGGAGGAGGAGGAGATTCGTCCGGTGGCAGGATGTGAGAGTCTACGTCACTGCCCGGGGTTTCCTCGTTATTTTAGAGAACTATACAAATTCATATATGTAGTTAAGCAGAGATCTATGTATACATATATATACTTGTTATGCAAGCAAACAATGTGCATGTCCAAGTGAGAGTGGTGAATTAGTGGCAATTGACACGAGAATATTTATATATGTATACACATAGAACACACAACTTGTATATTTACTATATGTATGAGCAAATACGACTAAGTTCAAGCCTGTATACCAAACCGAAATCGAAATAAATGCGCAATTTTGGTTTTTGTAAGCGTGGCTCACTAATTATTCCATTAACTATTATTTATACTTTTTCTTTGTATAATTTTTAAGATTTTTCAATTGTCTTCTTAGTTTGTATAACTTTTCTTTTCACTTTCAGGTCGGATTCGTTAGTGTTTCAAGGAGTTTCTAGCAATTAAACTTTGGACAGCAGTCGGGATATGGCTTGCTCAGATCTTCTTCCATTTTGCAGGGCTTCAAGGTGGCCACCGTGGCGCATCTGGATGGGAAAAGGCCGTGAGTCAAGGAGAGCATCGAGTGCTTGGCGGTTCAACTTACGTCATGGCCGAAAGCGAATTGGATCCACGGCAGGTGTACTGCAGGCAGCGACCCACCGGACTGTACGTCTCTCCGGTCTTCAGCTTATGCCCGCTGATCTCGCAGTCGGCTGATGGCAAGAGGGTGAAAAGGATGTGGATGTGAAGCTAGAGCAGCTGCTTTGGCCTACTTACCACCGAAAACGAGCAGCGAGTGGGCGCCTAGGACGACCAGGCAGAGTACAAACGTAACCGAATTCATATTTTTCAGCAAACTGATCCAGCGATCGCTCAGCCAACTGAATATATAGTTATGTGTTTTGGGAGGCGCCAGCGATTAGATTGAAAGGTCACAAACCCTGAGCATCGGCGATTGCGTCTCAGGGGTCTTGGGGTTTATCAAGGAGGCGGAAAATTCTTGTTTCGAATGGATTCGGTCTCCAAGCTGGCAATAACATCATTAGGTCTTGAAAAATAATTGATTTTTTAGTTAAGTAATTAAAGTTAAGTACAATTCCAAGTTATTACCATATAATATATGTACAAGTAGGTAGATTTATTCAAAAATAGTGACATTTTTATACTATATATATTATTTTACACAAACTAATGTTAATATATTTTCCAGATTTCGGATCATTAGAAAAATGGAAGAATATTCTGAGAGCTATCGTTGTGAAGACCCCTGTAGACCACCTATCTAGAGTCTAGAAACCGTCGGAACACTCGAGCTGTGGGCAGCAGGCTGGGTACTGAAGGTCATAGTCGTTGGCGGTGAGATGGCAGCCGGGTCGAGGAAACGGCTGTTTGTCGCAGCTGCAAAAGATCAGGATTATTGTGGGGAGTGCTCTAGATGCTTAGCAGAACTCACTGCCGGATCATCAGCAGGTAGTCATCGGTGCACTCCAGCCGGATGCAGTAGCCCTCGTGTCCGGAGGGCAGAACGCTACCATGGAGCGGAACAGCCAGGTCCAGTTCTTCATAGAGACAGTGCTCCGGGAGGTTGGGATGCTGCCTGTGACCCTGGTATTGGGTGCTAAAGCCATTGCCGTCGGCTGTGGCCACCATCAAGCAGGCCACAAGAGCCACGGACACCCAGGGAGCTCCACACATGGTTGCTCTCTATTTCGGATTTCGGGAATAGCAATAGTACGTCGTTGGGGCGTCCCATCTCTTATATGGGGCCTGTCTTATCTGCCGGGAGCTTGCTATCGCTGCTCCAGTGCCCTTGCCCCGTTTGATTTGGCTCTGATTGGGTTTGTCTAGCTCTCGAGCGGGAAATGGAGAAATGGAATCCGTATCCGGGCACTCGAGGATGGATGTTAGCCTAGACCAGGAAGATATAGGTACGTACTTCAGGTAAATATACTATCAAGTAAGTTTGATTTTGCGTTATACTTATAAAAGGTTGTTCAAATAAATATTGGCAGAGTTATTATATTTATATCATCGTAGTACATATATTTCCGAACTTGGTGTTTAATTGATTTTACTACTTTTTATTAAAGCAAAACTATTTTTTTGGCCTTGAACTTAAGAACTCAGGTAAAAAAAATAGCACACAATCCATAATTTAACTAGTTTTTCCACTGCTTTATAAAAAATGTTACTAAAGATCCAAAAATCATATTATTTTTAGAAGTTTTACCTTCTTAATTAATTAATTACCAATTTTTAATAAAATGTAACTACAAATCTATTAATTATATTATTGTTAGAACTATTACCCACTACAGCTAGTTTTTCTACACACAAAATAAGACATGTTCCCGTAAAATCGATATATCCATGTAAATTTCAGATCATGCAAAACCGATATCGTTTTTTCATGAAATACTCTTTTTGACCAGTTTAAATTTCCTGGTCGCATATCAAATTAAAATTGACCTTAAATAATGTAAAATATATCTAAGTTTCATATCGATTTTTTTGGGTGTATTATTGTTAGAAGTATTACTCACTACAGCTATTAAATTATACTTCATATGCTAAAATCCCTATTAATTACCTAGTTTTTCTACTTCCAATAAAACGTAACTGATTAATCATATTTTTGTTCAAAGTTTTACCCACTAAAACTGATAAATTATACTTCAAATGTTAGAAGATCACAAAATACAAATATTGTGGTGGAAATCATGGACTTGACTATCCCATAAAATCCAAATTAAATCACGGTCGCTTCCTCTCCCCGCGTTTCGAATTAATTAATGCAAATACAGTCTAATCCCAGCCACAATGCACTTGCACTCGTGAGTTCCATTAAATTTGCATAAATGTAGATCTACGTAATATGTACCCGGGAATCTTGGGTCGGGTTACACGGAAAAAAATACTATATGATATGATAACTCGGTGTAACTATAAAGATCACCTTTCTTTTGAATGTGCGATCATAAAATTCTAAAATTAAATATAATTAAATAAAATTAAATTTAAAAAAAAATAAATTTAAAAATCATTTTAACCGAAATTAGAAAATATTTCATAATAAGTATTTTTTAAAACTTGAATTTTAAATGTCAATTATTTAAATAGTTGAAAAAATGCTATTTAAATTCAAATTCTTAAATAAAAAATATGAAAAATATTTCCGACTGCCTGCATTTCTTGCAGTGTATGTGGCCGAAATTCGGCTTTACAAAAGAGTTATTTGCGTGTTTTGATTACTTTTCGCGGCGCAGCAACCTTGCCACAGTTTCTCGAACCGTGTCACTTAACTGTCAGGGATCCCCCCCCCCCCCCCAAACCCGATCCCCACCAGATAAAGCTATATGTATCACTCTCGCTTTCAGGGCTGGCTTAATTAATTTAAATTTAAACTAGAGCTAGAGCGGCCGCCTTAAGTCGTCGTCAAACAAAAGGCACAGATACAAAAAAGCTATCTGGTTATGTGCTATATGCTACATGGTATATCGTATATATCTCTGTGTGCATTATACCCATGCCCATATACAGCACAATGTTTATTATTAATTTTATATAAAAGCAACAACAATTAATTGTAATTGACTCAGTCGCACGGGTAGCGCACAACAGCCAAGTCGGATTCGGATTTGGATTTGGATTTGGACTTAGATTTGGTTTTGGTTTTTGGAGTCTCCGATCTTAACTTCCATTGCTTCATTTGGCGATTATGCAATTCGGAGTCGGTTGTCTTCTGGTGCTCCTGGGCATTTGCGGTGCCGCACGAGCGGATCTCACCTATCGCGGCAATGCGGTTCACCCAGGTGAGTCTCCAATCATGGGAAACAAAAAAAACCTATATGATAAATGATGTAATAAGTGGATATAACATTTTTAACAACTCATTAAGCGACCTTTTCTTCATGAATCGTTTATTAACATTATAAAATCCTATTATAAGTTAAAACAATAGTATTATATGATATTATATCATGATATCATGAAGAAAATATGTAGATATTACATTTAAAAACCCGATTAAGCGAACTTTTAGCCATGAATCGTTATAAAAATTATGAAATTCTATTCCAAATTTAAACTATATTATTATATGATATTATAACATTAATAAAAAATGTATGTGATATATCATGAAGAAATGTGTAGTTATTATATTAAAAAAACCCCATTGAGTACACTTTTATCCATGAATCGTTTATTAAAATTATGAAAACCTATTCTAGACTTAAACAATATTATTATATGATATTATAATTTCAATATAAAAGATGTAAGTGAAATATCTTAAAGGAAATATGTAGATATTACATTTAAAAAACCCTATCTGTTGTTTATGAATTATTTTTTAAATATTTTCAAATTCCTGTGCAACAATATTATAATACCTATGATATTATAATAATAATTAGAATTTTAAATGGTAATTTTTACTTTAAAACAAAAATAGGCTTGCTATTAAGAAGTGGTATTTGAATAATATAATAATATATAATATTAATTTTTTTTTTAATTTTTACCCCTTTCCTAGATTTTCCGGGTCAGTGTTACTATGAGGAACTCAACCAGGCCATTCCCAAGAAGCAGTCCTACAAGCCCATCAACCGCGAGGGCTACTGCCAATCGATCTACTGTCGGCCGGACTATGTCCTAGAGATTGGCTAGTAATATATCATATCATATAGATCTTAAGTGCTAGTAATACCCATAACTAATCGAAATCATTCCAGTTGCGGTCGCCACAACCTGGTGCCAACGGACAAGTGCAAGATCGCCTCGGACATGCGACGCACCTTCCCCGACTGCTGTCCCAAGTTGGTTTGCCAGGATCAGGAGGCGGAGAGCAACTACATCTAGGCGGGGTCCGCATGCCTTGTATATTCAGCACTTAGTATTACTTTGAAGTTACCAAAATATTGCATTAGCTTTTCTTATAAGAGGGTTATTTTAAATGACTTTTTTCAAAAATTGTCCTTAATTTCCGTTTTCAAAAATCCAGCGCAACTATTTTTAAGGCTCTGTTATGTTTTTGATATTTTTGCAGAAACAGAACAGCTATAAAACTTAATAATAAATTAATATATGTACAAAAAATATGATTTCGATCCTTGAAATTAATTCGAAAGAATTTTCTTTGGGTTTAAAAATCCCAAATATTATTTTAAAAATTTCAGAATTATGTTCTCACCATTTATTTACCTCCATTATTGTATTTTTAAGGTATAAAAAGGTATAAAGGTATAAAAGAGTTCAATATCCAACATTTTAGAATTTTAACCATATCATTAAAATTTTCAAAATATTTAAAATCCTTTTAGAAACTACGCATTTGACCCTCCCGAGCAATTAAACAATTAAAAGTCCCCCTCAATCCCCCTCAATCAAGCTGAAAATGCAAATCACGGGCAGCTAATTTGCAAGCAACTACAGAGATCCGAGATGCGATTCGCTTCTTGGGGAACTACTATAAATAGGAAACGGGTTGGCCGGCGGCCGCTTCAGTCTCGCTTCTAAGTTCCAATGATGCACAACAGATCCACATCCAGAATCGTGTGGCTGGTGGCCACCGTGGTGCTCCTGGCGCTCCTGCTGCCCACCGTCAATGCTAGTGATTGAATCTGGCGGGGATCTGGATCTATAGATTGTAACCGACATCTCTTTCAGAGAGCGAGCCGGTGTGCACGTACCGCAACTCCGAGGATGAGACCATCTTCCTCAAGTACCTGCCTTACCTGAAGCGTGGAGAGGATTACGTGGACTTTGGCAAGGAGGGCAAGTGCCTCAAGCGGGCCATCTGCACGGACACCTTCCAGACCATCGTAGAGGAGTGAGTATAATTCAAATAGATGCTTATATACGCTATGTATGTAGCTTAAGCCAAACAGGAACTAACATCAGATCATTATAATACTTAAATATTATATTGAAATGGTTAGAAAATCATCAGATAGATATTTCTACATATGAAAATTAAGTTTACATATTTTAAATCCTATCTAAACTTATCAAAATTATCATATTTGTTCTATCTAAACTTGTTTTAACCTTATAATAACCCCCATATCATTCTAGATGCGCCCAGCAGAAGGTGACGTGTGCCAACAAGGATCGCTTTACGGGCGTTTTTCCTGCCTGCTGTGTCAAGTGTCCTTGAATTGGAAAGGATTGTACACAAAAATAAATTCCATGAAATACATTTAAAAGAAATTAAGTACGGATTTTAAATAAATCGCACTAGAATGTGATAATCGGACATCAAACATATATAATAGGTACCTAAATAGTATATAGATAGATAGATTACTGCTGATAAATCGTAGTAAAAGCTAACAATCGGACATCAAACATATACAATACCTATATATTACTACACAAGATCGTTGAGTTCCAATCGACCTTAATCTATATCTATCTCTAATTCATTCCTTTCCACCTTGAACTTTCATAGGAAGGCGAGTGTTTCGTATAGTTTTTTCGACGTTTATTTTTTGTAATTCTTTAGTTTTCTTAGATTAATAACATGTGGATGTGGATTCGGCGGCCTTTCTATATATTTCTGTAGTGTTTTTTGTTGTCGTTTTAGTTTTTTTCTATCCTTTTTGGGACTCAGTTCATTTGCCTGCTGCTGTTGCGCTCTCGCTCACTACCATGCCATCATCTCCTTTCCTTCATATTTAGTTTTAGTTTTGGGTGTTGTGTACGAGTGGAAAAGAACATCGTTGTTGCAAGTTTTAAAAAAATACGTGTTTCGATTTTTTATTTTACTTGGTTTTCGGGTATGTGTTTTGTTTCGTTTTCTACCATTAAGACAATTTCAATATCTGTGTATCTGCTGCTGCCAGAAGCCAACGCAAAAGGGGAAACAAACAAAAAAAAAATCATTTATAACCGACTTATCAATGAGTGGATCTAAAAAATATATATGCGAACGACGGCAGACGGCAGACAGACGGGCGGCTGGCTGGCTGGCTGACAAGGCTTGCTGGCGACGAAGTGGTGAAGTGTTGAAGCTCGCTCGTTCGCCGGCAAACCGCTGTGTTGTGTGTGTGGATAGTGGGCTATTGCTGATGCTCCTATGCTGTGTAGTTGTTGCTGCTGCTGCTGCTGTTGGTGACTGCCTCCTGTTCCTTCTCCTGTTGCCCCCATCTCTCTCTCTCTCAGTTAACTATAAATAGGCGGCGGCGGCTTATAGATCCTCATCCTCGTCGGGCAGGGCGGTCGCCTGGGCCTCCTGCAAGTCCCGCTCGATCTGCGCCTGCCAGTCCTTGTCCATCTTGACCTCGGGCGGCAGCAGGGCTGGCATGGCAACGAACTCCAGGTTGGGATCGCCAACCAGCTTGCGCGCCAGCCAAAGGAATGGTTTCTCGAAGTTGTAGTTGGACTTGGCAGAGATGTCGTAATACTGCAGAGCAAAAAGATGGTATCAGTTAAGTTATTCGAGCTCGAAAAGCTTAAGAAAGAGCCACTCAATCTGAAGAAGTTCTCCGTTCTTTCTTTCCCAGCAAACACTCACCTGCAAGTTCTTCTTTCGGTGGAAGACAATGCTCTTCGCCTTCACCTTGCGATCCTTGATGTCGACTTTGTTGCCGCACAGCACGATCGGTATGTTCTCGCAGACGCGCACCAGATCGCGATGCCAGTTGGGCACATTCTTGTAGGTGACACGCGAGGTAACATCGAACATGATGACGGCACACTGGCCCTGGATGTAGTAGCCATCGCGCAGACCGCCAAACTTCTCCTGGCCGGCGGTGTCCCACACATTGAAGCGGATGGCGCCGCGATTGGTGTGGAAGATCAGCGGATGCACCTCCACGCCCAGTGTGGCCACGTACTTCTTCTCGAACTCGCCGGTCATGTGGCGCTTGACGAAGGTTGTCTTGCCGGTGCCGCCATCGCCGACGAGCACGCACTTGAATGTGGGAATATCCTGACCTTCCTGAGCCATCCTGCTAAGCACTCGGTGACTTCGTTACTCGTACTCGTGGAACTGCGCTGGACTTCTGGATATTGACGGCGGAACGGTGAGCTGTAGGTGTGAGTGTGTGTTAAACTCCTTGTTAATATATATTTTAGAGCAGCGGATCAGGATTGGCAAGCAGCTAGGAGAGGAGGCAAGGATGTTGTTGGTTCGGCGAGCGCCAGGTGACTGACTGCGACTGCGATTGCGACTCCTTGGGCGAACCAAAATGTGTGACGTGCACAAAGGATGCGTCAAAGCCCGCCAAGGACAGCGACCAGCTGTTCGGAGCCAGGAGCAAGGGGAGCGAGCAGGACGGCGACAGGGGATACTACTGCAGCTGCCGCTCCCGCTGGGCGGCAGGATGCGGGGCGAGGAAGCGAGAGAGAGAGACGGCCACAGGGGCTGCCTGCGAATGCAGGTAAGCGAAAATTCCTGGCGCAGCAGCAAGAAGGACGAATGTCAGGGAGGCGGAAGGATATACTTTACAGGCAATCACACATCCCAACACATACCACGTTTATGCGACAAACAAACAAAGGAAACCCGTACGCATCTGACCCATAATTGCCCTAGGTATAACTAGTCTAAATTGGTTGTGAATTGATGATAATACATTAATATATATTTTAAAATAAAAAAAAAATAGGAAAAAAGCTCGAATAAAATTTCAAATAATTTTTTTTACTAAAAACTAAATAGGTCTAGTAAATTATGGTTTTCAAATATTTTTTAAATAAAAAAAAAGGAGAAACTAAAAAAAAAATAGTTAAAAAAGGAAAATTTGTTATTTTTTTAGGTTTTTAGGCAAATGTTTATGATTTCCCTTCTCAAATTTCTACTCGCATAAACCTTTTTAGGCCTATTTTGGCAAAAATATGAATACTTCTTGGGTTTTTTTTTATTTCCAAATAAAGTATCTGTGTAGACATCAAAAAATCTGTATGATAAACAATCCAGTTCAATGGATCTACAAAGTAAATAATTTATTTCCTTATAAATAAGGAAGAATGTTAACCGTTATTCATATAACTAAGGACAAATCGTAAGATTTTGTACTATTTTTAAGACTAACGAAACAGATGAGCACGAACAGGAATACTTTCTTCGTGAATAAAGGCCAATTTCGTGAATCGCCGAAAACACTCATGAGTCAGAAATCAAGAAATTGAGAATATTGTGATTTTCAGGATGATGTGAAATCGCCAATGCGGCATTCTTGCGCCAGTGCTGCCCATAAATGCGGCATGGCATACAATGTCCACTTTATAGAGGTAGGCCTGTAATGTCGGCGGATTACAGCTCCTATGTGTGTGTGCACGCATGTATTTGTGGAAACCTGTGGACGCCGCCAAGCGCGCCAAAAAAGAAAAATGCCGACATATGTACTAATAATGCAGCGGCTGATTTACTTGCAAGCCGCCGCCAGCCGCAATTCACGTGAAAAATCGGCAAATCGGCAATCTAAATAAATTCTAAATAACAAAACGAATTCTAACACAGGCACACTCACACACACAGGCACAAGCAGAAGCACGCAGACAGACGCCGACGCCGACGTCGCAGCCGGCAGAAGAAACATGAAGCAAATTTCATTGCCTTTTTTTTTGCGATTCATGCCTAACCTCACAAAATGCGGATGGCGCTGCGATTGGCATGGCAAACGGGGCAAACCTTTCGATGGCCAATAGCCAAGGGACAAGGCCACTTGCAGGGACCAGAAAATAGGAAGCTGCAAGTCCTGGCCTCCACTTGCTCTACTTGCGGCCGCAAATTGCAAGCCGGGAAAAGCTGGGCGAGCAGCACGAGGCGGCACCACGTCGCTGTTGGGCAGCGAAACCTCTGGAAGTTCTGCGCCATTAGCAGCCGGCTTATTGGCCGTGTTTTTCGCCGGCCGGAAATGAAGGCCGGCAATTGGGAGAGAGCAAGGCTTTTTGCCAAGCCCAGAAATCCCAATTGGCCGGAACAAGCCACACGATTCCAAGCGAAGCGACGCCGTCGTCCATATTGCAACCAGCGGCCAGCGGCGTCTTCAGGCGCCACACACTCCACTGCCTGCGACACCAACCAACAGCATCCAGGCCAGCTGCCAGTCCATTTTCCACACAATTAACGCACAAGCTCTACTTACATGTTGCTCGAAATTCCACTCGAAATTCACAACTTTTTGCCGCAGCGACAACGTAAAGGCAAATGCTACTAGGGCCAGCGTTGCCAGATGGGGTTGCTCTGAAAACACCAGCTGCTGCGGTCACACTGCGGTGGCTGTCCTGGTGGTTGTCTCCGCTAAGCTTAAAATTAGTGCTGTGAAAACATCGATATATCGATGTTTGCTCATCCCTAATGTTAGCTAACAGACAATCGCTCTGTTGTCAGCGCTGACTAACACGCCATCTACAAGTTTTTGACTGAGTGGCGTTATATTTGTGACTCGGTAGCGAAACATCGAAGGATCAATGTCCTTTTTGTCCTTTAATATGTCATTTCTGTTATAAATTGCCAAATAATTAATAATCGCTTACAGAAACAGTACTGGAAAGCTAACAGTGAAAGGCGCGAAAATTCAAACTTAACAAAAAGTGACAGGTGGCTGTCTCCGCTAAAAGTCGTTTAATGTTCCTCTCCCCATTTGGCAATCGATCTGGCAGCACCGTTGCCAGTTGATGCAACACATTTACCATTTGTTTTGAATACTAAATTTCTAGTGAATCCCGCGAGCCCAGTCGCCGTGCATGACCAAAAAGTCGGCCAGGAATACGTGATATCTATAGTTTGACCCCTCGCCCACTTCCGGTGGCCGTTCCCCCCCGCCCCCCGCCCCACGAAGCGCGGCCAAAGAAATCCCACAAGTGAATCGCGACGAATCCCCCGACAGTCGCGTGCGTGATTCGTTCGACATCGGTCGTTTATATAGCCGCCATATAATCGGGCCAAGATGAGCGCAACGGGCGCCAAGGCGCACAAGGAGTACGCCAAGTTCAAGTACTACATGGAGAAGTGCTATGTGCTGCCGCTGGAGCTGAAAAACGACATTATCTACTGCCAGCGTGCGATGCGCGACTTCCTCAAGGTCCACGGCGTAAGTTTTCGGATTTTTCGGGGGGCTTTTTCGGGCACGGAACCTAATTTCTTTGTCTTCTCTCCCCCCACACACAGTTGGTCTCGGACGTCTTCAAGGAGCAGGCGGATGCGGTGGGTTAACACGAGAGCGCCTTTGTCCTTTGTTCCGCGACGGGAGCAGGGTTGCCAGGGCCACCTATGTAACCCCCTCGTGGACCCGTGGGCCTCTATAACCCAGTAGCACCCCCAGTAGCCACGGGGTTCCATCATTCCCATTCCTCAGACACAAAGAACTGTATGTAGAGCGTATTTCTAGAGCGCGTGCTGCGAAGCAGATCTATTATACACCTTATAACCATGTAGAACCCATACTTAGATCTATTATAAGATGATATAGATGAAGATTTTCATATAAACCATAGAAATATCAAGATCAGAAGGAGCCACATGTAAACAGGAGCTATGTGTTTGGTAAAAATCCGTAATACCCTTGTTTACACACGTAGTAATCATCTTTGTCTTACAAACCCAAGGTTTTTGCTTATATATAGTACTACAAACAGATCTACAAACTTCACAAAGAAATCGCATTTAGTCTTACTTTCACTTTTAACCTGTTTTTGTTTTCTTTTGCCAAGAAGCTTAATTAAATTCCAACATTTGCTAAATAAATATGTATGTAGAATAGGTAAGAGTATAGGGTTAAAGAAACTCTTTGGCTGTGAGAGGGTTAATGGCCATTAGCACCTGCCATCCCGCCGCTGAAACAAAACACCTGCCCCCCAATTACCAAGACTCTTACTCACGCTTCCCCTCTCCCCCCCCCCCCAACTAGGATCCCGTGCAGATGCGCCGCATCCTGGACGAGCTGGAGGAGGAGGTGTACGAGATCAACGCCGAGCAGCAGTTCCTGCTCATGCGCCTCAACGAGGACCTGGAGAGCTTCTGCCGGAAGCTGAAGGAGAACAACATTGCCACGCTGCCGGAGCTGGCCAACGAGTTTGTGTCCGGCCAGCTAGTGCCTTTGATCGGCGATGCCAACTACAAGATCCATCCGAAGTCGGTGATGTGCCGGGACACCGAGGAGATGCTCATCCGCAAGCACTTCCTGCTGAGCCAGGACGATGAGGCGGGTGTGCCGCCGCTGAAGCTCAGCGATCTGGACGAGAACATCCCGTTGATGCTGGCTCCTCCGGTCAGGGGATTGGGCCAGCAGATAGCCGCTGTGCATCCGCAGGTCAAGTGGCCCAAAGTGGAGGAGGCAGCAGCGGCTGCAGCAGCTGCACCGCCGCCGCCACCACTTCAATCCCAGCTGGAGATGATGAAGCGATCGCTGGATTCGATGCCGCCCAAACGCAAGAACATCACCTGCAGTTCACCGCCGCCGCTGGCGCCCATTACCCAAACGGTGGTGGCGAACCCACCAGCACCGCCACCGCCTGCCATCGTACCTAATAATCCCCCGCCGCAGCCACTGAATGCCCCGCCGGACTTTGAGGTGGTGGCCCAGAGCCGAAAGAATCTGCACCAGGCGCTGAAGAGGGCACGCAAGACGAAGCAACAGCCGCGTTTGTGCGACGAGATGGAGGACCTGGAGATCACCAGTCTGGAGAGCGGGCGAAAGAACAAACAGAACAGCGAGGGCAGGAAGTCACCGCCACCGCTGGAGCCAGCAAACTCGCTGGCCGCCAGTCAGGCGAATGCCAATGCCCTGAACAAGAAATCCATGCCACAAGCAGCAGCTCAGGCGGCATCGGAGAAGAAGAGCAGCGGCTCGTACAAGACCAGAAACACGAGCAGGAAGTCCTCGCCGACGCCCTCCTCGTCGAATTCTCAGTCGCAGCCACAGCCGGCGGGTTCGCCGTCCGGCAGCTCAGATGATTCCAGTGCGGAGCTGCAGCAGGAGCAGCAGCGACTGTGCGCGTCCGCCGCCCAGTGGCGCGATGAGCCGCGCGAGAGCCGCATCCTGCCGGCGGAGTACGGCCAGGAGGCGTTCCTCGGCCTCTTTGGTCTGTACACGCCCGAGGTGCTCAAGCGGCTCAGTCAGCGGCACTCGAAGCGCAAGCGTCGCACCGTGCAGAATGCCAGCGGCGTGGACTTTCACTATGGCCAGCAGCTGAACGCCATGGACACGCAGGTGCTGGGCGTCCGCGGCCACAAGAAGGCCAAGGACAAGCCGGAGTTCCTGCTGTCGCCCAAGGAGAAGCGTCTGCAGGCCAACTCGAAGCGGGCCTACACGCGCAAGAGCAAGTCGCCGGACAAGATTACGGAGAAGGGCACTGCTAGCGGAAGTGGAAGTGCAGGTGCAGGTGCAGGCGGAGGCGCTGGAACTGGAGTTTCACCCTGTCAGCATGGCGAGGGCGGCGCCTCCAAGTGCCGAAAGTGCCGCGAGTGCAGAGAGTGCAAACGCCGAGTGGGTGAGTCATTAGCCCAGTATTTTTATGAGCCACCCAAAATGGCATGACCTCAATTTTGAAAGATCTTTGTGGAGAAACGAATGCTAAGCTGAGTTTGTAGTTTATTTTAAATCAACAGCTGTTTTTTCAATGTATTTAAATGACTCAGATTAGCGATAGTGACGAAAGCCACTGAATTATTTACAATAATTACCTATCTTAACTAATATAAAATCCTATCTATAAAAAACGGTCAGTAGCAAAATTCACCCAGAACGGTTTGATAGAAAAATCTAAAAAAAAATCAGAAATTGTAAAATAATTATCAGATAATAATTAGAACAAATAACTCCATTTCAATCCTTCATCATGGTCGCTTGTATAATATATACATGTATTATATTTTGCTTTATTAAACCCTTTCTAATTCCCCATCTTCATGTGTATTTTCCAGAGCCCGACGGGATGTACTGCCATTTCTGCAGCGGCCTCTACCACATCGACTGCCACGAGTTCACCAAGAATCGCCAGCAAATGCAGCTCCAGAACTCGCGCTGTCCGCCGTGCCTGCGCGAGCAGGCGGAGAAGTAGCGAGATGCGATACATATTACCATATTCCCCGTCTTCAAAGGGAACCCCAAAGTTGTTGGATGATGAATCGTTTGCCTCCTTCGTTCCTTTTTTAGCTCCACTCCCTTGAAGAGCTCCTCATTCGCCGTTCTACCTTAACCCATATATATTTTTTTTCTATTTTGGAGCAAGGTCGAGGGATAACATTGAATTTCACTATTTTTTTTCCTACATTTTCGCATTAAAGATGGTCTCTAAGTTAAGTTTGTATGATGTGCATACGAAAAAGTGATTAAAATAAATATGTATGAGTAATGTAATGGTTCTTTGTGCGATTCGCTGATAGCCAAACGACCCCCATTTGGAACTCGTGGTGGGGAGAGGTTGATCACGTTCATAAAGCGTGGTTTCGGTGGTTCTTTGTATAAACTTTTTCATTTCTTCTGCGATAATGATAAAGACACATGTAAAAATAATATATAATATAATATTTTCTTTTGTTGTAATGGAATAAAATAGGTTTCTTACTTTTTATAAGCTCATTATTAATTTTTGTTATTTGTAAATCATATTTAATTTTATTTCCACACTTTTGAATAATTTTTTTTATTTAAAAAAACCCCTCAAGTGTCTTTAGTTTATAAAAAAAAACGTAAAAAGCAAGGAAATCCCTTTAAAATATTAACAAAAAAGTTTTTATTTCGCATTGTAAGTATTGCATTTCGGTTTGATGAGTATTTGAAAGAATGTATTTACATTGCAGGCTACGAACACAAAGGCAGTGTCTAGGCTCGCATCCGCTGGAGCAGCCCGGCGATCAGCGGCAGGACCAGGACGAGGAGCAGCGGAGGCGATGTGGACCAGCCCCGCGTGCCGTTGCACAGGTCGCCCTGGCAGAAGCACATGTACACCTTCTTGTAGTTGTAGATGGTGTCCGCACAGCGGTCCATGTTGTCATCCGGGCCGCGCTGCACGCACATCCGCTGGATGGCCAGGTCGTAGTCGTCGATGGCGTAGGTGCCGCCGCCCTCGATCACCTTGCCGCACCAGCCGCTGGCGCAGGGAATGGCCGCCACGCCGGGCTCCTGCTCCACGTCCGTCGCGTTGAAGGTGAACGGGTCCTTGCAGCTGCCCAGCTCCCCGCGTGAGCGGCACTGGTAGCAGCGACGCAGGAGGCCTGCAAAGTGGAGGATACAATTAAATAAATATTGGTTGCACCAAAATAAATAAAATAAATTAATATGTTAATAAATGGTAAAAAGAAACCATAGTATTAAAATATTTTGTATAATATTATTTAAACATTCCGAAGAAAAATAAATATATTTTAAATGGATCAACATTAAGTTTGTTTAAATATATAATTGTAATTTTTTAAAATTATGAAAGCAATATAAAATATTAATATAAAAAAATATGATTGTACATTTATTTTAAGAAGACCAGTCCTATTAATTTTTACAGTGAGTCATTTATGTTTTAAATTACTTAAAACCGGGTAAAAAAAAAAAAAAAAATTTATATTCAAGCCAAAATTAAACCGTAGCAAACCAGATATGATTTTTTTATGATTAAAAACTGCAATATTGTACAGAAAATAAGTCAATTTATAAGCAATTTAACTGCTCTATTTTGATAACTGCTTTTTGGCCGTTTTCCCATGTGAAAGCACGCACACCAACACAACACGCAACTGAAACAAAAGACTTCAACGGGAACACGAACTCGAACTCACCATCGATTTGGACCAAACTTATAAGGAAAATCACAGCCAGAAAAAGGCTTGTGGATGGCATAGTCCCGACTTTTAATTATTACTATAATTAATTATATACAAAGCACTTGGTGGTAAAAAAAATAATAAAGTAATGATTAAGGAAGACCGTAAATAAATACTAAATTGTAATACTTTCAGTATATAGATACCGAATATCGATAGGCTTATCGATAACAAAAATAAAATCCAATTAGCCATTAGAGATGGCACATAAATCACGCGATAGGTGTGTGTCCACGATGAGTGGAGCGTGTACTCGCTAACTTAGTCGTGACACCAACCGATAGGTGTGACCGTTTGTTAAGAAATATCGATGTTAATTTATTCATTATTCCACCTCCAGTTTTGTCATCGATAGTTCGATAAACACTTCATCTGGCCACACTGCGTTTGGTATTAAAAAGTACATTTCTGGCACTGCTCCTGTCGTACAAAATACTTTTCCCAGCGAAAAAACTGAATTTCCTCGCTCGCGTTGACATTTTTTTTGTTATTTTTTGTCGGCCACAATTGGAGCGATCGAAAGGAGGCCCAGCGGACGTGCGTGAAAATCCAGGGCCGCGAGTTTTCACCGGAGAGCGAAGAGCGTGAGAAACTGCGTACGTACGAAAAGAAAAAAGTGGGCAGCCAAAAAAGAAAGACGGAAAACGAGAGAGAAGAGAAGAGGAAATTTTGCGAATTCGAATTTGTCAGCAGCTGTGCGTCGTAACTAAAGCAACAAAAAGCGAGCAAGACAGACGGAGAGAGAGCGAGCGAGAGCGGCGGTGACGAATGCACAGGGAAAAACAAAAAAAACGCGAAAGAAAAGTGCAGCCATAAACAAATAAAGTAAAATTATTTAAATAGACTGCAAAATCATATGCAGCCGACACCTGGCAGCCGTCTCGCTCTGTCGCGCATGTGTTTGTTTTTGTTTGCCAACTGTTTCTCATCTCCCCTCTGTCTCTCTCTCACGCAGCGCAGCGCATCCCGATTCCCAATTGGACCCGAGCAGGAGTGGAGAGCGTTCCAATAGGAGTACTGCAACAGCAGGAGGAGCAGCTACAACAACAACAACATGGCACTGGACAGTGGGACGCAAACGAATGCGCTGACATCATCCTTCACCACCAAGAAAAAGGATGCGGCCGCGGAAAAGGAGAACCTATGGTGAGTGCACCTGCAGTCGCAGTCCCAAGAAATATCCCTAAAAGTGGCACCCAATAGTAATGTTATCCCTAATACTGGAGTAACCCATTAAAATGGGACATCTAGGGAACCCCATGAAAAGAAAGGAAAGAAACGAAAATAAGGGATCCCAAAAATGTAGTTCAAGGAAATGCATAGATCCAAAGGTTTTCAAATATTAAACTCATCTTTAAAACCTGGTTGCTCGAAGGTAAACTTAAGTTAGCTTTTCAAGAAGGAGTACTTAAATAGGTACCTCTATCCAAAAAAGCTAACAGAAAATTATAGAACTCCTTAAAAAAGATGCAAATTAGTTACATTCGTACCTAGACCAAAAAGCAGAGTCCAAAAAGATAAACAAAAAATAAAACTCTATATTTCTCTTTTTTGTTGATAACTTTAACTGACTTTCTTTGGATGACGTTTGCTAACCGATTTTTGCCACCATTATTATCTCTAATTTTTGCCCGTTGGTAACTGATATTCTTCAATATTCCACTGTTCAATCAATGTTTTGAAAGAGTTTTGTGACAACCGGCAACTCCCAGTTTTTTCTCCTGAAGTCCAAAAACCAGCTGATTCCGTTTCCAATTGGCATGTTGTCATTTCTTTCTTTTTTCTACCCATATTTCCCTACTTAACCTCAAATTATTAACCAACTATTTAAAAGCTTTTGCGAAAATACATTAATAAACAAAATGCGTAGATAAGTAATATTACAAAAACACGAACGGGAGAATGGGGAACGGGAGATAAAGACGACCAGAAGGCAAAACAGAGAGGAAAATAGAGAGAGGGAGAGGCAGAGGGCGAGAAAAGAGCAACAATGTGCGGGGATGATTCATATAAATCCACTGAGCAAAAAACAAAAACAAATCGAGGGCAGCTTTATCAATTTTTCTAGACTCATACTTATAAATAAAGCCCAGCTTAATGGGCTGCCAATTGGAACCCAAACTTGGCTTTAAGACCTGCGTGTATTGGTTTCCGCTCGTCTGTGAGTGTGTGTGTGTGTGTGTGTGTGAGTGCGAACGATGTTGTCATCACTCGAATATGTCGTTTGGTTTAAACTGCACTGGCCAACATAATTCGGGGAAAACACCTGGAAAATCAGATCAGCTGTTTTCTGAAAAAGAGGTTGAAATTTCCCTAAAATATATATAAACTTCTTAAAAATAGTAGAATATCTCAAGATTTATACATTGAATACTAGAAATTTTGAATGGTTTAAAATATTAAATATTTTTTTATAGTTTGAATTTAATCGCAATAATTCAGTGAATCAGGTAAAAGCGGAATGAAATGGCACCTTGACTATATAAATACCTTTTTCTAGAAACCATCATTGATATCCAATAGGCATATAAGATTTCACAAATGTTTTTTCTGCACACAGTCAGTATTTATTAGAATTTGTTTAACTTAAGTTAAGTTTACGTCGCTGAGAGTTAGCTGAAAAACATATTTATATAAAGTATTATGTACTGACCCACAAATCCACATTTTCAATCAAAGTTTGTAGCTTAGTGTATGGAAACACCAGGAACTTGTTCGCACAAAAAGTTCTTATTTGAACAAGAAATCGTCATCATTGTTTATGTTTTACGGGTCATTACCAAACGATATTGATCAGTATTCATTCGCAAATCATAAAACTGTCAACTTTTAATGCTTGTAATATAGCAGTTAGTACTATGCATTGAAATTTATACACTTTATACCCGGTATTCCCAGCCAAAATAAGATTGGAAGAGTATTTTTAAAACATTTTTAATTGGCTTTGATTATTTGGTTAAAGATATTTATCGAATAATAGATAGATAAACACATAGAAATACTATAAACTAACGAACGAATTGCTACTACATTTCCTCGATGAAAACATCGTTATCGTCTTCGTTGTCGATGACCGATGTTTGCGATTGCTGTTGCCTATCGAAGTTGTTTTGGATGCGTTCCAGCAAATCGGTGGCCACCAGTGCGAAGTCCTCCCACAAAGCATCGTGGGCCTCGGGATCCGTTTCCGTTTCCGCCTCCTCCGCATCCAAATTCCCGTGTTCCCTCTCCGTTTCATCCTCATCGTTATCGTTATCGCCGGGCAGTAATCGCTCCTCATCGAGATAATCGGCCAGCAGATCGCTCACATCATCGAGTATATTGCCGCTCTGGCAGAGATTGGCCGCACACTGACCGTCGATGAGGAGATTCCACAGGGCCTGGCAAACGATATTGGCCAGGAACCAGTCCTCCTGCTCCAGGGCTCCGCGCAGCAGCAGCGACAGCAGTTCCGCCCCCCGGAGCTGCAGGAACGGTCCTCGCTGTTCGCCATCGCCCAGCAGATTGACCAGGACCCCAATGGCACAGGTGCGCAGCTCGTAGTCCTGGCCAGCCGCCTGCTTCGTGAGTTGCTGCACCATCAGCGGCAATCCTCCGGCGGCACAGAAGCAACGGCGTGCCCGCTCATTCCGCGTCAGATTGCCCAGCACGCGGGCCAACTCCACCTTGGTCACCGACGTCTGACAGCGGCTCAAAACGCTGGCCAACGAGGCGGACAGGTCGTCGATCAGACTCTGCAGGGATCCCGCGGCCAAAGGATGCACAGCCGGCTGTTTGTCCTGATAGAAACACAGATTGTGCAGGGCACCCAGGGTGGCATGCAGCAGCTCCTGTTGTTCCGCCGTCTAAAGAAGGAGGATTAGTTTCTGGATTCAGGATTCGGAAGCTTCAGGAACTCACCTTCTTCTTGGCCAACTCTGCGCTGGTTTTGCTTAAAAGCTGCAGCAACACGGATCCCAAGGAACGGACATTTCCCAGGCCAGCGCCCACCTCGGGATTCACGCTCATGTTGGCCACCACGCGTATCAGCTTGATTTGGGCATCCAGCAGAGCCACACTGGCTGTGGAGCGTTCGTTGAGCTGCTCCAGGACATTCAGCAGATACTCCATGGCCACATCGTTGTGAAAGTACTGGAAAAATATCACAGAAAGGCATAAGTATATAATTATTAACCCAATCAAGCAAGTATTTAATCATAATCATTGCTTATTCTGGCCATTGGAACTCACCTGCATGCGTGCCGACTCGTGTTTGGCCAGTATGTTGCCCAGCATGTAGCCCAGACGACTTAGCACCGCCAGGAGGCGCTCACTGCACTGCCCACCGGTGGCTCCGGCACAAGAGGGACCCAGCAGCAGGCCAATCCTGGCCGCATAGTTGTGCAGCGTTTCACAGCAATCGGAGTCCTCGGAGAGAACGCTGCGAATGGAGGAGCTCAATGAAAACCCAGAAGAAGCAGAAGAATATACACATGAAACCCACCTCAGAGTGCGCACCACATTGGCCTGGACCTCCAGTTCGCCCATGGAAACCTCGGCCGCCCGGATGAGATGCGGACAGGCCAGCTGCAGCTGGAGCTGCAGGGGCTGCTGCTGCTGGGAGACATCCGCCAGAGCTCTCATGGCCGCGGACAGCTGATAGAGCGTGTGCAGCGGCGGCCCCTGCAGCCGCTTGGTCGCCCCGGCCTCGTTCAACATCTGCAGGTGGAGGATCATCAACTCCACGGCGCCGTGGCGCGCAAGGCGGGAGACCAACGTTTGCTGGCCCGTCAGTTTCCTGGGACACAAAGCAGCCGATATGGCCGACAGAGCAGGAGGCATTAGCGGGGGAATGGGCAGCGCATGACCCTCGCCGGATCCACTGTCGCTCTCCAAACCAATCCAGTTGCGATTCAGAGCATCGTCACGCTCCTGGGCACTGCTGGCGGTGAGAAAGCGGATGCAACCATAGGCATAAATGCAGGCCTCCGGCTCGTCTAGCGGCGAGGCGTGTCCCAGGCCATCGATGAGCAGCTCCAGCACATCGTGCTCGTGGAACAGGGCATCGTGCTGCTCGTGCCTGGCCACCTTGAAGATCAGCTTGCAGGCGCCCGTGAGATTGCTACCAGTGACCCTAAGCTGAAAGGCATTTGTAAATGGCAAGATTAATGGGATTTTGAGAGGCGGAAGAACTGAAGGAGATGACTCACAGCCAAAACCACACGAGCCACGGCCAAAAGGACGCGTGGAGAGCTGCATTCCACCAGACCATAGAGGCCGCCCAGGATGAAGCCACGCTTGAAGCTGCGCTCCTGCTTTCGCACGCGTGTGTAAAGCTCCTGGAGGATCTGCAATGAGTTGAGCTACGTTTTTTAGTCGGAGAAACCCCATAAAATGGCCACCACTTGCCGCATTTATGTGCTGCACTGTCTCCTCGCTGCACTCCTTGAGGCCGCGATGCTGCTTGAGCAGTTCAATCAGCGTTTCCGTGCTGGACTGGCAGAGCAGCGCGCCGTTTCTGGTGGGCATGGGCGTGGCGGGTCCAGAGCCAGACAAAGCCGGCAGTTGGCGGGGCGTCGAAGGCTTCTCGTTCTGCAGATACCGCATGCTATTTGACCGAACGAAATGAAATCATATTGTGAAATCCATGTCATAAAATCCTTCTAGGATAACCTACGAGAAGGCGCTGGGTGGGCGTCCTGCCAGAGCCACTTTGCCGTACAGAACGCGCCCGGATTCGCGCGGCGTGATGGGTCGACGGGTGCTGACCAAGCGGGCACCTCCGGTGGCCATCATGGGAACGGCGCCCACGGATTCGCCCAGGAACATCTTGGCCTCGCTAATGAGCTCCGCCGATGTTTTGCGCCTGCCCATCCCGCCACCGGTGGCCCCAGAACTGCTGGAAACCAATCCCAGTTTGTTCAGATTCTGTTCACTGGCATGCGGATGATGGCGCATCTGGTGGTGCTTCCCCTGCTGCTGCTGCTGCTGCTGCTGCCTGTCTGTCTTCCCCGCTTCCTCCGGCTGTTTGGCCTTCTCCGCCGGAGCCGCCTGAGGACGCGTCTCGCTGCGTGAACGTCGCCTCAGAAGCAAACTCATCTTCAATGCTCCAATTTGGGAAAAAGTGGAAAGTACTCAAAGCTCTCGACCAGCGCGACCAATAGTTCTAGACGGACTCCGCGAAGGCAGCGAGGAGTTTGCCTGGAAAATTTACGTTTCGTTTGGCTTTTTCGCGTGCACCATGCCAACGGGGAAGCACTCTCCTCCACCTCCGTGTCCGCGCCTCCAACTTACCAACTAGCCACCACCAAATGGAGAACGTTTAAACGTTCGCTTGCCACCGCACAGTGGGACGCGGTGGGATTTTCCAATGAAGTGGGTCAACGCAAAGGGAAAGGTTACGAAAATTATATAGAAAGACAGACGAAGTTTATTGGAAGGATGATGGTAGTTCCTGATAAAGACGGACCCTAAGATCACTAAAAATAAGTCTCCATTTATATTATATTTATACATACTTTTAAAAATACAAAAAAAAATTTTTTTTATTTAACTATGAAATTTTTTTTTTAACTATGAAATTTTTTTTTTATTTTATTATAAAAAAATTTTTTTTTATTTGACTAAAAAAAAAAAATTTTTTATTTAACTATGAAATTTATTTTTTTTTTTTAACTATGAGGAAAATTTTTTTTATTATGAAAATTATTTTTTTTTCTTTTATTTTTTTTATTTAACTATTAAACAATTTTTTTAATTTTTGAACTATGATAAATATTTTTTAATTATGTTTTTTTTGTGATCTGGAGGTTAAGCTCTACCAGAAACTGGAATCATCCTCTTTGGTGTACTTTGGCTGTAAACTAGTGCTATACAAATCTTAAAATATTATATGTATGGTATTCCTAACCACTGTACCACTGTTCATAGGCAAATGTGAAGGCGCCGCATTCAATAAAGGAACCGACCAAAACAAAACAATCGAGAGAACTGGAAAAGTGCTCGGCAATCGATATTCCCCGTGGTCCCATGGAGAACTCGGGAGGACCTGTGGGTCAATTTGCATGTCCTGGCTGCCAGGGACAGGACACTCTGTCCGCACTGTCCGTTCAGGTCAGGAACGACGGAGCACAAGCATTTCCATCCACATCAATTGAAAATTATTTAATTGGTCTAATTGAATTGCAGACATTGCTGCGACGTTTGAAAATCGCATGCAAAACCATATCAAATATTGACGCAGTTCCAAAACACTAAAATCGAGCACGAACCCCGGGGGCTGGGAAATATGAGAGGAGGCGTTTATATATATACGTATCCTATATAAGTGCTGTGTGGAGGGTTCGGTTGGGGGGCCCGCCAATTAACTTGATGGCGGAATGTTGCGAAAAGGGAAATGTGGATGAATGACGGAGCGCTGACCTGAATTCGATTACGGTGTGTCAGCGGAAAAGCTAGGTGTATAATGCGTACAATTCGCACAGCTCAAGGAATTCTGGGGATCATAAGGGAACATAAGATTTAGGTTATATTCCTAGATTTCATTTACCCCATACATTATAGAACTTATGATATGATATTATGGTATTATGATATTATGATATTATGATATTATGATATTATGATATTATGATATTATGATATTATGATATTATGATATTATGATATTATGATATTATGATATTATGATATTATGATATTATGATATTATGATATTATGATATTATGATATTATGATATTATGATATTATGATATTATGATATTATGATATTATGATATTATGATATTATGATATTATGATATTATGATATTATGATATTATGATATTATGATATTATGATATTATGATATTATGATATTATGATATTATGATATTATGATTGAATTAAATATGCTATTATTATGATATTTGAAGCCCCACTACATTTTCTAATTATATTTTATATTTTTAATTACACTTACTAATATATGTAATAACTCTCGCAATTTCCTTGCAGGTCGGCGATATTGAATGAAGTACAAACACAGGGCAGCACAAAACTTCCATCAAACAAATCTGTACTAGTATTAGGCGACAATGCCACCGGAAAGACAACACTGATAGCCAAACTGCAGGGCGTGGAGGATCCGAAGAAGGGTTCCGGCCTGGAGTATGCCTACATCGATGTCAAGGACGAGTACAGAGACGGTAAGTGATCCAGATCAGATGCAAATATACCTATTGGTTTACTTGATACTTAATATCCCATTACCCATTTAGACATGACGCGTTTGGGCGTTTGGGTCCTGGACGGCGATCCAGGACACACAAACCTGCTACACTATGCGCTCAATGAAACGAACTATGCACACACCCTCGTCATCCTCACCGTTTCGATGACGCAGCCGTGGGGCTGGCTGGAGCAGCTGAACCACTGGATCAAGGTCCTGGGCCAGCACATCGAGAGCCTGCAGCTGGACGCCAAAGAGAAGGAGGCGGCCCGCCAGCGGCTGGCCACCACGTGGCAGAGCTACTGCGAGGTGGGCGACGACCTCGATCCGGGCTCCCCGGTCAAGCGGACGATGCGCAACAACTCGATCGACGAGGACGACCTGCTGCCGCTGACGGAGGACGCACTAATTACAAATCTGGGCCTCGACATCGTTGTTGTGGTCACAAAGGTAAGTCTATGCATATATTTTTAAATGATATCCCTTACTTTAACCGTGTAACTCTACGCTTACAGACGGACTACATGACCACGCTGGAGAAGGAGTACGAGTATCGCGACGAGCACTTCGACTTCATCCAGCAGTGGATACGCAACTTCTGCCTGCGGCACGGCACCTCGCTCTTCTACACGAGCGTCAAAGAAGACAAAAACTGTGATCTCCTCTACAAATATCTGACGCATCGAATTTATGGTCTACCATTCCGTACGCCAGCACTAGTCGTCGAGAAGGATGCGGTACTCATGTGGGTGTCCCTCTATCCTATACCTATACCTATATTATATTCGTGCTCTTTGCAGTCCGGCTGGCTGGGATAGCCTGAAAAAGATAAGTATTTTGTACGAGAATATGCATGGAGTCAAGGCCGAGAATCCCTACACAGATATCATCAAATCGCCACCAACTCGAAAGGTATATAACTAACTTCGCACTTGCCATTTAAAGATTAGAAATGCTAATTTGTTGTTGAATGTTCTGCAGGCGGTTTCCAATCGCGAGGCCGAAGTGCAGACGGAGGACGAGCAGGCCTTCTTGGCTCGCCAGCAGGAGATCCTCAAGCAGGGCGACCAGGTGCGCGGCGAATCGCCACTGCGATCGCAGGGCGTGGGCAGCAACAAGAGCGGTCCCCGAACGCCCGGCACCACGGGACAGAGTTCACCCAAGAAGGTGGGTGCAATGGATATACATAGAAGAGGATACCATGACCAATTAACCTATTTCCTCTTTCAGATTGATCCCAAACTGACGCCAGCCACGCCCGGCGCCGAGGGCGTTCTGGCCAACTTCTTCAACTCGCTGCTTCACAAAAAGTCGGGCAGTCCGGCGGGCGGCGGTCCGGGCGGCCCTGGCAGCCCGGCGGGACCGGGTCGCACTGCCAACGGCACCGATGCCATGATGACGCCCGAGAAGCTGGCCGTGCGCACGGATGCGGCCGCCGAGCTGGATCGGTTATCGCGCAGCGTGAAGAAGGAGATCGACATGTCGCAGAGTGAGTGTTGAGCTGCAGTCAACCAGCAGCAGCAGCAGCCACCACACCACACAACAGCGAGACACCAGCGGCAGCAGTAGCAGTAACAACAGAACCAGAACATCATGAAAACGTTATTTAAGCATCGAGTGAAGGGCAGAGACTCGTAGAGAACGCAGGAGCACGAAGAAGACCACAGTTTGAGGCAGCTGCTAGACCATTCAATGGTCTGCCAGTTGGTGTGTGCAGGCTATCATCAGTCGAGGGGGGGATAGTATTTAAAAAGGGGAAAGTGCAGAGGAGGCAACTCTTGAATTGTTAGCCCAGTATCTAGATCTTAATGAGGTACAAAATGAGCTCTGTTAGCAAAAATATCAAGCAAGAGAACTTTTGTAAATGATTTTTAGATTCAAATCCCCGTTGAGCCTAGAGCTTTCAGAGAGTAGGCCTCACATTTTGGAGATGTAAATTCCATTTTCCAGCGCCCCCAAAAACTGTGCAATGCCCAGAGATTTTTCATAACCATTTCAAATCTTCCTGGAACTCATGTGATGAGTTCCCACTGCGCGAGCCTCCTGCGGCATACTCAAAAAAAAACCCTCGATAGGAAATGAAGTTAAAACTAGAAACGAGAAAGGATAAGCATAACGATGAACAAGAGATGATATGAGACATTCGCCACTTAATGGCTTAGCTTAGCAAAAGGTTTTTCTATTCTGCGAGGCATATTGTGTAATCCTCCTCCCTGCGCAGCTAACCCCGCTCTGCATGTGTTTAAAAAGGGTCCTGGCGAGAGAGAGAGATCTAGAGAGGATAGCGATAAGGATAATGTGAAGTAGTTTTTTTTTTCGTTCGCGGGTCCACAGACACATTTGTATAATAAATTATTGAAAGCGCTGCAAAATGTAATTAGCAAACGGCAGACAAACGAGAGATTCAAACAGTCCAAGATCCCTTAAAATGAGAGGATTGGTATTCGCCTAGCTTGTATGTACTTTTTAATTATATTAATTAACTACACACTACACACACCTGCACCCACTCACACTTGTGTTGATCCGGTAGGCGAAACGTTTATATTAGTATTTATGCAGCGAGAAATCGAGCAGCTCCTTTCGTCGTGTGTTCATTTTTAGTTAACCCACGATATTTGCGTTTATTGCTTTTGTTCCACCAGCCCACTAAAAACCCATTGTAATTAATTTTTTAACCTTAATCCCCTCGATTTTAATGTAGACCCCCGTCGTTATCCGCTCAAGAACAGAGACAGTAGTTGTACGGCTCCATTTTAAAGCAAGTTTTTATTTAAGCCATTTTAATAACGGGCGTGGATCTGGATCTGGACCACGAATCAAGAGACCAAGTTAACAAAAGCTGGATCGCAGATAATTCTATTTTATTATGATTTATTCGAATCGAGAAGACGCTTTCTTTTTGCCATATGTATTCCACCAAATGTATGTATGCTCTTCTCATCGGGAGATTCACTTTCCGCAGCCTAATCCTGATCCCCTAATCCCATTCTTTTCCTTCTGTTCAACTCTTTGCCTCTCGCTCTTTGCCGTGCGTCGTCAGAAGCAACCACAAAAATGATTAAAAAGCAAGAAAATAAAAACGAGAAATTAAAAATTAAAAATGTGCTACAGAAACTATTTTTATGTATAAATACAAAATAATTATATGAAATATATTGTATAACATTATATATATATATATAAATCAGAGCAAATTAAAAATATTGTGCAAGCGAATTATTTAAACAAATTGATCGGTATTTGAAAACTCCCAACAAAGAACAAAGCTGAAAAAACACACACAAAATTAAATTAATGTAAATTTAAACCCAAAAAATATAGGCATCAGATCAGCGTGAAAAACTGCAACAAAAAAGTAAAATAATTTAAATAAAATTTTCCAAAAACACAAAAAAAAAACTAAATTATTTAAAATGTTTTTTATTTTTAAGGGGCATTATATTTAAAGGTAAAAAATTGATTTCCAATTATGTATTATTAAAATTTTGGTCAATTTACAGTAAAAAAAACAAAAATCGTACTTTTACCAAAAACCTTAATATTGATTTACCAACAGAAAAATTCGCACTTTGGCCGAAACAAGGAAAATAATGGTTGAAATATTGACTGTCATACCTCGGTGAACTCGTAATTAAATTCCCTACCACTTGGTATTTCAGCAGAACATTTTATTTTTTTGAAAATTTTCTCAAAAATTTCGAAAATTTGAAAAAATTTTAAATGTCCCAAATCAGCCGAAAAGTGCACAGATATTAATTATCAGGTTGTTTGTGCTCAGAACAGTTCGCCGTTTTATTTTGGATCATTTTTGCAAAAGATAGAGCAAACCAAAATTATACAAAAAATCAAATTGTTGCCAAAAATCCAAATTGTCATTTTTCGTCAATAAAATAGTTCGTATTTTTGCTATAAAAATGAAAATAATTGTCCAAATATGGAATGTGATACCTTCCCGAACTCGTAGTAAAATTTCCTATAACTTGGCATTTCAGGCTAAAAATTTTATTTTTTTGAAAATTTTCGCAAAAAAATGCGATGCTACCCCTTACAAAAATTTCGAAAATTGGAAAAATTTTAAATTTCCCAAATCAGCCGAAAAGTGCACAGATATTAATTATCAGGTTGTTTTCTGCTCAGAACAGTTCGCCGTTTTAATTTTGGATCATTTTTGCAAAAGATAGAGCAAAACAAAATTATACAAAAAATCAAATTTTTGCCAAAAATCCAAATAGTCATTTTTCGTCAATAAAATAGTTCGTATTTTGGCTATAAAAATGAAAATAATTGTCCAAATATGGAGTGTGATACCTTCCCGAACTCGTAGTAAAATTTCCTATAACTTGGCATTTCAGGCAAAAAATTTTATTTTTTGGAAAATTTTCGCAAAAAAATGCGATGCTACCCCTTACAAAAATTTCGAAAATTTGAAAAAATTTTAAATTGTTCAAATCAGTCGGAAAGTGCACAGATATTAATTATCAGGTTGTTATCTGCTCAGAACAGTTCGCCGTTTTAAATTCGGACCATTTTTGCAAAAACTAGAGCAAAAAGAAATTATTCGAAAAATCCCATTTTTGCCAAAAATCCAAATTGTCATTTTTCGTCAATGAAATAGTTCGTATTTTGGCTATAAAAATGAAAATAATTGACCAAATATGGAGTGTGATACCTTCCCGAACTCGTAGTAAAATTTCCTATAACTTGGCATTTCAGGCTAAAAATTTTATTTTTTTGAAAATTTTCGCAAAAAAATGCGATGCTACCCCTTACAAAAATTTCGAAAATTTGAAAAAATTTTAAATTTTCCATATCAGCCGAAAAGTGCACAGATATTAATTATCAGGTTGTTTTCTGCTCAGAACAGTTCGCCGTTTTAATTTTGGATCATTTTTGCAAAAACTAGAGCAAAAAGAAATTATTCGAAAAATCACATTTTTGCCAAAAATCGAAATCCTCATTTTCCGCCAATAAAAAAATCAGTATTTTCGCCATGCGAATGAAAATAATTGTCCAAAATTGAAGTGTCATACCTTTCCGAACTCGTAGTTAAATTCTCTATAACTTGGCATATCAGGCTAAAAATTTTATTTTTTTTGAAATTTTTCGCAAAAAATTGTGATGCTACCCCTTATAAAATATTCAAAAATGGGCAAAAAAATTAATTTTTCTTTATCAGTCCGAAAAGTATTGGGGGTCAATATATTTCTTTATCTCTTCAAAACAGTAAGAATTTTTTCGACTTTGAACAATTTTTGGCCAAGTTCAAGCAGAAAAAATACAAAGGAAAATACCAATTCTTCAAAAAAATTCAAGCGTTTAGACCATTTCATATTAAATTGACTTTGCTTTAAGTTTCAATTTTAGTTTTTATTTTTAAACCAATGGTTTGTAGTAAGTAAACATTAGTCGTAATAAAAATAGAAAATACATTAGCGATAAGTATAGAGCTGTGTATGATTTTATATTTGTTTGTGAATACTTGCAGCCGCAACTATTCCGAGTTCGTGTGTTTCTTTTGGTTGCGGTGTTTTTTAGGAGACGCGGGTTGAAGAGCAGGCGGCGCATTAACTTGGTTATAGTGAATGAAACGGATGAAGTGGAAGGGTCTAGCCCTTGAGGCTCGTCATGCCCGCACGCATGACCTCGTCGACAAGGAGCAGGTTGCTGGCGATGATCGAACAGGAGTTGAGGATCTGCTTCTTGACAATGTAATTGTCGTAGACGCCCAGATCCACGGGCTTCATGGGCTCACCGGTGGCCAGGTCGAGGCCGACCAGCTCGGGGTTCAGGCGATCCTCCACAGTCAGCTTGACGATTGTGTCCTGGGCATCGTAGCCGCTGTTCACGGCCAGCGTCTTGGGGATGACCAGCAGGGCATCGGCAAAGGCCTGCACCGCCAGGCGGGACTTGCCCTTGATGGTGTCCTTGAAGGCGATCAGCTCGTTGTAGGCGCGCACCTCAAATGCCCCAGCTCCGGGCACCAAAGCCTTGTCGGCAATGGTGTTGTTAATGGCCCGCAGACCGTCCCTGATGGCATCCTTGATCTGGGTGATGGTGTGCTTGTTGGGACCCTTGATCAGGATCGTGACCGACAGGGGGTTCTTGCAGTCCTCCACAAAGGTGTACTTGTTCTCGCCCAGCACATGCTCGTAGACCACGCCAGCGTAGCCCAAGTGCTCCTCCTGCAGATCGTCGAAGGAGTTCATGGCGGTGCCACCGCAGGCCAGCGCCAGACGCTCCATGTTGCGGCGCTTGGCACGACGCAGGGCCAGGATGCCCTCCTTGGCCAGGGCGTCCAGGGAAATGGGGTCGATGCCCTTCTGGTTGATCAGAACGAAGGTTTTCTCGGTGCCATCGCACACGGAGCGCTTCAGTTCGATCACCTTCTTCACACGCTGGTCGATGAAGTCACGCTCGGCGCGCACAAAGGCCTCACGCTCCTCGGCGGTCTTGTAGAAGAAGCCCGAGTTGACCTCGGCCTTCTCGTACTCCAGCGAGACATTGGCCGTGAGGATGTAGGCATTCTCCAGACGCTTGGGCATGTCCGGGTGGCGGGCACCGTGGTCCATGACCAGGCCGCGCACCAGCTGGGTATCGGTATCGGTTTTGTGCTGCATCTCCATCAGCTCCACCATGTGTAGATCCACGGGCTTGGTCTTGTCGGCGCTGGCAATGGTCAGAACGGCGTCCACACAGACGTCAGTGAGCAGATCGGCCAGGGCGGGATGCACCTTGGTCTTCAGACTGGTATTGGCCACCTCCACTAGGCTCTTCTTGTTGATCTCGACGGGCACTTTGACCTTGTCGAGCACCTCCAGCGCCTTGTCGCGGGCCTTCTCGAATCCCTCGGTCATGATGCGCGGATGCAGTCCCTCGGACAGATAGATGTCCGCCTGCTTCAGCAGCTCGCCAATGAGCATGACGGTGGTGGTGGTGCCATCGCCGGTGGAATCATCCTGGGCAGTGCTGGCCCTGGCAATCATGGAGGCGGTGGGATGCTGGATCTGCATCTCGTGGAGCAGCACATTGCCGTCCTTGGTGATCTTGATGTCGCCGGCGCCGGAGACCAACCTGCGAAGTTTCTAGAATTAGTACATATGTTTCTTTTCGTTCGCACAGCGCGTGAGTCGCGAGTCACGCCTGTTTCTGTCTCTGTTTCTGAATCACCCAGATGTTGATATGCGACTTTGACTGCATTCCCCACTAAAAGAGAGCCCTGGAAGCCAACTATCATTTAAGATTAACCCTTTAATTACTTAGAAATTCATAATTTGTAAGCTTTTCTTGCAACATTCCCCCTCTCTTTCTCTTGCGATGACGCATGCCGCTAGAGCAGCCCTAACCTCAAACTGGTCGTCGCCGCAGCTGTGGCCAAAATGTATGTTTTCAAGCATATTAACTTAAACTTTGACTAAAACTGCGGTCGCAACTTGCGGTAAGGACCTATAGAGGCAAGATCCAGTCACTTACATCTTCACTGTGCCCTTGGGTCCCAAGTTGGTGCGCATCACATCCTGCAAACCCTTGGCGGCACTGATGTTGATGGCCAGAGCCTGGGCGGCGCGGGCGAACTCGGCCTTGGGGTTCAACAAGCTAATGGAAGCCATCGCGTCTCGCAATTAAACAGTTGTTTTATTAATTGGGCGAATTAAATCAAGAAATCGGCACAAAACGAAACACGCTGAGCCAAAAGCCGAAAATCAGATGACAAGAGTTGCCGGACCAGCGAAAAGCGACTAAGCTCTGCGAAATTACAAAAGCTATCGATGTATCGATCCCGCCAGAAACGGCTACTTTCCCGCTAGAATGTACAACAAAACAAGCCGGAGAACTAATCGATAGTTGGGAAAGCGCCGATTCCGATAAGCAAACAAAATGCAACCGTGCGCCAGCACCAACATTAAAAATTTTTTATTGGCAAAGTCGGAATAAAGTAAAAATAAAGCAGGATATTCGAGTGCGCCGACCGCAGCGCAGCGTACCGAGAGCCCCAACTGAATCGCGAGCGTTCACCGGACAGGACGAGGTTCCGCAGGCGGCGCGATGAGTGTCCTGGCGTATCCACGTACCAACGACGAGGAGATTTTCCGTCACTGCACCAAGGACTGCGGCGTGGTGACGGCCACGGAGGACTTCCAGTACTTCGCCCTGCGATGCATCTTCTGCAGCGAGAAGTTCCTCTACTTCGACTCCTTCATCGGCCACATGCAGACGGCCCACCTGGGCGACCAGTCCGTGGCGAATCCCGCCTCCGCTTCCGCCTCCCGTCTGTCCTTCAGTCTCGGCGACCCGATGTCCCTGTCCGGTCGCAACGGCGATCTGCCCAACTTCCACGAGATCGAAGACTTGACGGACGCGGACACGGCGCTGCTGGAGCCGCAGATGGTCATCAAACAGGAGCTGCAGGAGTTGCCCTGCAGCGATGACGATGTGGTCGCCGACGAGGAGGACGACGACGAGCGGCGTCTGCACGATTCCGACGGTGGCGAGGATGATGACGAGGCCATACTGCCCGAGAGCGATGTCCCGGTGGTCAGTTCCAAGCCGCGACCGCGCAAAAAGGTCACCAAGCAGCGCCAGAGGGAGATCTCCAGCGAGGCACTCATCGCCGGCGACGGCGACTCCTCGCTGGACGACTACGGCGATCCGGACAACAGCTACATGGACGACAACTCCGGCGAGTACATGGACTACGGCGGCTTCGACGGCGTTAACCACAGCGGCTTCGGCCCAGAGTCGGATTTCCTTAGCTACGACGAGATGGTGGAGGAGTCTCTGCTGGGAGTAAGCCCAATTTGAATACATTTTATGCCTCTAAATGGTCCACGGACCAAGAATATAAGTAGAAGTAGTGAGTTCAATAAGAAAATAGTCAGTTGTCTGTAATCTCAAAGCAAAGCATCAATGTTCCTTAAATTAGTAAAGTTTTAAGACCGTAAAATGCTATTTTGGAACTACATACAAGTTACGCAAATGAAATCACATATATATTTCACCCTTAATACTCACTAATTTCCATATACCTATTCTGTAATGATTGTTTTGTTACTTTCCCACCCCTTAGCGCGACCGGGAGGTTACGATGCACATCAAGGACCGCAAGATGATCCAGTTCCTCATACACTCGTATCAGCGCAACCCCTTTCTGTGGGACCACGGCAACGCACAGTTCCGGGATCGCGTGAAGCGCGCCCGCTTCCTCGACTGGATTGTGCTGGAGTTCAAGAGCCGCTTCAACATCTCGCTGGCCAAGGACGCCATCACCCGAAAGTGGGACAACCTGCGGACGGTGTACAAGCGGGAGTGCAATCGCATGGCCCTGGAGAAGACGAACATCAGTACGCTGTGGTACTTCAAGGAGCTGCACTTCCTCAACGAGGTATACAGCTATAACGATAAGATGTCCGATGCCGTTGTAAAGGTTAGTGGTCATCCCCTGCAAACCGATTCGCTTGGCTGGGGGTTGAATGAAGCGGACGCAAGTCAGCGGATTAATTAGCATCAACAGCAAATTTATATGGAAAAGAAAAGGCTTTGATTTCTCACACCCACATTATTTATCACTATCTCATTGTATATTATTATATTTTTATTATTTCAACAAGAAAATTAAACTATTCTTTCTTTCCTTAACTCAAATCCATTCTATTAAAATAGGATTACAAAAAATACTCTTAGAAAATCAATCTTGATTTAAATTTATCAGTTTATAAAATCTAAAAAATGCAAAGCCCAATAGGAATTATATATTTTCAACAGTACTGTAGAGTAAATGTCATCTTGAAAGTCCTAATCAGAATTTCGCACTGCATGTGAGAAGGGTTTTAAGGTCGGTCAATAACTTTCCTCCTCCCGGCAGGAAACCTCCTATCGCCGGCGCTTCTCGGCCATTTGGAACGACACGTCCACGGCCAAGCTGCTGAGCATGGTGAAGCGGTACCAGTGCTTCTACAATCGCTTCGATCCCGACTACCGCAGCAAGGAGAGGCGCGGCGAGGGACTCCACCAGATGGCCATTGAGCTGCAGCAGCTGATCGACGTGACCACCATCCAGATCTCGAAACGCATCTCCCAGCTGCGCTTTGATTACTCCAAGCAGAAGATGGAGCGTCTCAATAGCGAGCGTCTGGGCAAGAAATTCATTGCGAACTACATATACTATGATCAGATGCACTTCATGGACGACGATATACCGCCATTCAAGTGCCCGCACTGTCCGGAAATTGTGCAAACCCTCAGGGAACTGGACCTCCACATGCTCACCCACCAGCCCAGTTTGGGTGGCGGTTACTACTGCAACATCTGCAGCATTCAGTTCCACAACGCCGAGGAGTTCGACAGCCACAAGCAGTTGCACCTGGGCGGCGTGGCCGAGGTGAAGTTCAACTGTGAACTGTGCACGGCCAGCTTCCGGGAGAAGGCCAACTACGAGGAGCACCTGCGGCGGCACAACGAGGAGCTGTTCCTGCCCTCGCTGGCAATGAATCATAGCATAATGGATGGCGGTCCCGCGGACGAGGAGATCGGAGTCGAAGGCGAGGAATCCAGGGGCAGCGGCGGCGGCGGCGGCGGCCAACGAAGAAGAAAGACGAAGGCTTCCAAGTCACCCGAGGAAATGGCGGATGATGAGGACCCAATGGGCGGCGGTGGGGGCAGCGACATTGCCAAGCCGTACGGATGCGATGTGTGTCGCCGCAGCTTCGCCACGCCGGGCCACCTGAATGCGCATCGCATTGTCCACCAGGACGAGCGGGAGCGGTGCTACAAATGCGACTACCCGCAGTGCAATAAATCGTTTGTGGCGCGCAACAGCCTGTTCGAGCACCTGAAGCAGCACTACAGCAACGAGGAGTTCAAGTGCGACATCTGCGGCAAGACGTTCAAGTCGACGAAGAATCTGCAGAACCACAAGCAGATCCACGACAAGGTCAAGCGCTATGTGTGCCAGATCTGCGGCTCGGCGTTCGCCCAGGCGGCCGGTCTCTATCTGCACAAGCGTCGCCACAATCGACCCAATGGTGCCGTCGGCGCTGTCGGGCGATCGGGTCGCAGCAGTCTGTGAGATAGGGATCGGGAGAGGGACAAGGACAAGGACTGGTCCAAGGCCAAGAGCCGCGGTCGGGGCCGCGGTCGGGGCCGCGGACGTGGCCGTGGGCGTGGTCGCTATGTCAAATAGTTTTACGAGCAACTGAAACTGCAACTGTAACGTCTTTAAATTGCCAGCAACCCAGGCAGCTTAGTTAGCTTTCTTAATATTACCTTTAGACACTCACTCGATGTTCAGCCCCATTTGCAATTCGATTCGGTTCCTTAACGTTTTCTCGTGCGAATGTTAAACTAAAAGTGGGTTGCAGCTTAAAACCCACTTTCAGTTTAACATTTGAACGAAAAAACGGACCTGAAAGGAATATACTTTAACGCTGCTTCCTTGAAAACATCAATTTTGTAGCTCTAATTTTGTCTGAATCGAAAACGCAAACAGGGTCTCTTGTATTATTTTGTTTAATATTTTAGTTCCGTGGTAACCTATCATTAATTGTACTCTATATGCATCCACTTACCTGTAGTCGTACTTAAAAGCAAAAAGTATTTAACAACGCCCATGAGAATGCAACTTTAGTTTTAAGCGCAATGGCAAATATTTCCTTCCTTCCACTTCCCAATGACTCTTGAATAAGTGCAAATTGATAGGAAGAGCCAGTAGAAGGAGAGTAGATCGGTACTTATGAACCCAAACAAATACTTAACATTTCAGTGCCAATTTCGAGTTCTTCTCCCACACACAAAGAATGTAATTAACCATGTAAGAATTGTAAACATTCCCCTCCTTCCCCAAAAAAACAAAAACAATCGATGTGAGCGAGTCGATGCATTCCAGAACTAAGTATTTCATAAAGTATTCTATGTAACTAACTATATATTTATACGCAAAGCCGAAAGTGCAGACAATTATTTGCCATTAAACAACAGACAACCAAGCCACTTGAGCCGATTATTAACAGCAATAACTAAGTTACTAGGCATCTAACAAACCAATTATGTTTAAGCGCCACTGAAAAGCGAAATACACACTCAAATATTATGTACTGTACTGCGCTGTACAGTGCGCGGCGCAGGCATAAGGCCTCGAAACGCACTGTCCGCGAACGACTGAATCTGTAATACACTTCGAGGCGCCGCCGCTTCGTCCTGTAATCGTAACCGTAACCGTATTTTGTAGTCCTATGTGTAAATATATATAACTCGAGCAGGCCGATTAACTATTAACAAACAGCATAATGTAGCTATAGCTATGGCCATGGCAATATAGCATACGGAGGATGCGAGAGCGGAGCTTCATTTAGGCCTAATTTCATTTAGCACAATTTCTGCAGCTTACTCATGCGAAATTACACCGAAATCAAGGGCCGCTTATCAAGGTCCGTCGCCGATAGCGGATCAACTTGGTTTCCCTGCGGATCCGGAGTTAGTCGAGCATTCAAACAAATTGTGAAATAGTTAACAGAGGAGAGGAGTCAAAAAATAAACAAACAAAACAAAATTAAGAGCCAGAAGGAGATTATTAATCACAAGAATCGTAACAAAAGTGCGCTTCCAGGAGAATCAGACGGAAAACTAACAAAGAAAAAACACAATCTACAAAAAGCAAAGAGAAACTCATCCGATAAAAACGAAAGTGTAATACAAAGTAGCATCATAATGAATATTTTAAAACATCAGAAGTAAAAATTAACTGAGAGATACAAGAAACAAATCACAATTTTATTTATCCTAGTAATATCAAATGAGATTTTAGTACGATACAATATATACACACACATATTCGAAGTATTCTCGAATAAATAGGTTTAAATAATTTAAAAACAAAGCAACAAGCACATTGTGTTTTATTTATCGCGACTTTTTGGGGCCTTTCCGGAGGTGTTAACCCCTTGAATGTGCCTCCCGAGATAACCGATGACGTCTTTATCAGTATCTTTACAGTTGTTGTCGCACGTCTGGTGACTATATATGCAGCTAAGCCAGACGCTTCAGATGGGGGACGCTATACCTTGGAATCAGCGTGCTTGTTTATACCATTTAAATAATATATTTTTAATTGTGTTGACGTCAAAAAAAGTGCAATGTCATGCTTAGAGGGGAATTCTGAATGCCTGAACAACAAGAAATACATCTGATTGAAGTCTTATAAAATTCAAATATTTTCAAAATTCTAAACCAACTTTATTTTATAAAATATTATTAAAATGATAACATTTTTTAAAATTTTAAACAAACTAACAAACATTTTAAAATAATTGGTTTTTAAATCCAAATTATTGGTTTAATACAGAAAACATTTGGTTAAGTATTATTTAAATTCTTTTTTGCATTCTAACATTTTTAAAAATTAAAAAAAAATTATTTTTTAAATATTTTTCAAAATTAATATTTGAAAAAAATTTAAAATTATTTAAAAAACAGTTGGTAACGTATTTTAAAAATGTAGATGTACAAGAAATGTATTTTTAGCTAGATGTGCTTCTTGATCCAGTGTGATTTAGTGACTCGGAGTATATTACAGACGCCGGATGTCCCCAATCTCCAGTCGAAATTACAGACACGCGCCTTCACAGACCCCAAGAAACGCTGTTGTTAGCCCATTTGGAGGCATATCTTTCTGGGTTAGTATCATCGCTTTCGGCCTCCTAAGACGTAGAAGCGATCACTCGACAGGGGCGTGTTTCGTATACCTAGTATACCTATACATAGGTCTAGCGCCATACCTCCCGGTACATTTCACCATTGCGTCGGCAGCGTGCCAATTTTGATTGTTGCGATAATTAGCACCCGGCCTGTGTTTTGATCGATCCGATCAATTAGCAACCTGCTACCAAGCCCCCCGGCTTCCACAGAGTTCTAGGGCTCTCCAGATAGGTCGAATTTGGACTGGACGTCTAGTATACATGCGAATGTGTGCACAGAAAGAAAAATAAATCAGTAGCCTATGTATATTATAATATATAGTTTAGTATAGTCTATAATAACAGAAGCGCGTGCTCAAATACCACAAATATTTTTTTAAAATCTAAACATATTTATAGCCACATTGCTCATCATAGCATTAGTATTTTGCTCGCTGTGTACAGCGATTAGATAGCCCACAGGGAAATAACAGATTCAGATTCAGATATATATTATATATGCTTTTAGATTTCGAACTGAGCGTTCTTTTAATCACTTTTTAGGCATTACTCACGGCCCGAAACAATCAACAATTACAGTAAAACTCTTATTTACAGCCGGCGGAGCTCGGAACGGATTGAGGGATTCCGGGAGTCCGTGATTCCGGTTTGTAACTGGGTACATATGTATGTGGTGCTTAGGTGCTTGGGTGCTTGGCTGCTCGGGTTCAATGTGCCCTCCGCATGCCGAGTGTGTCCTCCTCAGACACGATTCGCAGGTAGATGGCAGGCACTAGGTTCTCCTGGCCAGTACTGGATGCCCCTTGACTAGAGTTCCTAAATGAGCTCGCCGTGCTCGTTCACCTTGATCACCCGGACGCGGGCATGTCGATCGGCCAGCACCTGGTCGATATTCTTGCTGGTACTGATGCCCGAGCTGATGCTGCTGTCGCCATCGCTGCCAGTGAACAGGCCGAGATTGTCCTTGATCAGGTGGTCGACGGCACAGCCATCGCACTGCAGGATCACCACGCCGCTGTAGTAGGCCTCCTCGCTGATGGTCTTCGTGTTCCGCGTGTTGCACAGCTTGCAGCGGTACACCAGCTCCATGCGGCGCTGCATGCGACCGAAGCGCTTCAGCGTCGTCGGCGACAGGGAGCCATTGGCCTGGCTGCCGGACGCAGTGCGTCCCAAATCGAACGGCTTGGCCGTGAACTGGCACGCGTCGAGAATGGAGCGCGGTATGGAGAGCGGCGCGGGACGGGATGCCTTCAGCTGCTGGTCGGGATCGGCGGTCAGCGGTACGGCGTCCACCGCCTGCTGCTGCTGGGTGGCGTTGAGAATCGCGTTCTGACCATTCTGGCGCAAATAGTTGAGGGTTCGCGATGTGAAGATGTTGCGCAATGCGTTCATTTTACGTCGCTATCAGTCTGTTGTTTTGCACATCGGCGTTGCTTCCTGCTCGTATCGCGTCCTGCTGCAGTGCGTCCTGAGTTTCTGGGCGCCGCACGTGCCGAATGTTGGGTAGTTACTGCGTTTGTTTTTCCCCGTTGGGGGAAGAAATTGGTTGGAAATGGGAGCAAGGCAAACAGCTGGTGGTTATCGGTTATCGGAACTGTGTTGTCATACTGAAAAAGCTTGATTTTTACAGCTAAAACCAAGCAGCTATTTTCCCGCCAGATTTGTCTATTTTTTATCTGAAAGAAAATAAAATGGGATATTATTTTTATTCCATAAAAAATCTAAGAATCCATACGATTTTTGGAAAATTGCCACATATTCAATAATAGAACAAAGACTGTTTTATATTTAATTTAATATCTTGATATCATAGAATTTTATTTTCTAAAAATAGCTGACAGCTAGAAACGAAATCATCATCATCACTGTGGGCGCCTATCGATAATCCGATAATCACAACAAAGAAGAACCGGCTGGGGCAACTATATTATATAGCCACCATATACGATACGTTACCGAACCGATCTCCCGGAAATGGCCAACTAGCTGCTGCTGGAGGATAACGCGACGTTAAGGACAACGCCATGAACTTTGCTCGTCTGGGATTCGAGCAGGTGGTGCTGCGAGGACTCCGCACTCCGAGCCGGCAGCTCCAGAGCCAATGGACGATGATGAGCCGGCGCCGGTGGCTGGCCAGTGAAGCCACCTCGCCGGCTGCTGCGACACCTGCTGCCTCTGCCGCAGATCCTGCGCCCAAGAAACACGCGCAGGCGCAGGTGAAACCGCGGCCGCTGGCCGAGGAGCGCCTGGAGTCCATACTGTCGCCCATTCGCACCCGCATCATCCGGAAGAAGCGTCTGGCCATCGACGAACTGTCCGCCCTGGGCTTCCTCAATACCCGCGGCTATACGACCGCCGAGGAGTACAACCTGGAGGACCTGCAGATAGCGCTCCGCCAACAGAATCTGTACGAAACAAAGCGTTTCTTCTCCACGGACAATCTGGACGTGGAGCAGAATGTGCTCTTCGTGGCGGCCAAATATCCGACGGGCCAGCAGCCCCGGGAGATATTCTTCTTCCGCGAGGGCTCCGTGGTCTTTTGGAACTGCAGCGACATCGAGACGAACAATGTGCTGAGCTTCCTGCGCTCCTTCGAGCGGGAATCGTATGTGAGCGCCCTGGTCCACGGGGAGAGCGAGGTGATGCCGTACACCTACATCCCGTCGACGGCGGTGGACGTGGAGGGCGACCTGGTGGCGGAGAGCAGCGACTTCAATGTCACGTCGCGGGCATTCTTCCAGAATGGCAAGTTCTTTGTCACCGCCGATACGGATAGCTTCCTGTACAAGTACACCTTCTCCAATGCGATGGCGCAGTCGATTAAGCTGGGCATCTGGGAGGCCACCCTGGATCGCTACATCGACTCCATAGAGCATCTCACCGAGGACCTGAAGCGGGGCCGCCGACTGAGAATCTCGCGGGCGGCCATGCTGCGAAAAACCGGCGAACTCTTTGCCCTGCGCCATGTGATCAACCTGTCGTCGGACCTGCTGGACGCCCCCGATTTCTACTGGGATCGCGAGGAGCTGGAGGCGCTGTACCTGCAGGTGTGCTCCTACTTCAGCATCACGCGGCGCACCAAGGTGATGAACGAGAAGATTAACCACTGCGTCGAGCTGGCCGAGCTGGTCTCGCACAACCTCAACGACGCCCACCACATCCGGCTGGAATGGATGATCATCATCCTGATCATGGTCGAGGTGGGCTTCGAGGTGCTGCACTTCGTCAGCGATCGCAGTGATCCGCACAAGCTCGAGGTCCTGCCATTGGCGGCACCCGCCGCCACAATTCCCAAATAGCACGTAGGCTTAGTTGAGCGTTTTTGTAATATATACGTATTTGGTCAAAATATAGCGTTGTTAGCGTTTGGTTCCACACCAGTGACACAAACGATTTAGAACGATTGTTAACGTTCTTTCAAGAAGTAAAAATTGTGATGCAAATCAGTGTTTTGGCTATAAAAATGAAAATATTTGTCCGAATATGGAGTGGAATACCTTCCCGAACTCGTAGTTAAATTTCCTATAACTTGGCATTTCAGGCTAAAAAATATTTTTTTTCGAAATTTTTTACAAAAATTTGTATTGCTACCCCTTACAAAAAATCGAAAATTTGAAAATTTTTTAATTTTTTCAAATCAGCCGGAAAGTGCACTAATATTAATAATAAGGTTGTTATTAGCTCACAACAGTTCGCCGTTTTCATTTTGGACCATTTTTGCAAAACCTAGAGCAAAAACAAATTACACAAAAAATCACATTTTTGCCAAAAATCGAAATTGTCATTTTTCGTCAATAAAATAGTTCGTATTTTGGCTATAAAAATGAAAATAATTGTCCAAATATGGAGTGTGATACCTTCCCGAACTCGTAGTAAAATTTCCTATAACTTGGCATTTCAGGCTAAAAATTTTATTTTTTTTTAAATTTTCGCAAAAAAATGCGATGCTACCCCTTACAAAAATTTCGAAAATTTTAAAAAATTTTAAATTTCCCAAATCAGCCGAAAATTGCACAGATATTATTTATCAGGTTGTTTTCTGCTCAGAACAGTTCGCCGTTTTAATTTTGGATCATTTTTGCAAAAGATAGAGCAAAACAAAATTATACAAAAAATCAAATTTTTGCCAAAAATCCAAATTGTCATTTTTCGTCAATAAAATAGTTCGTAATTTGGCTATAAAAATTAAAATAATTGTCCAAATATGGAGTGTGATACCTTCCCGAACTCGTAGTAAAATTTCATATAACTTGGCATTTCAGGCTAAAACTTTTATTTTTTTGAAAATTTTCGCAAAAAAATGCGATGCTACCCCTTACAAAAATTTCGAAAATTTGAAAAAATTTTAAATCTCCCAAATCAGCCGAAAAGTGTACAGATATTAATTATCAGGTTGTTATTAGCTCACAACAGTTCGCCGTTTTTATTTTGGACCATTTTTGCAAAAACTAGAGCAAAAACAAATTACACAAAAAATCACATTTTTGCCAAAAATCGAAATCGTTATTTTCCGAGATAAAAAAATAGTATTTTTGGCATAAAAATGAAAGTAATTGTCCAATTACGGAATGAGATACCTTCCTGAACTCGTAGTTAAATTCTCTATAACTTTGCATTTCAAGTTAAAAATTTTATTTTTTTTACAATTTTTTTCAAAAAATTGCAATACAACCCCTTACAAAAAAAACGAAAATTTGAAAAAATTTTTAATTTTCCCAAATCAGCCGGAAAGTGAACTAATATTAATTATCAGGCTGTTATCTGCTCAGAACAGTTGGCCGTTTTCATTTTGGACCATTTTTGCAAAAGTAATAGCAAAAACAAATTACACAAAAAATCACATTTTGGCCAAAAATCGAAATCCTCATTTTCCGAGATTAAAAAATCAGTATTTTTGGCCTAAAAAATGAAAATATTTGTCCGAATATGGCATACCTTCCCGAATTCGTAGTTAAATTTCCTACAACTTGGCATTTCAGGATAAAAATTTTATTTTTTTTAAATTTTTTTTTCAAAAATTTGTGATGCTACCCCAAACCGATAACCGATAAAAAGCCAGACGGCCAACACTGCGGAACAATCGACTGCAATCGCCAGCACTAAAGCGACGCAAAGCGAATTTGTTGTCATTCCGGCATAAATACCAATAATATGCTGTAGAGCCGCCCTGAGGAGCAGACGAACCGCGGAAAGGATGGCCAACGCAGTGGTGGTGCTGGACAACGGGGCGTACACGGCCAAGGTGGGCCTGGCCAACCAGGACGAGCCGCAGGTGGTGCCCAACTGCATCATGAAGGCGAAGAGCGAGCGGCGGCGCGCCTTCGTGGGCAATCAGATCGACGAGTGCCGGGACACCTCGGCGCTGTACTACATCCTGGCCTTCCAGCGCGGCTACCTGCTCAACTGGGACACCCAGAAGACGGTGTGGGACTACATTTTCAGCAAGGACGGCATCGGCTGTACGCTGGAGAACCGCAATATCGTCATCACCGAGCCGCAGATGAACTTCCAGAGCGTCCAGGAGGCGATGATGGAGATGCTGTTCGAGGAGTACCGGGCGGCCGGTGTGTACAAGACCACAACCGCCGATCTGGCCGCATTTAACTATGTGGCCGACAGCGAGGAGCGCACCACAATGCAGTCGCTCAACTGCATCATCATCGACGTCGGCTATAGCTTCACACACATCGTTCCCTTTGTCCTGGGGCGGCGCGTCCTTGAGGGCATACGCCGCATCGACATGGGCGGCAAGGCGCTGACCAATCACCTCAAGGAGCTGATCTCGTATCGCCACCTAAACGTGATGGACGAGAGCCATGTGGTGAACCAGATCAAGGAGGACGTCTGCTTCGTGGCCGAGGACTTCAAACAGGCGATGCGGGTGCATCAGTCGGAGGAGAAGCGTCGGGAGGTTTCGCTGGACTACGTCCTGCCGGACTTCACCACCGTGAAGCGGGGCTATGTCCGTGTGCCGGGCCAGCCGCGCGAGGACGAGGAGCAGCAGCAGATGGTGCCGCTGTGCAACGAGCGCTTCACCGTGCCCGAGCTGCTCTTCAACCCCTCGGACATTGGGGTGCCTCAGGTGGGCATCCCGGAGGCCGTTGCCGATTGCCTAAAGGCCTGTCCCTGGGAGGCGCATCGGGAGCTGCTCCTCAACATCCTCATTGTAGGCGGCAGCGCACAGTTTCCCGGCTTTCTGCCGCGCCTCAAGCGCGACTTGCGCGCCCTGGTGCCCGACGACCTGGAGGTGTCGCTCATCTGCCCCGAGGATCCGGTGCGCTACGCCTGGTACGGCGGCAAGGAGGTGGCCACCAGTCCCAACTTTGACGAGTTCGTCTACACGCGCGATGACTACGAAGAGTACGGCTTCCAGGGCATCAATCAGCGATAGCGTAGCACATACAGTCTTCTTTTCCAAGCAAAAACCATAACCATAATGAATTTGGGCTGGAAACCGCCGATAGTCTTAAGCTCACCCACTTCTTACTCAATAATAAAATGGAAAATCGCCAGAGATCTTTTGTAGAACATTCCTTGTCTATATATTTTTGAACTAGGGCTAAAAGGACAAACTGCCAGCCTGCGGCCAGGAAGCGGGTGGGTCACTTACCTAGCGCTACAACTAAAATTTAACTATAGAACACAACTTAACATTTAGAATTCGTTTTGCGAAGTAAAATTTACAAAGGATGCGGTGCTCTTGCCAACAACACACAAGAAGAAATGAGATACTAGGATAGGCCGCGTACTGCATTTAACTTGGTTAATTTAGGTCTGCGAGGCGGGTGCCGGCGGATCTCCTCCGGATCTCCATCGGTTTACATGCTGAACGATTCGCCGCATCCGCAGGTGCCCTTGATGTTCGGATTGTTGAACACGAACTCGCTGGACAGCTTCGATTCCACAAAGTCCATTTCGGTGCCTTAAAGGTGGTGGATTGGAAATTAGTTTAGGGCTTTCAGGTCTTGCGTTTGCTCGGAAAGCCGAACTCACCCAGCAGCGATAGCTGCGCCTTCTTGTCGATGAACACCTTGACGCCGTCCTGGATCACCTCCTCGTCCAACTTGTCTGCTGGCAAAGATTAGCAAGGAAAGGCCAGCATTAGCTCTCCAATGGGAAGCTCCAAGTGCACTATGGCTTACCTTTTTGACTGGCATAGTCCAGCGTGTAGGAGAGACCATTGCATCCTCGCTGTCGCACGCCCACCTTCAAGCCAACCTATGGGAGCAAGAACATCGAATGATTATCTTATCGTGAATTCGAATGTGATGACTTTGATTGAGGTGATGGAAAGCAAGCCTTATAGGGTCTTCCCACAGAGATCCATCCACCATCCACCATCCGTTGAACGGATGGTCCATAAGGTTTTGCCGTTCCGAAAATTTTCCAGTTAGTTCCCCGTTAAAATTTGACGGACTTTGACGGGCTCTTTTATACGATAGTTAGCCGATTATTTTTTGGTGCAACTCTGAATTCTTCCTCCTGACTGTGAAAATTGGAACGTTGACTACGAAAACATATTCAAACCAATGGCGGGAAAAAATTTAAAAATGTTCAAACTTGTTGATTTTTGGAAATTCATTATTAATATTTAGTTTGTTGTAAGCAAAAAGGCCATTGGAAGCAAATTGTTATGGGTGGGCCAAAATTTAAGCTATACTGTGACCGAAAACATTATTTATTGCTGATAAGATTCAAAACATATTGTGCAATACTTAAATAATCACCAATTTTAGTTATAAGAGTTGTATATACTCCTATAAAGTTTAATATAGCTTTAAATGCCCAAAAATGCACACAATTGGGTTTGTTTACATTTTGCACTATTAATATTGGCTAGACAGTGGCGTAGTAAGAACGGAGTGTGGGGGTACGGGGGTTAGGCTCTCCCCCGTCAGCAATTTGTATGCAGATTTGTTGCTCTAACATTGGATATATGTTTTAAACTATTATCGTATGCAATTTATTTTGTTTTATTCTACAATGAGATTAGGAGAACAACATTATACAACTGTTTTCCCCAGTTGAGACCCCCTTTAACTACTTTGACATGCGCCACTGCTCTTCAAGTCAGCTGTTATCGGATGGTGGAAGGTGGATGTTGGATGGAAGCTCTGTGGGAACACGAGTTTCACATTTGTCAAAAATCCCAACCGTTTCACACGGATGGACTCTATGGGAAGAGGCTATTACTTAATGCGGGAACTCGTTTTAATGCGTTTTTTCTAGCTGTTAGATGGTAAAGTACTCTAATACCTCAGTCTGGTATACAAAGTATACTTTAAATTATATGATAAAAAGTATGATATCAAGTCATTTGTTCACTCAAGAATAAGAAGAGTAAATGTTAGCCGAGTCATAAAGGTTCTTTGGTGTGTGGGATGGTCAAAATCTGCAGAATCTGGGCAGATTAGCGGACAAAGACTTGTAAAGATTGGTAGGTACATATGTGTATTAGCTTAGAACCGAAATACAGCATCTATAAAATGTTGATATCTGAAATAAGCGCATTGATTATGATCTATTAAATTATTATACCAAGATTAATGGACCCATACCATATTACTATACCCATATACCATTATTATGATCTTAGGGAAATAGTATATTATTATTATTACACCAAGATTATTGGACTAACTAGCGGATGCCCTAAGAACCTTTTGGTTTAATCTAACCACATCAAGGAGCTTTAAGCCTTGGGTTCCAAAGTGGGTAGCGATCTTGAGATCTTGAAACAAGAATCTATCCCATTAATTGGTCACTCACCATGTCCGGTTTGTCCTGCAGCAGAGTCTTGATGCGCAGCACCGCCGCTGGAGTCTGGAAAGGATTGGATACGGGGGATCAGAATCAACGAGAGGCGACTGTGTTACTTCATCAGCTGCACGAGATTTCACCAGATTCTCGCTTCGCTTACCAGCGTGAGAGCGGCCCGCGTCGGGATCAGCTTGCGACCCTTGACCGCCCGCACCGTCGCCGTTGCCACCACACGTGTTGCCATCGCTTCCTGCGCTTTATATAATTTGTTTTCGCGTCGACAATTTCCACAAAAAAATTCGAAAATACAATAGTACTACCAGCTTGGTGATGACACTACTGTCGATAGTCTCGATATCACGTGAGAGCACAACAGCTGTAGCTCGATAGCATATATCGATATGTGCCCGAGTCACAAGTTGGGGTGGAAACGGTAACTGCCATCCCTAACGCAACTGTATTTCACACTTCTGGTCACAATTAAGTAATATCAATAAAATCACGAAAATGAGCGCCCTGCGGCAAGTGTACAAGATCAGCGTAGGCGTGGCAAGACGTACACTGCACGCAAATAGCAGAAAAACACAAATCAAAGCTTTGAATAATCCACATTTCCCGTTGCAATTGCACACTTTTGCAACCAAAACACAAACAGCTGTTCTGGGGAACAACAACAACTTCACGTGCATTTGCCGCAGTTTACACTGCACCAAACCGGTGGTAAGTTTGTGGAATTCATATTAAATTGCCAAGAAATCGCAAAAATATTTAAAAATTCCAGCTCTAACGAATTTTAATTTGTTAATATTGCATTTTGCGTAATAATAAAAACAATATTTTTAATTTATACATTTTTCATATTTATTGTTAATTTATTAATGTAAGCAAAATTTCTTCTAAAAATAAATCAACTAAATTTTCTTAATCTAAACAACTAATATCTATAACATGTAATAATTGTAAATAATTTATAATTACAAAAACAACTCGGCTAAATCGTATCAGACTTATCACTATTATTTCAAGGTAAAAACTAAGGTCATCTATTGAAGTAAAATATGATTTTTATGGGGTACAAATACCAACTATTATCAAATAAGAGACCTTGACTTATGCAGTATCGATTTTCTTCGCCTCCAGGAAGATGCGGACAAAACGGTGGCCTCCACTAGCATTCCCCTGGCGAAGCTGGAGTCCAAAATGCAGCTGATCTACACCTGCAAGGTGTGCCAGACGCGGAACATGAAGACCATCTCGAAGGTGGCCTACACGCGTGGCGTTGTGATCGTGACCTGCGAGGGCTGCTCCAATCACCACCTGATCGCCGACAATCTCAACTGGTTCACGGATCTGGAGGGCAAGCGCAACATCGAGGAGATCCTGGCGGAGAAGGGCGAGAAGGTGGTCCGCCTGACCGACGGCAACTGCGAGTTCTTGCCCAAAAACGATTAAAATCGAAGGCAATCTCAACCAAAAACAAAAGCTACTTTATTGAGCAGCTCCAGCAGCTGGTCTAAGGATTGGGCGGGCAGGTCGGTGCGTAGCTGCTGGGCGAACTGGCGTCGACACACGGATTCGGTGGTCAGCATCAAGTGGGTCACAAAGGTGACCTCGTTCAGGGGCAGTTGCGGGGCAGCCATGGCAGGAGCCTCGGCGGTCAGTTGCATCTCATCCAGGTCCAAGTAGGGCAGGACGCGGCTCCAGTGACCGATTAGGTAGCCAATCAGGCTGCTGGCCAGGCGCACATGCTCCAGGCTAGCGCAGAACCTCATTTCGTGACCGGCCTGCGAGGCGAACAGGTAGATATTGTGCAGGAAGCGGGAGCAGGCGGGTGATTCGCCCTCCGTCAGAGTATCGCAGATCATGTGCCGCATTAGGTGGCAGTCGGAGTGGATGTCACTGTCCCTGGGCTCACGGAAGAGATGCAGCCACACCTGGAAACCAACCAACTCCATGGCGCGCCGCAGGGCGGTCTCCATGTGCTGGAGGCTGGACAGGCGGCCAATCCGCTTCACCAGGCGCCGCATCTGCTGGAGATCGGGGCTGATGAGATCGCTGCTGGAGAGTGCCTCCGATTGCCGGATCTCCGTCCAGTCCAGATCGCGGATCACACTCCAGGCAGGCTGAATCTCCGCGAGAGTGCGGTGCATTAGATGCAGCAGTGGCGCATGCGCTTCACCGCGCTTGGTGTTCACAATGCTCGTGCACAGCTCACGGATGCACTGCCTCCGATCCTCCAGACCCGAGCAGCCCGCAAAGAAGCCATGGGAATCGCAACGGTCGGCCAGCGATTCTCCGAAGCGATCGTAGCACTCGAACAGGTACAGGTGCGCCTTCAGCAGGGATTCTATCAGAGATTGGCTCAGTCGCAGGTGGCGGTGCTGGGAGCGCATCTCCTCCCGGCAACTGTGCAGCCACGTGAGCAGCTTGAGGCACTGCGGCGCCACATCCTCCAGTCCAGTTTCCTTGGCCAGCACCAGCTCTTTCCTGATAAACAAATCCATATGATATGCCACCGGGTAGTGTGACCAGACGAAAGTTTTGCTTTCCCCCTAAAAAATCTCAAACATCCGATAGGTATTTCCCCTAAAAAATCCAGTTTCCCCCTAAATTCAAAAAATCAGTTAATTTTGAAAATGTATAATAAAATAAGAAATATTTAATTAATTTTATTCTTTGAAATCTTGCTATTTTTCCCCCTAAAAATTTCTACCCCCAAAAATTTCCCATCCCACGATGGTATCGAACTATTTTAAATGTAAATTAATAATTAATTTAGTTTTAATAATACGGATTATCAAAGATTTTATTTAAAATATATTATTTATTATATTATTTTGTATTTAAAAATCAAAAGCGGTTAAGTTTTATATAATCCTCTTCGAGGCCGTATATATAAAGCCGATATCCCCCCTTTTTCAGATGTATTCTTCAAACATCTGCCGATGCCCCATGCTATTAAGTGGCTTGTAAAAATGTATTTTGATAAATGAGCTTACTCTTACTTTATTCCACATTCTTTAAGTTACATCTGCGGCTCATTATTCCAAGGGTAAACATAAAATGCATAACATAGGGACTTATTCTCTTACATCAAAATACTTTAATCCATTTAATTATTTTCCGCCTCCGCCTCCCCTTCGTCTTCGGTAAATTCACTTAAGTAAACAGGAAACCAAAGTGTATAATCTGTTTATGTGCATTTGCGTTCTATATACTACGTTTAATCCTTTGCTATTCGGTTTCGTGTTTTGGGGTGTTGTTTAGGTAAATAAAAATATGTCAAATTGTGTATATTCTTTTATATTAAATCCTTTTTGTTTTTTGTTTTTTTTTTTTTAATGAAAATGTGCAAAACGACAGAGGGATAGATTCCGAAATAATAAAATAGGATGAGTTACGCAGACAAATTTAAATCGAATATGCTGTTTCGCGTTCGTATCAGTTTTGTTTTACTTTTTTCTTACTTTTTTTTTCGTAGGTTTCCTTAGATTTTTTCCGTTTTCTTTTGAAAATTTAAGAAAATATATATTGTATATATATAGGCGCGAAAATTAATAATTAATTCAACATTTTTATATATACTATATAACTATATGTACTGTGTATGTATGCAGTTTCTGTTGCCGCTATCGCAAATTTGCAGTGGCTGTTCTGTTCTGTTCTGTTTTCTGTTCTGTTCAAATCAATTATGCATTTCTCGTCGTGTCGCCCAATGGATTTGGCGTACTAGGAATAGTGTTGCGTCCATAGGTTCCTGGCTGCTTGATTAGTTGGTCGACTAAGGATTAGTTTAGGCGAAGCCAAAGCCCTCGGAGCACTCGTGTATGGCCTTCAGCAGGCAGCTGCGCAGTTTGTCGTATGACTTGTACATCGGCAGATCCAGTTGGTTGAAGCTGCAGGCGGGAAATATTTCCAATTAGTTCTTGATATATTACTTTTTTGTGATTAAACTATACTCACCAGGTGTGCGCACAGGGCAATCGATCGGTGGATCGATCGTCCCGATGGATCTGGAACTTCTGGATCCCGTTCATGCCCTCCAGGGAGCCGAAACCCTGCAGCGGCACCTTCGAAGTGCCAGTGACGAACTGCAGGAACTTGGCCCGGTCCGCTTGGTCGAAGCTGCGCAATGCACGCCAGAACCATTGGATCTGAAGGATAAATAGATGGATGGGTGGATGGATAAGACATGGTTTAGAGCGGGACAGCAGGAGGAGGTGCTTAGTTTCTAGCGGCATCTCTCACCTGGGCCGATTTAGAGGTGTACTTGTGGTACTCGGTGTTCGCCTTTAGATCTTCAATGTCAATATCCGGCAGGCCGGATATGAGAAGTTCCAGTTCCTGTTCGTTGAATATCGAAATTAAATGCTTTGGAATAATGTCGTAGAAGCCCTCGAGGAATGCGTCCAATCTGGTGAGGGGAAAAAGGAGAATATGAGTATTAATCTCCATGTGACTTAGTTATTTTTTTATAAACTTACTGCTGTCGAATGGAGCCGCTCATCTTGAGCTGGCACACCAGCTGCACATACTCGAACTTGTTCTCCTCGGTCACTGGCGTGTCGCGTCCGTTTGGCTTGAGATCACGGATCTGGGTGACACCGAACTCCTGCACCTCGGTGGAGAAGGTCAGCTCGTAGCCCAGCGTGGAGATGTCGTTCTTCATGAGATAGTCGAGGCCCTTGTAGAACTCGTAGTCCTGCGACTCCATGTCCGTGTGCTTCACCTGCTTGCCGAGGATGTGCTTGTAGAAGGATCGTGTGAAGTAGCACTCCAGCAACTTGTTGTCGTGCACGGCCTTGGCTGTTGGGAAGGGAGTTATCAAAAGGGAGTTATTAAACGCTTACTAGAGAACGCAGCATCATCAAAAGCCTTACCAATTACGCGGCCGACGAACTTAAAGTAGCTCAAATGATTCGGATTGGCATGGCTGGAGGGATTGATCATGTAGGTGACGCGATCGCCCGGCGATACGCAGAACAAGGCATACATCGGATTGAAGATCTCGCGCGATATGATCACATACCATTCGCGCAGCAGGCCGCCCGCATCCTGACCTTCCTCATCTGTCGAAAAGGAAGCATTACAATCATGACAATCATTGGACCCTTAGCAACTCACCCTCGAAGACAATGTAGAAGCGGTTCTTCCACTCCTCCGGTCCCAGGCGATACAGGACGCGGAACGAATCCTCAAAGACGGTCACGCGACGCACACTCACCGTGTGCTCCTCGCGCCGTATGCCCTCGTCCAGGCGCTCAAGTTCCGTCTGGAAGTACTTGCGCTTCACATCAAAGTCCAGGATGCGCGTGTGATCCACCAGCACGGCAAACGGCCCGTCCGAGAGGTGAGTGGGCGACTGGCGCAGGATTTGATTGAGAACGGTGCGGTGCTTCTCGGCGAACTGAAGGAACTTCTGGCGATCCTGCCGCAGCTGCGCCTCGTGTGCGCTCAGCGCTGTGGTGGCGGCCGAGCTGTTGGTCGACAGCGGCGTGTTTGTGGAGGCATCCTGCATGCGTGGCTCATCTTAAAGTAGGGAAAATAAGAGAGGATTAGATGTCAATCAGGTAGGCTGTTCCCAAACTCAAACACTCACCTTCGAAACTGGCCGAACTGAGGGTATTGGCGCTGCTAGTGTCGTCCATCGATGGACTGTGCTCCTGCGCAGACGCAGCGGCGGCCGCTCCCAATCCTCCTCCACCGCCGACCGCTGCCCGCAAGGAGCCCACAAGTTCATACAGGGAAGCGCGACCCGACTTCTTGGCAGCGCCGCGATGCGAGGCGTGGATAAGGAAGAAGGCCTCCACGGTGGGCTGCAGCACCAGGACGGCGAACTCGTCCTTGGACTCCTCCAGCGCCACCAGGCACTCGCTGAGCGTGTGCCACAGCACGTCCAGGCAGAGGATCTGACTGAGTGTGGGTTTGGTCGATTTGCCAGCGCTCGCCGCCGCCGCCGCTGCTGCCGCTGTTGCATGATTGCCGCCGACTCCCGGCGACGCCCTTGGCTCCTCATCATCATCCTCGTCGTCATCCTCGTCCTCATCGCCATCGTGTATGGTCTGATTGGTTTCCATGGGTGGCGGTGGCGAAATCGTACTGGCCGATCCGGGTGCCATATCCGAGCTGCTGCCGCCGGAAGCTCCGCCATCGCCCTCAATGTCGATGATGTCGTCATCGTTGTCGCCGCCTGCGCCAGTTACTCCGCCGCCGCCGCCGCCGCCCGCCGTCGACAATCCATTCTGCGCCTCGTACATGTCGCGCACCTGCATAAAGATCTTCAGGGTGCGCAGGAAGTACGGCTGGGCGGATGAGTTGGACATTAGTTTCTTCATCGACGGCAGCTGCAGCTCGCAGGTGGGCTTGGCGTTCTTGGGCGCCGAAATGATGACATGCTCGGCGGTAAAGCGATCCTGCATGATGCCCTCGTGGACGGCCAAGTTGGGCAGGAGACTGGCTCCCGACACTGTGGGCACATATCCAGCTGATGCGGATGCTCCTGCTCCCGCTGCTTGTGCCGCTGCTGCCCCGGATGTGGAGGCTGCCTGTGAGGTGGCGCCGGTCACACCGTGGTGAATGTTGTACATGCGAATCTCGTTGAGCAGCATCTGTATCGCCTGACGCACCTCCTCGGCCAGTCCCAGTATGGCGGCGGTCAAGTACTGAATGAAAATGGCATTGGATGCCTGCGAGCACTGCGTTAGATTCACAATCAACTTGGCCACGTTGTCCAGACCCTCGGTGGTGCCGCACTGGTGGGTCAGCACCTCGATGACCAGCTGCAGTTGCGAGAAGTTCTTCGAGTAGATCTTGCGACGCGGCTTCGACGGTGTCACCGGCAGGGCCACACTCAATGTGGGCAACTGGGTTCGCTTGGCCCCCGCCGCATTGCCATCACCGGAGGCTGGATTACCGCCGCCGCTGGCCGGAACGGCTTGCTCCTCAACGTTGACGGCCACGCCGCCATCACCAATCTCCGAGGCAGTCGCCTGGGTATTCTCCGCGGACGCAGCTGCCGCAGCTGCTCCTCCGGCCACCTGACCAATGGGTATTAGGGTGGGCATTTGATCGCTGAGCGGCAACTGCTCCTCCTCCTTGGGCAGCTCGGTGCTGAGCGAGGCGAGCAACTTGACCAGCATGTCGGTGAGATGGGGCGACCGGCAGATCACCTTGTAGGGAAGCATTTCCAGCAGCTGGCCGAAGGGCGAGTCGCTGAACGAAAGGAAGTCGGCGGTGTTCGTTTGCCACTCCCACGCTGGCTGCGAGGTGAGTGGAAACTGGGCCACATTGGCCAATCGCACCTGCGTCTGTCGATCGATGTTGAGGACCACGTCCCAGAAGTTCTTGGCATTCGTTTGGTACGGCACCGAGTGCTGACTGGACGACACCTTGGCCGTGGCAGCTGCCTTGGCAGCAGCCGCCTTCGATGTGGAGGGAGCCTCGTCCAGGGGCGTTGTAGTCGGTTTGGATGATGCAGCAGGATGATCGTCGAGTATGCCACGCAGTCGATTGGCAACCTGGTAGCGGCAGAAACGTGAGCGGAAATCGAGAGTTCCACCGGGCGGCACTTCATCGACCGCACGTCCTGTTCCTGCAGTAGCAGCTGCAGCAGCTGTGGCAGCCGCACCTCCTCCTCCTGCTGCTCCAGCACCCGCTGTCGTGGGCGATGGCATGCCAAATACCGCACTCAGTATGCGCCTGGCCTTCACCTCGCGATTGAAGGGCACAAAGCTGGACGGATAGTGCTTGGCCAGCACGAACAGCAGGTCCAGACAGTTGCGCACTATCATCTGTGCCGCCTGCGGATTGATGCTGATGCTCCGGGCACTGCCCTCGTACAGCCGATTGATCAGGAAGATGTTGCTCTTGTAGCCAAAGGCGGCGTCCACGCGCAGCTTCAGCCACTCCGGCTTGCCGCCCGCCTGTCCGGCTCCAAAGTTCGCGTTGTCCTCGTTCGTCTTCTGGACGATGCTGATCAGCGCACTGATGATCCAGTCGCGGGTGGGCTCGTGGTGGCACAGATTGCGAATGACACGGTGCAGCCGCATGCTGTTCACCTTTTGATCCTCGACGAACAGGAAGAGCAGGAGGGTGGCCAGCGAATCGGGATCGAGCAGAATGTTCTCGTCCTCCATCATCAGCAGAGCCAGTGGCTTGCCCATCGTGGGGGCGTGATGGGCGTGGGCATGGTGGTGCACGATCGTCGTGTGCTGGTGGTGTTGCGGCTGGGCATTGCCACTGGCGTCGTACCAAATGGAGCTGTGCCAGCGTGCCTCGTCCAGGCTCTGCAGCGTTGTCTGGAAACGGGCTGCAGAGAAGAACCAATAAGGATTAGGATTTCATTTAAGTTCTAAGCACAAATTTGACCGCTTACATAGAGCATTGCTGGGCGGATGAGCGTCCATGCGGGCGCCATTGCGAGATTCCCAGTCGCGACGCAGGAACTGCGCCTCTGCAGCCAACTCCGGTGGCAAACTGGCTATCTGCGACTCCTCCATGTCGGTGAGTATCTACAATGTAAGCATCATAATTAGTTTACCCTCGATGAATCCGTAAAAGCTTTCCTAGAACTCACCGCTTGGCGCAGATTCTCGGGCAGGTTTTGAAAGAAGGCGGCCGTGTCCACGGGATCCTCCGGATTCGCAGTCTGCGCCGCCTGACGCTGCTGCTCGATCCGCTGCTGCATCAGCACCTCCGACTGAATGTTCAGTGGCAGGGCGGCGAGGAACTCGGGATTCACCTCGACCAGCGAATCGTGGGCAATTTGAATGGCGTTCTGCTGCGCCCGCTGTCGGATGCGCTGCATGCGCAGATGCTCCTGGATCACCTCCTCGCGCATCTCGCTGGGCAGAGCGGCCAGGAAGGAGGGATCCACGCCCTCCGGCACCTCCAGATCCCCGAGAGCCGCACGCACCTCGGGACTCATGTCTGTTATGGTGGCCGTTGTGCCACTCGCTCCACCAGATGTGGCGGATTCCTCTGTTGATGCCGGGGTCTGTGTACTAGCCGAGGCAGCGGCGTCACCCGATTCCGCCGGCGTTGGGCCTGCTGATCCGGCTGATCCTGCTGCTGCTGGTGGTGCCTGCGGGTTTGGAGAAACGGATTCGCTGCTTTCTGGCGTCTGATCCGATTGATTCGACTCGATACCAGCCGCCTCGGTGGCGCTGCTGGCTGCCACGGCCGCCGGAGAAGGTGACGACTCCTCCTCCCTGCTGCTGTCCACTGCTGTGCCGGGCCACAGGTCGTCCTCGGCCAGGAGCAACGGCGCCGTATCACTGGGCGGTGGCGGCGGCGGTGGTGGCAGCAATAGCTGATCCTCCTCCTCCTCCGCCTGCGCTTCCTGCTGCGGCAGTATGCGGTCCAGAATGCCGGGCAGCACGTCCACATCCACCTCCAGGGACGGTGGCAGGGCAAAGTTCCTGTCCGTGCCCACGACTTCCGGGGCGGTGACATTCAGCTGCTCCAGGGCCGCACTGGACATGGGCGTGGGCATGGAAACAAGCGTCGGAGCTGGCGTGGCGGCGGCGCTGGATGCATTGTTGCGACTGGAAATGGAGCTATGGGCCTGGACAAGGCGCTGCAGGCGGGCGGGTAGGTCGCGATTGGGTCGAGCGTTGATCAGCGCCGAACCCGAAGTGCGCGAGGAATTTGTGTGTCCGCTGCCGGCCACTTGCAGGCGACTGCGCACAGCCGTACATCGATCGGCCAACTGAAAGTGGAGTGGAGTGTGAAGTTATTATCTCTGTTTACAGTGCGAGTGATAATCTGCACAAGAATTACCTGCAAGAGCAGCAGCTCCGCCTCATCCAGACGTGAGTGAGGTCGCGAAGGCCGGCCACTGGAAGGGAGGAGTGGCACCGGTGGATGGCGCTGGTGCTGCTGAAGCACTGGAGCTGGAGCGGAGGAGGAGTTCTGCTGCTGCTGCTGTGGCTGTGAGTCCATGGCCGCACCATCGGCCGAAGCCCCTGTGGCTGCCGGTTGGACATTGGTGGACGTTGCGCCCTGGCTATCCTGCTCGTTGGTCAGGTCAATCTCCGCGTAGATGTTGAAGGGCAGCTGACTGTGCTGGCGCAGGCCACCGCGTTGGCGTGGCGCACGAGTCGTCGTCTGCGACTCCAGGGATCCACTGCCACTAATGGACGCTAGAAGGGATAAAAGGAGGTAATATAATCAGTAAATATACACATGACCAGGTTTAGATCAGCACTCACTGGATGTGTAGGGACTGCTAGTGGTTCCTCCCGTTGCGGCCGTGGTCGTGCCATCGCCTGTGGCTCCCGTTGAACTGCCGGTGGGGCCAAAGCTTGAGGGAATCAGCACGGGAATCGAGCTGCGCCGCGTGCCGCCCGTGGCAGAGGCTGCCACCGGGGGCACCACCAAACCGCCGCTGCCCGCTGAGCCCGCGGCCACGGCATTCGCCAGTATACTGGACGCAATCGAGGCTGTCGCTGTGGGTGCCGTGTTCGATCCCGCCGCTAGGATGGAGGACGCGGACGCTGGTGCTCCTCCTCCGGCCGTTGGTGCCGTTGATGCCGGTGTTGTGGTGTTCGTGGCGGCACTCTGGCGGGCGGCCTCCTCCTGCTTGCGCTGCTGGTGTGCCGTTTTCAGCTCCTTGATGAGATGCGGCAGCAGGAAGTGAGCAGCATACAGGCAGGCGTCAGTCTGGCTCTCCATATCCAAGAGTGTGGCCTCCTCCAGCCACCAGTGCAAAGCTAGGATGTGATAAGCAAGAACATTAAACGTGGAACGCGAAAGGGGGATGTAATCTACTCACCATCCTGGGTAAAGGTCTCCATCTGGGTCTCCTCCGTGGGATTCTGATGCGTGGGCATGCACACACAGTACTGCTGGTCCAGATAGAGCAGCCGCCGGCGCACTCCGTTCGTGCAGAGTGGCGCATTTGGATGCTGGCCGGCGGTGCCGCCGTTGGCCCCGCTTCCGCTGACGCCGCCGCTACCAGAGGCCGATCCTCCTCCGCTTCCTCCGCCGGTTCCGCTGCCGCCGCCACCGCTTACCGATGGTTGCTCGTCCAGCAGATTGCTCATGTTTTGACCACTGCCAGAGGTGCCACCAGTGCGCTCCAGCTGCGACATGGAGGGCGTGAGGAAGGCATTCACCTCGCCGCCATTGGCATTGCCACCACCACCTGATCCGCTGCTGCCTGAGGCTCCGCCGAGGCCAGAGCCACTGGCTCCACCAATGAAATTGAAATCCGGCGCCATCCACGAACCGGACGAGGGACGCAATGCGGCCGAGGCGATGGCCCCGATGCTGGCCGTTGTTCCGCCCGCCGAGGAGCCTCTGCCGGATCCACCGGCCGAGCCAGTGACGCCGGCACCGCTTCCACTGCCACCACCACCACCATTGCCGCCATTCACATCGATGTCCAGTGGCTGGGCAATGGAGCTGTTCATCCGCACGCGGAAACCCACCGGCGGTGTGGGCATCAAACCGCTGCCCAATCGCTCGTACAGGAAGGCCTCCGCCTGGGCAGCCGAGGGGCCGCCAATTGGATCCACATCCGGATCTCCATCGGGATCGGCATCCACATCGTCGTCTTCATCGTCCACCTCGTCATCGGGATTGGGGGGACGGCTGGCGGAGCCATCGCCAGAGGCATTAACCGCTGCACTGCGTCGCGGCCGATTGTTGGACGAGACAAGGGCGAGGGCGATGTCTATTTGGTTCTCCAACTCCGCATCCATGACACTCTGACCCTCCTCGCGATCCTCATCGTCGTTATCCTCATCGTCATCATCGTCATCATCCACATCGTCCTCATCCTCGTCATCGTCATCATCATTATCCACATCGGCGTCATTGGACGCCGTCTCCGAGGATTCCGGCTCATAGATGTGATCAAAGACCTCGATAAACTGGCGCGGTCGCTCCTCGTCCACATCCGTCTCGCTGTGCTCGTCCACATCCTCATCGGGGGCATCGTCATCCTCATCCTCGTCCTCCTCATTCCGCTCGTCATTCTCCGTGGACGCATCCGAGTCCGATTCCGAGGTGCTGACATCGCCCAGCAGCGAGGCGTTCAAATCGCGACGTTCGCGTTCGCCACCCGGAGCTCCTGTATCCGATGATGTGGAGGCGCCATCACTGCCGCCGCCGCCGCCGATTCCATTGTCATTCACAACACCCGCATTGGATCCGTTGCCGCTGCCGCCGACACCGCCATTGCCGCCGCCGCTGCCGCCGCCCACATCCACATCGGGATTGGTGCGCAGCAGGCGAGGATCTCCGCTGCCCGGATTGCTACCCGAGTTGCCAGAGCTAGCGGTGGCATTGCTCCCATTTTGCTGACCAGCAGAGCCTGCGCCAGCAGCGCCACTACCAGATCCAGCGCCACCGCCACTTCGCGAGGCCAGACGCAGTCCCTCGCTCTGCAGGAAGTCGTCCCACAGTTGATCAAAGTTGAGCACCGGTCGCACGGGGCCACCACTGGCCGACGATTGGCCACCGGCTGCCGATGATCCAGAGCTCACATTGGCCGGCGGATCGTTGGTATCGCCGCCGTTGCTTCGCTCCTCCACAACATCGATGACGGCTGCGGTGCCACCAGATCCCGCGCCCGACACGCCAACTCCGCTAGCTCCCGATCCACCGCTGCCGCCGCCGCCTACTCCGCCAGAGCCTGGGGCAGCCGAGTCCTCCGAGTCGACGGCCATCTCGTCCGAGTTGAAGATGAACTCGAAGGCATGTCGCCGATCGGACAGCACATTCCGTATAATGTCGCGCAGCACATGCTCGCCGCCCATCGCATTGGATCGCTCCACAGCCGCACTGACCGCCGTGCGAGCGGCCAGGCGGGGATACAATCGCCGATTGATGATCGTGCCGTATGTGTTGGCCGATCCTGGGCCGGTGCCATTGCCACCGCCGACAGCGCTGTTGCCATTGCCACCGGCACCATTCGCACCGCCAGCTCCGCCGCCGCCACCACCGCCGCCAAAGAGAATCCTCTTCGAGCCGAGCGTTGTGGTGGACACACTGAATCGGAGCAGGATCTCCATGGGTCGCAGGATGGCCGCCAGGGTGCTGAGCGTATTGTGATTGGACAGATCCTTGTACTGGGCCACCTTCGTCAGGTAGGTCATCACGCCCTGGCGCAGCAGCACGCGGTACATGTTGTTGCGATGCATGTGCACCTTGTCGTACAGCATCGGTGACTCGATGAGGTTGGGGAACAGGCTCATCAGCACCTGCAGTCGCGTGTGCTTCTCGGCGGAGTCCGGCTGGGCCAGGGCGCGGGCCACCGCCGCGTGCAGCTCCTCGGCCACGTGGACCTGAACCCCAGGCTGCTGATAGCAATCGGACAGCGAGCAGACCAGCACCCGCGTCATGGTGCTGACCTCGGGCACATGATGCCGCTGGGTTATGGGCAGGAAGCGATCGAGGAGCACGCCCAGGAACGTCTGCTGTGGTGCCGAAATCAGTGGACTGTCCGCCGGTGTGTAGATGTGGGACAAGAGGACGCGGGGCACCAGTGACTGGTAGGCCCGGGTCGAATCCGCCAGCAGCTTGAGCAGCGTGGCCCGTGAGATGGTCGGCTTGGCGTGCGTGTGTCCGCTGGTGGGGATGTGCCAGGTGCAGCAGCACGGCTCAAACTTCTCCGTCGCCTGAGCCTGTCCAGCAGCTGCTCCGCCACCGGCGCCGCCTGAAGATTGCTTCTTGCTGCTGGTCACGGGCGCAGGTGTTTCCTGGAAGCGGAAATACAACTATGGGATAACATTTAGTGAGCTAAACCTCCTTTACATTGATATTATTCAACATGATTGAGCAAATGAGAACGCCTATAGTCGATACCCTTTACTCAGCAGCACTCACCTCGTCATCGTGACATCCCTGGGCCGTTCCCGGTGGCTGATCCGGCTGCAGCAGCTCCGCGGCGCCCTGGCCGCGATCCAGAGAGCCAGTGCCGCCGTAGTGCCAGCAAGGCTGCACCAGTCCGTGCAGCAGATCCTTGAGCACGGCCACCGATGACTGCACTTGGGGATCGTCCTTCAGCTCATCCTTGGCGGATGGCGGCGGCGTTGGCGTCTGGGAATGGGGCGTGGCTCCCCCAGCCGCCGCCGTCGGTTGCTGGCCAAACTTGGACTTGACCATAACACGCGCATCGTCCGCCAGCGTTGTGCTGTTCGTATTCAGCAGATATTCGCCCTTCAGCATCTCCTTGGCGGCGGCCACAAAGATCTGCGGATTACGCGACACCGCCGACGACACCTGTGTCAGCACGTAGATCAGATCGCGGTGGCCCACAGGCACAATGCCGGCGGCCCGCATGCCCAGCACTCGTTCCATGGCCTCCTGCAGCACCGGCGGCGCTTCGAGCACGTGCCGCAGGATGATGTTCGCATAGGTGGGGAAGCCCATGAAGCTGCAGGCCTGCTGCAGATGCAGCAGCATCTTCACACCGCCCCGCCGGATGAACACCTGGGCGTTGTCGTAGTTCCGGGTCAATCGCGCACACAGGCGCAGCAGCGAAAGCTTCGTCTCGTTGAGCATCAGATGCGACGGCTGCAGGAGGTCCACAATGCTGCCGATAATGCGACCGCAGTCGAATTTACTGAGGCCCACCTGCTCCTCGTTGAGTATGATCTTCTGGGTGCGTTTGGGTATGGGTGGCGAGCCACCTGGCTGGGATTTCACCTTGGCAGCGGCTGCAGCGGCGGCGCTCTTCTGCCGCGACTTGCTGCGCGTCGTCATGGCGGCCAGCGGTGAACCGCTACTGTTGCCGGTTGTTGAGCCATCTTCATTGGCTCCCTCCTCGTTGGCGGTGCTCGAGTGCTCCTGCTGCTGCTGCTGCTGCTGCGGCTGGCCATCGGTGAAGTTAATCAGCTGGCGCAGGGAAATCAACTCATCGGAATGCACGGTTCCCGAGCCGTCGGGTGAGGTGCGCACCACGCGATTCAACATATGCTCCACCTTGTGCAACGCCATCGGATTGTGCAGCGAGGTGATGGCCTCGCTGAGCTTGAGGGCGGGACAGACGGGGCGATGTGTGCCGGATGCCTCGCTGACCTGCGTCATACAGTTCAGACTGACGGTGCAGCGCTGTCGCCCAATGTTGATGTGCAGCCACCGCTCGCCGGCGGCGTAGGCATTCCGGATGAGCTCATTGTTGGCCTCCGAGTAGGCATTCCACTTGCCCGTGGAGGCGTCATACCAGCGCCACACCTCGCTGCTCACCGCCCGCATGTTGGCCTTGCGCTGCAGGATGTGGCTGATGCTGTCGATGGCATCGATTAGATCCACCAGATTCTGCACCCAACGCGGCACCGTCGCCCGCTGCTGGCCGGTGGCGGTGGTGGTCGTCGTCTCGCTCGATTGCTCCAGCATCCATTGGCTCATGCAGTCGAGCAGCTTGACCAGCGACACCATGGCATCCTGGGCGGTTATCGCCTCCACCAGCGGCCGGTGCAGATCACTGTAGTTCTCCTCCAGCAGCAGCGTCGATGTCTTGAGGCGCACAAACAGCCGGGTGGCCGTCAATCCGGTTAGGCATTCCTCCAGTCGCGACGCCTTCGATCCGCTTGTCTTCGATGGTTCGAACAGTTGCAGTGTGAAGTCCACCCACTGGATAATGTTGCGCACAAAGTTGGTGACGAACACCTGCTTGTTCAGGTGATTGTGGCGCCGATACAGCACGGCTATCAAGTCAGCGGCACTGTTCACCGTATCCGGTATGGCCTCCATGAACTCGAAGGCCCGCGAGATGGCTTCGTCGCAGAAACGATCGAAGATGATCGATGGCATCAGCTTTAGGTGTTTATAGTCATAGCTAGAGTTCGCCGAAGCGGACGATTTGCTTTGCGTCGACTCTCCATCGGCGGGCAGATCCATGTCAATGTCCATGGTGGCGGCCGATGGTGGTGGCGGCGGCGGTGGGGCAGAGCCGCCCGTCTGGCCACCAGTGGTGGACAGAGCACTGGCTTCCGGGTTGTTCAGCAGATAATCGGTGGCCTCCTCCAGCGAGGCATTCGTTCGCAACGCCTCGATCACGTGGTAGTGCATAAAGCCCATATCCGTCAGCGTCTTGATGTGATCCGCATTGAGGCCATCGTCTGTGCTGCGTATGTAGAGGTTCTCGAACTTGATCTCCTTCATCCGCGTGTGATAGCGATCCAACAGGGTCTGGTGTGACTTAATCAGATGCTTGAGGATCAGGATCATGGTCTCGAACATGCTGGGCCCGTAGTTTGGAATCGGACGACGTGCCCAGATTCTGCGCAGTGCTTGCATGGCCAGCTGGTGGATGTGGATTAGGTAGAAGACCGGCTCGAATGGCACCGAATCGGGCAGATAGTTGAGACGCGGACTCATCGTGTACGGCGAATCGAGCATGGCTCGCGGATTCACCATCTTCTCGAGCAGCTGCAGCCAGGCGTCGAGGAACTCCCCGGTGCCCTCTGGACAATCGCGTTTGTCATCATCATGGGCCTGCATCAGATCCTCCATCGAGGCCCACTGATCAAAGTCGAACTTCTGGGAGACATTGTCCAGCGACAAAGCCCAATAGAACATCTCGAAGAAGGCCTTTAGTCCGTTCTCGGCGCAGAATTGCGATATCATCAGATGGAAGGCGCTGCGCTTGTCGTCGAACAGCATCGGACCGGTGAATCCCACCGAGCAGATGAGGAAGGTTAGCTTCAGCTTCGGCACTGGCTTGGGCAGGATGCTCTCGTGACTGAATCCGTTGACCAGAATCGAGCTGAGGATGCGCGCGATTTCGCGAGCCTCTGGCGTAGGAACTTTGTTGATATTACTGATCAGATCGTTGATGCGACGCTGCCGTGTCTGTGGCGAGCCCACCGATAGCTTCACCAGTGTGCCCAGAAGCTCGGCGAGCGCTCTGCCCAGCCGGGAGCTCGCTGCCAGCAGGGATTTGATGTATCGGAACTGCTCCTCGGGTGTGTACTTTGTCCGGAATTCCGCCGCGCGCTCCAGTTTCCGCGAGAGCTCCGCTTCGGTTAGCGGATCTGCGGTGCCCGCTGCCGCCGACATCTGGGCTGCAATCTCGTCCCAAATCAGATCCGGATGCTGGGTGGGCTCATCCGAGCAGAGATTCAGCAGAATGGTACTCTCCCACACCAGCGAGATGTACAGCTGAACGAGTTGCTGCAGCAATTGGACTCCCGTCTCACGATTCACGCCCCAGCGCTTGAGGAGAATGGCGCGCATGTCGTTGGAGGCGTTGCGGCACAGATGCACCAGCATCACCACATAGCCGTGCACAAAGCTCATGTTGTGCAGAATGGGCGTGTACTCGGCGTTGGCGAAGCCATCCTCCAGCCGCTGGCAGCAGACGAGCTCCGCCAGCAGGACACTGCCGCCGGGAAAGGTGAAGTGCTTGATGAGCGGCTTCAGCTGGGCCACAATGTCCGCCAGCTGCTTGAGCGCCACGTCCAGCACCTTGGTCTCCTGCGCCTGGCTGAGTATCGCCTTGCAGACATTGGCCACCGCCTGCGAGGTGGTGGACACGGGCGAATCCACCGGCAGATTGGGCAGCGACAGCAGCTGCAGGATGGGCTTTAGGCCGCCGTGAAGCACAAACTCGCGACAGTGATCGCCATTGGGACTGTTGCTGAAGATCGCCTCAATGAACTTCATCACGTTGAGGATGTAGTCGATCAGGGGTATGGCCTCTCGTTCCGGTGGTGTCACCACCTTGACGGCCTGCGATGTGGCTGCTGGCGTACCCGGTGTTCCACCTCCTGCTGCTCCTCCAGCCTGCTGGGTCCTGGGCGTCGTCGCTCCTCCACTTTGACCCGGAGTCGTGGGCTGCTGTTGTTGCTGCGAAGCGGAACTCATTTCATCATCATCGTCGTCGTCATCGCCGCTACTGTCGTTCGTATCGGCTGCACCCTGGAGCACCGAAGCCGATCCTCCCGAGCCAGCCACCATGACCATGGGCGAGGGGGTTGAGGCGACGTGGTGACCACCACCGCCATGACTGCCGGAACCGGAGCCAGAGCCACTGCTTTCCTTGTTCGCCCGCCAGCAAATGAAACTGGGATCGGATCCAAGGCGAACCAGCTCGTTTAGCAGCCGGACAATCGCCTCCGTGGCATCGGCCCGCAGATACGGATGATGTTTAATCAGATCATCCATGGCATTGCCCAAATTGGTGGCCGTATCGCCCAGCGGATCCGAGGAGCGGCGCCGACGCATGGCCACCAGGTAATCCGGCGAGAGCAACACCTTCAGCACCTTGTCAAACGGATCGTAGGAGAGGAACTCGAACAATCCGCGCTCGTTCAAGCACAGGGCGGAGAATACATTGGGCAGGGATCCCAGCACCTCCCGCGTGGCTGGCACATCCTTTTGGAGCAGCGCCTTCAGCATGACACTGGTGATGCCCAGATCCTGCAGCGATGAGAGCAGCGAGGGTTCGTTAAACACGTACACGGTGACCACATCGGTGGCCAGCAGGAAGAGCGAGGGGCCGTAGTACTCGGCATTGGCTATGATGTGGCGCAGCGACTGGGTCAGACTGGTCTCCATGATGTTGCGCATGTTGCTGAAGTGGGCATGATCCTGGATGCTCTTCTTCAGGAAGTTCAGCATCGACTTAAGCAGCGCCGCCCGCTGTGTAACGCAGGACGGCTTCTTCGGCGCCAGGCTGCTCGGCAGCTGCGAGAAGAGCTCCGCCTTGCGCTCGGCCAGTGGACGGGCATAGTAACTGTTTGTGGGATACATAATGGCCGGCGGACGAACGGCACTGCCATCTCGGTTGATTAATCCCATTATCGGTCCGGATGCACCTGATGCCGCTCCTCCTGATGCACTGCCGCTGCCGCTCGACAGGCTGCGTGCACCGCCAATGTCCAGGAGTCCCGCTCCTGAGCCAGCCCCGCCACTGTGCTCATGGTAGGCTCTGTAGGCGCTGCTTCCGGCACCGCTGACGCCGTCACTTGAGTTCTCGCGACGCGGCGATCCACTGCCACTGGCCACGGACGTGTTCTCTCCGGTGCCATCTGGAAAAAGGCAGAAAGGGTAATCAAAAATGGAGCAATTATAAAGTAATACAAAGTTTTCGATCGAATATCTAAGGCCGCTACCCACCTTCCACATCCTCGTCGACTTGGTCCAGCGAGGTGTCCAGTTTGTGGTCGTCGCGCAGCGTCGACTCCTTTAGCGTGATGCCGATGTCGGCCAATGCCTTGCAGCAGCTCTTGATCTCCTTCTCCAGACGGTCAATGAACACGTTGAGTCCGTTGTTCTGATGGAACCGTGCGATGTCTATGTTGGTAATCAGATCGATCACCCGCACCGCCCGCGTCACGAACGTGATGTGCTCGAGGTCGACGCCCGGCCAGCTGATGACGCACAGGAGGGACTGCATCATGCCGCTTTTAACCAAAGCAGAGCCGCCCATTTCGTAGCTGGCCAGGTGGTAGAGCAGTGAGAAGAGGGATGTGGCCAGGATGAGCGGGTAGCGCTCTGTGAGTCCGTGGGTGGTTAGATTATCGATGCAGTCGCGCACCAGTAGCGGCAACGTCCCGCCCTGCCGCTCGGCTCCCGTATAGTGAACGATCTTCATCAGTCGCGACCCGGCCCTGCTGCACAGAAAACATGGAAGGGCAAGCAATTATCGGGGGATCTACAGGAACCACAAACGCAGCCAATCGCTTACCTGGGCACATTCGGATTGCGGTCAAAGTGCAGCATCGAGGTGAGTGTGCGCAGCACTGCCGCCCGTATCTCCACCAGATGCACGTCCTCCTTGTCGATCAGCTCGCACAGCTCCTCGCCGAAGCCGGCATACAACACCTTGTCCGTGTTGTCCTGCAGGGCATTCGAGTAGATCAGAATGGAGACGGCCTGCAGGCGAGCCTGAACGAACTGTAGGCGCAGTTTGTAGTTGTTGAAGCCTGAGATCAAGCGCACCCGATGAGCAATGCGCATCTACAGTGGAGCAAAACAGTGGATTTTGGGTATTAGCATTGCATTGATTACATTTAATATGTACTATATGCTTAGGGGCATATGTAATCACCTTGATTGCCTCACTGGGCTTTGAGATCTGTCCGGCAATCGTCTTGATCACCTCGGGAGCGGACGCCGTGTGGCAGAGGTCCATCATGTCCGGGATTTCCAGCTGGGCGGCATGACCGTGCTCGTCCACATAGTCGATGCACAGCTGGTACAGAAATTCCAGCTTTGGCTCGCCAATGCAGCAGTCCTTGAGCGACAGTCCGTAGTTGGGATCGCCCCAGCGCTAAAAACCAATCATTAATCATTAAACAAAATCAAAGAAAGACCAAACCATCCGTTGACCCACCTCGGCTATGTTGAAGAGCTTGACGATCAGTAGCTCCTTCTTCTCGAATGGCAGGCGGGGTATGAAGTTGCTGCGCTTGGAGAACATGTAGAGCAGATTGAGGACGGCCAGGACGATGTCCATGTTCTGGGAGGAGAGCAGCACCGTCAGGTGTTCGATGGAGTTGTACAGATGCCGCGAGAACGAGTGCTCGATCAGCAGTGTGGTGAAGTTAAGCACGTGCAGCAGCAGTGTGACATCCTGGGGAGGATATGAATGGGATTAGGATCATGTAGTACAATTATTTCACAGAATTCCTCAAATGTGTTTTACATGGGATAGCAAAACATATGCGATACTCGATATCAATGTTTATCTTGGGTTTCACATACCCAAAATTCTATAGAATTCGTTATAAATAGCAGCTTTTCGAGTCCCTACAATGTGCTTATAGGTTTTAAATAGGTTTTAGTTACAAATTCTAGGTAACTTTTACAGAAGTTTAGATGGAAACTAGGGCATAATGCTTACCGTTTCCTGGAAGTTGGTGTCGCACTGCAGCACAAACTCGTTGGCGTTGACATGGCGCGATGCCTCCTCGAGGATCTTGTCGAACCGGTCGAGGATCTCGATCCAGTGGTACAGCTCGCACTTGCCGTAGATCCACACGTGGATGGTGTCGAGGAACTCGAGGAGCTCGGCCCGCGTCCGCCGCTTGGTCAGCTCGTCGATGAGCTCGCGACACTCGGCCGTCAGCTCCGAGGAGCCCTTCTTCAGCTTCACCGTGTCCACCTTCATGGCGGCAGTTGTTCCTGTTCCCGGAGCCGCTGCCGCTGCCTCTGCCTCTGGAGCAGCAGGTGGCCACTGGACCTCTGGTGGTCCGCCTCCACTGCCTCCTCCTTATCCCCTCTCCTCCTCCTCCTCCGCTTCCGTTGGCCGGGCGTCGAGTGGGCGGTGTGTGTGTGTGTGTGGGTGTAGATTGGGTGGTTTTTGTGGCGAAAAGGCGTCGATTGTTTATAGGTTGGGCATTGAGTTGCGGTTTAAACGTATACGTCAGCGTGTTCAATAAACTGCAAGTGTAGTTGTATTTCAAAGGGTTACTACTTATTGTGCTAGATGTTGTACAAATATTTACAAAAAAAAAAACTAATGTAACTAAAAACACATGGGTTTGTGACTTTGATTGAGAAGTTCAGTTCAATTTGGATTTTTCGACTTTTCTTTCACTCCCACCTCTCCTTGGCCACTCTCTCATTCTCGTCCTTTTCGTAGATTCGCTAACTAACTGCACTTGTCAGCTGAGCCAAGCCAATTGGACAGCGATTTTAGCGACTGGCAACAGCGCCAAACAGAGCGCGCGCGCATTAACAGACTTTTGTTGTTGTCTTTTGGGTTATATGGTTATATAGAAATGAGGTGTACGACTTGGATTTCCGATTCATTTGTTGTTTTGCACTATTTTCTTTCACAAACAGACACCACTCGCACACACACACTCACACAAACACACACATGTCAAACGCAACATGTTTGAGCAAAATGTCAAATGAGCGCCAAGCGCAGAAAGGTGCAAGGCGAAAAGAGAGAAAGGAGCGGAGGAGAGATGCGTAAGTCAAGGTTGGCACAACAACAAAACAGGAGACTGCAGCAAAAAACTAAACTCCTCTCCTTTTTCCACCAAATACAAACATACGCACAAGTACAACAGTATGCACTCGACAAAAAGAAAAGAAAAAACAACACGCACTCTTTTCTTTTTACGCCAATTTCCCCCTAATTCACAATAAACAAGTGAAAATGGGAAATGTACGTCGATGTATGTATGTGTCTGGCTGCTTCACCGAATTTTCATTATTGCAGCACTAGCAGCGACAACAACAACAACAACAAAAACTCTCTCCTCTCTCCATTGCATTTCTCCTTCATTTCAGGGCTGTTTCAAGCGCAAACATACTCTCTTTTTTCACACGCGAATTTATAGCGTATATAAAAAATTGAAGAAAAAGTAACGTAGCTGTAATACAAAAAAAAAAAAGAAAGAGACGAGACCAACGAAAAGAAATTTCCACAGTCAGAACAGAAACAATGCAGTGCGTTTGTATGTGTGGGTGCGTGTGCCCGTTGGTGCGAGTGTGTGCTCGAACTGGCGTTTGTGTGTCTGTGCGTTCTCAGAAATGCGACTGGCGATACTCACAATTATATTTAACTGCAGCATATTGCTGCTCTTGTTATTTCGGTCTCAAACACTATAATTTGGTTAATTTAACAATCTCGGTTTGTGTGAAATGAAATTTCCACAGACAAAAAAAATGCAAGCATATACAGTGTTAACAACGCACCGCGAACGCTCCAATCCACGGCAACGAAGAAGTGCAATCGGACCTGCCTATCGATTGTTATCGATAGGCGTTGACTCTAATTATTTTTAGCAAATGGAAAGCTGGTCGAAGAATTTACAGAATTTTTAAGACGGGTGTGTGTAGAGAAAGCCAATATTAAATCATAATTAAGTTGTAAGTCGCAGCCTGGTGGCTTTCAAGTAAAAGTGGTTTTGTATCGATAGTTAAATTTTTTTTGGGAGGCACCAAGGGCAAAATAAGACTTAATTTTAATTTATAAAATAGTAGTACTCATAAAAAAAAGGCTTCTTAAAATAAAAACTCAAACCGAATAAAACCTAAAAAATATCGATAAATTTTTAAAACATCGATAACTCATTTTTAATATTTCTTAATTTATTTCAAGTCCCGCTTAATTTAAACATTAAGCGTTATCCATATCGATGGCTTACAAGTTATTTATTATGTTAAAGGTATATTTACAGTTTCAACTTAATCGACATCAACGGGAATAAAAACTACAAACCTGTTAAAAAGGCCCCTACTTCAGAGTTTAGTGGCCTTTTCACAGGAATACTCCTAAAACTGAGCACAGGGACTATGTAAACACGTAAATACACGAACTAGTTGGCTCTAATCTAGACTTAGGGATTAGAAGGTATGCTGGAGCTGCGTGCTATTCACCTCAGTGCTCTGAAACTGTCCAGTTTCCGCCTCAAAGAGCACCTGCTGGATGCGAAGCTTGGCCACGGACCGGGAATAGGAGTCCGTGATGGTGCGCAGCTGGGAGGCGATGCTCTGGCCGAAGATCATAAGCTCATCCTCGCCGGCGGAGTCGAGACCCTGGTTGTACTTCGGTTTTCGCTGAGCAGGTGTCGCCGGGAGCTGCTGTGAATGACCCTGCTGATGATGATGATGCTGCTGGTGCTGCTGGTCCACCAAGCAGAGCGAGGAATCATCAATGATTAGCTCGGCCTTGCCGCCGCGAGCACTTTCCGTTGCCACGGAAATGATGCAGCTGCTCCCCGCAGGTTTGCCATGGTCCGGAGCACACTCCTCCGCCTCGCCTTCCGCCTCCTCGTCCTCCTCCTCCAGCGCATCCTCGCTCATTGTGATATCTGCGGCGGCAGTGAAGAGCAGTTTGCTCGAGGGCGCCAGCGACTCCTCCGTTTTGACCGGCGTTGGGGGGGCACTGGCGTGCTTGTTCTTCGCCTGCGGGTGAATAACAAGCTTATAATAAACAGTAATAACCAAAACACACTACCAAATCCTCACCCTTTTGCAGTGGGAGAGCGAAACGGAGCGCAGGAAGGAGTCGGCCAGCTTGAACCAAAACAACTTGGGCTCATAGCTCCTGCCCAGCTCCTTTTCGCGCATCCAGATGCGCAGCTCCTTGGAGTAGACGGTGCGGACGCTCTTGATCTTCAGCTTGATGTCCACCACGGTCAGTTGGGGGATCTTCAGGGACCGGATTATCGCCTGATAGGCTTCCTCCCGGGACGACCGATTCTTGTACGAGTCCATCATCGAGTTGTAGAGGCACGGCTGGCGGCGGTACGCCTCCAGGAACTCCGTGATCGGGATCTTGGTGTCGCTCAGTTTCGACATGGCCTATTGGGGGGGGCCGTTTGGGGCCTATCCTGTCCTATAAACAACAATTTTTTTTGTTTACACCGTTTAGTGAGGACGTTTTTTGTTTGTGCCCAACTTTTGGTGGATGTTTTTTCTCGTGATATATCGTTTCCAGTTTAAAAGAAACGTCACATTTAGAAAATAAATCATATGTCTACTGTATTTTTAACATTTCAGTTTTTTGTAAAATATTTGTTTTGTAGTATTTTTTTAAATAGATTTTTTGCACTTCAAAATTAATTATTATTGATATACAAATGTTTTAGTTTTTTTTACTAAGAATAATTCAAATATACAAAATTAAAAAAAATTAATTTAAAAATAATTTAAGAAAGTCAAAATAAAAAATGTAATTTTTTAAAATAAGCCTATAGCCGTGTAGGTTTTTTGCAGAGAACTCATTTCACCCCAAATAAAATAGGCCGATAGTATCGTCAGCGGTGCCATCACTATGTCAGTGTGACCGCAGGCGCAGTATGACCCTGCCGCACTGGTGACCCAATCCTCTCCCGCTCAGTGCGTTCCGCGCAAAACGCCATCGCTCGCCACCACCACGTGGAGCCTTGCCTTTCTCCCGTTCTGTTCCGTTCAGTCGTCTCTTTTTCTACCGAAAACGGTAACAGCAGCAGGCACTTTTCAGCAGCTGCTCCGTGCGTGCGTGTGTGTGTGCGATCCGAACCGATCTGTTCCGTTACGTTCCGTTACCGCTGGCCGTTGCCCGTCGCCGTACCGTTACCGTTATCCTCCGCGAGCCTCAGACTGCAGGATAACCGCAACTCCTTCGCGCTCCACTCGCTTGTCCCCAACTATTAGCCAAGTCCACGCCAAGGTGAGTAATTGCACAGTGTCATCGTCATCGCCATCTCGCCGTGGAAAATTCAATAATGTGCGCAGCGCAACACACATGCAATTTCCCGTTTCTGCGACTGCTGACTGTGTCTGTGTGTTGGTGTTGGTGTGTGTGTGTGTTCGGTGTGTGCGTGTTGTAACATCAGCCAGGTGTGCTTGGTGCGCGAGGGAGAGGGGGCGATGGCAGATCGTGCGATGCCAATGCCTCTTTCCGCCCATTTCTGGAGTTTCCCGCTGCCTTGGGTCGACTCCTTTGTGACCAGGGTGTCCCAGTGATTCATCCATTCATTCAGACATCCCGGCCAGAGGAAGAAGAGGAAGAAGTGTGCCCCTCGGCAACAGAGAGGAACAGAGCAAGAGAGAGGGAGTGCGTGTGTGTGAGTTGGCGAGGGGGAAGGGGAAGAGGAGGCAGAGAGCGGCACAGTGGAAATTTTTGAATTTTGTGCTGACGCTGTCTAATTTTAAAATTGAGTTCAGATTTTTTGTTGAAACAGTTGGCTACACGCGATCTACGCGTATGCAAGTGTGTGTGTGTGGGAGGGAGAGAAAGAGGGAGTTTGAAATCCAAATCCAGTGGCCTTGAACGTGATCCTGGCCCTCTCTCTCGCTCTCTCAAACAGTGCTGCCCATCGAAATAAGGGCAACAAAGGGCTCGGGAGAGTGCTGCCAAATAACGCAATTCTGCGAGTCTAGGAAATTTACCTTGAATTTATGTTTGTGTTCAAGAAATACGATAATTTTTAAATTCATTCAATAACTTATGAGGGAAAACAGTGAACAAATAACGGAACTTTGTGCACTGGCAAATTTTACATATGCAAAGCTTACAATTTCCAATCGATTTCTATCAGTTGCATATGAATATTTAAAGAGTTGATAAAGTTTGAAGGGCAAATTTGTCGAATTAGTGAATTCCTTGGCCTTAGTATCACTAAAACCGCGAAGAGAATAGTAGTTATTTCTTGAAAAGGTCTGTAACTTCTGTGTACAAAACGTTTAAAATTATAACAGGCATAACATATGTTTTCAATGCTTTAGATAAATAATACAAATATGTTTTTGGTTCTTATTACCACAACAGTTTTGATGGGCAATACTCAATCATTCTAGACTTCAAGTTCTTTTGTTTTAATCTCTAAAAGTTAATCGACAGCAAAAAGAAAAAAGAAAGAAAAACTTATAGAACGTGTCTGGCTTTCGTAGATAAGGAACCACAACATTACCTGGAACCTGTTCCGGTTTTTTGACCTTGTAGAACATTTCTATTCCCCCTTTTCCCTGCATTTTTCAATTTTTTAAGTGAAATTCTTTTTTTTTTAAGTTGTAACCCCTGCTTCAGTTTTGTAGCAAGCCAAGGCTGGGATTTCCATAGTTACCAAATGCTGTCATAACGCACACCGATTGAATAACACACAATATCGAACCTTTCTGGCACAGACAGATTGAAATAAACTTCTGAAAAGAAAACACAAAATACCAGTATAGTAATTAAATCCCGATTTGATCCACTTTCAGCCGAAAGAATGTCATCCGCCGCAAAGAAGCGCGACGCGCAGAAAAAGAAGGATGCACGCAACAAGAAGATCCAACAGATACCCTCCACTAAGAAGGCCAATGGCGCTCCGGAACGCGAACTGACCGAGGAGGAGAAGCTGTGCGCCAAGCTGGAGGAGGAGGCCCGGATCAGTGCGGAGGCCCGATCCTGCACCGGATCGCTGGCTGTGCATCCGCGATCCCGCGACGTCAAGATCGCCAACTTTTCGATCACGTTCTTTGGCTCCGAGCTGCTGCAGGACACCATGCTGGAGTTGAATTGCGGTCGTCGCTACGGTCTGATCGGCCTCAACGGATGCGGCAAATCCTCGCTGCTGGCGTGCCTCGGCGGTCGGGAGGTGCCCATACCGCCGCACATCGACATCTTCCATTTGACGCGCGAAATTCCGGCCAGCTCGAAGAGTGCGCTGCAGTGCGTCATGGAGGTGGACGAGGAGCGCATTAAGCTGGAGAAACTGGCCGAAGAGCTGGCCATGAGCGAGGAGGACGATGCCCAGGAGCAGCTGATCGACATCTACGAGCGACTGGACGATATGTCCGCCGATCTGGCGGAGGTCAAGGCGGCCCGCATCCTTCACGGTCTCGGCTTCGACAAGGCCATGCAACAGAAACAGGCCAAGGACTTTTCAGGTGCGTGATTCCCACTTTGTTGTAAGGAAACACAGTTTAAACTAATCCTTGTGCCCTCCAGGTGGTTGGCGTATGCGAATCGCCCTTGCCCGCGCTCTGTTTGTGAAGCCCCATCTGCTGCTGCTCGACGAGCCGACGAATCACTTGGATCTGGACGCCTGTGTGTGGCTGGAGGAGGAGCTGAAGGAATACAAACGCATCCTGGTGCTCATCTCGCACTCGCAGGATTTCCTCAACGGCGTCTGCACGAACATTGTCCACCTGACGAGCAAGCGGCTCAAGTACTACACGGGTAACTACGAGGCCTTTGTGCGCACACGCATGGAACTGCTGGAGAACCAGATGAAGCAGTACAACTGGGAGCAGGACCAGATATCGCACATGAAGAACTACATTGCCCGCTTCGGTCACGGTTCCGCCAAGCTGGCGCGGCAGGCGCAGTCCAAGGAGAAGACGCTGGCCAAGATGGTCGCCCAGGGTCTGACCGAGAAGGTGTCCGATGATAAGGTGCTCAACTTCTACTTCCCGTCGTGCGGCAAGGTGCCGCCACCAGTGATCATGGTGCAGGTTGGTAGATCCCCAAACAGTTCAACCGCAAGTGATTACTAACTCATTGCATTTGCTTGCCGCAGAATGTTAATTTCCGATACAACGATGAGACACCTTGGATCTACAAGAATCTGGAGTTCGGCATCGATCTGGACACACGTCTCGCCCTGGTGGGACCCAACGGAGCCGGCAAGTCCACGCTGCTGAAGCTGCTCTACGGTGATCTGGTGCCCACCTCCGGCATGATCCGCAAGAACTCACATCTGCGTATCGCTCGCTACCACCAGCATCTGCACGAGTTGCTCGATCTGGACGCCAGCCCGCTGGAGTACATGATGCGTGCCTTCCCCGACGTCAAGGAGAAGGAGGAGATGCGAAAGATCATCGGTCGCTACGGTCTCACAGGTCGCCAGCAAGTCTGTCCGATCCGTCAGCTCTCCGATGGCCAGCGGTGTCGCGTGGTCTTCGCCTGGCTGGCCTGGCAGGTGCCGCACCTTCTGCTGCTTGACGAACCTACCAATCACTTGGACATGGAGACCATCGATGCGCTCGCCGATGCGATCAACGATTTCGATGGCGGCATGGTGCTAGTTAGTCACGATTTCCGTCTGATCAATCAGGTAATTGTGGAGTAAAATGCTTGAAATTCATTTAAATCTATATCGTTTGGTTTGTGCATTCGTTTCCAGGTGGCCGAGGAGATTTGGGTGTGCGAGAAGGAGACGGTGACCAAGTGGAAGGGCGGCATTCTGGACTATAAGGATCATCTGAAGAACAAGATCACGTCCGAGAACGAGAAGAAGGCCAAGGCGGGAAAGTAGATGCTATTCGGTAGATACGCAATATCTAGTGGATAGAGATGCCAACTCCCACACACCCGCACACACACACACACACAGTCGCGCACCCACACACCCCACCACCCACAAGGACATTGAGGCCACAATCCTTTCTCTTCAATAGGCGGCGGGTGATGTCCGGATATTGGGCTGCCCGCTCGCTCGTTATTCATTCTGTGCGAAATTAGTCTTGAGTTTACACTACGCTATAGTCAAGTCATGTAAACAGCAATTCGATCGATCGGCAAACCACTACTGTCAACAATAAACCCAATCCAACCAACCAACAATCATGCAAACACACACCACAACCACATCCGTTGAGAGCTCAACCACTCAACAAGAATACACAAATTTTAGCTGAATTTTTTTCTTTTTATGTGTCGAATTAAACTAAATAAAAATTATAAATATATATAAATATAAAGTGGACAACAACAACAAGAACAACCAGGAACTACAACTTATAAATACAACCAACCAACTACAAAACAGCTTGTGATCTTGCGCTTATATAATTTCGTTTAATTCTTCGCTAGGTTTCATATAAACATATATATAAAAATATATTTTATTTTTTTGTAATTTATTTACGCCTTAACTATATATTTACATATTAAACAATTTAAAAAAAAAACTACAATAACAAAAGTATGTAATTAAAGATCTGATTAAGCGAGTCGAACCAAAATGTGTGAGAAACAAACGATGTTAAACTGCCCTCCCAAAACCGAACCGTGATTCTATCGCTCGCGGATTCGACAAAGACAGCGTGTGCTTAGCGATTCAATATTCGATTTAAATTAAATGAAACAAACAAATAAGAAACAAAACAAAAAACAACAGGCATTAAAAGGATTAATGGGTATTACATGAAACGTACATACATATACATATATGAAAATTTACAAATTACATAAACAAAAGAAAAGATATTATAGGTTATTTAACAAATTGGAATTGTAAAAATCCAGCGAAAAACAAAACGTTTTGTATGCAAAAAGAAAAAACACGAAACATATATATACAATGCGATATAGAAACCTAAACAATTTGATGCTGAATATCAGTTTTGGCAGCCGAAATGTGTTGTATTAATTAGCTAACTTAATTGAGAAATTGCTAAGATAAAAACAGAAGTTGCTTTGACAAGGTAAAATAAACAAATTAAATGACCAAAATAATGCTACTTTTTTAGTGAAACTTTAAAAAGTCGGAAGAAAAGAAACATTTGGGGATTTAGGCATTTTAAAAAAGGTTTTGGTAAATCAATTTGCTTTGAATTTATAGTTTTAACTTAAACTAGGCTACCAGAATATTATTTTCAGCATTCTTCCTCCAAAACAATATCAGTTTTGGCTGAAAAATCAACCATAAAACACTCTTTATAGTCATCTCAATCTCCATTCGCATTCCTTTATTTATTGTACAAATCTCAAATTTGCTTGCTTCAATGTTATTACATTTCATTGCGCTTCGCACCGTCTCCTTATTGCTGCATTCACCTGGTCTTTCGTTTGTTAATGTTTCTTTTTTTGTTTTTATGCGTGTAGGCACGTTCAAAGGTTAGTTGGTAGACTTGGTTACACTTAAGCGATAGTGCTCAACATGTGTGTGTGTTTTCTCAGTGGTAATGACCCAGTAGTATATAATGTACAGTAAGTTCGTTAGTCTATATAATCTAGTAGCTCCTGGACAGTTCGCCGTGCATGACCGTGAGCAGCTGCCTCTCCACGCCGCTCAGCGCTCCGAATTCGGCTCCAAAGTCGCGAAGCAGATGCTTGAGATCGCACATCTTGCGCTCCACCCAGGCACACGTAATCTCGGCCAGCGCGTACTGCTGCTGCTCGGGCACAAATGCACCCGGACGCTCCACCGAGCCGCCATCGTCCGCCGCGCTGGCAGTCGCCTCGAGCTGGGCCAGTTGGTAGTAGTACTCGATCAGCTTGATGTGGGCAGGTGACTGGCGTGCGGGCGGCAGATTTAAGTGGACCAGGAGCAGCAGACGCAGTACCTCCACGCGTCGCAATAGCTCCCCGTACATGCGAGCACCGCGTCGCTCGTACACATTGTCCACAATGTCGTCGTAGTGCTGCAGGGCACTGCGGAAATCGCCGCGCTGGCCGCACGTTTCGGCGCTGATCTCCAGGTCGTGGATCTGATGTGTGGGCGAGGCGAAGCTGCTGGTGCTGTCCAGCTGGCGCTGCAGCTGCTTTAGCTCCCGGAGAATGGCCGCCTTGAAGACGCAACCGTCCACCGCACGTTCGGCGGCACGGTGATAGCAGTGGAGCGCTCCCTCGCGGAAGCCCGAGTGGCGGGTGCGCAGGTGCAGCTGCCCGGCTTCGTTGTGGGCCGCCAGGAAGGATCTGGCCGCACGCAGGTAGGCCTCCGCCTCACGCTGCGGCGCGCCGCCGTAGGACTCGCACTTGGCATAGCCGATGTGGCACATGGCCGCGTACTGCTGGATGCCCGACTCCTCGAAGCTGTAGGCCAGTCGCTGGAAGTCCGCCTGCACATCGACCACGCTGGGCGCAAAGCGTCTGGGGGGGTGGAGATGAAATGTGGAATCATCTACGTATATATATATATATATAACCAAATATACTAACTTAAAGAAGCCGGCCCGCTCGAACTTCTTGATCTTGCTGGAGGCCCGAAGATATTGCTCGATCAGGTTTTTGGGGTACTGCTCCAGTTGCTGGTGCTCCGCACCCGGATTGCCGCTGGAGGATCCGCCGCCGACCAAGCTGCCGCCGCGCAGTTTGTCCATGCTACAGCATGCGGGGTGGTTTGCCGGATCTCGTCAATAGTGCATTATTTTCGGCTATTTTATATTTTGTATTATTGTTATTTGTGTTTTTTTTTGTGAATTCGTCATGGGCGGTGTGACCATACGAAAAAATACCGCCGCGGAAAATACTAGTTGCAAATAGGTATTTAATGCACATTCACACTACATTCAAAATGCATTATGAAAACAGCTGATTTTGGTTTTGATTTCTTTGTATGCAATTATTAACTTTAGAGTAACACCGATACATTAATAAATTTAATTTCTGGTGTAAATTGTTTAAATTTAAAAGTGCATAGAAAGAGACAGAGTGCACCCTGTGGATGTGGACCAGTGGAAACATACTTATATCTCAAAAAGCAGTATTTTTCGGTATTTATTTTTGGTATTTCCTAAAGGTCACGCTGCGGTCATACCAGATACAAAAAGAATTTTTTGCTGCGCTTTTTCGCATTTAATTGGATAAAAACAAACCGAACCGCCAAGGGATCCGCCAAATAAACAGTGAAAAGCCGACAGACACAAAATGGCAATTGCCGAGCACGACAACGTCTTCATCTTTGTGCCAAATTTGATTGGTGAGTGTTGTGTTTGCGTTTGCGGCAAGGTAAACAAATCGCGCGATCGATTTATGCGGCGCAGTTAGTTAGTGTCCCCTAATTGGATTTGGCTGCGTGGGGGATGTTTGGCAACCTGTGAAATGCAGGGCGCAAGTTCACCGATAAGGGGAAGCCTCCGCCGCCCCATTGATTCACCCCGCCTCCACGCCCACCACCCATACCCCCTGCGGGTGGAACATATGGACTTCGTCACTCACATTTTGACTCTTTTCCAGGCTATGCCCGCATCGTTCTGGCCCTGATCGCGTTCTGGTTCATGTCCACCAACTATGTGATCTCCGGCTGGTGTTATATAACCTCCGCCCTGCTGGACGCCGTCGATGGACACGCCGCCCGGGCCTTCAACCAAAGTGAGCACACCACACACGATCGCGATATCGTGGATCCCTCCCCCCCTGAAATCTAGAATCTAAATTAGCCGTAGCTATAGCTATAGCTGTATCTGTATCTGTATCTGATTTGTGCGCGCACTTTGGTCGCAACGCATTGCAAACCCCTGTCTCCAAAGTGGTTATCTTCCATACGATATTTCGCTATGGAAAACACGCCCCAAAGAACCCTCGATATGGTCACGGCTGGATAGCCAATCGATGGATGACGTGGGACCATAAGTTATGCGCACATATTGCCCTGGAACCACAGAAAACAGTTGAAAGACCGTTTATAATGCTCTTATATTCAAGAATATGAAGATCCTATGAAGTATTTATGATATAGGAAGCTCATATCAAAAATATCCCATAAAATTTACATAGTGCAAGTCATTGTAAGAAAGCACAGACTTAGTCATAAGAAAAAACTTGCTAAAAACTTGGCTCATTATCAAAAGTAAGGATTAGATTTGCATCTTAGATGCCACAGTATAGATTCCTTTTGAATTCTAAGTAACCAATAACCATATGTAACTAAATATTGACTCATTACTAAATATAATTCTCCTCTCTGCTGCAGGTACTCGCTTTGGGGCCATGCTGGACCAGTTGACCGACCGCTGCGGCACCACCGGCCTGCTGGTCACCCTGGCCTACTTCTATCCCCGGTACATGTTCTGGTTCCAGCTGTCCATCGCCATCGACGTGGCCTGTCACTGGCTCTTCATGCAGACGTAAGTTGGCCTTCGGTTATTCAGGTCTCCAAACTAATGCTTTTTATCCCATCAGGAGCGTTGTGGTTGGTCGCAGCTCGCACAAGGTGAATGAGAACTTCATTATGCGCCTGTACTACCAGAAGGACATTCTCACCTTCATGTGCTGCGTCAACGAGCTGTTCTACGTGTGCTTGTACCTCTTGCATTTCACCTACGGCCCGCTGAGTGAGTACCTGCATCGGTTTAGCCTCTATTACAGTCATTCAACTAATCTAATCGGTGCATTTGCAGTATTCGGTGCCTCGCTCTTCAAGATACTCGCCTTCCTCACGGGTCCCTTTGCCGTGCTCAAGGCCCTGATCTCGGTGATGCATGCCTACGTGGCGGGCATCGATCTGGCCGCCGTGGATGTGCGCGAACGACAGGAGAAGCGTCAGAAGTCGGAGCCGGTGACCGGCAAGAAACTGGAGTAAATTGTGGTTCAGGTCCAGGAGCTTCCAGCGCCCCGGATCTATTCAACAGAAAAGTACTAAAGCGAAACAACTCTCGATTCCAAGCAAAAAAAGAAAAGATGAAAACAAAAACGTTGAAGGCGGAAAGCAGCGATCAGATGAATTAATGGGCATTAGGCAACCAAACTAGGCCGTAGTAGAATTTAAATTATTTTTTAATGCGCTATTGCAAGATTGTTGACTTTATTTCTTATTTTTTAGTTAGACGGGTGGCGAGACCACCCGACAGTTTGTATTTAAATGATTTTTGAATTGAAATTGAAATTCAAGCGATTCGTTCCAGTCGGTAGCTGTTGCATATATATTTATTTTGCCCTTAGTTAAACGTAATTTACAATTTCTGTGACGCTTACACCCAATATATATATATTTTACATACATATATGCAGGCCGATATATGAATGAATGAGTTGAGTGTCCATTTCCAGGATTTAACTCGTGTTCGGCTAGCGACCTTCTCCCAGCAACTCTCTCAATGTAACTAATGTATTTGTAATCGTAAGTTAAAAGAATGTAATTGGAGACCTGCAAGAAATATACGAAAAATGGATGTTAGATGTATTTGAAAGATATATACATATATATACACATATATATATGTGCCAGGCCTGGCAGACGTAGTCAAAATTATCGATGAGAAGTAGGAATAAATATATGTGGTTTTATGTGCTAAATTGTTGTTTCCCTTGCCCTCGTGCTGTTTTCCCAGCAGTTTGAAATTGGCGCCAACTAAATTTATCGTTTCATTTACGGAACCCCTCGTTGGCCGGCCAGCTGTGACGCAGTGCAGCCCTGATTTTTACACAACAACATAAACATTCGATTTGAGGAGCATTTTAACGCCGCTGCCGGAGCTTAGGAACGGGATCTTGGAGACGGGAGATGCTCTGACCTAGCGGACGGATGTGGAGCAGCCAACGCGGGAATCGCCGCCATGAAGATCCTTTCCCGTCTGGGCCGCCTCATGCGGTACACTGTCGCCTATGCGGCCATCACGCACTGCACCTTTGAGTACATCGGCGACTTTGTCCTGGTAAGTCATCTAGGATGGTGTTCCACCAGTGGAACAATGCTTCTTAGCCGGGTGAACATATGTACAAAGGTACTTTAAATATAATAAATAAATTAAATACTTATTGTACCAGAGAAAGTACCTTAGTACATATGATCATATGGTAATTTTTTCGCTTATCAGCTGTGAACCTACTTTGGGTACAATTTATATAAATTTACAAAAAAAAAATAAATTTTTGCCAAAAATCGAAATTTTTAATTTTCGACAATTAATAACTCAGTATTTTTGCCATTAAAATGGAAATAATTGTCCAAATATGAAGTGTCATACCTTCCCGACCTCGTAGTTAAATTATCTATAACTTGGCATTTCAAGTTAAAAATTTTATTTTTTTGAAATTTTGTTCAAAAAATTGTAATGCTACCCCTTACAAAAAAATCGAAAAAATGAAAAATTTTTAAATTTCCTTAATCAGCCGGAAAGTGCACTAATGTTAATTATTAGGTTGTTATCTGCTTAGAACAGTTCGCCGTTTTAATTTCGGACCATTTTTGCAAAATTGGGAGCAAAAAGAAATTATTCGAAAAATCACATTTTTGCCAAAAATCGAAATCCGTATTTTGCGCCAATAAAAAATCAGTATTTTTGCCATTAAAATGAAAATAATTGTCCAAATATGAAGTGTCATACCTTCCCGAACTCGTAGTTAAATTATCTATAACTTGGCATTTCAAGTTAAAAATTTTATTTTTTTGAAATTTTTTTCAAAAAATTGTGATGTTACCCCTTACAAAAAAATCGAAAAAATAAAAAATTTATAAATTTCCTTAATTAGCCGGAAAGTGCACTAATGTTAATAATTAGGTTGTTATCTGCTCAGAACAGTTCGCCGTTTTAATTTCGGACCATTTTTGCAAAATTGGGAGCAAAAACAAATTATTCGAAAAATCACATTTTTGCCAAAAATCGAAATCCTCATTTTGCGCCAATAAAAAAATCAGTATTTTTGCCATTCAAATGGAAATAATTGTCCCAATATGAAGTGTCATACCTTCCCGAACTCGTAATTAAATTATCTATAACTTGGCATTTCAAGTTAAAAATTTTATTTTTTTGAAATTTTTTTCAAAAAATTGTGATGCTACCCCTTACAAAAAAATCGAAAAAATGAAAAAAATTTTAAATTTCCTAAATCAGCCGGAAAGTGCACTTATGTTAATTATTAGGTTGTTATCTGCTCAGAACAGTTCGCCGTTTTAATTTCGGACCATTTTTGCAAAATTGGGAGCAAAAAGAAATTATTCGAAAAATCACATTTTTGCCAAAAATCGAAATCCTCATTTTGCGCCAATAAAAAAATCAGTATTTTTGCCATTCAAATGGAAATAATTGTCCAAATATGAAGTGTCATACCTTCCCGAACTCATAATTAAATTATCTATAACTTGGCATTTCAAGTTAAAAATTTTATTTTTTTGAAATTTTTTTTCAAAAAATTGTGATGCTACCCCTTACAAAAAAATCGAAAAAATGAAAAAATTTTTAAATTTCCTAAATCAGCCGGAAAGTGCACTTATGTTAATTATTAGGTTGTTATCTGCTCAGAACAGTTCGCCGTTTTAATTTCGGACCATTTTTGCAAAATTGGGAGCAAAAAGAAATTATTCGAAAAATCACATTTTTGCCAAAAATCGAAATCCTCATTTTGCGCCAATAAAATCAGTATTTTTGCCATTAAAATGGAAATAATTGTCCAAATATGAAGTGTCATACCTTCCCGAACTCGTAGTTAAATTATCTATAACTTGGCATTTCAGGTTAAAAATTTTATTTTTTTGAAATTTTTTTCAAAAAATTGTGATGCTACCCCTTACAAAAAAATCGAAAAAATGAAAAATTTTTAAATTTCCTAAAATAGCCGGGAAGTGCACTAATGTTTATTATTAGGTTGTTATCTGCTCAGAACAGTTCGCCGTTTTAATTTCGGACCATTTTTGCAAAATTGAGAGCAAAAAGAAATTATTCGAAAAATCACATTTTTGCCAAAAATCGAAATCCTTATTTTGCGCCAATAAAATCAGTATTTTTGCCATTCAAATGGAAATAATTGTCCAAATATGAAGTGTCATACCTTCCCGAACTCGTAGTTAAATTATCTATAACTTGGCATTTCAAGTTAAAAATTTTATTTTTTTGAAATTTTTTTTCAAAAAATTGTGATGCTACCCCTTACAAAAAAATCGAAAAAATGAAAAAATTTTTAAATTTCCTAAATCAGCCGGAAAGTGCACTTATGTTAATTATTAGGTTGTTATCTGCTCAGAACAGTTCGCCGTTTTAATTTCGGACCATTTTTGCAAAATTGGGAGCAAAAAGAAATTATTCGAAAAATGACATTTTTGCCAAAAATCGAAATCCTCATTTTGCGCCAATAAAATCAGTATTTTTGCCATTAAAATGGAAATAATTGTCCAAATATGAAGTGTGATACCTTCCCGAACTCGTAGTTAAATTATCTATAACTTGGCATTTCAGGTTAAAAATTTTATTTTTTTGAAATTTTTTTCAAAAAATTGTGATGCTACCCCTTACAAAAAAATCGAAAAAATTAAAAATTTTTAAATTTCCTAAAATAGCCGGGAAGTGCACTAATGTTTATTATTAGGTTGTTATCTGCTCAGAACAGTTCGCCGTTTTAATTTCGGACCATTTTTGCAAAATTGGGAGCAAAAAGAAATTATTCGAAAAATCACATTTTTGCCAAAAATCGAAATCCTCATTTTGCGCCAATAAAATCAGTATTTTTGCCATTAAAATGGAAATAATTGTCCAAATATGAAGTGTGATACCTTCCCGAACTCGTAGTTAAATTATCTATAACTTGGCATTTCAGGTTAAAAATTTTATTTTTTTGAAATTTTTTTCAAAAAATTGTGATGCTACCCCTTACAAAAAAATCGAAAAAATGAAAAATTTTTAAATTTCCTAAAATAGCCGGGAAGTGCACTAATGTTTATTATTAGGTTGTTATCTGCTCAGAACAGTTCGCCGTTTTAATTTCGGACCATTTTTGCAAAATTGGGAGCAAAAAGAAATTATTCGAAAAATGACATTTTTGCCAAAAATCGAAATCCTCATTTTGCGCCAATAAAATCAGTATTTTTGCCATTAAAATGGAAATAATTGTCCAAATATGAAGTGTGATACCTTCCCGAACTCGTAGTTAAATTATCTATAACTTGGCATTTCAGGTTAAAAATTTTATTTTTTTGAAATTTTTTTCAAAAAATTGTGATGCTACCCCTTACAAAAAAATCGAAAAAATGAAAAATTTTTAAATTTCCTAAAATAGCCGGGAAGTGCACTAATGTTTATTATTAGGTTGTTATCTGCTCAGAACAGTTCGCCGTTTTAATTTCGGACCATTTTTGCAAAATTGGGAGCAAAAAGAAATTTTTCGAAAAATCACATTTTTGCCAAAAATCGAAATCCTCATTTTGCGCCAATAAAAAAATCAGTATTTTTGCCATTCAAATGGAAATAATTGTCCCAATATGAAGTGTCATACCTTCCCGAACTCGTAGTTAAATTATCTATAACTTGGCATTTCAAGTTAAAAATTTTATTTTTTTTGAAATTTTTTTCAAAAAATTGTGATGCTACCCCTTACAAAAAAATCGAAAAAATGAAAAATTTTTAAATTTCCTAAAATAGCCGGGAAGTGCACTAATGTTTATTATTAGGTTGTTATCTGCTCAGAACAGTTCGCCGTTTTAATTTCGGACCATTTTTGCAAAATTGGGAGCAAAAAGAAATTATTCGAAAAATCACATTTTTGCCAAAAATCGAAATCCTCATTTTGCGCCAATAAAATCAGTATTTTTGCCATTAAAATGGAAATAATTGTCCAAATATGAAGTGTGATACCTTCCCGAACTCGTAGTTAAATTATCTATAACTTGGCATTTCAGGTTAAAAATTTTATTTTTTTGAAATTTTTTTCAAAAAATTGTGATGCTACCCCTTACAAAAAAAATCGAAAAAATGAAAAATTTTTAAATTTCCTAAAATAGCCGGGAAGTGCACTAATGTTTATTATTAGGTTGTTATCTGCTCAGAACAGTTCGCCGTTTTAATTTCGGACCATTTTTGCAAAATTGAGAGCAAAAAGAAATTATTCGAAAAATCACATTTTTGCCAAAAATCGAAATCCTTATTTTGCGCCAATAAAATCAGTATTTTTGCCATTCAAATGGAAATAATTGTCCAAATATGAAGTGTCATACCTTCCCGAACTCGTAGTTAAATTATCTATAACTTGGCATTTCAAGTTAAAAATTTTATTTTTTTGAAATTTTTTTTTCAAAAAATTGTGATGCTACCCCTTACAAAAAAAATCGAAAAAATGAAAAAATTTTTAAATTTCCTAAATCAGCCGGAAAGTGCACTTATGTTAATTATTAGGTTGTTATCTGCTCAGAACAGTTCGCCGTTTTAATTTCGGACCATTTTTGCAAAATTGGGAGCAAAAAGAAATTATTCGAAAAATCACATTTTTGCCAAAAATCGAAATCCTCATTTTGCGCCAATAAAATCAGTATTTTTGCCATTAAAATGGAAATAATTGTCCAAATATGAAGTGTGATACCTTCCCGAACTCGTAGTTAAATTATCTATAACTTGGCATTTCAGGTTAAAAATTTTATTTTTTTGAAATTTTTTTCAAAAAATTGTGATTATACCCCTTACAAAAAAATCGAAAAAATGAAAAAAATTTTAAATTTCCTAAATCAGCCGGAAAGTGCACTTATGTTAATTATTAGGTTGTTATCTGCTCAGAACAGTTCGCCGTTTTAATTTCGGACCATTTTTGCAAAATTGGGAGCAAAAAGAAATTATTCGAAAAATCACATTTTTGCCAAAAATCGAAATCCTCATTTTGCGCCAATAAAAAAATCAGTATTTTTGCCATTCAAATGGAAATAATTGTCCCAATATGAAGTGTCATACCTTCCCGAACTCGTAGTTAAATTATCTATAACTTGGCATTTCAAGTTAAAAATTTTATTTTTTTGAAATTTTTTTCAAAAAATTGTGATGCTACCCCTTACAAAAAAATCGAAAAAATGAAAAATTTTTAAATTTCCTAAAATAGCCGGGAAGTGCACTAATGTTTATTATTAGGTTGTTATCTGCTCAGAACAGTTCGCCGTTTTAATTTCGGACCATTTTTGCAAAATTGGGAGCAAAAAGAAATTATTCGAAAAATCACATTTTTGCCAAAAATCGAAATCCTCATTTTGCGCCAATAAAATCAGTATTTTTGCCATTAAAATGGAAATAATTGTCCAAATATGAAGTGTGATACCTTCCCGAACTCGTAGTTAAATTATCTATAACTTGGCATTTCAGGTTAAAAATTTTATTTTTTTGAAATTTTTTTCAAAAAATTGTGATGCTACCCCTTACAAAAAAAATCGAAAAAATGAAAAATTTTTAAATTTCCTAAAATAGCCGGGAAGTGCACTAATGTTTATTATTAGGTTGTTATCTGCTCAGAACAGTTCGCCGTTTTAATTTCGGACCATTTTTGCAAAATTGAGAGCAAAAAGAAATTATTCGAAAAATCACATTTTTGCCAAAAATCGAAATCCTTATTTTGCGCCAATAAAATCAGTATTTTTGCCATTCAAATGGAAATAATTGTCCAAATATGAAGTGTCATACCTTCCCGAACTCGTAGTTAAATTATCTATAACTTGGCATTTCAAGTTAAAAATTTTATTTTTTTGAAATTTTTTTTCAAAAAATTGTGATGCTACCCCTTACAAAAAAATCGAAAAAATGAAAAAATTTTTAAATTTCCTAAATCAGCCGGAAAGTGCACTTATGTTAATTATTAGGTTGTTATCTGCTCAGAACAGTTCGCCGTTTTAATTTCGGACCATTTTTGCAAAATTGGGAGCAAAAAGAAATTATTCGAAAAATCACATTTTTGCCAAAAATCGAAATCCTTATTTTGCGCCAATAAAATCAGTATTTTTGCCATTCAAATGGAAATAATTGTCCAAATATGAAGTGTCATACCTTCCCGAACTCGTAGTTAAATTATCTATAACTTGGCATTTCAAGTTAAAAATTTTATTTTTTTGAAATTTTTTTTCAAAAAATTGTGATGCTACCCCTTACAAAAAAATCGAAAAAATGAAAAAATTTTTAAATTTCCTAAATCAGCCGGAAAGTGCACTTATGTTAATTATTAGGTTGTTATCTGCTCAGAACAGTTCGCCGTTTTAATTTCGGACCATTTTTGCAAAATTGGGAGCAAAAAGAAATTATTCGAAAAATCACATTTTTGCCAAAAATCGAAATCCTCATTTTGCGCCAATAAAATCAGTATTTTTGCCATTAAAATGGAAATAATTGTCCAAATATGAAGTGTGATACCTTCCCGAACTCGTAGTTAAATTATCTATAACTTGGCATTTCAGGTTAAAAATTTTATTTTTTTGAAATTTTTTTCAAAAAATTGTGATTCTACCCCTTACAAAAAAATCGAAAAAATGAAAAAAATTTTAAATTTCCTAAATCAGCCGGAAAGTGCACTTATGTTAATTATTAGGTTGTTATCTGCTCAGAACAGTTCGCCGTTTTAATTTCGGACCATTTGTGCAAAATTGGGAGCAAAAAGAAATTATTCGAAAAATCACATTTTTGCCAAAAATCGAAATCCTCATTTTGCGCCAATAAAAAAATCAGTATTTTTGCCATTCAAATGGAAATAATTGTCCCAATATGAAGTGTCATACCTTCCCGAACTCGTAGTTAAATTATCTATAACTTGGCATTTCAAGTTAAAAATTTTATTTTTTTTGAAATTTTTTTCAAAAAATTGTGATGCTACCCCTTACAAAAAAATCGAAAAAATGAAAAATTTTTAAATTTCCTAAAATAGCCGGGAAGTGCACTAATGTTTATTATTAGGTTGTTATCTGCTCAGAACAGTTCGCCGTTTTAATTTCGGACTATTTTTGCAAAATTGGGAGCAAAAAGAAATTATTCGAAAAATCACATTTTTGCCAAAAATCGAAATCCTCATTTTGCGCCAATAAAATCAGTATTTTTGCCATTAAAATGGAAATAATTGTCCAAATATGAAGTGTCATACCTTCCCGAACTCGTAGTTAAATTATCTATAACTTGGCATTTCAAGTTAAAAATTTTATTTTTTTGAAATTTTTTTCAAAAAATTGTGATGCTACCCCTTACAAAAAAAATCGAAAAAATGAAAAATTTTTAAATTTCCTAAAATAGCCGGGAAGTGCACTAATGTTTATTATTAGGTTGTTATCTGCTCAGAACAGTTCGCCGTTTTAATTTCGGACCATTTTTGCAAAATTGGGAGCAAAAAGAAATTATTCGAAAAATGACATTTTTGCCAAAAATCGAAATCCTCATTTTGCGCCAATAAAATCAGTATTTTTGCCATTAAAATGGAAATAATTGTCCAAATATGAAGTGTGATACCTTCCCGAACTCGTAGTTAAATTATCTATAACTTGGCATTTCAGGTTAAAAATTTTATTTTTTTGAAATTTTTTTCAAAAAATTGTGATGCTACCCCTTACAAAAAAATCGAAAAAATGAAAAATTTTTAAATTTCCTAAAATAGCCGGGAAGTGCACTAATGTTTATTATTAGGTTGTTATCTGCTCAGAACAGTTCGCCGTTTTAATTTCGGACCATTTTTGCAAAATTGAGAGCAAAAAGAAATTATTCGAAAAATCACATTTTTGCCAAAAATCGAAATCCTTATTTTGCGCCAATAAAATCAGTATTTTTGCCATTCAAATGGAAATAATTGTCCAAATATGAAGTGTCATACCTTCCCGAACTCGTAGTTAAATTATCTATAACTTGGCATTTCAAGTTAAAAATTTTATTTTTTGAAATTTTTTTTCAAAAAATTGTGATGCTACCCCTTACAAAAAAAATCGAAAAAATGAAAAAATTTTTAAATTTCCTAAATCAGCCGGAAAGTGCACTTATGTTAATTATTAGGTTGTTATCTGCTCAGAACAGTTCGCCGTTTTAATTTCGGACCATTTTTGCAAAATTGGGAGCAAAAAGAAATTATTCGAAAAATCACATTTTTGCCAAAAATCGAAATCCTCATTTTGCGCCAATAAAATCAGTATTTTTGCCATTAAAATGGAAATAATTGTCCAAATATGAAGTGTGATACCTTCCCGAACTCGTAGTTAAATTATCTATAACTTGGCATTTCAGGTTAAAAATTTTATTTTTTTGAAATTTTTTTCAAAAAATTGTGATGCTACCCCTTACAAAAAAATCGAAAAAATGAAAAAATTTTTAAATTTCCTAAATCAGCCGGAAAGTGCACTTATGTTAATTATTAGGTTGTTATCTGCTCAGAACAGTTCGCCGTTTTAATTTCGGACCATTTTTGCAAAATTGGGAGCAAAAAGAAATTATTCGAAAAATCACATTTTTGCCAAAAATCGAAATCCTTATTTTGCGTCAATAAAATCAGTATTTTTTCCATTAAAATGGAAATAATTGTCCAAATATGAAGTGTCATACCTTCCCGAACTCGTAGTTAAATTATCTATAACTTGGCATTTCAAGTTAAAAATTTTATTTTTTTTGAAATTTTTTTCAAAAAATTGTGATGCTACCCCTTACAAAAAAATCGAAAAAATGAAAAATTTTTAAATTTCCTAAAATAGCCGGGCGGTGCACTAATGTTTATTATTAGGTTGTTATCTGCTCAGAACAGTTCGCCGTTTTAATTTCGGACCATTTTTGCAAAATTGAGAGCAAAAAGAAATTATTCGAAAAATCACATTTTTGCCAAAAATCGAAATCCTTATTTTGCGCCAATAAAATCAGTATTTTTGCCATTCAAATGGAAATAATTGTCCAAATATGAAGTGTCATACCTTCCCGAACTCGTAGTTAAATTATCTATAACTTGGCATTTCAAGTTAAAAATTTTATTTTTTTGAAATTTTTTTTCAAAAAATTGTGATGCTACCCCTTACAAAAAAATCGAAAAAATGAAAAAAATTTTAAATTTCCTAAATCAGCCGGAAAGTGCACTTATGTTAATTATTAGGTTGTTATCTGCTCAGAACAGTTCGCCGTTTTAATTTCGGACCATTTTTGCAAAATTGAGAGCAAAAAGAAATTATTCGAAAAATCACATTTTTGCCAAAAATCGAAATCCCTATTTTGCGCCAATAAAATCAGTATTTTTGCCATTCAAATGAAAATAATTGACCCAATATGAAGTGTCATACCTTCCCGAACTCGAAATTAAATTATCTATAACTTGGCATTTCAAGTTAAAAATTTTATTTTTTTGAAATTTTTTTCAAAAAATTGTGATGCTACCCCTTACAAAAAAATCGAAAAAATGAAAAAATTTTTAAATTTCCTAAATCAGCCGGAAAGTGCACTTATGTTAATTATTAGGTTGTTATCTGCTCAGAACAGTTCGCCGTTTTAATTTCGGACCATTTTTGCAAAATTGGGAGCAAAAAGAAATTATTCGAAAAATCACATTTTTGCCAAAAATCGAAATCCTCATTTTGCGCCAATAAAATCAGTATTTTTGCCATTAAAATGGAAATAATTGTCCAAATATGAAGTGTGATACCTTCCCGAACTCGTAGTTAAATTATCTATAACTTGGCATTTCAGGTTAAAAATTTTATTTTTTTGAAATTTTTTTCAAAAAATTGTGATGCTACCCCTTACAAAAAAATCGAAAAAATGAAAAAATTTTTAAATTTCCTAAATCAGCCGGAAAGTGCACTTATGTTAATTATTAGGTTGTTATCTGCTCAGAACAGTTCGCCGTTTTAATTTCGGACCATTTTTGCAAAATTGGGAGCAAAAAGAAATTATTCGAAAAATCACATTTTTGCCAAAAATCGAAATCCTTATTTTGCGTCAATAAAATCAGTATTTTTTCCATTAAAATGGAAATAATTGTCCAAATATGAAGTGTCATACCTTCCCGAACTCGTAGTTAAATTATCTATAACTTGGCATTTCAAGTTAAAAATTTTATTTTTTTTGAAATTTTTTTCAAAAAATTGTGATGCTACCCCTTACAAAAAAATCGAAAAAATGAAAAATTTTTAAATTTCCTAAAATAGCCGGGCGGTGCACTAATGTTTATTATTAGGTTGTTATCTGCTCAGAACAGTTCGCCGTTTTAATTTCGGACCATTTTTGCAAAATTGAGAGCAAAAAGAAATTATTCGAAAAATCACATTTTTGCCAAAAATCGAAATCCTTATTTTGCGCCAATAAAATCAGTATTTTTGCCATTCAAATGGAAATAATTGTCCAAATATGAAGTGTCATACCTTCCCGAACTCGTAGTTAAATTATCTATAACTTGGCATTTCAAGTTAAAAATTTTATTTTTTTGAAATTTTTTTTCAAAAAATTGTGATGCTACCCCTTACAAAAAAATCGAAAAAATGAAAAAAATTTTAAATTTCCTAAATCAGCCGGAAAGTGCACTTATGTTAATTATTAGGTTGTTATCTGCTCAGAACAGTTCGCCGTTTTAATTTCGGACCATTTTTGCAAAATTGAGAGCAAAAAGAAATTATTCGAAAAATCACATTTTTGCCAAAAATCGAAATCCCTATTTTGCGCCAATAAAATCAGTATTTTTGCCATTCAAATGAAAATAATTGTCCCAATATGAAGTGTCATACCTTCCCGAACTCGAAATTAAATTATCTATAACTTGGCATTTCAAGTTAAAAATTTTATTTTTTTGAAATTTTTTTCAAAAAATTGTGATGCTACCCCTTACAAAAAAATCGAAAAAATGAAAAAATTTTTAAATTTCCTAAATCAGCCGGAAAGTGCACTTATGTTAATTATTAGGTTGTTATCTGCTCAGAACACTTCGCCGTTTTAATTTCGGACCTTTTTGGCAAAATTGGGAGCAAAAAGAAATTATTCGAAAAATCACATTTTTGCCAAAAATCGAAATCCTCATTTTGCGCCAATAAAAAAATCAGTATTTTTGCCATTCAAATGGAAATAATTGTCCCAATGTGAAGTGTCATACCTTCCCGAACTCGTAATTAAATTATCTATAACTTGGCATTTCAAGTTAAAAATTTTATTTTTTTGAAATTTTTTTCAAAAAATTGTGATGCTACCCCTTACAAAAAAATCGAAAAAATGAAAAAATTTTTTAAATTTCCTAAATCAGCCGGAAAGTGCACTTATGTTAATTATTAGGTTGTTATCTGCTCAGAACAGTTCGCCGTTTTAATTTCGGACCATTTTTGCAAAATTGGGAGCAAAAAGAAATTATTCGAAAAATCACATTTTTGCCAAAAATCGAAATCCTTATTTTGCGTCAATAAAATCAGTATTTTTTCCATTATAATGGAAATAATTGTCCAAATATGAAGTGTCATACCTTCCCGAACTCGTAGTTAAATTATCTATAACTTGGCATTTCAAGTTAAAAATTTTATTTTTTTTGAAATTTTTTTCAAAAAATTGTGATGCTACCCTTTACAAAAAAATCGAAAAAATGAAAAAATTTTTAAATTTCCTAAATCAGCCGGAAAGTGCACTTATGTTAATTATTAGGTTGTTATCTGCTCAGAACAGTTCGCCGTTTTAATTTCGGACCATTTTTGCAAAATTGGGAGCAAAAAGAAATTATTCGAAAAATGACATTTTTGCCAAAAATCGAAATCCTTATTTTGCGCCAATAAAATCAGTATTTTTTCCATTAAAATGAAAATAATTGTCCAAATGTGAAGTGTCATACCTTCCCGAACTCGTAGTTAAATTATCTATAACTTGGCATTTCAAATTAAAAATTTTTTTTTTTTGAAATTTTTTTCAAAAAATTGTGATGCTACCCTTTACAAAAAAATCGAAAAAATGAAAAAATTTTTAAATTTCCTAAATCAGCCGGAAAGTGCACTTATGTTAATTATTAGGTTGTTATCTGCTCAGAACAGTTCGCCGTTTTAATTTCGGACCATTTTTGCAAAATTGGGAGCAAAAAGAAATTATTCGAAAAATGACATTTTTGCCAAAAATCGAAATCCTCATTTTGCGCCAATAAAATCAGTATTTTTGCCATTAAAATGGAAATAATTGTCCAAATATGAAGTGTCATACCTTCCCGAACTCGTAGTTAAATTATCTATAACTTGGCATTTCAAGTTAAAAATTTTATTTTTTTGAAATTTTTTTCAAAAAATTGTGATGCTACCCCTTACAAAAAAATCGAAAAAATGAAAAATTTTTAAATTTCCTAAAATAGCCGGAAAGTGCACTAATGTTAATTATTAGGTTGTTATCTGCTCAGAACAGTTCGCCGTTTTAATTTTGGATCATTTTTGCAAAAGTTAGATCGAAAACAAATTATACAAAAAATCAAATTTTTGCCAAAAATCGAAATCGTTATTTTTCGACAATAAAGAAATTATAATAAATATTTTTTTTTGGCATACCAGTTATAATAGCTGCAATCTCTTTTCTTTCATACCCACAAACCTAGTAACTTTTCCTCGAAATGTCCATTTTGCAGTGCAAAGGACCCTCCATGGAGCCCACCCTCTACTCGGACAACGTGCTGCTCACCGAGCGCCTGTCGAAGCACTGGCGCACCTATCAGCCGGGCGACATCGTCATCGCCGTGTCGCCCATCAATGCCGGCCAGTTCATCTGCAAGCGGATCGTGGCCGTGTCCGGTGACCAGGTGCTCACCCAGAAGCCGAGCCCCATCGAGGCGGAGTACAGCCGGAGTCAGGACTCAGGCGCCGCCGGCAAGAAGCCCGTGATGATCAAGGACTATGTGCCGCGCGGATACGTTTGGATCGAGGGCGACAACAAGGGCAACAGCTCTGATTCGCGCTACTACGGACCCATTCCGGTGGGACTCATCCGGAGCCGCGTGCTTTGCCGCATCTGGCCGATATCCGAGGCCACCGGGCTGTAGATTGTACTATCCATCCAAATTGGAACCATTTAAATGACCTATTTTGTTGTTTTGTATAGGAAATTGTAGTATATCGATTCACTATTTTATAGATCCATTTCGTATCAGGGTTTCGTCTCATTTGTGCGATTTTTGACCAGATGGATGTCAAATATTTCAACAACTGCCAAAAACATATTTATTCTTACATTTATTTACACTTCCGAAAATGGTCTTCTATTAACTTTTGAAATATTCCCGAAATCATGAAATTATAAACTTTGTAAACTGAAGAACTGGGTTTGCTTACAAAAATTTGTGGATAAAATACGTTAATAAAATATAAAAATACATTCTTGTGATTATGAATCGAAACTATATATTTGTTATCTGTGGATTTATATTTACCTTGCGAAAAGGTGAAGTTATATTATAGCACCGTTCTTCAACATATCATCATTTAATCATTGAAGATTTTATAATTGCCAAGCTAAAAATCGTATTTTTATTTATTTTCAGTTGATAGTCCGCAATTCTGCCCGAAAACTAGTGATTTTCGATTAAAACTTTTTTAAAAAAATATTAAAAAAAAACAAAATTTGACTAAATACATATGTACATTTCTTTAAAAATCCAAAAACTTTCTTACATGTTTAACATTTTGTTTGTACTCTATATATTTTTTATTGTCAGCTCGACAGCAATTCCCGAATTTGGTCAGGTTTTCAAAAAAGACTGATTTGTACTTTTGAATTCTGTATAAAACTTTCTTATTATATATATCTAAAAAAAAACAATTTTATTACAATATATTTCATTAAAAATATTGGCTTTCCTACTAAAAAATAGGATTACCATATTTTGCGCGTTATTTTTGGAGCTTTTAGACTACAAAGATCATTTGTGAAAGGTAGTTTCGGAATAAGAAAAATTGATTTAGGGGTGTGTAATCTTTGTTATACATTTATAAAAAAATAGAACGTTTATTTAACTACATTATGAACATTTCAATATGCACTTGTGCTGCTCCTGGACTGCAGAGAATAGAACTTAATAGAAATTGCACTAGGGATTTGGCCACCGGATCGCCAGGTCTCACGAAGTCTTTGGATCCTCCTGCTCCCGCTCCACGTAATACAGGTTGTACTTCTTCTTGAGCACCTGGTGGACATCGTCGCGACAGGTGATGGTCAGGCCGCGCTTCTCGTAGTCCAGGAATGTGCACACAAACTGCCTGTTCGTCTCGTGCACCTGCGGATGCTGCAGATACTCCGCGATGGGCATCCACTGCAGGCGCGCAATCTCCCGCTCGCATCGCTTAAAGTCCAGATTGAGGGGCCGCAGCGCGATGACCACGTAAAGATCGGAGCAGCCAAAGGTGCCGCCGTGCGCGTGCCGCAGACTGACCACCGAACGGAACTCGGTGCGGATGCCCGTCTCCTCGGCCACCTCGCGAATCGCGGCATCGATGAGATTCTCCCGCGGCTCCACATAGCCGCCGGGCAGCTTCCAGCTGTTGGGTATCATCGCATACCGATCGGACACCACCAGGACCTCGTCCTTCTCGTTGATCACCAGTCCGCCGACGCCCATCAGCGTGTGCGCGAAGTTGGGCAGGTTGCTGGACTCGTCCTCGGGCAGCCAGCGGTACATGGTCACCACACCGGTCCGGGCATGATGGAAGTCGAAGCCGTTCTCCGCCAGCACGGGCACCCAATCGGCCTGCTCCTGGTACACCCGGAACCAGATCGCACGGTTCTTATTCGTCGTCCAAAAGTCCAGCGATTCTGGAAATCAAGATCAAAATGGTGAGTAAGTTGAAATCCATTATATTTTAAATATTTTTTAAATACTAATATTACTTATCCAATATCTAACGAAATATTCCAACCATATAGGAAAAAAACTAAAGAATATATTACCAAATAGTATTAATATGAATATTATTATAAATATCTAACCAATTATTCTTATTAAAAATAGAAATCTACTGTTAATAAATACTAATATTACCTATAAATATCTAATAACTACCGAAATATTCAAATCATATAGGAAAAAAACTAAAGAATATATTACCAAATAATATCTAATGAATATTATTATAAATATCTAACCAATTATTCTTATTAGAAATGAAAATCCGCGATTATAACTTTAAATTGATAAGGTTTCAATTAATTTTTGATACCAATAGTGTTTATAAGTCGATAAGACTAGAAGGCTAAAATAAACTATATTTGTATTATTTTCTAACAAAATAAGCTTACTGTTAAAAATACTACTATTATAAAAGGCTAATAATAAGTAGCTATTTTTATAAAAAATTAAAATCCAAGATTATAACTTTGGATTGATAAGGTTTCAATTAATTTCTGATAGCAATACTGTTTAGAAGTCGATAGATAGAAGGTGAGAAAGTCATTTGTAAGTTATTTGTGCTTATAGAAAGGAGGGAACATCTGGAGTTTACTTTTTAGAAACATTTTTTCCAAACGAGGTATTTAAAAATCTGTTTTTAGAGAGCTTACTTTTTAGTTTGTCTCGGAAGTTGGCTTTGTCCACCTTCTCTTCGCGACCATCAACTGTGACTCCGGCAAAGCGATCCGTAATGCCGCGGAATACATCCGCCGGCGCATCCATAACTTGGGAGCTTTTAGGAGATAATAATAAGATAAGTTATTATAAAAGGCTATTAAAGTTCCATGGAAATAGATACATTTTTAAAATCACTTAAAAATGTCAAAATATGTCTAAATATATGAATTCATATCACTTTTGGGCTATAAATATATTGTTGCATACTTTTAGACACACTTTAAAGCGATTTCGAAAACCCACGTATTTTTATAGCACCCCCTCTATATATAATCTCTCCATAATACTCACGCTATGTATGCTCTTGTGAATTTCAACTGTGGCTGATATAACCGGAGAACAGAGGTTCTGGAGGGCTGGATTCTAAGCGCTACCGTGGATGATGGGCGGTGTGTGGCGGTCCGGAGGAGCGTCCTCCATGAATTGAACGCCGGCAGGTTTGGAACGTTTCTGCGAGCCAGAAGACTTGCGGCCAACATTAAATAATCTCGCAGTGCGACGGTAACGACACGTTGATGACGACGGCTGTCGACCACGTTGGCGTCACTGGCTCGAAACCGGAGATCTCGGTGGCCCCGGAGTGGGCGTGGCGGCGGTTATAACGGCTCAGTGGCTCACTGGCTCAGTATTTCCAGAATTCGAGGCGAAGCCAATCCCCGGGCATGCTGTGTGTGAGTATATGTATAGATATATATATATATATATATATATAGATAGGTGAAAAAGCCGCATGGCTCCAAACATCGATGCAAATCCGATGGAGGTGCAGGCTATAGCCCCACTATCTCGTGTCGGCGCAAGATAAGCGATATGGTCGGTGTTACGTTCGGATTTCTGTTCTTGACATTTCGAATTTGGCGCTAACGTCAGTATCAAATACAGGCAATGGAGATGAGCGGAAACAAATTGCAAACTTATTTTCAAAAAAAAAAAAATAAGAAAAATAATTTAAAAAAAATTTATATATATTAAAAATAAAAGAATAATAATAATAAAGTTCAAAATACATATAATACATTTATAAACATATATTATATTACAAATATTCGAAGTTTTAATAGATATTTAATGTTATTGGTAATAAAACTCTTCTAAATTTTCATTTATACCTTTGATATCGGACATAATTATTAAATCTAAGTAATATTTTCTAAATATAACTAAAAAATTTAGTGGATATAAGTAGAGAAACTAAACTTCATATATAAGATTGGAGCCATTAAGTTCAAAGAGCTTTCAGGAATCGGACCAATAACTCCTTTTGGTAGTGCTCCCCTTAAAGTACATTTTTTGGGACTGGTCATGGAAACTGTTACTTGTCACGGTCACAGTCAGTCACTGTAACGGTCACCACTTGTTGCTCATCTCTGGCGCAACCTTGAGCGACAACCCTAAGGTGCGTGTGGGTGGCGGGTGGTTGGGTGGTGGGCATCGCTTCAATTGTTTCCGCATGGGCTTTGTGTATGTTTATCAGCTGAGTGGAAAGCTGCTGTTATCAACGCGCCAGACAATTTATACGCGCTTTACATAACAAACAACGCCAAACATTGAATTCTCTTGGGTTTTTTGCCCCATCTAGCGTAGGATTGATCTTGGTTGGAACTCACAGAGGAACCCACTGGTTAATGGTGTCGCCGCCGCGCTAATCCGTCCGACTAATCCAGACGACTAATTGAGCGATCCAGCCATGGACTTTGGCACAAAAACAGACGAGTGAGAAACAGCGCGCGATTTCAATTCTCTTCCACTTCCAATAGCACGTTAATTTCCAGGGATGGGAACTCGAGCACAAAAGTCAATCAGCTGACGCGCCAGTGCTGCCAATCTGACCATTTCGTAAAGCCAAAAGCTGGTTTTGGCTTTTTTGTAGCCATCTATTTAAAGTCACTGTTGGAAAATAGTATTCTGAAAATATATATTTTATTCGAATTTTCAAGATATTTAAAAAACTGTTTGCTTTTTTTTTTTTAATTTTTCACTTATAAAAATTTCTTTATAAATTTTAGAAATCTCGCCTTTGAATCGACCAGCCTTTAAATTGAGAAAAAATATTTCTTTTTAGAAAATTCGTCCTTAAATATTGAAATTCTTTTTTGGATAAAATTCTAGATTTTAAGGAAATTCTTTTTTTTAATGCGTACATAAATTTGAATTTTTTTAAAGAAATCTGGTATATTTGTTACAAATTTAAAATGTGGAAATATTTATTACAACCCGTTACAATATTATTTGTCAATATCCTATTGTTCACCATATCTCAGCCAATTTGAAATATTTGTTTATTTAGTTTGGAATTTAAGATCTTGCCCCTGAAAAAGAATTATTCGATTTTAAAATATTTTTCTATCATTTAAAGTTACAAACGCGTTTCGTATTTTCTCTTAAAAAATATTTTGTAGAAAAAAAAACCGACTTATAAACTAGATTTTTAAAGGAAACATTTTAAAGTAGAAGACACAACCCCTTCTTTAAGAAATACTTAACGTTTCTTTTGAACCAATAGTAAAAAACACTTGTAGCTACTGCAATTTATTGGATTTTGTAGATATAATAAATGAAATTGGCCCTCGGATCTTCTAGAGGGAGCATAGAAAAGCTTAAGAACTTAAACTTAGGGATCGATGCACCTCGGATCGGGTGTTCCCCGGCGTGGCTCCTCCCCGCTGGGCCCCATGCCACCCTGCTCCCGCTCCCGCTCCTGATCTCCCTCCTTTCCGAAACCGCAATTGCAGTGGCACTCGCATGCCGGGGACAACCAGCAGTCGGCCAAGGCTTCGCGGGCCGAACAGCGATGCCTGGGATCCGTGTGCAGCATGGGCTTCAGGAAGGCAGCGAACTCCCTGGCCTTCTGGCGCGACCATCCGTATTCTGTCACGAGGACAGTGGCCAGTTTGCGCGTCCTCAAGTTGGTCACATGGCGCAGCTGGCCATTGGAGTTGAAGATTCTCGGCGCATAGTCACCGCACATGATCAGGTAATGGGGAATGGGACCACAGGTCTCGATGATGCTGGCTATGTGGGCCTCGTCCAGGGAGGCCCCGCGATTCTCCCGGGGCAGGAATAGATAGTCGCCGGTGGCCAGCTCCCAGAACAGGCAGGCGGCGCTCCAGATGTCCGCCTTCTCGTCGTAGCCCGAACCGAGGATCACCTCCACGGCACGGTACTCGCGCGTCTGGATGTCGTCGGTGAAGTGGTGATTCAGCCAACAGCCATTGCCCATGTCGGCAATCTTCACATGCACATCACAAGGCTCTGTAGCCGGGTCCAGGTTGATGTTAAACAGATTGTCCTCCTTTCTCGACTTCTGGTACGCTTCATTCTTGGCCTGAAATTCGAATTAAAAAATTAAGTTTACTATGTGTATGGTATTCGTGGGAATGGGAATACTATATGATATTAGCGAATCTTTAAGAAATATGTTTATGAGAAATCATTTCTTAAAAATCCTTTAAAATTCAAATATTCTATAGTTGTGTATCATATTTGTGGGGTGAGGAAGTATCATATCATTTTAACTAATCTATAAATAATCATTTGTGTATGTTTATAGAAAATCACTTCTTAAAAATCCTTTAAAATTTAAATATTTTATAGTTTCATAACATATTTGTGGGGTGAGGAAATATAAATCATATTATTTTAACTAATCTATAAATAATTTGTGTATGTTTATAGGAAATTTTAACTAATCTATAAATAATATTTTATAGTTTTGTATCATATTTGTGGGGCGAGGAAGTATCATATCACTTTAGCTAATCTATAAATATTCAATTGTGTTACAAATCCTTAATTTCCTTGGCCTTTCCTTACCGGATTTGGAATTACTGATCCAGGCTTCTTCTTCTTCCTGGCGCTCCGCTGCCTCCTTCGCTGATAAACGGTTTCCGAATCCGCCTCCCGATCCGATTCCTTGACCTTCTTGAGCACGTAGCGCATAAACTGCTCCGGACTTGCGAGCAAAAGTTGCACAGGATCAAAGCCCTCGTCGTCGGAATTGGGGACCATCATCTCATCCTCATCTGGATCTGGTTCTGCATCTGCATCCTTAACCTCATCCTGATCCGCTCGACGGCGTCCGCGCGATGGCCTCTCGCCACTGGCATCGCCGCTTGAATGGTCGGCGGGCACACAGCCCAACCCTCCGGCCATGGAACGCTTTATCGTCCTCAGATCGCTGCTCTTGAGGATCATCAGACCGTCGAAGGAGAAGGGCATAAAGGGTAGCTTCCCCGTAACGCCCATGGCGGCGTGGATTGGACAGAGTTGTCCGCGTTTCGCCAGGGCCAGAAGGTCATCGACGGCCTCTAGGCGGAGCCAACGGAGGTGAGACTGTAGGAAGGTCATCAGCTTCTTCTCCCGCGCCCGCTTCTTCCTCTTGGCCGTTTTGGTCAGCTTGATGCAATCGGGATTGGTACAGGATTGAGCTTCAGTCCTGCTCAGGCTGCCGCGTGCAGAAGCACGTCTGTGGAGGGATATTCGTGTTATTATGTGTATTATACTATATAGTATAAAAACGTAGTTTAACTCGTAAAACTTTTTGTATAACAAATATACTAAATAATATAGTATCTGAACTCTGTGGTATTAATTTCATTCTAAATATTATAAAGTTTATATTTTGCTATGTAAATTCTATACCAAAAGTTTAATTTTAACACTGTTGACTTTTGTAATACTCATCTTACTAAGATATTTTTGATCTTAAAAACCATAAGTTGTCTTCAAACTCTTTGTATTAAAAATATACTATGTCCAGTATAAAACTATGGTACACAGATAATACTAAATAATATAAACTAGATATTATTAAGTTTATATTTTGCAATAGTAACCATTCTATACCAAAAGTTAAAGATGAACTTTTGACAGTATTGATATAATACTCATCTGAAACTAAATAGTTTAGTTAGATTCTATGATCATTTTTTTCTATTAGATAATAGATAAGTATAATCTATTAATCATTTTTATATGATATTTTTTACATGTTATGTTATGCAGTAAAGATGAATCATTTAAAATAATTAAAAAAAAATTTTTTTTTGTAGGATGACGAATTTCTCAATTTAGAGCTAGCTACTTAGTACATACCCGTGTTTCCTTCCTCTATCCAGTGACTTTATGTAGCCGCAGATCTCCCGGTTGACCTGTGCGCGTACGGCCGCATCGCTGGCCCTCAGCAGCACGTTCTCCGGCTTCAGATCGGTGTGTATTATCTGACACTTGCGGTGCAGATAGTACAGCCCCTCGAGGACCTGGAAGGCAATCTGCCTGATATTGTCCAGCGGCAGCCCGCGGTATTGGGATCTCTGGATGAGCTTAAGCAGATTGTCGCCCAGCACCTCGAAGACCAGGCAGAGATGCGTGCCATGCGGTTCGGTATAGTAAAAGTGATCGATGAACTCGACAATGCGCCGGCGCAGAGGATGCGCCTCGAACTCGTCCACCGCGCACAGCAGACGGATCTCGTCGCGAGCGGTCGCTGTGAAGTGTTCCGCCGACTTGACCACCTTGATGGCGCAGTAGCGCTCCGCGGTGCAATCGAAGCACAGCCAGACGGTGGAGAAGTGGCCATAGCCCAGTTTCTTGATCACATGGTAGTGCAGATCGAGGATGTCGCCGATGGCTACCGGATCCGGTTCGTGTTTGCCCGGCGAGGTATCGCCCGTCGACGACCTGTCCGAGTACCCGGATCCATGCAACGCACCTCGAATCTCGGATGGCTGGAGATCCCTAAGTGAACGATCCCCCGAGGACTCCTCGTCCACGGACTTTCGCGCTTCCGATTGTTTGGTTGAATATATATTCAAGATGGGTATTCGCGATGCTTTCTTTCTCAGAGTCTCCGTTACGGATCTTTGAAGGTCCCTACCCTTACCCAGTATACTGGCCATATTTCACCGGGAACTCCAGCATTCAGGTGAGTTGTAAGTTAACATTAATCTTCGTTGATATTCCTTGGATATGTTTTAGCGTTATAAAATATAAGTATATATATAAATATAGAACGCTGAGTCACGCAACTAGAGTCTCAATACGAAAACAAACTTTTTGCTTCTTTTGTACGTTTAGCTCTTCCAAAAAGGTGTTTGTAGTGGCATCCTGTTGGATAGAAAATGATTTAATATTATAGTATTGGGTATGACACTTAATCGACAGACTACTAAGTAAGGTTAAGTTCGAACTTGAAAATCATTTTTACGAATATAATCTAGGTGGCCATGCCTTTTTTGGAGAATCTTAGGTTAGGTTACAGAAATTTACTTGTTGTTTTCGTGAATTCTTAAGTCTTGGTTTAGTACAAGGCAAAAACGTATATATATTGTAAAGTTATGATCTGGGCTTTGTATTTTGTGCCCTTTGGTTAGTTGTGAAGACAAAATTGGAACTCACATTTGCAATTTCTCCTTGATTCCTTGAGATGTCCTCTGGTTGAGGTCTTCTCGCGTAGATTCGTAAAAAACGTATAAAAATATAGCGAAAGCGCGTTCTTTATATAAGAAGTAGGTGGTTCAAGCCGATTTTTGAATATTTATTTTCGACTCTTTTTTTTCTTCTAAATTTCTGGAGATGTTTTCATGATGCCGACAAAATACTTTCTGATTGAGGTTCAAGCCAGTAAGTTAGAAATGACAGTGACGTTTTTAGCACAGCCCACTTCGATGGAGATAAATATGAAAGGCCTGCTTTGAATACTATAAAAAAATAATAATTGCTTCCAATAACATAAAGTATTTCTACCGTTTTAGTATTACTTAAAAATATTAAGTTGGTTATTAAATTTAAGATTTTTCTTAAAAAAGTTCGTTTCATATCAAAGTATTTTCCTTAGAAAAGTATTATTTTTTCAAGAAAATCATAAATATTATATGATGTGATGAATTGTGATAGTGATATAGGTTACCGTGTACGATATAATATAGAAAATTATACAAATTTATTTATTTATTTGAAATTCGAAAAATCCTTTAGCTATAGTTATAATAGTTATATAACTAAAAAATCCTAAAGTGATAAATTTCCCTAAAATTACAAAACTTTTTTGTACATGGTCCAGTTGCGAGTTTCAGCAATTAAACATAATTCCATTTCTGTGCCCATTTCCGTTCTCTTTTTCTAAATCGAAACAGTTGTGCAATTGAGGGCGAATCCTTTGTGCAGATCCAGTGATTCGGAAAAGGCTATTTAGAGCAACAAAGCGCCGGTAACCAGGAACCAGTTAGCAGTTGCCAGTTTACAGTGCGATTGAAGGGATTATAAAGGATCGCAAGTCTGTTGCAAAATGCACATTGGCGCGAGAGTCAGCATGGGGGATGTGGATGTGGATGTGAATGTCCTTGTTCCACATACTCAGGTGCTTCAGTTGGACAACAATAGCTCCCATTGAGTCGCCCTCGATCCACGAATGTTTGTATTTTGATTGCCGGCTTAGCAATTTTTTGTTCACAATTTCCCTCTTTTTTTTTTTTGGGGGGGAGAAATTCGTGAAAAAAAGTTACCGAAAAAATGAAAAGTTACCCTTCTCCACGCCGAAATAGCCGATATTTGCTCAGTTGTTTAAACAAATTTTCCGCTTAGGGTTGCATGGGCGACCTCCTGTTTGCACACAATGGATTTCCATGCGCTGGCTTAAGTGAAAATGCCATGTCAAATATTTATTAAAAAATCTATGGCTGATTGGGGACATCATCGTATATATATATGGAGTTTCCACCGCCGGCTTATCGAAAACTTCAACTTCGAACTCGATGGAAAATCGGGGTTTTCGAGGTTTTCAGGTTCCCAGGCGCGTTCTTCGTCAACCCTTTTTTTTTGTATTTTCCGCGCACCCGGAAAATTCTTGTTTGTAATTAGGGAGTTTTCCTTATCATTTTCCCGAATGCCCTCGGCATTCGACATTGTTTCTCCGCCAATTAAGCGTAATTTCAAGTGTCCCGTTCGTGTATTTGTCCAACAGAATTTCGAAACTCAAGGCAAAGAAAAGGCATCGTCGCGTTTTGAATTTCACTTTCGTAACTGGTTGGCTTCCTAATGAACTGTTTATATGCAGACAATGGTTGGAAGTTGAAATAAATTAACGTCGATTTCACCGTTTTGCAGTCGGTGGGAGTGCTGCCGTTGGCAGCTGAAAGGATCGGGGTATTTTTTCCCGTGTAAGCTTAACTGAAAGCCAGGTAATGAGCAACGGGTAAGGCAATTTTTTGTGAATTTTCTTCTTTTTTTTTGGAGGAGTGATAAGCGGAAAATTAACTATTATTAAGCCGTTATTACACCCCTTTTTCACTTTTGAAACACGAGGCAGAGGGAGTATTTTAAATATTTTTAAAAATGAAAACCGATTTTTTCAGGTTAGAAAACCGTTGAAAAAGTTGTTAACTTCATATTTACCTCGATATTTAACATATTCATTGAGAATAGGTTATCTTTAATCCTTAAAAAAATGTATTCAATTATTTTTTAAAAACTTAAGTTAAAAATGAAATTTAAATGTATTAAATTATTTTTTAAAAATTAAATTTAAATGTATTTAAATATTTTTTAAAATTAAAAAAAAAATAAAATGTATTAAATTATTTTTTGAATATAAAGTTACAGTTAAAAACTAAATTAAAATGTATTAAATTATTTTTCAATAAATAAGAATCAGACAGCTCAGGTCGTATTACTATCACAGAATGTAAATCATTTCGAAAATATTTTCCAAAGGTAATATGCTGTGCCCACTGAAGTGAAGCTAAATAACTTACAAGTAATAAAAATCCGCTATGGGACAGTAAGTAGATGGCCGCGGGGTTGTTTTCTTAATTAATTTCCCGTGTTTTCCCGCGGGCTTGAAAGGGCCAATGCCCGATTGCCAGCAGCATCCGAGGGGTCGAAGGGTCAGAGGGTCAAACGGGCACCTCCGGATGCTGCGAAAGGGTTACGCGAACGCCCTAATCCAATTACCGCGATTGACCGCGTAGTCGCGCGTAACATTGAAAGTTTTCAAAAAAAAAAAATAGATATATGTTTCAGCTTATAAAGAAAATAAAAGTGGACGGATCATAATTCCAAAAAAAGAACATGATCATTTTAAAAGTTCGTACTGAAAATGGCTGAATTTTTAGGTTAGGTTTTAAAGATTGGTTTTAAAATAATACATAAGAAATATACCTAAAAAATACCTAATGAATATTTATTTTTTAAGAAAATATGTAAATATTTACATGTTTTTAATCGCTATTCTATATATTCTGCGCATAATGTGCTAGGATCAAGTTCCTTTTGATCGATCCTTTGTAAGTATTACAAATTGCTGAACCGTGTTATTAAAAAATCCTTGTTTAAGATCGTTTCGATGCTCATATATATAAATATCCCTAATAAAATGGAACTTTTTAAGAAAATATGTAACTACTTACATGTTTATGATCGCTATTCTATGCTTTTTAATATTCTTCGCATAATGTTTTGGGATCAAGTTCTTTTTAATCGATCCTCGTAGGTCCTGCGTCTCGTCTTTCTTGCGGGAATCACAAACAGATGGAGACGCGCAGACAGCTGTCCTTTGGGTGTTGCCTCCGTCGGAGATTTTTCACTTTTCCATTGTTGCGACGCTTCCTTTTTTGTCAATGTGCAGTTACGTATATTTCGCCGACTTGTCCCCGTTTTTTCCTTAACTTCTTCCCTTCAGTTTTCGAGTCTTCAGTCTCCCGATTTCCTATTCTTTGGATTTGATTTTTTCGCCAGAGTGTGGCATGTGCCGCTCCATTGTGTGCCAATTGGCAGAGCAGCTGCTCCTCTCCTTTTGTTCGTCCCACGGGTCCTTGTCGAAATCCTGCAAAATGCGCCAATTACGTTGTTCATTATCTTTGAACTTGAAAACAGAATGGAAACTAGAACTAGATCACCTCAGCTGTAGGGCTTTGTCAGTTTAGAGCTTCGCATTGACTTTACTGGGATATGAAAAGAACTTCTCTATTGTAACTCCCTGAAAAGAATGCAAAAATAACCTTATATAATATATTATATTATAGGTATTTATGTAAATTTCAAATAGGCACTTATTATTAAAATTAGCTTAGAATGAAACAATGATAAAAATTTATATTATTTTTAAATAATACTTTCTCTTTAAGTATTATAATTTATATCCTAATAATAATTATACAAAAAAGTATCGGAGTCTTCCTAAAAAGTATGCTAAAATCACCATAATTATATAATAGTAAAGGTATTTCTGTAAAACGCAAGCAGTTATTAATATTTAAAAAAATTAATATTTAAAGTTCCTTTCTTAAACAAGTGTAATAATTTGTAGCCTTCAAAGTCGTAAATCTCCTATTATATTTTTAAAATATACTTGCTTCTTAAGTATTATAGTTTATATAAAAAATTAATCCATGACAGATTCTAATAATATACAGTGACACAAAAAAGTATCGTTAAAATCACAGTGGTGATGCAATGAAAATGGAATTATTCTTTGTAACAAATTTTCATTTATACTTGGCTACCAAAGTCCATTAAAAAATCCTGCCTTCAAATAGCGTTTCCATCCTGATCATTGTGATGTTGTGGGAATCTCGTGGGCTGGTTTTCATTTAGAATCACTGGGATCATTCATCAAGCCATTCAGCGACAGGATATGCCGCTCTATATGCAGGATATGACGCTGCATAAAGTGTCCGGCAATCGGCGATCGTTACACAAACCGCATCCTGCGCAGATCCTGCCGAACAAAACGCCATTGTCCCGCCGCTGCTGCTCCAGAAAACGTATCGAATGCGAATCCCGGCCAGGAGGTGCAGCTGTCCGGCGGGAAGTCATCATCATGTCACCGCAAAGGACCTCAAAGTTCGCGCCCATGTCGCGGCCGCTGTAATCCTTTGACTGTCACAAAGCCAAAACAAACAACGCCGGCGGGTCCGCTGAACCGTTGAACCGGCGAGTGACCTCTTCATTACACGGCGACAATCTTGGCGGGTCACCAGAATCAGAATTACAACGGGGCGGTTCAGCGGGTTGGAAAATTATGCAACACGACGCAGGATTAGCTCAGCATATTCCAGGGTCCAGATTTCGATTCCCGATTGCCGTCGATCCTCGCGATTCCCAAGCCAACTGACCCTTGTTTTCATTGCCTTGTGTCGGACAATTGATTATGTGACATACGTTCGGTGTAAACAGCTTTGGTCAGCAGCTTTGCTACCTGAGGGGGGAGAGAAAATAGAGTTGTCAATGGCAATGGACATAAATCACGGCCCTGTCCCGCTGGCCATCTCTCAATGGTCCGTTGATATATGGCCCACATTTACGGGTAATCCATAATAATTACACAGATGTGCCTGTGTTTACACAGCAATCGTTTAGGATAAGCAACAAAAGCTCTGAAACGCTGAAGACTCCCATCAATAGGGTCGATTTTAAATTGTATTCTATTCAATATGATACAGTTGAGTGAGTTTATGGTTAATGCAGAGGCAATAAAATATATAGATTAAATGTATAATTATCTTGGGAAATTCCGAAAATATTCCAATAAAATATATACCTAGATTAAATCTATAATGATCTTGGGAAATTCCGAATATATTTCAATAAAATACATAGATTTAAGGTATAATGATCTTGGTAAATACCAAATATATTACAATAAAATACATAGATTAACTTTATAATGATCTTAGAAAACTCCAAATATATTCAAATAAAATATATAAATGAATTTTATAATGATCTTAGAAAATTCCGAATATATTAAAATAAAATATATATATTAAATGTACAATGATCTTTCAAAGTATCTTGAAAAATATATGATCTTGATCAATTGATCAAAAACTAAAATTTACAAGTACAAGATTTAAAAAACGCCTTTAAAATTAGTAATAAAATGCAATTTTAGACTTTAGCATACCCATCCCTACAAATCGGTTAATTTACCACAATTTGACCGTTATATCGAGCAGTTATTGAATCTCAACCATGGTTGCTCTATCTCCCCTGGCAACCGGGCAGTAAAAACTTATGTAATTATGCAAGGACCTGGCTTCCTGACTTCCTGACCAAACAAAACATGCCACATATGCATTAGAACGCGCTCGATATGCAAACATATAATTGAAAACTGTCAACGTCTGACAAATTTCCCGTCGTAAAACTCGGCGGGTAACCCTAAATTAACCCCACACAATGTCAAGGGCAATACACCGAACTATACGGAAATATGGACTAAGCGAACCCGGGGGCGGGACGAAACCATTTCCAGGAGTCATAAAGTTGTGATCGACAGCAGGTCCTTGGTCCTTGATGCTTGGGCGCCGTGTTAATGTGTCAGGCGCGTGGGTCACTCCGATCCCGGGGTGGTTCGCTCCTGTGCCGCTGCCTGTTTGCAATTTGCGTTGATATGATCTGGGCATAGTGTAGTTTTGACAGTTTATCATTATGCCGGCGTGATCCTTGACCCTCATGGGCGGTGGTTGCGGTGGTGGTGGTGGGTCATCCGGTCATTGGTCATTACATTGTAAACATTTTGCGTTTTGTATTTAATTGATTTTCTGCACCGACCCAAGTTGCCAGGTTGCGTCATTAGTCCAAGGGTTCCAGAGGTCCAGATAAGTTGCTTGCGATAGCAGCGGCATGATTAATGCATCTATAAAGAAAATTCCATTTTTAGCTTGATATTAACATTTAAGATGTGCCTTTAATGGTTTCAAGATTAAAATAAGGTAAGAAACATTTATTCTTGGTTCTTGAAATCCCTAAACTGTTTATAGTATTAGAACTTTATAATGGATACCAAGTGACGTCCTAAATATTTGCCTAAGTGTGGGTTATTATTAGTTTCTATTAACCACACACATATATGGTATACCTTTTATAAGATCGTAATAGGTACTTACTACTTATTATTAGTTTCTGTTACACTCTTATATGGTTTATCTTTTATAAGATCATAATAAGTACTGACTTCCTACATATTTGGTATACCTTTTATAAGATCATAATAGGTACTGACTTCCTAAGTATTTGCCTTAGATATAGGTTATTATTAATTTTTGTTAAAAATACACCTATGGTATACCTTATATCGATCATCTGATTTCCTTAGCCCTCCGATTTTCGACTCTTTCTCACGTCTTCCCTTTGAGATCCTTTGTGTTTTTCCTTATCGCTGCACACGGCGCGCCAAAAAATTCGCACACTCTCCTCCTCAGATTTATTATTTGGCAAACATGCGGATTGCGCACACACATAAATCTCAATCTGTCTGAAAATGTGAAATCGAAAATGAAATCATTGTGCCGAAATCAAAATTTAACCGCAAATTAGGCAATAAACAATGGCTAAAGCGGTCATGGGTTAATACGTTTAGCATCAGCAGACAACCGCCGGGGTCACAACCACCTCGATCCAAATCGAAAGGGTTAAAGCGCGGGGTTAAGGGTTGCGATATCGAGAAATCACAATTTTAAACGTGCGAAAAAATGTGCTGTGATCTCTGTTTGTGCTCCAGTTTTGTTTTTTTTTGCCTGCCGGTGTGCAAAAGTGGCCCTTTCATTATGGCAAAAAGTTCAGCAAGAAATGGACCGCATTTCCAAATGTTGCGGCTTCGATGTGCGCCATTTTATGCCCAAGAAAAATGTTAAAAACGTATTTAGGTAAATAATAAATATTTTGAAAAAAAAAATGATTATGCTTTATTCAGCTTGTAAGGCAGCATATGGTTGGAAAAGCATGAACGGTGTAAAGTGTATGCTGTATATATATATATCTCTGTTATAGTGTGGCATGGTATATATATATCTCTCTGGTATCGTGTGGAATATATGTTTAAGCAGCATCGACATCATCCAAGTCGTATTCATTGTCGTCTATGGGATAACCGAACGAATCGGTATCACTATCCTCGTATTCCTCGTCGTCGCTCCACATATCCTCCTCTTCGTCGGGGTCCGGGTTCGAATCATCGGGGACAATGCGGCTCTCTATGGAATGGAAAGTTAGCCATGTACTGTCAAGTAGCCAGAGTTTATCTATATAGAACTAACCAGGGAAGGTACGGGCGTCATCGAAATCAAATCCCTTCATTTTGATTAATTCCTTGAAAATCTTCGGGTTTCTGGAATGAAAATAGATAATAAATTAGAAACTGCCATAGATCATAAATATTATTTTTTTTTTGACTGTAAAAAAAAAAAAAAAAAATTTTGTAGTTTTCCTTTTTGGCCACAGAACCGACAAAGCGGGACAGTCTTTAGCAAAACAAACATATAGCCAGCCGATCCACCTTCGCACGCCATATGGAGATGCGTACTTAGGTCCTTGACAGAGGGTCGGTCGATGGTAATTTACCATAATTGGGCCTGGGTCACAATTAGCAACGCCTGGACATGGGTCACTCTACTGGGAATGCTTGCAGGACCTATCGCGCAATAAGAGAGACCCCGGGAGGGGGGAATGGGAAGAAAATCCCGCCAGTGCCGCGGGCTAATCAATTACGCAACCTTTAAGAAAACGTCACTGGGTTGGGTTTTCGGTTTTTCGGCTGCGTTTTCCTTTTCGCCCTTTAAGTTTAACATTTTATTCACATTTAATTGCCGGCCATGCATTAATTTTGGGAACCTGATCGCGTCGCTGTCAAACGTTTGACAAACTTCCCGGGGTGACATGTGATGTGAGGATGGGACTCCGACATATCCCGGATCCCGGCGTCTCGATTCCGAACCCATTCCCATTACGGGATCTACATAATTTGCATTTTAACCCTTTTCTTTGTCTAATGATGCAAGTCACGGCCCGTCTTCGCCGCCTTGCGGTTAGAGTGCCATCCCGCTCGCACAGCTTTTCACGGCTCGCCTTGTCTCACTCTCACTGCCTTCGGCCAGCTCGCGCCTTCTCACTCGCACACTGCGCCACGTTTTTTGGGCCGCTTTTCACTGGAATTGATGGCATTGCTCCGGATTTGGCCGCATTTTATTTGGGTAATTTTCTTTACAATTAAATATGCAAATGCAAGCGTTAAACGTTTACTCTTTAAGGCGTTTGTTGTTGTCATTTGGGCGTGCCAGCCGAATTCTGGGAAAACCCCAAAAATTCACAAGAACGCAAAAAAAAATCACTTGTATTTTAGAAAAGCCAGCATAGTTTTAAGCTCCCGTGGTTTAATGGACTTACACTTAAGCTTGGGAATCCTTAAACACTTGTAATAAAATCTCGTAGCACACAAAAAAAATTGCGAAGTTGTCTCAATGACTGCCGAGATGGAAAAGAAAGGACCAGAACACGCTTTTCAAAAAGAAACTAAGTAGGAGTCACTACACGAGACGACTTATAAATCCTAAGAATATGGTCTCCTCATATAGTGTTATTAATACTAGTTTATGGCGTTGCCACTTGTCTAAAAAGGGTGCTCTACACGATCGCATCATAACAGGGGAGTGTCGTGACCTGCCAACTTGTAAAAAGTTTGTTATTAAAATAAATTGTTGAAATATTTATTTTTAAATAAAGGCAAATATTTTTTAATACAAGTAAAGGGTAAACAAATCAAAGAGCCAAAAGGCGCTTTGCTTAGGACGATTTTCACTTCCAGATACATAACTTAAAATTTGTTTTTATTTAAAAAATAGTATTTAAAATCAAAAGTATAATGGAATAACAATAATCAAATGTTTTGTTTTTCTAACAGCATAAACAATATTTTATTAACTATTATATTTTATAATATTATATGATATTGAAAGGTTTTTATTTTTTATGATTTTAAGACACCAAAATAAATCTTGTATTCCCATAATGTGCATATAGTGTAAAATCTAGATTATCCACCCGAAATATTAGATTTAACTTGCGGACCACCGCACAATTTTTAAAATTCGATAACCATAAGGGCTGCATTAAAGGCAAAAAAACCAGCACACTGCACGGCGTTGCCACCTGTCGTTTGACACGAGGCTTTGCCAATGGCTGACGCTTCGCTTCCTCTTCCTTTTCCGAGTCAACGGCGCTTGCGCAAAGTTTAGTTTTGACACGAGGTCCGTGTAATCAGAGAAAATCATGGAGTATCAGCAGATTCCGAACGTAATTAGCCCAATGAGTTGTTTTGCGGCAAAAGGTATCAAACGTTGGATCATTCCTTTTCAGGGAATCTTTTACGTTCCGGTTAATCCGAACCAATTGCTGCACGTCAACGGGGATACCCACTACCAGCCGCACGTGCAGAGCTATGAAACAAGCTACCCACTACAGGGTTACAGCTATCCGAACATTCCGGCGTACCAGTCGTATAATCCCAACATTCCAACCCCCAACACCCAACCGAATAACCCACAGCCCAATCCGCCATATTATTCGTATAACCTACAAACGAACAATTCACCGTTCTATCAGCAGCCCTATTATTCCTACTATTACCCGAACATCCAACCGAACATCCAAGCTCCACAAAACTATTACCCGAACCCTCAATTGAACAACCAAGCTCCACAAAACTATTACCCGAACTCCCAATTGAACAACCAAGCTCCACCAAACTATTACCCGAACCCCCAAACTCAAGCTAACTCTGCACAAAACTATTTCCCGAACCCCCAACTGAACAACCCAGCTACCTCTCAACAAAACTATTCGCCGGATCCCCAACTGGACTCGCCTTATCAATACTGTCCCTCTTGCTCATCGTATCAGTACTCACCGAGGGGCCGAAGGATCGTACATTTTGGGGAGACGCCTGGCTTCTACCGGGACGGCTGCTGGTACAATAGCGGATTGCCTGCTCCCAGGACCTCCGCTCCTCAGCAAGTGCAGCAGCAGCAGGCCTTTCAGCCACCGGAGTCGTATGTGCTTCCGCCGCCGCCACCACCCCAAGCGGAGCCCATAAATGCACAGCAATTTCCGGTTTATCAGATGCAGGAGCAAGTGGCCACACCTCAAGTTCAAAGCGTGGCCCACGATCCTCGACTACAGAGTGCCTATACGATGCCAGGGACACCACACATGCCACCGTGTCCTCTGCATTCACAACAGCAGATTCCGCTACAACCTGCACCTCCGGCACCGACTCCTTCCGAAGTTCAGCCACCACAGTTCGTGGAGATCGTGATGGGACCCTTAATGGAAGTCACCAGAACCGGCGACACGCTCATCCTGGACCTTAGAACACTGTATCCTCGTGGTCCAGTGCCTTACAACAGAGTACCTGTAAACGAAACTCCACAGGAATGTGTGAGTACCTAAAAACCTTTAGAAGAATTTTATGATCATAGTTTTAGATTTTATGACTTTTCAATTTATATCTTTAATTAAATTACTTTAAAAAGCTTATAATCTTGTTGTCCTAAAATATATTAGAAACTATTCAAAATTAAAAAAAAAAAACTATAATTTACTAGATCTCTTTAATAATTAGTTTTCTAACTAATCTTACACAGCATCAACCTGTGGAGCGTGTTTCACATCCTCTTCCAAGAGTGGATAGATCTCAAAATATGACAATAAATCCTACAATGCAGCTGCCATTGGAGAACAGCATTCAACATGAAATCATTCAGCATCCTATTAATGTGGCTCATCACTGCTATCCGAACGGATCCGACAATATTGTACCTATGAACCAGTCTGAACAGATGATTCAAACGGTTCAAGGCGTGAGTACCAATAAAATATTTATTATTCTTTTAAAATAAGGTGGTAAAACATCATGAAACCTTCAATAACTATATATTAGTAGAAATATTGATTTCCATTTTCCAACTAATATTACAACGTTTTTCAGTGTCCTCCTGTCGAGTGTATTTCGCAACTTCCGACAGAACTGAATGGATCTCAAAATATGACAATGAACGCAGCAATGCAAGTGCCAATGGTTGAAAGCATCAAAACTGAAATTATTCAGCAACCCATTAAGGTGGATCAGGATTCGAAATTGATCCAGGAACCGGAGACGGCTCACTGCTCTTCAACTGCAGCTGGAAATATTGTATCTGTGAACGGGTCTAAAGACAAATTTCAAGGAGTTCAAGGCGTGAGTACCTATAAATTATAATATTGTAATAAATTATATAAATAATATTGCTGTAATTATAAAAAACATCATATAACCTTTAATAAGTCGTTAAGAATGATAAATAATAAATACTTAAAATTAAAATGATTTAGTAAGTTTTACGATATAAGTTTTTGATACCCTTTCTTATCAACACGGTTGCTTTAAATTCAATATAACGCTTATAATTCATATAAAGAAACTGTTCTTTCAAAAAGCTTATCATCTTGTTGCCCTAAAATATGTTAGGAAATATCAAAAAAAAAGAAAGTTTATATTATTTTTCTAGAGTCTTATAATAATTAGTTTGTTTGGATAGAAATAAATAATATTACAATGATTTTCAGTGTCCTCCTGTCGCGGGTTCTTCACATTCTTTGGCAGCACTGGATGGCTCTCAAACTAAGACAAAGAATTCAGCAGCCAAAGTGGTTAAAATCAACCGATCTGAAATTATTAAGCAACCCATTAAGGTGACTCAGAATCCAAAATTGAACGAAAAACCGGAGTCTTCGACTGCATCATGCAAAATGAGTAATGACGGGGAGCAAACCTTCCCTCTGAAGGTTAAAGCAACAGTAATTCCGAAAGAGATTTGCCAAAGTGAGGCTCCAAACTTGGTTATCCGAGGCTATCCTGAGAGGATGGAGATTGATAAACCGGAGACCCATCATCCCTCCCCAAATAAAGCTTTCAATTTACCTACGATTCAGAAAGAAACTGCAACGAATAAGTCTCCCGACTTGATCGTCGTAGAGCAGGAAGTTTTCCAGGACAACAAATCTAAGAAGAAGCAATGCAATTACCTTAAAGAAAAAATTTGTAACAACATTTCACCACCGATTAGAAAATCGGAGCGCATCTTAAAGGCAAATATTTCGTCTACGCCTAGGAAAAATGTGAGTTATATCTATATATGGGGACTCCAAACGAAATAGATAATAATTATTACTTTAATTTCAGCTTCCTGTGTCTCAGATGCCACAGAATCAATGGCCACCATTGGGTCCACCACAGTCACGAGCCAGACAGGCAGCACATAAGGAACCTACTTCGCCTCCAGAAAACAAGTTACAAAAGTCAGGATCTTCGGAAAACAAGCAACAAAAACTAGGATCTGTTGAGAACCGCAGCATGTACAAACCGATGGAACAAAAAGTACCAGAACTTAAAGTTCAAACAGATTCAAATTCGCCACCAAAGAGGATTGAACTAAGCAATCAACAAGGTATAAGGAACAACAGGGCAATGCCCGAAGTTCTAAAAACTGAACCACAATCACCGAAGACTGATCAGGAAAAACTTTTAAGCGATAACTCTGCAAAGTCCACAGTTCCTAAAAAGGAGCTACAATCACCGAATGCTGATCAAGGAAAACTGATAAAAGAAAACGCTAAGACTAATAAACCATCACCACCTAAGGCTGCCCAATCTGCTTCAGCGGCAAGCGTTAAGATCTCGCAGCCAGACAAAAAGCCTCTGATGAATCCCAAAAATAATATTATCAACATCTCGCAGGACAAAAAGCCTCCAAATAATACAGTTCCACCGGTGAAAAAACCACTACCAACAGTGGAAAGAAAAGAACCTATGGCAGTACAACAAGCCAAACCCAAGGAGCCAGTGTCTGATTCATTGGCCAAAGTATCGAATATGTTCGACCTCCTGGAAGACCCGGCAGCGGATTCATCAGAGTCCAGCGACGAGGATAGCCCAGAGGTAGATGTGCAGGAAAAGAAGGAGGAGGCGGAACCACAGAAGCCTACCAAGAAGGATAAGAGACGCTTTAAGAGATTGGTACATCAGAATCTCAAGTTAATATGGGAAACTAAACAGGCAGCCAAAGAAGCTGCAAGGGATCAAAAAGCTCTCGATAGGGCCAATGAGATCAGATTGGCAAGTCAAGCAGTCTTAAAAGAAAGCCAGGAAGGTGATAAGAAGCAGGAGGCCCTGGGTGGCCAAGGAAAGAAAGATGACCCGCCGGCACCGCCGTCACCACCACGAGCCCCACAGCCGGCGCCACGAGCTCCACCGCCGCCACCGGCTGCCCCACGACCAGCTCCTCCTGCTGCTGCTGCCGCTTCGGCCTCGCCACCAGATACGATCCCGGGGGCTACGAAGCGAAAGGCCACCGGCCTGAGTCAATTTGTAACGGCTGTCAAGGAGGCCGCCGCATTGAATCAAGGCGCCAAGAAGAAGAAATTGCAGCCTTCAACTGGATTCAATATTGCACCCACACTGCGACTGAGACTACCTGTGATTCCACCTGAGAAGAAAGCATTGGTTCCTGCATCAGTTCCCATGATGCAGGACGAGCTGCCCTCGTCCTCGACCGCTTCGTTCCGACCCATCGCAGTATTCAGGCTGCCCAATTGTTTGGATGGAAGTGTCCTCTCGGATTCGCCAGTTCATACAAGTAAATTGCCCAAAGCCACTAACGACGTAACTGAAAATTTTCTAATCCCACAAAGGATTGCCGGTGAACATGGACCACTTCCCGTAGCAAATGAAGAGCCATCGCCAACGCTTCGGGACCATCAAGCCCTGAAACCCAAACAGCACAAACGGACGGAACTCTGGGAACATCGCGATAAACTAAGTTGCAGAAGTTGAAAATCTGTATCATACCTCTTTAAAAACAGCATAATTATGGTATGATATGATTTTCATTTATGTCTAAAATTCAAACCTGATGACGGTGATATTTTTGAAGACTGGACTTTGCTTTTTGATAATGCATTGTAAATGTATAGATCTCATAACCACTAGTCTGATCTATAATCATTATATCAAACTAACCCCAACATAACACCTGATTTATTATTTATATATACTAATAAATACGTTAACGTTAACTAAACCCCGACTACTAATCCTTTAAACCACTTCCTGCTGATCCTGTAAGTTCGTACCTCGCACTACTTGCCATTGAAAACTGAAACCTAGGGTATTTCTTTCAGCCGGGAACACCTGTATAACTATTAAATAGACTAATAAAAAAAAAGTGTAAAATATACGTGAACCTTAGCACAACCCAGTCTACCAATCCCTTAAAACACACCCTGGTGATCCTGTAAGTTTATCCCTCACAACTTGATATTGGAAACGGGAACTAAGCGTATTTCTTTCAACCGGAACCCGTGAATTTCCACAACTAGGATTAGGTAAGATAATGCACCCTGTGATGAACTGCTTTATGATCTCATTCCCTTTTGCGATGATCTCTTCCAGATCCGATCTCTACCAGCTCCTAGCTTCATCTTCATCCAAAACGAATGCCGATTTCTATGGGTCTTAGGCTCGAGACTTAGCCACAGTTTGGACTAATTAAGTGTCGAAAGGATTACCAACGCCTACCCAGGGTGTGTTGTGATTTACGATGGGACCTAGAGACCTAGAGACCTACAACCTGTGACCTGTGCTACCTGTCGGCAGATCCTCATTAGCATGAGCCGACGGACGGCGACGCACCGGAGGAGGTGGCATCTAATGCGCCTGAGTCCCAATGAGCGCGTGTGCCATTCATTGAGTCGCCTCCATTCATCCTCCATTCACATGTACGTATTCCTATTCTAGTTTCTAGTTTCTAAATCCCCGAATTTCCCTTTCCCGACTGTGTGGAACTCATTTGGCTTAGCCCTCTGTGCGGCAATTGCTTTCGTATTGCAGACGAATCCTGCAATATTTTTGTGTCCCCAGATGCACAAATCCTTTGCCTTTTGGTATCCGAGGAGCAGCTGCAGCTCAGGTCCGGTGTGTGGGTGCTCCCGCTCCCGAGCATTTGCATCTGGCTTAAGACGACGTCTTCCCTAAGACAGTCTAAGCCAAATAGATGGGCTCATTGTGTGCGATTCCTTCTTTTTTTTTGTCTTCTTGTTTTTTGTCCACACATCCAGCTGGCCTGTCGGCAGAGATTGACAATCCCAGTGCACCCATTTCGTAGTACAAAAGTCTCTATCGGTAACAAAAAATCAGTATTATACGTCTCACACAATGGAATAGTTTTGGTATAATATGATTTCATGTATGCAAACGTGATGATAATGAAATTCAAAATAAACACATGTGCTATTATTATTCGAATTTTATTTGTATATATATGTTAATTTTTAAAGTCAAATCATTTAATTCTCTCTTAATTTACTTAGTTATGTTTGGCAAATGGAAAAACGTGATAACCCTTATTTTAAAAATGTATTTTATAAATTAAAAATTAAAATTATTCTTATTCTCAAAGTTTTTTTTATAAAAAATAAAAATAAGTTTTATTCCCAATTGAAAAAATTGTCTTACTTTTCAATTTGTATTATATAAATTGAAAATAAATGATATTTTATTAAAACTGGAAATAATAATTGAAAAAAAAAAATTAAAAACAAAAATTAAAAATAAAAATTAATAATAAAAATTACAAAAAAAAAAATTAAAACAAATTGAAAATAAAAATTGAATGCAAATATAATAAAAATAAACTCTTATTTTTAATTTTTAAAATATAAATTGCAAAATAAAACTAATATTTAATTTTCTGTAATAAATTTTTATATTATAAACATTGAAAATTAGGACACATTTTTTAGAAAAATCATTTTTAAATTTTATTTTTTTTTAAATTTGAATAATTACGGTATCTGGTGAAAACTGTTACGTTTTCCAAGATTTTTTTATATTGAGAATTAATTTTGAAAAAAAAACGAATTTTAAATTTTTTCACGTTTGTAACACTTGTTCTTTATAAGTAAACAGTTCTTAAGAAAATATTTAGATATTGGTTGTACATTTGTGAGACTTTTGAATGATGTTGTAGCTTGGTACTTTCATTTCCTTTCCACTTTCTTTCGAGCCACTTCCGTAATATCTTCATTGCGCCTGTCAGCTGCACGTGGTCACGTGGCCACCTCAATTTGGTCCCATCAAACGGGCGACTAACTCATCTAATTGGCCCGCTCGCGCACTCGCTTTCCATCGCCACTTGGCCAACGAAGTGCCTATCGTAATTGGATCTGGCTCTTGCTCTTGCTTTTCTGACTGCGTCATGTCACATGTTGGCAAAAAGGACTCACGCGTATCGATGTCCCCGCGGACAGTGTTCCTCTGATGTCCCGATCCCGAACCCGAACCCTTGAGCAATTTATTGCTCAATTTATATTTGCTTAGACTGCCAATAGTTCAATAATTCATAAAATCATCTCCAAAACGCAAGAAGCTATCGTGTGTCCTGGGAATTTGCATAAACATGATTTGCATAAGGCAGCTGCCTTCGGGGAGTAGGCCTCTCCATCTCCAATCTGAAAAGGTGTGAGCTGTACGGTAATGGGCCCGAATGTGACTCTACCTGGACCTTCCTTGCTTCCTTCCTCGGTTGCATTCCCATTTCCATTTCCATTCCGCTCTGTTGTTGTTTGCCATCCGTTGTTTTGATATGTAAGTTGATATATGATATTTGATTTCTTGGAGAGAGACTTCTGGGTGTCGCCGGGGTCTCAACTTCAATTACGGCCCATGGTAAATGGCAAGCACGAAGCTAGTTAGGCGTAGTTGTGGGTTCTCTCGGTCTCAATCTCGGCCTCCATCTGCCCTTTTCTTTACACATTTTCCGATCTATGTTGTAAAATCCTCGAGAGTGCTTGTATTAATCCAAAATGTTAGCGTTACCTGGTAAAATTTTCTGAAATTTAGTATTTTAATAGGCTTTAATTTGTCTTTCCTTGAATCTTATGATGTTGCTCATAAGTTATGAGTCTATAATATATCGGTACCAATTTACAAGACAAAATATACCATTTTTCTCAAAATTTTGCTTGAGTAATATAGGTTTAGGATAGGAATATTTGGAATAATAATGGAAGTAAAGCATCTTTAATTTCTGAATATAAATTCGATCGTTTAAAAATAAGAGAATTCCAAGATTATTTGATAATTTATTATTTTTGATTGGATTTATATTCTATTATTGGTATAAGTACTATAAATAATTACATGAGATACCATATTTATGAAAGTAATACTCCTTTAATTTTTGAATATAAATTTGATCGTTTAAAAATAAGTGAATTGCAAGATTTTTCGATAATTTATTATTTTTTATTTGATTTATATTCTATTGTCTGAATATTTTATTATAAATAATTTAATAATATTGAATATTTATTCAAGTCTTAATTTTTTTAATTTTTGAACATGATTTGAATACTTTTTATTGAATTCCTATTCTATTATTGGAATAAGTACTTTAAGTAAGTGAACAAGATACCATATATATCCAAGTAATTCTCCTTTATTTTTAGAATATAAATTGAATCATTTATAAATAAGTGAATTCTAAGATGTTGCCTTATTCCATTATTTCATTTAAAGTTAGGATCACGGGGTTTAAAATATCTGTAGGGGTATATGGTCAAGTTTTCTGGTCCTTTCGTATTTTTGCTAATATATTTCTTTCTTTTTTGTACACTTTGCATAGTCACAGCTCACAGCTGCTGCCGCTGCTGCTGGAATTCTATGCAAAATAGTCGACTTTTAGTCGCGCCTGTCAAGTCAAGTAGAGTCCATATGGCCACATGGCAGTGCAGTGCAGTGCAGTGCAGTGAGAATCGCTGTAGCGGAACACACGCTACCTATGGGTATAGGTATACCTGTGCAGGATATGAACACCCCACCCCCGGAACCAGGAACCCGATTCTCGACTCCCGACCTTTGCTGAAGTGCATTTGTAAATTTGTTTGCCAAATCAGTTGGAGAGCGCGCGAAAAACAGGAGGATGTAAGGGTGGAGTGATCAGGATCAGGATCAGGATCCCACCATTCGACATTTGTCACCCTTTGAAGGAGATCACCCTTTCATTCCTTATCGACGCCTCGCATTTCCCCCCGACTTTCCTTTCATTAGTGCAATGCGGAAAATTGCAAATGATTCAATTCTAATCCGAGGCCGCCGCGTCTCATTTAAATTTTTGCACACTTGAAGAATCTCACGATGTGAGGTAAAGGGTTCGGGTTCGGATGCGAGGATGATTTTGTCACATCCCGAGGGACTGCTGTCAAGTGAGCCGCACTTAATGAAGTAGCAAAGGGAAGATGGCAACAAAGATTGCCGAAAGTTTCGCACAAGGAAGGTCTCTTTCTTGGGCTCTGGGTTCCGTAGTCTGCCGGCAATTGTTATAATAATATTTTCAATGACATGACAGTCCCATAGATTTGCATTAATGATATGCGGCCCGATGATGTGCAACATTTGTTCGTCCCTGCCCCTTAAGAAGAAGCCAAAGGGTTGCAGTTGCTCTTGTTCCTGACGGAATCTTGATGGGTTTCCATTTTTTGTGTGTTGTTGTATTTTTTTTTTACTGGTAGAGAAACTCCAGAAGTGTTGGGTTCCGTGAGGAATATTGGCAATTATATATCAGTCGCCCTGGACTGGATGATGCATGGCGATATTATGCAGAGCGTATGCAAAGCAGGGCGCGGGGGGCAGAGTCTAATCCAGATCTAAGAGTTCCTAAGATTGATTATGTCGAAGGGGCCTGTGGGACTAGGCTAGAATATTTATGGTAATATCCGCAATCTTTGGGTCGCCCTGAGTTCGAATCCGCGGCAAAAAAGAAAGTGATTGATTATTTCCAAGGTTCGGAAGGATTATATTTAAATTATGCTCTTTTTTGAGGCATCTTCTTTGGACCTTTCTAAAGATAAAGATTCCCACACCTCTTTCTCCTACTTATTATATATAATAATATTAAAAATTTTTTTTTACAGGATTTTTTTCATAGTACCGTTCCTATACACACCTATACCAATTTGGACTTTCCCAACGACTTGGTCTGGATTTTCAGCTGTGACCGCAGGCCAAGGACCTCAAAGTCGATCCCTCGGACCTCTCCACTCTCCACTTGTCGTAACCTTTACACCTGTCTGTGACCCAGTACCCAGTGTGTGCTTGATGATGTGCGGCTTGGCAGCCCAAATAACATGTTATGTGCGGCATAATTGGACCGAAAATATTGAGGACGAGTCGAAAAGTCAAGGGCGGCGCAGCAGCAGCAGCAGCAGCCGCAGCACCGGGAACTTCAAGGACCCGAAGCAAGCGAAGGACATTGCCCTGGCCAACAGGTGAAATTTGGTGTTGCGAGGGATACGGCTTGTTAGAACCTCAATAGAAGTCCTTCGATCACATTTAGCGCCTTTGTGTGCTGCTCCCACTCCATCCATGCACTGTGAAAAAAGGTACTATAATTATCTAAAAATCACCTTGCTCCATTAGCCATTATTTCTTAAGAAATGATTATTAACTATGATTAAGTGTTTAAACTTTCAAGTTTAATGTGGAAAATGATTCGTAAAATTTTCAAGAAACTGAATATTTTCTTTATAAACTAAATATCTTTGGTAGGTTAGCCATTATTTTTGAAAAATATATTTTTAACGAGAATAATAAAAGTTTTTGTAAAACTTTCAAGAAACTGGACAAAAATTAAATTATTTTGGAAGCTTGCAAATATTATTTAGCCGCTTTTTTTTTTAAATATAAACTTTTAAACTTTCCTATTTAATGTTGAAAACAATTTGTATAATTTATAAGAGACTGAATAGTTTGTCTATATATGAAATGTCTTTGGTACGTTGGAAATATTATATAGCCATTATATTTAAAAAATGTATTGCTAACAATGAAACATGGAAAATAATTTGTAAAATGTTCAAGAACCTTCAAATAAATTATTTTTTACTTTGGTACTTTGGAAATATTATAAGCCACTACTTTCTTGAAATGTAATATTTTCGATATCAATATTAGGTTTTTAAATTTTCAAGAGACTGAATATTTGTCTTTAAAAGAAATAACCTTGGTATGTTGGAAATATTATTCAAATATTCCATATGAATATATGTTTAATAAATATTAATATTGTTTAATAATATTACAGATGGCTGTATGAAAATGATATGATACACCGCACTGATGACCAATTTTGGCAGTATTTTCCTTTCCTCTGCAATGAGGGGCGCCCGCAGGATCCGGTGACAACATAACTGTTAAGCGCTAAATGTCCTTTGTCCTGTTTCTGCTGCTTTTTGCACATGCTGACACATTTGCACACACGTCGACGCTGGCGAGTGACGTTGACTTCCTGACATGCAGGACATGCAGGAACCGGGAGAACTCTCCAGTCAGCCAGCTCAACCCGCCCTCTGGTCCCCAGGTCCTTTGGTCCCTTGGGTTTACGGGCTGTTTTTGCAACTGTTCGCGCCGATCGATCAGATCGCCAGGCGATAATGGAGGAGGCACGCGTGCGTGGCCAGCGGATCTCGCAGCAAATGGCAACAAAGTGCGGGTCGAAAGGTGCGTTCGTTAAATATTGTCAATTCAATCGGTTCGGTAGTCTCTCTCTCTATGAGTCTATGGGTATCCTCCCCCCCCCCCCCCCACTCCATTTCCCGATCCCAAAACAGCGATACGACTTTTGTCACTGTCCAAAATTAAGCGGGTGCCTGAGTGTGCGCCGGTGTTTCCATTTTCGCCACTCGAGAAACGTTTAAATCGCAATTAGAGTTTTGGAGTGTGCCCGCCTTTAATAGCCGATTTTTCACAATTTTCTCAATTTTCCCAAAATGGGTTTACAATTGAGTGCAGATCGCCCGATTTCATTGTTTTGGTCTATTAAGGTTAAAAGTGGGTACGTTTCAATTAAAAATTCCCATTTCTGATGTTTTAATAATGGGTTTTGAAAAATAGTTAGGAATTTTTGGATTTTATTTTGCAAATTTCAAAAATAATAATAATAAGTGGAAATAGAAATTAGTTTCTTTTTATATCAGTACAAACCTTAAAAAAAGTAAAATAAAATAAAAATTCCTATTCCTGATGTTTTAATAATAATTTTTGAAAAATAGTTCGGAATTTTTGGTTATTATGTTGCAAATTTCAACACAAAATAATAATAATAATAATATTAAGTTGAAAAAGAAATTAGTTTCTCATTTTATCATTATATCAGTAAGAAAAAGTAAAATAAAATATAAAAAATAAGCAGTAATTCTTTTAAAGTTCCAAACTTGTACAAATAATAATAATATTAATAGATGGTAATAGAAATAAGTACCCCCTAATATTAGTACAAACCCTTAAAAACTACTTAAATAAACCCAAGAAATGTAATTTATTTTGATTACCCTTTCAGATTTTCCGTATCTACGATCTTCGGTTATGGATCCTTGCCTCAACTAACGCCCGACTCATTACGCGGCAACCATCCGAAACCGGGAGATAGCGAGGATACCGAGGTTACCAACTTCCGGATTTTGGAATACGTAAGTATCCGTTTCACTTTCAATCAAAACGAAATTAAAGAAGCGCGCGTTTAATGAGACGCGAAGTCCAGAACTGGACAGGGAAAGTGCGGAGCGGGAAGAAATGCGAGTTCGGGAGCGATCATTAGCCGGACGGACAAGAACGAGAACAAGAACAAGAACCAGATAATAATAGCAATAATAATAATGGGCAACAGCCCAAAACAGCGCGTTGGAAAACAGAAGAAAAGCGAAAGTAATAAAAAAAAGCAGCGGCGTGAACCTTATTTTCATTTCTCTGTTTCGGGAAAATGTGAAAGTTCAGGACGAGGGTATGACAAGGGACCTGCCCTGATTTCGGCGGGCTATATATAGTCCATATATGCTTATAGATAGAGGTACGTCCTTTGGCCAGGCTGCTTGACCGCTCGACCGCTCGACCTTCTTGCGATCGGGAACTTGAAGGCAGTTCGTCGGGTATCACATAATAAAGTATTTTACTTTGTTTTGCCTGTCACAGTGCACAAGAGATGATGACGATGATGGTCAACCCATCATCTGCATATGAAAGTTTCACGCTCTACTGAACATTGCCATGGGAAGTGGAAGTGGAAGTGGAAGTGGCAGTGGATGTGGAGTAGGAAGTGGAGGTTCCATTTGCCAGACGTGTTAACGCTTTTGGCTTAACCCACTCCTTACCTCTTTCGTCTCAGGGGTTGGACAAAATGTTATGACAGCTCATTTAACGCCGCGTCTCGAGAGCCGATTGGCGACCCATCGATCCCTTGACATCCATCTGGCCATCCAGTTCGGGCTAATGAGGATCGGACTCCTTGGGGAGCTGTGGGAATGGACTAGGTTCTATCTCGGCTCGGCAGGAAGTCTGCATACTTGATTGCTGCTTATCCTTACATTGTAACGAGTTATGCGTCTTGGCAAATAGTTTTCCTAGAATCCTGAAGATTAAGTTTACTAAGTTCCTCTTTTTGGGCTCTGCAGGCGGTCAACTCATTAGCGATTCCCTTACTAGGCAAGTTTTGGGTTACATTAGATATTTATATTAGTATAGCCCCTACTTTGTGGGAATCCTACTTTACATAGAAAATTACCATTAAAATCGGATCTAATAAGTACTTATTACTTTTACAAATAAATCTAATCATGATTTGGGATCCTAAGTCTTCTTGACAACGAAATTTAACCCGACAAAACCTGTTTTCCTAAGTACCTACATCTTTTTAAAGATAAATATAATAATGATATCATGGAGATAAAGTATGATATTATAGAACCTGTTGAAAAACATACAAAACATGAATCTTTATCTTTCCTACAGATACTTTTAAAGGCTCTCTAAAAATATTCCTAGTTTGAGAGTCCTTCTTGTTGTGTATATATATCATATTATATCATATCGCATCATAATTTTACTGAACTTACAACGAAATTAACCCCCCAAAAAAAACAGATTTACTAAGTACATCTTGTCAAAGATAAATCTAATAATGATGTCATGAAGATAAAGAATGATTTCATGGAACCTGTTGGGAAATATCTTTCGTATACCTTCTTTATAAGGTTCCTTCAAAAATTCTCTCTTTTGCTCCATAATGTCATTACTATAATTTTACTGCACTTTTATGAACTACGTTCCCCGGAAACCATTGCGAAATCCCAGTTTCCTCGCCTAAGATCCGATTTGAGTTAATGTCGTTTTGGAACCACTACCTTTTTCGTTTCCAGGTAGGCATTATCATGTTAGATCCCACATATCTTGGCTGCTTACCCACCGAATTCGTGGGCATTTGAAGCGTAAATAATAATTCCTGGCGACAATTGTCGCTCAACCCCTTTGGCCCTCATTACAGTCCAAGTCCGAGTCTCGAACCCAAAGACAGACGAAGACCTCTGGAATCCCCTATAGCTCGCTATCAGAGCATTAAAACGCTCATTAACCCGGTCGCCGAGTTCTCAGTTCTCAGTTCTCACAGAAGACCACTTGGCCCTCCAAAGAATTCCTCTCCACGCTCCGCTGAGCTTCGAGAGGTGTTTTGCATAAACTGCTGGTTCCTTGTGGTTTCATCCGAAATTATGATAGACCCTCTGGATCACCCCCCCCCCCCCCACAATTTTACCAGACAACTTTAATTTTGCATTAAAAAATGATTTATTCCATTAAAAAAAAAAAACGTTCTTAGGGCTATGAAAAAAAGTGTGTGTTTCGTAGGCATAAAATAGGAATATCCTTTAGGATTAGCTCTGCTCCGCCAGGGAGAAGCTGAGTCGCCTCTTGGTCGCATCTCTGGCCTGCACCTGCGCCTGCGCCTGCAGCCACATGGCGTCCAGCTGGCAGGCGTCCTCCAGCTCCTCGCCACCCAGGCAGTGCTCCTCCTCCAGCTCACAGTCGCTGGTGGAGTTGTGTCCGCTGTCCGGACTGATGTGGCGCAGCTTCTGGACGGGCACAGCCCCGGATCCCGACCTGGCCGCCGCCAGCAGCTTCTGCGCCGACTGCCTGACGCTGGAGGAGATCTTGGTGGTGATCTTGCGCTTGCGCCGCACCACCCGCTGCCTGCGCAGCTGCAGGGAGTGCCTCTTGCCCTGGCTCTGGCTCTGGCCGGGATTGGAGGCGGGGGAGCACACCTCGCGCTCCTCGAAGCCATCGGCTGGCAGGGAGTCGCGGCGCGAGGGCGACTTCCAGTACTCGCACAGATCGCTGGCCGGATCGAAGGCGGGTCGGTAGGTGGGCGAGTGGGTCTGGGTCTGAGTCTGGGAGTGGCTGCTCCGGAGCACCTGCTGCCGGTGCCGCTGGCGGAGATGCTGCTGCCTGGGCTGGCGCAGATGCTGCCTCTGGGCATTGGGCAGCACCTTGCGGTTGCTCTCCAGGATGGCGTCGATCATCCGCTCCAGCGTCACATCCCCCATCTGGCTGGAGCTGAGTGTGGTGTGTTCGCTATTGGAGGGGGCAGCGGGATGCGGATGCGGATGCGGGAGCGGCTTCTGCTCCAGGTAGCGGGGCTTCTCGAAGTAGCTGTCCGGGATGCCCACGCCGCGCAGGGCGATGAGGGAGCCCGGGATGACGGTGGCATTGGGCGAGTACTCCGCCTCGAAGGTGGGCAGGGTGCAGGCCAACTTGGGAGGAGCTCCTGCTGCTGCTGCTGGTGTTGCTCCTCCTCCCAGTGGCGGCGTGGCCAGGATGTTGCTGAGGTCCTTGAGCAGGGGAGTGCGCGTGCTGAGGGTCAGGGAGCTGGCCGGCAGCGGCGTGGAGGTCAGCTGGTTCTCCTTGCCCGCCAGCGAGAGCGACTTCCTCTTCAGCTTGCCGCGCAGGGCGTGGAACTCGCTGTAGCTGGAGCCCACCGCCTCGCAGGCGGTGGCCATCAGCTCCTCCCTCGCCAGGTACGAGGGTCTCGGCTGGTTGACGGCCCACTTGAGCATCTTCTGTGTGTCGATCGCAGTCTTGTAGTGGGTGCTGCAAGAAGGAGGAAGCAGGGAGAGCGGGTTAGAGGGAGGTGCCTTATTTCTGGTTCTCGCATTCCAGAACTTGACTTTTAAAAAGGAGCAAAACACACAAAAAAAGGGCAGCAGCAAAGTTGCCGGGTGAGTTTTCGGCAATTTTGGCGCGCTTTTTCCGCGATACAAATATATGTATTCGATTTGGCGAAATCAGCCAAGCGGCAAAAATGAAATCAAAAACGAAATCAACCACTCCTCACGAGCAATTAACTGGACCACGGGCAGCCCTGCGCTGGACCCTAATAATTTAATTGACTTTCAACTTGATATGGTCAATTATTTTTTCGGAATTCTTAACAATCTCTTAATATTCATACAAATTAATGAATTGCGATTTTTTTCGGCATATCGATTTTATAGTTGAGCGAATCCCAAAGAATTGTACTCCTCTTTGTATTTCTTTTTTTTTGGGTTTATAAGTTAAGATCACTTAAGTTTCAATCACTTGAATTTACCTTTTTCAGTAGGTTTTTCTTTGAGGCACTGATTTTTTGTTCTTTTAACAGCAAAAAAATAGATTTTCACAGATTTCTTTTCGAAATTGAAATGTTTGTCACGATTGGGCGATTTTTTCGAGTGTATCGCTTTGTCCGACTCGTTTTTCTGGGAGAGATCGACTGTGTGCGTTCCCTTTGCCGTTCGCTGGTTGAATGACTGTCGCCTTAACCCGCCGAACCCTTAGCTGGCCGAGATGAGACATGGGTTAACCGGAGAGCGGGAGAGCGGGTGAGAGTGGCGGTGAGAGAGCGGACATGTTGCGCATGCGCAGACTGCAGGAGAGAGCAACAGTGCCAATTGAAAGGGCAGACCTTTCAACCAGCGCCATTGAAAATGTGGGTGGTAGAAGTCCCGAGTTCTTGTTATGCTAATTACGAAGTGATTTCGTTACAAGATAATTATTATACAAGTTCAGAATATTTTTGGATTTATGCAATTTCAATATTTTGATCTAATGATCAAGATTCCGATATAAGAACATACAAAATATATATAAAGTAAAATCCTAAAACGTTAAAGGTTAGTAATGGTGAAATTTTAAAAGTTTACATTTTCCCATGATGTTCAGAATGTGAAAACTAAACCAACTCTGTAATCTCTTTCCCGATAACCATTATGTGGTACAAATTGGAACCCAATTTCTTATCGATTGTTCATAGTTCAGCCATAGGCTACGCTTTGATCTACATTAACTTATCTTGACGATCGGTTTTTATAACCGTTTACCGATCGATTTACGATCCCGGTAACAGCTGTGCGAATCTTCTAGGAGCGTGAGATTTTTTAATGGCCACCGCTGATCATCTTGGCCAAGTTGTGTTATGCGAGAGAGATGGTAATAGAGGTAGTGCGAGTGGGACGGCGAACAGCTGGCCAGCTGTTCTCATCGCCGCTTACGCCACAAAACATAATTTTCAATTACCTTTCTCGCAGCGTGTGGCTCCTTTCACCTTGGTTTCCTTCGTATACCCCGTATTTTTTTAGTCCTGAGAGGATATTTGATTTGGGGAACAGGAAGTTAGAGATAATTTCAAGCCAATGTGTGGGTTGTGTAGGTTGTTATTTAAAAACTTAATAAGAAAAATGTTAGTATTCTTATGGAATATGAAGAGTTTTGAAGATTTATAAATCTTAAAATTTGTGCCAGAAAATAAGTGGGTTTATGATATAACATGTATGGTAAGGTTTCTAGAATTTTAGATCTTTTCATACACTAATTTTTTTTTTTAATAATAGTGATAATCCTAACTTCAAATCTTAATTCACATAAAAGTAGAGTGATAATACCAGGTATCTAATAGTCGGTAGAATCAGCTATACTTAATTTTCTTGTTTTTTTTTCTTCCTTCTTTTTCGATTTTCGCCAAGAAAAGGACAACACACAAGGAACCTGGGCATTGTACAATTTTGGCCCATTGTTTATGGGACAAGCAGCGCTGCCGACGTCGCTGTCCGGGGAAAAATGTTGTGGAAAATTGTGCAATTGTTTCGCAATTTATTGGTTAAAGGGCTCCTGCTCCTTCCTTTACTTTCCCTCCTGCTTTCTCTCCTGATCGCAAATTTATGATATTTTCGCAGCCGCCGCTTGAGGAAAATGGAATTAAATCCCCGTACATCTGTCCATCCTTGGAATTTTAACCATTTCTTCTTCCGTATTGCTTGCCTAATTTATTTGACAGTTTTGTGCAAACACCAAAGCAATTTGTTGTTACATTTTGCGATAGGATGTTGATTGAAGCAGGTCCTTCGGTGATATCCTATGGTTACTACAGTTCCGGACCACCGAGTGGGATGCAATTTATGGCACAATTAAGGATCTTCAAGTGATGTGAGTTTAGTGGGGATCAAACAATAGAGTTTTCAATATAAGTATCTGTCCCATGGGAAAACCCAAAGGACAGGACATCTTCATAGAGCAATTTATTCGAGATAGGATGTTATAGAAAATTTTAAATTTAAAATTATAATAATTTAATGGGTCTTTAAGATGAGATATTTTATAAAATGAAGAAATATTATAAATTTATTTAAATATTTTAAAAGATTTCCCCAAAGGACAGGGAATAGGATATTATAGAAAATTCTAAATTTAAGATTATAAAATTTAATAGGTCTTCAAGAAAAGATATTTTAAACAAATAAAAACTATTATTCATTTTTTAAATTATTTTAAAAGATTTTCCTTGGCATTTTCAGGATCTTTTGTGTATCCAAATTACCGGAACTTGAACCAATTTCGATGCTTGATTGCTTTTTCCCACAACCGTTTATTCAAATAAATCTAAAAACCTTCGTTTCGCAAAATTGACATTCGAGAGGCGCGCTTTCCCAGACGGAAAACCAAACTGAGCCCTAATTTGCAGACCCATTGAGGGTGAAATGGAAATGAAAATGGAAATTATGGTGCAAGCCACTTCGGACACCGATCAGCTGCTCGAGTGACCAACGATAAATCTCGGGAAAAAACGAAGCAAATTGAAATAAATCAATAATATTGGGCGGAGAGATCATCGAAGATGGCCAGCAGCTGCTGCTCAGTTCCCTTTGCCTTGGGAGATCTTCCCAATAATCCGTGCCAGTCCTTTTGAATCAAAGGCAATTTTACGCATTGGTCACTGGCCGAAAGCCGAAGACCCACGATCGACGACCGACGATCGAAGGATAATGCCGAAGGGATCGAGGAGAGAGGGTGACAAGGAAGATAAATTAGGCCAGAAGGAGTCGAGGCCCTTCGCCGCTGCCTTCGATTTATTTTCCAGTTCCTCCTCTAATAAATTGCCCAACAATTGTGCAATTTTTCATAGATGGATTCATAGAGAATTGCACCGCGACCTTGACGCAAAGACTTCACGCTCTCGGATTTCGGATTTGCTACCGTTTTACCTCCGCCTTACATTCCATTTCCAATCGCTTTTCCAATCAATGGTGTTTTCTTCTACACGTGGAGAAAAGAAATGGGAAAGTTTATGTGAAGTTTACGGGATATACATATTTCGGTTTTAAGAAACTATAAAGAGATAAATTCTAAATACTTAAAACCTTATTTATTTTATTTTTTTTTAATAATTTATGATATGTAAGTGATAAAATGTCTCTGTCTAAATGTAATATTTTTTAAAAACTTTTTTTTTTATTTATTTGAATTATTTATTATTTATGATATGTATGTTATGTTTACAATTTTTTTTAATTTTGTTTGTAATAATTTATGATATGTGAGTGATAAAATGTCTCTGTCTAAATTTAATATATTTTTTTTTTACTTTTTTTTATTTACAACTTTTTGTAATAATTTTTGATATGTGGGTGATAAAAATGTCCCTGTCTAAATTTTATAATTTTAATTATTTATTTATGTTCAAAAAAAATAATTAATTTAATTTCATTTTTCTATAATCTATTGGGTTGCCATATAAATATTTTATACCTTATTTTATTTAAAATTAATATTATGTATTTATGCATTGAAAATTATTATTATTTATTTATGTTCTAAAAATATATGAAAATGACTAATAAGGTCTTCTTCTCTGTGCAGGATTGCTGCTGTTTGGCCGCCATCCCCATCCCATCACCATCGTCGGGGAAAACGTGCGGCGGCAAGGACATCTAGATAAAGTGGAAAGTGGGTAGGGGAAAGGAGTCGGGGAGGAGTAATCTTGAATCACACGCCGCACACTGATAGCCGATAGCTTGAGGAACCCAAGGAAACCTAAGGAAACGCAAGGAACCTCAGGAGGACCCACAATCCCTGGCCTTGGACAGCTGTTCGGGGATTAGCACAGCTAACCGAGCTCCCTCTCCCTCTCCCTCACCTTCTGCCCTCTCCCATTTGTGTACTTTCTCCTTCGGGGCGCGCAAAATTATTAAAACCTGGCCCTGAATTATGGGCCATAATTTAGAATTTCAACGAGAGAGTGCCGCACATATTTGTATTTGCTCAGAGCTTCCCTTTGGCTCTGGCTCCTTCTGCCTCACGTTCCCATTTTTTTTTCTTACTCTTCTTTCTTGCCTGCTCGATAAGGCTGGCGGGCAAAAAAAAAAAAAAACGAGGAGGGTGGGCAGTGTTCACAGGACCCAGATCCTTTGATTGATTTGGGATCGCTGTGAAAAGCTGGCACTGGGCATCCATTGACAGGCAGGCACTTCAAGGATCGGGTTATTTGCGCAGGATCAGGCGAGAACGCACGAAAGGATCTGCGGATCAATAGGTGATGCAGAACACAGCGAATAATTGGATCTGGCCAGGGATCTGAACTGAAAGGAAAAGGATATCGGGCAAAGTACGTAAGTATTATAGATCTTTAATATTATTATTAGTTTTCTACTTTTTAGTTCACAGAGAAAAAAAAAACACCAAAAATAGTCTTCCATTTTGGTCCGAAAATTGAATGAAAAAAAAATGATATTTTTGAACATATGATTTTGTACCATATTAATATGAAATATCATTTTGTTATGAAAAAATGTATATGAACCCATATCAATCCCATATTTTTCCGTTTTTTTCTCTATGTTTATAAGTTTAAATTAATACATCTCTATTTTCAGTTAGTATAGTATAGTATACATTATAAGATATATTACAAATTTATTGATACAACTATTTTTCTACCTTTTAATTTGGTAACTTTTAACAATACTTCCTTCTTTTTAGTTAGTATAAACTTCTCAAAACGTTCTTATCTCCAAACATTCTCAAGGCATCAACAATCAAAGAAATATTTCTGGTTATCACTTAGACACAAATCAAAATAAAATCTCAATCAACCTTTTTCAATTATTTCTTGAAAACGATCAATTTTCGAATATGTATATCAATCGCTCGATTGATATCCCAAAGACATTTGTATAATATATGCTGATCGTAAACGGGGCATTTGTCAAACATTATATGCGATGGAAATCCGAACTTGACAAATGCCAAGTGAAATGGGATGGGAAATGGAATGCAAGGCATTCGATTTCAATATCAACCCGATCACTCCAGGGGGCGGGACGAGTTGACATTGCAGGGTAGTGGTACCGTTAGTGGTAGTGCGATTTCAAGTTCAGTCCAAGGGAATGTCCTACCAAAATCCCATGGAAATTCCTCAACAAAACGGAAGAGAGAGAGAGAGGGCAATCATCTCACCTTCAATATTGAAAGGTGCTAACGCAAAGGTGGTTGTTCAATCGGCACACAGTAAAAAATCTATTTTACAGAACTGATTCTGTAAAAATAAACATATCTACTTAATAAACTGTATAGGATTTTTAAGGAAACAAAAAAGTTAAGTGGATATATCATTTTCGAATTTCGATATCTATAATTAAGATATATTTTTGAAAAGCAGACCTTTTTTAATACCAATTCAGGAGTCTTTTTATAGGTCAGTTTAAGATTTAACCTTTTAATAGATTAGCTTTCTTTATAATCATTAGAATCGAATAAGAAAATATATATAACATATATTTCTTGGGGGATTTTCAATTGAAACAGTTAGAGGAAGGGATTTTCAGTGCGGTAAAAATCAAAAACCATTTTAAAATAATGTCCGATAATAATATAATTTTTTTTCCAGTGATCTGAGAGAGGTAACCCTCCAGAGAGCGAGAGTTGCCCGGCGAGGTGAGCACGCAACGTTGCGTGCGAGGGGAGAATCAGTCACTTTTCGTCTGCTGCAACGACAGGACGTGTTCTGTTCTTCCCTGCAATCGCGAGCAGGAGAATTTTTCAAAATTACAATTTTGATTTGCCAACAACCGTCTCGTTACGCCTTCATTTTTTTTAACCGTGAACCAAAAAATAACCAAAATTATATACGAAATTTTTTGATTGTGAAACGAAGCAACTGCTGAATATTGGATAAACCGAAAAGAAAGCGAAATAATTCGCAAGCCGAAAAATACAAATAAAAAGGTAAAGATAAGTGAAGTGCATGAAATGGAATATGGAAACATGTGCGCATGTTTTTCGGCTAAATGTGCATTAAAAATGCATTAAAGCAGAAGTGTCTGGGGAGCGGGGGTTTAATTCTTAATTAAAAACACCCTAAAAACACCCCATAAAAATCGCATGAAAATGTATAAATTGCGCGCGTGCGATTTTGGGTTATGCGAGTTGAGTTTGCGCTATGGGTTAATGGGTTTTCGAACTCGGGGTTCTTCTCGGCCAAGTGCTCGAGTGCTCTTCAGACCAAAACGAGAGCGCGGCGGCTGCAAAATGCGCAAAAATGCTAGCACGCATCCTATCCCAAAACCCAAAACGAGCACCCCTCCGGATCCCCGGATGCCCCCGTCATCCTGGAACTCACTCGAGTGGCCGGAGATCGACACCACTGGAGGATGGGGCAGAGGAATAGGCTGAGTGGAGGACCAGAGTGTGCCGGCACCACCATTTTGCTTCGACCCACACAGGGAAAAAATATCATATAACTCGAAATTAGTCTTATAAATGGGTTTCTAAGTAATTTCGGTTAGAGACTTTGGTAAATCAGTGTAAAATATTGAACATTTTCTTATTTTTTGTGAAAGGTTTAATGCTTACATTTTAGGGTGCTTTAAGGTTAGTCCTTGCTCATCACATTCAAATTTGGACTTATAAAAAATATTTTAATCTTTTACCAATATATAAGATTCTGATTAAAAAACACGATCAGTAGTAAAGTTCACCCAGAACGGATTGACATAAAAATCTAAAAAATGTAATATATAAATATAAGAAATAAATATAAATTTTAGGATGCTTACCGAAAATATTGAATAGATCTTGAAGGTCTTGAACCTTTCCTATTACATTTAAATGTTTACCTATAATAAAAATTAAAATGGAATTTGTAGGGTGTTTACCAAAAATATTGAGTATATTCTTATCTCATTTAAATTTTACCCAACAAAAATATTATAATTTCATAATTGAAGTGAAGGATTTAAGTGTACAAGAGGGTCCAACATTCGGGGCTAATTCGGTAGATATTTTCTTCCTGTGCCGGCGAACCACCCGAGCACAGGGAACCGAGTTTCAAGGGAAACCTTGGGCCAAATCGCAGCTGGAGGGCAGGGCGATGGGAAGGCGGAGGCCCAGAACTTACGAATTCGCGAAGCTTTAGCGCGCTTTTCCTTTGTTTCCGGGGCTCTTTGTGCTTTGTGCCTGCTCAATTGTTCGCAAGGACGACAAGCGGAACCAGAAACTCCTTGCGGAAATCAGGAGGCTGCCGCTCAGCCGTTCAGCTGTGCAAATCAAATCCTTGCCGAAATCCCAAGGAAACCCCTGCGAAACGAGTTTCGCTACAAGTTAGTCGGGTTTTTTGCGCACTTCCCCTCCCCAAATACGCTTTGCAAATAGACAATCGCTAACTAGCCCTATGTCCTTTGCCACTTTCCAGATATCACGAAGGATACACCGAAGGAGCGACAGACAGCAGCTGCCAGGATGCTCAAGTGGGCTGTCAACCAGCCGCGAAACTCGTATTTGGCCAAGGAGCTGGCCCTGGGAATGGGAACGGCATCAGCATCAGGATCGGAAACAGGATTGCTGGAGCCCAAGGCCGAGGCGGTGGGCTCCAGCTACAGCGAGTTCCACGCCCTGCGCGGCAAGCTGAAGAGGAAGTCGCTCTCGCTGGCGGGCAAGGAGAACCAGCTGACCTCCACGCCGCTGCCGGCCAGCTCCCTGGCCCTCAGCACGCGCACTCCCCTGCTCAAGGACCTCAGCAACATCCTGGCCACGCCGCCACTGGGAGGAGGAGCGACACCAGCAGCAGGAGCAGCAGCAGCAGGAGCTCCTCTGAAGTTCGCCTGCACCCTGCCCACCTTCGAGGCGGAGTACTCGCCCAATGCCACCGTCATCCCGGGCTCCCTCATCGCCCTGCGCGGCGTGGGCATCCCGGACAGCTACTTCGAGAAGCCCCGCTACCTGGAGCAGAAGCCGCTCCCTCATCCCGCTGCCCCCTCCAATGGCGAACACACCACACTCAGCTCCAGCCAGATGGGGGATGTGACGCTGGAGCGGATGATCGACGCCATCCTGGAGAGCAACCGCAAGGTGCTGCCCAATGCCCAGAGGCAGCATCTGCGCCAGCCGAGGCAGCATCTCCGCCAGCGGCACCGGCAGCAGGTGCTCCGGAGCAGCCACTCGCAGACTCAGACCCAGACCCACTCGCCCACCTACCGCCCCGCCTTCGATCCGGCCAGCGATCTGTGCGAGTACTGGAAGTCGCCCTCGCGCCGCGACTCCCTGCCAGCCGATGGCTTCGAGGAGCGCGAGGTGTGCTCCCCCGCCTCCAATCCCGGCCAGAGCCAGAGCCAGGGCAAGAGGCACTCCCTGCAGCTGCGCAGGCAGCGGGTGGTGCGGCGCAAGCGCAAGATCACCACCAAGATCTCCTCCAGCGTCAGGCAGTCGGCGCAGAAGCTGCTGGCGGCGGCCAGGTCGGGAGCTGGAACCGGAGTGCCCGGCCATCGGAGCGCCCAGAAGAGGCGTCACATCAGTCCGGACAGCGGGCACAACTCCACCAGCGACTTCGAGGAGGAGCTGCTGGCCATGGCATCCTGCGGCGGTCGTGGGGAGGCGGTCACCAAGCGGCGGCTCAGCTTCTCCTTTGCCGAGGATCTGTTCGTGGACAAGTGATGCGTCGTCGTCGTCGGCTCCTGTTACTACGTTTTTGACTATTGTTTTGGTTACAACTAAATCACTTTTTTTTTTGAGTGTGGCTAAAAGCGCAACATTGCCTTGGAATCCGTATGTTGAAACAGATCCTATAACTAACTAAGAAACTAAGCATTTTTTTTTGACTAATAAAAAACTGATTTGAAAAAGAAGTTGGTAATTTTTATAACTTTTTATGGGGATATTCTATAATTTATAGTTGGCAGTTTGAAAAATGCCTTTTTTTAAAGGTATGCAGATACCATCGCACAAACAAAACTGTATCCTTGTTAGCGTTAGATAAGTACAACCATTAATTAGGGATAAGCGGTCCGCTTTGGAATACTTCTTCATGGGGATTACTTGGCAGTATTTCAGCTATCCTTGAGGTGAAAACTGGATTCTCACGGCGCCCAGTTCGGCGTTCCGCCCATGAATTCATCATCGTGAGCCTCGACTTTTGAGTTCCAAGTGGGTAAATGGCAGGGTATATGTATGTGCCTGTGCATGCAGGATATGCTGTGTGTCGACGAGGGTGGTGGCAGTAAAAATGTTGCGGCATATCCTGTGCGTCCTGTTACACGGCACTTATCACGCACCTGTGCACCACCAAATGGCGAACAAAACGGTGGGCATTTGCATAAATTTGCATAGAATCGACCGAATTCTACGCTCGGCTTGTATCGACGGTTTAGAGCCAGGATTCGAGGTCCTTGTTAACTGTACCCGGGATCTGTGAGTGCGACCCACCGATCCATAACTGCACGGAGAGAAAAAAGAGGTAATCAGAAAGAAATCGATCTTTAGTCCTTAAGTTTGTGTAGAGCCATCGATACAAAAATACTAAGATCATCAAATTTATTCAAATTTAGAACTATATAATACCTATAATATAGGTCCTATATATAGTAATGGTGAAATTGCACTGTGTGCTGCATTTTTTTTCAGTGCATCTAAGAACTGCGACTCGAGGACTTACTGACCCATAGCTAAGTTATGCAAGTTATATACATATGGTTTTGATCCTGCACTGCCAGCTGGCACAGATACGGGGCGCAGGAGTAAAGTAAGACCTTTATAGAACCTGATATTTATTTCGGTTTATTATTCGAGAAAATCCTATTGCTTTTGGATACTTCTGATTTTAAAACATCTCTGTTAATCAGTTTAAATATGTTATCTCATTTTTTCATTTTAATATCGTAAGGTTTTATACTACATATATTTATTTAAAGTAAGATCTATAGAGACCCTGGTATTAATTTCCGTTCATTATGCGAATAATATGTTTTCCGATTTTTAAACATTTTATCCTAAGAAAGTTAATGGATAAATTTTCTGTTAATCTGTATATTACAATATTTATTATTTCATCTTAATATCTTAGGGTTTTTTATATAAATATATTTATTAAAAATAATATCTATATTGACCCTGATACTCATTTCCGTTCATTATTCGATTAAATCATATTTTTTCCGATTTTTTAACATTTTATCTTAGGAAGGTCTATAGAAAAATTGTCTGTTGTTCTGTATATCACAAGTTTTATTATGTTATCCCATTTATGTATCTTAATATTGTAAGGTTTTTTACTAATTATATTTATTTATATTTATCTGAAATGAGATTATCCTTACGAGGAGAATGGATAAATTCTCTTGTAATCTGTATATAACATGTTTTATTATATTATATTATCTAGGTATATTTATGAAATCATATATATTTGACTTTACATACTATATCCCTGCCGTATATGTTATTTTTTGGATACTTACCTGCGTGAGCTGTTGCTTTTGACGTTGTTAAATGTCTATTAGGCCGTTTGTATGGAAAATACCTTTGGACCATTGGCCATTGTTTGGTCCTGTTCCTGTTGGCGATCCTTCTTCTCATTCCTGTCGCAGTTCGGATGCGATACATTGATCCATTGTTGGGCTGCTGCTGCCTCCGTTTTCCATTTTCTCTGCTCAATTGAGTTCAGCCAGCTGCCCGAGGAACTGAATCGCATCCCGGGACTGAGTTCAAGTTGAAGATGAATTGAGAGCGGAGGTGGGGGAGTACTCTGATTTGCCGCTCCCTCTCACTCTCCCTCTCACTCTCCCTCTCCCTCTCGCTCTTTCTTGCCAAATGTCACATAAGAACAGGATCAGGATCGAGGATCTGGATCTGGATCTCGAGCAGGCGGAGGCGGAGGCGCAAAAACACCTTTTCGAAAAGTGCGCCAAAAGGGAATATGCGAGAATACCGAGCACGAGTCAACGGCAAACACAAAAGGAACGTGAATAAGGACGAGAACAAGGAGCAGGCCCAAGAAAAAGGACACAAAATCGCATCGTGGCATGCGTCGGCGGATGAGGGGGGCGGGGAGACCTCGGGGACAGCTGTCGTCGCGAACACCAACGCAAATATGCACTGAAATATATGCCATTTTTTAAGATCTTTACTTCTTTATTATAAGGCAAAAGTCTCCTAAAAGTGCACACAAAACAAAACAAACAACCAAAAATTGATAAGATATAAAAGGATTTCGTAATTTTTCTCAAAAAAATTATTCATAAACAAAAAAGTTCTTAAAGATATATAGAAGATTATTTCCGAATTTATGTTTTTTTTTAGATTTTTATGTCAATCTGTTCAGGGTTAATTTTGACACTGACCCATGTTTTATAATCAGAATATTATATTGGTGATATATAGAATTCGATCATAAATAAAATACTAAAATTTTAATTTAATATTTTTACAATTTTAAAAATTGATTTTAGTTTTCAAATTTTTATTAAGTTTCTTATAATATTAAATTTGGTTAGTCAGTTTTTTACTCTTTAACAAAGTAAGAATTTATCTTTATCAAGTTTCACCTCACTCTTCTTTCAGTGCACACAGCGTTTAGCGGGGGAGAAGTGCCGCCGTCTCAGGATCTAAGGAGGCAAGGATAAATGGAAGCAGGGAAAATGAGTTAAAGGAGTTGCTCAAGTGCCGCCACATGTTGCCGTTGTAAATTGGACAACAATTGACGGCCTAATAGGGTTAAGTGCCGGAAATTACGCGAACCAAAAGTGAAAGAAACTGCAAGTTCAAGCAAGCTACTCAAGATGTTATAAAATATGATCTAATCTATAAGGAAATATAATTTTGTAATAGGTTGGATTTTTAAGAAATTTTCTCTATGGATATATTAATACATATTTAATACATTTATGTCAAGTTCAGTTAGGAAATCCAATCCTTTATCACCATTCTAGAGTTCCAAACTCTGAACCCTGTGTAGTATTGTGTTATTTGCTTTGTAAACGAAATAAAATGATCTCTAATGGAGTGAAATCGAAAGATTTTCATCTCTGGAGAGTGCCTAAAACTGATAACGATCATTAGCGAGACTGTGAGATGACAAGGTTCAAGATGCCGAGCGAACTCAATCAACGTCAGGGGAAGAGAGATATGGGATATATATAGGGAGGGGAATAAAGCAGAATGAATCGCAACTGTCAATAAATGGAGCACTCTGGCGGGGAAGACTCTACAGGACTCTAATCCCAAATGACGTGAGCAGTGAGTAATAAAGTGGAAGTGGCCCAAGAACCAGACCAGAACTTTAGATCAGGGGAGGATCGTCGAGGAAATTGCCAACTATTTGTATTTGTCAAAGGCTCTGATTTCACGGCAGCAAGAAAATCCAGATCCTCGACGATTAATCAATGTGACGTGAGTGCCTCTCATTCTCTCTCTCTCTCTCTCTCGCTTGCGCTCTTTTCAGGACAACATCTTGAGTTGGTTTGCGCGCCAAACAAATGTCCTGGCGGCTCTGGTTCTGGAATTCCTTTTTTGGGCACCGATTTTTAAGTCATCTTGGGGATCCCGATTCGAAACCGAAATACTCGCACTTTCTTCAAGGGATGGAGATGAGAGAGGTCATGATCTGAATCAGGATCACACCGCAGGATCAAACAATCCAATCGATTTGCATAGCCAGAGCCCGGCAGCCAAAGGGTTGTCCTCGATCTCCAGATCTCCCGATCTTCAGGCTGCGATACCCATTGCTTATGTAAATGTTGTTTGCCCGACAAACTTTAGCTCTCGGCACAATGCCAAATGCAAACTAATAGATACATTCTTATCGCCGTCCATTCCCGGGGGTAATTAAGCATCTTTACGGTCAGCCAAAGGGATCAGGATCAGGATCAGAGGGAGAGGGAGAGGTCGAGGATGCTGCCGTGAAAGGGCTGGACTTTCCGTAAGCGCTTAAGCCAATTGGATGCGAGCCTGAACTTTGCGGTCTTGTTTGCCTTGAGGTTTAGATCTAACGCCTCGAGCCGGAATTTTAAATACTCCATTATCTTTGGTGAACTCTGAAATGCATTCATTAATTTCAGAAGCTACTAAAAGATCGCCAGTATACCAGTGTATCTGAAAAACATATCAATACTTATTAGGAAAACCTTTGTAAAATAAAACTGAATATTTTTAACAACATTACATTTTTAGGCAATTATAAAACATTTAAAAAATAAGTTGTGATAAGTGAAAAGCTACACAAACAAATGTTAACTAAATAAAGATTAAAGATTCCTTTTAAAAAGATTATTAATAAATTGTAAGTATAAATTGTTTGTAAATTTTAAAAATCTTTTGGTTAGAGAAATCTATCAATCCAGTAATTACCAAGGGCAGAATAATGTTTAAGCAACTGAAAGTGTCCTAAGAAAATTACCAAATTTTAAAAAATATATACTTACGTGTGTAATCAAAAAATATGAATAAATAAAATGATTTTTTTCTTAAAAAAAATGATTAATAAATTGGAAGCATCAAGTTGTCTTTTAAACGATTAACTACTATTGAAAAAATAAGTTGCGAGAAGTAAGAAAATATTCAAATAAATATTAATTTAATACTTTTAGTGATTATATTAAAGGTTATTCATAAATTGGTAGTATCTATTTTTGATTTAGTTTGAAGAATTTTAGAAAATGATTTGGTTAGAGAAAGAAAGCCATCAATCCAATAATACATTTTCTTTTAGAGAGTAGGCATGCTCACAAAGACCTTTTAATTACCACGACAAGTTCCAGGACTAGTACCTCCATAACAATACTTCCTATACGATTTTGAATACATGTAGGCCAAACACTGGGTTCTAGAACAAAAATATATAATTTTATAAAATCAGTTCTTTGGGAGTTACAATTTGCAAAGTGTCAAATAGATTGTACTGGGACCTGGCTGCAATCTACTGAAACTGCACATCTCTGGTGACCCGGAGACGGCTCAGCAGTTTCTTGGTCAGGGTGCGGAAGCGCTGCCGCGAGGAATTGCTTAGGGTTTGGACGAAGGGTACCAGTTCCGTCAGGTACAGAAAGTCGGGATCATATGACGCCGGAGGCGGGCGATCCGCCGCTGGTGGCGGTATGGGGAAGGGGCGGAGATCCAAGCCCAGGTTCAGGGCAAGCTCCACGTTGGGATCCCACAGCCAGTTCTCGGAGCCCAGAATCTTGGCCATCTCCTCGTCCATATCCAGGCCGGCTATCGGCTGGTCCAGCGGCACAAAGAGGCTCTCCGTTTCCTCAAATTGAACTGCCCCCTCGTAGCTTAGCACGTAGTACACCTCCTCTGGGGGTGGCGCCACCACCTTTGGGGCAACAACCTTTGGAGGAGCCTCCACGAAGACGGCGCACATGAACTTCATTTGGTTGAAGTAGCGCCAGCGGGTTCTGCCAACGCGGCGGCGCAACTCGGTGCGATAGTTTCCGCGGAGTCCCTTCCACAGCCGCTTGCACTCCTCCACGCTGCACTGCACCGCCCTGCCCACCGCCGGCCAATCGTGCTCCATTTGCGGACGCCGGACGGCAAAGCCGATGCGGGTGTCCCAAATCGACGGGCATCTGGAGATCTCCGCAATGAGGCGGTTTTTGTCCACCTTGGAGTTTATAGCCGGCATCGCAGATGACTTTGCAGATTGAAGGGTTAGAATGGAAGTGGACCATCTCTATAAGCACGCCTTTTCGATATTTTTTTTCGGGTTGTCGCCAATATAATTGCATATTCTTAAAATTGAATTTTTAGGTTAGTGGATTCACATCTGTTTCAGGGATGCCGTATTCCCTCTTATCGATAGCTTTTTTTTGGCAACAGTGCTACCCATAACAATCGGTTTCAAAAGGAATGCTGCCAAAGCGTCAAGTGGTCAAGCTTAAATTATTTTAAATTCATGTTTCGAGCGTTCTTTAAACAAATTGTGTATTAATTAAGAGGCAGACAAAGGGAAAAGCTATAAAAATGCCTTATAATCAGTATTGGCATTACCCTAATCTCATCAAGCAATGTTATGTAGCACATAAAGAATCCTCACTCCTTGAAAACCCCGGGAAGATAGCTATTGTCCTGGCCAACACACAATGTTTGTCCACAAAAGACGGATCGTAAAATGTGTAAAAAGTTTCGAATTATTATATGTGCTTAATGAATTGTTTGGTACCCTAAGTCCAGGTCGTAAAACACACACGGGAAATTTCTTGGGCCGGGCTGCCAGGCGAATAAAAGTGCAGTAAAAGTGCACTAAAATGTACGCGATCAATTGTTTTGCCTTCGACTTCAGGGATTTACCATCCAACCATTTACGAGCGGGATGGAAATTTTAATGATCGCACTTCAATCGTCGCCAGAGAGACTTTATCAAATTGCCATTAGAATCGGAAACCTTCGGGGCGTGTGGCAGCGGAAGAGAAAGGACTATTGTGATTAGCCCGTGATCGGCAACATAGAGTCATAAAATTGCACCTTGGCATCGCGGCAGCAACAGCGGCAGCTGATGATGCGGGCCTCTCCTCCTGCCTCTCAACCCACCTAAATTCCCATGTCATTGTCATTGTGCAGTCACTGGGACATGTGCGAAATCCCTATCCCTAGTATCCGTATCCCTATCCCATTCCGATCCTGAGTTATGTATCGGCAAATCGAAAATTAGCGTATTCGCCGGCGAAATTAGCCGCTGATTATGCTGGTCGACGGTGTTCGGATGCAAATGGAATGTCCTGCATCCTGAGCGTCTAGTTATACAACCTGACTCTGTGCAAATTATGGGGGTACGAACACACCCGTACACTGGCCAAAACATGCTAACCAAAAATATGCGAGGCATTTTTTATACCGTTTTTTTCAGATATTTGATTCCCAAGTTAGTTTCCCCAAAAAATAATAATGTTTTAGGTTTTCTAGAACCCTATTCTAAGATTATCTTAGTCAGGAGTTTTTCAAAGAGTTTAGCACTTTGATAAAAAAGAGAGTTTTAAAGTTAGGAACTTTTCTTTCACATCTGATCTCCATTTAAGAAATGTATTCTCCCCAAACATAAGAATGTTTTAGGTTCTCTAGAACCTTTTTTAAAGATGATCTTACCCAAGAGTTTTCTAGATTTTAGTACTAAAATTAAATAGGTCTAAAACTTAAGAACCTTGATATCACATTTGATATAAAATGTACCATTTTTCGAGCAGTGCAAACGCTAAATATAAATACGTTTTCTTGATGCCCCTCAACTGTGTGTTTTCGAGTGTTTTCGGATCTGTTATCCTGTTGTCCTGTTGTCCCGTGGCACCTGTCTTCATTAGTTGGCCGTCATTTCCTCGATAAGCAATCGATTGAGTGAGAGGGAGACAGGTAGACAGCGCCAGAGAGAGTCGAAGAATGGGCACTTACAGGTGCAAACGTTTGCTCCAATTTGTTTGGCAGCCTGTTCGGTGGACTCCATTCGGCTTTTGCATATTGATGAGGCCCAATTTATGGCTCCCAACTCACCTGCCGATCGATAACCGAGGAAAACCAACTGGAGAGAGGAAAGTGGAAAGTTGAAAGGCTTATAGGGCCACATGCTGGGGAGATCGAATCGGGAATAGAAAGCGGAAAACTCAAACAGTAGCGGGAAAATGCTTCATAGACAATCGACAGGTAGTTTCAGATGTCCATTAGTTTACAACTCTTGAAGACCGAATGCAGGATGAAAATAATAGTGGGAAATACTGAAATACATAATATTTTTACATTTTAAAAAGCTATTATAATTTTTTATATATATTATAAATATATTAGATATATTATATATTATTATATTATATTATATATTATATATATCATTTGACCATTTGTTATTCTTGAACGATCTTGCTTTGGACTCTCCTCCAGCTATCTATTCTCAACTCTCCATGCTCAACGATCGTTTCTCATTGCTAAGTTCTGGTTGTTAATCCTGGCGCAGGATTCCTTCGTAGTCCTGTGTCGAATGCGAACCAGTTTTCCGCTTCGCTGCAACTGACGCATAAATTGCGGCACTTTCCCGACCCATTTGCCGGCGAGACAGGACGAAACAGGACTCCGTCGAGAATACACTTGGAAAAACAAAACCTGTAAGTATATCTCTAGATTTCTAGATATTTCTAAATAAAAAAAAATGTATTTAAATTTATATTATCCTAGACTTACGTAAATTTATTTATTTAAAATAATAATATAATTATAATATTAATATTAACCGCACCCTTTTTTTACCATCTAAACTATTAAAAAAGAAAACAATAATAAACTAAATTGATAAAATTTAAAGTTGAACAAATACTGATAAATTTAATAAGTTGAAATACAAATTAAATGTAATTTTCTTTTTTTAATTCAATAACATTATTTAATAATAAGCATTAAAAAATACAATATACAAATACAACATTTTTTTAAATTAAATACAAATAGATCTTAAATTTTTCACATAATAAAAATGAATAATAATTTAAAATTCCTTAAGTTACTATACAAATACAAATCCTTCAAATCGCTCAACAATATCTCGCAGTGTGTGCGGGTTCCAGTTGATTTTCCTTTAGCCAACATTTGCGCTTGCCAAGAAGTGCGTTGAGCCTCCCTATTCAAATTGTTTGAACTGGAAATGCGGCACGGTGATTTTTCATTTTCCCGCTCGTGGAATTAGGGATATATTTTCGGGGATATATGGATATGGATAGGGTAGTATACCGGCCACATCGATCAGTTTTACGGCGATTCTCCAAAGTATAGCACCTGTTTTTCCCGCTGCCCGCGATTTTTCCACAGCAGTAGAAGCAGCAGGTGCCCATTGATGACATTTACATATTACCATCTTGCGCGTGGCTCCAGGATACGAAAAGCCTGCTGTTCTGTAGGGATCCCTGGATCTCTGGCCGATTCCAATCGAGATCCCCGCATGACAATGCTAAGTGGAGGTCTCCCCCACCTCCTCCTGTCGTCGACCCTCCTCAAACGAGTCGATTTTATGTTTCCTTTCCAATTTTTCACGCTGCATTTTCCGCCGTTGCTGCTGCTGCTGCTGCTGCTGCTGACCAGCGGGAAACTCAGGCAAGGGTTGTAAATGTCCAAGTTTTCCCCTTTCCACTCTGTTTTCTTTTCCTTTGTTTTCCATTTCCCTAAGACATTGGCACGCGCTTTTGGTCAGTTGGTCAGCGATTGTTTGCCACCCTTTCTCTGTCAAAGGTGTGTTGTGACAACGGAAAGCGGACTATGGAAAATGGGAAATAGCCAGTGGAAAGTGGAAATGCAATTTGATTCCTTGGACAATTGAGACCAAACCGCGATATGACAGCCCGCGAACGCCGTAAAATCTTGTAAACTTGTTGATTGTTTATTTTGATTGAAATGAAATGGAAAGCGTATTTATAAATTATTCTTTTAATTTATTAGAATAAATGAGCATAAATATAGATGAGTTGTAATATTAGTTTTTTTTTAATTTAATTTCGAAATTTTCCCAACCATTTATTTTTAATGAAAATTCTTGTTGATTTGATTCAATAAAATATAAATTTAAGGGTCCACTTAAAATGAGATATCTTTGTAAAAATTGAGCATAAATATATATGATTTTTAATTTGAATTTCTTTTAATTTAATTTCAAAATTTCCCCAACCATTTATTTTTAATGAAATTCTTGTTTAAAAATTTAAAATTTACCATAATTTTTATCTTTAAATGACAATCCTTTGGTAAAGCATATTAATAAATTATTTTTTTAATTTTTATAGCAAAAATAGTTGTTATATTAATTTATTCGTTTTTTATTTTATTTCCCTTTTATCATAATCACACTTAAAAACTATTAATGTAATTTAAAAATATCCCAAACCCTTTATTTTAATGAAAAAAAATGTTTAATATATACAACTTTACTTAAGTCACGCAGCTGCTGAGGAAACCCAACTTTTCAGGTTCCCGAGAGTTCTCCTTTGAGACCCGATTTCCGCTGCACGGGCAATTAGTTAATTAAGCGCAACTTCAAGTGTCCCACTTGGAAATATATCACACGAGAATCGCTCCTTGTTGACATTTCTGCAGCATCATCCGGATAATTTGCATATTTAATTGAAGAATCCCGTGCGCCCAAAAACTGTGTTTTTTTTTTTAAATAAAAACTACGAAAATGTCAAGCGAAATTTTTGGGAAGGCAAGGAAAAGAGAAGAAAAAGGACGAAATCGAATTAGGAGCAGGAGATGGAGATGGAGATGGAGAATCTCGGGATGGTGACGAACGAGTGGAATCCCCGCGGCGTCCATCAAGGAAAAGGGTTAAATGCAAATTACAGCAGAGTGAGTTCCTTCGACAGAGAGTGAGAAAGAGCAAGGATCCCGGAACAGGACACACGGACTCGGACGCGATCCAACCCCTGAGTTGTGAGTCCTGCGTGTCCCGAATCCCGATTCCCGAACTCCGAATCCCGGGCAGTTGTCAAACGCGCTTGACAGATCTCCTCCCCGCCCGAAACTGGATTTTGGGCATTGCGTCGTACATGGGGCCTCCTCAATCCTCAACAAATTAATTTTCCTTCAACTTGATTCGGGACCACGACTACCCGTACCCCTTCCTTCCCACAGGAACCCATCTATATACCATGCATGGTATCTGGGAATGGACTCAAGGTGAAAACGTGTTGCCTGTCTCTCAGAAAATATATAGAAATATTTATATTTGAAAGGAATTGCTAAAGTTAAAGGGTGTTTTGTTTTTCAATTTTGAAAGAAAATTAATGTATAGGATATTGCTGAAATCATAAGCACAACTTTTAAAGGGCTCTACAATTTACCAAGCATTTTAAAATGCATTGAATGCATTGAATTATATAAAATAAATTCTATATATATGGGTGAGGTTTTTTTTCCTATTTAAGAGGTTAAAAAAGGTTTAAAAATGATTTTAAAAAAATTAAAAAAAAAAGAGTTTATGTTTTAATTGCTTTTACTATTTAAAATGGTCTGGATTACCATCCCAAAAGTTCAATTTGACCGATCCAATACTTTAGGAGTTATAGTCTTTGAAAAAAAAACGTTGAAATTTGGTATTGTTTTGGATCATTTTTGCTAATAATTCAAAATGTAATTATACCCGTTACTCGTAGAGTAAAAGGGTATATTAGATTCGTGCAAAAGTATGTAACAGGCAGAAGGAAGCGTTTCCGACCATATAAAGTATATATATTCTTGATCAGGATCACTAGCTGAGTCGATCTAGCCATGTCCGTCTGTCCGTCTGTCCGTCTGTCCGTCTGTCCGTCTGTCCGTCTGTCCGTCTGTCCGTCTGTCTGTCCGTCTGTCTGTCCGTCTGTCTGTCCGTCTGTCCGTCTGTCCGTCTGTATGAACGCTGAGATCTTGGAAACTATAAAAGCTAGAAGATTGAGATTTGGCATGCAGATTCTAGGGGTTAATACGCAGCGCAAGTTTTTCACGCCGATGTGCCACGCCCTCTCTAACGCCCACAAACCGCGAAAAACTGTGACTCGTTCTGTATGAACGCTGAGATTTTGGAAACTATAAAAGCTTGAAGATTGGGATTTGGCATGCAGATTCTTGGGGTTAATACGCAGCGCAAGTTTTTCACGCCGATGTGCCACGCCCCCTCTAACGCCCACAAACCGCGAAAAACTGTGGCACCCACAGTTTTGAAGCTATATTAACGGTAAAAGAAATGTGTATTTGTTTCATCAATACATATTGATAGACCAAAGTGAGAAACCCCCCTCCCCCCTAACGCCCACAAACCGCGAAAAACAGTGGCACCCGTCTGTATGAACGCTCAGATCTCGGAAACTATAAAAGCTAGAAGATTGGGATTTGGCATGCAGATTCTAGGAGTTAATACGCAGCGCAAGTTTTTCACGCCGATGTGCCACGCCCCCTCTAACGCCCACAAACCGCGAAAAACTGTGGCACCCACAGTTTTGAATCTATATTAACGGGAAAAGCAATGTGTATTCGTTTCATCAATACATATTGATAAACCAAAATTGGAAACCCCCCTCCCCCTAACGCCCACAAACCGCGAAAAGCTGTGGCGCCCATAGTTTTAAAGCTAGAGCAAAAGTGTAGACCCCATTTTGTTTGGGTTATAAACGCCTACCGAAATGTAGAATAATTTTTTTTAATTTTTTGAAGCGGCTGCTTGGTTTGCCCTGCTTGAGACTGCTGACTTTAGCTGAGTAACGGGTATTTGATAGTCGAGGCACTCGACTATAGCGTTTCTCTTGTTTTCTTTTCAGTTCCTTTGTTCAAAGACAAGATTTTGAGAAGCACTAACAGAAAAAATGTACTCTGTTACACCAAAAAAAAAATCGATATAAAACGTAGATCGATTTTACATTATATAATATCAATTTTAACTTGATATGGGGCCAGGTAAATTGATATGGTCAAAAACGTCATTTTGCACGCCAAATTGCTTCTTGCTCTCTTTTTCGAAGTTGGGGAATCTCCGAGAGAGATAATTCATCAAAATTATATTATTTAATATCAATTTTATAAATATTTCATGTAAAAACGATATGGATATGAATAACCTGAAATTTACATGGATATATTGATTTTACGGCGACGTGTTTTTTTTGTGAGTGCGGCCTAAAAACAACGATTGTATTTAGCTGCTAAGAATTTTTCTCAGTGCTTTCCCGTGGCGCAATGTTCTTTTCTTGAATGCAGCTTTTCCTCCGCAGCCCGCGAAGCTCTGTAATTGTATTAATCAAAACAAAAACAGCAACACGCAAGGGGGGCCGCCCATCCGCGTAGCAAGGACGAATGGCGAATTGTAGGTCTGTAGAGTAGAGTCGCCGAATTCCGATCCGCAGCCGGATTGTAACGCCCATCGCGGCGCCGTGTCGATAATTTAGAAATTAAATGTAGTTCGCCCAACTGTGAAGGGGAATGGGGAATGAAAAGGAAAGGAAAGGAAAGGAAAAGGAGAGAAATGCCGCAAACACACAAATCAAATCTAATCAAGCAAAGAAAGCGCACTTTCCCAAGGACGAAGGGGTAGTCTCCCACCCCGCCGAAGGAAGGAAGGAAGGATCACCCCTCGCGAAAGGCGAAAAAAAAAGAAAAAACACCAAGGCATTGGTCTAGTTTTTTGTTCTTTCCTTGTCGCAACTGCAATTACATTTCATTTTTGGGATTTCAATTTCGTTTTGGAACCAGGACTCACGCCACATCCACACACGGGGTGTCCTTTTGCCATGGGTGTCAGGATCTGTCCGTCCGGCTATTATTATTATTACTATTGTTGTTGTTTTCGTTTTCGTTTGCGTTTTTTTCTTTTACTGGCGGGCCTTGTAATTATTTAGTTTACGTTCGGTTCGTCCTTGCTCCTTGCAGCCTCACGGTTTTTTCCTTGATTGCATCGGCAAATCGGCTCAGTGGCTCGGAAACTTTCAATTTCATGCTTAGTTTTTCACTAGAATTAAGGAACAATGACAGCAGGATGTATATATATTACACAGAAATGGCGAAATTTTTCGACTTGGCTTGTAAAAATCTTACTGAGAAAAACGTTCAAAAATCACATAATATGATTTTTCTTTATAAAATTGTAAAAAAAAATTTAATAATTTGTATTAGTTAATTGGTCGACCTGTTAAAAATAAATGCAAGGATTTTTAAATATAATAATATTATATAATATTTTTAAATTAAAATAAACATGTATTTTTCAAAACTTTTAACACACCTTAAATTAACTATTGTGTTTGTTAAAAAATATCCAAAATATTTTAAAAATATATATATTTTTACTATCAAATAATAAAAATAAAATAAAATAATAATAAAAAATAAAATAAAAAATAATAATTAAAATAAAAAATAATAATAATTTTGTAAAACTTTTAATAATTGTATAATATTTATAATTATTATTTTATTTTAATATTACTTTTATTTTAAATAGCAGAATGTCTTCCCTTAACTTTTGTACTTAAAATAAAAACGTTGTTTTCCCATAATTAAAAACTTTCGCTTAGTATTAAATTTCAACAATATATGTGAGCACATGATCTTGGTACTCAGTACCCACGTCAGCCTCCTTTTCCAGCCGGTTAATGAGGCAATTTAAATGCTAATACTTTGCCCGACAAAATATCAAATTATAATCCTTCGACGCGCTGGAGGGTTGGGATTTACAATTATGGAATATGAATATGAATTGCATATTAGTTGGCAGTTGGCTTTCAGCTTTTATCATTCAAATCGAAGTCGCCTAATACGATTGCTGACTAATGGGTGCGCATAAAAAATGGAAGACTTTAAATATTAAAATTACAAAGTTGCAAAATTTAGTTTTACATAAAATATTTAGGTTATTTTTAATTTTGTTTTTAATAATTTTAATTTGATTTTAGTTTGAAGTCAAATCAGTTTTCCTTTTTCAGATGAAAACTGAATCATTTTTTAAGTTAAAACGTTAATAGTAAATTTTATCGAAGGCGGATTTCATATTTAAGGACCGTTAAAGTCGATTTCTAAAAAGTTTGTTTTGCTGCTGGTTGACCTAAACAAACAAAAGCTGCAGCCACCACCACCACCGGAATATTGGATGGCGTTTAAACAATGGGATCGGGATCGAAAGCGAATTCGGGATCGCTAAGCTGATGGACCTGCTGGCCGCAGGATGACCGCGCAGGCGCGTGTGCCGAGGTCAAAGGCCACGCATCCGCATCCACAGACGCAGCTGACTTTTCCGCCGCCAAACAATGGAAAAGTCCTGACCGCTCTTTGTTTTCCCACTTTTTTAATAAATTAAACAAATAGAGGAAAATGCGCGCACGCGCGCTTTTCATATTTTCTATTTGCTTTTCGATAATTTTAAATGTGCGCACGCTCCCCGAAAAAGCGAACAAAAAAATGACAAACGATGTCGCTAAGCCGCGACAATATGAGGCTATTAGGGTAATAATTTGTGGGATTAGAGATGGAGTTCAGCGTCCACCATCCACCATCCATCCCAACCCAAAGTCCACTGTGAATATCTAAATGGAAGGATTGCAGGTTTATGGGTTGTTTTGACTCGAAAAATGTGTTTTTTAAATGAATTGTGCTTAATAATGTTGAACAAAATACACTCAAGCAGTTTAATCTTAAGCCAGGATTCTTAATAAGAGAACATTTCTGCTTGAATTAAGTATGAATTTGTTTTCGAATTTTTATGATACTTTTAAGAATAATTCATTCCTAATTTAAGGGAACTGAAACCTGATTGTTGTGAAATTAAGTTCCTTTAGTTTTCTTTTTAGAATATATCACACTTGAATCAAGCTCATTTTGGTTTTGATTTGGTTTTTATTTTATTTTATTTTATTTTATTTTATTTTATTTTATTTTATTTTATTTTATTTTATTTTATTTTATTTTATTTTATTTTATTTTATTTTATTTTATTTTATTTTATTTTATTTTATTTTATTTTATTTTATTTTATTTTATTTTATTTTATTTTATTTTATTTTATTTTATTTTATTTTATTTTATTTTATTTTATTTTATTTTATTTTATTTTATTTTTTTTAGAATGATTTAAGAACGCGCAGCATATTCAATTTTAAAATAAGCCCAAAAATGCTATCCGAAATCAAGTAATAATTTTTCAAATAATAAATATTCAAATATAATCTTCATTAAAAAATAGCAACGATATATGAACAAAAGTTTTCAGTGTAATATTTTTAAAATAATAATTTTTAATATTCGTCGACAACAAAATTGCATGATTTTTGTTTTTAAAATATTTGAATATTTTTTTAAAAATAATACACCGAATGATTGTGTTTAAAATATGTGATATTTGTAGTGTTAAAAATATTCCAAAATGTTTAAGTGTTTGTAAATTGTTAGGTGTCGAAATTCAAGAGGTGCATTGACCAACGTACTTGTGTTGCTGCTGTCTAGATTTGCATTTCCGTTGGCGCAGCGGGTCCTGAAGCTGGGTGCTCGGTCCTTCGTCCTTGTCCTCATCCTTGGCCCCTTGGTGCGAACTACTTGCCCTTGCGGTTTTGGGAAATTATTTCGAATTATGACATATTAAGATTTATGCTTCGGGGAGAGAGTAAATCGCCGGGGCGCGGGGATAAAGCGCTTGCCAAAATGTGCGAGTGCGATTGCGAGCACAGGAGGCGACCGCAGGATGCAGCTCCTTGGTACTTGGATCGCCCGAGAGCCCGATCGGGTTTCAGCCGATCGCACAATGGGCGCTCCGTGACTTACATACAGCTGTTCTCAGCGGAGGAATCCCTCCACATCCTCATCCTCGTCCTTAAACTCGACTCGTGTATCATCCTGGGCCGCGGGCAACGCGACGAACACGGTATTATTATTTCATATTTTGATTTATTGTTTTGCTTATTGTTTCGCCTCGCACATTCAGCGCGATGGCGCCGCAATTTTTGGCAAATGCCTTTACCTTCAGCACCGCCTTATCCTTTTGTTTTGCTTCGTCCTGCGGTCTTCGGTTTTTGGCAAGCGATTTATGTTAATTTTTTTCGCCAACTGAAATTTTATGTCGTCCTTTGTTAGCTCACTTTCAAACAAAAGACGTTAATAATTCACATTTCCAGCAGGCTGTTAGAAAAGATTTATAGAGTCGAAGGTTAAGATAAACATCGCGAAAAAAACTTATTTTTTTGGGAAAAACTAGAAACTGGAATTATTAAAAATATGTTTGAAACCCATAATTTAAGTAGATAAATAAAGATTACAAATTGTTAAAAATAAATTACATTTATATATATTTTTTTTTAATTTGTTCAATTTTAAATCTTCTTTAGTTTTATGTGGCGCCATCTATAAAAGTTCGGTCAGTGGCGATCTCTGTTGTTGTTATTCATTACTGTCATTGGTGGTTTGGCAAACGAACGCTAGGTGTCGCTCATAAAGTCAGTATGTAGAATGACATGTAAGAACGCGTAGATACATATACATAATACATACACTTATGTGTATAAATGGATTTTACTTTTTCATATTTTTCGTTGCTTAATTAAATTAATATTTAAATACTTTTTCATTTCTGCCTACTCATAATTTTTGAAAATGTAAAAAAATGTTTTAAGTATTGAAAATAGACAAAGGATTTATTACGAGGGAGACCCCATTTACGTTTTTGTCCTTGTGCTCGAAGGCCGACACAAATTTCCTAAATCTAAATCATCCTTGAAATGTTTGGTTATATATCTGAAAAAACTTGTGAAACACTCATATATTTATGAATAAAATTATCCGGAATTAATTATCAGCAATAGCAGATTGAAATGGCGATAATTGAGGAGCATTAATTTTATTTGGACTACTCATTGGTTGAGTGTTTCAATATTGATGGATTTTTATGAGCTTCTAGATGAGGTCTCAATGCTGAGTGGGCTGTGGATTGATGTTGGACGAAATAAATACGCAGAAACTATTGCCGGCACTGGGAGAAAAATGTGGCACTATTTATTTTATCTTAAATAAATTGAAAATTGGAAAATTCTTTATATTCTTATATTGTTTTATTTGATTTTATTTTATAAAATAAAAATAATCTATTTGAACACAAATAAGTGGGATTTTCACATCGCACTGCCATCCAATATTATTTAACTTTCAACGAATTGAAGAACTTTGGCTGGTTTTTTCCCCTGTGCGGCATTTTCCAGATCGATTCGATTGTTTAGAAAATTCGCAACCATTGCTCACCCGCGGGGATCTTATGCGGAGATCGCCACCAGCAGCTGCATGACATCATTTTCAGCCTGGGTTGTCGGCATTGTGAATGAAATCCATCGCATGAATGACCTAATAAATACAACAATGAGCGCCATGAATCAACCGAATCGGCAAACGGAATTTTTCACAATGGGGAAATTGCAGTCGCATCGCAGTCCAATTGCCATCCAGAGCGTTGCATTTCACCAGAAACAGACGCGGTGTCGCCAGCACCACCCACCCCGCACCATCCCCCATCTAATCAATTAACCGCTTTGCATCGAGTGACGTTGAGGAGCCCGAGCCCATGTTAATTAATCAATGGAAAACGCCGTTTCACTCTTAATCACTCTTAAATGATCGCACATAAGGCACCCACTTACACCCACTGACCCACCCACCCACTCGGCCAGCACCACCTCAACCACCACCCACCCAGCCAAGCGATCACGGATTACGCACTCTTCGGAATCCATTGAAATTTGTTCAGTGTTTAATCACAACTCATCGTGGGGCAAAGAGTGGGCAAATAATGGCTTCTTCCGCACAGGAAATGAAAGTGCAAATGCTAAAGTAAATAAATGGAATTGCGGTGAGTAATTCGATTACGTTTTTAGGGGGAAATATTGGAAAATAATTATATTTGGGAAAATGTGTGGTTTTATAGAGTCATCGGTTTAAATGCCAAGTTTTAGATAATTTAACTACGAGTTCAGGAAGGTATCTCATTCCCCATTTGGGCCATTATTTCCGTTTCTGTGGCGAAAATAGTGAAGAAAAAAGTGATTTTTTTGGGAAATCAATTTTTTAAGGGGTTGGGTCGCAATTTTTTGAAAAAAAATCAAAAAGTCTAAATTTGTTTTTCTTAAATGCCAAGTTTTAGATAATTTAACTACGAGTTCAGGAAGGTATCTCATTCCCCATTTGGGCCATTATTTCCGTTTCTGTGGCAAAAATAGTGAAGAAAAAAGTGATTTTTTTTGGAAATCAATTTTTTAAGGGGTTGGGTCGCAATTTTTTGAAAAAAAATCAAAAAAGTCTAAATTTTCTTTTCTTAAATGCCAAGTTTTAGATAATTTAACTACGAGTTCAGGAAGGTATCTCATTCCCCATTTGGGCCATCATTTCCGTTTCTGTGGCGAAAATAGTGAAGAAAAAAGTGATTTTTTTTGGAAATCAATTTTTTAAGGGGTTGGGTCGCAATTTTTTGAAAAAAAATCAAAAAGTCTAAATTTTCTTTTCTTAAATGCCAAGTTTTAGATAATTTAACTACGAGTTCAGGAAGGTATCTCATTCCCCATTTGGGCCATTATTTCCGTTTCTGTGGCGAAAATAGTGAAGAAAAAAGTGATTTTTTTTGGAAATTAATTTTTTAAGGGGTTGGGTCGCAATTTTTTGAAAAAAAATCAAAAAGTCTAAATTTGTGTTTCTTAAATGCCAAGTTTTAGATAATATAACTACGAGTTCAGGAAGGTATCTCATTCCCCATTTGGGCCATTATTTCCGTTTCTGTGGCAAAAATAGTGAAGAAAAAAGTGATTTTTTTTGGAAATCAATTTTTTAAGGCGTTGGGTCGCAATTTTTTGAAAAAAAATCATAAAGTCTTAATTTTCTTTTCTAAAATGCCAAGTTTTAGATAATTTAACTATGAGTTCAGGAAGGTATCTCATTCCCCATTTGGGCCATTATTTCCGTTTCTGTGGCGAAAATAGTGAAGAAAAAAGTGATTTTTTTTGGAAATCAATTTTTTAAGGGGTTGGTTCGCAATTTTTTGAAAAAAAAAAATCAAAAAGTCTAAATTTTCTTTTCTTAAATGCCAAGTTTTAGATAATTTAACTACGAGTTCAGGAAGGTATCTCATTCCCCATTTGGGCCATTATTTCCGTTTCTGTGGCAAAAATAGTGAAGAAAAAAGTGATTTTTTTTGGAAATCAATTTTTTAAGGGGTTGGGTAGCAATTTTTTGAAAAAAAATCAAAAAGTCTAAATTTTCTTTTCTTAAATGCCAAGTTTTAGATAATTTAACTACGAGTTCAGGAAGGTATCTCATTCCCCATTTGGGCCATTATTTCCGTTTCTGTGGCAAAAATAGTGAAGAAAAAAGTGATTTTTTTTGGAAATCAATTTTTTAATTTGAAAAAAAATCAAAAAGGCTAAATTTGTTTTTCTTAAATGCCAAGTTTTAGATAATTTAACTACGAGTTCAGGAAGGTATCTCATTCTCCATTTGGGCCATTATTTCCGTTTCTGTGGCAAAAATAGTGAAGAAAAAAGTGATTTTTTTTGGAAATCAATTTTTTAAGGGGTTGGGTCGCAATTTTTTGAAAAAAAATCAAAAAGTCTAAATTTTCTTTTCTTAAATGCCAAGTTTTAGATAATTTAACTACGAGTTCAGGAAGGTATCTCATTCCCCATTTGGGCCAATATTTCCGTTTCTGTGGCGAAAATAGTGAAGAAAAAAGTGATTTTTTTTGGAAATCAATTTTTTAAGGGGTTGGGTCGCAATTTTTTGAAAAAAAATCAAAAAGTCTAAATTTTTTTTTTCTTAAATGCCAAGTTTTAGATAATTTAACTACGAGTTCAGGAAGGTATCTCATTCCCCATTTGGGCCATTATTTCCGTTTCTGTGGCGAAAATAGTGAAGAGAAAAGTGATTTTTTTTGGAAATCAATTTTTTAAGGCGTTGGGTCGCAATTTTTTGAAAGAAAATCATAAAGTCTTAATTTTCTTTTCTAAAATGCCAAGTTTTAGATAATTTAACTATGAGTTCAGGAAGGTATCTCATTCCCCATTTGGGCCATTATTTCCGTTTCTGTGGCGAAAATAGTGAAGAAAAAAGTGATTTTTTTGGGAAATCAATTTTTTAAGGGGTTGGGTCGCAATTTTTTGAAAAAAAATCAAAAAGTCTAAATTTGTTTTTCTTAAATGCCAAGTTTTAGATAATTTAACTACGAGTTCAGGAAGGTATCTCATTCCCCATTTGGGCCATTATTTCCGTTTCTGTGGCAAAAATAGTGAAGAAAAAAGTGATTTTTTTTGGAAATCAATTTTTTAAGGGGTTGGGTCGCAATTTTTTGAAAAAAAATAAAAAAGTCTAAATTTTCTTTTCTTAAATGCCAAGTTTTAGATAATTTAACTACGAGTTCAGGAAGGTATCTCATTCCCCATTTGGGCCATTATTTCCGTTTCTGTGGCGAAAATAGTGAAGAAAAAAGTGATTTTTTTTTGGAAATCAATTTTTTAAGGGGTTGGGTCGCAATTTTTTGAAAAAAAAAATCAAAAAGTCTAAATTTTCTTTTCTTAAATGCCAAGTTTTAGATAATTTAACTACGAGTTCAGGAAGGTATCTCATTCCCCATTTGGGCCATTATTTCCGTTTCTGTGGCAAAAATAGTGAAGAAAAAAGTGATTTTTTTTGGAAATCAATTTTTTAAGGGGTTGGGTAGCAATTTTTTGAAAAAAAATCAAAAAGTCTAAATTTTCTTTTCTTAAATGCCAAGTTTTAGATAATTTAACTACGAGTTCAGGAAGGTATCTCATTCCCCATTTGGGCCATTATTTCCGTTTCTGTGGCAAAAATAGTGAAGAAAAAAGTGATTTTTTTTGGAAATCAATTTTTTAATTTGAAAAAAAATCAAAAAGGCTAAATTTGTTTTTCTTAAATGCCAAGTTTTAGATAATTTAACTACGAGTTCAGGAAGGTATCTCATTCTCCATTTGGGCCATTATTTCCGTTTCTGTGGCAAAAATAGTGAAGAAAAAAGTGATTTTTTTTTGGAAATCAATTTTTTAAGGGGTTGGGTCGCAATTTTTTGAAAAAAAATCAAAAAGTCTAAATTTTCTTTTCTTAAATGCCAAGTTTTAGATAATTTAACTACGAGTTCAGGAAGGTATCTCATTCCCCATTTGGGCCAATATTTCCGTTTCTGTGGCGAAAATAGTGAAGAAAAAAGTGATTTTTTTTGGAAATCAATTTTTTAAGGGGTTGGGTCGCAATTTTTTGAAAAAAAATCAAAAAGTCTAAATTTTTTTTTTCTTAAATGCCAAGTTTTAGATAATTTAACTACGAGTTCAGGAAGGTATCTCATTCCCCATTTGGGCCATTATTTCCGTTTCTGTGGCGAAAATAGTGAAGAGAAAAGTGATTTTTTTTGGAAATCAATTTTTTAAGGCGTTGGGTCGCAATTTTTTGAAAGAAAATCATAAAGTCTTAATTTTCTTTTCTAAAATGCCAAGTTTTAGATAATTTAACTATGAGTTCAGGAAGGTATCTCATTCCCCATTTGGGCCATTATTTCCGTTTCTGTGGCGAAAATAGTGAAGAAAAAAGTGATTTTTTTTGGAAATCAATTTTTTAAGGGGTTGGGTCGCAATTTTTTGAAAAAAAATCAAAAAGGCTAAATTTGTTTTTCTTAAATGCCAAGTTTTAGATAATTTAACTACGAGTTCAGGAAGGTATCTCATTCCCCATTTGGGCCATTATTTCCGTTTCTGTGGCGAAAATAGTGAAGAAAAAAGTGATTTTTTTTGGAAATCAATTTTTTAAGGGGTTGGGTCGCAATTTTTTGAAAAAAAAATAAAAAAGTCTAAATTTTCTTTTCTTAAATGCCAAGTTTTAGATAATTTAACTACGAGTTCAGGAAGGTATCTCATTCCCCATTTGGGCCATTATTTCCGTTTCTGTGGCGAAAATAGTGAAGAAAAAAGTGATTTTTTTTTGGAAATCAATTTTTTAAGGGGTTGGGTCGCAATTTTTTGAAAAAAAAAATCAAAAAAGTCTAAATTTTCTTTTCTTAAATGCCAAGTTTTAGATAATTTAACTACGAGTTCAGGAAGGTATCTCATTCCCCATTTGGGCCATTATTTCCGTTTCTGTGGCGAAAATAGTGAAGAAAAAAGTGATTTTTTTTGGAAATCAATTTTTTAAGGGGTTGGGTCGCACTTTTTTGAAAAAAAAATCAAAAAGTCTAAATTTGTGTTTCTTAAATGCCAAGTTTTAGATAATTTAACTACGAGTTCAGGAAGGTATCTCATTCCCCATTTGGGCCATTATTTTCGTTTCTGTGGCGAAAATAGTGAAGAAAAAAGTGATTTTTTTTGGAAATCAATTTTTTAAGGGGTTGGGTCGCAATTTTTTGAAAAAAAATAAAAAAGTCTAAATTTTCTTTTCTTAAATGCCAAGTTTTAGATAATTTAACTACGAGTTCAGGAAGGTATCTCATTCCCCATTTGGGCCATTATTTCCGTTTCTGTGGCGAAAATAGTGAAGAAAAAAGTGATTTTTTTTGGAAATCAATTTTTTAAGGGGTTGGGTCGCAATTTTTTGAAAAAAAAAATCAAAAAGTCTAAATTTTCTTTTCTTAAATGCCAAGTTTTAGATAATTTAACTACGAGTTCAGGAAGGTATCTCATTCCCCATTTGGGCCATTATTTCCGTTTCTGTGGCGAAAATAGTGAAGAAAAAAGTGATTTTTTTTGGAAATCAATTTTTTAAGGTGTTGGGTCGCAATTTTTTGAAAAAAAAATCAAAAAGTCTAAATTTGTTTTTCTTAAATGCCAAGTTTTAGATAATTTAACTACGAGTTCAGGAAGGTATCTCATTCCCCATTTGGGCCATTATTTCCGTTTCTGTGGCGAAAATAGTGAAGAAAAAAGTGATTTTTTTTGGAAATCAATTTTTTAAGGGGTTGGGTCGCAATTTTTTGAAAAAAAATCAAAAAGTCTAAATTTGTTTTTCTTAAATGCCAAGTTTTAGATAATTTAACTACGAGTTCAGGAAGGTATCTCATTCCCCATTTGGGCCATTATTTCCGTTTCTGTGGCGAAAATAGTGAAGAAAAAAGTGATTTTTTTTGGAAATCAATTTTTTAAGGGGTTGGGTCGCAATTTTTTGAAAAAAAAATCAAAAAGTCTAAATTTGTTTTTTTTAAATGCCAAGTTTTAGATAATTTAACTACGAGTTCAGGAAGGTATCTCATTCCCCATTTGGGCCATTATTTCCGTTTCTGTGGCGAAAATAGTGAAGAAAAACGTGATTTTTTTTGGAAATCAATTTTTTAAGGGGTTGGGTCGCAATTTTTTGAAAAAAAATCAAAAAGTCTAAATTTGTGTTTCTTAAATGCCAAGTTTTAGATAATTTAACTACGAGTTCAGGAAGGTATCTCATTCCCCATTTGGGCCATTATTTCCGTTTCTGTGGCGAAAATAGTGAAGAAAAAAGTGATTTTTTTTGGAAATCAATTTTTTAAGGGATTGGGTCGCAATTTTTTGAAAAAAATCGAAAAGTCTAAATTTTCTTTTCTTAAATGCCAAGTTTTAGATAATTTAACTACGAGTTCAGGAAGGTATCTCATTCCCCATTTGGGCCATTATTTCCGTTTCTGTGGCGAAAATAGTGAAGAAAAAAGTGATTTTTTTTTGGAAATCAATTTTTTAAGGGATTGGGTCGCAATTTTTTGAAAAAAAATCAAAAAGTCTAAATTTTCTTTTCTTAAATGCCAAGTTTTAGATAATTTAACTACGAGTTCAGGAAGGTATCTCATTCCCCATTTGGGCCATTATTTCCGTTTCTGTGGCGAAAATAGTGAAGAAAAAAGTGCTTTTTTTTTGGAAATCAATTTTTTAAGGGGTTGGGTCGCAATTTTTTGAAAAAAAAATCAAAAAGTCTAAATTTGTTTTTCTTAAATGCCAAGTTTTAGATAATTTAACTACGAGTTCAGGAAGGTATCTCATTCCCCATTTGGGCCATTATTTCCGTTTCTGTGGCGAAAATAGTGAAGAAAAAGTGATTTTTTTTGGAAATCAATTTTTTAAGGGGTTGGGTCGCAATTTTTTGAAAAAAAATCAAAAAGTCTAAATTTGTTTTTCTTAAATGCCAAGTTTTAGATAATTTAACTACGAGTTCAGGAAGGTATCTCATTCCCCATTTGGGCCATTATTTCCGTTTCTGTGGCGAAAATAGTGAAGAAAAACGTGATTTTTTTTGGAAATCAATTTTTTAAGGGGTTGGGTCGCAATTTTTTGAAAAAAAATCAAAAAGTCTAAATTTGTTTTTCTTAAATGCCAAGTTTTAGATAATTTAACTACGAGTTCAGGAAGGTATCTCATTCCCCATTTGGGCCATTATTTCCGTTTCTGTGGCGAAAATAGTGAAGAAAAAAGTGATTTTTTTTGGAAATCAATTTTTTAAGGGGTTGGGTCGCAATTTTTTGAAAAAAAATCAAAAAGTCTAAATTTGTGTTTCTTAAATGCCAAGTTTTAGATAATTTAACTACGAGTTCAGGAAGGTATCTCATTCCCCATTTGGGCCATTATTTCCGTTTCTGTGGCGAAAATAGTGAGGAAAAAAGTGATTTTTTTTGGAAATCAATTTTTTAAGGGGTTGGGTCGCAATTTTTTGAAAAAAAATCAAAAAGTCTAAATTTGTGTTTCTTAAATGCCAAGTTTTAGATAATTTAACTACGAGTTCAGGAAGGTATCTCATTCCCCATTTGGGCCATTATTTCCGTTTCTGTGGCGAAAATAGTGAAGAAAAAAGTGTTTTTTTTTGGAAATCAATTTTTTAAGGGGTTGGGTCGCAATTTTTTGAAAAAAAATCAAAAATTCTAAATTTTCTTTTCTTAAATGCCAAGTTTTAGATAATTTAACTACGAGTTCATGAAGGTATGTATCTCATTCCCCATTTGGGCCATTATTTCCGTTTCTGTGGCGAAAATAGTGAAGAAAAAAGTTATTTTTTTTGGAAATCAATTTTTTAAGGGGTTGGGTCGCAATTTTTTGAAAAAAAATCAAAAAGTCTAAATTTTCTTTTCTTAAATGCCAAGTTTTAGATAATTGAACTGCGAGTTCAGGAAGGTATCTCATTCCCCATTTGGGCCATTATTTCCGTTTCTGTGGCGAAAATAGTGAAGAAAAAAGTGATTTTTTTTGGAAATCAATTTTTTAAGGGGTTGGGTCGCAATTTTTTGAAAAAAAATCGAAAAGTCTAAATTTTCTTTTCTTAAATGCCAAGTTTTAGATAATTTAACTACGAGTTCAGGAAGGTATCTCATTCCCCATTTGGGCCATTATTTCCGTTTCTGTGGCGAAAATAGTGAAGAAAAAGGTGATTTTTTTTGGAAATAAATTTTTTAAGGGGTTGGGTCGCAATTTTTTGAAAAAAAATCAAAAAGTCTAAATTTTCTTTTCTTAAATGCCAAGTTTTAGATAATTTAACTACGAGTTCAGGAAGGTATCTCATTCCCCATTTGGGCCATTATTTCCGTTTCTGATTTTTAGATAATTTAACTACGAGTTCAGGAAGGTATCTCATTCCCCATTTGGGCCATTATTTCCGTTTCTGTGGCGAAAATAGTGAAGAAAAAAGTGATTTTTTTTGGAAATCAATTTTTTAAGGGGTTGGGTCGCAATTTTTTGAAAAAAAAATCAAAAAGTCTAAATTTGTTTTTCTTAAATGCCAAGTTTTAGATAATTTAACTACGAGTTCATGAAGGTATGTATCTCATTCCCCATTTGGGCCATTATTTCCGTTTCTGTGGCGAAAATAGTGAAGAAAAAAGTGATTTTTTTTGGAAATCAATTTTTTAAGGGGTTGGGTCGCAATTTTTTGAAAAAAAATCAAAAAGTCTAAATTTTCTTTTCTTAAATGCCAAGTTTTAGATAATTGAACTGCGAGTTCAGGAAGGTATCTCATTCCCCATTTGGGCCATTATTTCCGTTTCTGTGGCGAAAATAGTGAAGAAAAAAGTGATTTTTTTTGGAAATCAATTTTTTAAGGGGTTGGGTCGCAATTTTTTGAAAAAAAATCGAAAAGTCTAAATTTTCTTTTCTTAAATGCCAAGTTTTAGATAATTTAACTACGAGTTCAGGAAGGTATCTCATTCCCCATTTGGGCCATTATTTCCGTTTCTGTGGCGAAAATAGTGAAGAAAAAGGATATTTTTTTTGGAAATAAATTTTTTAAGGGGTTGGGTCGCAATTTTTTGAAAAAAAATCAAAAAGTCTAAATTTTCTTTTCTTAAATGCCAAGTTTTAGATAATTTAACTACGAGTTCAGGAAGGTATCTCATTCCCCATTTGGGCCATTATTTCCGTTTCTGATTTTTAGATAATTTAACTACGAGTTCAGGAAGGTATCTCATTCCCCATTTGGGCCATTATTTCCGTTTCTGTGGCGAAAATAGTGAAGAAAAAAGTGATTTTTTTTGGAAATCAATTTTTTAAGGGGTTGGGTCGCAATTTTTTGAAAAAAAAATCAAAAAGTCTAAATTTGTTTTTCTTAAATGCCAAGTTTTAGATAATTTAACTACGAGTTCAGGAAGGTATCTCATTCCCCATTTGGGCCATTATTTCCGTTTCTGTGGCGAAAATAGTGAAGAAAAACGTGATTTTTTTTTGGAAATCAATTTTTTAAGGGGTTGGGTCGCAATTTTTTGAAAAAAAATCAAAAAGTCTAAATTTGTTTTTCTTAAATGCCAAGTTTTAGATAATTTAACTACGAGTTCAGGAAGGTATCTCATTCCCCATTTGGGCCATTATTACCGTTTCTGTGGCGAAAATAGTGAAGAAAAAAGTGATTTTTTTTTGGAAATCAATTTTTTAAGGGGTTGGGTCGCAATTTTTTGAAAAAAAATCAAAAAGTCTAAATTTGTTTTTCTTAAATGCCAAGTTTTAGATAATTTAACTACGAGTTCAGGAAGGTATCTCATTCCCCATTTGGGCCATTATTTCCGTTTCTGTGGCGAAAATAGTGAAGAAAAAAGTGATTTTTTTTTGGAAATCAATTTTTTAAGGGGTTGGGTCGCAATTTTTTGAAAAAAAAATCAAAAAGTCTAAATTTGTGTTTCTTAAATGCCAAGTTTTAGATAATTTAACTACGAGTTCAGGAAGGTATCTCATTCCCCATTTGGGCCATTATTTCCGTTTCTGTGGCGAAAATAGTGAGGAAAAAAGTGATTTTTTTTGGAAATCAATTTTTTAAGGGGTTGGGTCGCAATTTTTTGAAAAAAAATCAAAAAGTCTAAATTTGTGTTTCTTAAATGCCAAGTTTTAGATAATTTAACTACGAGTTCAGGAAGGTATCTCATTCCCCATTTGGGCCATTATTTCCGTTTCTGTGGCGAAAATAGTGAAGAAAAAAGTGATTTTTTTTGGAAATCAATTTTTTAAGGGGTTGGGTCGCAATTTTTTGAAAAAAAATCAAAAAGTCTAAATTGGTTTTTCTTAAATGCCAAGTTTTAGATAATTTAACTACGAGTTCAGGAAGGTATCTCATTCCCCATTTGGGCCATTATTTCCGTTTCTGTGGCGAAAATAGTGAAGAAAAAAGTGATTTTTTTTGGAAATCAATTTTTTAAGGGGTTGGGTCGCAATTTTTTGAAAAAAAAATCAAAAAGTCTAAATTTGTTTTTCTTAAATGCCAAGTTTTAGATAATTTAACTACGAGTTCAGGAAGGTATCTCATTCCCCATTTGGGCCATTATTTCCGTTTCTGTGGCGAAAATAGTGAAGAAAAACGTGATTTTTTTTGGAAATCAATTTTTTAAGGGGTTGGGTCGCAATTTTTTGAAAAAAAATCAAAAAGTCTAAATTTGTTTTTCTTAAATGCCAAGTTTTAGATAATTTAACTACGAGTTCAGGAAGGTATCTCATTCCCCATTTGGGCCATTATTACCGTTTCTGTGGCGAAAATAGTGAAGAAAAAAGTGATTTTTTTTGGAAATCAATTTTTTAAGGGGTTGGGTCGCAATTTTTTGAAAAAAAATCAAAAAGTCTAAATTTGTTTTTCTTAAATGCCAAGTTTTAGATAATTTAACTACGAGTTCAGGAAGGTATCTCATTCCCCATTTGGGCCATTATTTCCGTTTCTGTGGCGAAAATAGTGAAGAAAAAAGTGATTTTTTTTGGAAATCAATTTTTTAAGGGGTTGGGTCGCTATTTTTTGAAAAAAAATCAAAAAGTCTAAATTTTCTTTTCTTAAATGCCAAGTTTTAGATAATTTAACTACGAGTTCAGGAAGGTATCTCATTCCCCATTTGGGCCATTATTTCCGTTTCTGTGGCGAAAATAGTGAAGAAAAAAGTGTTTTTTTTTGGAAATCAATTTTTTAAGGGGTTGGGTCGCAATTTTTTGAAAAAAAATCAAAAAGTCTAAATTTCCTTTTCTTAAATGCCAAGTTTTAGATAATTTAACTACGAGTTCAGGAAGGTATCTCATTCCCCATTTGGGCCATTATTTCCGTTTCTGTGGCGAAAATAGTGAAGAAAAAGGATATTTTTTTTGGAAATAAATTTTTTAAGGGGTTGGGTCGCAATTTTTTGAAAAAAAAATCAAAAAGTCTAAATTTTCTTTTCTTAAATGCCAAGTTTTAGATAATTTAACTACGAGTTCAGGAAGGTATCTCATTCCCCATTTGGGCCATTATTTCCGTTTCTGATTTTTAGATAATTTAACTACGAGTTCAGGAAGGTATCTCATTCCCCATTTGGGCCATTATTTCCGTTTCTGTGGCGAAAATAGTGAAGAAAAAAGTGATTTTTTTTGAAATCAATTTTTTAAGGGGTTGGGTCGCAATTTTTTGAAAAAAAAAATCAAAAAGTCTAAATTTGTTTTTCTTAAATGGCAAGTTTTAGATAATTTAACTACGAGTTCAGGAAGGTATCTCATTCCCCATTTGGGCCATTATTTCCGTTTCTGTGGCGAAAATAGTGAAGAAAAACGTGATTTTTTTTGGAAATCAATTTTTTAAGGGGTTGGGTCGCAATTTTTTGAAAAAAAATCAAAAAGTCTAAATTTGTTTTTCTTAAATGCCAAGTTTTAGATAATTTAACTACGAGTTCAGGAAGGTATCTCATTCCCCATTTGGGCCATTATTACCGTTTCTGTGGCGAAAATAGTGAAGAAAAAAGTGATTTTTTTGGAAATCAATTTTTTAAGGGGTTGGGTCGCAATTTTTTGAAAAAAAATCAAAAAGTCTAAATTTGTTTTTCTTAAATGCCAAGTTTTAGATAATTTAACTACGAGTTCAGGAAGGTATCTCATTCCCCATTTGGGCCATTATTTCCGTTTCTGTGGCGAAAATAGTGAAGAAAAAAGTGATTTTTTTTGGAAATCAATTTTTTAAGGGGTTGGGTCGCAATTTTTTGAAAAAAAAATCAAAAAGTCTAAATTTGTTTTTCTTAAATGGCAAGTTTTAGATAATTTAACTACGAGTTCAGGAAGGTATCTCATTCCCCATTTGGGCCATTATTTCCGTTTCTGTGGCGAAAATAGTGAAGAAAAACGTGATTTTTTTTGGAAATCAATTTTTTAAGGGGTTGGGTCGCAATTTTTTGAAAAAAAATCAAAAAGTCTAAATTTGTTTTTCTTAAATGCCAAGTTTTAGATAATTTAACTACGAGTTCAGGAAGGTATCTCATTCCCCATTTGGGCCATTATTACCGTTTCTGTGGCGAAAATAGTGAAGAAAAAAGTGATTTTTTTTGGAAATCAATTTTTTAAGGGGTTGGGTCGCAATTTTTTGAAAAAAAATCAAAAAGTCTAAATTTGTTTTTCTTAAATGCCAAGTTTTAGATAATTTAACTACGAGTTCAGGAAGGTATCTCATTCCCCATTTGGGCCATTATTTCCGTTTCTGTGGCGAAAATAGTGAAGAAAAAAGTGATTTTTTTTTGGAAATCAATTTTTTAAGGGGTTGGGTCGCAATTTTTTGAAAAAAAATCAAAAAGTCTAAATTTGTGTTTCTTAAATGCCAAGTTTTAGATAATTTAACTACGAGTTCAGGAAGGTATCTCATTCCCCATTTGGGCCATTATTTCCGTTTCTGTGGCGAAAATAGTGAAGAAAAAAGTGATTTTTTTTGGAAATCAATTTTTTAAGGGGTTGGGTCGCAATTTTTTGAAAAAAAATCAAAAATTCTAAATTTTCTTTTCTTAAATGCCAAGTTTTAGATAATTTAACTACGAGTTCATGAAGGTATGTATCTCATTCCCCATTTGGGCCATTATTTCCGTTTCTGTGGCGAAAATAGTGAAGAAAAAAGTGATTTTTTTTGGAAATCAATTTTTTAAGGGGTTGGGTCGCAATTTTTTGAAAAAAAAATCAAAAAGTCTAAATTGGTTTTTCTTAAATGCCAAGTTTTAGATAATTTAACTACGAGTTCAGGAAGGTATCTCATTCCCCATTTGGGCCATTATTACCGTTTCTGTGGCGAAAATAGTGAAGAAAAAAGTGATTTTTTTTGGAAATCAATTTTTTAAGGGGTTGGGTCGCAATTTTTTGAAAAAAAATCAAAAAGTCTAAATTTGTTTTTCTTAAATGCCAAGTTTTAGATAATTTAACTACGAGTTCAGGAAGGTATCTCATTCCCCATTTGGGCCATTATTTCCGTTTCTGTGGCGAAAATAGTGAAGAAAAAAGTGATTTTTTTTGGAAATCAATTTTTTAAGGGGTTGGGTCGCAATTTTTTGAAAAAAAATCAAAAAGTCTAAATTTGTGTTTCTTAAATGCCAAGTTTTAGATAATTTAACTACGAGTTCAGGAAGGTATCTCATTCCCCATTTGGGCCATTATTTCCGTTTCTGTGGCGAAAATAGTGAGGAAAAAAGTGATTTTTTTTGGAAATCAATTTTTTAAGGGGTTGGGTCGCAATTTTTTGAAAAAAAATCAAAAAGTCTAAATTTGTGTTTCTTAAATGCCAAGTTTTAGATAATTTAACTACGAGTTCAGGAAGGTATCTCATTCCCCATTTGGGCCATTATTTCCGTTTCTGTGGCGAAAATAGTGAAGAAAAAAGTGATTTTTTTTGGAAATCAATTTTTTAAGGGGTTGGGTCGCAATTTTTTGAAAAAAAATCAAAAAGTCTAAATTGGTTTTTCTTAAATGCCAAGTTTTAGATAATTTAACTACGAGTTCAGGAAGGTATCTCATTCCCCATTTGGGCCATTATTTCCGTTTCTGTGGCGAAAATAGTGAAGAAAAAAGTGATTTTTTTTGGAAATCAATTTTTTAAGGGATTGGGTCGCAATTTTTTGAAAAAAAATCAAAAAGTCTAAATTTGTGTTTCTTAAATGCCAAGTTTTAGATAATTTAACTACGAGTTCAGGAAGGTATCTCATTCCCCATTTGGGCCATTATTTCCGTTTCTGTGGCGAAAATAGTGAAGAAAAAAGTGATTTTTTTTTGGAAATCAATTTTTTAAGGGGTTAGGTCGCAATTTTTGAAAAAAAATCAAAAATTCTAAATTTTCTTTTCTTAAATGCCAAGTTTTAGATAATTTAACTACGAGTTCATGAAGGTATGTATCTCATTCCCCATTTGGGCCATTATTTCCGTTTCTGTGGCGAAAATAGTGAAGAAAAAAGTGATTTTTTTTGGAAATCAATTTTTTAAGGGGTTGGGTCGCAATTTTTTGAAAAAAAATCAAAAAGTCTAAATTTGTTTTTCTTAAATGCCAAGTTTTAGATAATTTAACTACGAGTTCAGGAAGGTATCTCATTCCCCATTTGGGCCATTATTTCCGTTTCTGTGGCGAAAATAGTGAAGAAAAAAGTGATTTTTTTTTGGAAATCAGTTTTTTAAGGGGTTGGGTCGCAATTTTTTGAAAAAAAATCAAAAAGTCTAAATTTTCTTTTCTTAAATGCCAAGTTTTAGATAATTTAACTACGAGTTCAGGAAGGTATCTCATTCCCCATTTGGGCCATTATTTCCGTTTCTGTGGCGAAAATAGTGAAGAAAAAAGTGATTTTTTTGGAAATCAATTTTTTAAGGGGTTGGGTCGCAATTTTTTGAAAAAAAATCAAAAAGTCTAAATTTTCTTTTCTTAAATGCCAAGTTTTAGATAATTTAACTACGAGTTCAGGAAGGTATCTCATTCCCCATTTGGGCCATTATTTCCGTTTCTGTGGCGAAAATAGTGAGGAAAAAAGTGCTTTTTTTTGGAAATCAATTTTTTAAGGGGTTGGGTCGCAATTTTTTGAAAAAAAATCAAAAAGTCTAAATTTGTGTTTCTTAAATGCCAAGTTTTAGATAATTTAACTACGAGTTCAGGAAGGTATCTCATTCCCCATTTGGGCCATTATTTTCGTTTCTGTGGCGAAAATAGTGAAGAAAAAAGTGATTTTTTTTGGAAATCAATTTTTTAAGGGGTTGGGTCGCAATTTTTTGAAAAAAAATCAAAAAGTCTAAATTTTTTTTTCTTAAATGCCAAGTTTTAGATAATTTAACTACGAGTTCAGGAAGGTATCTCATTCCCCATTTGGGCCATTATTTCCGTTTCTGTGGCGAAAATAGTGAAGAAAAAAGTGATTTTTTTTGGAAATAAATTTTTTAAGGGGTTGGGTCGCAATTTTTTGAAACAAAATCAAAAAGTCTAAATTTGTGTTTCTTAAATGCCAAGTTTTAGATAATTTAACTACGAGTTCAGGAAGGTATCTCATTCCCCATTTGGGCCATTATTTCCGTTTCTGTGGCGAAAATAGTGAAGAAAAAAGTGATTTTTTTTGGAAATAAATTTTTAAGGGGTTGGGTCGCAATTTTTTGAAAAAAAATCAAAAAGTCTAAATTTGTTTTTCTTAAATGCCAAGTTTTAGATCATTTAACTACGAGTTCATGAAGGTATGTATCTCATTCCCCATTTGGGCCATTATTTCCGTTTCTGTGGCGAAAATAGTTAAGAAAAAAGTGATTTTTTTTGGAAATCAATTTTTTAAGGGGTTGGGTCGCAATTTTTTGAAAAAAAATCAAAAAGTCTAAATTTGTTTTTCTTAAATGCCAAGTTTTAGATAATTTAACTACGAGTTCAGGAAGGTATCTCATTCCCCATTTGGGCCATTATTTCCGTTTCTGTGTCGAAAATAGTGATGAAAAAAGTGATTTTTTTTGGAAATCAATTTTTTAAGGGGTTGGGTCGCAATTTTTTGAAAAAAAATCGAAAAGTCTAAATTTTCTTTTCTTAAATGCCAAGTTTTAGATAATTTAACTACGAGTTCAGGAAGGTATCTCATTCCCCATTTGGGCCATTATTTCCGTTTCTGTGGCGAAAATAGTGAAGAAAAAGGATATTTTTTTTGGAAATAAATTTTTTAAGGGGTTGGGTCGCAATTTTTTGAAAAAAAATCAAAAAGTCTAAATTTTCTTTTCTTAAATGCCAAGTTTTAAATAATTTAACTACGAGTTCAGGAAGGTATCTCATTCCCCATTTGGGCCATTATTTCCGTTTCTGTGGCGAAAATAGTGAAGAAAAAAGTGATTATTTTTGGAAATCAATTTTTTAAGGGGTTGGGTCGCAATTTTTTGAAAAAAAAATCAAAAAGTCTAAATTTGTTTTTCTTAAATGCCAAGTTTTAGATAATTTAACTACGAGTTCAGGAAGGTATCTCATTCCCCATTTGGGCCATTATTTCCGTTTCTGTGTCGAAAATAGTGATGAAAAAAGTGATTTTTTTTTTAAATAAATTTTTTAAGGGGTTGGGTCGCAATTTTATGAAAAAAAATCAAAAAGTCTAAATTTGTTTTTCTTAAATGCCAAGTTTTAGATAATTTAACTACGAGTTCAGGAAGGTATCTCATTCCCCATTTGGGCCATTATTTCCGTTTCTGTGGCGAAAATAGTGAAGAAAAAAGTGATTTTTTATAAAATTAAATAAATTTTTAAGGGGTTGGGTCGCAATTTTTTGAAAAAAAATCAAAAAGTCTAAATTTGTTTTTCTTAAATGCCAAGTTTTAGATAATTTAACTACGAGTTCAGGAAGGTATCTCATTCCCCATTTGGGCCATTATTTCCGTTTCTGTGGCGAAAATAGTGAAGAAAAAAGTGATTTTTTTTGGAAATCAATTTTTTAAGGGGTTGGGTCGCAATTTTTTGAAAAAAAATCAAAAAGTCTAAATTTGTGTTTCTTAAATGCCAAGTTTTAGATAATTTAACTACGAGTTCAGGAAGGTATCTCATTCCCCATTTGGGCCATTATTTCCGTTTCTGTGGCGAAAATAGTGAGGAAAAAAGTGATTTTTTTTGGAAATCAATTTTTTAAGGGGTTGGGTCGCAATTTTTTGAAAAAAAATCAAAAAGTCTAAATTTGTGTTTCTTAAATGCCAAGTTTTAGATAATTTAACTACGAGTTCAGGAAGGTATCTCATTCCCCATTTGGGCCATTATTTCCGTTTCTGTGGCGAAAATAGTGAAGAAAAAGGATATTTTTTTTGGAAATAAATTTTTTAAGGGGTTGGGTCGCAATTTTTTGAAAAAAAATCAAAAAGTCTAAATTTTCTTTTCTTAAATGCCAAGTTTTAGATAATTTAACTACGAGTTCAGGAAGGTATCTCATTCCCCATTTGGGCCATAATTTCCGTTTCTGATTTTTAGATAATTTAACTACGAGTTCAGGAAGGTATCTCATTCCCCATTTGGGCCATTATTTCCGTTTCTGTGGCGAAAATAGTGAAGAAAAAAGTGATTTTTTTTGGAAATCAATTTTTTAAGGGGTTGGGTCGCAATTTTTTGAAAAAAAAATCAAAAAGTCTAAATTTGTTTTTCTTAAATGCCAAGTTTTAGATAATTTAACTACGAGTTCAGGAAGGTATCTCATTCCCCATTTGGGCCATTATTTCCGTTTCTGTGGCGAAAATAGTGAAGAAAAACGTGATTTTTTTTGGAAATCAATTTTTTAAGGGGTTGGGTCGCAATTTTTTGAAAAAAAATCAAAAAGTCTAAATTTGTTTTTCTTAAATGCCAAGTTTTAGATAATTTAACTACGAGTTCAGGAAGGTATCTCATTCCCCATTTGGGCCATTATTACCGTTTCTGTGGCGAAAATAGTGAAGAAAAAAGTGATTTTTTTTGGAAATCAATTTTTTAAGGGGTTGGAGTCGCAATTTTTTGAAAAAAAAATCAAAAAGTCTAAATTTGTTTTTCTTAAATGCCAAGTTTTAGATAATTTAACTACGAGTTCAGGAAGGTATCTCATTCCCCATTTGGGCCATTATTTCCGTTTCTGTGGCGAAAATAGTGAAGAAAAAAGTGATTTTTTTTGGAAATCAATTTTTTAAGGGGTTGGGTCGCAATTTTTTGAAAAAAAATCAAAAAGTCTAAATTTGTGTTTCTTAAATGCAAAGTTTTAGATAATTTAACTACGAGTTCAGGAAGGTATCTCATTCCCCATTTGGGCCATTATTTCCGTTTCTGTGGCGAAAATAGTGAGGAAAAAAGTGATTTTTTTTGGAAATCAATTTTTTAAGGGGTTGGGTCGCAATTTTTTGAAAAAAATCAAAAAGTCTAAATTTGTGTTTCTTAAATGCCAAGTTTTAGATAATTTAACTACGAGTTCAGGAAGGTATCTCATTCCCCATTTGGGCCATTATTTCCGTTTCTGTGGCGAAAATAGTGAAGAAAAAAAGTGATTTTTTTTTGGAAATAAATTTTTAAGGGGTTGGGTCGCAATTTTTTGAAAAAAAATCAAAAAGTCTAAATTTGTTTTTCTTAAATGCCAAGTTTTAGATAATTTAACTACGAGTTCAGGAAGGTATCTCATTCCCCATTTGGGCCATTATTTCCGTTTCTGTGGCGAAAATAGTTAAGAAAAAAGTGATTTTTTTTGGAAATCAATTTTTTAAGGGGTTGGGTCGCAATTTTTTGAAAAAAAATCAAAAAGTCTAAATTTTCTTTTCTTAAATGCCAAGTTTTAGATAATTTAACTACGAGTTCAGGAAGGTATCTCATTCCCCATTTGGGCCATTATTTCCGTTTCTGTGGCGAAAATAGTGAAGAAAAAAGTGATTTTTTTTGGAAATCAATTTTTTAAGGGGTTGGGTCGCAATTTTTTGAAAAAAAAAATCAAAAAGTCTAAATTTGTTTTTCTTAAATGCCAAGTTTTAGATAATTTAACTACGAGTTCAGGAAGGTATCTCATTCCCCATTTGGGCCATTATTTCCGTTTCTGTGTCGAAAATAGTGATGAAAAAAGTGATTTTTTTTTTAAATAAATTTTTTAAGGGGTTGGGTCGCAATTTTATGAAAAAAAATCAAAAAGTCTAAATTTGTTTTTCTTAAATGCCAAGTTTTAGATAATTTAACTACGAGTTCAGGAAGGTATCTCAAATCAAAAAGTCTAAATTTGTTTTTCTTAAATACCAAGTTTTAAATAATTTAACTACGAGTTCAGGAAGGTATCTCATTCCCCATTTGGGCCATTATTTCCGTTTCTGTGGCGAAAATAGTGAAGAAAAAAGTGATTTTTTTTGGAAATCAATTTTTTAAGGGGTTGGGTCGCAATTTTTGAAAAAAAATCAAAAAGTCTAAATTTGTTTTTCTTAAATGCCAAGTTTTAAATAATTTAACTACGAGTTCAGGAAGGTATCTCATTCCCCATTTGGGCCATTATTTCCGTTTCTGTGGCGAAAATAGTGAAGAAAAAAGTGATTTTTTTTTGGAAATCAATTTTTTAAGGGGTTGGGTCGCAATTTTGTGAAAAAAATTCAAAAAATCTAAATTTTCTTTTCTTAAATGCCAAGTTTTAGATAATTTAACTACGAGTTCAGGAAGGTATCTCATTCCCCATTTGGGCCATTATTTCCGTTTCTGTGGCGAAAATAGTGAAGAAAAAAGTGATTTTTTTTGGAAATAAATTTTTTAAGGGGTTGGGTCGCAATTTTTTGAAAAAAAATCAAAAGTCTAAATTTTCTTTTCTTAAATGCCAAGTTTTAGATAATTTAACTACGAGTTCAGGAAGGTATCTCATTCCCCATTTGGGCCATTATTTCCGTTTCTGTGGCGAAAATAGTGAAGAAAAAAATGATTTTTTTTGGAAATAAATTTTTAAGGGGTTGGGGTCGCAATTTTTTGAAAAAAAATCAAAAAGTCTAAATTTGTTTTTCTTAAATGCCAAGTTTTAGATAATTTAACTACGAGTTCAGGATGGTATCTCATTCCCCATTTGGGCCATTATTTCCGTTTCTGTGGCGAAAATAGTGAAGAAAAAAGTGATTTTTTTTTGGAAATCAATTTTTTAAGGGGTTGGGTCGCAATTTTTTGAAAAAAAATCAAAAAGTCTAAATTTGTTTTTCTTAAATGCCAAGTTTTAGATAATTTAACTACGAGTTCAGGAAGGTATCTCATTCCCCATTTGGGCCATTATTTCCGTTCCTGTGGCGAAAATAGTGAAGAAAAAAGTGATTTTTTTTGGAAATCAATTTTTTAAGGGGTTGGGTCGCAATTTTTGAAAAAATATCAAAAAGTCTAAATTTGTTTTTCTTAAATGCCAAGTTTTAGATAATTTAACTACGAGTTCAGGAAGGTATCTCAAATCAAAAAGTCTAAATTTGTTTTTCTTAAATACCAAGTTTTAAATAATTTAACTACGAGTTCAGGAAGGTATCTCATTCCCCATTTGGGCCATTATTTCCGTTTCTGTGGCGAAAATAGTGAAGAAAAAAAGTGATTTTTTTTTGGAAATCAATTTTTTAAGGGGTTGGGTCGCAATTTTTTGAAAAAAAATCAAAAAGTCTAAATTTGTTTTTCTTAAATGCCAAGTTTTAAATAATTTAACTACGAGTTCAGGAAGGTATCTCATTCCCCATTTGGGCCATTATTTCCGTTTCTGTGGCGAAAATAGTGAAGAAAAAAGTGATTTTTTTTGGAAATCAATTTTTTAAGGGGTTGAGTCGCAATTTTGTGAAAAAAATTCAAAAAATCTAAATTTTCTTTTCTTAAATGCCAAGTTTTAGATAATTTAACTACGAGTTCAGGAAGGTATCTCATTCCCCATTTGGGCCATTATTTCCGTTTCTGTGGCGAAAATAGTGAAGAAAAAAGTGATTTTTTTTGGAAATAAATTTTTTAAGGGGTTGGGTCGCAATTTTTTGAAAAAAAATCAAAAGTCTAAATTTTCTTTTCTTAAATGCCAAGTTTTAGATAATTTAACTACGAGTTCAGGAAGGTATCTCATTCCCCATTTGGGCCATTATTTCCGTTTCTGTGGCGAAAATAGTGAAGAAAAAAATGATTTTTTTGGAAATAAATTTTTAAGGGGTTGGGGTCGCAATTTTTTGAAAAAAAATCAAAAAGTCTAAATTTGTTTTTCTTAAATGCCAAGTTTTAGATAATTTAACTACGAGTTCAGGATGGTATCTCATTCCCCATTTGGGCCATTATTTCCGTTTCTGTGGCGAAAATAGTGAAGAAAAAAGTGATTTTTTTTGGAAATCAATTTTTTAAGGGGTTGGGTCGCAATTTTTTGAAAAAAAATCAAAAAGTCTAAATTTGTTTTTCTTAAATGCCAAGTTTTAGATAATTTAACTACGAGTTCAGGAAGGTATCTCATTCCCCATTTGGGCCATTATTTCCGTTCCTGTGGCGAAAATAGTGAAGAAAAAAGTGATTTTTTTTGGAAATCAATTTTTTAAGGGGTTGGGTCGCAATTTTTTGAAAAAATATCAAAAAGTCTAAATTTGTTTTTCTTAAATGCCAAGTTTTAGATAATTTAACTACGAGTTCAGGAAGGTATCTCATTCCCCATTTGGGCCATTATTTCTGTTTCTGTGGCGAAAATAGTGAAGAAAAAAGTGATTTTTTTTGGAAATCAATTTTTTAAGGGGTTGGGTCGCAATTTTTTGAAAAAAAATCAAAAAGTCTAAATTTTCTTTTCTTAAATGCCAAGTTTTAGATAATTTAACTACGAGTTCAGGAAGGTATCTCATTCCCCATTTGGGCCATTATTTCCGTTTCTGTGGCGAAAATAGTGAAGAAAAAAGTGATTTTTTTTTGGAAATCAATTTTTTAAGGGGTTGGGTCGCAATTTTTTGAAAAAAAATCAAAAAGTCTAAATTTTCTTTTCTTAAATGCCAAGTTTTAGATAATTTAACTACGAGTTCAGGAAGGTATCTCATTCCCCATTTGGGCCATTATTTCCGTTTCTGTGGCGAAAATAGTGAAGAAAAAAGTGATTATTTTTGGAAATCAATTTTTTAAGGGGTTGGGTCGCAATTTTTTTAAAAAAATCAAAAAGTCTAAATTTTCTTTTCTTAAATGCCAAGTTTTAGATAATTTAACTACGAGTTCAGGAAGGTATCTCATTCCCCATTTGGGCCATTATTTCCGTTTCTGTGGCGAAAATAGTGAAGAAAAAAGTGATTTTTTTTGGAAATCAATTTTTTAAGGGGTTGGGTCGCAATTTAAAAAAAAAAATCAAAGAGTCTAAATTTTCTTTTTTTAAATGCCAAGTTTTAGATAATTTAACTACGAGTTCAGGAAGGTATCTCATTCCCCATTTGGGCCATTATTTCCGTTTCTGTGGCGAAAATAGTGAGGAAAAAAGTGATTTTTTTTGAAATCAATTTTTTAAGGGGTTGGGTCGCAATTTTTTGAAAAAAAAATCAAAAAGTCTAAATTTTCTTTTCTTAAATGCCAAGTTTTAGATAATTTAACTACGAGTTCAGGAAGGTATCTCATTCCCCATTTGGGCCATTATTTCCGTTTCTGTGGCGAAAATAGTGAAGAAAAAAGTGATTTTTTTTGGAAATAAATTTTTTAAGGGGTTGGGTCGCAATTTAAAAAAAAAAAATCAAAAAGTCTAAATTTGTTTTTCTTAAATGCCAAGTTTTAGATAATTTAACTACGAGTTCAGGAAGGTATCTCATTCCCCATTTGGGCCATTATTTCCGTTTCTGTGGCGAAAATAGTGAGGAAAAAAGTGATTTTTTTTGGAAATCAATTTTTTAAGGGGTTGGGTCGCAATTTTTTGAAAAAAAATTAAAAAGTCTAAATTTGTTTTTCTTAAATGCCAAGTTTTAGATAATTTAACTACGAGTTCAGGAAGGTATCTCATTCCCATTTGGGCCATTATTTCCGTTTCTGTGGCGAAAATAGTGAAGAAAAAAGTGATTTTTTTTGGAAATCAATTTTTTAAGGGGTTGGGTCGCAATTTAAAAAAAAAAAATCAAAAAGTCTAAATTTGTTTTTCTTAAATGCCAAGTTTTAGATAATTTAACTACGAGTTCAGGAAGGTATCTCATTCCCCATTTGGGCCATTATTTCCGTTTCTGTGGCGAAAATAGTGAAGAAAAAAGTGCTTTTTTTTGGAAATGAATTTTTTAAGGGGTTGGGTCGCAATTTTTTGAAAAAAAATCAAAAAGTCTAAATTTTCTTTTCTTAAATGCCAAGTTTTAGATAATTTAACTACGAGTTCAGGAAGGTATCTCATTCCCCATTTGGGCCATTATTTCCGTTTCTGTGGCGAAAATAGTGAAGAAAAAAGTGATTATTTTTGGAAATCAATTTTTTAAGGGGTTGGGTCGCAATTTTTTGAAAAAAAAATCAAAAAGTCTAAATTTTCTTTTCTTAAATGCCAAGTTTTAGATAATTTAACTACGAGTTCAGGAAGGTATCTCATTCCCCATTTGGGCCATTATTTCCGTTTCTGTGGCGAAAATAGTGAAGAAAAAAGTGATTTTTTTTGGAAATAAATTTTTTAAGGGTTTGGGTCGCAATTTTTTGAAAAAAAATCAAAAAGTCTAAATTTGTTTTTCTTAAATGCCAAGTTTTAGATAATTTAACTACGAGTTCAGGAAGGTATCTCATTCCCCATTTGGGCCATTATTTCCGTTTCTGTGGCGAAAATAGTGAAGAAAAAAGTGATTTTTTTTGGAAATCAATTTTTTAAGGGATTGGGTCGCAATTTTTGAAAAAAAATCAAAAAGTCTAAATTTTCTTTTCTTAAATGCCAAGTTTTAGATAATTTAACTACGAGTTCAGGAAGGTATCTCATTCCCCATTTGGGCCATTATTTCCGTTTCTGTGGCGAAAATAGTGAAGAAAAAAGTGATTTTTTTTGGAAATCAATTTTTTAAGGGGTTGGGTCGCAATTTTTTGAAAAAAAATCAAAAAGTCTAAATTGGTTTTTCTTAAATGCCAAGTTTTATATAATTTAACTACGAGTTCAGGAAGGTATCTCATTCCCCATTTGGGCCATTATTTCCGTTTCTGTGGCGAAAATAGTGAAGAAAAAAGTGATTTTTTTTGGAAATCAATTTTTTAAGGGATTGGGTCCCAATTTTTTGAAAAAAAATCATTTATTTCCGTTTCTGTGGCGAAAATAGTGAGGAAAAAAGTGATTTTTTTTGGAAATCAATTTTTTAAGGGGTTGGGTCGCAATTTTTTGAAAAAAAATCAAAAAGTCTAAATTTTCTTTTCTTAAATGCCAAGTTTTAGATAATTTAACTACGAGTTCAGGAAGGTATCTCATTCCCCATTTGGGCCATTATTTCCGTTTCTGTGGCGAAAATAGTGAAGAAAAAAGTGATTTTTTTTGGAAATCAATTTTTTAAGGGGTTGGGTCGCAATTTAAAAAAAAAAAATCAAAAAGTCTAAATTTGTTTTTCTTAAATGCCAAGTTTTAGATAATTTAACTACGAGTTCAGGAAGGTATCTCATTCCCCATTTGGGCCATTATTTCCGTTTCTGTGGCGAAAATAGTGAGGAAAAAAGTGATTTTTTTTGGAAATCAATTTTTTAAGGGGTTGGGTCGCAATTTTTTGAAAAAAAATTAAAAAGTCTAAATTTGTTTTTCTTAAATGCCAAGTTTTAGATAATTTAACTACGAGTTCAGGAAGGTATCTCATTCCCCATTTGGGCCATTATTTCCGTTTCTGTGGCGAAAATAGTGAAGAAAAAAGTGATTTTTTTTGGAAATCAATTTTTTAAGGGGTTGGGTCGCAATTTAAAAAAAAAAAATCAAACAGTCTAAATTTGTTTTTCTTAAATGCCAAGTTTTAGATAATTTAACTACGAGTTCAGGAAGGTATCTCATTCCCCATTTGGGCCATTATTTCCGTTTCTGTGGCGAAAATAGTGAAGAAAAAAGTGCTTTTTTTTGGAAATGAATTTTTTAAGGGGTTGGGTCGCAATTTTTTGAAAAAAAATCAAAAAGTCTAAATTTTCTTTTCTTAAATGCCAAGTTTTAGATAATTTAACTACGAGTTCAGGAAGGTATCTCATTCCCCATTTGGGCCATTATTTCCGTTTCTGTGGCGAAAATAGTGAAGAAAAAAGTGATTATTTTTGGAAATCAATTTTTTAAGGGGTTGGGTCGCAATTTTTTGAAAAAAAATCAAAAAGTCTAAATTTTCTTTTCTTAAATGCCAAGTTTTAGATAATTTAACTACGAGTTCAGGAAGGTATCTCATTCCCCATTTGGGCCATTATTTCCGTTTCTGTGGCGAAAATAGTGAAGAAAAAAGTGATTTTTTTTGGAAATAAATTTTTTAAGGGTTTGGGTCGCAATTTTTTGAAAAAAAATCAAAAAGTCTAAATTTGTTTTTCTTAAATGCCAAGTTTTAGATAATTTAACTACGAGTTCAGGAAGGTATCTCATTCCCCATTTGGGCCATTATTTCCGTTTCTGTGGCGAAAATAGTGAAGAAAAAAGTGATTTTTTTTGGAAATCAATTTTTTAAGGGATTGGGTCGCAATTTTTTGAAAAAAAATCAAAAAGTCTAAATTTTCTTTTCTTAAATGCCAAGTTTTAGATAATTTAACTACGAGTTCAGGAAGGTATCTCATTCCCCATTTGGGCCATTATTTCTGTTTCTGTGGCGAAAATAGTGAAGAAAAAAGTGATTTTTTTTGGAAATCAATTTTTTAAGGGGTTGGGTCGCAATTTTTTGAAAAAAAATCAAAAAGTCTAAATTGGTTTTTCTTAAATGCCAAGTTTTATATAATTTAACTACGAGTTCAGGAAGGTATCTCATTCCCCATTTGGGCCATTATTTCCGTTTCTGTGGCGAAAATAGTGAAGAAAAAAGTGATTTTTTTTGGAAATCAATTTTTTAAGGGATTGGGTCCCAATTTTTTGAAAAAAAATCAAAAAGTCTAAATTTTCTTTTCTTAAATGCCAAGTTTTAGATAATTTAACTACGAGTTCAGGAAGGTATCTCATTCCCCATTTGGGCCATTATTTCCGTTTCTGTGGCGAAAATAGTGAAGAAAAAAGTGATTTTTTTTGGAAATCAATTTTTTAAGGGGTTGGGTCGAAATTTTTTGAAAAAAAATCAAAAAGTCTAAATTTTCTTTTCTTAAATGCCAAGTTTTAGATAATTTAACTACGAGTTCAGGAAGGTATCTCAAATCAAAAAGTCTAAATTTGTTTTTCTTAAATACCAAGTTTTAAATAATTTAACTACGAGTTCAGGAAGGTATCTCATTCCCCATTTGGGCCATTATTTCCGTTTCTGTGGCGAAAATAGTGAAGAAAAAAGTGATTTTTTTTGGAAATCAATTTTTTAAGGGGTTGGGTCGCAATTTTTTGAAAAAAAATCAAAAAGTCTAAATTTGTTTTTCTTAAATGCCAAGTTTTAAATAATTTAACTACGAGTTCAGGAAGGTATCTCATTCCCCATTTGGGCCATTATTTCCGTTTCTGTGGCGAAAATAGTGAAGAAAAAAGTGATTTTTTTTGGAAATCAATTTTTTAAGGGGTTGGGTCGCAATTTTGTGAAAAAAATTCAAAAAATCTAAATTTTCTTTTCTTAAATGCCAAGTTTTAGATAATTTAACTACGAGTTCAGGAAGGTATCTCATTCCCCATTTGGGCCATTATTTCCGTTTCTGTGGCGAAAATAGTGAAGAAAAAAGTGATTTTTTTTGGAAATCAATTTTTTAAGGGGTTGGGTCGCAATTTTTTGAAAAAAAATCAAAAAGTCTAAATTTTCTTTTCTTAAATGCCAAGTTTTAGATAATTTAACTACGAGTTCAGGATGGTATCTCATTCCCCATTTGGGCCATTATTTCCGTTTCTGTGGCGAAAATAGTGAAGAAAAAAGTGATTTTTTTTGGAAATCAATTTTTTAAGGGGTTGGGTCGAAATTTTTTGAAAAAAAATCAAAAAGTCTAAATTTTCTTTTCTTAAATGCCAAGTTTTAGATAATTTAACTACGAGTTCAGGAAGGTATCTCATTCCCCATTTGGGCCATTATTTCCGTTTCTGTGGCGAAAATAGTGAAGAAAAAAGTGATTTTTTTTGGAAATCAATTTTTTAAGGGGTTGGGTCGAAATTTTTTGAAAAAAAATCAAAAAGTCTAAATTTTCTTTTCTTAAATGCCAAGTTTTAGATAATTTAACTACGAGTTCAGGAAGGTATCTCATTCCCCATTTGGGCCATTATTTCCGTTTCTGTGGCGAAAATAGTGAAGAAAAAAGTGATTTTTTTTGGAAATCAATTTTTTAAGGGGTTGGGTCGCAATTTTTTGAAAAAAAATCAAAAAGTCTAAATTTGTTTTTCTTAAATGCCAAGTTTTAAATAATTTAACTACGAGTTCAGGAAGGTATCTCATTCCCCATTTGGGCCATTATTTCCGTTTCTGTGGCGAAAATAGTGAAGAAAAAGTGATTTTTTTTGGAAATCAATTTTTTAAGGGGTTGGGTCGCAATTTTTTGAAAAAAAATCAAAAAGTCTAAATTTTCTTTTCTTAAATGCCAAGTTTTAGATAATTTAACTACGAGTTCAGGAAGGTATCTCATTCCCCATTTGGGCCATTATTTCCGTTTCTGTGGCGAAAATAGTGAAGAAAAAAGTGATTTTTTTTGGAAATCAATTTTTTAAGGGGTTGGATCGCAATATTTTGAAAAAAAAATCAAAAAGTCTAAATTTTCTTTTCTTAAATGCCAAGTTTTAGATAATTTAACTACGAGTTCAGGAAGGTATCTCATTCCCCATTTGGGCCATTATTTCCGTTTCTGTGGCGAAAATAGTGAAGAAAAAAGTGATTTTTTTTGGAAATCAATTTTTTAAGGGGTTGGGTCGCAATTTTTTGAAAAAAAAATCAAAAAGTCTAAATTTGTTTTTCTTAAATGCCAAGTTTTAGATAATTTAACTACGAGTTCAGGAAGGTATCTCATTCCCCATTTGGGCCATTATTTCCGTTTCTGTGGCGAAAATAGTGAAGAAAAAAGTGATTTTTTTTGGAAATCAATTTTTTAAGGGGTTGGGTCGCAATTTTTTGAAAAAAAATCAAAAAGTCTAAATTTTCTTTTCTTAAATGCCAAGTTTTAGATAATTTAACTACGAGTTCAGGAAGGTATCTCATTCCCCATTTGGGCCATTATTTCCGTTTCTGTGGCGAAAATAGTGAAGAAAAAAGTGATTTTTTTTGGAAATCAATTTTTTAAGGGGTTGGGTCGAAATTTTTTGAAAAAAAAATCAAAAAGTCTAAATTTTCTTTTCTTAAATGCCAAGTTTTAGATAATTTAACTACGAGTTCAGGAAGGTATCTCATTCCCCATTTGGGCCATTATTTCCGTTTCTGTGGCGAAAATAGTGAAGAAAAAAGTGATTTTTTTTGGAAATCAATTTTTTAAGGGGTTGGGTCGCAATTTTTTGAAAAAAAAATCAAAAAGTCTAAATTTTCTTTTCTTAAATGCCAAGTTTTAGATAATTTAACTACGAGTTCAGGAAGGTATCTCATTCCCCATTTGGGCCATTATTTCCGTTTCTGTGGCGAAAATAGTGAAGAAAAAAGTGATTTTTTTTTGGAAATCAATTTTTTAAGGGGTTGGGTCGCAATTTTTTGAAAAAAAATCAAAAAGTCTAAATTTTCTTTTCTTAAATGCCAAGTTTTAGATAATTTAACTACGAGTTCAGGAAGGTATCTCATTCCCCATTTGGGCCATTATTTCCGTTTCTGTGGCGAAAATAGTGAAGAAAAAAGTGATTTTTTTTGGAAATCAATTTTTTAAGGGGTTGAGTCGCAATTTTGTGAAACAAATTCAAAAAATCTAAATTTTTTTTTCTTAAATGCCAAGTTTTAGATAATTTAACTACGAGTTCAGGAAGGTATCTCATTCCCCATTTGGGCCATTATTTCCGTTTCTGTGGCGAAAATAGTGAAGAAAAAAGTGATTTTTTTTGGAAATCAATTTTTTAAGGGGTTGGGTCGCAATTTTTTGAAAAAAATCAAAAAGTCTAAATTTGTTTTTCTTAAATGCCAAGTTTTAAATAATTTAACTACGAGTTCAGGAAGGTATCTCATTCCCCATTTGGGCCATTATTTCCGTTTCTGTGGCGAAAATAGTGAAGAAAAAAGTGATTTTTTTTGGAAATCAATTTTTTAAGGGGTTGGGTCGCAATTTTTTGAAAAAAAATCAAAAAGTCTAAATTTTTTTTTCTTAAATGCCAAGTTTTAGATAATTTAACTACGAGTTCAGGATGGTATCTCATTCCCCATTTGGGCCATTATTTCCGTTTCTGTGGCGAAAATAGTGAAGAAAAAAGTGATTTTTTTTGGAAATCAATTTTTTAAGGGGTTGGGTCGCAATTTTTTGAAAAAATATCAAAAAGTCTAAATTTGTTTTTCTTAAATGCCAAGTTTTAGATAGTTTAACTACGAGTTCAGGAAGGTATCTCATTCCCCATTTGGGCCATTATTTCCGTTTCTGTGGCGAAAATAGTGAAGAAAAAAGTGATTTTTTTTGGAAATCAATTTTTTAAGGGGTTGGGTCGCAATTTTTTGAAAAAAAATCAAAAAGTCTAAATTTTCTTTTCTTAAATGCCAAGTTTTAGATAATTTAACTACGAGTTCAGGAAGGTATCTCATTCCCCATTTGGGCCATTATTTCCGTTTCTGTGGCGAAAATAGTGAAGAAAAAAGTGATTTTTTTTGGAAATCAATTTTTTAAGGGGTTGGGTCGCAATTTTTTGAAAAAAAATCAAAAAGTCTAAATTTTCTTTTCTTAAATGCCAAGTTTTAGATAATTTAACTACGAGTTCAGGAAGGTATCTCATTCCCCATTTGGGCCATTATTTCCGTTTCTGTGGCGAAAATAGTGAAGAAAAAAGTGATTTTTTTTGGAAATCAATTTTTTAAGGGGTTGGGTCGCAATTTTTTGAAAAAAAAAAAAGTCTAAACTTTCTTTTCTTAAATGCCAAGTTTTAGATAATTTAACTACGAGTTCAGGAAGGTATCTCATTCCCCATTTGGGCCATTATTTCCGTTTCTGTGGCGAAAATAGTGAAGTTTTATGGAAAAAAACTGTTTTTTTTGGAAATGAATTTTATATGGGGTTAGGTCGAAATTTTTTGAATAAAAATTTTAAAATCTAAATTTGTTTGATTTATACTTACATTCAAAAAACGAATCGTTCGTCACCTTACCCTACACTCCTCTATGAATATTAAATGTTATTATCCGTATTACAATTATTTTTAATATTTGATTTAATTGGTCGAAATGAATGCTCACTTTCGCCATCTTTCGCGTTTCACTTACATCGCCTTGGCCACACAGCCATTAATTGGCGATTCCCATTTCCATCGCCCAATTACAAATGCCGTCTTCTTGCCACGTTTGTTTTTGGTTAATTAGCCAATGTTTATTTGTTAATTGGCACATGGCGGCCTACGCGTCGATCTTGGTCGATAATTTCGGGGGATATAACAATTTCAAGCAGATTACTCATACGCCGCGTCGTCCACTTGCTGTTACAAACGTGTAAAAGCGCCGGCAGCGAAACGAGTTTCCCCAATCCCCCATTTCCCCCGTCGAAATCCCCCACGTTCCCAGCTCTTTTTATGCTTTTTTGATGATGTGTGATATATGGACACGCAATGAAATGGCAACAATTATTATGCAAATGCGACGTTTTGTTTTACGAGCCATAAAGCGAAGAGGCAAGGCAGCAAACATTGTGTGTTTATGTGTGTCTTTCGGTTTTGCAAATAGAAATGGTTGGCAAATTAATTGAAGCTAATTACAGTGAGGGGGCGGGGGAGGAGGAGCTTGAGGATTGGGAGGCCAAGATTACGCCAAGATGGACCACACGTGCTGACGATGCTGGCGATGCACCCGGAAGATGACGCCGCAGATTTCAGCTTTGCAGCGTTGATTAAAGCAAGTTGCAACAATAAATGCAGTTTCATTGGAGTTAATCAGCCGAGGCATTCGCTGAACTCGCTGAGCAGTCAAATAAAGTACAGTCAAGCTTGTAGGGATTGGAAAAAAATAAATAAATAAATAAATATTATTTTAAATATGTGTCATTGAGTGTTTTAGTGGAATTTATGATTTTATAATCAAAATAAATATATGTGCTCTTAAAATTTTTAAGAAATCTTATGTTTTTAAGACCGACACCATAATGAGCATAAAAACTAAACTATTCGTAAATTATTTCTAAACTTTTTTTAAAAATATCTTAAAAAGATGAGTATTTTATTTAAATTATATATATATAATTATTATATTTAAAAGTGTAACCCCTTCATTTTCAAACCCCATATTCAAAATAATTTAGAAATATGCAGCTATGCCAGCTTGACTGTGGAAAGTAAATTAGCAAACGGAGTGAAGCGTGAGCAAGGGAGATGGCAAGCAGGAGGGAGGGGGAGGGAGGGAGATAGATTGCGTCTTGCGGCAGGGTCAACTTGTGGCATGTATCTTCGTCTTCAGCTCGCTTGCTGATCATTTGATTGGAATTTATAGCTCGCCGGCTGCATATTTATGCTCTTGTCAAGCGGCACCACATCGCCACCCCCACAGCACCACCCTGCACCACCTATGGGCTAGAGCCACCCTAGGCCAGAGCCACTGCATTAAGATGAGACGGACCGATAATGACATTTGTGCCGCATCTTCGCCAGCCACTTGAGCTGCTGCAAGCTGCATTTTTTCAGCCCGCCTTTGGCATTTGAATTGCAATTGGAATAGGAATTGAAATGACTTTGTTGCAATGTCGTTTTCAAGCGTTGCCAATAAATAAAGTCACATTTTGCAGCGAAACGGCCGAAGAACAATGGAGATTTACTCGATCCACCAAGGCAGCCGATAAATAGGCGAATCAGGTCGATTGATCTCCCCGATCGAAGATATGTGGGTGCTTGGGAGTCACCAAGTAATCAAGCTGCTCAGCAGTTTTGTGAACTTCAGTATGGCACTTGAGTTACCCATTTAAATGACTCTTAAAAGTGTGGCTGAGAGATTTTTGATACTATCGATAATATCGATAGTGAGCAACATCGATCGCCAAAAATATCGAAAGAGCACACTATCGATGTTTTAGGAACCCTACTAAAAGGATTAAGTTCTTAAGGAATAAACAGATATAATTATTAAAGAACATTACACTAAAATTAATAATTTTTGAACTCAAAATATAACCAAGAAGATAAATTCTTACTTTGATACCAATATATAAATTTAACGAAATACATACACTGAAATTGGGTAAATTTGTGTTCTTTATAGACCATTTTTTTCTCCAAAATGGGAAACAATCTTACAGTCTTACTCATAGGGGTTTCTATTAAATTTGCCCTCAAAATAAGTAAATTCTCAAATCGAGAAGACAAATATTCAATTTGAGAACGTCAATCTGAGAAAAATATCTTTCCACTTATCATAAAAATATAGCCCAAATATTCTAGACACTGGCCATATTTTGTATAATCCTGCGTATTTGATTACTCAATGAGTTGGCAAGCGATTTGAACTGAATGAAAATTCCATAGTGCGCAACCCGAAAATGTTTTATTGGCCCCAGCGAGAGTGCCAATAATAAATTCTATAAATATGCAAAAATATGCAGTGGGCCAAACGATGCCAATGGCCTTAAGTGCTTCTAGACCATCCACCCACCGATCTTGGTCTTTCCGCTTCTCCTCTCAGCTTTTCCCACTTTTTCCAGTGGCCTTTCGACTCCGCTTCTCGATCGCTGATTGGCAGCGTACGTGCGCTTTTCCCATTGTGGCAATTGCAATTGCAATTGCTATTGCAAAAGGGAAAAGAACTGCCGGGCAGCTGCAACATTTGGCCAAGTGCCGATTGCCGATTGGCAATAATTTATGCACCGCTGCAAATATGCGCACACGGCGACCATCAATCCAATCCAATCTAATCCGATCCCCCGATCGCCAATCCGAGGAGCCATCATCGCACCCCTGCCAAACTATCGATCAGCGGATCGAGCTGGCCAACCCGAAGAAATGTCAAATAAATAACGCCAACAGGCCATAAAAATGGATGACACCGGGAGCAGAAGCAGAAGCAGCGAGCAGCCAAATCGAGCGGAGGTGCAAATGTGGGCACTTTAATGAAAACAATAAATCTTCATCACTTCCAAGTGAATCGAAATGAATCGAATCGAAATGCAAAGCAATCGAATGAAAATGCCAGTGCAAAGACCAGTGGCGCGCCCGTAAATAAAGGGGGTGATTTATTCTCAACCAATTCTAATACTTTTTCTTTCATCAATTTCCTTATCGCTAAGAGATGAGTCAACTTGTTCAATTTGCGTCTATTTTAGTCGCTACCTAAGTTGTTACCTTCATTTTGGTGAATAAATTGATATGTGGTGACCCCAAGCTGCTTTTCTACAGCCCATAATAGGGCTTTCTACAACAATATGTTCCCAAATTGGAATTTTAATACTTTTTATTTACAAATTTCCCTACCAACTTGTTAAATTTGTGCTTACCAAAGTTGTTACCTTTATTTCGTTAAATAAAATTGTATTTGGTGACCCCAAACTGCGTTACTACAGCCCATAACTTAATAAATTGGAATTTTAATACGTTTTATTAGCAAATTTTCCTACCAACTTGTTGAATTTGTGCTTATTTTAGGCTACCCCAAAGTTGATACGTTCTATTTGTTAAATTAAATGATACTTGGTGACCCCAAACTGCGTTTTTTCATCCCAAAACTTATTAAATTGGAATGTGTAATACTTTTTATTTAAAAATTGTCTTACCAACTTGTTAAATATTATTTTATTTTTATTTTATTTTAGACTAACCCAAAGTTGTTACGTTCTTGTTTTTTAAAAGTGGTACTTGGTGACCCCAAATAGCACTTCTACAACCCATAACTTGATAAATCGGAAAACACTTTCAGTCAACCCTCTTTTATAACCCACTACGCACCTGATCGCGTTGATAATTTATTGAGATAGAAGTGCACTTGTAAATTTACACAAACCGAAGCTCGTCAATTAATGGAGCTCTCGCCACCCGCTGCTTCCTGTCCCGCCGCCCAGGGCAAAAAAAAAAAATTGAAACGGAAGCGCAAATTTTGATTAATTGAAATGAAAATACAAAGGCAACAAAAATAAATGGGGGGGAGAAACAAAGGCATTCGCGTAATTGGCCAAGGGTGGGTGTGTCCATGTCCACCACCGATCCACCGATCTACCGATCCGCCAAACCACCGAACACCACCATTGGCGTCATCGCCACTGACGCATAGAAAAATAAGAATTTGCGGAATGAAGAGGGGCAGGCTGATGGCTCTTCGGTTTGATTTTCTAGTTGTCAGCCAAACGATTATGCAATTTATTTTCATAAGTGCGGGCAACCCACTTACCCACCCACCCAAGGTCGCTTCGCTGCCCAATGCAAATTTATCGATACCCATTCGAGCATTTATCGCCCTGATCGTTTGTCAGTCAAGGAAAATAACGAAGCCCCCCGCTACTTTTGCCCAATCGAAGACACTTGAGTTATGCATGCGATGTTTATCGATGAGACGGAATGGGATGAGATGAGATGAGATCACTGGCTGAAAGACTTCCGGCAAGGTGGATGGATAGTATCTATAAACTATAGCCAGAGTTTATCTCGTATTACTCGTTGTATCTATGAAAAGTATTCTATTGATTTAATATTTAATCATATATCAAAAAAATATCGAAAACAATCGACTTATTTGCTGTCAAACAATCGATCACTATCGATAGTTTTGCAGCTCTAAAGTGCATAATAATCGGGGATAAATATTATTCATAATGCTTGCCATTAATGTCAAATTTGAGGAGGTTGACTATATATTTATTTTGAGGCCGATGATCGATAATCGATCGCCGAGTGCTCAAGCCGCACAGGTCAGCATGGTAATTCACATTCCAGAGATCAAAGGTATTCCAAGCATTCTCTGGATGCCTTTCAGGAGGCGGGTTGGGGGAAGGCAGTGTCCCGGGGCGTGGCCACACGTGATTTACATGTTTTAACCGGCTAATTTGTTGATGCAAATGCGGGTGTGGCCTGTTCTCGGATCGGAGTCCCCACAGCACGCGCCCACAAATAAATGGCTGGGGACGGTGATGGAAATGGAAATGGAAACCGGTGACTGGTGGTCTTGGTTTGGGTTTTGGCTTCGGCCCGAGATCGAAGCCAATGGCGACAATTGGCATTCACCGTCGCAATTAATTATCATCACCGTCCGATTGACAATCGGACCACAAATAAATCAAAATCAAGACCATAAAAAATGAATACAGGCGTCGGCACTCAACTGCACTGAAACAAAAAGGTCCTCGAACAAAAGAATCCATGACTTTATCTTTACATCTTATCTAATAAAACTGGGTTTTATTGTTTTACGTTTAAAAAATATTTATTTAATATATTTAAAGTATTTAAAATGAAATTTATAATCTATAATTTAGCATGATATTATAAACGAGGCATATATAAAATGTTTAATATATTTTTATAAATGTAAAATAAAAATTTTAAAATTTCATCTTTATTAAAAATATATAAAGTATTTAAAATGAAATATAATATATATTCCAATATTTGTATATCCTTGTAATTTAGGATGATATTATAATTGAAGCAGAGATAAGATATACTCCATTAATAAATTCAAAAATGTTTCCTATACATTTTAAAAATATTATAAATATACCAAAATAAAAGTTTACTATCTATTGCATTTCCCAGAATTATCATAGTGTAGTTCCCAATCATCGAGACAATTCATCAAGTATGCAAAAACATAAGCGGGCGAATCAATCAATGGTCAGGAGAGGTTGATTCTCCGGTTCTCTGCAGCTCGGCAGTTCCACAGAAGGTGCTAGGTGCTGTCGTAATCCTGGACGGGGTGGGGTGCAAGTTTCACGGGGCAAGTGCGTCCTGCCACCAGATGACACACGATGTGGCCGGAAAAACCCAGTTCTCGAAAAACGAGGACCGCCGGCACAACAATAACCCTATTGTTGGGCGAGGACCCACGATGATCTAGAATCGGACGGAGCATTCTCACGCATTCTCCGTGGCCATATGGGTTAGGATCGATCGGGGAATTCCCATGGGCGCAGGTAGGTATAGGTGTTCCAGGTTCTGGTTCTGGTGCTGGTTCTCGACCAGGTCGAAACGCCCGCCAAGAAGCCAATTTAAATAAGCAGCATAAACAAAAGCGACAGCGTTTTATGATCCCTCTTCGCCTTATCCTTGCACAAGGATATCGGTAGGTACATATATAACTAGGTAGATCCGATCCCATGGCGGCAATGATGCGCCAACCGCACAGGTTCGCCCTGTTGGATGGACTTGCCCTGGGCTTTTCCCACGCAACCGCGACCTTATCTGCGCCCCTTTTATGAGGCTGCATCTGTTTTTCGCACCCCGGCCTCGGTTATAGGTTATATCTGGTATCGCTGGTGTGGTATATGGTGGGAATTTCCGTTTGACAAGGGCCTTTCCTACCTGTTGCAAGCCTCGAACTGCTAGGGATTCGGGTTTCTTGGGCAGGTTCTGCCATAGGGTGGCCTCAATAAATATATTATAATCAATTATATACTTTATGATCCTCTGATATAGACTTTGATTTTAATAAATAATATCTATAGGTTTTTTATTAATATATAATATATCCCTAGCATGCGCGGTAATCCCCTATATGATCTTGATATGATCTCCCGTTTTACCTGGTTTTGATCTCTTATTTGATGCCAAACACAAGAAAGATTTCTTTAAACCCATCAGACTTACTTATTTATTTTATAGCGCACTTGCATCTCTTTGAACTGATCTGGTTTTTCGGCAATTTTATGATCGATACCAATGTCCATGTCCATTTCGATGTCAGTCATCCATTTTCTTGCTCGACTGCTAATGCCTTAAGGCCAAAATCCATTTCGTCGTTTGGCCATATAATCCCGCAATATACATCAAATATGGCACTTGAAAGCACCATCGCATGTCTGCATGCCAATCTGAAGACCACCCCCCCTCCATCTAGGAGCCCCCCTCCCCATAGGTTTTTCCCGATTTTCCGATTTTCCACCACCTTTGCGGCAGTCGTCGCACTTGTCGCTGGCGCCGGCGCCTTCAGGGTCGTCAATTTTTGAGCGACATCTCGAACTGGTGGCTAAAATAAATAAAATCCGAAAAAAGCAGCGAAACCGAATAACAAATAAGCGATTTTGTTTGGGGGGAAAATGATGATCGGCGCCAGACGGACATTAAAGCAAAAAAAAAAACGAAAAACGAAAGGAAGCCTGGGAAAGGCGCATTTCCACTTTGTTTATTTCGGGGGCTTCGGAGCTCTTTTTTAATGGTCTTTTGGCCAAATGGCCAATTAATGCGATTTACTTGATCCGCTTTTGCATTTTGCGCGCTTTTTTACGACGGCGGATATTAATTAATTTGGCCAGCTCTCTCTCTCTGGAGGGAGAATACCCACCTAAATGCCATCCCCATTCTATTCGAAAACTGAAACGGATTCTGAATCGCAATCCCATTACCAATCCGAGTCAATGCCATTAATGTGGCCATAAACCAAATGCTTTAACGTCTATAATTTGTCTGCACTCCGGCACGACCCACGCTCTATATATCCCATTCTGATATTCCATTCCACATCCCATCCGATCGCACCCACTCCCGAGATCATCCCGCGATACCACATGATTCATTAAAGTCTAAAGAGCTAACTAATAGTCGAAAATTTCATTAAATTTACGCCTCTCGTTTTTTATACAAGCACATATTTATGAATGTTTATAAAACCGAAAATTTCTTTCTTTCTTTCCTTGCTATATTATCTGCTTTCCAAGGCGAACAAAGGAGGATTGCTACGATCTAATGATGGACCCGATGATGCTCTATAAAATGAGGTAATAACTATTAATCAAGTATCTGATTTTTTGGCTTTAAAATTAAAATTTAAAAATATATTTCCATTGCATTATATGCAATAATAAGTTCATACTTGTAGCACTAATAATGTAAACCATTAAAAAAAAGATTAAATATTAAAGAAATATTTTAATTTTTTTTTCATTTAAATACTAGTTAGAAACCAAAAACAAAAACTATTTATTTTTAATTTTTTTATTCATTATTTATTTTTATTGTAAATCTATTTTTTTTTAGTTAACTGGAATAAGGTTTAAGAATTCCTCTCCTTCAATTACTATTCATTTTTTATTATTTTATTTATTATAATTTATTTATTAATTGTATAATATTATAATTATTTAATAATTATTTGCAGATTAACTGAAATAAAATTTCAGAATTCTTTTTTGATTCTTTTCTATTTATTTTTAGTTTGTTTCTTTATTAATTTTTTTTTATTTTTTATTATTTTTCTAATTTAACTTTTAATTTTTTTAGTGAACTGAAACAAAGTTTAGAATTCTTTTTCTACAATTACTATTTATTTTTATTTATTACAATTTATTTATTATTTTTGTTATAATTATTTAATAATTATTTGTAGCTAATTTTCTTGATTAACTAAAACCAAGTTTAGGAATTTTTTCCTTTAACTACTATTTATTAATTATTTACTTAATTTACTGACTATAATTTATTATTTTTAAATTAAAATATTTTTAAAATATTTATATCTCAGTTTGTATCACATGATCTTATTATTCTGTTTTAAAGATGATTGAAATATCGAAACTTGTTGGACTGTAACATTATTTGTAATTTAGTTTGTGATCATTGTATTAATTTTGTAGGTTTGAGATCTCTGAGATCTTCTCTGTGGTTGTATCATTCAAGGGGAGTTTTCTAGAGATCTGTATCAGTGTGTATCAAGGGAATCCCTTGGCCTTTCTTGTTAGGAGTCCCTTGGGATCCTCGGAGCTCCTTATGGCTTCCAGCGGTTGCCGCACTCGTCGCACATGACGAAGGTGACCATCGGCTCCTCGCCGTCCTGGGTGTGCAGCTGGGTGCAGTTGCGCTTGTGGCAGCGGTCGCACTTGAACTGGTCCGTCTTGGTGCCCTGCACCTTGGCCATCTGGGCCTTGCTAATGGACTCCCTGACGAACTTCTGGCGCATTAGCTTCAGGTCGTCGCTGGCCATCTCCTCGGGCGACATGGTGGCCAGCTGCTGCGGGGTCACCACGCCGCGCAGGAACATGTCGCGCAGCCCGGGATTCTTCGGATCGCGCAGATTGGACAGTCGCGAGCGGATGCGATTCTTGTACTTGAAGTCCGAGACGTACAGCTCGTCGTGGATGGCCTGCTCCAGCTGGGCGGCCAAGTCATCGGGATCGCGGCATCCCGGGCTCAACTGGCCCATCCGGAGGGCGGAGGCCAGCAGCTCGCGGCACTTGATGCGCACTTCAAAGGTCATAACTGCAAATAGGGAAATTAGGAAAAATACAGAGCTTTATTATTCACCAAAAGATAGATTATTCGATTGTCACACGGACGAAGCAAGTGAAAGGTTATCGAATGAATAATAGATAGATAGATTTATAGATTTCACATTTGTCACAATATGTATTTTTACCAGTGATAAAAATCAAGGAATTACTAATAAAAATAAGAACCTTACTCTTATAATTGGGATTTGCTCTAAAGCTATAGATTATTTAAAAAAAATTATAAAAAAAAACAAATTATATAAAAAACATATTCAACATCTATATGGTTTAGATAATTTAACAAAAAATCGTCGTTTTTATTTTTCGCTTCAAAACATTTTTCAAATTCCAAATTATTAAATTTTATGCCAAAATAATATGGGTTTCGAGTCATAAACTGTTGGTAAAACCTGAGTAAAAAATATTTGTAAAATATTAAAATATTTTTATAAAATATTATTAATACGAAAAGGTCGGTTATTTTCTAAAATTTACAGGTGAACCCAAATTTAGCTCTAGTTATTATTATTATTTTATATTATTATAAAATAAATTATTTTTAAAATCGAAAACTTATGATACATTTAAAACTCGCATATTATTTAATATATTTGATAGAAAGCCCCTGGGAGAATCGCAATTCCATGACACCCATTGTGGAGCCTAATGGACGCGGGGTGCAAAAAATAGGCACTGAAAGGAAAACAAAGCACAAATTGAAATGAAATTTCCCATATAGTCTATATGTTTGTGTTTGTCGTTCCGCTTTCTTTGTGGGCTGATGCCTTTTGATTTCGCTAATCGTCTACAACAACCAGCGCGGAGATGATCTAATTATTGACGCACGAATCCCACAGAAACAGCAGCAACATCACAAAAAAAAAATAAATAAATAAATAAAAAAGAAAGAAAATTGAAAACTGAAATATTGAAAAGGCAAACAACAGCGACGAGCAGCAGACAAAACACAAAAAAAATACAAGCCAAACGATCGAAATTGAAAACGAAATCGAAATCATTATCCGAGTCATTAGCTCTTTAGCAAGTCTGTTGTGTTGTTGCTGCTGTCGCGTTTGTTCTTTTTATTGTTGCCGGATATAAATCTGCTAATGTACTTATCCACCATCCCCCCCACCCCCTTCACTCGCATGCGGATTCCGATTCGTCCCACTGTGCGTGCGCGTTTTCCCAGCGTTTTAAAACGCCCCCGCCTCCGCCTGCGCCGCCGACCTTCAACTGTTAAACTTGACGACCTCACCGCAACGTAAACAGCCGCCAAACGCCAACCGGCAACCGCCAAGATACAAGATACAAATGTATCTATCAATGGTCCGGCGAATTGGTTCACGGCCGCGTTGCTTGGCCTTGGCGGCCTTTTGTCTTTCGTCTTTCGGCCACCGAAATCTTCAACTCTGCCGGTAAACAGACCCCAGAACAATGGGAAAAGTTTGAACCTTACGATTTGGAATTCCACTTACTTGATGTTTGCTGTGAATCGTATAAATAATTGAATTAAACAGGACCTTTATCTATTTTGATTACTGGGACTGAGAACTTTGTTCTTGAATCAAGAACATTTGTTTTAAAAAAACGAGTAAGAACAAATGTTCTTGATTTGAGTTGAATGTTCTTTATTGAGTTTTTTCAAGAACTTTCCGGACTTTGTTACTTTATTTATTTAACTACTAAGACGGAGAACTTTGTTCTTGAATCAAGAATATAGGTTTTAAAAATCCCTGTAAGCACAAATGCTCTTGATTTGAGTTGAATGTTCTCCATGTGAGAAGTGAAAAGTTATTGATAAGTTTACTCTACTGACTGGACTTATCATTAAGTTATTGAGATATTCAGTAATATTTTTAGGTACTTTTTTAACTCAGATAAGAACGTCGGAATTCTCTCTGTGTAGCAGTTCAATGGGAAGTAATATAAATAAAAATCATACGCATGCATGTGGCCAATGTTGAAGGCCCCAACGATTTCCCACTAATTTCCATCCATCGATTTGAATTTTCCCAGTTATTAGAGTCCAATTGCCGTTTGGAGTCGCTGGATGGATGGGATGGTATTGGATGGGATGGCTGGCTGACTGAATGGATGGACGTTTCCCAGCCGCGGAGTGCAGTTACATTTGCTGCCTATTTGTCTCCCGCTCAAACCGGCCGTGCCCCGCCCCCTGGCACGCCCCCCGCCCGCAACGCCCCTGGCGTGGCCTTCTTTCACCTTGGCTACGTGATGCCATGGCGTGATCGTGTAACAATGCGAGTGATTAGTACGCGCCGGCGTTCAAAATGCACAATCCGCCGACGGCAGCGAACTTTACCTTTTTTTCGTTGCAGTTGCAGTTGTTGTTGCTGCTTTGCTGCAGTTTTGGATACCGATTGTCAGTGGATTTTGGGGCTTTATCCGGTTTTGGATTTTTTAAAGCCATGTACGCTTTGAACCAAATGATAAAAAGAAATTATTAACATTTTCGAAAACGTTTTCTTAGTAATAATAAATGGAAATAATAGAAAAAGTTTATTAAATATTATTTTATATATATATTTTTTTTTTACAAAAATTAAAGTTTGTTGAATATTTTTATCTATTTTAGAAAAGAGATAGTTTCTACCTCAACGAAATTTTTATTTTGATCTAGTAATTAAATTGATTTTTTTTATTTTATATTAATTTATTTATTCTTTTTTAAAAATACATTAATATATTATATTAATTAAAATTAAGTTTGTTAAATATTATTTTATATTTATTTATTTTACACAAATTTAAGTTTCTTGAATATTTTTTTCTATTTAGAAAAGATTAAGTTTCTACCTCAATAAAATCTTTATTTTAATATAATAATTTAATAGATTTTTTTCATTTCATATTAATTTATATATATTTTTTTTAAATACATTAATATTAAAAATAAGTGGTTTATTATAAAATTAAAAAAAATTAAAAGCAGTGTTCTTGCTTTGAGTTGTATGTTCCCAATTTCAAAGCAAAATTGTGAGAAGAGGACAGTTAAATTGAATGGGTATTCTCAAGTTGCCACGCACTTTTCATTTGGGTTTCTGGAGGGTTTCTTTTGTTGTATTTTGCAGCTTTTTCAGTGGCCTTTGTTACTGCTGTCTGACCGACTGTCTGACTGTCTGTCTGCTGTTTTCAGCTCCCCGATCGCCGGTCGCCGATCGGCGGTTGCCAGTCGCAAATGCATTGCAGCATGCGCGCATGCGCCGTGCACTGCAACTGGCGGTCGAGTGAAATGATTTAGTGTGATTTATCTGCGAATTCCTTCTTTCAATCTCTTCTCACGCCACAGATCGGTTCGGGAAGGGCCTCTGGCCTCGAGGAGGAGCCCATCCACCATCCGCAGTCCATGGGAGATGCATAAAGTCCAGGCCAAGCCCGGGTTAAGCCCTGCTAAATGCGGCGGGGCCACGCCCCCCGTGTGTCGACTCGCTGGCGGAAGGTGTTATAAGAGCGATAATAAAAAATTATAAGCTATGCCCCATAAATTGGCATTTAATAGTTGAAATTTACACTGAATTGACAGTGGCTCGCAAAAGTCGGCGACGGAGTGTGTAGGAATACTAAATTATCACGGGATGTTCAGGTAGGTCTCCACATATGTATGTATACATCCACCCGCCGCCAATAATCTGGAGAGAATCAGGCGATCCCGAATCCGACGATCCTCCGCCGTGGGCAATCGGTGCGATTTATGATGCATCATTATAACAATTTTTATTATGATTATATTTCGATACGCACGCCAGCGAAATCATCCCCATTTAGGAATATGCATATAAGCAATACAGTGCTTAACATTCATTTAGAGTTACCGAGAAATAATAATAACTTTATAATAACTTTTATTTCATTTATACAAACTAATATGATTTATTTCCTGTCTTTCAGCACAATGTTGCCATAGTAAATAAATAAAATCTATAAATAACCCTAATCGAGTCTATTATTCATATCAATAATTAACTTCCCACAATAACTGGTGCTAGGTACAAATATATATCTTATCTTATCTTGGAGAATAAAATACACACCCTCAATTCAATGGAATGACATAATTCCCTTATTGCCAACTACATTCGTTTGAATAGCGATTATTTTATTAATGGTGACAAGCCAAAATAAATAACAAACGCAACTGATTAATGAATTAATTAAAGCATTACCATAAATCAAATCAATACCCCGTTTTGTTTTGCTAAACGCCTTGTGGGTTGTTGACTATTAATGTGTGCTCAAAATATATAAACCACTGCGACCTTGAGTTTGATGAAAAAGTTCTTAACGTATTTATATTCATTTAAATAGAGATATGTATTAATTTAAGCGGAGAACACAAATTATACCAAGAAGCAATTGTTATTTGAAAAAATAATTGACAACAGATTAGATTTATATGTTATTCTAAATTTTATATTTCTCAAAGATCAAGTTATTCGCATCAATGATTTGAAATTCGTACCAATGATTTTTATTGCAAAAATTTGTAAAAATAAATTTAAAAAAATCAATATTTTGTCCAAATATAGAGTGTTATACCTTCCCGAACTCGTAGTAAAATTCTCTATAACTTTGCATTTCAGGCTAAAAATGTTATTTTTTTGAAAATGTTCGCAAAAAATTGCGATACAACCCCTTACAAAAAAATCGAAAATTTGAAAAATTTTTAATTTTTCCAAACCAGCCGGAGAGTGCACTAATATTAATTATCGGATTGTTATCTGCTCAGAACAGTTCGCCGTTTTCATTTTGGACCATTTTTACAAAAGTAATAGCAAAAACAAATTACAAAAAAATCACATTTTTGCCAAAAATCAAAATCGTAATTTTCCGAGATAAAAAAATCAGTATTTTTGGCATAAAAATAAAAGTAATTGTCCAATTATGGAATGGCATACCTTCCTGAACTCGTAGTTAAATTCTCTATAACCTGGCATTTCAAGTTAAAATTTTTATTTTTTTTAATTTTTTACAAAAAATTTCGAAGTTTTGAAAAATTTGAAAATTTTCTTAAATGCAATATGAAACCTTTTCAAATGGGACCCTACAGTTTCGAGCTGCACCGTACGCGATGAGTGTATCCATTTTGCTGCGGTCTCGTCTTCGTTTTGGGGGAGATCTTATCAGCTGGCTCCGTCGCCGGTCTTTTGGCCATTTTATCTGGCACACTCATGGGCTCATGGGCCCCCCGATCATCATCGTAATCATCCTCATTACAGCTGATAGTGCCAACAACAACTTTATCTGATTCGTGTTGCAATTCTGACCTCGCTTTTCACTGCTCTCCGCGTTGTCTTATTTTTATTTTTCCCCAGTTACTTTAGTTGTACAACTGGCTCCATTTCCTTGAGGAAATTTCGAAAAGAAAAAAAACAGAACTTCAGAGGTTTCTCCGGTTATCGGGACCCGTTGTTTGCCTTGTTTTATGGCTGGCCATCAAAGTCTTAACACATTTTCGGGTCTGTTTGTTCTTGGCCTGTTGTCATATTTGCCGGGTTCCCAAAAATATTTCCTGTGATCTATATGTAGGTACTATATATGTAGTGCATATCTCCGTTTTGTGGGAGTTCGAGTGTCAATTAGCGAGGCATTCGCTAATAGAGTACTTAGGGCCGATTACCGGGGCGATTGGGCAAGCGAGCAAGTGAAGCTGAAGTTAAGGCCCAGTTAATCGCAGTGGGCCCAGTGACGTGATCGTCGTCGGGTTTGGAACCCCCATACCCATACCAACACCAACCCAAGCCCAAACCCCCTTTTGTGCTGTGTGTCTGTGTCAGACAAACGGGCAGAGGTATATGTACAATGTACATATGGGTATGGGCACAGGCACACACAAAGTGGAGTGGAGAGTGCATGTTGTTGGATGTATTAAAATTCCAACAATTAGGGAACATTTCACATGCCTTTCTAATAGCCAACAACGTGCTTGGCAACCCAGAGGGATCCGATCGGTGGTTCGGTGGATGGGTGGCGTGGTGTTTTGTGCACTCAGATGCAACAAGTTGATAGCCGGAGCTAGTCAAACCGCTTTGCTGCTCACTCACTATGCAATTTCGCACAGCAGCAGCAGTGAAAAAAGGAGCAACTGCGGCAACAAAGGAACAGCAACTGGAAGCAGAACAACAGCATGTTGGCATGTCAATAATCTTGTACTAGTCGAGTTGGAGGAGTCCCGGCTGCACTGGCAGAAAAGCGGAGTGACTGGAGTATAAGTATCTAAAACAAAAAAATAAATGAATAAATAATTAATTAATTTATCGAAAAAAAAATTAAATAGGTAAGAAAAAAATAAAACAGAAAATAAAAAAAATAGATAAATTAAAAAAATAAAAATAAAAAGGAATAAATAAATAAATAATATTCTTTTAAATAAATAATAAAGATTTAATGGGAGCTAAGTAATATTTAAGTTTTTTGTTTAATAGGTAACTTAACATTTAAAAAAGGTTATATAAATATTTTATAAATAATAAAAATAAGATAAATATTTAATAATAATTAATAAAAATAACAAATAAATAAATAAAAAACAAGTAAATAATATTTTTTAAATAAAAAATAGTATTTTATTTTAACAATTTAACAATATTTAGTTAATATATGATTGATTGGGAGCTAAATAATATTAATATATATTTTTCAAATTACAATCCTTTGTTTAATTGTTAACTTAATATCTGAATAAGTATTCATAATATTTACACAAACTAACTCTCTATAAACTTAAAAACAAACTCACAAATGTGTTTTCTCCCTGTGAAAACGTATCCACAGAGCCAGTTGGAGTAGGGGAAAGGAAAGCTGAAAGCTGAGGCAAAAGCAAAAGTGGCAACAAAAGCAAGCCAAGTTGCAAGTCAGGCTGGCAAGCTGGCAGGCTGGCGGACTCTCATCGATCGCGAGAATCCCAATCCCTGTCACACTCTTGCGGTTCCCGATACCGAGATATCGATCTCCATCTCAATACCCATTACAATTCCGAATCGGAAAACGCATACGAATGCGAATCCGAATCATTCGCCATTGGACGTGACTTGCCACTTCCGTTTCCAGTTGGCCACGCATCGAGTTGAATTGAATTGAGTTCAATTCGATTGAAAACGAAATCCGATTTGTGGCATTCGGAGCGTCGTCGATCCATCAATTATTTTCACACTCTCCCACAATGATCGTCACAGATCCGAGATCTGCTGCTCCTTCTCCGCCTCCTCCCCCTGCAAACCCGATCTTCTCCTTGTTGTGTCACGCTCTGGCCACAGGCAACACCCTGCGGCGCGATCGCACCCACACGCGTGTACGTGATCGGTACAGTGGGCACGCACCGGGTGACAACGTATGAGGATGAGCTGGCGATCAATAGAATCTGCTGCGAGGGAAAGTACAGGGTGTCTATTCCTTTCTTCAATTTTCTACGCTATAATATATACACAGAAAAAAAATGCAATATGAAAAATGGTATTTCTACCTTATTTCATATGATTCAAACATATCAATATATTATTTTATCACATCAGTTTCTTTACCTAAATTAGTATTTTGGAACAAATAATGAAAAATTGATAAAAAATTAATCTTTATTCATATCAAAATAATATAAATAAAGAATAATATAATTAAAGAATATAAAATCTGATCTCTTGTCAATTTTTTTCTGTGTATATATTTATTAAATATTTATTATAATTTATATAATATTTATTTTATATATGTATAATAAAAAAGGAAATTGAAAAGAAAAAATTTTAATAAAAATAATTATTATATTATTAATTTATATTTTAGATTTTTTTATAATTTTATATTTATTTTTATAATTTTTATAACTTATAATTCTTAACCAAAAAATATTTTACAATTGATATGCCAAAATGTAAATGAGTTTTGTTCATTGTTAAATAAAAAAGTTAGCTCAGTTTCGATTCGTTGCCATTGAATCGAAGACCTCGCTGTGCTCGATCCCTGTCCCTGGGTCTCCAAGCCTCCAGGTCTCCAAGTCTCCATGTTTTCATTTTTCCATGATGCCAACGAGACATTTTGGGACGTGGCCAGCGAAGTGACGCGAAGGTGGCCAAAAGTAAAAGCAAAAGCAAAGCCCGAGCACCGTGCCAACCACCAAGCGGCAACCACTGAGCACCAGGCACTAAGCACTGACACCACATATAGCATACAGCACACAGCACACAGCATATAGCATATGGCATATAGCAACCACCGACATCGGCCCTCGCACGTTCCACGCTCCATTGACAGAAAACAAATTTGCATTTGCTAGCCAGTCAGTCCGCATAAAGCAGCGCACTCGGAGAAAAAACTATGCGAAATTGGATCTAAATTTAAAGTTTTTAGTGGGAAAGATTTAAAATATTAAAATAAATAAATAAATATTTTGATAAAGTTTTTAAAAAATAATAGTTTAAATATACTCTGATAAGTTTAAAAGTTTATGATCCCGAAAGTTAAAATTTTAAGATTTTAAGAGTAAAAAAATTGCAAAATAGTAAATAAATATTATGATGAAGGTATAAAAACAAATAATAATTTAAATACGAAAAGTTATAAAGTTAATAACAAAATAAATTAAAAAATAATACAAAAATAAATATAAAGATAAAATGATTAAAAAAATAATAATTTTAATACACTTTCACAAGTTTAAAAGTGAATGATCCCGAAAATGAATATTAATCGCCTTATATATAACATTATTACATTTTTTATCTGCATTCCACCACAGATTCAAAAGAAAGCCCATTGGAAAGCCAAAAACTACAGGGTAGGACAAAAGTCCAGGAGGAATATTCGAGAGCGCTTTCCCGCCCCATCATTGACGAAGAATCCCATTAGCAAAGGTCGAAAATAATTCGCAAATTATTTGTGTTAAGCTGAAGATTATATGCTAGAAATTAATAACGCGCTGAGTCAAACGTGCGAATGGCAACATAAATCTTGAACGAAGACTATATGGTGATTTCAAAAAAGATTTGCATATACATCAGTAGATCCCTCTCGGGCTTATTACTCATATAAACATTTTCATTTTCATGTTTAAAAAATTGCAATATGTTCTTTGATATTTAATTAAGAGCAGACAAAATTCTACACAATTTAAGAACTATTTCGAGATAATTTTTTTCTTTTTTTTGGCTTAGCTAAACATGTGTCAGATTCGGTTAAAAGTGTTTGAAACTACGTAAACCGTATATTTTGCCAGGGAAAACTTGTTTTAACCAGAAAAGACTTATGTTAACTACATAGGGGGGTTTTTAATAATCCCAGAAAAGAGTTTTCGAAGTTTTGGCGGCTCAAGCTGGGACACATTGCGTATACGCCATGTGGCACTCAAATATTACGCATACGCCGCGTATTGCCGTCCATCTGCGAACTAGAATGCAAAACACATAAATAATTGGCCAACAATTTGCGCTGTCTGCGCACACTGATTTCACTGATTGGGCCATCTTCTGGTTTGGTTTTTCGGCATTTTTTCTAGTTCTAGTTCTGGTTTTGCTTTGTTTCGTTTGATTTTTGATTTCTGTTTCAGGCCCTGTTATCTCGACGATATATCTGCGGTCGGTTGTCGGTGGCCGGTGGCCGGTGGCCGGTGGTCGGTATCTGGCTGAGATGCTCACTGTGCCGTCTGGCCGGCAGTGCCATTGTCTTAATTATCTGCGGATTTCGTACTCATGCCGTGACTATCTATTGCCGCCGCCGTGGCTTGACTCATCGCCATCATCACCTCGATTCGCATCTAGCATCTAGCATCCTCTGCGACCACGTCCACGTCCTCATCCTCATCTTCGTCCTCGTCTGTATCCTCACCCCCATCGCCATCATCGTCATGCCTATTCCTCGCTCGCATTCCCAGCATCCTCATCATCATTACACCGCAAGAATTGGGATCGTTTGGGATCGTATTAGATGGTAAGTACTAATTTGAACTTACATTTCACTTGCTAGATGTGATTTTATTTTTTATATATTTTTATATATTTTGTATATTTTTTTAAAATATTTTTTATATATTTTTTATATTATTTTAAAATTTGTATACATTTTTGTATACATTTGTATACATTTTTAATAAATTTTTATACATTTTCTATATATTCTTTATATATTTTTTGATAAAATATTTTAAATATTTTTTTTAAATATGCATGCATGCATATAAAATGCACACTTTAAAACTTTGTAAACATATTTAAAATTTGTAAAAATTCCTTAAAATAGAATAATTTTTTAGTATTTGTAATATTTTCTAGAAGATTCAAAATTTGTATTTCACTCTTCAAGGCCTAAAATTTGTCCACGGATCGTTTTTATTAATTTTATAATTTTTCAATACTAAAAACCTCTGTTTTTAACCCAACTTTCAAGTAGTTTCAAAAAATCTTCACTGTGCAGTGGAAAAAGCAGAAGCTATACAGTCAACGTCACCGTCTCGGTTCTATTTTTCTCTGGCAAGATCACGCGCCTCTATGCGATCGCTGATAAAATTCTATTTTTTAGACTGGCCGCTCGTCTGCGTTTTTTTGTTTTTACCTTTTTTTTTTTGTTCAAATATATGTATATATATTTTTTGTTTTATTTTTTTTTTGGGCAGCTAGCCGCCGGACTGTGGTTATAAACATTTGCATTTGCTTAGATTGCATTAATTTATTGAATTTGCATCATGTGGCCGCGTCGATTTATGGGCCGAGCGTAGGATCAAGGGAGTCGATCGATCGGCCAGCTATATAGTGTTATATATGCATGGTTATATATAATACATGCCTACATACCCCGCACGTGCCCCCGAGTTTATGATCGCGTGCTGTTTGTTTGCCCGTGGCTCTTTGTTTGTTTCTTCTCTCCGCCTGTTTGCTTACCTTGCCAACTTGTTTGCTTGTTGCTCTGAAGAATGTTCAGGTTGCCCCTGCCCCCCTGCTCCCCCTCCCGCTCCCCCTCGACCAACGCCCCTGCGAAAGGCACTAATTGCCGCCGCATTTGCAGCTGATTTGGCGCTAAGCGAAAGCGAGCTGCCAGGCAAATATTTATGGGGTCATTCCCGTCTCGTGTCAGCCGCTGGCCAAAACATCTGACAGCCAGGCAGCTAAAATCTATGGCCCTGAAAATTCCAGCGGAGCCACTAATCCAATAAGTCTAACGAGTGATAACAGAGTTAGCAATCTAGTTCATGCCGCTAATTGTTTACCATTTTGAGAGCAGATAAATCACTTCAGAGCGATAAAGTGTTTGCTTACATTTTATTAATCTGTAATTATTATATAATAAACTTGCCTTGAATAAAAATAAATTTATGAAATTAAGTTAAACTCAATATTCAAACTTCCAAATTCCTAAAATATTTTATATTTTTATTAATTTGTAATATTATATTGTAAAATAAAAATAAAAAATGTATTTAAAACTAGTTTTTAATAAATATTAAAAAAAAACTCTATAAAAAAGGTTCTAATTAATTAATTAAAATATATTTTAATTATAATATTATCACAAAATATTTTCTTTTTTTTTCAGAGTTTTCAATAAGTAAGGAATACTTAATATTCAAATTTTAAATATAAAATATAATACAAAATATTATCATTATTTTTATTTTTATGTTTGGATGTATGTACACATAATATTTTTTATTTATTTTCAATCGACTGAATAGCACATCCACTTCAAAGCAGGCAAACATTGCCCAATTTCATGCGAAATCTCTGGGTTGCTGGGAAACCTTTTTCGAGCTTCTCCCCGATTTTCATCACGTCGCAGCCGTCGATTGTATAGAAAAAAATCGGAGGGTCGCAAAGTCGGGACTGGGACTTTGGCGTTGGATCGTGACAGAATATGAATAGAAAGGGAAATCAGATTGTTTTGTTTGTGGACCGACTGGCTCAAGTACGAGTATACTCGTACTCGTACTCGTACTCATACTCATACTATCCATCTGGACGGATCTCTGTACATATATTTACACACATTCCAAGCCGGTGAAAATGTTCTACAACTTTGGCGAGCGGCTATTTTTAGCCGCACAGCACTTAGCAAGTAACTTGCAGTAACAAAAATAAATAACTTGGCCAACAGTTAGGTGTGCATTTCCATTTCGATGGATCGTTCCTGGTGATGGATCATCAGTGAATGTTGTTTTGCTCGCTGCATCGAAAGCGCGCAGATATTCCGAATATTTGCGAAATTTTGGCTGTCTCGGGTTTCAAATCGAGAAATCAAACGTCATGAGTCGTCATGCCCGATGGCGCCATTCACTCCCCATCCCCACTTTTCCAGAGCCACATCCACACCCAAGGCGTCGTGGGCTGTCCTAGGTTAGTGTTCACTGTACTGCCGCCCGTCGAGTGGGTGAGGCAACACGCCTCACTAAGCAGGGGCTCTCCGCCAAGAGGGCACGGCTTCGATGGCTAAGCTTCTGTCTTCAGTCAGAAGTCACCCAAAATACTAACATGCAGAGGGAGAAAATATCACAAGATGATCCTAAAAAAAATATGTTCAATTAAAAATGTATATTTTGGATCTTTACAGAAATTAAAAAAAACTGTAATTGAAATTTATCATTATAAAATATTTGCAATACATTTTCAAAATAAAATACCAACCAGAAAATAATAACAAAATAAAACAGTTATTTATTTGTTTTATAATTATAATTATTACAAATATTTTTATTTTTAACTGATAAATATTGAAATATAATATTCGTTGCGGAACAGAACATTCATAATAATAAGTACAACTTCTTAAATTAAAAACAAAATGGGAAAGCTACCCAAAAATATATTTTTGTAGATCTTTAAAAAAAAATTAGAAAAATTGTAATTAAAAACAAATGTTATCGCTATAAATATTTGCAAAATAAAATACCAACAAGAAAATAATAATTAAATAAATAAAAATATATTTAATTATTTTGTAATTCTATTTTTTACAATTATTTTAATTTTTAACTGATAAATATTGAATATTATAAAATATTATATCTATTAAAAAAAAAATTGGGAAACTATCCAAAAATATGTTTTGATCATGTTAAAAATAACGACATCGATTTTTTTAGAATGATAAGCTTATCAAGCTTTGTTTTTAAAGATGTAAGCTTGCCAAGTTCTACAAATATTTAGGGAACTTTAAAATGGAATCCTAGAGAAAAGGCCTTTGGAAGTGCCTTTCCATGGCTGGGGCATGGGTACATATCGGTGGGGAGAGTAGGAGCATGCCGACATATCGGGATCGGATCAGCTGTCCGTCGTCTATTTTGCGATACGCGAGAGTGGGTGGCGACACTGGGAGACTCTGGGAGACAGTGGGCGACGAAGAGAGAGCTCTGCCTCCGCCGCTGCCACGGCCGCCGTCGCTGCCGCTGTCTCTGTCTAGGTCTAGATCTAGGTCTATATGTTTATATGCTGACAAAACTTCAGTTTGTCAAAGATCGCGACGACCGAACGAACGCCGCTAGAGAAACGCGCGCGCGCTTTGGCAGCAAAAGCCCGAATACGAAACCGAAACGCGTCCGCGAACCGCGCCCGAACCGCACGCGAACCGCACCCGAACCGCATCCGAACCGCACTCGAACCGCTGCCCGAAAACGTGACCAATTTGTGTCCTGCGTTCCATTTCGCCAAAAGTTCGATGACCAAACGTAGCGATATCGATTGGCAGCAGGAGTCATTTCGAAAAGTGCGCGCGCGTTTTGCGACGCCTTGCTTATAAATCATATAAATTATATACGAAACGAACTTTTTATGAACTTTTCCCCTTTTCTTTTATTTTCTGTGTTTCATTTTTTTTTTGCTGTGAAATCCATCTATATGTATGTATCATCGTCTGTGTGCGGCAATTACAGGCGCAGTTATTGGTTTTTAATGAACCTCTTAAATTGCCATTGAACAGTGTGAAAAGTGCCAGAAAGCGAAACGGGAAATTATGCTTTACACTTATGATTATTAGTTGTGGAAATTGCAGCTTAAATCGCCATTAATCGTCGCATATATATGGGCGTGGGTGAATCGTTAAATAGTATTATAAGCACTGCGCGCCCTGGTACAGTGCGTTTCGGCATTGTATGGACATCAGAGCTGAGTTGAATACTGAATACTGGTCTATTTTCAATTTAGTTCTGGTAGTAGTACTTAAAAGGGAACTGGGAGAAACTATATCTATACAATCACGAAACGCACTGTACCTCCTCTTACCTGAAAAGCTCTCCCACCTTTCTCACTTTCGGTTTTAATGATCGCATTGAAATGGAATGTCATCGACCAATTCAATTCCAATTTCAATTTTTACTCCGATTCCGATCGAATTTCAGATCGTAGAGATATGGGGCGACACTTGGTCCGCGTTCGGGGATACACGCCCCAGAAACGAGACAATTACCCAGGAATGGGGCATGATTTCTTTTATTACTGTGTTTAGACCGAAATAAACGCCAAAAGGGCGACCTAAAATTACAAAAAAAAAAGAAACCAAATCAAAGAGAATGGGGCGAAATCAATCGAACATCGATTGGTTGGGGGGACCAGTTCCAGAATGGCTATATGTCGATAATGGTGGGATAGATCGATCATCGATCTACGGCATGATGAAATTTCCAGAGCGTTTCAAAGGCAACAACAACAACAACAACGGCGAACTGCGAACTATTTACAATTCCAATCGAATGGCAATTGTTGCCGACTTGCAGCATGATTCAAATCGAGGGCGTGGCAGAGGAAATGGGGCGGGGGTAAGTACCTAGATTGCTGTACACGATGACGCAGCCAGGCATTCTCAGTTCTCGATTCTCGATCGCTGGTAATCGGGAGATATTGATAAAGATTAAGAGATTAATGGTACGGGTGTAAAAAGGTAGATAGATTTTAAAAATCAGTGAGAAATTTTTAAAAATTATTTAATTCAATGGAAATAGATAAATAATAGAAATAACAATAATTTAAATGTTTATAATTTCTTATTTCGAAAGCCCTTTTTTTAAATAATATTCATTCCAATGGAAAATAATAGTAGTAATAATAAAAGAAATTTTTAATGGAAATGGAAAATAATAATAATAATAAATTATATTTTTTCATTAGCATCGGAAAATAATAGTAATAATAATAACTAAAATGCTTATAATATTTAATTTATTACATTGAAATCCCTTCTTTTTAAATAATATTTATTTCAGTGGAAATGCGAAATAATTGTTAAATATTTAAGTTAAATATTTATAATACTTATTTGCTTATTATAAAAATCCCTTTTTTTAATAATATTTATTTCTTTAAATTAATATATTTATTACTATTTTCCCTTTTTAGTGAAATAAACATAAAAATAAGATATTTTCAAAATTATAATTAATTTCTTACTTTACTTTATTCACATCTGATCAAAGCTTGAGTACCAAGCCGTATACATTAAAATAGTTATTTATTTTTCATTTAATGTACTCTGATATCATAAAAGTTCCACCGATCGATCGGTGCAAACTCCACCGGCCACACAGTCCCATTTCGAGCCATCAACTGATCAAACAATCGAACGCCGGTCCACTCGAGATTGTTTGATCGCCCGATCGTCCGATCGTGAGATGAAGAACTTAACGATGTTGCCCAGTTGGCTAACTGCGGTTTTACTGCCACTTTACTTGCTGTTTTGTCTGGCAAACAAAACATTTACGTTGCTTTTGCCCTACGCGACGCACACACATGACACACATGACGTATACGTGATATTTTTGGCCTGCTCACAGAAACACAGAGAGAGGGAGAGAGAAAGAGTGAGGGTGAGGGTGAGAGGGAGACACGCGAATCTCTGTTGCTAGGGTGGCACTTTGTATTGGGGGTTAGTCAGCTTCAGCTTATAAATAATGGAATTTCACCTATGGGGCTTTCATAAAGAGCCGCATAACGATTGTGATCATTTTCTATTCGACGACACCCTCGGAAAATTACTCAATCTAAAGCACACAACGTTTCCTGGTACTCTTACTTTCCACTTGAAAATTGTTTAAGTTTATGTTTCAGTTTCCCAATTGAGAAATCTATAACAATATTTAGTTAATGTGTGGCATTGAATGAAATATTTTTTGAAAGTAAAGCCTTTTACAATATGTGTTTATGTTAATTGTTAATATAAATTACTTAATAGAACCTTGTTTCCTCTAATTGTGCGACTTGAATTCGTTTTTCCACTGCTTCCAACTAGTTCAAATAGATGTCTCAAATGATTGGACCTTCTGGCTTCGATGACCATCAAATCAATTGCATGTGACTGCAGTAAAACAGCACTCAACCACACAGGCTTACGCATACATAAGTGCATATTTATGTAATACACTTGAAAAACACTTTCATAATTTAAAGAATATGACATGGAAAATTAATGGAAGTTGCTTAGGAATTTTGGATATTTTTTAGAATTTGTATCTCATTAAATAAAGTATCTGTTAGTAAAATATAAACCTTATACTATTTAGTATTAAATTTATTGGTATTAATTGAATACCAAATTGTAATACTAGAAGTAAACTATGCTTTTTTTGTGAATATATCTTAAAATAGTGAAAATATCTTAATAAGATGAGTAATACAGTAAAAAGTGTTAAAATGAAACATTCGGAATAGAATTAACATTAAAATAATTGAAAAATAAACCTTATAATATTTAGTATTATTTTATTTGGCATTAATTCAATACCAAATTCTAATACTAGAATAATTATATTTTCAATATAACGAGTTTTAAGAGTTAAACTATGTTTTTTATTGGGGAAGAATATTTTTGTTATATTTCCCATAATTTTTGTCCCAGTGCATATGTTTTTTCTGGGCTGTTATGCAGTCAAAAGCCGTCACTTGGCTGCTTCTGTTTCATTTGATGTCTTTCTGTGTGCGTTTGCCATTTGCCATTTAAATGAATGCTGGCAATTTTGAGCTGGTGATGTTGTTGTTGTGATTTGCTTTGATTGGCATCTAATTTATGATTGACAGCTACAAACGTCTCGGAGCAGCAACAATCGGGCCTACCGCAAGATCTCGCAAAGCAGCGCAGGCAAACAGACAGGCAGATAGATACTATGGTCGGATATCGGCTTAGCTCACGGTTGTCAATCAAGCTATTAAATAATTTACAAACACAAACTAAAGTCAAAGCTAAAACACACACACACAGGCAGAGAGACTGAAGACTTTGGATGGGAATCGAATTTATGAACTAACGTCTTGATTTACGTAGTCTTCGCTGGCTGAATGCGGTTTGAAGCTTTGACACCTTGACGGGCATTGTCAAAGAGTTTCACACTCAGCAGCTCTGCCACTCGGCACTCGCACAGCGGCTACTGTTCTATCGGATTACGCGGCGTATGCGCAATGTGGCCCAAGTCGAAACGGAACGAGACGATCGAGTATCGAACAGCCAACTGGCAGCTAAGGTAGCAAAAAGCCAGTGCAGTTTATCAGTCAGTTGGTCAGTTAGTCAGTTGGTCAATTAGTCAGAGCCCACACAACAAAAGTTGTCTGCCCGATATAGGCCACAATGTGGGGCTGTAAACAAAACGCGGATACGCGGTGGAGCACTGACATAACCGCAATCTGCAATCGACTGATAAGAAACTACTATATAAATATAATATCTATATGTATATATGATGCACAATTGAGTGGAAGGTGGGTGCCGTAATATATCTATTGCCAATGACCCTCGACGGCGAATAGAAATGAGTATTTAAAAAGAAAAATATTTAAATATGAAATATATAGAAATCAAATACAAAAGCTTCAATTATTAAAATTGAAATCAATTATTAAAAAATTAAATAAATAAAAGAAATAAATAGTTAATAAGAAAGAAATTTTAATATTGAAAATATATAAATCATCTACAAGAACTTTAAAATTCAATGTGTTATTATTAAAATCAATAAGTAATAAACATAATATTTAAATAAAAGAAATAAATATTTCATTTATTTATATAATTTAACCACAAAAACAATGTGTTATTATTAAAATCAATAATTAAAGTAATAAGTAATAATAATAAATAAAATAATTTTAAAAATAAATAAATAAAAAAGAAATAAATATTTTTATATTTAATACTGAAGAGACTGAAGATAATAAATGATAGAAAGGATCACTAAAGGCGATATTACGTTTTTATTGATAAATAAAATTATTTAGGCAGAGGAAAATTAATCTAATGCGAAATACTAAACATAGTCCAGATAGTGGGAAAAATGCCATGACCTTCTGCCTCCCCCCCACCCACTTTCCCCCCCGTTCAAAGTGCAATTTGGCCGGAAAACAGAGACAAAGACAAATACAAAGGCACAAACACACTTTCCCCAAACGTCCAACGAGCTTTCCACTGACATACAAATCATATTTTCCATCGCTCTGCACACAGATTGTTCAGATATACTCCTCGGCTATATGGCTATATGGACATGAATATGCTGTGTGTGTCATGTTGCTGCTATGCTGGCGACGTCGACGCGGGCAGAGCTCGCTAAAACTACATAAATCAAAGGAAAAGCATTTTTCTGTTTTCTGATCGTCTAGCTGAATTTTGCTTTTGTTTTTGGTTCATTTATATTTTCCCCCAGTCATTTTTTTTCACTTTGCTTTTCTTGGCGATTGTTGATTGCTGTCGTTGGTGTTGCTGCTGTTGTTGTTGCTTTTGCAATGGCATTTTGTACGCATGTTTCAGACATTTAACATTTTTTTTTCTATATAGACAAGAGACAGATATCGTTCATATATACACACACACACACACATGCTCCGCAGCGATTGATGTATATAGGTTTTTTGTTTTTATTTGTTTGCGGCGGGGCCGTGAGGCCAAAACATTTATAGGAATATTTCAAATTGCAGACGACGACGACGACGTCGCTGCCAGCAGCGCCTTAAATGAGGCTGACAAAAGGAAAAGCGACAAAAAAGCCAAACATAAATAAATAAAGCAGAAGGGAACTATAATTGATGGTAACGCAGGCAGCATACCCTGCAAAATGTGGTGGAAAAATCCAAAAAAAATGTTGAATATTTTTTTAATCATTTCCTACACTCAAAAAATTATTCGCCATTTTTTGCTTCACTGGCGATTTTTCTTTATATATCAGAAACTTATTATTTTATTTATTAAAATTGATTTATTATTAGAAAATAAATCTTAGCAGTAGAACATGTATTTAAGAGATAAGTTTAAGTTTTTTATTGAATTTTCTTTATTTTTTTTTTGGTAATTTCAAGTAGGTTTTCCGAATTAGAAGACCTTTAAAAAACTAGATTTCCAAACTTCCTATACCAAAAATCTTAAATATATCATATATATTTATCATATTAAACTACTTTATTGGTCTTGAAATCCATTTAGTTTCTTGGATGCAGTGAAATGCAGCCTTAAACAAAGTATAACAAGTCCTCTGCCATTATCCGACTTTCTTTGATCTTTGCGGCTTCCCTAACCTGAAGACATCACTATCAAAAATAAACATTTCTGTATAATCAACTAGAGAACTAGGAACACACACACACACACACACACACACACGGTTTACCTGAACTAAAATTCAAAATATATACACAAATTATAATATTATAATATTAGGTACTATAAAAACAACATTTCGGTATCGTTAAATATAGAAAAGAAGCCAATTTAGATGTTTATTTTAATTTCTGTGCTAAAATAAAGATTTAGCAAGAGATTTAGGGAACACCTCACCGCGAGGACCGACGAGAAGAACCCTGGATGAGTTGAGTATATCAAATATGAAATTAATGGAAAATGCGGTTAAAAGCCAAAGCGTGTTGTTTGCTTTTCTTTTGTTGATGCTCCTGCCATCTGTCTATTTTCGTGCATATTATTTCATACGCCTAACATTCTTCGTGCTTTACGCTTTTAATATACCGAAAACTATTTTAATCACTGTGGACGGCAGTCCACATAGTGACGAAGCGCACAAGGAGATGGTCCGATCCTAGCGAGTGATATGTTATGTTGTATGCCCAAAATAATGCAAAAATGGTCCAAAATGAAAACGGCGAACTGTTCTGAGCAGATAACAACCTGATAATTAATATTAGTGCACTCTCCGGCTGATTTGGGAAAATTAGAATTTTTCATATTTTCAATTTTTTTGTAAGGGGTTGTATCGCAATTTTTTGAAAAAAATTTTAAAAAAATAAAATTTTTAACGTGAAATGCCAAGTTATAGAGAATTTAACTACGAGTTCAGGAAGGTATCTCATTCCATAATTGGACAATTACTTTTATTTTTATGCCAAAAATACTGATTTTTTTTATCTCGGAAAATGACGATTTCGATTTTTGGCAAAAATGTGATTTTTGTGTAATTTGTTTTTGCTATTACTTTTGCAAAAATGGTCCAAAATGAAAACGGCGAACTGTTCTGAGCAGATAACAACCTGATAATTAATATTAGTGCACGCTCCGGCTGATTTGGGAAAATTAAATTTTTTTCAAATTTTCGATTTTTTTGTAAGGGGTTGTATTGCAATTTTTTGAAAAAAATTTAAAAAAAATTAAATTTTTAACGTGAAATGCCAAGTTATAGGGAATTTAACTACGAGTTCAGGAAGGTATCTCATTCCATAATTGAACAATTACTTTCATTTTTATGCCAAAAATACTGATTTTTTTAATCTCGGAAAATGAGGATTTCGATCGTCACTAGTTTTTTTACCTCGTTAAGTGGTGTTTTTATTTGATAAGTTGTATTTCTATTTTAAATGTGACACAAATGATTGTTAACGATATGCCGAGATGTTGTTGTCTGCCTATTGGATTGGCCGGCGCTACGTCGTGTCGCTGATAATAAAATTAAAATTGAAATCAAAATCGGAATCGAAAATACAAAATAAAAATGAAAACGAGAGGAAAGAAAAGCAAACCAAACCAATTAATTAACAAAAGCCACTTGCAAAACCGCAAAAATTTTGTCACATACCACACATTATACGTATATATTGTTGTTTGAGTCGGCAGTTCCAATTCGAATTTTTCAGTTTGTCATATTCCGCCGCATTATTTATTAGCAATACTTAATATATAGTTGACGATGGTTCATTTTTTCGCCCCGGTTCGCCTGTGATCCGTCCTGTTCTGCTTTTTAATTGCGCTCACACGTGCCGCCTGCTATACGAGGGGACATTTATAATATTTGCGCGATGATATATGGAATGTTTCGGCCATAAAGGGACTGCTCCTTGGCCAACGGAAGAGTCTTTCGCACCGAACGCAAATTAATTCGGGGAATGGCTGGCAAATACCATTTATTTAATCAATCTTTGGACGAGGACGGTTTTGTTTTCGTGATTCTCGGATCACGACTCCACTGGGAATTCGTTGAGCCCAAAACTTTTCGGAGAATTTCACTGTCATTAACAGTATATTTTTAAACAGTTGGTTAGATTGGAATGCCGATTATTTGAAGAGTCATTTTTAAACATTTTTGTAAGCAGGTATAGATTATTTTAGTTCAATATTTAAGAAATGTTTTTTTTTTTTAGCCTTAAAAAAATGTTTGGAAATGTTTTAAAATATAACCCTAGGATAGTTTTTAAATGTAAATGTTTTAAAATATAACCCTAGGATAGTTTTATATTTTAAAACATTTCCAAATATTTCTTTTTGGTTTAAAGTTGATGATTTTTAATAAAGATTAATATTAAACAACAAACAAAAATCTAGGATAAATTTCGCCACGGGTGGTATAGTTTTTTTACAAGGGCAAATGGTCTAAAAAGTTAACCCTACACCCAAAAAAAATCGATTTGAAACGTAGACCTGAAATTTACATGGCCATATCAATTTTACGGGAACATGCTCTTTTTGTGTGTTTTACAAAAACTATCCTCAGATTCCCTGCAAAATGAGCAAGGACCTCAGGGTAATAACGTTTTCCTTACTTAATTTATTCTCTAGCTACTAACGGTACCAATTTAGCAAGATTAAACCAAGGTTAAACCAAGAAAATGTCTTAATTTCGTATAGTTTTTATGCAAACCTTATGTACAAGGGCATTTTGAAAACCCCTGCTAGAGGTTCCAATATTCGGGGATTCCTTTCGGTGTTTTGGACTTTTTTAAAATGGTTGTTGTGCACTTTCGGCTGACTTTGCGATTGGCCAAGAGGCCTGCGTCGCGCGAGAGAGAGAGTGAGAGAGGGAGAGGGCGGGATGCGTTGCGCTGCTCACGCCCCGGCAGCGGCGTCGGCAGCGAAATTTGCACAACCAGTGCGTGGGAGTGAGCGAGAGGGAAGTTTTGCAAGCAACATGTTGCAGAGGGACTTAACCAGTAAAATAACTAAATATAAAAACCCTTTTTTACTCCATTATTATTTCTTGCTAAAATTATTGAATTAAAAATAAATTTAATTTATTTTATTAAACAATGTAACCTATTTTAATTTTTTAATGATGATTTTTTTAAATTAAAGACTAGCAACATGTTGCATTGCATTTCTGAAAACATGCTGAGAAACTTTGTTGCCTAAAATTTGTTTAATTTGCGAAAATTGCTTGAACATTTTTCTCAAAAAAAAAGAGAAGTTGCAGTTGCAGTTGGTGCCGCTGTTGCAGCGCTGCTCTCGCCGCTCATTCAACCTCAACTTGCCTCGTTCGTCATCGCAAAAGCATCTCTTCGACACGCGACTCGCACGCACACACCTGCAGTTGCGAAAATCGCAAGCGCGCACCCGAAGTGAGAGAGCGATCGTGTCGGTGTGTGCGAGCGAGCGAGCGAGAGCTGCCAGCGAGAGAGCGCAGCCGAGAGAGAGAGAGAGAGCGGCCGCAGTCGGCGTCGCTGCCGGCGCAGTTGTTGGCCTGCTTGGTAGTTTATTTATTCAACCGACCGATACCGTGTGGACATTATTTTACCAAGCGTTCGCAACCGCACAACACGGAGAGCCAAGTGTTAAGAGCCAAAGAGAGCTAAGAAACCTAGAGAGCTACGATCCCATACGATACGATACGATACGATCCGATCCAAAATCCGAATCCGATCATATACACGGCGGCTCGCACCGCCAGCTATCTAGTAGATAAAAAGTCGCCGAGACGAGAACGCGGAGCGCAGAACGCAGAACCGATCCGAACCGCTAACTTGAACGCGTTTTCGTAATCCCCATCCGAGATCGACTCTATTTTCCAGAGCAAAAACAACCAAAACGCTAAACGCTGCACTATGCTAAACTAAAGTCAAATTACATCTAAAAACTAAAAACTATCTTTTTTGTACAAACAAGTCTCGAAACTGCGAAAACGAAAAGCGCAAATTTATGCAGCAAAGCAGCGAATAAAAAAGAAAAACAGCAAATAGAATAAATCCAATAAATCGGCGCGCGAAACTCGCGTGTGTTATCTAATCTGCAAGAGAAGTACAAGAATCGGTATCGGTTCTATACTATATCTATATCAATATATCTCTATATATCATCTATATATCCATTGTGTTTCTGTGTGTGTAAAACCCTGTGTGTGTGAGCGCGTTGCGACCTTTGTTTTTATATAATTTTTGTTGTTGTTCAAACACTGTGAAACGTGCTTTACAAGCCGGCCGTTTTAAGATCCATACTACGAAAAAATAACCATATAGAAATATATAACAAAAAATATGGCCAACAACAAGCAGAGGAACAACGAATGGGCCACCGCCACCGGCACAGTACCGCTCCTGGAAAGGTATTGCAACAGCAGCAGTGAGGAAACGGAAACGGAAATGGAAGTGGCCGAGGCCCCCAGATCCATCCACAGAGCCACCATGATCCGCCACCTGCGCCACCTGCTCATCGCCGGACTGCTGATCGTTTGTCTGGTGGGCGGGACGGAGGGCCGGCGGCATGCGCCGCTCATGTTCGAGGAGTCCGACACGGGCAGGCGCTCCAACAGACCAGCGGGTAAGTCACCTCCAACTATTTTAACATATCATATATCATTACTATAATCGGGGCAACCAGAATAGCTGCCCCCAGCTTGGGATTGTGATTTTCTAGAGGTTTTATTTGGAAATATCAAAATAATAATATAGGTAATATACAAAAATATTTACAAAAATCAAGTTAGGAACGGTTTTTAAGCTATGATATGATATGATATCGTATATAACTAGCCGCTCACCCATTTGTGATTTTTTAGAGGTTTTATGAGTAATAATAATAATAATATAGGTAATATATAAAAATATTCACAAAAATCAAGTTAGGAAAGATCTTCAAGATATGATATGATATGATATCAAAAAAATAATAATATAATATAGAAATATTCAGCAAAATCGATTTAGGAAAGAATTGTTAGAAAACGAAAAGTTAGGATCTAGGATCTAATATAATTTTCAAAGGGGTTCATAGCCAGTTATTGGATGGTATTTCTGATATTCCTGAAATCTCTACCTCCGCTGTGTGGTTGCATAAGTTGCCATCGCCCATTGCGCATACGCCGTGTCGGCTGCCGGCGGCAATTGTGCGGCTATATGGTCTATATGGCGCGGGGAAATCCCCATCCCCGGTTCCGCAGGTAGAATTCCAGCCGGTGTCGAGGCGGGACCTGCTCGCACCTCTAATCCCGCCAGGGGTTTCGGGACATTGTATACTATATTGTGTATGGGATATTCCCGGCTGCACACAGCACTCCCTGTTTTCTTTTTTATTGTACAAGCTAATCCGGAAAGCGGGAATTCCCTTCCGCTCGCTGCCTGCACTGCGCAGACGCGTCGGCGACCGTAAGCCGCTTACCAGAGATAGATACCAAAATAGATTACTATATAGACCGATTCGATTCGATTCGATTCGATGCGATCCCGGAGAGCGGCACCCAATTGCAATTTGTTGCAACTCACACGCTTGATTAGCTGCATTTCCTGTTTGGCTCCCCGGCTCCCTATACTATATCGCACATACTATTATGTTCCCAAGTTGCCGTTTTTTTTTCTTGGTCCGCTGCCGTTGTTGCATTTTCAATTAAAAACAGATTGCGGTTTACGTTGCAGCCAGCGACTTTGAAACGTTTCTCGGCTTACACACACAAAACGCAGCGCGATGGTAATGATGATTAACAGGTTCTGTTAGGGCTTAGTAGATGATGCCCTGTACTATATAGATCCCGGGATTTGAGCACCGGAACACAGGAACCGGAACGAATACGAGTATATCTTGCACAACACAGCAAAGCTTATAGTAAATCCGTAGATTTTTCTGTTTAAGTATTCCGAGTTAAGCAATCCCCAACTTAGAATTCCAATATCTCGAAAAGTAAGCCACGTAACTTGGCCAATTCTTTTGTAAACTTCATATTTTAACCACCTTGGCCGTTTATCAAAGTTTCCGCCAAATCGTTGGTCGTTTTCATAATGCTGCCACAGCGAAATGAGTTAAGCTCGGTAATTGGTTCGGGCCACGATCGCAGGCAATCGTAGATGGCACACTTTAACGCCCACGCGCGACTTGCATCCTACCTTTACCTATTCGGGCACCCACTTCCCGAGATCTCTGTTTATACAAAGTCTTAGCATAATTTAGTCGTTATATGGCTGCGAGCCCCCCAACCACCAGACACACTTATCCGGCGTCGTTGTTGCTGCTCGCTTCGTTTTATTTTTAAAGAATGAATGAAAAGCCAACGCACAGGCAGAGTAGCAACAACTACCAAAACAGTTCTTTATTTCATTTTTTTTGGGCGTCCGTATTTTTTTGTTGCTTTCGGAACCCAACTGGTGGCTAATCAAACGTCAAAGACCACGCAGACAGAGCCAGCAAACTACCAGGCAATTCGTTTTGTTCATTTCGCATTTAATTTAACTGATTAACAAGCTGACCGACCCCTTCGCCATCCCCAATCCGCAATCCGCCATCCCCATTCCCATCGGCAACCCACGGTGCCGCCATTCGTCAGCATAATTCATTTATTCAACTGTCTGCCGCCCAGTTAGGTGTTAAAAAGTTGTTAACTTATTTTTAATGAATGCGTGTAAAAACACAACACTCACACAAACAGCGGCGAAAAAAAACCAAAACCGTCCGAAAAAAAATCCGAAAAAAGGCAATGAAAAAAGATCAAGATGTGCCTACGTAGAGCCCCCAACAAGCCGCCGGCAACGGCAAAAAATCGTTCCGTTCATTTCGTTTCGTTTTGGGATCTCGGCAAACATATCATGATCAGCGACAGAAAACGAAACGCGAAGAAGATGGAGAAAAAGTCAGCCAGTTGGTCAAAACCGAAGCTTCAGATACCCTTTATAAGATTTTGTATTTTGTCAAAATAGTTAGAGTTTTAGGTAATATTTTGATATATTTTAACCAAACCTTTGGATACTGGGTAGAAAATTCATAGTTCTTAAAACTTTTTTTTTTATGAATATTATAGTTCTAGAAAAACAGAATTTTTCATTATTTTTGAGTCCGAGTTTTGAGTAATATTTTGATATATTCATTTCAAAAACTGAGTATTGTTTTCATATATCCATTTTAAAAAATGAGTAATATTTTGATATATTCATTTTAAAAAATGAGTAATATCCATTTCAAAAACGGAATATTATTTTCATATATCCATTTTAAAATCCGAGTAATATTTGGATATATCCATTTTAAAATCTAAATGTACGCACATGATTTGAGGACCCTCGGCCAGGGTATAGGTATAGCCAAGCACGAAACACGTTAAGACGGCGCGGGCCAGGGGCGTTTTCCGAGGGGGGCGGAGGCTGGTGGAGGGGGTTTGGGGCCTAAAGCCAAAGCCAAAGACTGTCTGACGTTTGTTTGGGGCCGTCTGCGACAGCCACAGCCACCCGAAATGAGCCACCGCCGCCGTCGTCGTTGTCAGTTGCATGTCAGCTGGCCAAAGAGGGGGAATGGGTGCCTCTATCCCCCCTTCCCCTTCCCCGCCCCCCTCCAGGAGGAATACCCCCCAACGAAATGCAACCAATTTGTTGCATTTGCCACACAGACGCGTCGAGGAGGAGACGAGGCGTCGCCGCAGCGTGTGGGCAGAGGAAGCACTTAATGCCCACAAGGTGTCAAATTGCAGAAAACTCCGCTTCGCCCACCCCGAAAAAAAGAGAGAAACAAAATAGGAAAAAAAAAAATAATACACACACCAAAAAAACAAAAAAAAAACCAGCCTATGTGTCTGGCGTAAATTAATTTGGCCAAGAGCGTAGGCAAAATAGATACGATACGATCTTATTGAATCGAATCCGTAGGCTCCGCGCCGTTTCCGTTCCAATGAATGAAGTTGCAATTTGATTGGGCTGGAAAAAAAAATAGAAAATAAAAGACAGGAAACCTAAAAAGAGATAGGCATAGAGAGCGGAAGAGAGATAGCAAGACTGAGATGGCGAAAAGTTGACAGCTAATAACAGATTTGTGCTGGGCCTCTTTTTTATGGGCGCCATCCATCTGCACATCTCAGTGGCATTTGCCATGCCTTTCATTAGCACATGCCGCATTCTTGCCATGCATTAATTATCAAGACGCAATCAGCGCCACATCGACCCCCCCCCCTCCGAAAAACCCCATCATCGTAGAGCCCATATATCTCGGGCCTTTCTCTAAATGAGAGATGCATTCGCACGCATCATCTAAATTGCGGATCGCTGATAGGCGGCGGGCAGCGGCTCTGAAAAAGCTCTGAGGGTTCTCGGGTTCGGGTTCGGGTTGGTGTTGGGGGGTTCTATCAGTTCCCGAGCATCAATTTGCCATGTTTCTGTGGCCATTTTATGGGGGGGAAATAAAAATTCAATGGCTTTGCCTGTCGCCGTCGCAGGGCTGAAAGTTCAACGAGAATGGCGAACAAAGTGCCTAATTTACTAAATAATTTCGAAATAAATCAACAACATTGATTGTTTCAACAACCAAACAATGAAAATTCAACAATGCTTCTTCAGAACATACAATATATTCAACAGAAGGGATTATCAAATGCTTTATTTACTAAATAACTTTGAAATAATTCAACAACATTGATTGTTTCAACAACGACAATTCAACAACACAATAAATTCAACAAAAGGTCTTAAATTTCAACAAGAATGGCAAAGTGCCTAATTTACTAAATAATTATGAAATAAATCAACAACATTGATTGTTTCAACAATTCAACAACAAAATCTCAACAACACAATATATATTCAACGGCAGCCCTTAAAATGTATTTTCAATTATATCGAAACAAAAACCAAGGCATCGCAAATCTCGAAAATATTTCATAGATGTGCAAAACCCTTTGATGACTATTTCAACAGCCAACCGAAAGATATAATGAATATATATCACACATACTTATTATTCGCGATGCCTTTTGGCCAACAACACAATATTTTCTATCAAAAATCGCTGGCAATTTTTGTCGCCAAACAAACCATTGGCAATTGGGCATGCAATTGCATAGCTCGACAATTAAATTTACCCTTTAATAGTCGCACATGGGGCAAATCTTTCGGGGTTTCGTTTTGTATTTTTGTATTTTGCTCAAAAACGCCCACCAAAACAAGAAGAAAAACCCAAAAACGCCCGCAAATCGCGTGTCGCGTGACGCGTTTTCGCCGGTTGTTGTTGTTGTCTGCCCATTCATTGCAACCCCAAAAAAATACAAAATAAAAATAAGAATAACAAAAAAAAAAAAATAAGAATAAAATAAAAGGAATACATCCTCAACATATTTGTGCAACTTATCAGCGCATTTAAAATTAGCTAGCAACAAGAACAACAACGAAACCGCCAACGTATTCAGTTGTTGGGTTGCTCTTGCTGTTGTTGTTGTTGTCGACATCTGTGCGGGGCAAGTCGCAGTCGCGTGATTTGGTTTGTAAATGGGAAGGAAGGCGAACACGAATGGTAGTGGGGTATACGAATACGTATATGTATATATCGGGGATATGGGGGGTATGAAAAATGCAAAAAACTAAAACCAAAAATAAAAATAGTCATTGAAAATGTTTACGGCCAGGCCGGGTCTTCATTGTTGTTGTTGTTCTTCTTCTTGTTGACTGTTCCAAAATAGAAAAAAAAAAGTTAACACAACTCACACGCAACAAAAACGGAAAAATTAGAAGATATATATGTATGTATGAAAACTGCAACAGATATATAAATGATCCATAGATCGTTTGGCATTTACAGACGGAATCCAAATTGCATTCATATTATAGATTCTACATTATAGCGCCCACTGAAGCAGAGGCTGCAAATACAATTTGCGAAGACTTATGACGGCCCCAAAAATAGTTTATTAGGGAAAGTTGATTTTTGTGATCTTAACTTGATTAACTTAATAATTAACTAAATTTAATTTCTGATTTTTACGTAAGCCGAAATACAGCGTAGGGAAAATTGCTTTCTTTATTGTTTTCTTCTTGGCTAGAAACCCAGAAGAAACGCTAGAAAGAGACAAAAGTGCGACAGCCACGCGAAGAATTGAACGAGCCCCTCTTTTTTGGTCTTGCGGCTTTTCGGGGCGTTTCGCTGGCGACTTTAAACGCGCTGCGGCTTTTTCACTTTTGAACTTTATTTTTCCTCCTTGTGCAATCGGTAGTTTTGGGGGAGTGGCGGTGGGTGGGTGGTTGGTACACCTGGTGGGAGGGGCAGGGGGGTTTATTTGTTGTTGTTTGCTTTGTTGCCACCGCCATCCGATTTTGTTTGCTCTCTCTCTCTCTACGCGGCTGTCATAAATTATCAACGGCCAAGCCACCACAAGCGATGATGACAAGGCCCCCTCTGGTCACCCCCCTTCCCCCTTGCCACAGCTGCACTCAGAGAAAATTAGGAGCCTTTCAAAATTATCTCAATGAAATTGAAGACATTTCCCAGCTTGCTTTGTAGTAAGAAATTATCACATTTTTAGGTTATTATTTTTTTAAAAACCAAATCCCATCCTTTTCTCGCTGTGCACTTCTAGCCGCCTTCGAGCGACGCACTTAATCAACCATTAGAAATCTTCATTAGAACTGGCGTGTCCCCAAAAATAAGAAAAAAAAACAGAACTAAAGTAAAGTAAAGGCATTTTGACTTTGTTTGCTTTGCACTTAAATAATTTAATTGCTTATAAAACAAACAAGTCGCTGGCGAACCATTTGAACAAATATTTCATTTGGTTTTTTATCGCGGTTTTTTGTTGTTTGCCGCCTCTGTAACTCATTCCATCGCGATTGATTGATTGACCGATGGACTGATTGACAGTTCAACACTCGTAGCTGTCAAATTTGAACAACTCGAGAAGTGCAATCATCGACTTACAAACTCAAAATCCGAATCCCTTTGCTGCAAACCTAAGATTACCAAATGGATATTCTCTACACATTTTCGATCTTAAAAAAGATTATTTTATTTCATTTGTCATTGTATTTTATGATATCCCACGTTGAGCTTTAACATTTGCGCTAATTATTTTGCCACAATTAATTAAGGCGCAAAATAAAAATAACATTAAACAAGAGCAGCAAAAAACGAAGGAAAATAAATAAATATGTGTAGGTATATATCGCAGAGGCGAATATATATATTGCTCGATTTATAGATAAATGAAAACAGCTTCGGCTTCGGCCTGGTCTATATATCGCGCATGGCTATATGCACCGATCTGTGCTGATCTTTTAACTCAATTAAAAGCGCGTACGAGCGCCAAAATTTTCAAAGGCACTTCGCTCTGTCCCTCTATATACAAGCTGATATATATAAGGTGTATATACGTATATAGTATAGAGGTGTGCGTGTGTGTGGGACTACAAAAAATAGCCGACAATTCGACGCCGCTGGTTCTGCGTCATGTGAGTCAGCGACGTCGCCGCCGCCGTCAACTGCAACGCATTTGGCAACAGGCGATTTTCCTTTTGGCCACCAAAGCCACGAGCACCACGAAAAACTACGAAAACCACCAACACGATGACACATGTGCGAACCCCGCCCCCCTTTTTTTTAGGCATTTTGGTCCTGTTTTTCTTTCGAGTGTAATTAGCACATTGCAGAACCACAAGAAAATAGAGACCATTAGTTTGTTGTCTTTATGCCATGGGCCACCGTACACCCCGCAAATTGGTCGCAAACGGGGCTTCAGAGGCATACAAATTTTATTTTTTAATAAGTAATAATTTTATAAACTTTACAAGGGGTAAAAATTATTTTGGTAATATTCTAAATTATTTCTAGAGGTCAATAATCGACTTTATTATTTATTTTTCAATTTTTGAGCCCTAAAACAAATTTGTAGGATGGGAAATCATTTGTTTTACCTTTCCAAGCGGTCAAAAAACGAGAAAAAAAAGTTCTAGGCTCTACGGAAATATTTTTATAACACTGAAAATAATTTTATTAGTTTTCAAAATTATTTAAAGAGCTCAAAAATTCAAATCCATTTAAATTTTTTTTTTTTATTTTTTATCGACTTTTTTGACACTTTGTGTCGCCTGGCAGCGGAAAGTGCTGCCGCAGCGAGGATGTCTTTAGTATTTTTAACATTTGTTTGCTAATGATTCGTATGCCGCAAATGTTTGCCCAGACACTTTCGAGTTTTCGACTCTTTTTTTTTGTCCGTTGATGCACCATAATTTGTTGCACATTCTCTTTTATGTGAGCGCCTGTGAGTCAATGCACTGCGAGAAAAATGTGGGGATAATGAGGGGAAAAGACGAAGATGAGGCGAACACAAGAGCGATTTATTTCTAGACATTTCGTCTTAAATTAAACTTAAAAATAAAGCGTGCGGAATGCTGCTGTTTTTGTGTTTCTGCTCGCACCCACGCTGCATTTGTTGTTTTGCACTGAGTTTTGCACAAAAATATTTACATGGATATTGGTTCGATTCGATTCGAATTTCGGTGTTATTCGCATTCGGCTTGTCAATCAATTTGGAAATGATCAGAGATTAATTCGCCCGTTAAGTGCAGGGGCAAACAAACGAATCGCAGCGAAATTTCGCTGTTGTTTGCGCCCATACATCAAGTGTCTAGACAAATTGTGGCAACAGCAATAATCGCAATAATGGCAAAAACAACAGCTGAGGCTCAAAACAGGAAGTGGAGTGTCAGGAGAGCGAGATAGCGAGAAAGATGGGCGCCCAAAAAAAAAAAGAACCAATTATCATTATTATTATGGGTTTATAATTTCCCCAATTTTTGGTATATCACTCCCTAATATTTTTTTTATGATTTCCCTTGATTATTTTACTCATTTCCCGGCTTAAATAATTTTGGCCACAATTAAATGAAATTTCCATTTCATTAATTTGATTGTTATGCGAGGCACTTTCTGTGAAATGTGTGACAGGGCGGGATCAAGACTTGCAGTATGATTAATGGACCTGCCCGGGGGATTATCGCTATATGTAGCCCCCATACTTATGTATTTAGTTGCCCACTCTGCTCTGCACATATAAATCTATTATTTTCATTGTTTCATTTTGCTGTTTTGTTGTATTTAAATTGTTTCGCACGCAAATAAAACTGGCGCCAATGACAAGCGGCACAGCAACAACAACAAAATTGATAAACGTCGCGCGTCGTTAGCGCCACTTATCACGTATACGCCATGGCGCCGCGGAGCGTCCGTCGCCAGATTCGGTGGTTTTCGAATGCTTTTCGCTGCTCGGCGCTTTGATTGACCCAAAAAAAAAAAAAAAAAAACAGAAAAAGGGGGAAGTATAATCATAAAAATTACCTACTACCACCTACCACTATCACGTGTATTTGGCTAATTAGTTTATGACCATAAACTCCCCCCCGCTTTTATACTCACTATTCCGGCCATTTGGCGAGCAAATGCGAAAACGTCGGTGGAGGACGAGCGATTATCAGGGCAGCATGATGGCCAGAGGAGATATGGAATCGTGAATGATGTGTATGCGATAACCGCGGGGGAGCCGCAGAGCAAAAACCACTCACAACAGGTGTCAACTGCCCGCGATTCGATACACTCGGGGAAAAAAATGCTTATAATATATAAATAATATTTCCATATTCATATTTCAAATTTCTATATTTTATATTTTATAATTTTTCTAGCGATTTCAGCGCGTTTTCCTTGCGACTTTAATCGCCTTCTGTTTAAATCGACTTTAATCGAGCGGCTTTTAAAAACTCATTGCCGCGCGACTACGAAAGTTACCGATTTTGGGCATTTGCCTTTTTTATTTGCTGCGGCATTTTGCCTTTTTGTTTCGTTTACATTTTTTATGAGTGGCGCCAAAAGTTTTAGCATAATTTTGCCGACGATTTCAAATATATTAATAATATCAGGCGTCGCGTTTTCGATTTGCATACGATTTGTGGGCATTTTGTGCAAAGTTTTGCCGCTCGCGCGCACCAAATTAACGAATCGAGAAAAAAACAACGTAATCCCAAAAATGTTGTTAATGAAATTGAGACTATCAAAGTGGATGCTGCTCCCCCTCCCCCTTTTTTTCGTTCGAATCCCACAATTTGACACTTGTTGGCGCCCCAGAGAGACGCCGCTTCTTCTTCATTCCATTTGCGTACACGGAAATAAATTAGGGAGCATTATTGTTAATGATAATAATATATTATTATATTAAAATATACCTTTAATATATTTTTCCATAATCCGTAAATTTTAAAAAGATATATATTTTTTTCTGAATTTTACCTCTCTGAATATCACTTGAAAATGAATGAGAAACACTTTTCTCTGTGTATTGGCTTGCATTTGTAATTGAAAACGCTGCCGGAAGCGACTCAACGCCTCTCAGCGAATGTGGCGCCAGTTTTTTTTTTTGTATTTCGTTCGTTTCGCCGCTTTTGGCTGAAAACGTTCTGCAATTCTGATTGCATCGGTCTGCCCACCCGAATCGGAGTGGAAAAGCTGAGAAAACCTGAAAGCCCAAACCCAAATACGAAGATGGGCCTCCAACTGGGGAGCGAATCTTGCGATTGAAGTTAATTAGTTGCTGATCGATTGGCAATCCCCCATGGGATCTCATCCTCCACTTGAGCTGTGGGCGTCTGTCATTTGAATTTTATGCATTTCTCATTATAACCAACCAACCTCGCTGATATATATATATATATAGGCAATTGCACTGGCGCCAGCAACCTGAACAAAACGAACAACAATCCCATAGATCTTAAATGGCAATCGAGGAAACAAGCACACACACATTGCAAACAGAACGAGATACTTATTTTCGAATTTTCACTTCCTCTACTTTCAGTCACCGAATGTCAGTTTGGCAAAGTTGTGCGCGAGTTGGGCTCGACCTGGTACGCGGATTTGGGTCCACCCTTCGGAGTTATGTACTGCATCAAGTGCGAATGCGTGGCGGTAAGTGATCTTATAATTTTATTTTTATTTTACTTATGAATATAATTTTAATATTCGAAGATTTTCTAAAGTAACTAAAATTAAAAAAAATTAAAACTTAAAAGTGCTACAATTTAAAAAAAAAATAAAATTTAAAATGACTAAAATTTAAAAAAAAACTAACATTAAAAAATGTTAATAGGTAAAAATAAAAATACTACATTTCAAAATATTAATAAAATTGAAAACAACATTTTTAAGTAAATAAATAAAAAAAAAACCTGAAATTTACAGTAACTAAAATTTAAACAAAATCAAATATGAAAAAGCTAAAGTTTAAAAAAAGTAAAATTAAAAAAATTAAAATTTAAAATCGGTAAACTTTAAAATCATTACAATTTAAAATAACAACAATTTAAAAAAATTAAATTCAAAGGAACTAACATTAAAAAAAAAATAAATAAAATTTAAAATCACTAAAATAGTAAATAAAATGTTTAGAAAATCTTCGAAAAATGCCAGCTTCCCAGGCCATGAAAAACCGCTGAAAGCAGTTTCCCCTCGAATGCGAATTGGCTAAGAAATTCCGTCTGATGGGCGGTACGCCGGGCCAATTGACTAATGACCGTCGACATTCGCTACAAGCTGGCGAAAATCGCACGGGAAAATCGCACAGAAAAAAACTGCCAGTGAAAACTGCGAATGAAAATGATTGTGTTTTCGCTTTGGACGCGCCTAATTTATGGCATTTCCACGCATGATTAATATCGATTTTAAAGCTCTTTACGCGATATGTTACGAATCAGAGCCAAATATTCCTATAGACAGCCGGCTCTCAGCCTTGCCAAATTGAAAAACAAATTCAGCATTTCCGTGGATGCTCGATCGAATTACGCAAAAATGCCAAAAAAAAACACAATATACTGCAGTGCGATACAAAAAAGGCTGCGACAAAAAAAGCAAAAAAAAAGAGGGAACGAGGGCAAGACCGAGCAATTTTCCCAAGCGACACATAAAAATGTCACACTCGTGTCCTCGCGGGTTCAAAAAAAGCAGCAGATCCATATGGATATATGCGTATTCGTGGTCGGGAGACACAAATTAATTGACGCCACCGGGCGTGAGTTGTTGTTGCTAGTCTGCGATGGACCAGACGGGCCAGATATACGCAGATATACCCATATATCTGAGTATATATATATATATATATATATAGATATAATGGTCACAAGCTGCGATTTCTCCAGTATATAAGAGATATACTCGCTCTGCTTCTTTCGTTTCTCTGTTAACTTTTAATGTGCATTGCATAAAAGTCAGCTTTGAAATTAATTAATTATAATTTATGTTGGCTGCAAGCGTCGCAAATGAGCACATCATAAAATTATTTAAAACATGCTGCTGCTGCTGTTGAACTTTAAGCACAACATCATCATCATCATCGGCGGCGCTGGCGACCAATAAAAATTAATAATAAAAAAAGAGCTCAGAGAAACATCAAAAAGACAAACAGCAGCAGCAAAAAAAAAAAAAGCAGCAAATAAAATCGAGGAAAATAATTATGAGGAGGCACAACACACACACACACACATTTCTATATATTTATATGGAGCAGCGCCGATATCGCGGGGAGGTGGCAGCTTGATTTAGACCAGATTCGGTTGCTAACAAGGCATAAATCAAAGCGACCGGTGCGGCTGACAGGCCTGGGAATCTGCATTACTAATTCTAATTAATTTTTCCATTTCGCCCCTCTATTCGCATCTTAATTCTCATTTTTTTCGTATTTCTTTTTTCCTTTTTTTTACCCATTTTTTAGATACCCAAGAAGCGCCGCATCGTTGCACGCGTCCAGTGTCGCAATATTAAGAACGAGTGTCCGCCGGCCAAATGCGATGATCCCATCTCGCTGCCCGGAAAATGCTGCAAGACCTGTCCCGGCGATCGAAACGGTAAGTTTAAGAGATCCTCTCATATACAATATAGCCATAATATCGATTACAAATGCTTCGGGGTAGCTAGAAACTGAAAATGCCAACTGAAAATATTTACCAACCATAATTTGCACCTAATGTCTCAATATTTTGACACCGACAATGATCTGTTTGATCATCATAAATCGGGATTAGATTAGATGATATTATATATTTTTTTTAGATTTTTTTGTCAATCCGTTCTGGGTTAATTTAGAGACTGGCCGTTTTTTATAGGGAGCCTTTTATATTGGTGAATAGATAGATGTATGCTTCGGCGTTCGCATAGCCATGAATAATTAAGCGTAGCATCCACGGCAGCTGCCACACAAAAAACAAGATGTTATGATGCCCAGCTCACCACCCCCTCCCCATCCCATATCTGATATATAGAGAGACTATACGTATATGTTGGCCGAAACGCGTAAATTGTTTATGAAAAATTACTTGGCCCGAAATGAAGGTCAGCGCTACGCAATTTATATTTCGTTTTTATGTCTCAGTCTCAGCGTCTGTCGCCGACAATGATGATGATGATTCCGATTTCTATTCGTATTCGTATTCCCATTCCCTGGTCCACTACTTCGGATAATGGCCGCTAGAGCATGTGGTTCCGTGCTTTTCCTTTTTTTTTTCCGTTGACTTTTTTGCATTTATTTATTTGCGTATACCCGTATATATTTTTTAGTGTGCTCTTTTGTTTTATTTTCAATCTATTTTATATCGCCCGAACCGAACGGCGCCTAAAGTTGTTGCTTTCGGGGCAATACGCTTATTATCGTATCGGAGCAGCGAGGGTATTTCAAGTATTCGCTCGAGTGGGGCGGGGTCCCATTTGGGGGCGCACGTGCCGCCAGCGAAGAGCGAATTAATAGACCAATTACCGGGAGTTAAAGTCTAAAACCGTACGATCGCCTGGTATTTTGTGCTCGTTCTTTCACTTGTTCGTGCTTTGGCAGTACTTTTTTGTGCTTTGGCAGTACTTTTTTTGTGCTTTGGCAGTACCTTTTTGTGCTTTGGCAGTACTTTTTCTGTGCTTTGGCAGCACTTTCTGTGCTGTGCATAATTTATGATTCGAAATATGAATTTGAAATAGTGACGAACTCTCTGCCGCTTTTCTCTGTGACATTTTTCACATAATCAGGCGAGTGCTGTCTGAATTCCAGTTGCTGCTGCTGTTGCTGCATGTTGCATGTTGCATGTTGCTGGTAGCTGGTTGCTGGTTGCTAGTTACCAGTTGCTGTGTGGCATGATGGCAAACTGGTTGCCGTGGCCACCGAACGGGAATGGGGTTAAGGGGGCTGCGGTCGAGGGGTTAAGGCGGCCACCGCTCGCTGCATCACATCATTAGTTTCCGTTTTGCGGCAATTTTTCACTTCTCATTTTTCATTTTTTTTTTTTTCATTTTTCATTTGCTTATGCAAAGAGCCGTTGACCCGCGCGGACCTTTCCACCCGAAAACAATTTCACTTTTTCACGTTTTATTCGGATTTTTCTTTTTTTTGCTGGATTTTATTTGAAGTTTTACTTTACTTGCCTCGAATGGCACATCCCAAAAAGAAACTCCCAACGCGCAACTCGTTTGCCATAAATAGTTAGAAGGCATCGGGCGCGGCTTTTCCAGCGAGACTCTTTGGCTCTCACGCAGTCAGCCATCTAGCCACTAGCTAGCCATCTAGCTAGCCATCTAGCCATCTAGCCTGCTAGCCTGCTAGGCTATTGTACAAATATTTCGCAGCAACAAAAGCAACAAAGCACAACGGCAGCAGTTTCATCTACAGCCCAGGCTCGCAACGATCGTTTCCAAAGTTATTTTTTGCCTAACTTGGTTTTTTGCCCCATACTCCGCATATTATGCCTGCACGCAGAGAAAAAGTATAGTAAATTGTAAGAAAAAAAATAGGGGGAAATATAAAAAAAGTTAAGAATGTCATTTGAGTTTGCCAAAATATTTTAACATTTAAATAACTCGAAAAAATATGTTAGAAAATCAATGTAGTATGATTTTAGGGTATAGAATTCTTTCGGTTTCCCCCTTAGCCAGGCTCCACTGTACCCAGGCTCGTCCTGGGCAAGTTGTCAGGCCCGAAGAGCCGATGCCTGGAGCTTGAAGCTCATGACATGGCCATATAATCAACATCAACAATTGCCTACCTTCGTTAAATGTCCATTTTGGGATCGAATCTTTTGGCTCTCCCCCGTCCCCCTTCCTTCCACCTCCTTTCACCTTCTCGAAACAGAAGATCGGAGCGGCATTAATTTATGCCTGGTATTTTTTGTTCGTTCATTTTTATAATGACATAACTCGGGCATTTTAACGCTTATTAAATTATCTCATTTGCCGCCACAAACGGCGGGCGGTCCCCCGGATCGAGAGAAAGAGAAAGGTAGAGAAGCGGTACGAAAGAAAGAAAGGGGCATATCCCCAGGTAGACAATAAAAGTTAATGTTTTCGATTCCATCGCATTGCATCGATCCCATTAGGCAAGTCGCCAGAGTTGACAATTCAACTTGATGACATCTTTTGTGGTCCGTGGTTCGTGGTCCGTGGTCCCTCCATCCATCCCTTTCCCTTTCCCCAACCCAAGATCGGGATCGGAATCCAGATCGAGAGATGGTAGAGATGGAAGATCTCTCTCCCAGCAACTTTGTAGTGCCACAAAAGGATCGCCGGGCCAAATTCATTTTTATGGCCGGGCGTGAGGTGCGCCATCGAACAATAAAATCCTCAACTTTATCTTTATCTGTATCTGTATCTGTATCTGTATCTTTATCGGTTCTGCATCGGCAGCGACAGCGGCGAACGGAACTGTCTATTATATTCCCACTCTCCAACCTTTTTTCTTTCCTAAGTAGAGATTGTGGATCGCGATAAGGCTGAGAAATAGAGCTAACAAGGCGTCGGTTCGGGTTCCGAAAACTATCTGAATCGTATGATCTTAGCCGTAGATTATAATGGGTTTGGGTTTTCTTTTTGGGGGAAAGAGTTGAGGATCGCTTAGATCGCACACACACACCAGATCACAAATCTCTAATCCCATTCAATAACTGTTGTGTCGTAAAAATGCTTCTCAAAATCCCCCGTCGCTCCACTTGTCCCGTTTATGATTGCTCATGGTGTTGAACCCCCCACACACCTGGTAGTATGACATGAGACTCAAGACAGATTTATCAAATCATTCTCACGTGCTCTCGGGATTTCTGTGGAAACCGTATAGCTCTCTCTCTCTCTCTCTCTCTCTCTGATCGCCGCACATTTGGGGAAACACTTTCAAACGATTCTATTTTCGGTTCTTCTGTTTTGTTAGGGTTTCTTCAAGTTTCTTAATGAGCTGCCGCCGAGATTCTTTTGGGGCCGGCCCCACATACCAAAGCGTTGAGTCAATGCCGAGGTGTCGTTTGTCTTTCGGTCGCGGCTTTGTCGGCTCAGTTTCCCCCGACCGTTTGTCCATCTGTCCGCTTGTCCGTTTGTCCGCTGACCGCCTGTCCGCTCAAGGGGTAACCCCTTCCACCGGGGCAACGTGTCGTCGTCTTTGTGCACACCAAAACTCATTTATCTTGGCTTACAGTGAGCAGGAGGGTAAAAAAAAAAAAAAAGAGACCCACGAAAAAAAAAATTTTTCATTCATCTGCAAGCGCGATTCAAGGGCAGAGATGCCTGCAATGCGGCTCGAAAGACACCAATAAGCCGCGAAGAATGTAGAGCCACAAATTGAAAAGAAAAAAAGAATAAGAAAACGAAAAGGAGTCGAGGAAAAAAGCCAAGTCTAGAGCCAAAACTGGCTGGCTGGCTGGCGAAGTGGCTCGTATTAAGATCAGGCGATAAGATCGGACAGCAGAAGCCGCAGTGCGGAGACCCTGGAAGACCTGGTAGACCTGGAAGACCAGAGACCCTGGTGCGGGGCTCTCAATAAAATGCTATACAAGGTGTCAGATTTGTCGCCCTTCATTATGCGATGGCGGCCCGAAGTTCCCTTATTTTTTTTTTTTGCGGCTTAAAGGCCGGGGATTTGAGATGAAAAAGAAGAAAAAAAAGAAGAAGAAGAAGGAGCTGCAGCATAAAATAATCGAAATGCCAATGCGGCATCATCGACAGCGCGAAGAATCAGAGGTCCAGCTGAAGACAGTCTTCTGCGTCTCTCTCTTTAATCAGCTTTTGTCGAACTGCCACTTCTAACGAACTGAGATTCCAATTGTGATACTGATTCTGATTTCGATTCCGATTCCGATTCTGATGATGGTGATTTATGCGCTGCTCTACGCAGTTACCGGGTGTCAATCAGCGGGACAGCGGAAATGTGTCCACCCACTTTCACGCCAGAGAAACGAAACGAAACTCTGTGAAACGGAGGCCAAATGAGCGTGTCATGTGGATTCCGGGAACTTCGGTTCACAAAGCACTTCCCTAGTTAGATGTAGGTTAGACTTCCCGTTCTTGGTTCTCGATTCTACCTGCCCTCAATTTATGCACGATTAATGAATGCCACCTGGGTGGAGAGAGGGTCTTAGTCTTAGTGCAGTGTCCTACCTGGTCAGGGGCACCCATTGCCATTGCCATTCATGATGATCCCCGGGCATCCGTCCATTCACATGGTCACATTCATAGTCGCATTCACATTCACCATCACTGAGACCCGGATGAATGCGCTCGGTGAATGGTTAGTTGGGCGGTTTTCGGCTGCTTTGAAGCATTTGTTGCCATCCAAATTCCATTTAAGGTCGCACCTTATCGCACAGCATCTCTAATTCTCCATTCTCTATTTTGCAGATACGGATGTGGCCTTGGATGTGCCAGTGCCCAGCGAAGAGGAAGAGCGCAACATGAAACGTAAGTATCCAGGAGATACCAGGATAACCCTACACCAAAAAAAAAATGGGATACGAAACGTAGATCAATTTTACATTATTTAAGATCAATTTTAACTTGATATGGGTCCAGGTAAAATTGATATGCTCGAAATGTAAACAACATATTCGAAGTACGCCAGTTATTCCTCTCTTTTTCGAAGTGAGAGAGTCTCTAAGAGAGAAATGATATTATTTAATATCGATTTGATGAGTATTTCATGTAAAAATTACCTGAAATTTACCTGGCCATATCGATTTTACGGGAACTTGCTTATTTTTGTATCTAATTAAATAGTATCTAACAATTGGATTCCCTACATTCTCTCTTCCTTATTGCCATCTCTAGATTACGCTGCGTTGCTCACGGGCCGCACTTCCTACTTCCTCAAGGGCGAGGAGATGAAGTCCATGTACACGACGTACAACCCGCAGAATGTGGTGGCCACCGCTCGCTTTCTGTTCCACAAGAAGAACCTCTACTACTCCTTCTACACATCGTCGCGCATCGGCAGGCCGCGTGCCATTCAGTTCGTCGACGATGCCGGCGTCATCCTGGAGGAGCACCAACTGGAGACCACATTGGCGGGCACACTGAGTGTGTATCAGAATGCCACTGGCAAGATTTGCGGCGTTTGGCGTCGTGTGCCGCGGGATTACAAGCGCATCCTGCGCGACGATCGACTGCATGTGGTGCTCCTGTGGGGCAGCAAGCAGCAGGCGGAACTGGCGCTCGCCGGCAAGGTGGCCAAGTACACGGCATTGCAGACGGAGCTGTTCAGCTCGCTGCTGGAGGCGACACCACAGACGCTGCCCGATGGCAAGTCACCGGATCCCCAGTTGGCTGGAGCAGGTGGCACTGCTATAGTCTCGACGAGCAGTGGAGCCGCCTCCTCCATGCATCTCACCCTGGTCTTCAATGGCGTCTTTGGCGCCGAGGAGTTCGCGGATGCGGCGTTGAGTGTAAGGATTGAGCTGCCCGAGCGCAAGGAGGTGATCTTCGATGAGATACCGCGAGTGCGCAAACCCTCCGCTGAGATCAATGTCCTGGAGCTATCCTCACCCATCTCCATTCAGAATCTGCGCCTCATGTCGCGGGGCAAACTCCTGCTCACCGTGGAGTCCAAGAAGCATCCACATTTGCGCATCCAGGGTCATATAGTGACCCGTGCCAGCTGTGAGATCTTTCAGACTTTGCTGGCACCGCATGGCGGTGGGGAATCCTCGCCAGCAACGCAAACGAAGAGCAGTGGCCTCGCCTGGGTTTATCTCAACACCGATGGCTCGCTGGCCTACAACATCGAGACGGAGCATGTGAACACCCGCGATAGGCCCAACATCAGCCTGATCGAGGAGCAGGGCAAGCGCAAGGCCAAGCTGGAGGATCTGACGCCGAGCTTTAACTTTAACCAGGCGGTGGGCAGTGTGGAGAAGCTGGGGCCCAAGGTCCTCGAATCGCTGTACGCCGGCGAGCTGGGCGTCAATGTGGCCACCGAACATGAGGCAAGTCTCATCCGTGGACGTCTCGTCCCCCGTCCCGTGGCCGATGCCCGTGACTCGGCGGAACCCATTCTCCTGAAGCGAGTGCAGGAGCAGCAGCAGCCGGAGGCGGAGGAGGAGCATGCAGGCACCCATGCCGTTGGCATGGCCTGGATGTCCATTGACAACGAGTGCAATCTTCACTACGAGGTGACCCTCAACGGAGTGCCCGCCGCCCAGGAACTGCAACTGTATCTGGAGGAGAAGCCCATCGAGGCCATTGGAGCACCGGTGACGCGGAAGCTGCTGGAGGAGTTTAGTGGCTCGTATCTGGAGGGTTTCTTCCTCAGCATGCCGTCGGCCGAGCTGATCAAGCTGGAGATGAGCGTCTGCTATCTGGAGGTGCATGCGAAGCACTCCAAGCAGCTGCTGCTGCGTGGCAAGCTGAAGAGCACCAAGGTGCCGGGTCACTGCTTCCCCGTCTACACGGACAACAATGTCCCCGTGCCGGGTGATCACAATGATAACCACTTGGCCAGTGGCGAGACCAAGTGCTTCCACTCCGGACGCTTCTACAACGAATCGGAGCAGTGGCGCAGTGCCCAGGATGCGTGCCAGATGTGTGCCTGTCTGCGTGGTCAGTCCAGTTGCGAGGTGATCAAGTGTCCTGCGCTCCGGTGCAAGGCGGGCTCGGAGCAGCTCCTGCAGCGCGAGGGCGAGTGCTGTCCCAGCTGTGTGGCCATGCAGCAGCTACCATCCCAATCCTCGCCTGCCATCAATGGCAGCGATTTGCTGCAACAGCGACGCGGCTGCCGGCTGGGCGATCAGTTCCACACCGCCGGTGCCAGCTGGCATCCATTCCTGCCGCCCAATGGCTTCGATACCTGCACCACCTGCAGCTGTGATCCGCTGACCCTGGAGATCCGCTGTCCGCGGCTCGTCTGTCCGCCGCTGCAGTGCAGCGAGAAGTTGGCCTATCGACCGGACAAGAAGGCCTGCTGCAAGGTGTGTCCCGAGGGCAAGCAGCAGAGCAGCTCCAACGGGCACAAGGCGACGCCCAACAACCCCAATGTGCTGCAGGATCAGGCCATGCAACGGTCGCCCAGCCACAGCGCCGAGGAGATCCTCGCCAGCGGCGGCTGCAAGGTGGTCAACAAGGTGTACGAGAACGGCCAGGAGTGGCACCCCATCCTCATGTCCCACGGCGAGCAGAAGTGCATCAAGTGCCGCTGCAAGGTGAGTTTCAAAAGCACAAGCTTCATAGAATATATCATAGCTTTGTAGGGAATTTTAGAATTTTACAAATAACTAAACTTTAATTAAATATTTAAAATTACTTTTTTTTATTATTTTTTTTTTATATTGCTGTACTTGAACCAATTTTTTTCTTGAAATATTAATAGTGTAAATTTTTTTAAAAATATTTTTTTTATTTATTTAATTTTTTTTTTTTTTTTAATTTTTGCATTTTAGAAATTTGAATTTATCTGAATGCATTAAATTTCTTATTTAATTCATAGAAATAATTAAATGTTCATTTTATACGTTTTAATTTAAATATTACATTTTTTTGTATTAATTTATTATATTGCTTAAATTGTTTCAATTTTAAAACATTATTTTTTTTATTAAATAATATTCTACTATAAAATATATATAAAATATGTCATCATAATTCCATACATCAATTCTTTTCAATTTTTCTTGAAATATTAATAGGGTATATATTTTTTTAAAATTTTTTTTTTAGTCCTTCTATTTAAACTTGATTTTGTTTTGCACTTTAACTAATAAAACATTTCCATTTCTTCCATTTCAAGGACTCCAAGGTGAACTGCGACCGCAAGCGCTGCTCCCGCTCGACGTGCCAGCAGCAGACTCGCGTCTCCAGCAAGCGGCGTCTCTTCGAGAAGCCGGACGCAGCGGCTCCGGCCATCGATGAGTGCTGCTCCACCCAGTGCCGCCGGTCGAGGCGCCACCACAAGCGCCAGCCGCACCACCAGCAGCAGCGATCCTCCAGTTGAGCGGTTCCGGGTGAAGCATGAAGGATGAAGGATTGCAATCCCGATCTAGATTCAGATTCAGAGGCAGCGTGGAAAGTTGAACCACCCACTCACTCAGTGCGATGTGCACCACCCAACCACCCACCCACACTAACACACACACACATCACCCACACAAACGAGCATACACACACACTTGTGCAAGGACTTGCATAGATCGTTGTTGTTATGTGGCAGCAATGAAAACTTGTATTATATATATGAAAACAGAAAAAGAAAATCGGAGGAGGAGAGAATTCTCAAAAAAAAAAGGGAAATAGAGAAAAAGAGAAGGTTAGAGAGATAGAGAGAGAAATAATGAGATCCTTGGAAGAGGACATTAAAACCAGTGCAGTTTGCTTTAAATTCTCCAGCGCAGAATTTTCTACAGAAAGCATTTTCTGAATTTCTTTTCACCACCACCACCCCCATAAATATACCCCACCACCCAAAAAAAAAACATTAAAATTCAATTTTAATTTATTAAAAAAAAAACACACACCATAAAAATCACACTAAAAAAACACTACCAAAAACAAAAAGAATTCGAAATTGAAACTGTACTGAGTTTTGAAAAAACACACACACACACATTTGACTTATTATAATACTTAAACCTTTTCAATTCATTTAAATTCAAATTTAAATTGAAACTTGAAAGCAAATCGATAACGCAGCAGTTATCGTGGGAATATTAACTTAACTCTAATTATTCTGATTATACATATATACAATATTTTTTATATATACATATATATATTTATATACATATATATATATCTATATAATTTATGAGAAACAAAACACAGTGGAAAACGCATTTGGCGCATTATGTGGTTATCGACATTTGTATCGATAGATATATTTTAGCAACCCAAAAGTTTCAACTGATTGACTGAATGGCAAAAATAAAATTAGCTTTAAATATGTTTTTCGCAAGCAAGAAAATGAAGGAAATTGAAAACGCCGCTTTTCAATGTGAAATTATTTTTTACTAATTGTTACTCACACCACACGCACACACATACATTTAGAAATCGACATGCACACACACATACACATTGAAATGTTTGTATTTTTTTAGGAATATATTTTTAAATTAAAATACATTTTATGGAACATTTTCAATAATAATGTACAAAATTTGTTAAAAAAAAAACGAAAACTATTTCAAAAAATGCCATGTACACATATTTATACACAAAAACACACACATACACCCATAAAAAGAACAAATCGAAAAAAAGAAACAAAAATAAAATTTAGCGCATACACAGACAGAAATTGTATTAATTTTTTATTCTATTAAATTATTCTTATTATTATTATTATTTTATGTTTATTATTATTGTAATGATTTTTTTTGTAGCTTGTATAAACATATATATATATATATTCTATATTTAATAATTGATTGATTAATTTTAAATAATTGATCAATGGCGAGCAAAAATATTTAAATCGACGAAGAGCTAAACAAACTTGTACTAATAACTTAAATTTAGTGTTTATAAATTAAACAAAAATTGAAAATCAAAAACAACAACAAAACACACACAGAGAGAATAAACAAAAAACTACAAAATCATAAAGCTTTTATTTTTTATTATTTACGACGATCGGGATATTTTTTTTTGAATTTTTTAGAAGGGGTTACCTCATGATTTTATGCGAAAAATGGCTAAAAAATTGAGAATTCCATCGGTTAGGGATTGTTCTGAATAGGTAAAAACCTAAGCCAAACAATCCCCATCAATTTTGGAAAAATTAAATTTTTTACCAATTTTTGCCTTTTTTTGAAAGTCAGTATCTGGGGTTTTGGTAAAAATATGATTTTTTTTGTAACTCGGGTAAAAATGGGTGTATTTTTAAATGAAATATTGAAATATTTCTTATTTAAAATATTGATCCCATAACTTTTAAGTGTTAAGGGTTCCATCGTTTTTCTTTTTCATAAATGTATCTATATACAAAAATATATGTTTGCGTATAACAATAAAATTTTCCTCTCCTCATATTGACCTCTTCGTATTAGGCAACTCAATTTTCGAAATGGCAATTTGCCGTAGACACTCAGACACAATTATACCTATAAACTATATTATAGAGCAATTATATCTCGGTTTTTATAACCGACACACCAAATTATCCAAATGGCTTTCGTGGCCCAGAATGATGATTGTGAAATGCCTAATTTCGGATCTTGGGCGCTTTGTATTCACGAACTCTTTCAATTTCCGGGACATCTCTTGATTAGATTGCCACACAAAGTATATTATGATTCAGTTGGAATCTTAGGATTCTTTCGAATATATCATTATTTGGTAGCCATATTCTTTTTGGGTGATTATTCAAAGCTTTTTGACTTGGTATTTTCAGAAACTGATCATCATATAGGATTCCCAATGGATTAGAGAGGGAAAATCAGTTGGCAGCCAGTTCGAATACCAAGTTGTTGCCACTGCAGTTGATGTTGTTGCCGTTGAATGAAATCGAATAATTAAATATTGGCATAGTCACACCTTGTTGACAATTATTGACAGGCTGATTGGCAAACAAATGAATATACTTTAGCCATTGCCGTTTTTGAACTGTCGAGGGGCGCGGCCCAGTGGCACGACAATTGGCCCTGTGACTCTGTGGCTTTGGTGCACTCAAAAAAAAAAGTGACTTCATTTTCATTAAAAATTTGTGTAAATTTTAAGAAGGGTAGAAGTCCTTTAAAGCGACACAAAAAATTAATACAGATATGGCAACAAATATTACCTAAACTTAAAAAAAAGCAAGCACTTTGAAAGAACAATTATGCAGAAAAAAAAATCGATATGAAATACGGTCAATTTTAGCTTATTTCCTATCAATAGAAATTCGATATGTAAAGTGTATCGTTCAAACATATCAACTTGATACTTTATCCTATCAGTTACTTATTTCCTACACTGAGTACTTTTGAACAAATAATAAAAAAATACGATAAGCTCAATTGTAAAATTTTAAATTTAAATGTTGTTATAAAAATTTTTTTTACATTTTTTTGGCAATTAAAATATAATTTTTTAGCTAAATATTAAACAGTTTGAATAATGTTTTTTTGCCAGTGTAAAAAGCCAAAAGTACCATGGAGATGTTAGCCTGTAATCTTGATGCTGGAAAATATGCTAATTTTTCTCGCGGTGTACGTGTGTGGGTGGGTGGCGGTGGGAGGTGATAGGTGGCGACTGTGGGTGTGGCAGCTACCGAAAGCCGCCGGAGGAGATCCGAATCTGCAGCATCCGTCATGGGACTTGGAAAATCCGAGCTGCGGCGTTGGCGTTTCGCGTTTTGCGGTTCGTGTTGACATTATCTTTGGGATATCGATCGGTGGTGGGCCATCTGGGAGCTGGCATTTGCATTTTGGCGCTATCAATTAATTGAGTTGGCCCGGCCAAACCCTTTGGATCGCAGATAGGCGATAGGCACCCCTGTCACACCATAATATCCACAGATGATATCTGCACTCGCTTATTTATGTGTCACACCGAACACGCTCACGACATTTAACCAGAAAGCCAGCCAGCCAGCCAGCCAGCTTGGTGTACTCATATTCGCACTCACATTCACTCACTCGCACTCGTAGTCGCACTCATAATCATCAATTATCCGCCGCTGTCTGATATTCATTCGCAGTCGCGCGGGTAATTGCCGCAAATATGCAAAGCATGTGTAAAACTTTATTGATATACAATGTGAATAAACGTTTGCCTAACTTTGTTTTGATTGCAGCTGTCACTGCACCGCACTCACTGAAATCAATTCACCATTCAATAGACCGGCCACGACTTTGCGATACACTTTTATGGTTCTATTATGCGCTCAAATAGATAACGAAACGAATGCACTGAAAAATAGTAGAAATATTTATGAATGTTTTGAGAATGAATGTTTTTAGAATTATTGAATATACATTTTGACTTCTGGTTAATAAATCAAAGTTATTTAAAGCAATAAACAAATATAATTTTCTACACACAAAATGTAAAATGTAAATGTAAATTTCAGATTATTCATACTCATATCGTTTTTACATGAAATATTCATAAAATTTATATTATAGAATGAATGATATCTACCGAATTCTTTCTCAATATCTCAATATTGCTAGCAAAATGACGTGAGTGGAAGCGTGTTTACATTTTCGACCATATCAAATTTACATGGCCCTCTTATCATGTTAAAATTGATATTATACAATGTAAAATCGATCTACGTTTCATATCTATTTTTTTGGGTGTACCTTTTCTACCTTAAACTTATTTACCCCTAAGGTATTCCAACTTTTTCCACTTATCTCATTTTTCTAATTCAAAATTAATCACTTTTCAGTGTACAAACCGATTTCCCTGACCACGATTATCGGAACCCAGTCTCGGAGAACAGAACCCAAGATCACGCAAGGCTGGAATCGAGCCTGGGACACATTGTGTCTGTCAGATACACAGATACACCGGCACTTATTCAGCGGAGAGAGATATGTAGGAAACGTTAGAGAAATCGCCTCTAAGACAGGCGATGACTTCATCTATCAGCACTGCAATTGCTCCACAAGCCATAGATCCATATATCAGGCAATGCGAGATCATTAAAATGGAATTAACTGAAATGGAAATGGCAACAAATCGAACGCCGATTATAATCGGTATATCAAATAGATAGAACTTATGGAGTTCGATGACTGGTTTTGCTAATCGCTTATCACTAGATCCGATACTCTGGGATACCTTATTACAAACTTTCTTTTAAGATATTTTTCTTTCCTTAACTATTATTATCAAAACATGTACCAACTCATGGTGATCCTGACTTTCTGCCCACGCATATGAGTGCCCTCGTTTATTTGTATCACTCCCACCCAAATCGGTAGCTTGTATCTGCTGGCACCACTGCCCCCGTATCTTGTATCTCACGGATCGCCTGCGCAACAGCCATCGCTGATTGTTAACTGATTGCATACAAATATGCTCCGAAGAGGTCAAATCATGTTGACACTCGTGTCGCCGGCTAATTGCCTCAACAAGCTCCGCAACCCAGATCAGCTCGGTTTATTTGGGTTACGCTGGGTAGGGTTCCTCGATGAGAAGCCACAGAACTCGATTTTTTAAAGGTAAAATCTTCTATTCTTCTGAATAAAATTGTTTTGTAAATATTATTATTATTCGTACTAATTAAAAACATCTTTTAATAAATTTTCAGCAACTTGATCTTTAACAGATGGCCAAAACTCTTGGCAGGACCAAAAAAAAAGCACACACTTCTGATCTCACAATTGGGTTGGAAATGAACAGGTTCGCATCGGAAATAAACAGAGAATAGCCGCAAAGCCCGCAATTGTGGAACCGATTCGATTAGCATGCCAGAGATTTCTGCGTAAAATTAACACGAACCCAAAATTCTCCAAATGCCACGCTCCAATTCGAACCATCCATCGAATGTTGATCGTTGATTACTTTTTGGCTGCCACGCGATCTGAGATTATAAAAGCGACAAAGGAAATTAAATGAAATGAAAAATCAAGACAGACGAAATTTCATTTTTGTGAATTAAAAACCCATTTTGGACGTGGACCTGGACATGCCCATAAGAAGAGGGGGGGGGGGGGGGGGGGGGCCAAAACAAATCATGGCGTCGACAAATTTGGAACTAATTATAAATGCAGGCGGCGGCCCGGCCAAAAGTGGAACGCTCCGTTCCAGTTTCAGTTTTCAGTTTTCAGATTTCAGTGTTTAGTGTTTGGTGCCACACAACTCTGAAAATGAAAATAAATGCACTGAAAAAAAAAAATAAATAATATATCAAGCAAGTTCCGAGCTAAGGCCAAAAACATTTGCTCAACATACTGCGATTTCTTACAAAATATGTTGCATACTTACATGGGATTTTAGGATATAGTAGTCCATTTCCAATATACAAAGTATTTTTATTATACAAACTAGATCTTAAAAAATATCGATATTATCGATACTTTTGCAAAGTTGGTTTGATAACAACACATTTTATGTTCGAGAAACAGATATAATACTCCATTTTCAATATAAAAAGTATATTGATCATATCATACAAATCAGATCTTGAAAAATATCGATATTATCGATACTTTAACAAATTTAGTTCGATAACAACACATTTTAAGTTTCGAACGAAATAGAAAACTATCGATAGCTTAAAGCTTTAAAACAACCCCAATTCTTAATCACTCAAAAAACATCCAAATTTCTTCGGGTGTACTACAGAGCCAAAGACGGTGGGCGGACAGTTAAAAGCGGAATGAAATGAACCGATCTGAACCGAACCGGCATGGAGTGGTCATGAATGAAAGCTCCGGATTGAGATTGGATGCCCAGATGGACGTGGACGTGGATGTGGATGCGGGAATGGAATGGGAATGGAGTGGGTGTTCGGCTCGAGGCGTTGGCGGTTTGCCGGCAAAGTGTGAAACTAATTTGTCAGCATGACAATAACAGCCAAAAGCCATAAACATCATAATAATATTCAATAAACATCAGCAAAATGCGGCAATTAACCGCCACCGATTTGGCCATGGAATTGGCGGAATTAAAACGAAACGGAAGAGAAAGAAACAGTAATGAAGTAGATGGGAAACGGTATGAAATGGGAATGAAATGACAGCGCCAACTGATGAATGTAAATTGTGTATATTTCACTTTAATTGAATTATAAACGCTGCTGGCTAATAAAATCGATGATGTAAATTGCACTCGCTTGCATTTAACACCTTCAACGCTGGAATTTCATCTATTTCGATGCCCTCCTGCAGTTCCGATCGCTGGGGGGTATATGCACTTCTATGGATGCCGAGTGATACCTGCAAGATACCAGGTATTTCGGGTTCAACACACAAATGTTCCTTATTATAAACGAAATAGTTTCATCCCTAGACATTTCATTCACCTCGTTAATCAAGTGATTAATCTTTTTGGATTTTTGGGTGAACCCATTAGAAATTTAAAAAAATATATCACAACTTTCAGTTAACATATAAGGTATATAGTATATTGAAGAAATTAGATATTAAGGACTCATCTTTAAAAAACACAGGTTTTTTAAAGGACCATTAAATAATATTTTCAGTATTTAAGGTTAAGGTTAAGTTAATATATTTTCAAGCGGTATATTAAATAAATTAAATATTAAGGATTCATCTTTAAAAAACACAGGGCTTAAAAATTGCGATTAAATAATATTTTCAGTATTTAGGGTTAAGTTATTATATTTTCAAGGATCTATCTTTAAAAATCACAGGTTTTTTAAATGACTATTAAATAATATTTTCAGTATTCAAAATTAAGCTAAGCTTATATATTTTTAAAGGGTATATTATAAGTTTCTTTAATAAGGATTAATTCTTAAAAAATGACTATCATTTAATATGTTCAGTATATAAGGTTGGTTTTATATCTCTTTCACTTATAGAGGTTTTTAAAAACACAAAAAAAGTGTTTTAAGAAATGATTTCAAAAACAGGCCCATATTGAGGGTGCCCGCGACTTCGGTTTAAGTTTAGTGTCAGATTTCGATACTTGATTTATTTATGATACCAGCAGCTAGACCCCCACCCACCCAACCAACCCCACTTCCACCCCCCTCACCCCCCGGCGAACAGGGAAACATGTTTCAGTGCCAATTGCATGCAAATCGTATGCGATTGCAGCCGCTTTTTCAGCCAAGCCAAACACAAAGCCTCCGAACGGGGATTGCGGATTGGGGATTGGGTCCGATCTGGTCCGACTGGGTCGCTATATGTCTCTGCTTCTGTGCCGATCACCTCCCCTGAATCCCCGCCCCCCGCTGATCGCCGCGAGGCTGTGTAATTGTAACGCAACAATCAAAATCAATTGCTATGTAAATAAAAATGCAAATTAAATTACAAATTGATTACCTCACCGAGTCATTAATTAAAAAAAAAAAAAGAAAACTCAAAAGCTGAATGGGCCAAAAGATATGGAGACCAGTGCTGCTGCCATTTTCGATATTTTTCGGTTAAGTGGGACACAATTTAAAGCAACGGTAATTAAGAAAATTGAGTTTTCTCCAAAAACTGTCCATTTTTTAAGGATTGTAAGCAAATAGATTGGGAATTTTGAAATGACAATCTAGTTTAAAGGGATTTTTTGAATTTTTTGCGAGAATAATCAAAAGAATAAAATTGGTAAATATAAAAAAATTATAATAAAAGGTTTTGGAAAAAATATTATTTTTGTAATTTTTTATTTTTGTACTTTTTCCAAATAATTTGATCAATTTGGTAAAAATTAAAACAAGTATAATAAAATACTTTGGAAAAAAATATAATTTTCGTAACTTTTTTTTAAAAATTTTTTTACTTTTTCCAATAATGTGTATTAAATTGAATATATGTTTCCAGTTAATTTAAAAAAAATTTATTATTTTAAAATGTTTTTAAACTTTTTTTGGGGAAAATCTGTACTAGGATTTTTGGTAAAAATTGTATTTTTAGTACTAATCTAAACCCGCTGAGGGTTCTTAGGTTCGTATATTTTCTAAGCAGTATTTATTTCGATGGAAATTCCTTTTTCTGTTTCATTTAAATCTATATTTTTCCTCATACTGAAATTCCTAATGGAAATGATAAAATATTAGGTAAAATACTGCCACTGAAATTGGGCAGGCCGATCGAAGGTAAGAAATCCATTTAACAAATGCTCCAATTAGCATTGTGGGCGGCTGAGGGGCGGGGTAGGTGGTTCAGTGGTTCGGGGTTCGGTGGGTGGTTGGTAGGTGGGTCACTTGGTCGCAAGTCGAGAAAACAAATGTCGGGTTGGGCACTATGACCAAAAGCAGGAAGAAAATCTACAACTTCATTTTGGTGAAGAGTGAATTCTCTAAAAACTCCAAATTTTTTATATTTTCCTTTGGAGAAATTTTAAAAACAAACAGAAAATTTAAAAAACAAACAAGGTTTTAATTGTAATTTATTTTTACTTTTTTGATATGATATTATATGGCATTATATGATATTATATGATACCATTATGATATATATAATTTTTCAGACTTATGATTGCAATTGCACTATTTTAAATAAATTTCACGGCGATAAAGCCGAAGATCTCGAAGAGATGGTTACTGCCAGGGTATATGGATCGGAGCCAGAAACCGGAGCGTGATCGCTGACTGCCATGGCACCACAGCCGACGTCATTGTTGTTGGCACGACATTTGGTTAAATTATGGCCAGCACAGCGCAGCGCCCGGTGACCAAACGAGGACAGTTTGCGCCGACTTTGTATCTGACTTTGTATCTATGACTATGACTATGACTCTGGGTCTGGCAATGGCTCTAGCTCTAGCTGTAGCTGTAGCTGTAGCTCTAGCTCTACTTGTGGGTCCAGATTGAAGCGGCTTCGATTGTTTTGGCCGTGCCCAGGCGCTCTGTCAATCACCAGGTGTGGGGGCGGTTTGGCGGCTTTATATCTATGTATAAAATATGTATAAATATTGCCCCCTTAAATACACAATGCGACATACAACGTACGTATATAGGGAGGCGTGGCCGACCCCAAAAAGCCATTGCTACTTGCTGTTGTTGTCTTTCATTAGTCGTGATTAGTTTCGCAAAGGAGCACAAAATGCACAAAAATTGGCAATTTGAGCCTGTTGTTTATTTTGTCGGTAAGTACCATTTATTGCGTTGGGAATAAACAGCCAGTTAAATCTTAAAAAAAAATTAATTAAAAAAATATATATATAAAAATTGTTAGCTGGTCACCTTTATTTTAAAAATTGTCAAAATATACTTATCATTTCATAATTTGGCAAGATAATTTTATTTTTGATCCAAAATTAAAACGGCGAACTGTTCTGAGCAGATAACAACCTGATCATTAATATCAGTAAACTTTCCGCCTGATTTGAGAAAATTAAAAATTTTTTTGAATATTCGATTTTTTGTAAGGGGTTGTATCGCAATTTTTTGAAAAAAATTTAAAAAAAATAAAATTTTTAACTTGAAAAAATGGTCCAAAATGAAAACGGCGAACTGGTCTGAGCAGATAACAACCTGATAATTAATATTAGTGCACTCTCCGGATGATTTGGAAAAATTAAATTTTTTTACAATTTTCGATTTTTTTGTAAAGGGTTGTATCACAATTTTTTGCGAAAATTTTCAAAAAAATTAAATTTTTAACCTGAAATGCCAAGTTAAAGGAAATTTAACTACGAGTTCGGGAAGGTATCTCATTCCATAATTGGACAATTACTTTCATTTTTATGCCAAAAATACTGATTTTTTTTATTTTGGAAAATGACGATTTCGATTTTTGGCAAAAATGTGATTTTTTGTGTAATTTGTTTTTGCTATTACTTTTGTAAAAATGGTCCAAAATGAAAACGGCGAACTGTTCTGAACAGATATCAACCTCATAATTAATATTAGTGCACTTTCCGGCGGATTTGACAAAATTTAATTTTTTTCAAATTTTCGATTTTTTTGTAAAGGTTGCATCACAATTTTTGGCGAAAATTTTCAAAAAAATTAAATTTTTTGCCTGAAATGCCAAGTTATAGGAAATTTAACTACGAGTTCGGGAAGGTATGCCGTTCTATATTGGGACTATTATTATCATTTTTATAGCCAAAATACTGACAAAAAACAACAATTTCGATTTTTGGCAAAAATGTGTCTTTTTATTTAATTGCAATTCCAAAATAACTGAGTATCCGGGCGTCGAGCTCTCCACTCTGCTTCACTCTTGCATTTTTTGTTTTCTTAATTCGAAGTCGCGCCACGCGCCACAAGCAACGACAAAAAAATAACAACGGCAACACAAACACGCCACTTGGACTTGACAAATTGCGAGCAGCGTTTACAATTGAAACAATTTAATCAAACATCAGGCAAGAGTGGCAAATGACGAGGGGATGGGGAGTGGCATGGGGTGGGCGGGGGAGGTAACAACACGGTGGCAAATCAACAGAAATCGACGCTGAGTTGCACATTTTGTTGCCCCACTGTAACTGCGGCAGCAGCAAAAATAAATCCATAAATAAAGCGGCGAAAATAAATAATCGAGGCTACAAAATGCTGACAAATTATATGGATAGTTAAAGACCGATTTCCCAACTGGGCTTTATTCATTCATTAAGAGCTTGAATTTTCTAGAGCAAGAAGCAAGAACAGAATGGGATTTTCTTTGGATTTTCTATGAATTTTTTTATCAAATAATTCGAATTTTCTGTTTATTTTTAATCTTTATTAATTCTTACAACTATCGCTATTATTTGTTTTAATTTAATGGGTAAATATGAATAGCGAATCGACTTCCCCGCATTGAGTAAATAATTATAGAGTAATTGCGATGGCCCAGTCAATGTAATTCACCGCAAAACAGTTAATATTCTTAAGTATGTTAAGTAGATAATTAAGCCATCAAGTGGTTGGCCCGCATTAATCGGATCGAGAGACTGAAACTGGCCGCATGGTAACTGGTTCAGGCGATTGAATTAATAGCTGAAAATGTTCGATCGTCTGGCCGTTAAGGTGTCCGATTTGACCCCCTTAACCCATTGTTGGCCCCTGGTTCTAGTTGCTTTTATTAGCATATAAAATAGAAAAAAAACAAATAATGTTTCTACAGCAAAATGATACTAATAAATATTATATAAAAAAATTAAATAAATAAAATAAATCATTAAAAAAAATAAAAAAAATATATTTAAAAAAAAGGTTTTTTATTGAAATAAATATTGACTCTTTTCGTATTAATATAAAACTGGAATGACATTTTTAAATACTATTAAATATTACAAAAAAATTATTTTAAAATATAAAATAATTTTATTTTTTATTGAAATAAATATAAACTTTTTTCGTATTAATATCAAACTTGACTGGCATTTTTTTCGCCAGTAGTCGCAGTGAAAAACCCTTTAATATTTATGGCGTCATGACGCATGACACTCGGATTGTCGTCGTGTGAATATGGTAGAAGTGGAACTGGAGACATGGGGAATACACTTTCGCATCTGAGTTGCCGATGGGCAAACACATGTCGACTGCTCCTGCCACCAAAGGGGGCGAAGGTGAGTGATTAATGTGCATTTAATTGCCGATCCGATCCGATCGCCTGAACTGCGAAGAGGACGGCGCGATAAATTCGATAAACTAAACTGTGGGCTGCTAAATGTTCCCATTTATTTAAGATTAAGTATATATAGAGCTGCAAGCCGACAAGCCGACAAGCGACAGCAGAATAGATGGATAGATAAATAAATAAATAATAAATAAAGTAAACAACGCGGCATTTGCATATCAACTTTTCGCATTAAATTCAATTGAAAGCTTTTCTCACTTTAGCATCATTTTGAAATTCAATGAGCCCACCGCCGCCGCCCCCGCAATTCGTATATATATGTATTTTTTAGACGCCTGCTAATGTATTTATTGCCATCGGATGCGAGCACAAAATTTATGATGGCATTAGGCAAATGTTAAATGCAAAAAACATTGCAAAAACCTAGAAAATGCAAAACATTTATAGTGTTAGTTGTAATTTACACGAAGCACAACATAACCAACAACCCCTTGAATATTTTATTCCGCTTAGCCGCTGTCAGTTTAGCTGGAACTCATTTGTTTCCCATTCCATTTCACATTTTTTATCCAGCATCAGCTAATGATAGCTAAGCGATTTCGATCTTGATGGATCGCTCTGGGGGTTGGGGGTTCGGATTTTTCAGGTGGGAACCTTCTATGGGGAAAAATGGGATTGCGAAGATCCGATCCTCCTTTCGGAAGCCAAAAGGCAACTATTACCCCAAGGAGGCTATTAAATATTCTAATTTTAAATCATACAAAGTCACAAAGTAATCACAATACACTTTAAGAACACTTTCTTACTACGATTAGCTTTAAAATATATCCAATATTCTATATTGTATTTTTCCTATAAAAAGAATTACCAGAAAGTTAGGAAAATTATACAAAATAATAATGCTTCTGAAAGTGTTAAGATCTTATTTTGGGTACAAAATTATTAATTTAAAAGGATAAAAACTTAAAAGTTGGTTTAAAATAAATTTAGATACATTTTCCAATCAGATTTTACATTACACATTAGCGCCAACTGGACAGGTAACTTTGAAACTACCATTTCACTTACTTGGCAATAAAATAGATGGCGCATTTAAAAAGTGGCTCCAGCTATTGTCGGAAATTGAAACACAATTTAAAAAATTTGTAACGGTTTTTAGGGCTTAGTTAAAACAAACAAACAATTAACCCTTGTTAAAAATAAAATTAGTAATACATAAATTTCTTCTTTACTTTATTATTCATAAATTTAATTTAATTTCCCTACATAAGTTTATATATAAAATATTTTCCAAACAAATGATAATTAATTTATATATTTATTATTTCGTAGAAAATGCAAATCAACAAAATTCTTCGATTAAAAGATTTTTATTGCTACCGTTAATTTGTAAATTTATTTTTTTGGTTTTTGGCAATTTTTTGCGAATTTTTTATACCAATTTTTTTATGAGTTCCGCGAACTATAGACGGCGGGCAACGAAGCAAGTAATTCCGGGCCACATGTTGCCATGACCACGCACACCACATGGCGAAGATAGAGATAGTGAGCGCTGCGATGAGCAAGCCACTCGGCGCTCGGCTATCAGATACAGATACAGATACGCACAGCTCTCGGCGGAGACACACAGATACAACTCGGGGAAGGTGCCACAAACAAATCAAAGAGTGATTCGGACTTTTCAACGTCCCGTAGCTCTATTTTTTGGCTTGAGGTTTGCCAAAGCATTTCCTGTGCTTTACGCAATTTTTTATTTTGTTTATGTTAAATATTTCCAGTGCACGGTTGGGTTTTCTCGGAATGTTAATCATTCTCGTTTCCCCACAATTCTAATCTCTTATTGGGAATTTTAAGTGTATTAATGATTGTATCTGAGTTTCATTAGAGGTTTTAAAAAAAATTTTGGCATGTTCTGAAGAATTTGCGGTTCTGTTATTTCCTAGAGAATTTAAAAAAAATCGTGTTATGATGGAAATCAAAATATAGAACCATTATTTGGATTTTTTCCCCTTCTTTTGCTCAAAATTCTACTTTTTGACCTATTCTCAAGAATTCGCGGTTCATTTATTTCTCATTCATGAGTCGATATTTCCCAGATAATTTGAACAAATTTTGCTATGATGTAAATAAAAATATAGTACAATTATTCGGACTTTTATTTCCCTTGTTTTGCCCAAAATTCTGATTTTTTGCCTATTCTGAAGAATTTGCGGTTCTGTTGTTACTCATTTATGAGTCGATATTTCCCAGATAATTTTAAAAAATAGTACTGTGATGGATATAAAAATACAGCAGCATTATTCGGACTTTTTTCTCTCGTGTTTTGCCCAATATTCTAGTTTTTGACTATCCTGAAGAATTCGCGGTTCTCTTATTTCTCATTCTTGAGGGTATATTGCCCAGCTAACGTACTTATTGGGATGTGATTTGGCACTTACGAAACTTTTTGAAACTCGATCACTGTGATCACTCGCTGGAATCACTGGCGCATCACTGGCGCACGCAGAGAGCTGAAAAGTATCTGAGAGATACTTTCGCAGCAAGGCAAAAGCAAAAGCAAAGGTGGCCGGGCTGCTTGCGCTCACTCTCGCCGCAGCTCGTTGGCTGTGCGACTCGACTACTTTTCGGATGGTTCGGATCGGATCGGATCGGTTAGTTCTTGGACGGAATTCAACGTTTTTCGACGTTTGTTCTTTGCACCGTTCCCCAAAAACGAGCGTGCTCAGTTAAAAAGTCAGACAAATAAATAAAAAACGAAAATCGCAGCAATTTGTTAGATAAATTAATTCACCGCTTGGAGGGAAAAAAGTGAAATTGCATATTATGAAATTGGTTTAATTATTTTTTGTGCGTGTTTGCCAGAGCTTTATTATCTTAATATTTTTTTTTCGTGAATCGTGAATCGACCTTTGCGAACTTATCGTCGTAACCAGCAAAAAAGTGAGAAAAAAAAGCAGCAATGACAGCAACAACAACAACAACGAGGGCTAATAATAATTAAACAACGTGTGTTGTTGTTGTGCGCTCACTAAACTGTCGTTGTGTGCGTGACCGAGTATCTGTGAGCGAAGTGGCGATTGTGCGTGTGTGTGTGTGAGTGTTGTCTTTCTGCGGAGACGTCCAATTGTCAACAACAGTCAACAATTGCGTTTGCGTACTCCAGTCGAGATCCCAGAGATCCAGATACAGATACTCCCTCCCTACTTCGTATAATATAACAAAAATACTTGTAAACTCGTAATACTCCCCGATCCTATCATCCGATCATCCGATCGATGCGAATTGCATGGGCCCCACAAGAACACGAGCACAGAGAAGACGAAAAAGTGCTAACTGTGCAATCGACGGCAACTCGATCGCGTAGAGGAACAGGTGAGTTAAGTATATAGTATGTTAAGTACCGTTAAGTATTTCCATTAAGGTCGAAACACGAGGCCTACCCCTAAAAATTTTGGTATGTGTGTTCAATAATGGAAAATGGATAATATAGTTAGGTTTCTATTGGTATATAGAGTCAATATTATCAATGAAATCAAAATAAATTCTAGGTATTACCCATTAAATAACCATATACGATTCAAATTGTGAAGGTAATATCCATTGAATTAAGATGATTAACTTTTAAAAAAGTATTATAAATAAAACAAAAAAAAAGGGTAACTACACAGAAAAAAAACGATATGAAATATGATCAATTCAACTTTATTTCATATCAATAAAAATCCGATATGATTAATGTAAAATTTATGATTCAAACATATCAACTTGATATTATATCATATGAGTTATTTTATTTTAAAATACCAAATGTTGTATTTTTTAAACATATAATGAAAAACAAGTTAAACATAATCTTTATTCATATCAAAATGATCTTTAAAAAATATCAAATTGACCAGCATATATCATTCTGATCTTTTGTTCTGTATACAGTTTAATCTTATAACGAAGAACCCAAATTAAAAATTAATAAAACACATCTCACAAGAAACTCGCTTTGTGCCGATTAAAATGTATACTCCATACAAAATTACCAGAATTATGCCAAATCACATCTACCTATATAGCATGTTATCAAATTCATTCACCTTTAACAATCTTGGTCTATTAAGACTGTTCACCAATTTTCTTATACGGTTGTAAAAATAATATTATTTTTGTTTAATTCTCACTACACACATAAATCGTCTTCCTTCCTATCGAATCTGAGAAATCTCAGAGGAACGAACACAGAACCAGACTTGCTTAAATGCCTCAACTTGCTGTCAAGGTCTGAGAATCCGAGAATCCGAAACGAGACTCGAACACTTGGGCATTAAAAAGTTCATTAAACGAAATCATCGTCTGCCTGGATTCTTATACCCTTCCACCGGCAGAGCCGATTACTCTCGGGCAGATAAGCAACGAATAGGCGAAAAAATTTCAATAAATCAAAGTAGTATTTCGACGCGCAAGCTTATCGCGGCGCGGGAATCGACAGATAGTAAAAATAAATATTATAGGTTGAGCTAAGTTAAGATCAATGTAGAAACAGGGGCGGCGGCGGTTGCATAACAGGGGCACACGCACTGGGGGTTAATCGACCACTGACGACCACTGTACACAGGTGACTCAGGGACTGGAGAGAAGGTCGGCTGGCGAGCAAAATGCTTGTGCGTCAAGACCATGCTAAACTACACGGAGAGAAAAAAATGCTCAATATGAGACAATAATTATCGTTTAGATATTCCATATAAAGTGATTAAGGGATTTCAATAATATTTCTTTATAAAAAGACCAAATACAAAATAAGGAAACTAATCGAAGAGAAAAAATAGTCCTTATTAAGAGACTTATAGTTAGGATCATTTATAATTAGATATTGTATATTAGATAAGATATTATATTGAACTCCATTAGATTAGATATTCCACTAAAGTGGATAGGATTTATATCATATTTCTTTATAAAAAGAACAAATACGAAATGAGGAAACTACCTGAAAAGAAAAAAAAGTCCTCATTATAAGACCAACAGTTGGGATCATTTATAATTAAATATTAAAATATATATTATATTATAATGCATTCTATTAGTTAATCCATTAAAATACATAAAATTTTAATAATATTTATTTATAGATAGAAAAAATAGTCCTCATTATAATACCTGTCAGTTAGGATCATTTATGTATCTTTAGATATTATGTTAGATATTCTATTAAAACGCATAGGATTTTAATAATTGTTCTCTATAAGAAAAGCAATTACGAAATATATTTTTAGAGTACTCACCTTTTTTTTTGCTGTCCAACTAAAAACCCATAGGAGCTGCGCTAATGGAATGGCCAGCGCCTTCCGTTTGCTTCTAATGTGTGCTCCAGTTTACGTTTGCCGGCCTTTGATTTGTAAACCAAATAGTTTCCCAAGCTGTTTGTTTATTTAATTAGCATTTGGTTATGTGTACGCGGTGTACGATGGGGCACCGAAGTGAGATCCAGATCCCCGAGACTTTTCGAGAGACTCTCCGCAAGGTGTCCGTAGCGCTCTAGATTCCCGGACAAGCGGACAAGCGGACAAACGGACAAGCGGACAGGGGGATCAGTTCAATTGCACGGTGACCAATTTACGGGGGCCCACGTCTCAATTTATAAATAGATCTAGAGCCTCAACGGCACCCCGCTCAGTCTGGCGAGGGCAGCGTTTATTTTCAATCTCGATCTCGGCTCAAGTGTCCGCGTCTCCCGAAGATCGCCGTCCCGGGGGGAAATGAGAAACGGGAGTCGGAGGTACCCGTTTCCATCCGAGGCTAATGGAAAACATTTCCAGGAAAACGCGGCACCAACTCAAATATTTGCGGAACCACTAAAACATCAAATTTCGATTTTACGCACGCAGTGATTGGATATGAGAAGTTGAATCATAAGGTAGATGAAATTCGATTTGGGAAAAAATAGTGATCAGGGAGGGTACATATATGGTTTCTTATAACTTTAATTTGTATCTCCCTTGTAGAGCGTTTAATATAAAAAATAAAAATAATATTATAAAATTTTAAATCACTTGCTTAATTCAATATTAAATTTTAAAATTTATAAGCCAAATAAATATTATAGAGAAAAAGAATGGGATTTTTTTTAAATGTTTTAATTGAATCTTTAATTATTTAATATACATGGTGGATTATTGTTTCAATTCGCCCCCTTTACTTTGACTTTTCCCTGAAATTAAATTCAATATTTTCTACTGCACAGAACACTTGAAGCTTTTTTAGGGAGCCATACACAGTAAAACACTTTTTGCAATTAAAATTATCTTTTGTTATTAGAATGTTACTTGTGAATGCCATACAGAGAAAAAAAAACACCAAAAATAGTCATCCATCGGGTATTTTTTTATATCACATTTGGTCCATTCTCCGTTCATATCAAAATTATATTTTTGAATATATGATTTTGTACCATATTGATATGAAATCTCACTATTTTGGCATGAAAAAATTGTTATGGACCCAGATCAGTTCCATATTGTTATGTTTTTTTCTCTGTATATAATTTCATAAGTGTGCTTTAAAATAATAATATTATTTTGAGTTGAAGAGTTATTTTATAATATCATTTTGATATGAATAAAGATCATTTTTCATTATTTGCTAAAAAAAATACTAAATTTGGTACTTTAAATTAAAATAATTGATATGTTTAAAATATAAAGTTGATATCGGTTTTGTATTGATATGAAATAAGGTAGAATTGACACTATTTCAACCCGAATTTTTTTCTGTGTAGGTCTCTTCAGATGAGTAATATTTCCGGCTACCATGGCACGTGCCACTAATTTACAGAATTCTCCCCTCATTTCTATTTTTTCCACGCACAGAGGGATTCCCATGAACGGCGCTCAGTGATTGCCATTGCCACGACGACCACCGATTTGGATCCGGATTATACGAGATATATCCCGATCCACGATGCTGCAGCACACGATGACGAAGCGCAAGACGCTGATCATCGCCTGCTTCGGGATCGCCTTGGGCCTCTGCATCGGCACCGTGCTGAAGAACTACCGGGCGCTGGAGATCGTGAAGCGCTGCAGCCTGCGGCCGACGAACCTCAAGTCGCCGGCGGAGATCATCGGGCTGCGGGAGGAGGACAGCATCCAGAACTCGCAGCGCAACCTGGTCTTCGTGGGCGTGATGACGGCCAAGAGTTTCCTGGAGGGCCGGGCGCGGGCGGTGTACGATACGTGGGGCAAGGAGGTGCCCGGCCGCATGGCCTTCTTCAGCTCCGAGGGCAGCTACTCCGACGACCTGCCGGTGGTGGGCCTCAAGAACGTCGACGATCGCTATCCGCCGCAGAAGAAGTCCTTCATGATGCTGTACTACATGTACGAGCACTACATCGACCGCTTCGAGTGGTTCATCCGGGCGGACGACGATGTCTACATGGAGCCCGGCAAGTTGGAGCGCTTCCTGCGCTCCATCGACAGCTCGAAGCCGCAGTTCATCGGGCAGGCGGGCAAGGGCAACAGCGAGGAGTTCGGCCTGCTGTCCCTCGAGTTCGACGAGAACTTCTGCATGGGCGGTCCGGGCGTCATCCTCAGCAGCGAGACGCTGCGCCGCGTGGCGCCGCACATACCCAGCTGCCTGAAGAACCTGTACAGCACCCACGAGGACGTCGAGGTGGGCCGCTGTGTCCAGAAGTTCGCCGGCATACCCTGCACCTGGAACTACGAGGTGAGTTCACTGAGACTTCTAAAAATATTTTAAGAGTTATTTTCTTTTTATATAATCAATAGATATCATATTTGTATAATATTTAAAAATTTTTTAAATCCTTGAAATATTTTTGATTTATATAATCTATATATTTAAAGATTCAACTGATGATATTAAAATATTTAAAACCCTGTTTAATCTAAGATTATGATTGGCTTTGAGAATATTTCAACAATATTATCATAGATTTATTAATGAAGAAGGAAAAAAAGGAAAAAAAAAATAGTTTGTATGATTTTCCTGATTTTTATATAAATGTACAAATTTTTTTTATATACAAAATATTTGATTTTTCTTTTTTATTTATTTTTTTTATTTTTTTTTATTTATTTTTTTTGTTTATTTTTTTTTTTATTTATTTTTGTTGTGTTTGAGATTATTTTGTTAAGTTTTCTTTTTATTTATTTTTTTTCTTTTTATTTCTTTTTTGTTTTTGTTTTATTTTTATTGTTTTTTTTATATATTTTTTTTTTATATTTTTTTTTTTTAAGTATATTAATTTCCTCCATATTTTTATTAGTTTATGTATTTCATTTAAAACTATTCTACTTTAATCCAGAAAATATTTACATTTTCCATAATCATTCGCCTTTTTTCCAAACGTATAGTATAGAATCGTATATTATTCTCCGCCCTATAGATGCAGTACATCCTGCGACACAACTCCAGTGGCCGAAATGCGTACACCGGGAAACTGAAGCGCAAGGAGATCCACAACGCCATCACCCTGCATCCCATTAAGCAGGCGCCGCTCATGTACCGCCTGCACTCCTACGTCCAGGTGGGTTCCTAACTAACTCCTTAGATCCGAACTCCTGAAAACGAACTGAATCACAGGGTCTGAAGGCCGAGGAGATGCGCCAGGAGTCGCTGCTGCTGCACCGGGACATCAAGCGGATGGCCAAGTACCTGGAGGTTCCCGACGAGAGCACCTACATGCTGCCCAGCGCCTCCCCGGAAAGCGATTCGGGCAAGCGCCACTTCCAGGACCACAACATCTTGGGTAAGTTTCGCTTCGTTTGGCGGAGAAACCGTGTTTTGTATGTATATTTGAAACAACTGAAAACGACAAAATTTACACATCTCTGGGAAGTAACTAAGTGAAAGCTGCATCTGAATCTGAATCATCCTCTTCCGCATCCTTGTTCTGATCCTTATCCTGGCTGCAGAGGGTGACTCCACTGCCCAGGCAGGCGGCATAGCCCATCAAGTGGGGCAGCAGATTCTGCTCCATGACGCCGCCGAAGAGATGCGACTGCGGTCCCATCGCAAAGACGGCCACATCCTCTCCAGAATGCACTCCCTTGCGTCCATGAATATAGCTGGGCGTGTAGGAAGCTGAAATGGAAGGAAATGGGGGATTATATTTATCATATCATATCATAATTCATATCATATATCATATCATATCATATATCATATCATATTATATATCATATCATATATCATATCATATCATATATCATATCAAATATCATATCAAATATCATATCATATATCATATCATAGATCATATCATATCATATCATATATCATACATAAATGAAATTAAATGAATTTTATCCATTTTTACTTTCTCTTTCAAATTAAACTAAACTAAAGTAAAAAATATTTCCTAAAAATGTTGATTCTTGAAATTCTAAAGGGAGTTTTCTTTACATAAATTACTTACATAAATTTATACTACATTAAGTATATTTCTTAAAAATTGAACTGCTGTAGCTACACTGGATTGAGTTCTACGTTGACTCTTAAAATATTCTGGGGAGTTTTATATTTGTATATAGATCAGTACCACAAACCTACGCTAAATATTCTGAAATTAAGAATACAAATACTCAAATTAAGAATACAAAATTCTCCATTTGGGAAATGCACTTTACTTGAATAATCCTGTCTGTTCTTAGTATTTGAAGAGGAACTTAATATTGATAGGTGTTATATATGATATAAATGGTATAGGTGGTATAGATCAAATATATGATATAGATGAAATATGTGGTATAGATGATATAGATGTTATAGATGGTACAGATGATGTAGATGATATAGATGATATAAATGATGTAAATTATATAATAATATCATAATAAATGATATAAATAATATGGTATAGATGGTATGGATGATATAAATGATGTTAATGATATAATAATATCATAATAAAAATTATAATATGATATAAATTATATAAATGATAAGGTATAGATATAAATGATATTATAATATCATAATAAATGATATAAATTATATTGTGTAGATGGAATAGATGGTATAGATGGTATAAATGATATAATATGATATGGTATAGATGACATAGATGGTATAGATGATATAAATGATATAGATGGTATGAATGATATAGATGATCTACTCACTGGGACTCAGCGTCTTGCTGGGACTCTCCCTGCGGCCCTCCTTGTCCAGACTCTGCCACTTGCCAATCGCATAGTTCAAGGTGCTGTACGGCACTCCGTTGAGGTCCCGCTGCTGGGCGTCCATGCCCAGGATGGGCGTGCCCCGCCTGGCGTAGCCCGCCATACTAAGCGTGTGCGAGTGATCCGCGGTGACCACGAGCAGTGTCTCGCGGGGATCAACCATCCCCAGCACCGTTTCCACGGCTGCATCGAACTCTAGCATCTCATCGAGGGCGTAGCCCACCCGCGTCTCGTGGTGACCATGATCAATCCTTCCCCCTTCGATGAACACAAAGTATCCGCGTCTCCCCCCATCCTCCTGAGACTTCTGCTCCAGCTTCTCAATGGCCGCCGCGGCCATTTCACAGAGACGCGGTTGCTCCTTGCTGGCGGCCAGGTGATACGGCATATGACTGTCGCCGAAGATGCCCAGCATCCTACCGCCGCCGTCATCCGCGGTGCAGTTCCTCAGCTCTCGCAGGGATCGGGCATAGCAGCCACTGGGGTTCTCATCACGCCACTGCGTCAACAGATCCTTGCCATCGCGCCGCTCGTCGGCAAACTTGCCCAGACCGCCGCCCAGGATGACATGCAGCTTCCGACCCGGTTCCTCCTCCACCAGCTGGCGGGCAATTTCCAGCTCCTCGCCGCGTCGCCGCACATGCGCGTAGGCGCCGGCGGGACTGGCGTCCGTCAGCCGGGTGGTGGTCACCACCCCAGTGGCCTTGCCCGCCCGCTGGGCCCACTGCAGCACCGACTCCACGCGCTCGCCGCTGGCACTCTGGCCCACGGTGCCGCTGCGCGTCTTCACGCCGCCCAAATAGGCGGTGGCCGTGCACGCCGAATCCGGTGTCTGCTCATCGATGCAGTACGTCTTACTCAAGCCGGCGAAGGGGAATCGCTCCACCACCAGCTGGGCCTCCTCGCCGCGTCCCCCGCGCCGCTGACCCTTGAGGATGCGGGCCGCCGTGAGCGTGGTCACCGAGAGTCCATCGCCCAGGAACATGATCACATTCTTCGCCCGTCGCCGGTCGCTGATGGAATCCTTGATCCTGGCCAGGCGTTCGCACAACTGATCTTGCGCCTGGTTGAGCCAATAGGAGGAGAGCTGCTCCTCCTCCGGCGGCCGTGGCTCTGGCTCCGCCAAGCACAGCGATTGCAGGAGGATGGGGATCAGGATCAGGATGGGGAGCAGCAACTGGAGCAGCGGGTTCGACATCTCGACTCGGGTTTGTTGCTGGCCGGCTTTGCTAAGCGAATCCGATCTGAATGTCGGCTGAACTGACGGACGCTCGTTTTAAAGGCCAACTCCGTTCGGGGGGTTGGAAGTCAGCTCACCGGAAAGTTAGTAACCACCTGGGGCGCCCCATCCATTAGAGCACATTAGCATTGGCCCAGTTCCGGGGGCCCATGAGTAAGGGATAAGCCTACTCCGATAGGGCTACAGATATCTATTGCATACCCTATAGGGTATACTCTACACACAAAAAAAAGCACATGACCGTAAAATCGATATGTCCATGTAAATTTCAGTGTATTCATACCCATATCGTTTTTACATGAAATATTCATAAAATTAATATTAAATTATATCCTTTTAGCCGAATTCTCTCTTTCGGAGATTGGAAATGAAATAGCTTCCTGAACAAATTATACAAAAAATCACATTTTTACCAAAAATCGAAATCCTGATTTTTCGCCCAAAAATAATCAGTATTTTTGCTATAAAAATGGAAATAATTGTCCAAATATAGAACGCCATACCTTCCTGAACTCGTAGTTAAATTCTCTGTAACTTGGCATTTTTAATTAAAATTTTTATTTTTTTGAAATTTTTTTCAAAAAATTGTATTGTTATCCCTTATAAAAAATTCGAAAATTTGAAAATTTTTCAAATTTTGTAAATCAGCCGGAAAGTCAACTTTTATTATTTATCAACTTGTTATTAGCTCAAAACAGTTCGCCATTTTAAATTTGGACTATTTTTGCAAAAGATATCGCAAAAACAAATTATACAAAAAAGCACATTTTTGCCAAAAATCGAAATCCTCATTTTCTCCAAAAAATAGTTAATTTTTTTTGCTATAGAAATGGAAATAATTGTCCAAATATGGAATGACAAATTCCTGAACTCGTAGTTAAATTCTCTATAACATGGCATTTCAGGCTAAAAAATTTATTTTTTTGAAAATTTTTGCAAAAAATTGTGATGCTACCCCTATCAAAAATTCGAAAATTTGAAAAATTTTCAAATTTCTTATATAAGCCGGAAAGTGCACTTATGTTAATTATTAGGTTGTTACCTGCTCAGAACAGTTCGCCGTTTTAGTTTCAAACCATTTTTGCAAAAGTTAGAGCAAAACAAAATTGTACGAAAAATCACATTTTTGCCAAAAATCGGAATTCTCATTTTCCGCCAAAAAAATCATTATTTTGGCGACAGCAATGGATATGATTGCCATACCTTCCTGAACTCGTAGTTAAATTCTCTATAAATTGTCATTTCAGCCAAAAAAATTTTTTTTTTTCAAAAATTTGCGTATTTTAGCTTACCTCTGCTAACATCCTCTCTTCCCATCGGCAGGAATCAGTCCGGAACTGAATAAGTTCGTGCCCGGCAGCACGGATGATCTCCTCGACTGGTCCTTCATCGCGCGCAGCTTGTACTCCGCGACGTCGGCGAATCCCAAGCAGAAGATCGACTCGGCGATGCGCGAGGGCCTGGAGGACGTGATCACCGAGGTGATGGAGAACATCAACAACTTCTCCCGGCAGCGCGGTCGCGTCATCGAGTTCCGGGAGCTGCTCTACGGCTACCATCGCCTGGACGCACTGCACGGCCAGGATCTGATCCTGGATCTGCTGCTCATCTACAAGAAGTACCGCGGCAAGAAGATGACGGTTCCGGTGCGCAGGCATCTCTACGTTCAGCGCGCCTTCACGGGAATCTTTGTCAAGGAGGTCGACGAGGACTTCTACAATGTCACCCTGCAGCAGAGTGAGTATATGTTATTGTATATCATCTATATAAAAAAATATAATAAAATAAGAGAGAATACTATAAGCAAATACCCGTTACTCAACTAAGCAAGCAGTCGCAAGCAGGGCAAACCAAGCAGTTGCTTCTTTACAATTCATTATTTGCTTATAACTTTTTACTGAGTGATTCGATTTAAATATAAATCGGTATATATATATATATTGCTAGATCTTAAACATTTTAACTGATATTCTTTTTATAATATATTTAATAAATTTAAAAATGTATAATTTTTATTTTATAACTTTATAAACCTTGATTTTCCATGATGCCTAAGTCCATTAATAATATTTGTGGGTTACCAAAACTAAATATTTAGCACATTATAACTAAATCTGATACCATCTTCTTTCTTAATAAAATTAATATACCTAACAATTAAGCATTTTGTTAAATTTAATCATTGAATTATGTCCGATTTTTTTTTGTAGGTAGAATACAAATTTAAAGTTAAATGTATTTGTTTCTTCAATAGGCAATGGGTAAAAAGCCATTATTTTTAGTTTAGTAATACCTACCGAAACGTAGAAAAAATGTTTCAAATCGAACAACTTAGTAAAAAGTTATAAGCAAATAAACAATTGTCCGCCACATAGATGGCGCCACTTTCAGGCGACTGCTTGGCTTGCCCTGCTTGCAACTACATTCGACTGCTTGCTTTAGTTCTCTTTATAATTCTAATTCTCTTTCTCCCAGGCCTCCTGGGCAGTCTCTTCCAGAACGGAATGGCCCGGCTGAGCAGCCACTTCACGATGCCCAGCGGCCTGCTGGCGCCGACGCAGGACAAGATCGTGTTCGTCCTGCCGATCGCCGGTCGCCTGGCGACCTTCGAGCGCTTCCTGCGCACCTACGAGCGCGTCTGTGTGCGCGGCGAGCAGCACTGCGACCTGCTGGTGGTGATCTTTGGCCCGCCCGAGGAACTGGGCGATCATCTGCAGCTGCTGCACGATCTGCATGCACGGCACGTGTACCAGCAGGTGAACTGGATCCAGCGGAGCAGCGCCTTCTCGCGCGGCGTGGCCCTGGATGTGGCCGCTCGCTCCTCGTACATCCGGCAGGAGGACATCATTCTGTTCATCGACGTGGACATGGTCTTCGAGGTGGAGACACTGCAGCGGGTGCGAATGCACACGCAGCGCGGCAAGCAGGTGTACCTGCCCATTGTGTTCAGCCAGTACGATCCCCAGCGGCGGAGCAGTGGCTCCAATGAGGAGGAGGAGGAGGACGGTGGATCCCCGAGGATCGACGATGAGCGCGGCTACTTCCGGCAGTTTGGCTTTGGCATCTGTGCCATCTACAAGTCGGACATCCTGGACGAAGACATCAACGGCTTCGACAAGGACATCACCGGCTGGGGCCTGGAGGATGTCAAGTTCCTGGAGAAGATTGTGCGCGTGGGCACGCGGCAGCGTGGCTTCCTGGCCAACACCGCCGAACTGGCCATGGACTATAATGAGGCCGCCGAGCAGTGGCGCCGGCTGAGCGTGTTCCGCGCTCCGGATCCCACGCTCGTTCACATCTACCACGACATCAGCTGCGACGTGCAGCTGGACGCCCCGCAGTACAACATGTGCCTGGGCACCAAGGCCAACTCGCTGGGCAGCACGCGGCTGATGGAGCAGCTCTTCCACAGCAGCCCGCAGAATGTCCAGTTTGCCGCCGACTTCAATCGCCAGAAGCAACAGCAGCAGCAGCAGCAGGCCAGGTGATCCCATCCAGATCCAGTGATCCTGCCACATAGTATTATATGCTAAATGTTTCCTAAATGAATGAGCCAGCCGAAATGCCAAATCGATTCGTCATTATTCGTTAGTCCCGTAATGCTAAGCTAGACCAACTAATGATCCATACTTTCAAGTACATGATACAGTGGACAGTGATGGGATAGGTACATAGAAACTTGTAAATTATTAGGATATCGTATACATAGGGTGCCAATGAAAGATATTTTCATCTTAAGTGCATAAAACAAAGGATATTTGCTATTTTAAGTAACTACAGAGAGGAAAATGTAAGCGCTATGTTCTTGAATTGAGAACTTTTGTTCTTAAAATGAGAAATATTTTCATCTTAAGTGCATAAAACAACCAATATTTGCAATTATAAGTAACTACACAGAGAAAAATGTAAGCACAATGTTCTTGAATTGAGAACTTTTGTTCTTAAAAGCACATTTTTTTGTGTAAGAACGAGAACAATAGTTCTTGAAAGCACATTTTTTTTGTAAGCACCAGAACATTCGTTCTTGAAATCATGTTCGTTTGTGTAAGCACGAGAACATTCGTTCTTGAAAGCAGATTCGTATTGAAATGAATATAAGAAGAGAAAAGTTTAACTGAGTTCTATAACAATTTTTTTATAAATTTAGACGACTTATTTGACAAACTATTTACTTATTGAGATCAACAATGTAAATACCGCCAATTGAACTTGATTCAAGAACATTTTCAACTCAAATGAGAACTTCAGAATTCTCTCTGTATAGCAATTAATTAACTCCATACTTTTTTAATAATTTATTCCATATTTTCAATGCAATCCTACTCATGTTAATGGAAGTAATGAATTTAGGGAGTTATACAAAAAGTTGTTCCTAGTTATATGAATAGCATAAGTAAAATCTTAGTATTTTCTAGTAAAATAGATTTTTTAAAATGATTTTTATAGGGATGTAAAATAAAACAGTTAAGAAAGAGTGGTTGCGATTAAGGGAACATCTACTAGAGGAACATCTAGAGAGTTAAAGTCATAGGATATTTCACTTACAAACTTCCCATCACTGTAGGTAGCTAGGTTGTCGATTGTTTAGAATTTTAGAGAGTAAGAATGTTTCAAATTGTGTAGCATTTCAAAAGTGCATTATTGAATACCTCGTCAAAAGAACTTGATTATGAAAACTGTATTCCAATTGATCAAAAATATGCATTCATTATTAATTACGCAATTCATGAATTTAATGAATTAGGTGTATAAAGTATGTTTTTATTATAAAATAAACTCGAAAGTCTTTCATTTGTTTTGTGACAAAATTGAAGTCAATAATTATGATTATGTTGAGATCTATTTTAATTGGTAAAAATAGTGTGTATGTTATATCAATATCATATTGTTATTATTTAAAAGATCACATGGTTACATTTGTTTATCACCGGCTACTGTTCAAACAGTATGCGGCTAAGGTCAGGTTACGAGTTAAATTAGCCTCTCATTCGATATTCAGATCTATTCAATAGATCTCTATAGAAATTCGACCGGCTGTATGCCGAGCAGTGACAAGGCGATATTCAGCACCTGACGCACGGCCAAAATGAGGTACATACGTGCGTAGAGCAGCGGAATCAGCTGCACGCGCTGCTGGACGAGCACCTTGCGGTGGCGATAGTAGCGACTGAAGACGCCGGCCAGATTGTCAATGAAACGCACCAGCAGATGGAGACCGCACTGACCCTGCTGCAGGTTATCCATCAGGGATTCGAGTAGCTCCGGGAACGGCAATAGATAGCCGTAGATCAGCTGCCAGTCCATCTAAAAGGGGGGAAACCATAACATAACAATAGTAACCATAGCAAAAGAAAGAGGAAACACTCCGCTTACATCGTCCTCTAGAAGGCTAAGATCGATCTCCTTCAGCGGTGGCAGATACTCGTATTGGCCAGCGTTCACCATGTCAAAGAACTTGCGCAGCAGCGTCTCCAGACGTGCCGAATTGTACAGGATGTACGAGGCGCCCTTGGAGCTACCCAGGCCATTGCGCACCAAGGTGGCGGCGGTGGCATGGCGCACCTCAAACAGATCCACGATCACGGCTGCTTCGCCCAGGCGCTTCATCAGTGCATCCATGTTTTGCATGCCCGCCGGACGGACGCCGCTGCGGTGCATGGCCATCAGTCGCATGTGCGTGGTGCGCAGCCTAAAAACAAAGGATGTTAGTTAAGTAAATATATGGATTGCTGAGTATACTCACTCCAAATAGTGATCCGTGGTCAGTGCGGTGGCGGTTTTCTTCACGGGCTCCAGCACAGGGCCACTGACGAGGCAGACATGATCCTTGGTCTGCTGCTGGGAGCACTTTTGCGACTCGACGCGCACACAAAGGGTGTCCGCCTGGCGATCCTTGGGCTCCACGAGGCGCCACGGCGAGTAGGCCATCAGGCGCAGCAGGATCTTGTGGAGCTGCTGCAGGCGATAGTCGCGCAGCTCTAGGGGGAAGCCCTCATCGGTGGCGGCGCCCAGCTGTAGGCACAAGGTGGGCATTGGCGACTTCACCGGACGCCCGTAGTCGTCGCCCTGGGAGATCACCAACTGGAGGACATGGTCGATGATCGGACGGCGCTGGAAGTGCAGAGCAAAGCGCTCCTTGCGCAGCACCGAGACCTCGGCCAGTGGAAAGCGCCACATGCGCGACTGCTCAATGAGCTCGCGGCGATCCTCGTCGCCGGGCAACAGGAGCTCCGCATCGCGGCGCAGCGTGTACCGCTGGCCGGTGGCGAACTTCTGCCAGTAGCGTGAGATGGCCGCCAGGCTGACATCGCCCTGCTCGGCCAGATTTTCGTTGTTGTAGCGCAGAATCTCGCCGCATCTGCGCAAGCACGCGGCAGCCACTGGATCGCCGGTGGACTCCGATTCCAGCGGGCGAGCGAAAAACTCGAAGAGCTGCAGGCTAAACTCAGACAGCGCTTTGCAGTCCATATTTGCGAGACTTGAAATGCTGTCAGTAAATGCGGAAAGCGAAGAATATTTGATAGAAATTGAAAAAGTTGTCGAGCAGCCACAAATACCGGCTTGCAAAAGGGGCTAAAATGAATAAACACTAAAAAATACCACAAAAAATAACAAATGGTAAGTGTCTTTGCTGGTTCTCGATGGTATATCGGGGCGTGTCTTTGCTAGTTCGCGATGTATATCGGTGCGTGTCTTTGCTAATTCTATCGGTATAAATATATCGGAGGTTGTCTCCGCTGCTCGAGTGACTCTATCGATATATATCGCATGGAGTAGGCGAAAAAGCAGCGTTTTTTTTTTGGCTGCCTGCGCTTGTGTGTGGATTTCTGGGGGATTTCAGCTTGAAGGAATCTACCAAAAGCAATGTCCAACAACCTGGAGCCGCGGGTGGTGGACCTGGGCGTGGCGTGCCTCGTCTGCCTGACGGAGGAGCCCGACGCCAGCTCGATCTACACACACGACCCGGAGTCGCCGCACATGCTCATCCTGGACAAGATTCGCTGCTGCACCGGCCTCCAGCTGCCGGACGGCAGCCAGGCGCAGCTGCAGAGCTGGCCGGATAAGATCTGCAAGCAGTGCTACCTGGAGCTCTCCGTCTCCTATCGTTTCCACGAGAAATGCGCCGTCGTCCAAAAGTTATTCCACTCGGCCAGCAGTGCCGCCTCCTCCGCCGCCGCCGCCGCCAACCCTGCACCTATAATACAGCTGGAACAGCAGCAGCAGGAGCAGGAGCAGCTTAAGATAGACCTCGGTCAGGCGCAGCTACGGCTGCCCGCCACCCTGAAGATCAAGCGGCTGGACATGGAGCCCCCATGCTCCGCCAGCTCGGTTACCACGGAGCCCTCCTACTACCAGGATGTGATCGAGGAGGAGCCGGAGGCCGATGCGCTGGCGCTGATGCCAGACGGAGCCATGGTTTTGTCCCTAAACGATCTGCAGCCGCAGCAGCAGGATCCCATTAAGCAGCGGGCGGAGGATGAGGACTCTGCGGCTGGCGGGGAGCAGGATGAGGAGGAGGTGGAGGAGGCAGAGGGAGAGGCAGACAACAAGTTGATAGCCCTGGATCCCTGGGATGACGACAATACCCCAGAGCATCTGTACGAGATCGAGACGTCGCTGATGGAGGAGGAGTCCGTGGCGGACAGCCCGCCGTTGCCGCCGCCCACACAGGCTAGAAAGCGTCCCTACCGTCGCGTCTCGCCCGTTGTCAAGAGGGATGAGGATTACAAGCCCGCCAACGCTTCCGCCGCCACTGCTGCTTCCGCCGCCAACAAGCGCCGTCACGAGCGCTCGCCGAAGATCTGCGATGTGTGCGGCAATACGTACAAGTACCAGCACGCCCTCAACGCCCACATGCGGCGGCACAACAACGAGCGGCCGTATCCCTGCGAAGTCTGCCAGAAGGCCTTCATCTCGAACGTGGAGCTGCGCCGTCACATGCGCGTCCACACGGGCCAGAAGCCGTACAGCTGCCGCTACTGCGAACGCCGCTTCTCGGACTTTGGCAGCAGCAAGAAGCACGAGCGCATTCACACTGGGGAGCGGCCGTATGTGTGCGAGGTGTGCCACAAGGGATTCGCCTATGCACACGTCCTCTCCGTTCATCGGCGGACGCACACCGGCAAGAAGCAGTTCCAGTGCACGCAGTGCGACAAGGGTTTCACCAAGAAGAGCTACCTGTCGGCGCACATGGATCAGCACCGTGGCTCGGGAGGCGGCGGCAGTGGCGAGGAATCCGCTCGCAGCCTGCGCTTGCCCGCTCGGCGCAATCGGGAGCCACCGGTGCGCAAGCCCATCCCCGAGGCATTCTCCCTGGACGACGCCGTGGTGCTGGAGCAAACCAAGGTGCTGGAGGAGTGCATCGTGGCCAACGATTTCATGTTCAACGAGGAGGATAACGAGGAGGACAACGCGGAGGAGACCGACGAGGAGGCGCCGCTGAACCCCGAGCCGCCGTATACGGAGCCGGACTTTGGCGACGTCGATGGCTATCAGAGCGTGCGCTCGGAGCTGGTCGGCGATCTGCTGGACACCGAGGAGTTTGTCGACGACTCCAAGTACATGATAGACTAGTTGCTAGTTGCTAGTATTACCACCCCCTGCAACCTTCTTCACCCGGCTGGGGGTCTACTCGTAACATAAGATGGCCCCCAGTGGCTAGTTTCCCACCCCGTAGTTGTTAGAAGGTTTAGAAAAGTAGTTCTAAGGCATCGGTGTAAATAAATGAAAGGATATTTAGAGATACAAGTGAATGCAGTGGCGATTTCCTATGTTTAAGTTTGGAAAAGGGGAGTAACTCAAGGTATTTTAGCTTTTTGTAGTATTATATTGCTATTTTACACACAGTAACTTGCTTCCAGAATTAAAAAGATGAATTGGTAAAGTCTGAATATCTATAGGTAAACTCTAAATTTATATCATTATATCATATCATGATAAATTAGTCTTAAAAAGAAAGGAAATTTAATAACCATGGATGATTATTAAAGTAAGCTTGCTTTTCAAAGATTTTTTACTAGTTATTTATAAGTAAAAATTATATATCTCAAGTATTTTACTATTTTATAAATGTTATAATGATATTTTACAGATAGTAACTATCTTCTTTGCCATTTTATAGAATTATAATGATATTTTAGAGCCAGCAATTTGCTTCTGGAATTTAGAAGAAGATTAAACTCTAAGTTAAACTCTAAAATTCATATTGTTTTCAAGTCACAGCGACTGATTAAACAATAGTCAGCCTATTTGAAGGCTACGAAATGATCCAAATCCATACTTTTGCCTGCTTTTCACTTTTTTCAGAGGCACGTACTTGAGTTGGCCCATAAGTTTTCATACCCCCGAAATTCTTTCTAAGCAAACTGTGTAAACAAAAGCGCGCAAAGATGCGAGTGCCACGAAATCGAATGGTTTTTCGGCTGCCAGAACAACTGGCACAGTGAGCACCCAGTAAGTGAGCAGATATAACAGTGATAAATTCTATCTAGTTTATTACATTACGCGGGTTTTTAGTCAAGTTAGTTGAAATCACACTTTGTGACCAGGCAGGGGGATAATTGTTCTAGGGTTCTAGGTTCGTCCACGCTAGCCAGCGGCCACTGTGGCGGCTTGACGGCTTGAGAACCGAACTTGGCCACGTTCTTGAACCGGTTTCGCCGGATCACTACGGCGGGGTCAACGTTTCGCCCTTCGGCGGACGCCGGGGCCATTAACATAATTCATATTTTAGTCGGTGTACAAAAAATATCTATATATATATATCAAAATTTTTAGTCGGTAGGGGTAGGAGGAATTTGGATCGGTTTTAAACAACAGACTTGGCGCTCTTCTCTTCCTCAGCGGGAGAACAATACAAGTGGAACCACGGCCTAATCCTCGAAGGTGATGCGTCCGGGTCCGTGGTTCTTCATGTAGCGCCTGTAGGCCTTGTAGCGCGGATTCTCCGCCAGCTTCTTCTTCATCTCCTCGTCCTGCTCCGCCTTCCAGGCCACGAAATTATCGCGCTTCCACAGCTCCAGATGCAGATACTCCTCGATCAGCTTGTCCTCCTGCGCCTCGAACTGATGCTGGCCCATGCCCAGGTGCCGCCGGATGAGATGCAGCTTCTGCTCCCGGCCGTACGGCTGCTTCATCACCGTGTAGCGCCAGAACCACTGCGCATGCCACACGATGAACGCCAGTATCGTGTACGGGCAGATGATCAGCTGCACCCACAGCACATCCCACAGCGTCGGCTTCGCGTAGCCGCCCTTCACGTCCATCTTCTCCTCGATCACCCGCCGGATGATGCGCTCCAGCTCCTCGCGCTGATCGTTCTTCGACATCCGGTTCTTGCCCTTCTTCTGAATCCGCTCCTGGATCTCGTCGCGTGCAATGTCCAGCGCCTGATTCCTGTACTTGGGCACCGTGGCAAAGTACTTGATGGCCGAATCGTAGCGCTGCCAGCCGGAATAGTACTGGATGACGGAGACGATGGTCAGTACGACGACAATTACCACGCGCACATCCACCTTGGGCGCCACGCGTCGCCGGTAGTAGCGATAGTAGTGCGCATAGTACGCATCCGGGTTGTCCAGCATGTAGTCGTAGTCGGTGCGTGACTCCTCGTCGCGCAGGATCTCGTAGGCGGTGGCCACCAGCTTGAATTGCGTCTCCGCCGCCGCCTTCGCCTCGGCGCCGCGATGCAAATCCGGATGGTAGCGCCTGGCCAGCTGGCGGTAGGCCTTGCCGATCTCCGACTTGGACGATTCCCTCGTCACGCCCAGCACATCGTAGCAGTTGTCCTTGCCGCAGTACAGGCCCTCCAGCAGTCCGAGGGCCATGGTGGGCAGCAGGGCCAGGAGCACCAGGAGCGGTCCCTGCGTCCGCATCGCGAGTTCTCGGCGTTCTCGCTTTCACCTGGACACGTGGAGTTGGGGGGGGATGAGGTGGTGGCAGTGGCGCACAGCTGGCACTGCTTGGATGATGGGACCGGAATGGTTGCGGGTCGCAGCAACTGGTGGCGGTCGCGTTGGCGCTGCTCGTCCGTCTGCTCGGCGTCTGTCCGCCTGGTTAACTTCCAGATTCAATTCGGCCGATAACCCGATAACTCCGGTGTTCCGGTTCTCTCGCCGTAGAGATGAGTGCGTGCAACGACTTTTTAGAGAAAATATATCGATGTTTTATCGATGTTTAATGTAAACAAATAATAAATTAATAAATTTACGTTTCTTATCTAGGCTTAAGGTCAATTGGAATGAAATTTACAACAATCAAAACCGCCAGATCCTAAATTTGTCGAGCTATAACACAAATAACTTGGCATTTAAACCAAGGTTATTTTGATTTTGAAATTTTTTTTCAAAAAATTGTGACTCAACCCCTTAAAAAATTGATTTAAAAATTTTTCGCATAAAACTTCAGTATTTTGGCCACAACAAATAAAATAATGGCCCAAATGTGGAATAAAATACCTCCCTGAACTCGCAGTTTAATGATCTAAAACTTGGCATTAAAAAAAAAAAATTTAGATTTTTTGATTTTTTTTCAAAAAATTGCGACCCAACCCCTTAAAAAATTGATTTCCAAAAAAAAATCACTTTTTTCTTCACTATTTTTGCCACAGAAACGGAAATAATGGACCAAATGGGGAATGAGATACCTTCCTGAACTCGTAGTTAAATTATCTAAAACTTGGCATTTAAAAAAAAAAAATTTGGATTTTTTGATTTTTTTTTCAAAAAATTGCGACCCAACCCCTTAAAAAATTGATTTCCAAAAAAATCACTTTTTTCTTCACTATTTTCGCCACAGAAACGGAAATAATGGTCCAAATGGGGAATGAGATACCTTCCTGAACTCGTAGTTAAATTATCTAAAACTTGGCATATAAATAAAGAAAATTTAGATTTTTTGATTTTTTTTCAAAAAATTGCGACCCAACCCTTTAAAAAATTGATTTTCAAAAAAAATCACTTTTTTCTTCACTATTTTCGCCACAGAAACGGAAATAATAGCCCAAATGGGGAATGAGATGCCTTCCTGAACTCGTAGTTAAATTATCTAAAACTTGGCATTTAAAATACAAAAATTTAGATTTTTTGATTTTTTTTCAAAAAATTGCGACCTAAACGCTTAAAAAATTGATTTCCAAAAAAATCACTTTTTTTCCATAAAACTTCACTATTTTCGCCACAGAAACGGAAATAATGGTCCAAATGTGGAATGTGATACCTTCCTGAGCTCGTAGTTAAATTATCTAAAACTTGGCATATAAATAAAAAAAAATTTTGATTTTTTGATTTCTTTTTCAAAAAATTGCGACCCAACCCCTTAAAAAATTGATTTCCAAAAAAATCACTTTTCTTCGCATAAAACTTCACTATTTTCGCCACAGAAACGGAAATATTGGTCAGCTGTTCCATACAATAATTTGAATAACTTGATTACTTTAGATTTTAAGATTAAGGTTTTATTTACACACATAAAATTGGATACATAAACTGCGTTCCGAAAACCGTAGTTTTTCTATATTTCCTAGTTTTAACCAGATATGAAATTAATAAAGAAAAACCAAAAACCCTTGCGATTCCGTGACTCGTGACTTCTGCGTGACTCGTGACTCCGAAGGGGAACGCCAATTGGGCGATGTGCCATCTCTAGCGCGAAATAAGCAACGCCAAAAAAGAAATAGAAGAAAAGCAAAGCAAGAGAGCATCAAGTGCGAAGAAAATCCGCACAATTCGATTGAAACGCCGCGGACGAGGAGTTCCGCTTCTGGAGGAGATTGCTGCCCCCCAAGAGGATTCGCGCCCACAGAGATCCTGTCCAGCCGCACACACACTCGCTATCCTTGGCATCGAGAGTGTGTGCGTGTGTGTGCGTGCGTGTTCCGACACGCCAGCCTTACAGTGTGTGTGCGAGTGTGCGTGTGTGTGCATCTCGTCGAGAACGAAAGTCGCTCTTTTCCTGGGTAAACAAAAACAAAACAATTGGATGCGAGCAGCAGGATCGCGATTGGATTCGCTTAAGGATTAGGATAAGGATAAGGAGCAACAGTAGAGCAGAAGCAGCAGCAGCAGCAGAAGCAGAAGCAACATGTCCTCGTCGACGTCAGAGCGCAAGCGCTACCACAAGGACAACGCGCCCACGGACGACATCCTCACGCTGATCAACCTGGTGCGCCAGAATCCGGCCCTCTACAACTACAAGCTGCAGCCGAACCAGCGACGCCGCTCCGACGTCCTCAACGGCTGGCAGGAGGTGGCCCAGCAGATAGGAAGTGAGTCCTGGCGGGGATCTAGATCTAGATCCACTCAAAACTATGGATTTATATGCAGAATCCCATCCAAGATGTCCTTAGTTTGTACTCATTTTTAAAGGTTTCACCTTGGAAGTAAAGTCCTTGAAGGCTATTTTAAGATGGGATAGTTAGCTCAGTGCTTAAGCCACTTTTATTAACATTTCTAGTGGGGATTAGCCTAGTTTTTAAGGTAGAAAGTGTTAGTATGCTGTCTAAAAGTGTTGGATTTCTTATAAACCCCCTCTAATCTGATATCCTATAAACAAATAGCTCTCTTTTCGAACCAAATATTTACAAATACCTATAGAAAACCCATCGCAATAGCACTCCCAACTATTTTCAATTGTAAACAATCAGTTCTAATGCATTTCCCCACCTTGCAGACAAGTACACGGTGCAGGAGGTGCGTCGCAAGTGGAAGAACCTGCGGGACACGTTCCATCAGTACCGCCTGCGCACGCCCAAGTACATCGAGGGGCGGCTGTCCAAGTGGCGCTACGCCAAGGAGCTGGACTTCCTGTCGACGGTCTACCAGCCCAAGCTCAAGTCGCACCGCAACACACAGAGCGGCGGCTATGAGGCGAGCGGAGGAGGAGGAGGAGGCGGTGGCGGCGGAGGAGGAGGAGGAGGTATTGGTGGAACCAATAGCAACAGTCTGCCCATTGGAGCAATGCTGCATTTGAAACAGCATGTGGACGATGACGATGACGAGGTGGTGGACGATGATGGGCAGTCGGATCATGATACCGCCACGCTGTCCTCGCACCACGGCGCCTCACAGATCACCCTGGTCAGCGACGAGGCGGAGACCTTCATCCTCACCGCCTACGAGGAGGGCGTCTCCGATGACACCGTCTCACAGCACCATCATCACCATCACCATGGCCATCACCACCACCAGCAGCAGCAGCAGCACCACCATCACCACCAGCCGCACCATCATCACCATCACCACCATCAGTCGCAGCACGATGGCAGCATCTCCAGCATTGAGCTCTCCCAGATCGCCCACGACGACGATGTGGTGGACGATGTCGATGACGATGACGATGTGGTGGATCACGATGGCCAAATGGATATCGTGAAGCATGAACTGGACGAGGATGGGGCCACGGGCGCCGAGGTGGACTACGAGGAGGTGTGCCTGTACGAGGAGGCCAGCGGTGCCCATGTCGACTGCGAAATGGGTGTGGGCGATGCCGTCGACGGTGGCAGCGACGTGACCCACGGCAAGGGATTCCACTACATCGATGCCCATGAATTCTGCATATCGGACATTGAACCGCAGACGGTTCGCTCCAGCCAGCATCAGTTCTCGAGCAGCGGCGGATCGGGCAATGCCTCGAATAGTGTCCTCGCCGGTGGCACTGTGGTGGCCGATGGCAAGCTCAAGAATCTCACACTGGTCACCACCACATCAGCGGCGGCGGCGGCGGGTGGCGGTGGGTCATCCAATCGTCATGATGCCACAGTGTCCACACAGCAGATATCCCTGGTGGATGTGACCGAGGCGACCAGTACCAGTGTGACGATTTCCAGCACACCGGCGATATCGCTGAATGCCGCCACCGTGACCACAACGCCGGCCGCTGCGCTGTGCAACACCACATCCTTCACATCGACGCCGACGGCGACCATACTGCAGCTGCCCTCGCTGAGCTGCGGTTCCGGGCAGCCGCCATTGGCCGTGAGTGCGGCGGCCAGCAGCTCCAACAATCTGGTCAAGGAGGAGGAGCTGCATCAGCAGCAGCAGGTGGCCCAGGCGCTGGCCAAGCGTGATGAGCTGGATCTGTTCTTTGACTTCCTGAAGAAGAAGATGCAGTGCTTCAGCAAGACACAGATCACGCACATCCAGATGGAGTTCCTCAATTGCGTCAGTCGGCAGGAGGCGGCCGAGCAGGATGGCAAGGACTAGACCTCCTCTGGATCCCTGATCCCTAGTTGCTTAGTTTTTTCCATGTATATTAGATTAGGACTCGTACCGTTTACCAGTTTTGCAAGTTCGCGGCTTCCGTGTTCTTTCAATTAGCTTTACCCGGAACCCAGAATCCCTCCCAGAAACCCCAAATGCACCCGCCAATCGTATATATATATATACATATATATATAGCCCAGCGTTACAAACCATTGTAATTGAAAATGAATGTAAAATAAATCGATTCTCGAAAATGATTCTGTTGGTTTGTCCAAACTAAAAGTTTTCTACATTTAAACCGCAACAATTGGCATAATATAGCGATAAACTAAGGTTTTTAAATTGAATTAGACTATATAAACTACAACAAATTGTTTGCATAATTTTAAACCACACATAACTACGATAAGTACTTGCTTTAAACAACAAACAAAAATCGAAACAAACGAATTATTTGAAAATAAATCTATGTACGTATATGAAGAAACATCCTTGTGGGATTTTAGACCAGGAATCTCCATTAATAAGACTATATGCATATGTAATTTGTTCGCTTTCCGCGTGGCATTTATTTTGGCGCGGCAGTCGTCGTCCGAGGTCCGCGTGGTTGGCGAATGAAAACAAACTTAAACGCAACACTTAGGCTAGTTTAGGCTGAAGGTAAGCTAACAGGAGAGATCACGCTGCCGGCGCAGTGACCCCCGATTGATCTTGATCCCCGTGCAGCTGGGCAATGTGCTCCGTGTTGAAGTAGATGACGGTGATGGTGATGTCGTCGCGATACAGACGCACCACATCCTTGGGCAGCGTCAGATAGTACGAGATCTTGGAGTGCTCGATCCCATAGTCGGTGGCGCCCAACGCATACCGGATGAGATGTGTGGCCGCGTTCTGATCCACGGGCTTCCGTGTGAGACCAGCTCTGCAAAAATATACAATCAGTGGTTTACAGTTTACAAATCACTAGGGAGTAACCCACTTGCGTTCGGCTAGCTGCTCGGAGATTTGCTGCAGCGTAATGTTGTCGCCCTCGGGCAGGCGCATCGGCTCGAGGATCTTCTTGGAGTTGATGTGCTCCCCCACCAGGGCGACCACCTCGCTGGGCGAGAGGAAGTCCCACAGGCCGTCGCTGGCGATGACTAGAAACTTGTCGTTCGGTCCCAATTCATGCTGCTGCACATCGGGCCGGGCGGTTAGGTACGGTGGCGTATAGTAGTTGGGCGCCATTGAGTGTTCGCCGAACATCGGGAGCACCTTCTCGTGCATGATGTCCAGGGACCACTTGTAGCGAAAGTCCCCAAAGGCACGCAACGGCGCCAGCTGGCTGAGTAGCCGGCCATTCCGTATGACCGTCTCCTGCTCCGCCTTGGGATGTTCGGCCAGAATGCGTCGCACCTCGGACATGTTCTCCGCATTGTGCTCGATGTTGAGCTTCTTTGGCTGCCACTGCTGCGTCTGCGGATCGAGGACGCCCAACACGGCGCCGCAGTCGCCGGTGCTGGCCACATGCAGCTGCAGTCCCTCGATGTGCACCAAACAGGCGACGGCACCTGGAAGATGTACGAATATATTAGTTATCTATGCAGTGGAATCATCATCATCATCATCGGGTACACTTCACCCACCGGAGAGGGCCACGCTCATGGTGCGCACATCGCTGCTGGCCAGCGCCTCCTCGGACAGATGCTTGTCCAGCTGGAGGAAGGCGTCCACCAGCTCGCTGGCCACATCCCGCGGCGGCGTCTGCTGCAGCTGCCTGATGTACTTGACGAAGCTGGCCTCGTAGATGGGCTTGATCTCGCTGACAAAGTCCACGTTGTCGTTGTGGCACTTGAGGAACGACTGGCTGCTGCAGCCCTGCTTCATCTGCTCCCGGAGCACCTGACGCGGCAGCGTGGCCGCGGAGACGTAGCGCAGGAGTCGCTTGGACACCACCTGGCCACAGGAGGCGCCGGCATGGCCGTCGAAGATGCCGCAAATGAAGCCGTTGCGGTGCAGCAGGCTGGCCTCCGTGCGGGAATCCTCGCAGGGCGAATTGGAGCCCAGCTGGTTCGTCTCATAGCTGCGAATGACGCCGTCCACGGGGAAGTTGTACACGAACTCGTTCTCCCTTAGCACTTGATTAACCTAGGGAAATACAGAAATGCAGTTGAGATAAGGTGACGTTTTTCGAGGGAACACTGTACTTTCTATAGGGGATACCTGGAAATCTATAGGGTGTATGTGAAGTAGTATTTTGTTTACCAATTCTAACATCTTATTGTCAAATATATAAGACTATCTTTATGAAAAAACCGATTCTAAATGCTAATTTTAAAACATGAAGTATTACCTATATATCTTACACTATAAAGAGTTTTTAAGAAATGTAATGGAACATAAGTTGTATTTATTTACAGGGAGTTAGTCCTACAAATACTATCTATGAGGTATTACCTGAGATTTTACCTTACATGGACCCAATTGGAAATTTCAAATTTATTGGAACCGAAATTACATTTATCTAAAGATACTATCTATAAGGTATTGAGGATTTCAGATTGGATATGTTACAAAGTTAGTCATAGAAATACTATCGAGATATACGAGATATTTATATATTCTAGGGATCTTCAATGGCATTGTGAATTATCTTAGGGCTCTACCGATTCCAGATCTTACATCGTATGGACTCAACTGCGGCAGTTGCGGCAGCAGGCGCAGTGCATTCAGACTGAACTCCCGCACATTGGATCGCACGTAGTTGGCGGCGTCGTTCAGCACGAACTTGAACATCTATATGGCGCTTTCTATATGCTCTCGCCCCGCTGTGGCTATAATTAACGGTAATAATATTGGTTCCGTAACCGAATCGCCGGAGCAGGAGGAAGAGAAGGACGGGGAACGAGGTGGATTCCGTATTCCGAATCCCGGAGAATCCGGCTGCTTTACGGACTCCGGCTGCCGGCTGCTGACAAAAAGAATCTCTTGCTTTCCAAGTGGCCGGCGGATTGTTTGAACATTTGTGTGCTGTGCGGAGAAACGAAATGGATAATTTTCACGGGAAAACAAACGTAAAATGAAAATACAGTGCGTACTAGGGATGGTTTATTTTTCGGCACGGAAAAGCACGAACACGAGAATGACAGTTTTCCACAGGTACATGTGATATTATTTTGTACACAAAATACTTAAAGTATATTTTATTAATTTTAAACTTAAAAATTGTCTACATTTTACTTTATTTAATATTTTTTCTGTGGTTTTTAATCCAACGTGTCACGATGAAATCACGGTTTTTGCCCATCTCTAGTTGGTATTTACAATCGAACAGCTGTCAGACTGACAGTTGGGCGGCGTTGCCAGAATGCGAATGCTGCTGCCACTAGCCGGTAACCGTTTTCAAGCCAAATCTGGCTACTTTTGGTATTTATTTTATAAAAATAAAAAATGATTAGTTACTTTTACCAATTTTTTAAGCAAATCTATCTAAATTTTCAATGACTTGCAGAGTGAAACTACTTCCTGGCTACTTTTTATCGATATCTCGTCTATCGATAGTTTGCCCCGCTCTGGCAACGCCGTCTTTATCACACGCACGCACACACCTTTACAGGCTGGCATGAGCGAAAAAAAAAACACAAAACAAAACAAAATTCAGAGGCAGCTGAATTCGAATTCTCGAATATTTATAATTTAACAACCACCAGCGACGGCCGGGATTTGTGCTTTGCCAAGCCAGGAATCGAGGGGACACCGCAAATCATCAATCTGCTGCGGAAAACAAAGAGAACCAAAGGAGTAGAAGCCAAACAGCGATTTGCGTCTCAAACTTTGCGAAAGCAGGTTGAAATATTTGTTGCGGATTTGCAGCCGCCGCCAGGATAAATCCGTGTTTCTCGCCGTGAAGACACGATTTCGAAATGGTGGAGCCCATTTTCGAGTATCAGTTTCGACTGATTTTGATCGGCGACAGCACCGTGGGCAAAAGTTCGCTGCTCAAGTTCTTCACAGACGGCAAATTCGCCGAGGTGCGTATTCTGACCACTGTGCGTGTGCGTGCGGCCCACTGTGCGAGATCGCCGTGTGCATGCAGTTAATGCGTTCATTACATAATTAAGTGATTGCACTTGGCAAACGGCAACAAAAAATAGACAAAGGGAGTGGATTTTCAAAAGATGCTGTCTTAGTCACCTTGTCAGTGTGTGAGTGTGTGTGTGTGCGCTTGTGCTTGGGTGTGTGTGTGTGTGCGCTCTCCTGATAAAGCAGGCAACAACAACACACAAGGCTGGACAAGGACCAGGGATGCACAACAAACTAGGGCGGGCAATTCAAAATTCACAGAGATATCACCAGGAAATAGTTTCGAAAATAGATAGATAGATTTATTTCAAAAATAATGGAATCCATTTTAATAACTAAGAGAGTTAGGAAATAATAATGAACAACTTTTATGTAGGATGATTTATGTTATGATATACCAGAAAATAGTTTTAAAAATTATAATGGATTTTTATAGATTAATGTAATTAATTATAATAATTAGAAGAGTAGGAAATAATAATGAAAAACTTTTAAGTAGGAGATAAAACAGTAATAAGTTTTGTATATTACAAAGGAAAATAAATTTATTTATTTTAAAAATATTGGTATATATTTATTTATTAGGAGAGTTTATTGAAAGATATCAACATTAAAAGGTTTTGATTACAAAAAGTCATAATTGTTGGTTAGGAACATTAAGATAAGGATGAAATATTAATAATAACAATTTTTGTTTTGGTTGTGAGTCAAATAAATAGGAATATATATAAATTGTGTCTTAAAATATATCATTATTTTTATATTGCATTATATAGAAGATTCATGATCATTTCCTGTAAATTTATAAATCAAATTTCTACAATTTTCCTTTTTTAGAATATCCACCTAATGAAATGCTATTTACTTTTTACCCCATTCAGTTGTCTGATCCCACGGTCGGCGTCGACTTCTTCGCCCGCCTCATCGAGATGAAGGATGGCACACAGATCAAGCTGCAGCTGTGGGACACCGCCGGCCAGGAGCGCTTCCGCTCGATCACCAAGTCCTACTACCGCAACTCGGTGGGCGTGCTGCTGGTCTACGACATATCGAATCACGCCAGCTTCGAGCACATACCGCTGTGGATGATGGAGGCGCAGCGTCACATTGAGCCCCACCGCCCCGTTTTCGCGCTGGTCGGCTGCAAGCTGGACCTGATCAATGCGGGCGGCCACCGCGAGGTGACCACGGAGGAGGCGCAAAAGTTTGCCAAACAGCATGGTCTGCATTTCGTGGAGACGTCGGCCCGTTCCGGCGCCAATGTGGAGGAGGCCTTTCGCATGGTCACCCAGGAGGTGTACGCCCGCATTCGGTCCGGCGAGTACAAGGCCGAGGATGGCTGGGATGGCATCAAGTCTGGGTTCTCGCGGCCCAATAGTCTGGACTTTAATCTCGTCGTGGCCGAGCCGGAAAAGTCATCCTGTTGTTGATTACCCACCCTTAGAACTTTTATTATTTTCAATACTGTTTGTGTACATTGATTTGTATCGTATGTCCCGCGCCCCCCACATCCCTACCAACCCCAAAAATTACTTTGTTGACTCTTTTAATCTTGTTTAATCGCCTAGTTAAGCTGGAAAACCAAAACAGTTACGTATATTTGTATAATGCGTTTTTTTTTTGTCTTAATTACTTTTAGTTTCGCTCTTAAGTTAACTTTTAGTTAGGTGACTCATGGAAATTAGTGAACATTGTGTTTGGTCCCCCCTCTTTTCAAATTAGATTTATTTCGTCCCTATTATTGGTAGCGAAACGAGTCACTCGAGAAATACGTAGCCGAGTTTCTGGGCTCCTAACTCATGCAACACATAACTCCACATACACAAATACGAACGGAATAGCTATACATATACTTGAAACTTGAAATATAAACGTTTTTATTAATACGAATGGCCTGGCATTGTTTTTAATCTAATCGGTTAAGCGATAATTATGCACTTTGCATGTGGGGAGTATTTAAAAAATCGTTGATAAAGTGCACCAGTTAAAATATATAGTAAACCAGTTCTTTTTTAGTTTGTGTTTTCATTTGTGAGATTTATTTCAACTCATTAGTCTTGAAATTACTGTCAAAAACGTGGCACGTTTGAATAATTCTTTCAAATCAGAGGAAATTGAGCTATTTTTTAAATTTTGAACAAAATCCTGGAATTGAAAACGCAAAAATCTGGCAATTTGTGGTTTGTCTCACATTTCTGGCCCATATTTTTCTACAAATTCATATCTTTATTAATTTTTCTGCATCACATTGAAAGCCAGAACTCTAGGAATACAAGTCAAAAACTTTTTCTAATATTCTAATATTTTTCTTAAATTCCGATAAATATTTTAAGTGGCAGCCGCGCAAACCACCACAAGCGATCTGGTAACTCTCTGCTCTTTTGCCGTGATGAAATCGTTAAGGGTATTCCCGAAAATGTCTAATTGCTTTAAAATTTAATGAAAAAACATTTTTAAACTATTTTCATTTCAATTATTAAGCTTAGTTTTTAAATATTAAAAACGTAAATAAATTTTTGGTTTTTGTTTATTTTTTTAACCAATTCATGAGTCAGCAGCTGAATTTGTATGCAACAGCTGATTAAATTCAATAATTCAACGGCCGTTAAGGGAATACCCCTATTATACCTATCGCCTATCGATAGGCACTGACAGGCGATAACGCCTCCTGATATCGGGTCTATCGTTCTTCGATAGGTCGAGACAAGACATAACACCGATAAAGAAACGTGTTGGCTTTGAAATTACATAGATTACATCGGGACTTTACGAAATGGGCAACGTGCTAGCGGCTTCCTCCGGCGCCCCAGGCAGTGGCGCCTCCAATCTGGGCCTCGGCCTTCCGGAGCCGGCTACCCTGCCCTCCGATTCCCCCGGCTCCCCATCCGGACCATCTTCGTCCGCCGGAGGCGCTGATTCCTTTGCCGCCGCCAAGGATGCGCCACTGGAGAATCCCGGCACCGTCGAGGAGCTTCACAAAAAGTGCAAAGGTATGTGGACTTCAGTCAGAAATGGCCGCAGTCCGGCTAAAACCCCGCAAAATGCCCTCCACACCTCTGATGACATAACCTACAACATGCGAGAGCGAGACGGCGCGAGACTTAGGGGTGTTTTTCGGGGTGGAGGGGGGCATGGGGCATAGGTGGTATTCCACATATATTATGTATTATCAACGCATATCATGCTATCCTTCGCTATCCTCTGCAGATATACAGGCCATCACCTTCGAGGGCGCCAAGATCATGCTGAACAAGGGGCTGAGCAACCACTTCCAGGTGTCGCACACCATCAACATGAGCAATGTGGTGCCCAGCGGCTATCGCTTTGGGGCCACCTACGTGGGCACCAAGCAATACAGCCCCACGGAGGCCTTTCCCGTCCTCCTGGGCGACATTGATCCGTCGGGCAACCTCAACGCCAACGTTATCCACCAGTTCTCCGCCCGTCTGCGCTGCAAGTTCGCCTCGCAGGTAAGTTCTGGCGGGGATTGGGAACAAGAGGAGCCACAGAAAGCTTGGGGATGCAACGTTAACTTGTCCAAGAGCAGCTTTATAAGTTAATCACTCCTGGCAGAAGTAATTTTAGGGGGTTCTGTATTATTCAGTGAACTTTCCAACAAGGTTAATGACTTTATGATACCATGAAGTAACCTTGAAGCACCTGAATAATATGGTTGTGCTTTAGGATGAGGCAGGTACCACTAAAGATCATAGATTATTTAAAATATGTTTCAAAAAAGCTGTATATCTAGTATCCAAGATGCTAGTTATATTATGTACGATAGCTTAAGTTATAGAATATTATTCATATTAATATCCATTTCTCTTTTTGATAACCTATAGATCCAGGACTCCAAGATGGTGGCCTCGCAGCTGACGACCGATTATCGCGGCAGTGATTACACCGCCTCGCTGACGGTGGCCAATCCCAGCATATTCACCAACTCCGGCGTGGTCGTTGGCCAGTATCTGCAGTCAGTCACTCCAGCCCTCGCCCTGGGCGCCGAATTGGCCTACCAGTTTGGCCCAAACGTCCCCGGCCGTCAGATAGCCATTGTGTCCGCCGTGGGCCGCTACACAGCGGGCAATTCGGTGTGGTCGGGGACCCTGGGCCAGAGCGGCCTGCATGTGTGCTACTACCAGAAGGCCAGCGACCAGCTGCAGATCGGTGTCGAGGTGGAGACCAGCCTGCGCATGCAGGAGTCCGTGGCCACGCTGGCCTACCAGATTGATCTGCCCAAGGCGGATCTGGTGTTCAGAGGTGAGTGTGGTGCATTCAATTCGCTAAAATCTATGGGGTCTCATTCATGTTTTTCTTGTTTTGACAATATAATAATCATATTCATTTATTTTTTATGAAATATATCTATTTGCCATGTATTCATCTTACTTCTTTTATAAAAAACACGGATAAAAACTATTTCTTATTGAGATCTTTTTGTTATATTCCCTTTAAATTAATGCTAGCGTAGTGTATTCACTTTAATTACAAAGTATTAGTCAAATTTGTTAGGTTTTCTTAATAGTATACATATAAATATTACAACAAATATAGTTTCTTTATAAACTTAGTCAAAACTTGTTAAATTTAATCACAGAATGAGACCCTTCAGCAAGCAATCTAATGCTCTCCCTCTTTTAGGCGGAATCGATTCCAATTGGCACATCTCCGGTGTTTTGGAGAAGCGTCTTAACCCATTGCCATTTACGCTAGCCCTAAGTGGACGCATGAACCACGTCAAGAACAACTTTAGACTCGGCTGCGGGCTGATGATCGGCTAGGCCGGATTTAAGGCGCAGCCAAAACCCTACTTCAGCCTCAGACCCCAAGCACACACACACACACCCCACATCCATTGTAACTTTTTCACATCATCCGCTAACAACAAGAACAAGAACAACAAACAAAGAGATATATAAATCTGCTAACAAACGTTTTTTATGATGATTATGATCTGTCGTTTGTGTGTAAAAAAAAAACAAAAAAAATGCCTTGCATCCCGAAAAAGGCGGCCAGCGGGGATCTGGAATCCTATGGAATGGCTTTTATTCTTTGATATCCATTATGTTACCAGTGTGCCACTGTTCGTCGTCCGTTGTTAATCGCCCAAATTTCCCCACTGACAGAGTCATAAACGCGGAGTTCAAAATACCAGAGAGAAAAAAATATTCCACAATTATTATAAATTTCTTCACTCAACACACATATACACGCTCACACATCCAAAACTACAACAAGAAACTGTCACTGTACATTTTAAGTTGCTTCCTAAACGTACGCATTTATTTAGAACAACCAGCTATTTCCTCAAAAACTCAGCAAAAAACATTAAATAAATAAATGAAAGAAAAACAAGAAGCAGAGACAACAAGTAATAAATGCGTATGAAATGTATGTTACAAGCTATCAAATTGGTAACAAACTGCTTTAAGTTTATAATTTATAAATTTACAATTAGTTCTAATAACAAAAACTTTGTTAAAACCAACGTTTATTACCTTTATGGCGTGAAAGAATTAGGCAGAATTCAAATCGAGACGGCGCCGAAATGTTGTGAGGGGAAATAAAACCAAACAAATCAAACTCCTAAAAACTTAAAAACCCAAACAATATGTTAAACATGTGAAATAATTAACTTACATTGTAATTTACCCGTTCCCAAACAAGAACCATAAAAACAACAAAGAAAACCAGATGATAAAATAGGTTTTAGAAAAAATAAACAATTTAAATAAATGTCTTTGAGTTTTGTTTTATTTTAAGGTTTCTTTTCATAATTTTCCAGATGGTTCCATGTAAACAGATGACTAACGTAATCAGATTGGAGTTGTTGTCTGATTAGATAACAAATCACTCTTGAAAATGTTGCACTTTGTTGTATCACTTAATGGGTTAATTAGCTTCTGATAAGTAATTTGTTTGATTTATTTTTATAATTTTATTTGTATGTATATAAAGTAACGGCATTTATTTATAGAATTTCCGTAGAGAGTAATCAAAGCGAACCTTATAGCGCTTTTGCAATTATCAGGAATAAGTTTAAAAGCGATTTGAGCGAGTAACTGGTATAAGTAGACCCCAAATGGAATGTCGATTGAAAAATGTAGGTTGTTAAATTGATTATTGTGATGCAAAAAATTTGTTTATTTAAAAATTAAAAAATTAAATAGAAAATTTAAAAAAATTTTAATTAATCAGTCGGAGAGTGCACAAATATAAATTATCACGTTGTTATCTGCTCAAAACAGTTCGCCGTTTTAATATCGGAGCATTTTTGCAAAAAGTAGAGCAAAAACAAATATTACGAAAAATCAGATTTTGACCAAAAATTGGAATCTTCATTTTCCGCCAATAAAAAGTCAGTATTTTAACTATACAAATTGAACTAATTGTCTAAATATGGAATGGCATACCTTCCTGAACTCGTAGTTAAATGCTCTGTAACTTGGCATTTCCACCTACAAATTTTATTATTTTGGAAATTTTCGCAAAAAAATTTATAAAAAAATCGAAAATTTAAAAAAAAATTAATTTTCCCAAAACAGCCGGAAAGTGCACTAATATTAATTATAAGGTTGTTATCTGCTCAGAACAGTTGGCCGTTCTAATTTTGGACCACGTTTGCAAAATATAGAGCAAAAAGAAGTTATTCAAAAAATCAAATTTTTGCCAAAAATCGAGATCCTCATTTTCCGCCAACAAAAAAAGTCAGTATTTTTGCCATAAAAATAATTGTCCAAATATGAAATGAGATACCTTTTTGAACTCGTAGTTAAATTCCCTATAACTTGGCATTTCAGGATAAAAATTATATTTTTTTTAAATTTTTTTCAAAAAATTGCAATACAACCCCTTACAAAAAAATCGAAAATTAAAAAAATTTTTAATTTTCCCAAATCAGCCGGAGAGTGCACTAATATTAATAATCAGGTTGTTATCTGCTCAGAGTTTTAATTTTTTTTATTTAAAAAAAATTTTTAATTTATACGTTTTTTTAGGTTTTTTGGATATTTTTTTGTCCTGTCTACCCAGTGATACCCTATTGTTATGACAACAACATGCAAACTTTGTTCAATCAGCCATAGAAGCGATTCGGTTGTTGTCGTCGCTTTGCAAGTGCAGTAGTGGCAATATTGTTTAGATAAGAAAATGTTGCCACACTCACACTCACACACAGCACACACATACACTCATGAGGTGCTTTCCCGCTTTTCCAGCTTTCCCCGCTGTCTATCAAAATGGTTTTTGCCATGCACATTTTCTTTTCGCCTTTTGCCCTCCTTTTTGCCAAATGCAATTTGAACTTTGGCAAAAAGCGGCCGCTTAAACAGAGTTCCCACTGCACCCCTTCCCTTCCCTGCCCCCCCGCAACCCCTTCCCTTTTCCTGGCCATGCCATTTGTGCGATAAGCAGGACAGCGACTTTCATATTTTGTGAAATTTTCAGCGTTTCCTTTTCCCCCATCAGAGAAGCTCCATTCCCATGTTAGTTTTTGCACATGGGAAAAATATTAGAGGACCTTTTTAAAGTGAAACTAAAGCAATATGTATTTTATTTTTTATTTTAAAGTATACAAATATCTTTTAAGTATTGTATTACCCTTTTTAAAGATTTTTAAACATTTTTTAAAAAATATATTTTAGTTTTTGTATATTTTTTGGATAAATTAGCTCGCGAATTCTTGGGAACTCTTCTTGTAATAATCTTTTAACTATTGTATTGCTCCTCTTAATAATTTGTAAAATTTTTTTTAAAAATATATTTAAATTTTTATATTTTTTTTGTATATTTTTGATAAATTAGCTCGCAAATTCTTGGGAACTCTTTTTGAAATAATAAGAAAAATATTGCAAAAACAAGTAGATATTGCGACTGTTTAAGAAAATCAAGTATTTGGCATTGTAATACATTTTTCCAGTGCTTGCATTATGTAAGCCGCGAAAGCTGTTTTCCAATTCAATTGTCCCAAACCACAGACTCCACTCATGGCCAAGACAAAGGAAATTTGTGTCAAAAGAAGAGCGGACTTGGCCAAGTGGGGCCGGGACTGGCCAAAAAACTCATTAACATATAAAGTAGCCGAGCGAATTGCGCAGACAAATCTGGTAACTAATTACGCAACAGACGTCCAGAGCCACAGAATCCCGACATGGCTCATAAGGCAGGAGACCCCGAGAGGAGGACCTAAGCCAAGTGCTGGCCAAACTGCCCTGCTGAAGTGTTTATTCGCCTTTTCTCTAGCTGCTCAAAAGAGGAGCTTAGCGAGTAATTAGCAGCTCATCCCTCCTTTTTCCACGCTCAAGATTGGTGAAGTGAGAGATTTTAAAGTTAAATCCAGAGAGTGTTATTAACTAGTTTGGTTTTAAACTAAAATGCAATGGTTTCTGAACTTACAGTTGGGAGTGTTAAAATAATAAGGTTTACATTAGAATCCCTAAATTATACTTATTTTTCCAAGGAAATCTTTCGAAAGTAAATAAAGGTGCCGAAAAGTAGGCAAAAAAAGTAACTTTTGGACTGAACAAATATTGTTGCATACTTTTGGTCACCTTTATAAAATCTAGTGATTTTTGTGTCTCCCTAGAATATGATGTTCATATCAAACAACACATGTTTTTACCACATTTAAATGCAAACACAATATGTATAGCATACTTTTTTGGCCTTACATGAACAAACCGGAAGTCCTTGATGCGAATTGAACTCCCTTGAAAGCCTGCAGCATTCTCGTCACTTGTTTGCTTAAAACAAATTACAACCAGAGTGAGAGAAATTAATGAACTTTAAGCCAGACCAACAACAACAACAACAAGTAAGTGCGTGAGCAATTGTCTTTTGCCAGTAACTCAACTCCATTCGAGTGGGTGTGTTGTATGCTCGGCATATTTACGCCAACTTTAGTTATTTGAATTACGTGACTTCAGCAACAGTTCCACGACTGACTCGACCCCTTCTCGCCACCGCCCATGCACACGTGCACACAAAGCTTAAACTTTGTGCAATTTTTTAAGCACACACAGGGAAGCAGTATGCGTACTACTTACTTTACCCATCCGTAGTACTATCTACGTCTCTTGATTACAGATGCATGTTTAAGAATAAAGTGTGGCGCTGGCAAAGGGATTCGTTAGTTGGTTTCTACTTATAATGTTTGTATCAATTTCTTTATGTATAACTACTGTACTGATTGTAATGGTGGTCCCGAAACTACTTGGCGTTTTAAAATCTCTGGAAAAGCTGTCTAAAAGTATGCTATGATTTTTTTTATTATTTTTTTCCCCTTTTAAAAGATTTTATCTTTAGATTTGTATGTGTTTCGAAGTTATTTCAAATTCAATGGCATATGAAAAATATCTTTAATGATGAAGGATTATATATCTTATTATATCTCCAGGGAAATGGCTATTTATGGATTTTTTTCGATATGTGTATAAAGCAGCTTGATTATAATGCTGGTCTCAAGACTACATAGCGATTTAAAATCTCTGGAAAAGCAGTCTAAAAGTATGCTATGGAAATTTATTATTATTTTTTTTCCTTTTAAGGTTTTATCTCTATATATGTATGTATTTCAAAGGTATTTCAAATTCAATGGCATACTAAAAATATTTTTAATAATATTCTACTTTATGCGAGAGATGGAAGTATTATAATATAATACTAAGATATATAATATAATAATAAGAAATATTATATCTACATAAAAATGAATTTCTATGGATTTTTTTTTCCATTTCTAAGGGTGTAAAATCGAATGTTTTCTTGATCTTAAATAGTGTATTAAGTTCTTGGCTTTTCCATTCCCAGTTTTTCACCTTCAGACTTTTGCCTCTGGCTGCTTCTTCTTCTTCTTCTTGTTGTTGTTGCTATTTTTGGCTTTGAGTTTTTAGCCTTAAGCCAAATAAGTGTTTTAGCCGTCATGCAGGAGATAGAAGGAAGGACATGGGTGGGGTTTCCAGGGGGAGAAGGTCTGAGACTTGAGACATGGACTTTGGCGTCGACGTAAACGTTGTTGCAAAAGCAGTACTGAAGCAAGAAGAAGAAGAGGAACCGGAAGTTGCCACGACAGCTGCAGGAAACTCTAACTCACTTACACAAACAGCCAAAGCGCGCACCTTTCAAGCATGTGTGTGTGTGTGTAGGTGTATATGTGTGTGTGTGTGTGTGGCCACGTTTGTGTCTGTGAATTGTTGAAAGTTAGCAATAGATTTTTAACGGAAGTTGCACATGTGCGCACGTGTTCTCCCAAAAATTTCTTGGTTCCCCCACGACCACGCCCCCTATATCTTTCTCCGCCGCCGCCCCTCTTAACCCTCTGACGCCTGCCACAACCCCTTTTCTTCGGCCACACCACAGCAATTCATTCGTCTTCTCCTGCCCCAAAAACCAAAAAAATATTCGGCTTAACTCTTGGCACGTTGTAATTAAGGCTTTGTCCGTGTGCGTGTGTGTGTGTGTGTGTGTGCCAGGGGGCGGAAGACGGTGGGCGTGGCACATCATCATCATTCAAGCGCAGCAAGATTAGACCAACCGATTATTGCCTACTACACAGAAATCAATTGTTTATAATTAGATATAATAGCGGTACATAAATGACCCAAAAAAATTAATACATTTTTAGTATAAGTATTATACTGTATTTTAAAAAAATTTGTACACTGATCGCAAAAAAGCGTATTTGATTTTTTCAATTTAGCACAATTTTTTTTTTATTAGCGATAAAATAACCCAAAAAAAATCTATACATTTTTAATATTATATTTATATTTTAATATATGATCGCAAAAAAGGCTTTTTGTTTTTTTTTTTTTTAATTTAGCAAAATGTTTTTTTTAATAGTGATTTGGTTTGCGAAGATTTTTGCGAACTCGAGGTCATGGTTGGTTATAAATAACCAACAATTTTCTAGCATTTCAACAACAGACAGAATCCAAAAATTTTTAAAAAATATGCAAAAAGTGAAAAATATTATTATATATATATATATTATTATTAAAATATTATATTATATTATACTATCTCTCGGTGTACCATAACCCACTCCCACTCCTGGAGCACATCTTCATCTTGCCGACTTAAATTCTACGCGATGGGATTCTTCTACTTTCTGGCAGCGATTGCGTGTGCGCGTCTACTTAACGAGAATTTATGTCCCTACTGCCGCTGACATATTTACCACTTTAACACTGCTACTCCCCGGGATTCCCCACCTCCCCACCTCCCCTCTCCGCGGTTAAGCCAATTATGAGGTTTCGCAATCTTACGTCCAGGGAAACGGGAAGAGCAAGAGCAAAAGAATGTAATGGGAGCGTTTTCTTTTTCACCGAATTTCCATTTTCCCCATTAAGAATGGCGGGGACTTCTGGTTGTGTCAGAGAGCAGCCATATTCGGTGTAATTTAATGGAAAAATCGCTGAAGATCCGGCGGGTCGGTTAAGCAGCTTGTAATGCATAATGAATGCGAACTGATGCCCATCGCAGCATTGCTCATACGCCTATTTGTCACTCGTTAACGTGGCACAAAGGGGCGGCGGGAAGTTGGGAAGTTGGGGGGCGTGACTGTCTGCTGTTTGTGAAATGTGCGACGCCGGGAGCAGACAGAATCCGGACTCAAGTCGGTTGCCAGTTGTGCCCCAATTAGTTTATAAACCTGACAGCGACAGGCGCCATCTGGCGGCAGTCAACGGCACTTTGGCAACGACTTCTTCTTCTTATTCCTATTATTATTATTTATTATAAACCAATTGCATATCCAGAATTTGGTTGTGTAGCGGACTTAAGAACAAATTGTAGCATACTTTTTGAATACCACATTTCCCTTCATGTAATGAACATATTAGAAAATAGATCCTAATGTAAAAGATAGTTTAGGAATAAATAACTAATATTGCTTAGGAAATCACCTTTAAACCCCTATGCAAGTATTATATACTTTATTAAATTGACTACAAGTTCGATGATATGGGTAAGAAAGTTAAACTTCTTATCTAATCAAACTGATTAGATTGATTTTATTATTAGCAATTTGCAATGTCGCAATAATAATAATTGTTATCTTTTACATTTTTATATTAGTTGTATGATTATTTTTTATCGTACTCTCTTTTACTTCGGAATATACAATTTTTGTAATATTTTAGTTTTAGAAGTTTAAGTTTACAACAATAAATAGATGACTATATCATATAAGTGCCATAGGAAAAATCGAATTAAAATGTGAAAATAATAATAAAAAAGTTTGTTTTTTTAATCGAACAATTTTGAAGGGTATATCAACTTTTGCCAGCCAAAGTTAATTTCCTTTTTCTTTATTTAGCAGCTTTAGGTTAAAAAGCTTGCAGATAACGAAGGCCTCGATAAGATTTTTTGCTGAGAACACAAAAATTAGTCTTACAAATGGACGCGGAGCAGAAAGACCAGCCGGTGGCAAATGTGACTAACTTAGCAGGATATCGGTTCATATAAACATAACATATCTATTATTTTTAGTTCCAACAAAATGCAGAGGAGGAAGGTGATATGCCGGCAACAAATGGTGAGGCCACATTTCAGCCGGTCTCAAAGACCTTTAAATGGGTAAGCACTGATTATTCACCTTTCTCTATGCGCAATAAAATTATTAATCTAAAGACAGTGGCGTAGCGAGGATTGGATTAACGGGGGTTCACGCTACAAATTTTGTGTAGCAGATGTATGAAAACCAAATTTTGCGTAGAATTTTACCCGAGACAAGGGGGAGGTTTAGACCCCAAAACCCCCCCTCCGGCTTACGCCCCTGGCTACAGATAAGGTTATTTGTCACCCAGAAATAGGGGAATTCCTTTCTTGTTTAATACAAGATTAATTTTAATAATACATACAATATAATTATAATAATTATTATAATAATACTAAAATATATAATAATAATTTCAGGACTGTGACATTGCGGAAACAGAGACTGATTCTACGACCGGCCATGATGGGGAGCAACCCCCCAAGCGATTTCAACCCGCTAGTATGGTTTTTCAGGTCGTGAGTATTAGCTGTAGAAATTTAGCGCTTGTACTGAATTTGGAAACTGCAGGGATTGTATAAGCTGTGACTAATATGTGAATGCATTTAAAAGGATGCTCTAGGGGAGCTTGTCGAAAGGGTTTCGATTCCAGTGGAACCCGTCAGGGATTCTCAAAAGGGACTGCTGCCACCATTGGTCTGCGTATTTCATCACATGGATTTTGATAAAGAAAAAGGCCTTTATCGAGCCGGAAGCGAAAAGGATGTCGAAGCGTTGTCCAAAACCTTTAAGAATCTAAACTGTCAGTTTGAAGAAATTTATAACCCGACATTAGAAACGGTTCAGGAGACAACTAAAAAATGTGGGTAGTTACGACCACCACTATTGATATCTTTGTAATAATAATAATAATTTTAATGCAATTACAGTGGAGTTCGCAAATTTCAACCAACTATCTGGCGTTGTCATCGTCGTCCTGAGCCATGGAGCGCGAAAGGAGAAGATATTAACGCGCGACAACGAGTTGTACGACTTGGATGATGATATCATGTTTCCACTCTTTAGAAATGAGACCCTGAACGGCAAGCACAAAATCCTAATAGTCCAGGCGTGCAAGAAGTGGCAGTCGGATTCTTCAATAATCAAATCTAACTTCACGCAGTTTATCAAGTGCTATAGCACCTCCGAGGGTTTGGAAAGCTTTCGCTGTGAAAATAAGGGTTCGACGTACATACAAACCTTGTGCAGTGTAATGGATCAGGATGCCCTCAAGAAGGACTTCAAGTTACTTATTGAGGATGTCAACGAGAAGGTCGAGAAGTTTTATGCACTTAAGGGGTAAGCTTATATTATATTGTATTCGGGGAAAAGTATGTAGCAGGTTTCCGACCCTATAAAGCATATATGATCAGGAGCACTAGCCGAGTCGATCTAGCCATGTCCGTTTGTCCGTTTGTCCCTCTGTCCGTTTGTCCATCTGTCCGTTTGTCCGTTTGTCCCTCTGCCCGTTTGTCCGTCTGTCTATCCGTCTGAACGCCGAAATCTCGGAAACTATAAGAATTCCAGAGTTGGGTCTCGAAATGCAGATTCTAGGGGTTCCTACGCAGCGCAAGTTTATCATGCCGATGTGCTTGGGCTTCTTAGAACATGTCGTTTACATATCGAACTCATCGAATTGAGGTGAATAATATGATATTATTGCTAATATCAAGTGAACATATCAAGTTAAGTTGAATAATAATATAGTATGTATTCATTTTACAGATATCCACAAGTACCAACAATAACTGCGCCAACATGGACACCATTTTGCTTTGGAGATTATGTCGATAACGTATCTGAGGGATTGGAAAGCGGATTTATTAAGATAACATAACTGAAACATTTTCCGCAGTTGGTTTTGGTGACCTTTCCAATTAACATTTTTTAACATTCCTAACTAACAAATACAATTTACATTTAACATACATTCCCTAGTAAATGTCTATATAAATGAGCGCAATTGTGCTTCGTGTTGAAGATAACTTATACACCCATACCAAATGACAACTACATTTTTCTGTCGCCTATTCGAAGGAAATAAAGAGCAAATGAATGACTTGGACAGCCTGTGTTTATCCAAAGGATTTATTATTATTATTTTGCTTGTTCCTCGGCTTACGAACTGCATTTGCAATTGCCACTGCAGCCGTCAGGTAATAAAACACAATACGCAATGCTTTGTGGATTGCCGAAATGCTGGGATGAAGGAGTTCCCTGGAGCTCCGAGCAGCAGCCAGTTCATAAATAAATGCCTATTGTGCACATTTGATTCATGGATTAGGTCAGCAGATAGCTGGTTTGAAGGCACCAGATTGTGCAGTACTTGTAGATAACCCAGTGGTTTCCAGTAATAAGTGTTTTTTTTTAGTTAACAGGCAACTCAAAATTATAAATAAATTTCATGTGTTAGTGGGTTTTACTAAGGAATTTTTAATAAGGCATTATTCCATCAAGAAGAAATTTTTATTTTAAATATATATTTTAAAACCTTATAGGTAAATGTCAAGTAAACCCCAATTTTATTTAAGAAGTTTTTTTTTAATATTCTACCAAGAAGGAACTTTTAATTTGATCCATTAATCATTTATAAACCTTATAAATGAATATATTCAAGTGGACCCCAGTGTTATTTAAGGATTTTTCTAATATTCCATCAAGAAGGAACTTTTACTTGTAACAAATCATTTAAAAACCTCAAGAATTCACATGTAAAATATTAGCACTGCTTATAGCTTTTTTGTACAGCTTTATGGACTTTTTCTAGCTCTGGTAAAGAGAAAATAATAATTAAATATGCTCGAAAAGAATTCTAGCACAAAAGGATCATACAGAGTAAAAATTTCTGCTGCATCATAAATAAATGTTTATTGTGTTCAAACATTGATTCATGGGATGATGTCGTAATGGATTCGACGTCTGCATGTCCTTTGGATGCCATCGCCATCGCCATCGCCGCCGCATCCTTTTGCAGGGAGTGCGGTGGAAAATTAAGATTCAATTGTCTGCATTCAAAGTTGTCAATGTTCATTATCAATGGAACAAACGTATCGGGCGTAGACGTGGATATCGATGCGTCCTTCGTCCTGAGTCCTTAGTCCTTTGTCTTTGTGTCTGTGCCGAATTTCGGGTGGGGTGCATGTGTGTGTGCTTATCGGGGAAACAGTGGCTTCTGGCTATAAATGAAAAAATACTGTATTACTGAAAATTATAATATTCCGGAAAATATGTTTATTTTATACTTAGTAGCACAAACTGTTTTAATATTTAACACGCTTTATTGAAACTTTACCATTCTATTCTCGTTCTTACTCGCAATTGGCCGATTTAACATAGCGTCGGTTTTAACATTAGATAACATGAAGTTGGCTGCGATCAGCACTGTATTTAACATTGGGAAGAGTTGCCAGATCGGCAACTATATATCAACTGGTATTCTTAAATAAATAACAGTCTATACATACTAATATAGATAGCCATACTACAATTTATTTATAATATTTATTTTTTATATTACTGATATATACTTTTGAAATTTTCAACCAATTTTTGACAGTTCTAACTTTTTTTCATCTAATAGTAGCTTTTTTTTAAGGTAATTATATCTTTTATTAGCACTATATCCCCATTTAGGGACTCTCCACTGTGGCTTTGAGTTGATTAAGATAATTTGGGCAGCAGAACCCAAACTGGCCATTCCAGACCTGGAATCCCTTCGATGTCCGAACTTGGGGGCTGAGTAACGATGCAGCTGCAGGACGAAGGATGCGGTCCTGCCGGCAATTGTTGTGCTGCCGCATTCGCTGCACATTTGTGCGCTTAATGGACTTCGTATGTCATTTTCAAATTGCAATAGACTTTGAACTGGGGTCGAAGCTGAAAAAATGTCACCGCCAGACGGACGAAGGATTCGGTGAAGGACGAAAAGGAGCAGGAGCGAGGCACCCAACATTTATCTGTCCATCCATCTCGTTCCCATACCCCTTCGACTTCGCAAGGATAACTGTCAACAGCCTGCGTGAGTGTCTGTGTGTGAGTGCGGGTGTGAGTATCTGTGTGAGAGCTTCGAATAGCGCTAAATGACCGCAAAGTGTTTTCATTATTTGTGGCTGCCAACAATTTATATCGTTCATTTAGGAATTTCTCTTTTTACACTCTCCATTTCGCCACTCCGCAGCTGTGCAAATGTGTATGTGTGTGTTGCAAAAAAAAGGATAGGATGCCTAGTTAGTACACTGCTACAAAAAATTGCTAAGTTTAAAAATCCTAATTATACTTATAGTTTTATAATTATAGATTTTCGAAAACGTATGTTTTTGTTTTTTTCTCGTCTTAAAAAGGTATAAAAATGAAAAACCTTTTTTTTAATTTGAACTGCGAATAAGAAAAATTTTCTTAAGTTTTTAAACTCTGAGTAATATTAAATCATATAAAATAATAATAATAATATACACATTTAAAAAAAAATTATTTTCTGTTATATAATACTAAGTAAATAATTTAATGCTAAAGGTACAATGAAAAAATTTTTTTTTAAGTTATAACAAAAAAGAATAAAAAAATTTTATATATATTAAAAAAATAATTAATTTTGCAATTAAAAGTGTATTATTTTAAAGTTTGTAATACAAAATAAATAATTGTATGTTAGAAGTGCGAAATTCTTTATAAAATATCAATACCATTAACTTTTCTCTCACTGCATCAGGAACAGCGGCAAAAAAGGAGTAACAAGGATGTGGAGGAGAGTGGTGGTCCGGCAAGTGGCGGATATTGGTCCTGTGGCCGTGACTGTGGCCATGGTTGTGTCTCCTCAACGCTCCTCCCATCCTACCATCCTGCCTCCTGTTGCCCTCATCCCATGCTGCCTTCGAGCTTGGACCGCATGTGCATGGCTTCATTATCGTTCATCGGGAGGAGGAGCCAGCCCATCGCATCCCAACCATATAGCCATACCCCATACCATCCCCATCTCAATGCCCGAACCCCGTTCCCATCATCATCATCAGCATTATCATCTTCACTTACAGTCGCATTGAAATGGTCGTTAGAGCAACAAAAATGCCATCTCAACTTTTATTCGATTTGTACGATTCGCTTCACAAGCGATTTATCGAAAGAAACTAGTTCAGTCGCTTTTTTCTTTACAGAGTTTTTAAGATTTATACAGATTTTTGTTCTACTAATTTAGGATTATAATATGTATAATCATAATATATATAAAATTATTGTTATTTTTTTGAAGAATACAGGTATTTTCTAAACTAAAGCTATATGAAAATTAAGAATATTGAAAAAATCTAGTATATTAGTATATTTAGTATATTTTACTCTCATGTTCTTTAGTTATTTAATCATTTTGATAGTCGTGACTGCATTAGAAACCTATTGGTTATTATTATTGATAGTTATTTTTCATAAGAATTCAGGTATTTCCTAAACTAAAGTTATATGAAAAGTAAATAGAGGGAATATTTTAAAAATCTAGTATATTATTATATTTTGTATATTTTACTTTTACGTTATTTATTTATTTAATCATTTTGATAGTCGTGACTGGATTTGAAACCTCTTTATAAACTAAACTTGAGCTATATGAAAAGTAAATAGAAGGAATATTTTTAAAATCTAGTATATTTAGTATATTTTACTCTCACGTTTTTTATATATTTAATAATTTTTATGGTTGTGACTGCATTAGAAACCTTTTTGTAATTATTATTGATGGGGCAACTGGTTGCCCTGTCCTTTCCACCACTCCACCTCCTCCTTCTCACCCAAAAATAGAGTAAACCCAGACATGGGAAATCGAAGCAACAGTCCAAACAACTGCAAAGTTTCCACGGGCAACTGTGCGGGACAGTTGGACAGTGTTTTGTGTGTGTGCAGTTTATAAATGTCGATGACGATGCGGTAAGGACATGGGTGCCGAGGGTGGGAGGGGATTCTGTGGTGGGGGATTTTCCAAGGGGGAGTGGTGGGGAGAAAAGTTAGTTGTTTGGTAAATGGCAGCGGAGGCTGAGGTTGCCGATAATGGTCATGGCGTTGACTGTGGCGGTGTTGGCGGTGACTTTCTATGGCTCCATTGGAGTGCCTTTTTTCCACCCCCCCTCCTCCTCCTCTAGGAACCCCCACCAGCCACCACCCTTCGAGTCACACACACACACACATAGCCGAGCTTTTGTGGCATGGTATTGGTGCGTCCTGTGCGTCGATGCAAGGAATTTTAGTTGATAACGACAACATCAGCCATCAGTTGTTGTTGCACCGCGTGCTCTTATTGTTGTTGTACTTGATGATGGTGTCATCCTGGCATAATACACTGAAAGAAAAGTACTTAAACTCCAAAAGGAAGCATGGGAGGTGTTAAATGGTGTTAAAAGTTGTTATAATAACAGAAAAATTAAATCATTTTTTTAAATTTTTATAAAAATACAAATAATATTATTTATAAACTTAATTAAATTAAATAATACATAAAAATGTATCTTATGCTTTTAAAATTAATAGAGTTTTGTAAGAGAAAATAACACTGCGTTATTAGGAAATATTTATAATTTTAATCTTTACTTTAAAATGTACTTTAAAATCACTTATTTCTGGGCCATTAAAATTAAAAAAATTTCTTGAGCTACTTATAAAAAACCAAAATGATAGTTTAATATTTTTCGTATCATTTTTAAACATTTGTAAGCTTTGTATTATTTTTTGTATAATTTTTTGCAAGCTTCAGGACTTCAGGATTTTCTTTCAGTGTGGCTGTCGCTGTTTTTGCAACAGTCGTTGTTGCAGCTGTTAGTATTAGTGCTGGTGTCGCTGGCATCGCTGCAATTGAGTGTTTGGTTTTGAATCGCAAGTGTCAATTTGGAAAATGTTTATTTTATGCGACACTTGGGCGTTGTTGCCACGCCCTCTTATATAGGGGCGCAGGGATGCCAGAATGCCTGGACGCCTCTTAACCCTCGACTGCCACCTTGGGGTTATTATGGCCGGCTTTTGTTGCGAACCGCTGATAAGCCGTCGACCATCGCAATCGGAATGCAATTGCAATTGTCAGCAATTCAATTGCGACTTTATTGAGCCGTTTGTCTTGCGAGCAGCTCTACTCCACAATCTCCAGTTTTCCGGTTTTCCAAGGCATTTTCCCAACGATCAAGGGCTTGGCTCCCTCCGCGAACGGTCATAAATTTCTGGGCGCATAGAAAATCGGCATCTATAAGTTTATTCCACTCAATTGAATTGCAATTTCAGTTATTTGGAGAGCGAATGCATGGCATCTCGTGGAATATACTTATGAAGAACGCTCCCTTTGAGGGCAGGATAAGCGGATATTTTTAAAGGCTGCCATGGGTTATTTGTGTATTTAAGCTAGAAGATTGGACTACTTTTCAATTAAATATAAGCAATAAACATTTTTGCAAAAGAGAAAAATACAATTGTACGAAAAATCACATGTTTGCCAAAAATTGAAATCCTCATTTTTCGCTAAAAGGTAATCAGTATTTTTGCCATTAAAATGAAAATATTTGTCCGAATATGGAGTGGGATACCTTCCCGAACTCGTAGTTAAATTTCCTATAACTTGGCATTTTCAGCTAAAAATTTAATTTTTTTTGAAAATTTACTTACATAAAAATCGAAAATTTGAAAAATTTTTAATTTTCTTAAATCAGCCGGAGAGCGCACTAATATTAATTATGAGGTTGTTATCTGCTCAAAACAGTTTGCCGTTTTAATGTCGGCGCATTTTTGCAAAAATTAGAGCAAAAACAAATTTTATGAAAAATCAGATTTTGCACAAAAATTGAAATCTATATTTTCCGCCAATAAAAAAGTCAGCATTTTTGCTATAAAAATGGAACTAATTGTCCGAATATGGAGTGGCATACCTTCCTGAACTCGTAGTTAAATTCTCTACAACTTGGCATTTCAGGTTAAAAATCTTATTTTTTTTTAAATTTTCGCAAAAAATTGTGATACAACCCCTTACAAAAAAAAATCGAAAATTTGAAAAAATTTTAATTTTCCCAAATCAGCCGGAGAGTGCACTAATATTAATTATCAGGTTGTTATCTGCTCAGAACAGTTGGCCGTTTTCATTTTGGACCATTTTTGAAACAGTAATAGCAAAAACAAATTACACAAAAAAATTTTCAATAATTAGTTAATTTAATTTAATTTTGTAATTTTATCAATTTATTCTATGCCTTTTCCTACAAGCGACTTAAGTGTGCAGCATCCTAGAAACCTCCCTCCATTTTCATGCTTTTCTTGTCCCCTTCTCAAATGGCGAATCATTATCCCCCCTCCCCTCTTTCAGTTTGGAGTCTAATCAGATAATTACATTAGTCGCGCTCAAAAGTGTGCTACATAAAATGTTGGCCTACGCTCATTAACGCGGCTTTTCCAACCGCATTTGCCCCTCTTTTGCCCGCGTAAACAAATCTCGGGCGAAACAAAAAAAAAAATAAGGAACATAAAATCTTTATGGAAGGAGGATTTAAGCCATGTTTCGCCTGCTTATTGATGAAGCCATTTAAACGCACGGAGGCAATTTATTATGCCATGAAACGGATGCAGAAGCACTTGGGGGAGGAGAAGTATCTGGTATCCGTATCCGTATCTGGTGCAGTCACCATAATTGCTGGCAGCAAGTAAATCCAGGAGCTTCATTAGTATCGATTATGCGCTTAACGACCCATCGAACGGAGTTGCTGGCTGCTGCACATAATGATTGTCGCCATAAATGTCAAAATACCCGGCGGTTCGAGCATTTATTGAATAACTTTATTGATTTATACGATTTCTTCATGTCATATCTCCATACTATACTATACATATATATGTATGTATAAATACACATCTGCCGACTTCTAAATGTGTATTTATGCTGTATGTGTGTGCATGCAATTTGCAAAACTTTTCGCAATGCCAGCAATAAAACAAATGGTATTTTACAAAAGAAACTTTTCCTCGTCGCTCGTCGTCTTGCTCCATATTTGGTGGCTCTACATATATTTTCTCTCAGCTTTTTTTAGCTTTTCCATACCATTTCCTATACCAGTTTTTTTTTCACCAGCTAGTTTCCATAATCAAACTTTACACATTTACAGCAAGTGCAAATGGTTTCGAGAGCTGTCGAATTTTATTTAAATTGCTCAAGTTGACAGACAGACTGGGCTTAATTGAGGCATATTTAAGGATATGCAAGGATTTCGAATAAGTTTCAAACTTCAATTTGGGGATTTATATATATTTTTTTACTCGTTACTCGTATTTTCTTAGTAAAATGTTATAAGCAAATAATGAAATGTCCGATAGATGGCGCCACTTTTAAGGGACTGCTTGGTCTTAACTGCTTGAGACTGCTTGCTTTAGCTGAGTAAGGGGTATTTGGTAGTCGAGACACTCGACTATAGCGTTCTATCTTGTTTAAATAGCTGAAGTTGACAGACAGACTGAGCTTAATTGAGGCATATATTTAAGGATATCCAAGATATCAAAGGACTTGGAGGAAGTTTCAATCTTCAATTTGAGGATTTATATAGATTTTTAAATACTTTATTGATTTGTATTATTTTAAACAATTTTCGGACAAATTAAAGATATTGATTTTATTAGGGGGCTAACAAAAACCTCGTGTATCAGAAGCTCACATCAAGGACTTTAACGAATGTAAAGCCATCTGCTGGCCAGGATTCCCTCACTTGCGAACAGCTTGTCTGGCACTCCACTCGGTCGTCCCATGTCAGGATGGTTTTTCATAAATTTTTAAGTGAAATTTCATTTGCGAGCAGAGCAAGTTGTTGGCCTAAAGCCCGTGACCAGGCCCAAAGCCAAGGACTCAACTGGAACAGACTTACGCATACACGGAGAAAAATGTTAAGTGCCTCTTATGGCACTTGTAAATTTCAGGTCATGCAAAACCCATATCGTTTTTACATGAAATATTCTTTTCGATCAGTTCAAATTTACCTAGCCGCATATCAAATTAAAATTGATCTTAAATAACGTAAAATCGATCTACGTTTCATATCGATTTCTTTTTGGGTGTAAGCAATATAATCCAAGTAGGCAGTTCGAACTTTGAGTGTGTCCATCTCGCTCCCACATACGTAATTTTAAGCGCTATCTCGCTCTTTTCTTTCTTTTTCACTTTAAAATCGTTTTCAAAGTGTGAAAAATGTGTATAAAAATCACAAATTTACCATCCGAATATCTTTTTGATACTGAAGGTTTTTTTTGTTAGTAAAATTTAAAAATGTTATAATATTTTTTAAGAAAAGAATTTCCCAAGAATAGTATATATTTTTGACTCCTTAAAGGTCTCATTTCTTGTCAAATTAATTAGGCACTTTTTCTCTTTGTGCATCTGTGTGGGTAAAGTTCGGGGCAGCTAAACTTTGGGAAACGTACGAGTATCAGTGGCAGCACAGCCAACTTGCAATTTGAAGTGGCTCAAAGCGACTCCAGAAATTTGTTCTCAAGTCGTCCTGGTTTTGGGACTCGGGACTCCTTGCAACTAGTTGCAATTTGTTTGCTAAAGTTTTAACACCATTTAGTCGGTTTCACATGAAGACAATTAGGCGAACGATTAAATTTATATTATCAAGGGATAAACTTGGCCAGGGTATCCTTTCTCTCTCTCTCTCTGTCTCTGTCTGTCTATGGGTCCATATCTTCATATCTTCAACTTGTTGGCCTTGTAAACATGTCTGGGTGGGAAAACCAGAGAAGGAGAGAGAAGGTGGAAAACAGAGAGACAAAAAACCCGGTACGATTTTCATATTCATATTCGCATTTCAGCTTGCATATTATTTTTTCAAGGCCCCCGCTAACGGCGCTGCCCCCAAGCTCATTAAATACACATTAAAGTTTAATTATAAACATTTTGCTCTTGCACTTGGCAGCAAAATGGCCCAAAGGGAGTGGGAGAAACGGCAGCAGGGGGATGCCAAAAAGTGGCGAAAAGCGCAAGCGAAAGTCAAAGCAATTTAACCTCTTTGCACTCTGTTTTCCAGAGCTTAAGGACCTATAGACTGCATTCCTGGAATCGCAAATAAATATGGTTATTTTTGCGTATTTTTGTGAAATAAAGAAATAAAGATATTTAAAGGGAATTTAATGGTATATTTTTATATATATCGTAAATTATATATTTATTAATATCCTATTGAGAAATACTTAGTATTAAAAAACAAAAATAAAATATATTTTTTAATAATTTAAAATTACCTTTAGTTTCCTATCATATCGTAATGCCCTTCAAGTTGTAGATCCCAAAATTCGTAATGGCCGCACTTTGCATGCACCGCACCTTCCCCATCCCCCCCCCGCCCTCGCCAATTGGGTCCACTCCAAATGACTTTTATAAATGCCATGAATATATATGTATACACTGTACTTTTTCTTCTTGTTGCTGTTGTTTTCTTAAGAGGGGGTGGGGGGGTGCCAAACATAATTTTTAACGCAGCATTTCCTCTGAGCAGGCGGAGTTTTTCCAAAAGGGCGAAGGCTGAAGGTCCTTTGCCACATTTCGCTGGCCCTCTCAGTTGGCCATTTAGCATTTTCACATTTCGCACTTGGCACTCGTGCAGCTAATTTGGCCTTAGACTCCCCTTTTTAAGCTTTTCCACCGACCATTTTTACACTCAGAATATATTAAATAGATTTTAAGATAAGGAATACTATTGCTTACACCCAAAAAAAAAAAAACATGATACGAAATGATGGTCAATTTGTTGAAAAACGGGATCAATTTCCACTCACGTAATTTAAGTCGCCATATTGTTTTTTCCTCTCTTTTTCGAAGTCGGAAAAAAATATGAAGAGAGAGAAATCGAACAATTTCAATTTTTTAATATCAAATTTATTTTATTTCATAGTAAAAACGATAAGTTCATAAATACCACAAATATACCACGCGCATATCGATTTGATCCTGACTTGTTATTTTTTGTGTGTAATATTCTTTGAATGCTATAACCTGAAATTAGTATTTAAAATATATCTTTGTCTTTTTTAGTTTGAAACATTTTGTTAAAAAGTGCTAGGAAATGTGGTATTCAAAAAGTATGCAACCAATTTTTTTTTCTAAAATCCCCTCTACAAAAAAATCCTGGCTCCGCCACTGGTTTGAAATCTTCTTGTCCCTTTAAAAAAAATAATATTTACAAAAGAACCTCACTTTTTACCTGTGCACTTTCCACTTTCCACCAGGGAAATCCTTAAAGTTTCTGGTCTTGGGACGCCAGAAAGAAAGTGCTAATAAGCTTTAAACAAAGACAGACCGAATACACAGGAATCGAATGGAATTTCCTTCGACTCGAGGACAAAGCCGATGCTTATCGGCATTTAATGCGGTGGCTTTTCCCCAACCAGAGCCCCCAATTTTTCCCCGGGAAAGGGATACACATTCAATATCGTTTTACTTATCGTTTGGCCATAAAAATTGCCAGCCCAGAAAATTGTTTAGTCCTTTTGGCATGTCTGGCACTTTGAGAGATTGGCCGGCTCCAAGGAGGAAATAGAGATAGGGGTTTAGTGGATTGCTTTGCAGTTGAAGCCAACCGCTATCTGTTGTCCTTATCGCGAGTAGCAAGGGGGTGCAGAAAGGGGGGGGCAAGGATATTCAAAGGGAGTTGGGAGCCTCTCATTTAAGGGCTTGTCTAGTTTTATGGCGGCCCGGCAAATGTTTCGATTTATTTGCGGCCAAATCTGCACATCGTCGTCGCTTGTCCATTGATGATGATGATGATGGGGCGGGTAAGTTCCCGAATCAAGGGGGTTACGACTTGGGATCGCACCAACAAAAATTCGGGGGAGATTCGAGCGAAACTTGCAGACTTGAGCCATTTTGCAATTTTAGTTTATTGCCAGGCATTTGCAGCCATTGAAAGTCTCGACATTGAACTTGATGAGCGTCAAAAGGGGGAGCTATACAATGGGGTTTAAAAAAGGTCAGGAATTACAGAGAGGCTCTTAAAGTAGGGCAAAAAACTTGAAAGTTCCTCTCAACATTTAAAATTAAACTAGATTTTATAGTAACATAAACTGTATTAACTTTAAACTGCTATGGGGCGATTTAACATAGCGTCAGTTTTAACATTAGATAACGTGAAGTTGGCTGCGATCAGCACTGTATTTAAAATTAGGCAGAGTTGTCAGATCGGCAATTATATAACAGCTTATATTCTAAATGGTAACGACTACTAATCCTTTAACCGTTACATTCAATTACAAGTTTTACATATTTAGATAAAGTTATACAACTAATATATATCCATAAATAAATAAATTTTGTGAGGTATTTTTAACAAATGCTAAGGATCTCATTTAGCACCTTGAGTGAAACATGTAGCAACTTCCGTTTCTGTTTTCCCATTCCCATTCCCAGTACCAATTCCATTTCCGTTTCTGTTTCTGTTTGCGGTTGTCACTGCCAGCGGTTGGCTGGCAATTAAAAACTTTTGCAAATTTCCCTGCCTTTATTTTTTTTCTCGTCCCTGATTTTTGGAAATATTTTCACATGGAAGAGTTTCTAGTTGCACATGCCCTGCTGCCCGCGGGGGAATTTCGAATTTTGCGGGTCATTTCAATCAGCGGCGCTGTAATTCGCTTGCAAATTGCAAAACTTAAATTAAATGTCACCAAATAAAAACAAGCAAACAAATAAACACAAAAAGGGGCGTGGCGGTGTGAGAAGCTGTCCGGCAGGCAGCTTTTGTCAGCCAGCATAATGAAATAATTAATTGCTCGCAGGCAACGGACAAACGGACAAGCGGACAAACGGACAGCGGACAACGGACATCCTTGCTTTCGCTCCAGCGGCAAGCCAATTAAATGGGCTGCACTTGATTATTAAGTGATTTATGCTGAGCACCTGGCTTAGCTCGAAGCCGCCCTTCAGCCTCCCCCCCCCCTGCCACGCCCAGCCCCAGGTAATGCCCTTTGGCCCGGCACTTTGTCCTCTGCCTTGCAGCTCAATTTGTAATTTGTGCTAATGAGTGCGTTAATTTAACGCCTGATTAACGTTGCGGTTAGTTTGACGGCGGCGAAGGGGGGCGTCAGCAGGGAAAAAGTACACTGAAAATTAAGAAGATATTATTTAGTTTAACAAAAACATTTAAATAGGTTTATTAAAACCTGGTTCATAGTGTTTTTGCTGTAAAAATATTATAAACTTGGGTTAAAAAGGATATAAAATAATAAAATGTTAAGGATTTTGTTGTAGGGGGGATTTCAGAAATTTTTTTTTATTGCATACTGTTTGAATACCACATTTCCTTGCACTTTTTACCAATGGAGGGGGGATTTACTACGTTTAAAGGTTTTAGAACTTTCCTAAATACATCCTTAAAATTGAAAATGTTTAGGGGTTTCATAATTTCTCTCTGTGCACTTACCTACCGTGCGCCCCAAGTCAAAAGTCAATAGGTCAGTTGGCTGAAGGCGCTCGATGGTTAAGGATTTTCCACTTACAAGGAGCTTTGCACCGGACTTTGCGTCAGTTCTCCAACCCCAAAAGACCTCTCCTTCCCCCAGTAAATTTTGTATCATTCTAGGCCTTAATTATGATTAATTGCTATTATGTGGCCAGTGTTTACTTTTCAATGACTTGTTCAATGGGCTGCGCATAATTTGTAGGGGATTCGAAATGGGGCGCCGGTAATCAAATGAATCAGGGAAGCCGAGGGGAATGAGCGGAACTGAGATTAATGGGTAATGTTGTGAGTGAAAACGGAAGTGTGAGTGAATGGTGCTTCATGTATCAAGTAGTTTAAAGTGAATGGGTTAAAAAATCGATAAATTTGTATCAGAAAATCGATAGGAGTAGCATTTCGATCATGGAAGTTTAGGGCAATGAGCGGAACTGAGATTAATGGATAATGCCCGGTGAGTGAAAAGGGAAGTGTGAGTGAATGGTGTTTCATGTATCAAGTAGTTTGAATAGATTCGATAAAAATCGATCAATTTATATCAGAAAATCGATAGCAGTAGCTTTTCGATATTTTGTGCCATTCCTGGCCATATCAAAGTGCACTCAAGTAGATACATAAGTCGTCACTTCATAATCATATTGATAGCCACGTTAACACACACTCACACATACACAAATAAAAAAGGGACTGGGAAATGCCCTCACACACACACAATCACACGTGGAAAAGTTTGTCAGCTCTGTGCGCTCTTCCTCTTCTTACCCATTTCCCCATTCTTTTCCGAAACTTTGGCTAGTTACTTTTACAGTTATTATTGAAAGCTGCAAAAACTTTGGCTTATTTCATTACGCCAAAACTTTTCATTACGCAGAGAAGGAAAAGCGAGGAAATCGGGGGAAAGTGCGTGGGAATGCTGGAAAGAAAACACTGATCCATTCCACTCTATTTGTGCATTGAGCGAAAATATCCTTATTTTATTTAAGTTTAGATATGTAATTAAAATGATAGATTTCTCCCGAAACGAAATTTTAAATTTATTTTTTGAATTTTGTGAATTTTAAAATGATGATTAGTATTATTTTTAAATTGTTAAATTTAAAGCCAAAATTGATTGCTTTATGAATATTATTCTAAAATCATAATTAAGCCAAATCTAAAATCGGTTTTCTAAGAAAAATATGTAAGTAACCAAAAATTAAAAAATTAAAAACAAAAATTCGCTTTTATAAATCGATAATAATATTTTTTTATTACGATTAAAAACACAATTTAATTGTTTAAAAAATATTTTTCTAAAATCATAATTAAATTTAAGCGTCTAATATTATATATCTCAAAAATTCTTTTTTAAGAAATAGATTTCAAAAATACATAGGCTTAAATATATAGAAACTATTCAATATAAAACATTTAAATTTTAATTAATTTTTTTAGCGAAGATACCTATTTTTCTCGCTGTGTACTCCCCCTGAGCTCGCTTATCAATGCGAAAGTTTTGGCAAGCCAACACAAAGTAACCGGGAAACAATGTGGGATGGACCGGGGAGTGGAACTTGATCCGAACTAGACGACATATCATGTGACCCTTCAAACAAAAAGTGCCTAAGCCAAAGTCAAAGCCATTTAGAACGTCAAGCAAATTGAATTGTTGGGTGTCCCGGGAAGATGGATAGTAATGTCTATATGTCTGTGTGTGTGTGTGGGTAAGGGCCACTACAATCGACCCAGTTTCAGTTCCAGTTGCTCCCCAGTAAATAGGCCCGATAATTGTCATTCGGTTATGGTTTTATTTATTTCTATTTCTTCGTCTGACTCTCTCTGGCAATCGAATTGCCTGTGTGACGCGTGAGGCTTTTAAGGTTTTTTATTACATTTATGAATCGAATATCATATCTCCGTGCTCCTGGGCGCCTGAGTGCCTCGGCTATCTGATATGAAAATTGATTTGTATTTGATTAATGTCCATTTGTCGGCGGACATGTAAGCGAGGTCCTATTAATTGCCCCCTAATTGCCCGCGGTCACGCAATGGGAAAAGTCGCTCGTGCTCCGCTAATTGAAAAAGTCGCCGCATAAAAGTTATATTTATATGTATGTATAAACATTGGGAGTTGCTCTGCCATATATACATATCGCTATATATATAGCTGGAGTAAAAATGCAAATTAATTTGCACCACAAACTTCATCAAAATGCGGGCAAAAAAAAAAAAAAGAAAAAAATGAAAATAAAATGGTAGAAAGATGGAGAAAACAAACATTTTCACACCATAACCAAATTAAAAGTTGTGCCAACTAAAAAACAATTTGTAAGCCAAAGTTGCAGCAGTCAACAACTGAGAGAGCGAGATGGCTGCTGCTGCACCCGCTGGCCATTTTCATATATATATATATAAGGCATACATATATATTTTGCATTTTGTTTTGTTGTTGCTTATCTAATCAGCGCAGTTGGCGCCACACTTCAAAGCTCTGCGGGCCAAATGCAATTTCTCCTTCACTTCTACTCTCTCTGCACTTTTTTCTACATTTTTCCTTTATTTTTGTGAGCATTTTCCGCTGGGAAGCAAATGAAATCAGTGAGCAAGCCAATTGCATTTTCATATGGCAATTTATAGGAAGCAGCCGTCAAAAGGCCAAAGAAATGGGTTAAATTCGATTGAAAGCCAAAGGCGTTGGCAAAAAAAACAAGATTAAGTGAAAATAATATTCAAAAAGAAAAATAAATATATTTAAAAAATGTTTGTAGCTCTGAAATAAAATATTAAAGAAAAAATAAATAAATAAAAATAAATAAATAAAAATAAATAAATAAAAATAAATAAATAAATTAAAAATTAATAAATAAAACAAAAATATTAAAAAAATGATTAATTAATTTATAATTCAATAAAAAAAAATTAATAACTAAATAAAGAAATAAATAAAGAAATAAATAATAAAAATAAATAAACAAATAATTAAAAAATAAAAATATTGAAATAGATAGGTAAAAAAAATAAAAAATAATCATATAGATAAAAAAAATAAATATATATAAATAAAAAAGTGTAAAAAATAAAAATAGCGTAAAAAGAAAACATTAATTTTAAATATTTAAAGTTTTAATCACAAAAGGTAGTCTTGTGCTCCATTAAAAACCCCTTACAAATTGCAGCATTTTCCCGTTTATTTTTTCAAATTTTCAAAGTGTAAAACTTGAAACTACCCAGCTTTGTACAACCCATTTGAATCCATAAAACCCTAATAATTGTCTTTAACATCATGTTTATGCTTATTGCTGGTGCTTCTATTCTGTTTGCCCCCCACTAATTGTTCAATGATAAGAGAGAAAGGACACAAAAAACGAGGCGGCAATGGGGATAATGCTTAAAGCTTAAACCCTTTTTGTGTGGGTTCCAGCCGTTTCCGGCAGCCGTTTAACGTCGTTTACATGACACTTGAGGCTTAATCCCGAGAAAAGCCCGGAAAATGTGTTAAACCATTAAATGAAATTGAAATTCTTGCCGAGTTTACTTGATTATACTGTCACCAATAATTAAATGTCGCAACAAGTTGCCAAAACCCCGACATTCACCCAAACGCAAAAGGGATTCCCAAGGACGCAGGACGAAGGACAAAAGCCACCGGGTAACGCTTTAAACTGCGCTGCCAGAGCCGCTGGCGCGTGATAAATTGTACTCATTAAAATATTTTAATTTACTTGCCAAAGCGCCACCCGCAAAATGTTGCGACGTCCCTGGAAAAAAGGGGGTAGTGGGGGGCGCGGTTCGGGATCCCCAGTTAAATGTGACATTAAATTAATGCTCAACACATTTTTGGCAGACGACGGAGGTGTGAAAAAAGGTTGTTTTGTTTTGTTTTCGAAATAATTGGTTGGGCTCATTTTCACTTTTTCAATTTTCCCCCTCTATAAAGTGAGGCGGAATTTGAACTAAGCTAATTAGCTATAAGAGCTGTTACTTTGCGAAATTAAATGAATTCAATAACTTGGTAATATTTTAATTTTAAAATTTAAAATTTAATTAATTGGAAAATTTTGAAATATTTTAAAATATTTATATTATTATTTTATTAATATGTAAATAACAAAAAATTTTAATAACTTGGTAATATTTAAAATTTAAAATTTATTTAATTGTAAAATTTAGAAATTTTAAAATATTTATATTAATAAACCTTTAAGAAAATATAAATATTTTACAATTTCTAAATTTATTTTATAGACTTATTAAATTTCGAAATATTTTATTTCTGTCAAAAATGTTCATATTTTGCTGCAGGAATTTAACAAAAAATACTACAGAAATTAAAACAATAATATTAAAGCAATAATAACAAACGATCCCCCATAATTGTAAAATCGCACCTTCTTAATAGACCGCTTATGGTTAAGATAAAGATAAAGATTCAATGCCCCCTCCAAAAAAAAAAAAATCAGAAAAAGAACTCTTCAGACAAACGGATAAACGGAATTGTGTAAATTACCCGAAAATGTCATCAAGTCAATTTGCAAAATGAGAAAAGTAATCAGTAAGAGAAACATAGAATGATGGAGGGGATTTTTTGTGGTGGCTTTTTTGAAGGAGTGGTAAATACCCAACCAAACACAAATGCAAAAAGTACTTAAAATTTAAATCACTTCACAGCAAATCCTCTTCGCTGTTTCTATCTCTCTCTCCTTTGCTATCCCCCTTCCACACACACACACAGAGAGAGACACACACATATCCAGCCACAATATAAATTATATTTTGAGGGTAAATAAAACACTTAACGCCCTTTTAGCGGTTGACACCCTGGCCCCCTTTTTGGCCAAAATCCCCACCGAAAGCAAAGCCACGACATGCTCTGTTAACGGCGCGTCCTCGCGAAGGACGTTCCTCCATTTACCAGTCCGCCCAACCACCCAACCACCCACTCCGCCTCGCGCTTTTCCAGGCAAAACAAACACATTGTCGCAGCGGGCGTCCTTTAAGCCATCATTACCAAAATGGCATGCGGGCTAAGGACGAAAAGTGGGCGGAAGGGCGACTAAGACTAAACAAATTTGCCCCGCTGATGTCTTCGTCAGCTTTACTTTTTCTCATAACTGTCAGTTGACAGCTTCAGAGTCGCTTTTCCAGCCAGCCGGAGAGTTTTCCTCGTCCTTCTGGCGTTGACGAAAAAACTTTGGCGCTTTGTTTCCTCGCTTTTTTTTTGTTTGGTCCTCATTTTCTTCACTTATCACCCTTTGTTTGCATACCCTGCACAACAAAAGGTGGTTCCAATTTTGAGAATTTATTTATTGTATAATAATAATAAAATAATAAAATAATTTAATTATTCATAAATAACTTTTCTAATTTATATGATATATTATAATTTGAAAAAATATTTTTAATTGCCATAATATTATTTTAGATTTTTTGGAAAACCATCTTATAAATTTATTACAAATATTTTCTATAAATTTAATTAAAAATAAATAATTTTCCCTGAGTATTTACAGTATCGGCTATTAGAGCTACCAGTTTTTCCCCTCTGGTGTTTTTCCTCAGTTGTTTTTCCTGTTGGCTTTTCGGTTTTGGCTGGGCGATTTGACATTAACCTGTCAGCGCCGTGCCTCCGACTGCCGCCTGCCGTCTTGCATTTAATTTATGTCTGACACTGTCTGACTCCACCACACACACACACACACACACACACACACACATAGAGGAAGGCAGACTGATGAACTGACAGACTGAGTAACTGAAAGTTTTCGTGGAGTTCTTTTTTTATGCGGCGGTGATGATAGACTGCGATAATCCCGCGCGGCGGTAAGAGGTGCTAAATTGTTGCCATCGGCAGGTGTTATCGATTACTCAATGTTATCGTTTAAGTCGCAAAGATTTCTTGATAAGTTATTGAATTATTGGATTATTAAAAATATATGTTTACATCTACGGAAACACATAGAACAAATTGTCAAAAGATCGGATTAATATGTGCAGGTTCATATTATTTCCTTTATAAGTCAAGTTATTCATGTCATTTTGGGATGAATAAGAATTATGTATTTTTCATTATTTGTTCAAAAAATTCTAAATTCGGTATTTTAAAATAATATAACCTATGAAAATTAAAAATCAAATAAGAAAATATCAAGTTGATATGCTTGAATCATATATTTGACATGAATTATATCGTCTTTTAATCGATATAAAATAAGGTGAAACATATATCGATTTGTTCTGTGCAAAATTATTACCCCTAGTTTAAATGCGACCTTGAATGCCATAGATGTGCATTAGGTGGAAAACTTAAATATGGATTTCCTGCCCTTATCTTAAACGGCAAAGCCTTTAAGAGTCATCGATTAATAATCGACTGGCACACGCTAAGGACGAAGGCACGTTCTTAACCCTTTTGCGGCCTATCGAGTGTCGCGGCGCGCTCGAAAGTATGTTAGAATTTTTGCATTCAATTTGCAAGCCCATGAATCAAGTGGCGCACTCACACGTACACTCACGCCGAAGGATCTGCGGACAACCGCACACAGACAAAGGTGCTCAAGGACATGCCGGCCACCACACACACACACACTCCTCCCACTCACACCCCCACTCACACACACGCCACATCGCATTCTGGCAATGTAATTAGTTGCTCGAGGTGCTTTAATTAAAATGTATATCCTTATTGTCCTGCTCGCTGTCTCGCCCCGTAATTGTTCGTGTTACAATTAATTATGTCAAATGGACCAGGACCTTCGCACAGGCATCGCATCCTGCGAATAAAACTCCCAGGGACCGCGTGTGCTGTTAGCCAGAGTGTTTTTGTCAATCAACTTGCATATCGATGACCTAAACATAAAACCCCACCGATCGGGGACCGAGTGGCGTTTTCAATAAATAAATTTAATAACAGCCAAATGGCTCGCGGCCATAAACTCAATGCAGTTGCATCGAGAACTACATATAGATGGATGTATACATCTAACTGAAACCGGAAGGGCATACGATGAAATGAAATTGAAATGCGAAACCAGAAAACCAGAAGCGAGAAACCACAATTCTCAACTCCCCAGCTCGATGCGAACTCAAGCTAGGTTAATAAATAATCAAGTTCGTTTATTAAACGTTTGAAATTAATGCAAATACGGCTAGAGGGCCATCCAATTGGCAACAGCAAGGTGTTGTGACCCCAAATTAATGTCTGATTGGAAATCATATTTAAATAGTATTTTGATGAATTGAATGCGGGATTTAATAGTAGCAAGATTTTGATTGAACAATTATTTTTTAATTAATATTAACAATATTTTAATTTATTTCTAAAGTATTATTTAAGATTTTTCTATAAGGTTTAATTACTGATTTTATTTTGGAAAAAAGTGGTAATTTTAATTATAAAGCTTATAAATGTCGTTTTATTCAAAAAAAATTATAAATGTTTTTTTTTTATTTTGATAAGTTTTTTTCTTATTTATTAAAATTAAAACAAATAATTTTAATTGTGACATAAACTTCTCTATTAAAATAAATTTAAAAAAATGTTTAATTTTTTTTAATATAACATACTTTTAATAGCAATAATTATAATTATTTTGCTAAATTAATTTCAGCTTAAAACTTCGAGTATTCAATGAATTTTCTGCTCACAAAGAAAACGCAACCGTCTGCCTTGAGTGTCATCCAGCGACTGTTGGCAAACCCACGAAGGCAGTCGGCTTTTAAGCAACAAAATTCAGTATAAGACTGCAAATAGTGGGAACGGTTATGGACTCTTTCGTTCTACAAACTCACGAACTAACAAGACAGATAAATAAGACAATCCATAAATTCCAAGTAACAATTGTAAGTCAATATGTTATCTGAAAATTAGAGCCATATATGTAAACCTTGTAATCGGTGGCTTTATTATTTTCGAAAAAAAAACAAAAAAAAATGTTAGATAATAAGATAATTAAAAAAAAATAATCGTAAAAAAAAATAAATTTGGTTGTCTTTTGAATACTGTTAAGTGTTTTTAATTTAATCAAAATAAAATAATACCTCGTTAATTTACTTTCGTAAAATTTAGGATAAAATAATTATTAAATACAATTAAAAGAATTCTCTATTTTGCTAGCAATAAACAAAAACATACCAATTTTTTTTTAATTTTTGAAAATGTTTGAGTGTTAATATTTTTTTTTTAATTAAAAATTTAGTTTTTGTTTGGTATATTGGGCTTTGAAGAAAGTAATAAAAAGGTTATCTTATTATTTTTTCTCATCTAAACATTTAATTTTAATTTAATATTCCTTTAAATTGATATCAAATCCTGTTGAGCTGTTCCTTGGGCTCAGGACTCGTTCCTCCAATATTTGTAAAGCATTTTTAATTTCGCCTCACTTTCGGCACAGCCAAAATGCACAAGTAGCCGGCTTTTTCCATTGTCTTCGCTTTTTTTTTAAGTATTCTTATTTTCTTGTGTTTTTGTTTTTTTTCTTCTGTTTTTTTTTTGCGTTTTTTGCGGCTGGTGGCTTTGGCGCTTTATTTGAGTTACGTGACCCTGCGCCATTGAGAGCTGGGAAATTTCTTGCGACATGAACATGGCACACACGATGGGCGTGTGTGCCCCCAAAGCAACATGCAACATACGTACTTACCAGCCAAATACCACCCAAAACCATCCGAAGCCACCCATTTCGCCACCCGCTGTTTGACTTGTTCGTTTGTGTCTGCCTCTCTCTGACTGTGGGTGTGTGTGTGTGTTAAGTGTGTGTGTGTGTGTGAGGGGTGGGCGGGATTCTTGTGTCCAACTGTCGTCCTTCGGCCCGTCGCTGTGCGAGCTTGTTAAGTTCATTAAGGTTGAATAATAACAACAGTAACTACATTTTAAAGGAGTTGTCAGTTGTCAGGAGCGTGGCCCGTGCCCTTTCGGTACAGTGAGCACTGCCTAAGGGAGTTTGTAAGGGTTATGTTTTGTGTATTTATTTGATTACATATTTTTCATAAATTTTAGATACATTTTGCAGTATTAAAATATATTTATAAATGCATGCAATATTTATAAACTCTGTTAATGCGTTAATCAAGAAATTTTTAAAGCGGTAATTTCAAGTGTTTTAATTAAATTTTATTAATTTTTTAATTTTGTTGAAATATTTTAGGTGAATTCTAGATAATTTAATAAACAAACTAATTATTTTCAAGCTCCAATTTAATTAAATTTTTTTAAAAGTTTTTTTTTGTATTAATTTTGACAATTTCTGTTATTTTTTAGATTTTTAAATTCTGGTTGCCAACTTTAATTTTTATTTTTTTATTCTGGTGCTAAATTTTTCATTGTTTAAAACTACGAAATTCCTTTCAAAGGTTACTATTGCCTATTTGTTGGCTGCTTAGATCATCCCTATTATTAATTACATTTTCAGCCAGGTTCTTTATGTGGTGTCTCCACTGTGGCCACGTTCGTGCCGTGACGTTCAGGTGTCTTGGCTTTCTGCCTGCTGTGCGCTCGCCTTGACTTCACTCATGTTGTTAACTGCTCTTATTACAACTTATTCTACTTATGCGCTCTCCTTGTTTGTCAACAACAACGGCAGCAACAAATATAAGGATATAAAGAACGGGGAGCTCCACCTGTAAGCGAGTCCTTGTGGAGAACCGCCACCACTCCGAGTTAAAGGTGCATTTACAGCGGGGCGAAACTCTTTATTTTTAACTTTTGGCCACAAACGTATATATGTTGGTTACACATATATCTTACCATACTTTTTTTTTGGGGTTTTGGGTTTGGAGTGCAGAGCTAATCCCAGTCTGCTCCCTTCCTGTTTGTCTGCCGCGGGCCCAGCATCCAAAACATCTTCCGAGTGGGAGTTACATGGGCCGGCGATTCCTCGACATGTGTGCTGGGCTGGCGAAAAAAAGCGAGATGAAAATAATCAAGTTTCCGACAAACATCAACATGACGCCCAGATAAAAAGCTTCCAGGATGCGCTGGCATCGCTCAGCCACTGCAGGACAAGATAAGACACATCATCAGGAGCAGCAGCGGGGTGTGCACTTTGAGAAAATGTCTTGGCCAGTAATGGAAACCAAAAGTATTTATAATTAATTCATTTTTTTTTATTAAAAAAATATATATAGCTTTCAAATATTTTTTCTTTACCATATATAGTGCATTTTTATTTTGATTCAAAAAAATACATAATTTTTGAATAATTTTTTATTTACCATATATAGTAAATTTTTTTTTTAATTTTTGGCATTTATTTTCAAGTGATGAAACCCAAGAGTATTTATTAATAAATCCATTCTTTTAAATTAAAAAATGTATACCATTTTTTTTTTCATTAAACCAAATATGTTTTTTTTTTGGTTAATTTTTTTTTTAATTTTTGCATTAATTTTTAAAATTTACACTAAAATGATTTCAATCGTGAAAAGTCCAGGATTTAGTTGTGGCGGAATTTAAAAACTAATTTTTTGTTGCATACATTGTGAGAACCACATTTCCCTTCAAACATTTTTGTTCTACAACGCTTTTGGCATACTGTTGCATTTGTTTTCTTCAAGTGTAGCTGCAGGACTACAAGTTGGTCCATTTCCAGGACTTGGCTTGAAATTGGCTGGCTGCTGCTGCTGTTGCTGTTGCAGGGGGTGGCTGGGTGGCTGGGTGGGTGCTTATGTGGGTGGTGTGTTTTCCCGGCGATGGGTTCAAGTGTCAGCCCTTGCCAGCTTCTTTGGGCCTTGTGGCAGCCTCAAGTTGTGTTCGTGTTTGCTTTGAAAAGTATATTGGATTGCCCTGGCCACAAATACCCATATGTCTGCTCATCTATCCAGATATATATTTATATATATTTATATATATATATCTGATGTATCAGGCGGCTAACCAAAGGCCGTCTGCTGCTGACGTTGAAATTTTTCCACTTCTTTCCGTTTTTTTTTTGCTTTGTTTTTAATTCCGTGTCTATACAAATATTTTCAATCGTTTGCGGTTCGAATTCCTCTCTTTTTTAATTTCCCAAACAAAGCCACTTTAAATGTTAAACAAAATTAAAACTGAGTTCGTAGGAGGCAAAGTAGCAAAAAAGGTTAGTTGCCCACACATGTCGAACACAGGGAAGGGGGTGGAATGGGTTAGAGAAGGGGTTGGTGTGGGGAAGGGGTGAAAGCAGTGGGTTAGGTGCTTCCAAGGCAGCGAATGGAGTGTGGCGCTGTTTGAATTTCTGCTGAAGTTAACATTTTTATAATTCCATTAAGCGGACGGTCGTGTCTCTCTCTCTCTATCTCCCTCTCACCCCTCTATTCCCATCTCTTTTTCATGTGTAACATGAGGATTTTCCCCCACACACACACACACAATGGCAAAACGGCCGTACAAAAGTTGGTCCGAAAAGTTTTTGCATTCATAAATCATTTCCCTCTTTTTTCCAGCCTCACCTTCATTCCACGCTTAAAGGTGGAAAATACTTTTCGCTGAATTTGTAGAATTTCTCATGTTTCATGTGCCATAAGGGGGGTTTTTCCAGGGGAGGGGGGATAGAGAGAAGGGGTTGGAGCTGGGGCAACGTTAAGTTGCAACTTGTTGCCTGCTCGGTTACACGATGCCAATCCTCCCACTCGTCCTGGCATATCCTTGTCATTTTTAATTTATGCGCCGACCAAGCTTGAACTTTCGCAAAACTTAAGATGGCAACTGTGGGTTGGCCATGGAAATGCAGGGGGTGGGGGGTTTTGTCTTGTTTTTTGCCCTTGGCCAGTAATTTAATTGGTTCCATGATCGGGATATTTTGGCCTAAATAGTATTAGAGTTTTTCAACCGAAATAATAAATATTTAAAAAGGGTAAATCAAACTTTACAGCAAAATTACTCACTAGATTTAAATATGATTTGCTTGTATTATTTATTAGATAATTCTTTAATTTAAAAATATCGAAAATATCGAAATTTTACAATATCCATTCGATTATATCAATATTTTTAAAGGGAAAACACATATTAAATATCGAGAAATAGTAAGCTATCGATATTTTTCAAATCATAATACTAAATCCTTTCTTTCTTCTAAAAATATCGATATTCTCAATATTTTTATAATATCCATTTGATTATATTGATATTTTTGAAGGAAAAACACATATTAAATATCGTGAAATAGTTACCTATCGATATTTTTCAAGTCATAACCCTAAATCCTTTTTTTGTTCCACATTTTTGGGGTCTTGGAAAAATTTTCTCCTCGGAAATGAGGCACGAAAATGGGGAATAACTGCTAACAAGCGTCATAATTACAGTTTCAAAAAACATGCTCACACATATATGCAGTTTTCCGCTGCCGCTTTTCCACCAGCTCTCTGGCCCATTTTCCATTTCTGCATTTTCCGGCCACTTCAGCACTCCTTCCCCCTGGGACTTTTGCATACTTTTTGGAAAACTTTTAATTTTCGAACTTTTGTCGCTTGCCTGGCATATGCTCCATGCACTTTGCTCTGTGCTCTCTGCTCCCCACTCTCTCCACACTTTCTCCTCGATTGGCCCAATCTGATGACGTCTTATTAGGCAAATGAAAAGCTGCAAAGTTTTTCCTCGAGAGTCACTCGAGCCATGGGACTTCGCAGAAGGACTCGGCACTCCGGGATTTTCTTAAATATCGTTTTGAATCCCATATCCTTTTCCATTTCTCTTTGATTCGTTGGCGCTTTGTTTATGAAAGTCGTCCACTAATTGCAAACAAAGGTTGTTGCGGGAAAAGGGGGGGGGGGAAAGGAGGGAAAAGAGGGGTGAGGCGAAGATAAGCGAGCGGGAAATGCATGTGAAAAAGTTGCCTGGACACTGGCAAAAAATTAATCTGAGATTTGTATATACAAAATTGTATTTAACGAAACGAAAAATTAAATTTTATATTTAGAAAAATCACGAACTTAGAAAATTAAAAAAATATTTTAATAAATAAAAATAATAATAAGGGAAAATAACAGGCTTAGTAAATTGAAAATATTTTAAAAAATAAAAAGAAGGGAAAATCACAAACTTAGTAAGTTGAAAATATTTTCATACATTGCTTATAAATAAAAAAAATTATAAACTAAGTAAATTATAAATATTTTAATAAAAAAAATTGTAAAAAATCATAAACTTAGTAAATTAAAAATATTTTAATAATTAAAAAAAATCAGAAACTTAGTAAATTGAAAATATTTTAATAACTAAAAAATCACAAAATTAGTAAATTAAAAATATTTAGAAAAATATATATAGCTATATTCTTTAAATCAAACAATGAACTGTAATTTTTTCTCCCAGTGTACCGTGTGCATTCATGCATGCCGCTGCTGCTGCCGCTGCTACTGCGGTGGGGGCGTGGCAGCGGCGTCGAGTGGGCGTTTCGGACATATCGCTTCGTTTTTACCCGGGCAACAGTACCGCATTTGCATTTATATGCACATCCTTTGTGCCCAAAGGATATTACATTTTTCCACTTCAAGCATTTTTGTGAATTTAATGAAATTTTTAATTTTTATGCGCGCCAGATGGGCGTGAAGTGGGTAGCTGGGGCGGGGGGGCGTGGCAAGGCCCCCTTTTCGCTTGGACTAACAAGCCGCAGAGATATGCTGCATTTGCTGCTTGCATTCTCGCCGGGTCCAGTGGGTAACTCTCCGCAAAGATAAATAAAAACTGGTCCTAGGCAGGGGAATAACCCGCATCCTTATCCTTTGCTCAACCCTACACTTGTGGCAAACGAAAAGAAAAAAACAAAAATGTTAAGAAAAAACGTTGAATTGGCTTTTGGTTTGCACTCGCATTGCGTTTTACACTGCTCTCGGGATTGCGGCCACTCCTGTGATGATTGCTGTCTGATTGCCAAGTATTCCCCTGTTTTTTTTTTTAATAAAAGAACTGAAACATTGCATAGTTTATGGCAATTAGTAATACAGGAATATTATTAAGGAACTTTTTCGAAACATAAACACTTCCAAATAAATTTACAATTACTTGGTACAATATTACAACGAAAATATTTATATTTATTGTTTATCAACAAAATATATAAAATATATTATAATTTATAGGAATATCCATAATATTACTTGCTAAATCCTTAATATGAAAATAAAAAATAAAATAAAAAATTCCTTAAAGAAAATTAATAAATATTTAAATTTATTTATAAACGAATTATATAAGAGATATTATAATTTATGAGAATTCTAAAATATTAATTTCTAAAATGCTAGGTATAGAAATAATAGTATAGAAATTCTCTAAAAGAAAGAAATATATTTCTACAAAAAATATTATAATTTATAGGAAATTCCAAAATATGATGTGTTAAAATCCTAAATATACAAATAAAATCTGTGTAATCCTTTTAAATATATAAATAAATATTTATAAATTTTGCTTATCAACGAAATTGGGAAAAATATTATAATTTTTAGGAATACCCAAATATTACTAGCTAAATTACTAAAAAGACAAATAAAATCTATAAATTAATTTAAAAAAAAAAAACAAAAATATTTATATTTCTTATTTATTAAACATTTTTATAAGAGAAATTCTAATTTTTAAGTAGGGATTTCTAAATAATATTAGCAAAAATACTATCTGTACTATGTAATCCTTTTTAAGAAATATATTGTAAGTTTTTCCCCTATATCTTAGCCCATTTATCGCATTAAATATCCATTTACTTAAGGTAATAATTTTCACAGTTTTGCCACTCGACATTAGGCTAATTAAAAGGATTAGATCGAGGTCAAAAACGGCTAAATCGGCCTTAATGATAAGCGAGCGGCGTTAAGTGGCAACCATTAACCATTAGGAAAATTGGCCAGCGCATTTGCTCATGGACTTTGCTCAACGACGGTAAATGTTTCGCTATCTGTGGCTCCTGATGTTACTTCCCACCCGGTCACTGGGTGCACTTCATCCACCGGAACCGGAAGTCATAACACCCCTCGTGGCCGCCGCATTGGAAATCCTTGACGAGCAGGTCAGCCCGTCGCAGAGCACACTGGCCGTGATGGAGTTGACGCGCAAGGATGAGCACCGGGATCATCGGCAGGAGGAGCTTATGACCACCATACTCACCGAGGTGGGCATCTCGATGGCACTGCGCACATTCCAGCAGCCACCCACGGAGGTCCCGGCCAGCTATGTGGTGTTCCTGGTCAACTCCGCCCAGGCCTTCGACACCCTGAGCTTTCACTTCACCGACGTCCATTCGACGCGGGAGTACAACTTCCTCATCCTCTTCACCCATCGCATGTCCTCGCGGGCGGAGCGGATCCAAGTGCTACGCGATATCTCCACCATCTGTGTGGGTTTCCACACCCTCAATGTGATCCTGCTGACGCAGAAGAAGAACGGCGTGGTGCTGATCTACGCCTATCGCATGTTCAACAAGGATTGCGACCTTAAGATCAATCTGGAGCTCATTGATCGCTATGAGAATGGTTCCTTTCGCTATGAGCGAAGGGCAAGATCCTTTGATCGGGGCCTGAATAGCCTGTCGGGTTGTCCGCTGCGTGTCAGCTGGTATCCCCTGGCTCCCTTTGTCTCCTTCCGCGGGAATGCCAGCGATCCGGAGGAGAGGAGGCAGATCTGGCGACTCACTGGTATTGATGGGGAGCTGATCAAGCTGCTGGCCAAGATCTTTCACTTTCGCATCCTGCTGGAGGAGCCGTGCGACAAGTGCCTCTCGCCGGATTTTAAGGATGGCTGCAGCGGCTGCTTTGACCAGGTGATCTACAGCAACTCCTCGATACTCATCGGCGCCATGAGCGGCTCACATCAGCACCGTGCACAGTTCTCGTTCACGAGTTCGTATCACCAGAGTTCGCTGGTTTTCATCATGCACATGAGCTCGCAGTTTGGCGCAGTGGCCCAGTTGGCGGTGCCCTTTTGCGGCACCGTTTGGCTGGCTCTGGTGGCCTCCGGCTGTCTGGTGGTCCTAGTGGTTTGGCTGCGCAAGAGGTTCCTGTGTGGCCATTCAGATTTGGCGCGTCATGCGCTGCAGGTGCTCACCACCCTGATGGGCAATCCGCTGGAGGCGCGTAGTTTGCCACGCAGTTGCCGCATTCGCATCCTGTACGCCGGCTGGTTGCTACTCGTGCTGGTCCTGCGTGTCGTCTACCAGGGCAAGCTGTTCGACTCCTTTCGCCTGCCCTACAATAAGCCCCTGCCCACGGAGATATCCGAGTTGATTGGGGCCAACTACACGCTGATCACCCAGGAGTATGTGGACTTCTATCCACGGCACCTGACTGTGCTGACCCGGAATGGGTCGAAGGATCGCTTCGATTATATCCAGGACTTGGGCGAGGAGGCAAGGGTGACGACCACCTCGCTAATGGCCTCCATGACGTACTACAACCTGATGCACTGGAGCACCAGTCGGCTGACTCACATCCGGGAGCACATCTTCCTGTATCAGCTGGTCATCTACCTAAGGCGCCACTCGCTGCTCAAGTTCGCCTTCGATCGCAAGATCAAGCAGCTGCAGTCGGCGGGCATTATTGGGTACTTTGTTCGCGAGTTCGATAGCAGCCAGTATGTGAAGCCCTACGAGGAGGACTACGAGGTGTCGCCCATTCCGCTGGACTCCTTCTGCGGCCTCTACTATGTGTCCGCCATTCTGCTGTCCGCCGCCCTGGTGGCCTTCTGCCTGGAGGTGCTCAGCCTGAGGATTAGCTGGTTGAGGAGAGTCTTTGAGTAGGGGAGAGGACTCCAATCGAAGTGGATAAAGCATTATTATTATTATTATGTTACGAGAAAAATATATTCAAGAATAATTACACTCTCAATTTGAGTATTTGTGTTCGAGAATTTTTATTCTCAATTTAAAAATTTTTTATTTTCAATTTGAGAATTTTTATTCTCAATTGGAGGTTGTACTGATTTTGAGAATATATTTTGGGAATATACCTTATATTCAGCATTATTATTAATATTATATAACAAAAAAAATATATTCAAGAAAAATTACGCTCTCAATTTGAGTATTTGTATTCTCAATTTGATAATTTTTATTTTCAATTTGAGAATTTTTATTCGCAATTGGAGGTTGTACTGATTTTGGTTGAATATATCTTGGGAAAAATCCTTATATTCAGCTTTATTATTATTATTATATTACAAAAAATATATATTTAAGAAAAATTCCCCTTTCAATTTGAGTATTTGTATTCTCAATTCGAGAATTTTTATTCTCAATTGGAGGATGTACTGATTTTGAGAATACAATTTATGAAAAAGCCTTATAGGGAGTAAAAACTAAACCCCTCGTTGGTTCCCCGTTATTTGTTCCCTCTTTATAAGAAAAAATTCTCTTTAAAGACTCAAGATATTTGGTAAAAAAATTAACGATGTTTTATTTTTATTATAGCTTTATAAATATAAATGTAAACATATTTTACTTCGAATTAAATATTTAAAAAAAAATTTCAGTCAAAACTCATAAAAAAGCTAATAATAAATTTGACATATGATTTTAAGATCCATTTAGTTACAGCCTAAACTTCGTAGTCCTACCTACTCTAACGAGTCTTAAATTCCCATTCTCCAATCTGGGGCCCTGAAATTGCCATATGGATAGCAAGTTGTGACACTGCCGCTGGCATTTTTGGGTTGTGGCATCAGAAGACAATGGAACGTCCTCGTTAGCCGCACATAAAGAGCAACAAAAACAACAACAGCAGGCCAACAAAATCAGGAGGAGTATGCAGGAGGTACAACAAAAAAAAAGTAAAAGGGCAAAAACAAGACACGTCCGACATAGAACGAACTCATTAGCCTACATGGCCGCATTTTCTGCCTACACATGTGGCTGCATAAAGGAGGGATTTACACTCGCGGTGCAAATACTAGTTCCAGTACATGAAAGGTATCTTACAAATTCATCGATTATTAATCGGTGAATATTATAAAGATTTATTTTAAAATATCATCCAATACAGAGTTTGTTAAAATTCCTTGAGAATTCATCTATATAAGCCATATTTTATCTATTTAAATCGAAAATATTATAAAAATCAATTGCTATCCAAATTATGTATCGAAATTATCGATATTAAAATAAATCGATGAATATTAAAGAGTTTGAATTTAAAAAAGTATCAATTACCTAAGGAGAATTTGTTAATATCTTTTGACAGTTCATCTCTATAAGCGATATTTGATCTATTGAAATCTAAATTATGAATCCAAATTATCGATATACAAAATTAAAGATAAATCTCTTTATTAACTCAGTGGAAAAGGGAAGTCCGAGTATTATTATTTTGAAGAGGGCTGTGGCAAGGCGACGGGAAAAGGGGCTGAAGGGCACCGGGGTCCCCAAATGGAACACAAATGCTCTCTGGCTTGTTGCAGCCGTGTGCTTTCCTTGTTGCTACATATTTTGTTTGCTTAAATGCCGGAAGTGTTGCAGGCCACATCAGAAGTGGGCGGTGGGCGTTGCCCACCTTAACCACCTTAACCCCTTTAGACCCTAAAAGTGCCTGCAAGCAACAAATGTTGTCAGCATGCAGCATTCAATGTTTGACATATAGGGCCATAAGCCACTGTCAGCATACCCTAATTTCCATTTTTAAAAATCTAGGGAAAGGCATTGAAACTTTAAAAATATACTGGAAACCCGCAAAGCTTTTAAAAATATTTTTATATTTTTTATTTTTACAGATAAACTATAAAGATTGCTTTAAGACTAATATTTTTACTTTAAAACTTTAAAGAATCTCGAAAAATTTATAGAAATATTTTTTTTTAGGTTTTTTATAGATAAATATAGGGTTTTATATATATAGAATATCTATAAACTGAAATTGTTACTTTGAAATGCACTTTAAATTTTATTTTTGAGAAAGAAATTAGTTAATAATTTTGTTTAAAATTCAAAGGACATTGACTATTCGTTTCTTTACCCTAAAAAATATCCCTTCCTGTTTTGTTGTTCTACATTTACCGGTGAGCAGTTATCACAGTCTGTTGTTGCCACTGCAACTCTAAACTCTTAATTATTCCTCTTAGAGCTTTATCGACTTCTAGTTGTGATTCAACGCATCCAAGAGAGTTAGTGTTATATTCCAATGAGGAGATTTGCCCTGCCCCGTATTAATTGCATTTAATTGCCGGATAAAATTCAGTTAGGAGGTGGGTTGAACACCTAAACCTAATGCCGTTTATAGCGAGACACACGGCCAGCCAATGGGCGGCCACTTCACACCCAGTGGTCTCCGGTGAGACGCCGTGTGATAAGAGCTGATAACAAAGGTAAACAAAGCCGTCGCCAGATGGATGCCCTGATGCCCTCCATCGGCGACTTTGGCGGGAAACGCTGTAATTCGTCAGATATTCCGGTGCCCAAGGCGCAGGCGTCTGAAAATCCGACACTCGACACTCGGCTAAGTGTCGTTTTGTGTTCCCACATTGTGGCTCTTATACCACAAACCAGTATCCAAAGTGTGTGGCACCAAAATATCGGGAAATTTATGCGAGATAACGAATAACGAGCCAATTGTGAAGGTTTGGCTGCTGCCGAAGATCAGGATCAGCATAAAATTACTTCTAATGAGCAGCCAAAAATGATATTCAGCACAAGGTCTTGCAGACGATGAGTGAGTTTTGGGGTTTTCGAGAGTGCAAAGAGTGTGTGTTATAGGTAGTTAATAATTTATTTCAGCACAAGGTCTGGCAGTCTTTAATATTGAATATTTAAAAGTGCACCTTAAAAGATTTTCTTAAAATTTGTTAATCGTTATAAAAATATTATTAGAATTATTAGATGACTTTTTAAGTAAATCTATAATAATAAAATGAGAAAAGAATAATAAAATAATAGAAAAAAAATATTAAACAAGATTTTCTTACAAGGTCTTAATCGTTATAAGAATAAAATAAAATAATAATAAAATAATAGTAAAATAAAAAAAATATTAAAAATAAAATAATAATAATAAAAAAAAATAAATGAAATTATATAACATACAAAATAAAATAAAAACAATTAATTACAAAGTTTTAATCGTTATAAAAATATTATTAGTATTATTAGATGACTTTTTAAGTAAACCTAATAATTTCTCTAATATTATCTATATTAATAAAATAATAGTAAAAAAAAAATAATATTCAAGATTTTTTTACAAGGTCAAATTCTCTATAAAAATAAAATAATAGTAAAATAAAAAAAATATTAAAAAAAAAGTAAAACAATAAAATAATAATAATTAATTACAAATTGCCGTTTTTACTTCCACTTGCCAATGTTAAATATTCCCCCATCTTACTCCCATAATTTTTTTCTCAGTGCCCTGCAGTGACCTTGCTGTTTTTCCCTATAAAAGAGAACTGCATTTCGGCTGTCAGCACAGTTGAAGCCCTCAAATCTCGAAGTTACCAAGATGCTGAGACAATCTTTGACCCTCATTCTGATCCTGTTGGCTGTCGTTTGCTGCTTCTCCGCGGAATTGCCCGGAAATGCCTACTTGCCACCGCTAAGGAATAATCATCGAGGTTCCGAAGAATCCTTAGCAGATGACAATGGATTTCTCTTCGATTTGAACCAGGATTCGTTTGAACGGTATGCCCCCATTTTTGTGGACTATCCGGGGATCCACCAACTGCTAAGACAGCAACAGGAATACGCTTTGGATCTGCCCTTTGAAGGAAAACCATATGAACGAAAGATTCCTGAAGTTGATAACGATTCTACACTGAAAAGACATTGGTAGACGTATTGTGAAACTATTGAAGCATAAATAAAGGCAAGGATAAAGAAATACAGAGGTTTGGTAACAATACTTATGGCGAAGAAATCCTTAGAAAAAACCAATATTCATCATTAGTTTTGACTTTGCAAATAGTTAAAGGACATTAACTTCTTTAATTGCTTGTAATCGACGGTTTTAAGTTAGTTTGATTTGGTATCTACTTGGAATACACTAACTTTTGTACACTTTCTTGAGTGACCTTAATTTTTGGATGAGTTCACAATGGAACGTGTGCAACTTTGACTTTCCGTCAGTGGAGTGCATAACCGCAACTTAATCCCCGACCGGTCCTTAGCCGTATCACAAACTTTTAGCCCGATCCGGGTTTTTGGCTTGAACGGCCGCCCCCCTCCTTACTACGCCCCTGGCTGTGTGTATGTGAGTGTGAGAGGGGGTGGAAGTGTGAGTCGGTGTGTGCGGTTTTAATCAAGTTTCGCCACTTAAGTTTGTGCTCAGGTGGAAAACACTCAAAAGCCGCCTGACCGAACCGAACTTCACTGAGCTGAAGCCCCCTTTCCGCACGCCCCTGCCAAAGTTTCAAGAGCTTTGCGACGCGTTGTTGGTGAGTTTCGTTTTTGTTTTTAATTTTTGTTCAGGGCGAGTGTTCAGTGGGTTTCCTACGGGGGATGGGGAGGGGGGTTGGGGACCCCCTCGGCATGGAGTGGATGGTTTTCGGCCGTTTGTTGGGTGGCTTGGTCAACCTGTTACTCATCTGTTTCGCTGCAGGTCCGTTCGCCATTGTTTACGCCCCGTCTCGGTCCCAAAACTATGTGGCTATGCTTTTGGTGGAACTTTAAAATCAATTAAATTGAGTGCCAGCATGATTGGGCAAAATGATTGAGGGTCCATTAACTGTACTCCTTTAAGTTATTCCTCAAAAAGAAGAGGGTTTAGAATATTTTCAGGAAGGATTTCCAGGATTATCCTTTCTTTTTATTGTAGTTTTTATATTTCCGGCACTGTTAGCATTGCTAAAAAATAAGAACAGTTCGCCGTTTTAAATTGGGACCATTTTTGCAAAAGATATAGCAAAAAGAAATTATACAAAAAATCAAATTTTTGTCAAAAATCGAAAACCTCATTTTTTGACAAAAAATAATCAGTATTTTTGCTATAAAAATGGAAGTAATTGTCCAAATATGGAACGGCATACCTTCCCGAACTCGTAGTTAAATTATCTGTAACTTGGCATTTCCAGTTAAAAAATTTATTTTTTTGAAATTTTTTTCATAAATTTGTGATGCTACCCCTTATAAAAAAATTCAAAAATTTGAAAATTTTTCAAATTTCGTAAATCAGCTGGAAAGTTCATTTTTATTATTTATCAACTTGTTATTAGCTCAGAACAGTTCGCCGTTTTAAATTGAGACCATTTTTGCAAAAGATATAGCAAAAAGAAATTATACAAAAAATCAAATTTTTGTCAAAAATCGAAAACCGTATTTTTCGACTAAAAATATTCAGTATTTTTGCTATAAAAACGGAAGTAATTGTCAAAATATGGAACGGCATACCTTCCCGAACTCGTAGTTAAATTATCTGCAACTTGACATTTCCAGTTAAAAAATTTATTTTTTTGAAATTTTTTTCATAAATTTGTGATGCTACCCCTTATAAAAAAATTCAAAAATTTGAAAATTTTTCAAATTTCGTAAATCAGCCGGAAAGTTCATTTTTATTATTTATCAACTTGTTATTAGCTCAGAACAGTTCGCCGTTTTAAATTGAGACCATTTTTGCAAAAGATATAGCAAAAAGAAATTATACAAAAAATCAAATTTTTGTCAAAAATCGAAAACCCTATTTTTCGACTAAAAATATTCAGTATTTTTGCTATAAAAACGGAAGTAATTGTCCAAATATGGAACGGCATACCTTCCCGAACTCGTAGTTAAATTATCTGTAACTTGGCATTTCCAGTTAAAAAATTAATTTTTTTTGAAATTTTTTTCAAAAATTTGTGATGCTACCCCTTATAAAAAATTCAAAAATATGGAAAAATTTTCAAATTTCGTAAATCAGCCGGAAAGTTCATTTTTATTATTTATCAACTTGTTATTAGCTCAGAACAGTTCGCCGTTTTTATTTGGGACCATTTTTGCAAAAGATATAGCAAAAGGAAATTATACAAAAAATCATATTTTTGCCAAAATTCGAAATCCTCATTTTTCGCCAAAAAATAATCAGTATTTTTGCTATAAAAATGGAAGTAATTGTCCAAATATGGAACGGCATACCTTCCCGAACTCGTAGTTAAATTATCTGTAACTTGGCATTTCCAGTTAAAAAATTAATTTTTTTGAAATTTTTTTTCAAAAATTTGTGATGCTACCCCTTATAAAAAATTCAAAAATTTGAAAAATTTTCAAATTTCGTAAATCAGCCGGAAAGTTCATTTTTATTATTTATCATCTTGTTATTAGCTCAGAACAGTTTGCCGTTTTTATTTGGGACCATTTTTGCAAAAGATATAGCAAAAGGAAATTATACAAAAAATCATATTTTTGCCAAAATTCGAAATCCTCATTTTTCGCCAAAAAATAATCAGTATTTTTGCTATAAAAATTGAAGTAATTGTCCAAATATGGAACGGCATACCTTCCCAAACTCGTAGTTAAATTATCTGTAACTTGGTATTTCCAGTTAAAAAATTAATTTTTTTGAAATTTTTTTCAAAAATTTGTGATGCTACCCCTTATAAAAAATTCAAAAATATGGAAAAATTTTCAAATTTCGTAAATCAGCCGGAAAGTTCATTTTTATTATTTATCAACTTGTTATTAGCTCAGAACAGTTCGCCTTTTTTATTTGGGACCATTTTTGCAAAAGATATAGCAAAAGGAAATTATACAAAAAATCATATTTTTGCCAAAATTCGAAATCCTCATTTTTCGCCAAAAAATAATCAGTATTTTTGCTATAAAAATGGAAGTAATTGTCCAAATATGGAACGGCATACCTTCCCGAACTCGTAGTTAAATGATCTGTAACTTGGCATTTCCAGTTAAAAAATTAATTTTTTTGAAATTTTTTTCAAAAATTTGTGATGCTACCCCTTATAAAAAATTCAAAAATTTGAAAAATTTTCAAATTTCGTAAATCAGCCGGAAAGTTCATTTTTATTATTTATCATCTTGTTATTAGCTCAGAACAGTTCGCCGTTTTTATTTGGGACCATTTTTGCAAAAGATATAGCAAAAGGAAATTATACAAAAAATCATATTTTTGCCAAAATTCGAAATCCTCATTTTTCGCCAAAAAAATAATCAGTATTTTGCTATAAAAATTGAAGTAATTGTCCAAATATGGAACGGCATACCTTCCCGAACTCGTAGCTAAATTATCTGCAACTTGACATTTCCAGTTAAAAAATTTATTTTTTTGAAATTTTTTTCATAAATTTGTGATGCTACACCTTATAAAAAAATTCAAAAATTTGAAAATTTTTCAAATTTCGTAAATCAGCCGGAAAGTTCATTTTTATTATTTATCAACTTGTTATTAGCTCAGAACAGTTCGCCGTTTTAAATTGAGACCATTTTTGCAAAAGATATAGCAAAAAGAAATTATACAAAAAATCAAATTTTTGTCAAAAATCGAAAACCCTATTTTTCGACTAAAAATATTCAGTATTTTTGCTATAAAAACGGAAGTAATTGTCAAAATATGGAACGGCATACCTTCCCGAACTCGTAGTTAAATTATCTGTAACTTGGCATTTCCAGTTAAAAAATTATTTTTTTTGAAATTTTTTTCAAAAATTTGTGATGCTACCCCTTATAAAAAATTCAAAAATTTGAAAAATTTTCAAATTTCGTAAATCAGCCGGAAAGTTCATTTTTATTATTTATCATCTTGTTATTAGCTCAGAACAGTTCGCCGTTTTTATTTGGGACCATTTTTGCAAAAGATATAGCAAAAGGAAATTATACAAATAATCATATTTTTGCCAAAATTCGAAATCCTCATTTTTCGCCAAAAAAATAATCAGTATTTTTGCTATAAAAATTGAAGTAATTGTCCAAATATGGAACGGCATACCTTCCCGAACTCGTAGTTAAATTATCTGCAACTTGACATTTCCAGTTAAAAAATTATTTTTTTTGAAATTTTTTTCAAAAATTTGTGATGCTACCCCTTATAAAAAATTCAAAAATTTGAAAAATTTTCAAATTTCGTAAATCAGCCGGAAAGTTCATTTTTATTATTTATCATCTTGTTATTAGCTCAGAACAGTTCGCCGTTTTTATTTGGGACCATTTTTGCAAAAGATATAGCAAAAGGAAATTATACAAAAAATCATATTTTTGCCAAAATTCGAAATCCTCATTTTTCGCCAAAAAAATAATCAGTATTTTGCTATAAAAATTGAAGTAATTGTCCAAATATGGAACGGCATACCTTCCCGAACTCGTAGTTAAATTATCTGCAACTTGACATTTCCAGTTAAAAAATTTATTTTTTTGAAATTTTTTTCATAAATTTGTGATGCTACACCTTATAAAAAAATTCAAAAATTTGAAAATTTTTCAAATTTCGTAAATCAGCCGGAAAGTTCATTTTTATTATTTATCAACTTGTTATTAGCTCAGAACAGTTCGCCGTTTTAAATTGAGACCATTTTTGCAAAAGATATAGCAAAAAGAAATTATACAAAAAATCAAATTTTTGTCAAAAATCGAAAACCCTATTTTTCGACTAAAAATATTCAGTATTTTTGCTATAAAAACGGAAGTAATTGTCCAAATATGGAACGGCATACCTTCCCGAACTCGTAGTTAAATTATCTGTAACTTGGCATTTCCAGTTAAAAAATTAATTTTTTTGAAATTTTTTTCAAAAATTTGTGATGCTACCCCTTATAAAAAATTCAAAAATATGGAAAAATTTTCAAATTTCGTAAATCAGCCGGAAAGTTCATTTTTATTATTTATCAACTTGTTATTAGCTCAGAACAGTTCGCCGTTTTAAATTGAGACCATTTTTGCAAAAGATATAGCAAAAAGAAATTATACAAAAAATCAAATTTTTGTCAAAAATCGAAAACCGTATTTTTCGACTAAAAATATTCAGTATTTTTGCTATAAAAACGGAAGTAATTGTCAAAATATGGAACGGCATACCTTCCCGAACTCGTAGTTAAATTATCTGTAACTTGGCATTTCCAGTTAAAAAATTATTTTTTTTGAATTTTTTTTCAAAAATTTGTGATGCTACCCCTTATAAAAAAATTCAAAAATTTGAAAATTTTTCAAATTTTGTAAATCAGCCGGAAAGTTCATTTTTATTATTTATCAACTTGTTATTAGCTCAGAACAGTTCGCCGTTTTAAATTGGGACCATTTTTGCAAAAGATATAGCAAAAAGAAATTATACAAAAAATCAAATTTTTGTCAAAAATCGAAAACCGTATTTTTCGACTAAAAATAATCAGTATTTTTGCTATAAAAACGGAAGTAATTGTCCAAATATGGAACGGCATACCTTCCCGAACTCGTAGTTAAATTATCTGTAACTTGGCATTTCCAGTTAAAAAATTTATTTTTTTGAAATTTTTTTCATAAATTTGTGATGCTACCCCTTATAAAAAAATTCAAAAATTTGAAAATTTTTCAAATTTTGTAAATCAGCCGGAAAGTTCATTTTTATTAGTTATCAACTTGTTGTTAGCTCAGAACAGTTCGCCGTTTTTATTTGGGACCATTTTTGCAAAAGATATAGCAAAAAGAAATTATACAAAAAATCATATTTTTGCCAAAATTCGAAATCCTCATTTTTCGCCAAAAAAATAAGCAGTATTTTTGCTATAAAAATGGAAGTAATTGTCCAAATATGGAACGGCATACCTTCCCGAACTCGTAGTTAAATTATCTGTAACTTGGCATTTCCAGTTAAAAAATTTATTTTTTTGAAATTTTTTTCAAAAGTTTGTGATGCTACCCCTTATAAAAAATTCAAAAATTTGAAAATTTTTCAAATTTCGTAAATCAGCCGAAAAGTTCATTTCTATTATTTATCAACTTGTTATTAGCTCAGAACAGTTCGCCGTTTTTATTTGGGACCATTTTTGCAAAAGATATAGCAAAAAGAAATTATACAAAAAATCATATTTTTGCCAAAATTCGAAATCCTTATTTTTCGCCAAAAAATAATCAGTATTTTTGCTATAAAAATGGAAGTAATTGTCCAAATATGGAACGGCATACCTTCCCGAACTCGTAGTTAAATTCTCTGTAACTTGGCATTTCCAGTTAAAAAAATTGTTTTTTGAATTTTTTTTTCAAAAATTTGTGAAGCTACCCGTTATTAAAAATTCGAAAATTTTTTAATTTTTAAAATCAACCGGAAAGTTTACAGATATTATTTATCAAGTTCATAGCTCTTACTCTATGAGTAACGGATAGGCAAGTCTATTACTCATACGCACTGTTGTTTTTGATCAAAAAGTTATTTTAATCAAGGTAGCTTAGATTTCCACCATAAAAATGTTTTATTACTCTCCTTTCCTCAAACCCAATATTTTAAAGAAAATCAGTATTTGACAATGCTAGAAAAGGGGTAACGAGAAACACACTCTGTCATACGTGTTGTATGAGTAATTTTTAGTGAAACTTTAGGATTTAAGTTTTCAAATACATTTTTTGCACACTTTAATCTATTATGTAAAGAGGTGAGAATAGGATTTAATTTTTTATATTGTCCTAGAGTACTTGGATAAGATTCTAAAATTACAAGGGGCTCTTAAATAAACCAAAAGTGTTCCAAAAAGTATGCAACAATATATTTTGAGTTTGCAACTCGTAGATAGATAGATTGAGTTTTTTTGTTGTGTGTCTTAGATAAAACCCACTCTTTTACAGAGCTATAAACCAATTTAATTAGGAAAAAGAGCCAGGAAAGCAATGAGAAATATCGAAAACCCCAAAGATGCCCTCATTTTCTGATATATCCACTTATGAAAATTCCACAGACCGCAAAATCCAAATTACTGGCCTTAAGAATGAAGCGTGAATTCGCATCCGGCCACATGAGTGTGTGTGTGTTAGTGAGCCAAAGTCAATTGTCAAATTGACACACACACACAGACAGCGACATATGCTGGCAAGTGCATGTGTGTGTGGCTGTTTTGTTGTTAGCTTCATTATTTGCCAAGTAAAAGTAATGAGACTTTTGTTGCCTTGTTGGGTTGCACATGAGTGCGCCTTCTATGAATTCTTTGTGTTTGCACACACACACACACACACACACACAGATACAAGCACAATGCGTTTGCAGAAAATAAGGTTTCACACACACACACACAAACGCGCGAGGAGTATGTGAGCGCTGGCCTTTTGTGTATTGGGCAAACAAAAGCGCCAACCGTTGACAGACAGTGGGTCGCACAGTGGGATGGCTGGCGAAAAAGTGTTAATTAAATATTTGCAAATGTATCTAGGTCCTCCAATCCGTAGTCGAAAATTTCCTAATAAGTCAGTAGAGTTTTTTAGCGAACTCTAAAACTAATCTAAGTATTCGGTACTATAAAAAAACAATCAGCTAACAAGGTTCGACATAAAAATACGAAACTAAAAACAGAATTATGGAAAAATCTTGTAAGTTAGCACTAAAAAATAAGCAGTGCAACTTGAGTTTCCAAAAAATATAAAAAAAGATGATGAAAATCAACTTGAAAGAAGCCAAAAAGTATGCTACATTATATTTCGAACCATATATTACATATTAAAACATTTATTTTTACCTAAATAATATCTAGAGATCCCAAATATTATACAGTCTTCAATTAGTTTTAGTTCACTTCAAACTTTTTCCTCAGTGTAGATCGACAGCAACAATTGCAGGGAAGTAAACAAAGTAAAAGCATTTGGAAATGCAGGAAAGCAGTGGGTTTTGGACTGCAATTTCAGTGGATAAGTGGCCGTGGGCCAAAAAGGGGTTCGGCGGTTGGGGGTCGGTTCCCTACTGGCTGCTGGCCAGTTTGCGATAAGAACCAGCTAAAGGTTCGTCCCTCGACCCCCTTTGGCCATCGAAAAGTAGATGCCATTTGGGCCACTGGCCTCATATTACCGATAGAAAATAAATTAATTTTCATAATAATTGGCTTACTCTTACCCCGCGCACTCAACCAATTCACTGCATTGCCCCGGGGCTTTCCATTCGACTTTTCCGCTTCCCCTCGCTCCCCTCGCTGCAACCCTTTTTTGCGGAACTGGGCGCCAATAATAATAACATTGTTAACACAACGTGCGCATGTAATAAAATCGTTTATTGAATTGGCCATAAATTTTCGCAGCTACAACAGCCGCAAAAGGCGCACAAAGTCAAAAAGTTGCAGTCCACAGGGGGCAGTGGGGGGTTAAGGGTATGGGAATATATATCCATTGAGGGCTTGCCTTTTGTGCGAAAGTTTAGAGGGTTTAAAGGGGGGGTGGAAATCGTTAAAGCCGGGAGAACTCAGGGGGTTAAGCCTTGCCTTGTGGGTTAACCCCTAAGTGGTTGGGTGTTTATCTCCCCGCCTGTGCACCGCACACATACATATATCGTTCACCTGTAAGCTGCAGCTAATTCAGCTCAACTACTAAAATGCTTCAAGCAGTCGAACTTGAGGGTAATGAGCCCTAATGAGCTTAAGTAATTAAATTTGCAGTCTGCCAGCGCTTTCAAATTGCCAAAGTGATCTTTGGTAAGCTTAGCCCACGGTTTTTTTTTCATTTCTTTTAGTTTAATTAATTTTTGCAAAGCTTTTCATTAAACTGAGTTTCTTAAATCTAAGGATTTAATCAAGAATATTACGTTCTCAAATTGAGTATTTGTATTCTCAATTTAAGGATGTATTGATTTAAACCCCATATTCAGTGAAATCTTAACCCATTTATTCTTTGTTGGTTCCTATTTACTTCAAATGAGAATTTATGTACTTGAAAATACTTTGAGTAGCAAAATTCTTGATTCAAGTGTAATTGTAATCATGCTTAATTTTATACCTATTATTTAATAAATAATAAATAATTTGTTGTTTTCTATTTCCTTAAAATGAGAATTTATGTACTTGTTTATATTTTGAGAACCAAACTTCTTGATTAAAGTGTAAGTTCATAGTTAATTTTATCCTATTTAATAAATAATTTGTCTCCTTCTTTCTTTTTTCTCCCCCATTTAGTAATGTTAAGACTGTAATTCTTCTCGTCCTTATCGCTTTCTTTCCCTTTTTTTTGTAATTAGGCAGGGCTTTATCCTTTCAAGGCGATTTTCTTCTCTGTGATGTGTGCGAGTCCTTGGGAGACCATTGCACATTACGTCCATTAATTTGCGCCAGCGTTTTAACTACCGACATAAATTGCATGTAGCGTCATTAATAAGCATAAAAGCGTCTTCGAGGGGTGGCAGTGGGGGAAAATCGGGGCGGAAAAGCGTCGCCTTGGTGGCCACTTCGGTGTGCAGAAGGACGCGCTTAAAATGTTTTCGATGCTGTTCAATAATTCTCCGCCAAAGGACAACGGCGGATGAAAATGAGGACGCGAGCGAGGATGAGGACGAGTTCGAGGACGAAGATGCGACAGCGACTAATGAGCTTGATAAACGAGCCGAGACGATAAGATCCCCATTCCCTTTCTCCCTGTCACTTGTTTGCTTAAAAAATTGAGCGCTCAATGAAGTGATGTGTAAATAACGGTATTATATTTCAAAAGGCTCTCATCTCATTTAAGCTTAACTTTAACGCAGTCTCAAGCCAGCCAGCAGCCCCCTTTGATAATTATTCGAAGGATATGGGATATGCAACAGGAAGTGTAGAATGCGGCCTGCACCAGGGAATGGGGGCTTATCTCGCCAACGGGCTCAAAGGACATTCCACACATGAGGACTTGCCAATGGTGAATAATGAATGGGATCAGGCCGGCAACAATAGACGGACTCCGGACTCCTCCTCTCAATTCACATATTTCTGCTCCCTTTCCCCGGCTCATTGTGGCATTTTTTTCCTAGAGGTAGCCTATAAGTGATGCACGTCGGAAAATTTAATATGATATGACATCCTTAAAGTAGCTTAATCATAAATAATTACCTATTTTATTTTAAAAATATTTTATAAATAAATATATTTATTAATGAAGGCTAATCCTTTTTATCTTCATTTTAATGTTACCATTTTAATTTTTTAGTGTGACCAAAGCTGTGTATCATTTAACCGCAGTGTCCCCACGTCACTTTACTTTTAATAAAAATGTTGTAATTGTTACTAAAATTACTAAAACTTATTTTAATTTAAAAATATATTATATGTTCCTTTCTATCTTCATTTTAATGTTTCAGCCAGTGTGCTCATGTTCGTGTTTAATTTTTTAGTGTGACCAAAGCTGTGTATAATTTTTCCGCAGTGTCCCACTTCACTTTACTTTTAATATGTTAAACTGCGAGAGTTGACGACGCACAAAAGTGCGGCATGCCAAGCATGTGGACCATTACACCCCAACCCTAAGCTCCCCCCCCCCCAACTAATGTGGAGTTCATAAAAAAATGTAAAGAAACAAGGAGAGAGGAGAGAATGTGTGGAGAGGGGGGCAGATAGGACACAAAGCAAATGCACAAACTGTAAAACTGTAGCCAAGCACTTTTTGATTTATGGAGAGCCAAGCGGGAGTAGGTTAGACAGGGTGGGCGGAAAAGAGGGGGCGGCGGTCGAGAGGGGGCTTTTCTATGAGAGAGAGAGCGCAGTTTGGTCGGAAGTGTAGACAATTTGTTAGAATTTATACAAAAAATGCAGGCCGCTTTGCCAGCGAGATGGAAGTGGAATATGGGGGGATACTGTGGAGGGTTCTATACCTACATATACGAGAATATATATATATATTTTTTTTTAGGGGGGCTCTTGGAAAGCGGGTCCTTTTTGGCCATATAAAACATGAGAGGCATTTCATTTTAAAGCAGCTCAAACAAAACAAATGCCTCGGCTTTTGTGTGGACTTGAAACTAATGATTTTCACTTACCACAGCGACCGAGGAAAAGCTAGGGGGAAAATGCGGAAAAGTCGGGGGGACATCCACACACGGAATCCCTGCACAGATTTACATGACATTATGTCATTGTTGTTGCTGTGCTGCTGCTGCTGCTGTCTGTTTTTATGACGTCAATTATGTTTATGAGTGTCTAAACAAAAAGTCTTATAAAGCCGTCAGCATTCCCGTTGTCCTCGCATATCAGTGGGTGGCCCACTTCCCCCCGTCTGTAGTTTGAGTTTAAGTGAATTTATTACCATGAGCAAAATTTATTTAAGCAGTCAAATGCACGTGAAGTGCATCTCAAGAAAGCTGTCACACAGTCTGCCCTCCTGAAGCCCCACCCCCCATTACATCCTGCTCTGACGTCAAAGGAAGGACGAACTGGCAAGGAAATGGGGGAAAAACCAGGGCCAGGCTGCAGACAAATGCATGTGTAGCAAGATGCTGCTTTTTTTCGGGTCTTCCTCTTGCATATTAACAGTAGGGTTGGTCAGGTGAGTTGAAAATAAAATAAAATATAAAAAGGGAAAATTAAATTGTGTAAATTTATGATTGATTTTCCTTGGTCATTAAAAAGCGTTGGTATAAATCACATGAACCAAAAATGTTTAAATTTAATAAGGATAATTAAAAAAAAAATGTTTTTTTTTAATATTAAACTTTTTTTCTACTTTTGTTTCGCATGACCAAAGATGGTTTAAATATAAAATAGAATTATAATGATGTTCTGGAATTATGTAAGATAAATCTATTTTTGATTAACATAAGATAATACTCAAAATTAATTCGATTATAAACGAGCAAAATAAATTGTCAATTTTTTTTAAATAATTTTCATTGTTCAGTATTTTTTATATAATTTTTAAAACATTAAATTTTTTAGTTTGTAGGATTTATATCAAAGAAAATTGATCATACAAGTTTCCACATTTTTTATAAATATTTTACGTTTCTAGACAACCTACAAAAATAATTTTATTCTTTACTTTGACTCACCCTCGTGTGATGCACTTGTGCCAATGACTGACATCTCTTACACACACAGACACTTGCGCAGACACACTCGCAGGACACCCGCTCACACACACACACACATGAGGCTTTGGGCAATGCAAATTCAACTTTGCCGCTGCTTGAAGCTGTTGTCAGTAATTTCAAGCGAATGGCAGGCCAGGACATTTCACAGAGCATCAGCAGAAGGACATGGAGCAGGAGCAGGAGCTGGCGGAGGCAAAGGATCGGGATCAGCAGCAGCAGGAGCAGGAGCAGGAGCAGCAGGAGCTGGAAATGGAGGTTGCAGTGCCAACATTGACGAGGACAACTCCTGCTGCAGTTGCAGTTCCTGGCTGCCTGAAATCAAATCAAATTCCCGACAAACATCAACAACAACCAGGACATGTCAGTGGCGTCATATGTGTGTGTGTGTGTGTGTGTGGGCGAGTGCCAGGATAATCAGCGTGATGGGGGGAAATTGAACAACAAGTTCCCGATTGCATGTCTTGGCCAGAAATTACAATTTTTAATGCCAAATAATTCGGGCTGGCTGACAGGGATTGAACCCCCTCCCCCCTCGCTCTCTCTCCTTCATTCCTTTTAATCTGTTCCCGCATTTCGCATTACTTCCTTGTAAAGTATAATTTCCGGTCTTCTATTTTGTCCAATAAAAATTAAAAAGATTTTTTAAAAAAGCTAAAATAGTTATCTCATGGAAAATGAAAATATACGGTTATTAATTCTTATTATAAAATATAAAACTAATAATAAATTCGTTATTTTATCTTGTGATATAAATATAATAAATTATTCTTAAATTAATAGAGTTAAATTAAATATCCTAATTAAAAATAGAAATGGAATTTTTTAAAAATATTTTTAAAAACAAATTAATGGAAAAAAATGATTAAAAAATATTATAAAAATAATTATAAATATTATTAGTTAAAAAATAATAATATTAGTTTTATTTAATTTTAATTAATTTTATAATATATTTCAATTTTAAACAATTTAGCCTATTATTTATTATTTATTCTCATTTAACGACGATTTTGTGTCCTTGAAAGTGGGCGGTGGGCGTGGCCGCACCTACAATTTCCGCATGTCAACTGCACTTTGCATGAGTGCTCAGCCAGGGGGGGAGGGGATTGAACAATGGGCGGGGTTAGGGGGCTTGGCACGCCCACACTTGTGCCACATCAGCACTTCAACTCTGGACTCCTCGACTTGGTTGTGCTTTTCCACCGACTTTTCCACTAGATCTCGTCGTCATCATCATTCGCTTTCCCAGACCCATTTCCCAGCCCGATTTTCCCGCTTTCTCCGGTCTCTTTGCTTTGTTTTTTTTCCCCCCCACCCCCGTGTGGCATTTCCACTTGATTTACAAAACTCAACGCAACAACGAGGATAAGGGGCAAGCGGGAGCAACAACAAAACCGCATTTGACTGACTGACGACTGACTGCCACGCCCCCATAGGCCCCGCCATATACCGCCCCCCCCCTGTCTGAGTGTGTGTGTGTGTGTGGGGCCTGTTACAGGGTTGATTTATATGCACGTCGATTCGACGTAATTGAAGACGTGATCGAAATTCAAATTTTTGATTTTTAGAGCCCGTGACTGGATTGGCATTTGTACAGGGACCTTCCGCTAGTTTCCTGCCCCGCCGCGCCCCCCTTTTTGCCGCCCACTTTCCCCGACTCCTTTGGCTTAATGTGATTTCGGTTTTCCATTCTCTTCGCCTTGTATTTGCTATGAAATAATTTTCCTTTTCCATTTTTTGGCAACAAGTAGCAGGATGTAGGTTCCTGAAAGGACATTTTTTGGTAGCCATTTTTTATCAATATAGTTAGATTTATATTTTATTAAGAGGTATATTCATTGATAATATTCAAATAATTATTAAAAATAAGAAAATCTATAATATTCATAGTCTACTAAGTTTTTAATAAAGTGTAATATATACATATAATATTATTATAATAATATGAGAAGTCTTCTTAATTTATTTACTTATTATTTCCAGCTTTCCTTGGTGTCTTTTGTATTTAGAATACAAATAACACTATAATCCAAAGGGTATTTACGGCTGTACCTTTTGCAGATTATGTCCCTTAACTTGTTTGTCGCTTCTCCACAGGGATGAGTTCCTTACCAACCCGATCTGTTTGCCATCCCAATCCGGAGCTCAGTTCCCGGATTCAACTTCAGTTTCTGACGGGAGACATTTCCATCCCAGCCCAGCCCGAAAACCAAACCAAACCAAACTCAAACTCTGTTAAATCAGCCATGAAAACGGATTGTCGTCTGTGCATTTTTGCATTTCTTTTGCTCATTTCATTGACTGGCTGGCTGGCTGAATGAGTGAGTGAGTGAATGAATGAGCAACTGCCTGACTGAGTGGCGTGGCCTGACAAAACGTGACCTGCTGTCATGTCTAACAGTTTTCAATAATAATGGCAGCCAGCTAGCTTTCCCCCGCATTTTCCACCGCCTTTTCCGCATTTTCCGCCGCCTCTTTGCTTATTAACACCGCCTTCATCTTGGGGATTATGCCTCTTTCACTCGCACACACACACGCACTCACTCGGCTGACATTAACTTCAACACCTTGCGGGAAAAGTGGGCGGGAAGGAGAAGGGGAAGGCTGGTACTCATCCAGATGCTAATGGCTGTGTTGTCGACACTCCAGACATTTGCTGGCTTTATGTGTCACCCGTTTGTTGCCTCTGCCTTTTCACCTGAGAAGGGCCCCCCTCCCTGCAACTTTTCCACCTTGAATCTGTTGTTCTGCCTGTGAAAGTTCCTATTCTCAGTGATGAGTGACAAGTGTCACCTGTGACTTTGTCCCCCTGAAGTCACGGATATACCGGGTTTTTGGTTCTACCTCAATTGATACTTTTTGTACGAGCAATATATATTTTTGTTACCAATAAAATAGAGTATTTAAAAAATAATTCGTTTACTTTTAAGTTTGAGAGTCTCATAAAAACCCCAATTAAAAACTGTTTTGAATTTGTTCTAGTTAGAAAAATAGCAACTTTTAAAATATTTAAAAAATATTACAATGTTTTTTAAATTTTAAAAAGATTTTATAATTTTAAAAAAGTTAAAAAAATCTATAAAATCCGAATAATTTTAAAATTGTTTTGATTAGAAAAAAAAAGATCTACTAAAATATTTACAAAATATTATAATTTTTTCTAATGAGAAAAATAGAAGCTTCTAAAATATTTAAAAAATATTACCATTTTTTTGGATTTTAAAAACATTTAATATTTTTTAAAAAATTAAAAAAAAAATCTATACACCCCTTATATTTTTACTAATAATGTGTTGAGAATTTGTTTTGATTAGAAAATAAAAATCTACTAAAATATTTAGAAAATATTAAAAATTTTTTTTGGACTTCAAAACACATTTTAATTTTTTAGAAATTTTAAAAAGAAAATGATTTAAAAAATCAATTCAAAATATTTTATAGTTTCTAAAAATGAAAAAAAAAATAGTGTATAAGTTATTTAAACGAATTTATTAATAATATATTAATAATATTTTCTAGAACTTATAATGGTTAAAGTCACAGTTTCCCTTAACCCGTGACTTTTCTATAGAATGGATGTGAGTGGAGATGTGGAACGGGTTTCGGGTGTTCTCCTGTCGGTAGTCGGGTTTCCCATGCTGTTGTGCTTTTGTCTTATGTTTCGTTTGTGTTAATATTTACATAATTGTGGTTAAAAGTAGCTTTTAAGATGTTTTTAACTGGCATGTGGAGAGGCGTGCACCGCCGCCGCCCACTTCGTTTGCCATTTTGTCAGTTTGGCTTTTGTGTCGTTGTTGTTGGCGTCTCCTGCATTTAATGGCACCCCAGAAACAACAACTGACAAATGTTAGAATCCGTTTTATTGCCGAAATCTCCTATCCCCCCCTCCCCCGTCACCCACTCCTAATGGCTTGACATTTTAATAAAGAGGAGTTCCTGGGAGGGAAACTGGCAACAACTTTAGATATTTCGGTTTGTTTTGGCCAACAAAAGCACCAATTTTTCACTATTTACACACAGAAATGCTGAAAATATTTTTGGCAAACCTCAAACATTTCATTTTACTTTTTTTCTTTTATTTCTCTTTTTTTTGTTAGTTACTCATCTCAGCTTTTTTGTGCCTGGATTTCTAGATGAATTTGTTGGCAAAATTGTTTGGGTTTTAAAATATTGAAGAGAGGTTTGTGTGGTGGTGGTGGTGCTGGTGCTGGTGGAACTATCCACATATCCGTTTGTGTTTAGTTAGCAGAAGAAAGGGGTGAAGGGGGGAGTTTCCCCACTTTCCCCTCCCTCAAAAATGTTTGTTGGTTTCTCTCAGAATCCGAATTTCTCCCCCGCTTTTCCCCATAGTTTTCCCTTCAAGCTTGTTAGCAAACGTTTACGCAAGTGGGCGGCTCTGTGTGTGGGCGTGGCACTTGATGGGCTGCAACTTTTGTTGTTGGCAGCCAGGGAAACTTTAACTTTTTGGCAACTTGTTTCAACGCTTCCCACGCTCGGTATGGGGCAGGGGGCAGCGGGGGGGTCAAAGGTGGTCAGCCGCATAAGGCAAAATTGTGGCCGAGAAAGCTCAAAAGCGCCACAAAGCGAAGAACAAGTGATAATGGCTAAAATCTAAGCGGTAACGGATTAGCAGAGAGTTCTCTGAAGTTTTCCTTAAATCTTTTACGCTTGTTTTGCCAACATGGAATTTTTTAAATATTTTTTGTATTATTTTTATAGTAATAATAAAGAAAGCTACAAACCCAGCAGGCCAATTTGTTTGCTTTCATCCCATCTGAATTTATATTTTCAGTCCGAGATCTACCGGACTTTGTGAACTATCTAAAATAATATTATCAAATAAATATATTTTAAAGAACTGATTATATTGAAGATGTATAGAAGACCCTTGGCACTGCCCATTTGGACGCCACTGTTCATCCTCTTCTTGCTCTTCCTGTCCAGCGTGTGGGGTAAGCCGCCGCGTAAGCAGAAATCTTCTCATTCAATATATAGTTCATATCGAAATTGAGAATTATATTCCCAAACAGTTGTGGTGAATCGCCATGGTCTGATGGATATGTACCATCGACAGGTTCATGGACCTGCTCCGAACAAAAAGGACATCGAATGTCCCGGGGAGGGGATGATGGATGTTAAGCACAATCGTTTCGATCGCTCCTTGAATCGTAAGTATTTGTTCGACCTATGTATGTAATGTATATGTAAGAAGTTAAGTAATACCAAACGAAATGTATGTAGAAAACCGTTTCAAAATCGCACCACTCTTAAAGAAGTTATGGGCAAATAATGCACAATGCATTTTCCGCTAGATGGCGACACTTTCAAGTGTCTGCTTGCTTTGCTACTTGCATATCTCCATCTCTTTTACACTCATTTATCTGTTTAACGGGTATTTAATATGTATGTAATGTTTATAAGTAATACCAACAAAAATGTAGAAAAACTTTTCAAATCCGAATACTCTTTAAAAAGTTATGGGAAAATAATGCATAATGCTTTAATGCTAGGTGGCGCCACTTTTAAGTGTCTGTTTGCTTTGCTGCTTGCATAACTCCATCTTTTTTAAACTCATTTAGATGTTTAACTCATTTAGATGCTAGAAACTATATTCCTTAAATTTATATTATGAATCCCTTTTTAGCTTTCAAATCCTTTCTTTCGTGGCCCAAAAAGCAACGTAAAATTGAAAAACTACAGCCAGTTAAAGAAGAAGAGGATCCTTATGGCTATGAAAAGATGTCGAAATATCATGCTATGGAGCCGGTTATCGAGAATAAAATGGATCAGTATCTGGCCCAGGATGATGAGTTGGACTTTGAACCGAAACTGGGACTGCTGGATCACGAGTATGCAGAGCATTTTAACGATAATTTTGACATGGATTCGTTTGACAGCTTTGAAAGTAAGCCGAAATACATATGTGCTTTGCTTAAAAAATAATATACCTTACCATTTTTAGCATATCCAAGGAAATCCAAGTTGATGAACAGTCCCTTGATGGACTACAAGCGGGAATTCGCCAGCGATGAGGCCAATCCCTATGTGGAAAGCCTTCAGCAGCGCTACGAACCCTTGCCACATCCCTTCTCGGACTAAGCCATATCTATATTTTCTATGCGTTGTTAAACAGCGATTCTAATGATTACTGAAAGAAAACTTTCTGCCAAGAACATTAGTAATTTTTAATTTATTTTTTAAGACATTTTTGGCTAAAGCAACTACCATTAATTTCTTTCAACTGAGACAACGTAATTTATTTTTTGACAAAACAATACTTTATTATCCTGTGTGCGCGCCGCCTGTCCAATTTCAGCTGTCAGTGGGGAAAATGAGCTAGTAGGAAAGTGGAAAATGGTGAGAAGAAGAGAGAAGAGAAAGGAAAACGCTTGCTTGATCGGTGATTTGCGTGGCGCCCTCTGTCGCACAATTTTCGGGGCAATTACCGAGCGATTAAAGAAGAGTTTCCACCGGCAACTCCATGGAAAAAGTGATGAAAGTTTTGTCGGCCCGAGCAGCTGGCGCGCAATAAACGTAATCAAATTTAATTTCAACAAATTGCTTTCGAATTACGCGACCTTCGCCTGGCGCCGCTCAAGCGCAAAAGAGTTGGAAAATTGTTAAAATAATAATAACTTTCCACCCACCACCTCACACCACCCACTTGGCCACCCAGTCAACAGAACAATTGCCACAATAGCAACAATAACAACAGCAATTTGCGCTCAAAGTGATGGAATGAGTGGCCGCCCACACGGCGTATACGTAATCATAAAAATTATGATTCATTCTTTCGCCCAGACAGATAGCAGATATGGCGGCAAAAATCGGACCTGGGCTTCAGTTTGAGTTTGAGTTCGAGTTCCTAATAAACAAATTAATTTGATTGAAGCCCGAATGCAAAACTTTTCATTACAAGTTGCAAAAGCAAATTCATGACGGGTGGGGTGGCAAATGGAAGGCAAATCCATTTGCCAGAATTAGCTATTGGGAAAAGTTTGTGCTTTAAAATTGCTACGGTGAATGTGTTTCAATTTAATGGTATCGAAGTTTTTTAAATTCGAAATTGTAGTTTTTATTGACCTTTTTTTGATGGGGAGCTAGGATATATAAATAAAAAAAATAAATAAATAAAAAAACGAAAATATAAAAAATAAATAAATAACTAATACAAAAAAATAAAGGAAAAATAAATAAGTAAATAAATAAAAAATAAATAAATAGAAAATAGAAAAAAGATAAACAAATAAAAAAAAGAATTTAATAAACAAATCCATTAAAAAATTAATAAATAAATATAGAAGAAAAAAAAAAATTTTTTTTTTAAATTATATAAATATATTTATTTCTATTTTATTTTAATAAATAATTTAAAATATAATATACGTTTTTTAATGCCACTGAAAAGCTTAGTAAACGTTAATCCGCAGCTTTAACTAAAGTTGTTTGCTTTGAAAAAAGCTTGATTAAATGTCAAACGAATCGACTGATGTTTGGCCTTTTTGCCTTTGTAAATACCAATTTCCCCCCCTTCCGCGCCACTCGATTTTAGCCACAAGTCCCAGGGAAATGCGAGTGGAAAGCGGCTAATTAAGGCTTTCACAACGGGCCACGTTGTTCACCGCTGGCCCTGTTATGCCCAGGTAATTTACATGTAAACAATTGTCCGATCCTGTTTGTTTCCTCTCGTTTTTCCATCTTTTTTTTTCCGCTTTTTTTTCAGCCCCGTTCCATTTCAGTTTAAGCCATCATCAACTGACAATTTTGCGGCTCTGCGATGTCCTTCTCGCCGCTCGTTGCACATTTACATTTTGGCCAAAAGGGGGGAAGGAGGGTCGAAAAGTCAAACTAATCTAACAACTGCTAACAATAAGAACCAGTCCCCGACCCCTCCTGCTGCCTGCTTTTTAGCGGGCCATCTAAACGCCAAGGGCAGCTTTTCCAACCCCCTCCCCTCCCCTCCCTCACAGCATTTTCCTACCATTTTCCCCCGGCATTTTGCCGGCTTTGTGCAAGTTGTTTTAACAAAGCATTTTGTAGTTGGCAAATATATCTGTGCTTCTGTATCTGTATCTGTACATCTGCATGTGTTTGTAAATGTATATATGTATGTGTATATTCGTTGACAATTTTGCGTTGTCAGTTGTTGTTTTAATTAGAAAACTTTTTTACCAAACAACAACAGCAGCAAAAAAGGCAGCAGAACAGCAACAGCAACAGCAAAACTCAAAAAACGATTTTGAACGCCACAGAATTTTCATCCTCCATCATCCCCCTGCATTTGTATTTGCATTTTCTATTTTATTTCGCCTGCCTGCCAAATGAATAATGAATTTCTCTTCATTTTCACATTTTCGGATTTGTGTTTCTGTTTTCCATCTGCCGCTCTCTGTGTGTGTGTGTGTGTGCGTGGGCTTGAATTACTTATCGCAAAATTCATGGCCTCGAATGAAAGCTTCCCACTTCAATCAGATATCCGACTATCCATCCATCCATCTGGGCCAAGAAACTATACGATTCCCTCATTGTAGCCCTTCCTTCGCCAATTTTTTGGATTCTTCTCGTTTTGTTTATTTTGCAAAATTAAATCCAACGTTTTAGTTTTATGAGGCAAAACTTGCTTTGTTTGCTGAATGCGAAAGGCGAGGGGGGCGTGGGGTGCGGCCAACCGCAAAGCCAACGGCCTAAACGAGGCCAACTCGAATTTCAGATACTCTTTAAAAATATTAATATAATTTTTATTATATTTTATTTAAAATGAATATACGTTTTTAATATAATATTACGATATTTAAATATTTTTTCAACAGTTTAAACTTAATTTTTAATATTACAAAATTAATTTAAATAAAATAATAATAAAAAAAGTAATCTTAAATAATATTTGAAACAATAGTATGAATATTTTTTGTACAATTTGTAATATTTTTTTAAGTGCATTTCGGTATAAAAATTTTCAATAATGTTTAAAATGGTAACTGAAAATCAGTAGAGGAGAATGTATATAAATAGTTATTCATAATAATTTTATTTAAATTAAAATTGTAAAATATATGGTAATATATAAATATTTGTTCAACACTTTAAAAGTGATAATTGTGTTTTGGATACTTTTTCAAAAAATTCTATAAATATTTTTTGGTTAAATTTTAAACTGATAATTTTTTAATTAACTGAAGAGAATATAAATAAATATTTAAATAATAAGAACATGCATTAATGGTTTATTAAAACTTTATTTAAAGTTATTTAATAAAACATATTTGCTTTCAAGTTAAAGGGGGACCAATCAATTGGCAGGTTATATCCTTGATCTGGGAGAGAATAGAAATAAAATCGCTGCAACCGATGATACGCAAACACACACACTCACACACACACACCCAGAGAAAATCCACATGTATTAGAGTGCGGTTTGTTGTCAATCTCGTTAGAAACGAATCCTTTCGTAATCCTTGTGCTTCAGCTGCAGCTTTTTTCCTGTATTTTTCTGTGCTCTGCTTTATTTTTGTTACTCGCCCGGCGCGCTGACGTCACAGGGCGGTTGATGCGTTTTTGCTGCTTAATCCGCTGCCACCATCAAGATGAGCTCCATGCGAGTACTTAGGGGGTTAAAGTGGGTGGTTAGGAGGGGGTTAACAGGGGGTGGCACTATCACTATCATCAGCTCAGCATCTCAGCAGCCCAACATCCAACATGCAGCGTTTCCAATTTCACGACGAGCCCTGCAAATCCCACATAAGAAATTGTTTTCGAGTTATCTTTCATTTTCCGCCGCCTCGTTTTCCTTTACCACCCTATTTTCCAGCTGAGAAATGGGGGGGAAAAAGCCTTGTAATTATTTTGGGCTAGTTAAAAATGTTAAATGGGCATCATTATTTATTTTTGGGATATACATATGTATGTATTTATATGCTGCCATCCAGCTAAATATGATTGATGGCCCTTGTCGCGTTACGTAATCGCTGTCCGGGCTGCGTGTGGGTGTGTGCGTTGTGTGTGTGAAAGTCCTGTGAACTCAAGCCGTAAAAAGCCATCATTTTTGCAGGTGCGCCATCGAGTTTGTTAACACTTTGTTGCCGCTTTAGAGCCACTGACATGCAGCCGTCACAAAGTTGTTTACGTGATTTTCAGATAATTATCACAACATATTCTGCGCAGTGAGAGAAATTCAAGCGATTTGAATAAAGGAAAATAATAAAATTCATATTTAACTTGTTTTAATAAATATTTGATTTTTTTAAATATTTATTTTGGCTAAAAAGTGTAATATATAAAATACTTTTGTTTTATTTATTTCAACTTGGAAACTCAATAAATGAATTAAAATGAATCGAAACATTTTTAAGGACCTCTGCCACAAAGATATATTTATAAAAAAATATTTTAATATTTTTTAAGTTCGAAATTAAATAAATCAAAGAAAATTAATTTAAGCATTTTTAAAGGACCACAAAAATATTTTTATAATATAATTTTTTTTTAGATTTATCTAGAGTTAAAAAATTAAATAATATTAATATACAAAATTTTAAGGACCTTTGTTACAAACGTACATTTATCAAATAAGTATAATTAATTTATTTATAGTTAGAAATTAAATAAAATTGTTTTATAAACATACTTTTGTAACAAAGCTCCTTAAAATGTTGTGTATTAGTTTTATATAATAAAATTTATTTATTTCATAAATTTAATTTCATTTATCTAAAGTTAAAAATTAAATAAATCAAATTAAATTAATTTAATCATTTTAAGGACCTTTTGCCACTAAAATATACATTTCCAGTTCTTCCAAGCATTTAAATTCCTTTAGCTGCCGGCTTTAAAAGTGTCCTTATTCGATTCGATTCAATTCGATTGAGCTCAAAAGCAGCTGAGTCAAGGACAGACAACAAACAGGAAACTCGGAGCAATGGAACGCATATTTACGCATTAATCAATGGGGCAAACACGGCTAGAAGAGCGAAATAAAAATGAATGAAAAAATGCCCGAGATGGCGACCAGGTATCACCCCCCCAAACCACCCACCGATTTTCCGCCGCCGTCTTCGACTCATTTCCATTTTGATCCTAAGCTTGGCCTGGCCTATTCATGTGGAAATCGAGTGCGGTTTGTGGCTCCTGGCAGACATAACAAGAAATGGGTATTTTGGCTAAGAGTTACGACTTGAAGATACCTGGTAGTCAAGGAGTTAGATAATATTCCTAAATTCCATATTCTAAAAATAGAAATCTTTAATTTAAATTATCTCGAATATCTTGAGATTTTTTTTGATATTCCCTATATCTATGATACTTTACCACTAATATAGTAGGGTATATTATTCCTTCAAGGATCTAAGGATATGAAAACGGAAAATGCTCGAGTGGCAGGGGGTGGCGGGGTGGCTAGTGGGTGGAGACAGGCGCGTGGCGCCTCAGGACATGGGCGCCATAATGATATGAGTCACTGACTCAACAACGACAACCGACGTCTTCCCAACGCAGAGGGGTGCATAATAATCGGGGAGAAAATCGGGCGAAAAAAAAATAGAAGAAAACTGGATAAGTCTAGCGTTGACGTTCCATAAAGCAAATCAATTCGTTGTTGCCGTAACAGTTTTGTTTCTTTCTGCTTATTTCAGCAAATTGTGTGTGCGCCCCGAGGGGCGAAGCAGGCTGGAGTGGGGTGGGGGTGGTGTACTTACAGCATGTATATTGACAGGGCATATAAATAAATTATTAGCAAAATAAATGTTTAGCTAAGGGCGTGAGAATGCCATCCCGTTCGCACTCCCATTCCCAAAACCAAATATGATGTTCCCAGGGAGCAAGTGTTTAGGAGATTAGAGGAATGATAAGTACAATGTATGTATCGGATATGCAAATATCATTTAAGTATCTCTTTAGCTCGGGGTTCTTTTGAAAAATTTTTCAGAAATCTGTTAAGGTTGAAGAAAATGTTCTGATAAATAATAATAAAGAAAATAATAAGTTCTGATTTAAAATGTTTGGAATTCTTATATACAATATACAATACAGCCTCGCCATATCTTAGTTTCTATCAAATGGATTAGTTTTACTTTTTTAAAAATCCTACTTAAATGGTATAATATCGTAATAAAACGAAACATCATTTTGAGATACCAAAAAGTTTTAGAAAAAATCACTTACATATATTACCCATCTATATAGTTCATAACTCTATTTAAAATTTGAGCTTTTCTAAATGATTCTAGATTTTAAAAATATTTAAGCCCCCACAAACACATTATGGGAGTTCCAAAATCATTTCTTTGGCGAATTTAATTAACTCTTAATTGTCCTGACAATTTTCCGAACATTTTCCTTAATTTTTATTTCTCCAAATCGACCAGCAAGAAAAGTGTTGCATACTTTGCGGTATAATTTTTGATTGCGATGGCCTCTCGAGCATTTCAAGCATGTAAATTGGCCAGCAAACTGCTGGCATTTAAACGATGTCATGGCCACTGCCCCCTGGAAATGCTAAAGGGGGGCGTGGCACGCGCATATTTAGCCAAAAACAATTTTTGTACCATCTGATGCATATCCCATGAAGTTGATGCTGATGAAGTTTGCTCCGCTTTCTGGATTCCCAGACTTCTGGATCTCTGAATCAGAATCTGAATCTGAAACTGAATCTGGATCAATTTGCATGCGCCGTAGAACAAAGCGACGATGAGTTGCCAACATCAGGCAGCAATGGAATCGGAATTATACCAAGTTTATGCCAGGATAACTGACAAGGGGGACGACGACTCCGTTTTGCAGCAAACTTGACGACAAAAGTTTTTAACCGAATTAGCATCTTGCCAGACACTTTCCGGCCATCACACATACACGTACAAAGCACTGGAATTGGCCGAAAAGGGGGAACTGGTAATCCACAGAACACCCCCCCCCCCCCCCCACGCCACTTCCACTGATTTCCATATGTATTGTTATCCCGGCTGCCCATTTGTTTGTTGTTTTAATTAGAAAACTTGCCAAAGAGTCGTCGACGGACGGAATTAATGAATTTCCCATGCCATTGCGAAATCCATGTCACCCCCACCCCCCCACTTGGACTATAAAAAATCGCCCAACCGGCAAATTGGCAATGCCCATGGCTTACAGCACTATGCAGTGTCCAAAAAAAAAAAAGTGGCCAAAATGGGTTAAGTTTTATTGGTATTAACTTGGTAGCACTAAAGCTGTATCTTATATAAAGAAAGATTTTTTAAAAAATTATTTTTCTTATTAAATTATAAAAATAACTAAGCAAGGCTATAACTGGTTGGGAATTATAAGCTTCGAAAAGCTGATCATATCATTTTAAAGGCAAAAATTGCCAAAAGTTTTTTTATAATATATATTTTTTTAATTACCATATAATTGAATGAAAAAAAAATAAAATATATAATATAATTGAGTTAAATAACTAAGCGAGGCTATAACTGGTTGGGAATTATAAGCTTCGAAAAGCTGAGCATTTCTTTTTGAAGATCAAAATTCGAAAAACTCCAATTATAATACTTATTTTTAAGTACCATGTGATTTAGTGTATTAAATTTATTATTTATCATATTTTTTCACTATCTTTTGATAGGTTTTTCCCGCAGTGCAGGCACAGATTGGCATGCATTTTTTAGGGATTTATATTGCTTATTGAGTGTGGCGCGTGCCAAATTTATTCTGGCACCCCATCCCACATCCCTTCGCCATTTTCGCGTATTATCCGGAAAAGTTTTATGACCTCCATATGGAGCTAACAATGCCTGCAATTTATGTTGATTTGCGTGTCGTGGCACTCGCAGCATTTAATTGCAGGCCTCGAGTGTCTTTGTCGCCCTTTTCTCAACTCGGGCCGTAATTAATGAGGCCATCATAAATCTGTTGGTGGAGGGAAAGTGCCTCGAAGTGTCTGTTCTATTGGCGGGCATTTCTTTTCCACACTTCCAAAAAGGACTCTCTTCGCGCATTTTACTTTCATTTCGGCCGAGGGGTCACCGTCATTTTTTCACTTCTCCCACTGCCCACTTGAGGGCGTCAAACACTTTCGCTTTTAATTACCGCGCTGCGCTGGCGAAATTAATGTTTGCTGTCATGTTTGCCCAGCAAATAAAAAATGAACGGCCAAGAGTACTTAGCGCAAATGACAAATGCTTCGGGGCAACCGAAAAAAGAGTGGAAAGAGTGGGTTCAGTTTATTAAGTTTAGCAGCCTTCCGGTTCTGTTCCAACCCAAAAATAATAAAAGGGCGTACTTGGGGTTTTGTATTTTATTATTATTAAAATTATATTAACTAAAATATATATTTTTTAATTATTAATATATATTTTTCCATTAAATATTATATTTATTTTCAAATAATTTTATGTATTTAAAAAATGTTGCTTAATATTATAAAAGTTTAATTATATTTTATGTGTTACTTAATATTTATTAAAGTGTTATTAATTAATACATATTTTAAAATAATTTTAAGAATTTTATTTTTTATTTGTATTCATTTATATTCAATATTTTAAAGTTTTTATTCTATTTTTTATGGGCTAATTGATAATATTTTAATTTACGTTTTACTAATTGTTAAAATTATATTAATAAATATATATTTATATAAATTTATAATGTTTTAATATTATAATTATTGTTTATTGTTGGTTGTTTGTGTGCCAATTAAATTTATTTTTATTTGTCACTTAATAATTATTAAAATTATATTAAAAAATAAATATTTATTTATACTTGTATGAATTTTAAATTTTTATTTAATGTTTTAAAAAAAATTATTAATAGTTTTAATTATAATATTATTATTAACATTTTTAATATTTTAATGTGTTACTTAATCTGTAATATTTTTATCAATTATTTATTTATTAAATAACTATCTCTTCCCTTACAGCCTCATAATTCCAGCGTTTTGTTTTTCTATCTATTGTTTTTGTAAACCCCAAAAATCCCCCTTGCACGCCCCTGAAAGGATGCCCTTTGACCCTGTGGGCCACTTTATTAAAATCAAACTTAATGCCGGGCCAAATTAATTTTGCTTCTTTGCCATGGCAAACATTTAATCTTTGGCCGGAATAGTTTTAGGCCCCGAAACACTGGACAGCTGTCAGTGGGGAAAAGCCAGGGGAAGTGGAAATGGAAATGGAAAGGAGTGTAATAGAGAGAATGGAAAAGAATTTCCCTTTTTTGTGCTCTAATGCAAAGAAGTATTATTTTAATAAAGCAAAAATGTGAGTGTGACATTTCACCTTTTTTGTTTGTCTCCGAAATGGAATTTCTATCTTGCCGTCGACTTGATGGGGGTCATTCCATCTTAAAGCCGAACCTGCAAAGCGGAGCAGGAAGCAAGGAACGGAAAGGAAGGACGGAAGTTAAGGAAGGAAAATGGGAAGGGGAAGAAAAAAAGAAATGGAAGGCAAACTGAAACCAAAACCGAAAAACCGAATCGCTCTGTGAATGCGAATGTGACTGTGGCTGTGGCGAAAGCATTTCATTAAAAACTTCCAGGCTATTAAGCAAAACTTTGTGCAGCATTTTGCCAAAACTGTGTGATAAGTATCTGAACAAAATGCAAAGCTGCCAAAGGACGCAGGACGCAGGACGATGACGATGACGACAGCTGATGAAAATCGCGGGCGCGACGCGCGCTTTTCCTCAGTTTTCCTCGACAAATCACAATTTTCGCCGCAAATTGCTGTCGGGGAAAAGAAGTTCAAACATTTGTCCAAGGATCCCAGGATCCAGGGATCCAAGGGGAAGCACCCAAGTCTCCAAGTCTGGTGGCAAAGGAAGGGCCAACGCCAAGGCGTTGTTGAACAACAATTGAATTGCAGTTGCTGGCCGTGCCTGGCGTGACAAGAGTGCAAGAAGTGCCGCGGAAAATGTGGGGAAAATCGGGGGGCGGTGGGCGGTGGGCGTGGCCAGTGCCGCTTCAGATGCGTGATTCAAAGCGGCGACAACAACAGCAAACATCCCGAAAAAAAACTTAGAAATAAATACAACTCAAGTGTGGGAATGTCGTATTTTAAATACTCTTAAAGTGGAGAAGGTATGTAAAAAAAATAAAGTAAAATCATATTTAAATTTGTTTTTATTTTATTATTATTATTTATTTTAATACAAAAAATCCTTGAGTAGTAAAATTCCTAAAAGAATGAACTAAAAACCTTAAAAAATTGAGTCTTTGGACGTATTTTGAAAAAATTGCAAAAAGTGTTGAAATTATCATTATTATTATAAAAAAAGAGTAATATTGAAAAAATATTTTTTAAAATGTGTATTTATTTTTATTGTATTTTGAAAAAAATTATTATTTTTATTATCACTATTTTTAACTCTTATATATTTTTATTTATTTTATCTATAATTTTTTGGTCGCATCTTTTGTTATTATCTCATTCTTTTCTCTTTTAAAAATCTTAAATTTTTCTATCCAATTATTTTTAATATATATGTATATATATATATATTTTTATATATATTATTATCTGTATTTTTTTGTGGTATATTTTTAATTTTGCTATTCTTTCCTATTTCAAGAAATCATAAATTATTCTCTTCCAACCAAATTCGATTATTTGTATACCCCTCTGTGACTTTTCTAGAACATAACAATGACTTCACTTTGCCGTACTTTACCTCAATATCTTGGCTAGAGTTTGCTGCGTCAATGAACTTCATTTCCGCTGGGTGTTGGCGCTTCTTGGGATCCTGCGAATCCTTCGAATCCTGCGACTCCTTCCGCCATTTGCTGTTTGTGTTTGTTCTATAAATTTTCTGGCAATTTGCAGAAGCCACAAGAGCCGAATGCTTGGCTAATGTAGCACATGATTTATAATATTTCGAATGACAGCGGCTCCAGCGGCTCCAGCGGCCAACGGGGAATGGGGAATCGTGGGAGTGAAAAGGATTTCTTGGCCAAAAAGTTTTGTGCGGTGTCTTCGGTTTTCCGTATTTTCTGCCAGTAAATATATGCTAAATAGGCTTTTTGACATTCTACCTGTCTGCCCGCGTGTCTGTCTGGCTTTCATTCGCATCCTGTGAGGGGTGGGGAGGGGAGGGGGAGCGAACATCCTGCAGGCTGCTGGCCAGCTGTAGGCCAGGTCCTGGCATATCCAGTTACATTTCATTAAATTTTATTTTTACGTGCCGTCTGCCTTCCCCCGCTTTCCCCCCTTCACCCAGCCTTGTGGCATTTTCGGGCCATTGTGTGCGTCGTGTGCGTGTCCTTAAGCGGAAACTTCGACAGGAAACACCTGATTCGTAAAATATTGAAAAAGTTTTCTTTTTTCCTGTGCTCGATGCTTTTTTTTTGGGCCTGGCCTCCTCGAACTCAGCTCCTTTGGGAGGCTGTTGTCCGTTGCCCTATATTTATTTTGAGACATAAGAATGCCTTTTTGAAAGTGGTAAATATATTTTTTTTGTTTTTTTTTTATAAATAATTATAGTATTGTAAATTATTTAATTAAATCACATTTCATTTAAGCTAGTGTTTAATATTTAAATTTATTTTAAATTGTTTTTTTTTAATATTATAAATATAATAAAAATGTAATACATTATGTTAAGTTAAATCAGATTAGACACATATTTAACCTTTTCTAAAGAGCATTCAAGATCATTTACATGCGAAAATAATTTGTTGTTGCTCATGTTTTTTTTGTTGACGTTGATATAAAATTATTGCGAAATAAATGCAAATTGAATTTCTCATGCATAATTTGCTTAGAAGTTGAGTAAAAGTTACCGCCTGAACTTTGATGTATTTTGTGGGTGTTTACAGTCATCCCTCCTTTTGGAGATTATAGAAATGTGCTTTGAATTTTAATGCGACATGTGTGCCATGTTGCGTGTCTAATCGAAAGGGAAATGGCCAAAGATGGACCATTAGAGCTAAAATATCAGGTCACTAATTGCAGGCTATTTGGTTACTTGCATTTTATAAATTCTGGGAGACATTAGGCTTTTTTGGGGCTTTTTTCGGGCCCTAAAAATTTGACAGAATAATTTTAAAATATTTTTAAAAAGGTATATTAGCTTACAAAATATATTAAATATGATGTTTACTCGTAAAATTCCCAAAAGATTGGCATTTAAAATTGGAAATTAAAAAAAATAATAAAAATAAAAATTGGAATAAATTTCTAAAGTAATTTAATTATTATTAAAAAAAAGGATTATAAAATAAATATATATGTTAAAAATATTTTCTCCTAAAATTCCCAAAAAATTAGCATTTAAACATAAAAAATTAAAAAAAAAAACAATTGAATAAATTTCTAAAGTATAAAAAAATTATATTTAAAAAATGTATTATTGAAAATCAATGCGTATTTGGATCTGCTATTTATCTAAATCTACTTTATATCATTTAACTTTTTAATTGTTATTTTCCAACATTGTTTCTACTCAAATACGAACTTCTTAAGCATGGAATTGAGATACTTTCGCCCCCAACAAAGGTTTCCACAGATAGTTGGTGCTGGTAAAAGGTAAAAGGACCTCATTAGGCGCCGAACTGGACAGTTAGAGGCGAATTGCAGGGAGCAAACATCACACTCACGTGTGAGTTCTCGTATTTCAGCACGTTTCTCATATTTATTTTGATTAATGTCCACTTATCCACTTGCCACCAGCAATTCCAATCGTCTCCAACTTCTCGGTGGCCGGCGAGCAGCACGTGCTGCCAAAAGGCGAGGTCGTCGCTGGGAATTGTCTATTGGCCAGAATGGCTGGAATGGAATGGAATGGCCGGTTAGCCAGTTGGCAGCGACAGCAATTGATGTGCCGCCCACTTTTCAGGACCTTTGCACCTGGCCCTTGGGCTGAAGGCCCACGTAGACAGCTCCGCATCTTGACTTGGCCATCCCGGAATCCCGGCTTTTGGCCGCGTCCCAGAGATGGCCGGGTATCAGTTGCACTGGCCTGCGTACGTGTTCGCACTTCGCAGCGCACGTGACTACTAAAGTCGAATTTATTGAATATTTGCCATTGGCCATTTGATTTCTTATTAGGCGAGCGAGAGTATGTAGTGTATGTAGTGTATGTAGTATATAGAACTAAGCTTTAAGCACCGCCACATATGCTAATTTAAGGCCAAAACTGGCCCTGAACGCTACTTACATAATTAAATGCGACCCACAGCTGCCAGATTTGTTCGCTGGGGCGCGAATGCCAGAGCATTTGGCATTTATCTCTCGTCCTCGTCACACGGCGACGACCTTTGGCAGTCAGGCCGACAAAATCCCCAACACTCTCCGCACAACCATAAAAAAATGCAGTCGGGTTAGAACAACCTTTGAATGTACTCTCCCATTTTTAAACTCAAAGTAACTTGAAATTTATTGGGTTAATTAGGGTGGACCTTAGTAGGGAATATTGTAAAATTATATGTGTAGATAAAGTATTTCATAAATTTCAGATTTTTTAAGTAAATACACAGAGTAAACTAGAAATAATTTTAGAAGTAAAAACATTAAAATTTTAAATAGTAAAGTTTGGTTTAACTTTCGTTAATTAACCTAACCTTTTTCTTTACAATTGGAACTTTACAAATAAAATTAAAACTGGATTTTATGGCATAACCTGCTCTGTGTAAAATTTATTTATTTAAAAAAAATATATGTAAACAAAAAAAATTAAGAAATAATATTTTTTAAAATTTAATTTATAGTTTTATACTTTATACATAGCTTTCTCGGTGTAAAAAAAATGTATTTTAACCATAAAAAAGGTTAAATAATATTTCATAAAATTCAATTAATAGTTTTATATTTTAAATTTTTTTTTTATGAGTTCCTTTTTACATTTTTTTTTATAAAAGACCAAAAACCACAACTGTTTATCTAAAAACTAAAGTGTTTCACTGGGAAAACGCCAAATATGGCCGTATAACTGAGATGCCACACCTTTCCGCATTTTATGGATGGCAGGGCGTGGGAAAACACTCGCTGCCACATGCTTACAACTGCAGCAACAACTTTATATGTAGTTAAAGCACATTCCTCTACGCGTACGTGTGGGTATATGCATATTTTCATGATTTCCCATGTTTTTATGCGGCGTACGAGAAATGTTTTTGCATCGTTTTTTTCTCCCCTCCCCCATTTTTTTTTTGGTTTTTCCACTCGGCAGTGGAAAACTGAGAAGTGCACGACGACGACGATGTTGAGGATGACACTTCCGTGTTATCTGCTCTCGGGGAGCTGGAAAGCTAGGAAGCTGGGAAACTGGTAACTGGGTTAATGTGGCAAACTGACAGCGCCAAGAACTGCGAAAGTTTGTGCCCGAGAATTTCGCCACTAATGTCCTTTCGAGGAGTGGGTGGTGGAGTGGGTGGCAGGTCCTGTTTTTGGCCAACTACTGTCGCATTTGATGTGTTAATCATGCGTGAAATTAATTCGTTCCACAATGTCTCATTAGTCTGCATTAACTGAAGCGGCCAAGCGGTCAGGCCAACAAGGACACCCAGCAGCAGCAGCAGCAGGACAATGGGACAGGACAGCAGGACAGCAGGACAGCAGGACATGGCCACTCGCACACATGGCTCATATATTATTAAGTTAATCCCTAGCCATCGTCTCACCATCGTCGCTCGGTGCGCTCAAGTGCTTAAAATTAAATAATTAATTAAACTTCAGCCTGTGGAAGTGGAGGGATGCCAGGGGGGTGGCTGTGGATGTGGATGCGGCATGGAGCTCCGTTGTAATGGTAACGTATCTCTATTTAACCGTAGTTGTACACCTAGAGAAAATGAAGCCTTTTTCGATTCATATTATATTGTGATTATAAACTCAAGGTATGATAGTTTTTCTTAAATAGTTAAGTTACATGTAGATAAAAATAAAATATTTCTATTATTTATTTATATTTATTTATTTATAAATATATATTTATGAAACATATTAAAAACCATTATTTTCGCCAGTGTATTTAGGATCTACATTACAAACACATTTATTTAATAATTAAGTTAAATGTGGATACAAATAAAATATTATTATAAGGTGGAACTTAAAAAATTTAATAAAAAATTCAATTTAAAATATTTTTATTTTTTTTATTTATTCATAGAAGCAACTGATCCAATATTAAATCTCTTTTTAGATTCACTTGATTTTGCTATCATAAATTGGATTACAAACATGTTTATTTTATGGTTTAGTTAAATAGTTAGGTTAAATATATATTATAAAAAATATAATTTTATAAGGATGAATTTTAAAATGTAAATTCGCAAATAATAATATTTATTTAAAATATTATTTATTTACAGTAGCACATAATCCCCTTTTTCCTTAAGCTTAAATCTCTTAACTCTTTTAATTACGAAACCTATTCAGCTCTATTATTTTTTCCAGTGTATCTGCTCTTTGGTAACGGAGACTGTATCACAATGCGAGTCACATCTGCGCTTAGCAGCTCATGAATATCGTATTAACTTTTACTTTTCGTGCCCTCAGTGGGGCTACGTGTTTGGTTTTTGGCTTCTTGGTGTTTTTGGCCCCAAAAAAGGGGGTCGGGAAACAGGTGGCAGTGGTGGATCAGGATCAGGATCAGAATCAGGAGTGGAGTCAAATGAGACTTACATGACAGCGGAATGACAGGCCGCAGACGAAGCCAAATCACACGGTGACTTTTTCATATCGGTGGGAAAAGTGCATTAAATTGCAGGAGTGAAGTTTGTGCTTAAAAAATAGTTTAAAAATGCTCAATATTTTTGTTATATTTTAAATTTTTTTATTAATAACTTTAAATCAGCTTCAATCTGTTCAATTAGAGGGGTAGTTTTTTGGTTGCCCAGGGGGTGGTGGGCGGTGGGCAGTGGGTGGTTTTGTGGCAGCAGGTGTCTTCCCAATTTTATGACCAGTCGCTGCTGTTTGTCCATCGCTGGAAGTGAAAACAAAAGAAGCAGATGATTTATGCGCTCTCTAAAAACTTTGCGGTTTTTACTTTTCACCGCATTTTTTGTGGCTTGTTCCCTTATGGTTTTTCTCCGCTAGGGGGCGTTCTAAAGTCGAAAAACTCTGAACATTCTATGCTAGAGTTGTGCCGGTGATTGCATTAAAGCTTGGAAAATCCATTGAAAATGAATATATTTTCTTTGGTTTCATATAAGATAAGATATTATTTTAATATATTATCTCATATCAGAAATATATTACTTTAATATCATACATTTTTTAATGGATACAGTTGATTGTGATGATTGCTTTACTGCCATCTCTACTTTACACTTACTTTTCTTGGTTATGGCACATACAACACCTCAATTATGATGTTGCAACGCCTGGCGAGAGGTTGTTTTATAGAAGGTGGGGCCTTGAGTGGGGGGATTTCCCGATTCCAGAGTGGGCGGAAGTTTCGGCAAATGCTGCCTGCAGGTCACGTAGCGCAAATAATGAACTTGGTTCGACTGGCGACTGCAAGCGTCCGTTGGATGGCGCAGTTTGTTTTGGCCAGAAGATGAAGTCCTCGCAAAAGGGGGATTGGGAGGGGGAGGGGGTCGGACATGCCCCACCCATCGAGACTAAACGCCCGTTTTAATGCCAACAACGATGGACCATTCGAAATGATTACGGGTTACTGATTACTGCTTCTCCATTGGCGACGAGACCCAACAAAAGGGGTAATGGACGGGTTACTCGGTAGATGGAGCCACCAACAATCGACTCGACTGCATTGAGGATAAATCCATGGAGCATTTATCTACGGAGGAGCAGGAATAAGAAGTTAAGCCAGACAAAACAATTAGCTCTGGTTCGCTGAGCATGTTTCCTAGCAATCAGCTGGGTTTTTTTCCAATCACAATCGCTCTTTCTCTCTCTCTCTCTCTATCGCTTATTCAATTTTATTTCATTAGTTTGGTATTAATTTTTTTCAGATTTTGATGTCTGAGTATAAAAACATAAATTTGAAATGTTTTTGAAATAAGAACTATATTTTTTGAGTTAAAAATGTTCTTGAATCAAGTTGAATTGTTTCTAAAAATATGGTTTTCTCGAAAAGGTTCTCAATATAAGATCAAAATTCAATGGAAATTGGAAGGAAATTAACTTAAATTGAAAGAACATTCAAACAAAAATCAGAAGATTTCAAGAACAAATATTCTTAATTCAAGTAAAATGTTGTTTGTTTTTTTTCTGTCTAAAAAAGTAGCTAGATGGTATTTTTCTGTACCTTTCACTTCTTTTCCCTTGACTCCGGTTAAAGTGCACCAATTTGGCCGTCAAACCTTTCAAGATATCGAATATCATAGGGATATTTCGAGAGTTACGGGAACGGGGTACGTCCTTGAATCACAATATTATGGGCATTATGGGCAATCAAAGTCGGCAAACTGTCATTAGTGCCGACAGGCGAGTGAATGGCCGAATGTCAGATATTCAATTTGCTGCCATATTGATTGACTAATTGAGCAATCTTGATAATTCGACCTATACCTCTACCCCCTTCGAAATTATACACGCAGTCGCCAATCAACAAATTAACCCCAAGAATCGACCGCACTATTTGTTTAGATTATATGTATGTACGGATAACATATATGTGCCCGGTTTTTGGGGTACTTCGTATTACCGCTCCGCAATGGTCGAAATCAAAATGCTTAATTAATAGATTAAAACTGAATTATGTTGGCCAACTGCCCCCATCCGTCCATCAATCATTCAACTGAAACGTAAATAGTAAATAGTAATTTGGACTGGCCACCAGCTGCAGTTCAAATCAAATGCGAGAGTGAATACGAATGTGAATATGAATATATGGATATAATTACTGGCGATTGTTGCAACTTAAATTAAGTTGGCACAGTAGGCTCCGCATGTGTTTATAAACCCAATAATCGACTATGATTTTAATCACATTTTGGTTGACTGGCAAAATTGAAATATTAATGCCATAATTGGTGTTTGTAAAACGAAAGAGTTAATCATTTTTCATTTATTTCCATGGTCTATATCTTTCGCTGCAACTAAATCTGTTTGGCAGCGTATTAAATGTGGTTTTAATGGCTTTACGGATATGTGTGCCTATAAGTCAATGATAACTATCATCGGCTACGCATTTATTTATTGTTTGGATAATTACCGAGAGAGTTCTTGGAGGAGGACAGTCGAGTGGGTGGCATCATCAGTTGTATCAGTGGGATAATATTATTCCGTCTTTTGTGCCTGGCTTGTCATAATATTACAGCTAATAAATGTTGACAATCAGCCGGTGTGTTTGTCGACTTGGGGCCAATATGACAGAGATATTTTTGGGAAGGGGGCCTCTCAGTATCCCTTTCCCTTTCCCCTTCCTCGTTTTCCTGCCAGATGGATGCTTGTCCTCCGGTTATGCGAACTACAATCACGCCAATAAATATGCAACATGGATGGCACAAATAAAATACATGTATTTTATATGTCTGCATATACATATTTATATATTTATATCTATGTGAACGCCAGTGCAATGCGTTTGTGTGCGGCAATTTTGCATTCCTAATGCGACAAGCCAAAAAAGAATTCATAACAAATTTACAAAAATACATAACACACATAAATAAAATACCCAAAGCAGCCCCCACTCAGCACACAGAAAAATAAATCTATGTTTGTGCACTGCAAAGAACATGAATTTTGAACTGATTTTTGATTTTTGGCAAAAATCAGATTTTTTGTAAAATTTAGTTTTGCTATAACTTTTGCAAAAATGGTCGCAAACTAAAACGGCGAACTGTTCTGAGCTAATAACAAGTTAATAAATAATAAAAATGGACTTTCCGGCTGATTTACGAAATTTGAAAAATTTTCAAATTTTTGAATTTTTTTATAAGGGGTAGCATCATAAATTTTTGAAAAAAATTTCAAAAAAATTAATTTTTTAACTGGAAATGCCAAGTTACAGATAATTTAACTACGAGTTCGGGAAGGTATGCCGTTCCATATTTGGACAATTACTTCCGTTTTTATAGCAAAAATACTGCTTATTTTTTTTGGCGAAAATGAGGATTTCGAATTTTGGCAAAAATATGTTTTTTTGTATAATTTCTTTTTGCTATATCTTTTGCAAAAATGGTCCCAAATAAAAACTGTCAACTGTTCTGAGCGAATAACAAGTTGATAAATAATAAAAATAAACTTTCCGGCTGATTTACGAAATTTGAAAAATTTTCAAATTTATGAATTTTTTATAAGGGGTAGCATCACAAATTTTTGAAAAAAAAATTTCAAAAAAATAAAATTTTTATCCTGAAATGCCAAGTTATAGGGAATTTTACTACGAGTTCGGGAAGGTATGCCGTTCCATATTTGGACAATTACTTCCGTTTTTATAGCAAAAATACTGCTTATTTTTTGGCGAAAAATGAGGATTTCGAGTTTTGCCAAAAATATGATTTTTTGTATAATTTCTTTTTGCTATATCTTTTGCAAAAATGGTCCCAAATAAAAACTGTCAACTGTTCTGAGCGAATAACAAGTTGATAAATAATAAAAATAAACTTTCCGGCTGATTTACGAAATTTGAAAAATTTTCAAATTTATGAATTTTTTATAAGGGGTAGCATCACAAATTTTTGAAAAAAAATTTCAAAAAAATAAAATTTTTATCCTGAAATGCCAAGTTATAGGGAATTTCACTACGAGTTCGGGAAGGTATGCCGTTCCATATTTGGACAATTACTTCCGTTTTTATAGCAAAAATACTGCTTATTTTTTGGCGAAAAATGAGGATTTCGAGTTTTGGCAAAAATATGATTTTTTGTATAATTTCTTTTTGCTATATCTTTTGCAAAAATGGTCCCAAATAAAAACGGCGAACTGTTCTGAGCTAATAACAAGTTGATAAATAATAAAAATATAGCATCACAATTTTTTGAAAAAAATTTAAAAAAAATAAAAGTTTTATCCTGAAATGCCAAGTTATAGAGAATTTAACTACGAGTTTGGGAAGGTATGTTCTATATTTGAACAATTACTTCCATTTTTATAGCAAAAATATTGCTTTTTTTTGGCGAAAAATGAGGAGATTTTTTTTTCGCTCAGTGTATATTACGTATATATATTCGGGAAGATAAACAACGCGCTGTCCAAGTTATGGATGAGCAGAAAAAGAGGCGGTGGGTAAGGGGGTCTTGGCCCGCAGCACAAATCAATTGGATTAGAAAATTGTCAACGAAAATGTCGGAGGGGAGGTCCTTTTTCTACATGTGTGTGTGTGTGTGTGTGTGAAGTGGGGTGGCAAGGACGCCGGCAAGACGACGCTGAAAATGTTGCAGCTTACATTGATAAATTATGGATAAAGGCGACAACAACAATAACAAATCGAATAAATATTTATGAAACTAATGAAATGACATCAGCGGGATTTGTCCTGTCCGTCTATCTGTCTATCTGTGTATTTGTGTATTCGTTTATGTGTGGGTATCTTGTATCCTGTGTCTGCGTCTCCGTTTCGGTATGTTAATCTGTGCGAAGGACGCACCTTGAGGAAAGGAGCCAACTGAATGATAATGACTCTGCCACGGGGATAATATTTTGATGGGGCTTATGATGATGTCGGCCCCCGTATAGACTAGAAAAACCTTTTAGAATGTTAATGACTTATGAGGGGGACTCTCATCCCCCCTCCTCCCCTGCTATGATGTAATGCCTTTGCCGGCTGAAGGAATATTTTTATTGCTCTTGTTCCATTTGACGTTGACTCAAGGCGAGTCGTTAAAAACACAGAAGCCATGACAAGGCACGAAAAGTTTCGTCGGGTATGTGTATCCCTATCCCTATTCGTATCCCTTCTCCAAAAAAAAAGGGAAAAAATATTTCAGAAGGGATTAAAGCCAGCTAGTTTTATTGGCATAATTAAAATACGGCCTGGCACGCTTTGGCGTTACATTTCTATTATTTACTTATCATAATTGAATATTTTTCTGTGTGCCTCGCTGTGCATTGCAAATTGCATTCTTTGCCTCGATCCCCGAACAATTAAATGTCCTTTGTTTCCTAATTGAAATTTATTGAATTTTTGTTGCCTGTTAGTGTGTGCGTGTGTGTCTGTCTGTTCTCTTGTGTGTGTTGGTGTGCGTGGCTCGAAGCGCTTTAATTAATTAATTTGGCTGCGTTTTAATGTTAACTAAACACGCAAAATCGTTCCGCAACCTCAAAAGGCCATTAAGTCAAGGCAAAAGCGTGCCAAAATGGGGAAAATCAAAGCCAAATGGCAATAAAATACAGTCAATCGAAGCCCGAAACCCTTTTGCGTTTGGCGGAAGACGGTAAGCAATTGATTGAATTATAAAGTAATAATATTACAATTTTGTTTTATTTTTTTTAGTAGGAAAAAGAAATTTAAAAAATTTAATACAATCAATAAAATTTTTTTAACATTTTTTTTAATTTTTGTAGTATGCAAATTAAATTAAATTTTTAAAATGCAGTCAATGAAAGGTCTTCTTGGTTTTGCGAAAAACCGCAGAAATTACTTTTATAATAGTCTTGTTTTGGTAAGAAAAGTAAATTTAATAAGTAAAAACACTGAAAGAAATTGCTTTTATACTAAACTAATTTTTTTATTATTCTTTTTCTAATATTTTAGTAACAAAATAAATTAAACGAATATATTACCATCAATTGTAACCCTTTTTCTTTTGGTGAAAACCGGTAAGAATAAAGTAATAAAGTAATTTATAAATTTTCTTACTAATAAAAAATATGATAACCAGAAAGAAATTTTAATTGAATATCTTTTTAAGCTGACAGGAAATTACTTGAGCTGTGGTGAAGGCTAAACCCTTTTTTGTTCTGGGTGATATGCCTTCTCACGTGCTTCGCCTTCAAATTGATGAGCCTGTCTGGCCATGGGTTTTCCATCGTTTTTGTACTAAACATTTAACGGCGTCAACATGACAAAGGATAACGTGGAACTGACCGCAAAAAGTGCGGAATCCAGGAGTCCGGGAGTCCTGGAGTCAAGTAGTCAGAGTCAATGAGCCGTGACGGGCCAATCGATTGCTCGAGTTGCAAGACCGCAAAGCAAATTTAAGACCCGAAAGCTAATGTGGTTGAATTTGAGTTTGAGCAGCCGGGGATCGGGGAATTATTTGCGAGTAAATGTGAGTGCGAGTGTAAATGTGAGTATCCGTGTATATGTTGCAAATCAATTTCGCAGGACGACGCCTGACAGTTGCCACATCGGTTGGCAGGACGGAAGGTGGGAGTGGGGGATTTTTGGACCAGCCTGCATCAAGTCAAGTCGACCATCGCCATCGCCATCCATCAAAAGCATTCGGCGCCCGAAGCGTTAATCGTTGTCAAAACCTGATAAAGACTGATTGAGTGCTTAATGGCATCGCTGGGCGCCAAAATCGAACGGCCGCCTGTATGATAATCAAGTTGATGTCCTCTCCGCAAATAGAAAGTAAATCTCTTCGGGGTCGGAGTTACGCGGATCCCATCCCCAATCCCCATTCGCAATCCAGAGACGAGGGTAGCAGCACGCGGCTCTAGGTGAGTTGGCCAACTGCTGACAGCCCTGATGAAGATTGAGCAGCGCCAGTTCCTGCTCCTGATTCGCTTTGAGCCACGGTTCGCTTTGCTTAAAGCCAAATATTTGCCGGTTATGAAGGCAAAACAGTTTGTGTAAAATGCTGGGGATTCTGGCGGCAGCGCCATAAAAAGATAAACAGCATCAGGCCAAGTTTTAAAATCGCTTGCATTTAAGGAAAACTATGTTGAAGAGGGAAAAGTGTTTGTGATGCAGCAAAAATGGTATTAAAATTTAACAGGATATGAGAAATAGAGGATTTTTTAAATTGTATAAGATAAAATATTATTTTAAAAAATATTAAATTATTTTTATTAAATTATTTTAAATAAAAGAAATATTTAAAAATATTTAGAAGCATTGGTATGCTAATATTCTAACAAATTAGCAACAGACTTAAATATTTTCTTATAAATAAAGCTAATAATTTTCTAAATAAATATTATATAATAATAATAAATAAAAAATAAAAGAAAAATAAAAATACAACATGAAATGGGAAATAGAGGATCTTTAAAACTGTACAAAATAATATTCATAATTTTACAATAGCTAAAAATATTTACAACATTTAATAAATTTCTATTTTTATTTTTTTTTATATAATATATTTTTTTCTACTAATTTTTTTTTTAGAATATACAAATTAAAATGATCTCAACAGCTTTTTCCAGTGCCCAAGCGAAGATCCCTCCCTGGGGATTTGCAACAGAGAGGAGCTTATTTGGACCATATCTCCAACTGATGCTCCAACGCTTCTGCCCCTTGACCCCTGGACCCCCGGATTCTAAATTCTGGCTACTGGATTCTGGATACCGGATTCCGCATCCCTGTCCCTGGATAATTCAGCCGGCGGCGCTTGTTTTTGTTTTTCGCCCATTTCTTTCTCTTTTTTTGGCTTTTCAATTGCAATGGGAAAAGTATTTGCATATGGCGCTGTGTGGACTGCATTAGAAAATGGCTGCTGTGTGTGTGTGTGTATTTGTGCTAGTGTGTTGGCATGTGTGTTGGACGCCTTAAGCGGCTGTTGGTGAAAAGCGGCAGCACTTGGCACTTGGCACATGGCAGATGCGGAATTTTCCCTGCTGTTTACAGTGCAGCAAAAGATGGAAAAATGTGTGAGCGCAAATAAAAACGTGCTTCGCACACACACACACACACAAAACACACTTTTTGGCACACGCACTTACACAGGCAAACATGGCCAAACAAACATTCGCTTGATTTTAAACAACTCGCAGGAATTTAAAGGGCAGCAATATATTTTTTTCGGAACCTTCTAGTTACTAGAATATTAATTTCAAAATATTATTATCATCAACATCGCTAGGATTTCTTAAATATGTAAATATTAATTAATTATTACAAAAATATTTGTTGATATATATTAATCTTAAAATATTATTATCATAAAATATTATAAAAGATGCTAAGTATTTCCAGTTAAAACTGGATTATTAAAAAATTATTAGAATTAATATTAATCCCAAAATATTATTGCCAACATTTTAGAATTTCTTAACAATTTCCAATTAAAATGTAATTATTAAGAAATTATAAGAATTAATATTACTTCCAAAATATTATTATATAATTTATCTAACATTTCATATTAATTTCAATCCCAAAATATTATTATCAAAATATTAAAGATTTCTTAAATTTTCCCAAGTATAATTAATGTAGTTAAAAATATAAGTAATATAAATATAATATATAAAATATTATATCAACATCTCTCAGACTTTTTAATATCATATCATGGCCAAAAAGTCCTAGAAAAATATAAATACTAATCTTAAAATATTATTAGGTATCAACAACTCGATGTTTTTCTAGATAATTCCATTTAAAATTGAATTTCGCATAAAGGACTTTGGCATTTATTTGCCCAAATCATCACAATTAATTTCAGGCATCTCTGCTATTCGAGATGCCAATCGACCCTGCGTTAATCTTTTCGAGTCCCCCAATCCAATCGAATCCGATCCGAGGAGAGAGGAGGCCACTCCGCTGCCACAGCATTCCCCCAATCAATTTATGGTAATCAATTTCAATAAACAATAAACAATCAATATGTCATGTGCAACGTGCGTTCCATTCATCCATTTATGTGGCCCGAACCGAATCGTTCACATGGCTTTTTAAAGTCCTGCTGTTTGTTCTGCTCCTGCTCCTGCGACTCCTCCTCCTTATCCTTATCCCTATTCTCCTGCTCCGCCTGCTGCTGATCCTTCGCCTATGTGAACTCCTTCTGCATTCGCTGCAGGCTTCAAAATGTTCCATTTTCCACTTAAATGGCAGGCAGCAAGTCAGAAATTTATGCATGTCCACTTGCTCTTAACGCTGCCACGCCCACAATATCCCCAACGCCCCCCTGCCACTCCCACCACACTCCTATCTATCCGTGCGCGTGTGTGTGTGTGTGTGTGTGTGTGCAGTTATAGCTGCAATCATAGATTTCAAGCTGAACAATTCACGTCAACTGCAGTTGGATTTTGAAGAGCTGTGGAATGGGACGAGCTGGTTTGGTTTCGGGTTTCAAAACGCTACGGCGAGGTGGGTGGTGAGGTGGGGGAGGTGAGGAGGAGGAGGTGCTTCCCGAGCACTGAGGTCGGTTGAGGAACTGGCCCGGTAAGGTGTTGGCATTTTGCACGCTCGCAATCAAAGCGAAAGTGCACTCAAAGAAATTTGGAATTGCCTAATAATCTGTAAAATATAATTTATTTTTGTATATATTAAAAAAGAAAAATTGTTTTTTTTGTTTTATAAATTTTAGAAAAGCTTTTCAATTGAAATTTAAAATTTTTTTTAATAACGCTAAGAACTAAATTAAAAAACCTTAAAAAGCAACCTAAGTATTGAAATATTTAACTTTTTAATTTTTTATCTTATCTTATTCGTTGTTAAAAAACTGAGATTTTTAAAGAAATAAAAATGTTTTATTACTTACTTTTTTGTCAATATTAAACCTCAATCTCCTACTATATTTTTTTTAAATTTAATTATTATTATTATATGCTTAGCTAAAAAGTATTTGAAATTTGAGGTTTTTGTAAATGTTTAGTTTTTCTAAGACAATTTAATTTTTTTTTAAACTTTTCTAAATTTTTAAATTTTGTGGTTTAAAAAATTGTTTTTTTTCAAAAAAAATGTAATTTATTTAATTTATTGATTAAAAAATATTTTAAATATTAAAATTATCGCTTTAGCTTTATTAGCTTTATCAATTTTCCGAGTGCAGCCGCCCCATTTTGCGACCACTTGGCCTGACTGCCGATCCGAATGGAACTCTGACCGATGCACTAAGGTCCTCCTCCCCATCCTCATCCTCCCACTCATCCTGGGGAAGTCTCAGCTGGATTCGGGCATTGTTCGTCGTGGACTGGAATCGCAGGCGCAGAGCTCAGTTTAGTTGGCCTAGGTAAATACATCATTAAACATGTAAGGCAAATGCATTGTCAACAGCAACTGCAGCACTAATCGAGTTGTGCTGTTCTTCTCGTTGTTGTTGTTGTTGTTGTTGTTGGTGAGTGGTGAAGGTGGGCGATTGGGAGGGGGAGGAGGGTCAAGAGCAGGGACTTGGCTTGGTGGCTGACTTCTCTCACCCGAAATCCGTTCGCATTGCTCGACGTGCTCAAGTGTGTGCCATTATGTACCTGCGTCAAGGGGGATTTTGAAACAGATAAGGTCATGAAACTAGAGATCAATAAGAAGGATTCTAAATAATAATATAATTTACTTGCTAACTGTAGGTAAATCCTAAGCAAATGACATATTGAAAGTCATATTAATACTTCGTATGTTAGATTTTTGTGAAACAAGTAATCAATAAAACGCGAATTCTTTGGTATTATAGTTCTTATAGTGTCGCAGCTGGTAAATATGTGTTTGTAGTCGCCTTTCGTCAGTTATATCAATGGTATACACAAAATGTAAAGTAACCCTCTCTCAAAGCCTATTTCTTAAATCCGAAAAAACGCGAATTCTTCAGCATTATGGGTTTTTACACTGTCGCACTGATAAATATGTGGTTGGAGTCGTTTTTCTTCAGCCATATTAAAGGTAAACAATAAATGTTATGTAACCCATTCGTAAAACCTATTTATGGTATTTCATGAAACGCGAATTCTTCAGCATTTTGTATTACCCATTTTCGTACTAAATTTCAGCTAATAAAAATTAGTTTAATGGCCTTTCTTCAATGGTATACAAAGCAGGTTAAGGAAAAGCCCATTTTTGGTACTCCATGAAACGCGAATTCTTCAGCTTTATTACAAATTTTTTTATTTTCCTACACTTTCGCAGCTAATTGAGATATGTTTGATGGCTTTTTTTCAGTGAAGCCTACTTATTCGGCCCCAACTGTGGCAGGACGAGGACTAGGTGTGCCTGAGAGTGATTTGGAGTGTGCGGGTGTCCTGGCATTGATGTGCCAAACAGCGGGCGGTTGTCCAGGGCCAAGACAAATGAACATTTTGGTAACTTGCGTTTGCGCTTGCATTTGCATTTGCCTTTCGAGAATTCGCAATCATCCGGGGCAATGGCAATGGAACTCAACTCTGCGAATATAAACACACACACATCTATATGGGAGTTGGGAGCCCAGCATTCAATTGTTGCGTTCAGGAGACCCTTAATGGCAATTTTGGTTTTTGCGCCTGCCAGCCGTGTTTGCGTTGGGCTTTGTGTTTGTTGTTATTCCCCTCCCCTCCCCCCGAACCGCTCGCCGGGAAAGTGGTTTTCATTTAAAGCGGAAATTAAAAAATGTCCAAGCGTGCAATGCAAACAACGGAGCGGGTTGTCCGCCCGAAAAGGAGCTGGGAAAAAATGAAGGAAAATAATGAACAACCAGGGATTAACAAGCCGCCCCTTTCTCCACTTTCTCCACTGCACTTCTCCCTCTCTCTCTGGTTTTTTTCACTGTTGGCCGAACGCCAGCGAAAGTGTTATCAACACCAATTCACCGGGGAAAGAGACGGCAACAGGGCCAGGAGAAAGAGACGGCGAGTGCAGGCGAGATGCAAAAATTGCTTTTGTTTATTTATTTGACACGTTTATTGTTCGGTACACTGTTTTTATTTACCCCCGATTCCTCCTCATCGCTTCCCCTGATATTTATTTTCAATTTCATCTATTTTTCATTTGTGACTCGCCAGTTCGCTCTCCCTCTGTTGTCTTTCTATCGCGCAAAAGGTGTCATCTTTCTGCGGATTTTCCTCGATTTTCCACACGCTCCCCTGCGGCTGTCTATTAGCATTAGATATCGGGGAAAAGTGGCAATCTGCAAACTGCAGTTGTTTCAGGTTTTCAGAGGAGTGAAATAGAGACTTTTGCTGATTTTTAGTTTTTAAATATTAAATAACATTTATTAAAAATTATTGTTAACCTTTACTAAACTTATTACGCTGTCAATGTTTAATTAGAATTTAATTTCCCTATTATTTGATATTAAAATCAGTGGTAACCTAAATGATATCCCTGTTTATATATTAGTTCACAGGACCTGCAGAGTTATCAAACGAATACCAAAATCCATTTTCCCCATGTCACGGAGCCCCATATTAAACAGCAGGTGGCCATGTCCTCGTCGTGTAGCTCAATATATGAATGCGAAATATGAAAATGAATATAATGATGCGCATGTATTCACATGTCACTGAATATCCTTGCACATATTGGGCTTCGATTGCAGGCGAACGGAAGTTGTGGCTCTGCGTCTGTCTGCCAGTGCCACGCCCCCGCCCCCAAATAAGGGTTCACTGGGTGCAGGGCAGCCGCTTAACCCCACCATCATCATCATCATCATCGCCATCATCATCAGGGCCACCAACACATTTGTCTTCAAAGATGTATTTATGGCAGCATTCTTCATCATCGGTGCCATATCATCATCATCCTGCATCGTTTTCATCATCGTTGTTAGCTTTGGTTGTCATTATTGTCCTCCTGCCGTTGCCGTTGTCGCTTCCAGAATTGACACCTCATTGATAGCAGGCCGAGGAGCGGGGTCCCGAGTTCCGAGGACACTGTTAGAAATCGATAAACATTTTTTTTGTAATATTTAACCATACCAAACTCTGATAGTTTGATGCAAAAATGTATATAATTTTAAGATTTAAGAATTTTGTATATTGTTTAAATAATAAAAAAAAAACAACGAACAACTATTTTTTAAACTCTTATAATTTTATACAACATAAATATAAATTTAAGATTTAAGAAGAAGAATTAAATTTGTAGTTATTAGAAAAATTGAAAATCTGTCATTTAATAATACTTAGGTTTTTTTTATTTTTAGCCACGCCAAACTCTGTAAAGGTTATAATAATTTTATGTAAATATGTATAAACATTTAAGATTTTAGAATTAATTTTAATTATAATTTTAAAGATACCTACATTTTTCTTGTATTTTTTTTAGCCACACCAAACTCTTGCCAGATTCTAGTAATATGATTTGAAAATTTGTACAAAATGTATGCAATAAATTTAAGATTTAATGATGTTGTTTAATTTATTAAATATTTGGAAAAAATAACCAAAAACAATTTTTTTTAACTTTGATAATTTATTAACATAATTTATATAAATTTAGGATTTTTTTTCAAAGAAACCAATGAAAAAATATCTTTTAAATATATATAAACTTTTTTTGTAGTTTAACCAAGGTTAAAGTTAAAATTTAAAAGTAAAATAAAAGGTCTAAAACCTTTTTATCGACCCCTTTTAAGTTTAAATACCTTAAAAACCGGATGGGAACAGTTTATATTCTCTTTGTTGACCATGAATTTGGTACTTTTTTCTCGGAGTTTCCTTTTCACACAGTGTAGCACTCTCCGCCTGGCGATACGTTATTGCATTTGGCTCGCTCTGCTTACCTCTCCCCCTCCCTTTCCCACCAGCAGCTATCCCACTCACTCACCCACACACCCGCACTCACACGAAGACAGTTGCAGTGCCTGTCTGAGCTTTACAACTTCAATCAAATTCAATTGAGTTCAATTCAATTGTAACGTATTGTATTTTTATTGAGGCATAAAAAAGGGAAGCTGCCGCGCCGCATGTGCTTGCGAGTGTGTGGGTGTGGGGTGTGTGTGTGTGTGTGTGTGTGTGTGTGGGGCACACTCTCGGATTTAACAAGTGCGACATAATGGCGCTGACAAGCAGCAAACTGGAACGAGATATATATACGCACACGTATAGGTATACATATATGGGGGAAGGAACAACGCAATCACTGACACGCAGCATAAGGCTCAGACTCTCCGCCTCCCTTAGCCACCATCACACCCTCAACCTTCCGCCCACCGCCCACTTCTTTTTGGCGACGACTTTTATGACTTCAATTCAATTTGTTTACGAGCCAAGGGCTCCCAAAGTGCGAAACCGTCAGCAGCCTCAGCCTTGTGCCATTTTCAAAGAGTCGCGCACAAATGTATGCTATGCTAAATAAGTAGCTCGGCGGCAGCAACAACAAGGTCACAGCCGGTGGGCGGCGGTGGGTGGCGGTGCCAAGGGGGCGGTGCGGAACAGCGGCAGGTGATGAGCGTAAAATTTATGCAGCCACATGTAAGGCAGACACCATGAAAGTTGCCCACGGGGGCAGCCGGCGCTCGAGAAAGCTGCACTGAGAGAAAATTGTTGACTAAACAGACAATTTTAGCCATTAAATATCTATACTCTTATAACTATTTTCTTAAAGATTTATTTATTAATTTATTATACCTTTTGTATTTATTTATTTAGTCATATATTTTTATTTATTTTATATTTTAGTTACAAAATGTAATATATTTTTCCTCCATCATCTACAGATTTTCTAATAAAAAAATAAACATTAAAAATTCCTTCATCTGGTAAACTTAATTTGATATATAATAAATTCTAAAAATAGTATTCTAAATTATGTAGAAAATGTGGCTATAAATTAAATATTAGATTATTATTAAATTTTATTATTATAAATAGGAACAAAAAATGTCAGAATAATATTTAAGATGATTTTTAAAATATAGTAAAATATTAGTTATTCGATTATTTCATTATTATTATTATTTATTTAATTTAATTATCAAAAATGGTATTTAAATATTAAATATTTTTCTTCTAAATTTTCTTAACTTTTTCTCTCAGTGCCGGAAAAAGTGTAAAGTACTCGAAAGGCGGGAACGGAACGGAAGGGAGCGCAAAGGAGGTGAAGTGGGCTTCCCCGCATTAGGTTGACAGATTTTTCGGTATTATTGTCACGTCACGTCTGGCGGCGGATTTGGCAGCAGCACACGACAGCTTAAAGCGCTAAGAGCTACAGCAGCAGCAGCAGCGCCACGGGGAAGTCCTTGAAAGGGAGGCGACTTTAAAGCCACCGCCAGGACACTAATTAAGCAGGCTCAAGTGGCCGTCGCCAGGTGGATTTCGGTTGCTACTTCTTGCATTTCTTTGTGCCGCTCGCCAAGTGCAGCCAATTAAATTTCATGGATAAACACTGGGCGGCAAAGTGGGCGGCGAAGTGGGTGGAAAGTGGGCGGAATGACTGCTGAGGTGACTTTGGATTTCCGGGCGGACCGCAAATTCGCTGCCGCTGGCGTTTTCAAGTTTCGCACAAATTGAATTTCCAACAATTTTTGCCGCGTTGGCGTTATGAAGGTTCACCCACAAAAGCGTTGCGAAAAAATCGAAAATACAAAAATGGGCGAGCGGGAAAGAAAGTAAAGTAAGCAACAACAATGGGCGAGAAGAATATAGAGTGCCAGCACAATGGGCAACAAAGGGTTAAGTGGTCGATGAGCGCCGCCTAATTTGGGATTCACTTGGAAGCCGGAAGATGGAAGATTTTTTGGGTGACAAATCAGTCAGCCGTGTTTCAGATTTTTTATTCGTTTTGAGGTTTTTTTAATTCTGAAATTTTTTAAACAACCATCTGGTAACAGAAATTAATCAGTTCTTGATTGTAAAATTTTGTTTAATAATTACTTTTTTACTTACAATAAAATCTTAAAAAATTAACAATATTTCAAATATTAATGTTACTGAAAATTTTTTCTTTGTTAAATTTTTAAAAACAGTGTTTAATATTTACTTACAATAAAATCTTTAAAAGTAAAACAAATATTATTTTAAAAAAGCTTACTTTTATTCGGTTATTTTTAAGCGACATATTTTTATCATATATATTTATATAAATATTATTATTTCAATAAAATATTAATTTTATTCACTTATTTGTAAGCTATATATTTTATATATTTTTTAATCAAATACCACAAAGTTTTAAAGTTTTTATGTGATTATAATATAATTATTTTAAGAGATTTTAATGCCTTAACCTTGTCTTTTTTGTGACCATTGTGCTTAATTTGTTGGTGTCGAGGACTTCCCATGGGCGGTGTGAAAGGGGGGCGTGCGAATGAGTTAATCGGAGTTGGGTAAGGGAAAAGGGGGAGGGGGGATTTGGACGGGGAGAGCCCGCAAGAAAGCAGAAACAAAAACCAGTTAACAGCATTTTAAAATTACAAACAAACAAAAAGGAGGGAAAACCTAAATCAACTCCAGGATGACGTCGTCGGCTGCCTTAACTCCACTTCAATTCTTTTCCCACTCCCCCTTCCCTCCTTGGCCTTAACCCCTTCTCTTGCCTTAACCCTTTCGATGCTCTTAAGCGGCGGCAATCGCGTTTTTGCACAACTTTTTCAGACGTAATAAAAACGTTCAACTTTTGCCTAGTGCCTTGCATTCTGAGCGTTTCTTTTCGCCTTTTATCCCTTTTATTTTTTTTTGGTTTTTTTGACTTTTTTTCTGCTGGTATTGCTTTTGCTTTTGCCATTTTCATTTGCCGCCACTGCAGTTTTCCTCTAGTTGGCGCAATTTTCCGCGTTTTCATCGTTTTAATCGATGTTGGTCAAAGTTGATGGCGGTGCACAGGGGTGGGGTGGGGAGTGGAGAGGGGGGTTTTTCGGTTTGCCAGACAGACAATTGCTGGGTGGAAGAGGGGGTTTGGGAGAGGGTGGAGCAACAGCAGCCATCGACAAGGACTAAAAATCTTTGTAACCATAATTAAAAGTTGTGCTGCCTGGCCGCACCCCCTTTGGCAGCCCCTCCGCACCCGCCCATGGCACTTGTGGTGCAAACAATAATTAATTTAAATTGAAACATTTTAGCGCGCTTGCTGTTGCTGCTGCAGAAGAGGGAGAGAGAGATAGAGGGGTTTTGGGGCAGTAGAGATGGCTATCCAAGGAATAAGTACTTAATAGCAGTTAGCAGAAATATGACAGCAGACATGGGTTAAAGGCCAAGGGAAATCCAGTTGATTGCTGGCTGTGACGCTGATTAATAAAATCTGAATTTAATAAGTAAAAATGCAATTGTATATATATTTTATTTTTAATTTATTAAATATTGACCACACTTTTAATATGTAAAAAAAAAACAAAGTAGAACTTAAATGCAACAAAATATTTAAATATTTTTATTTAATGCAATAAGTATTTAAAAATGTAAATAACAATATTTAAATTATTATCTTAAATTATAATAAATATTTAAATATTTACTATAATAATTTATATATTTTCTGGCTTTAACTCTTATTAATAAAACCCATATTCAAGCCCAATTTAATATGTAAACATAAAAATTACGATTTTAATTTAGTAAATATTATTTATTTATTTTACAAATATTTAACCCACTCTCAATAGCAAAAAATGCATAATTTAAAATAGTAATTAAATGCAATAAATATTTATATATTTTCTGGCTGTGACTTTGATTACTAAAACTCCTATTAAAGCCCAATTTAACGTGTAAACATAAAAATTACTTCGCTACGAAATATGATTTTAATTATGGAAACATTATTAATTTATTTAATATTATTTTATGTATTTTAAAAACATTACCCACACTCCTAATATGCAAAAAATATAATTTAAAATGGTAATCAAATGCAGCAAAGCAAACAAACACTCTATTTAAATTTGAAATATGTACTTTACCTAATGGCAGCGAAAATCAATACATTTAAATCGATTGCTGCGTTAATCTGAGCAGTTAGTTACTTAGAAATTGATTAACAAATCGAGTCAGTTTCTGACATAAATACTTGGCTCGCCCTTGGCCATTTCTCGACCGCAGTTAAATCGAAAAGCCAACAGAACTTGGCCGAAATATGAACTTAGCCGAAAATGCACCAACTGAGCGAAAATATCGAACTTCGTTGCGAGGCAGAAATAGCATTTAAGCGGAATTCCAATGCAAATATTTCGATGGAACTCGGACTCGAACTCGAATATTTATTGAATATTTGTCTAGAGCGTTATCAACCACTTTGCTATTGGGCGTCGGCTAAAAACGGAGAATGTATTTTGTTTTATTTTATTGCCGCTTCCTTCTAAATACGTGCGGTGTGCACACGGGCAGGCATTTATTTATTTATTTATTTATTTGCTTACTTATTTATTGTTGCAAAATGTTGAAAATGTCGAAGCATTCGGTTGAAAATGAAGCTTCCTTTCCTCCTTTTTTGTTGCCTCTGCACTTATTGTTATTGTTACTGCCATTTGAATTGTTATTGCCTTTGTTGTTTTTGCTTTGTTACTGGCTAATTGTGATTGCATGTAGCCGAAGCATTTTTGGGGAATTATCTTTGCTTAATTGAATGACATGGCAATTAATTCGGCCACATTGAAGAGGGGTCAAGAGCGGGGGGTGGGGGAAAAAATCGGCGGGCAACAGGGCTTTTTCCCTGTAACTATTGATTGCCTAAGTTATTGTTTTTTATGTTCACTTAAGCTGCATTTGTGATTGGGGAAAACAGGAATCTTGAATTTATAAGTGAAGCGTCTTTACAGAACAGTTTATTTAAGGGGATTTGTATTTTAGGGAATTTAATTTAAATTAAAATAAATGTACGCTTTTTGAACTAAACAGTAAGAAAACTTGCACTTTTTTAATTTTTCGACCAAAAATATCAGTATTATATCAGTATTTTTGCTATAAAAACGAAAATAGTTGTCCAAATATGGAGTGGGATACCTTCCCGAACTCGTAGTTAAATTCCCTATAACTTGGCATTTCAGGATAAAAAATTGTGATGCTACCCCTTAAAAAAAATTCGAAAATTTAAAAAATTTTTAAATTTTTAAATCAGACGGAAAGTGCACTAATATTATTAATCAGGTTGTTATCTGCTCAGAACAGTTCACCGTTTTAATTTTGGACCACTATTGCAAAAGTTAGAGCAAAAATAAATTTTCTAAAAAATCAAATTTTTGCCAAAAAAATTCGTAATTTTCTGCAAATAAAAAAATCTGTATTTTGGCTAAAACAACGGTTATAATAGCCCCAAAGTGGAATGTGATACCTTGTTGAACTCGTAGTTGAATTCCTTATCGGTTGGCACTTAAACATAAAACTTTTAATTTTTTGCCATTTTTTTGCTTATTTTTGCCATTTTCCCGTACATTTTTTCTCCGCACGGCTATCCTGATTTAATCGAGTCCCCAAAAGAGCAACTCCCTCATAATTCATGGCTGCACACCTCCAAATCACCTGTCAAGATGGGAACATAGTAGCCTACTTTTCAGGGTGTCCGCCGGTGGCCATTTGCATTATGGCCGCAAAAACACAGTGGCGCAGTTGCACTTGCCACTCTCGCTTTGCTGCTGCTGCTGCTGCTGCTGCAATGGCTGCGGCACAAAAAAAATCAAGCGAAAATAAAGAAAAATGAGACGGAAATGCCGCTGAATGGATGCGGCTGTCAAATGCCGTGCAATTTGCCATGCAGCCCCGCCCACTCAGCTGCCAAACTCAACTCAATCTCAGCTGCAACAAAGGGGGCTTGTGTTGCAAGTGCGTGGCTTGCAGCAGCGTGGGGCAACAACGACGAAATGGGGCCATCTGGCAATCTATCTCCGACGCTTGCCATGAATTTTCACCCACCCAAAAAAAGAGGGGGGCGGAGGGGTTGAAAACCCGGGCGGGCAGCATGTGTGATGTATTGCTTTGTGTGATTCTGACAGAATTAGCAGCTGCTGCTGCCGCTGCCGAAAATTGCACAACAATTGTGCCGACTTGTCGGCCAAATAAAGTTTCGCATCTTCGATCGAACGAATGGCCAAAACCAACAGAATTTCTTAGCCATATTCAAAGTGCACCGCTGGTTCAAAAAAAAAAAGAAAAGAAAACTTCCCCCCAAGAAATCCACCCAAGATGTTAGTCAGTTTTAATGTACTTTCGGTCTCCAAGGATATATTAATTTGGTTTTTATGTAGCTGCGCTTTTAGGCCAGCGGCATATTTTTATGTTTATTAGCCATTAGGCTGACCACAAAGTAACCAGTAACAACAAGGCCTTAAATGGAAGGGGACTGGTCGGCAGCAGCAGAACTTTGCCAATTAAAAGTTGATGCGAGTCGGATTAAAGGTTGCCAAATCAAACGAAACTTTTGCCTTTTTTGGGGTTTATCGGTAAGAGATAAGAGGTTTTCGGCAGCCATCACTCTTGCTATCCGTCTTGATTAGCTTTACATTTTAATATTTTCTTAGGGAAAATCACCTTGGCCGCCATTGAAAATTAATTACATATCTCTTTACACTAAAAAAAACAAGAATCTCAGAACTTCTATAAAATCTATAAAAATATTTCTTGAATTTTTGCCAAAATTATCATCAGTGAAATCACAAGCTGAGCTATAACCGGTTGGGAATTATAGCGAATTATAGCCAGTAAAATTCGGAAAACGAGAAATAAAATTCTGTTTTTAAATGTGTTTTTTCTCGTATTCAAGAGCGCAAACAATTTTTCATTAGAAAAATGCCAGATTTTAGTTTTTTTAATTTTATGAAATCGAATTTTTGTATAAAAAAATTCTATATTTAAAGTGCGAATTTTCTAAAAATTTTAAGGACTAATCGATTCGAAGGCGAGTTTTCTAAAATGTAGAAAGAAATTTTTATCAGTGTAGAATTACCCATGCTAATAATGCATAAAAGTTTCGCAGTTAAGCAGATTTTAACCAATTTCAAATTGCTTGTTTTCGATTGCATTAAAGTCCTACAATTACTTGCAATACCTTAACCCCCGAAAATCTCCATATTCGGCTTCTGCCACATTTACTGCACAACAAACACATACGGACACACAATAAAATAACTTTTAATTACGCACAACTAAGGGCTGCTTTGCATATGTGTGTGTGCGAGATATATTGTACATCCATATATGCATACACATATATATTCTGTGTGGAACGCCCCGTAAAATGTAATTAGAGTTTTGTGTAGTGAAGTTGTCAGCTTTTGGATAACCGAAAACGAGCGTTTTAACAAGTTTAATTGGTGCAAAGTTGCACACAAGTTCATCGAGTGAACCTCCCACCGCTCGCAACTTTGGCCCAACTTTTCGCAGAACCCAGAATATATATGTACGTGAATATATCCATAAATGTACATGTGCGGCCTGCATTCGACAATAAGTTGTAAGATTGAGCGGCGGCCGCCAACAGAAAGTTGTTACGCAAATTGATCCCCAATTCGCGGGCATAATTGGTGCAATGGTGTTCAAAAAGTTGCTGGTGAAACATCGCTTTAAAATTAAATTTGATTTTAAAACACAAATAGGAAATAGTTCCTTAATAAAAAAAATTTTAAGTACACTTGTAACTGTCGATTTATTTGTATTTTTTAAAATTCTTAAATACAATATTTTTTAAACACATGAAAAAAATATTTATAAATTAATTTATAGGTATATAATTTTAAAATACAGATAGAAAATAGTTCCTAAATAAAAAAATTTTAAGTACACTTGTAACAGTGTTCTTTAAATCTATAAGGTAATTCTATTAGTTTTAATCGCTAAAAATTAAAAAAAAAGTATTTTTAAATTAAACAACAGAGAGAGAACGACATTTTTTAGGTAAAAAAGTTCTTAAAAAGAGAACAACATTTTTTGAGTTAAAAATGTTCTTGAATCAAGAATCATATTATCCAAAATCTGTTAGAAAACTTAATTTTACTCTTCCATTCTCACCATTTTAATCTGATAATAAAAACAGTCAACTCGATATGAGAACTTTTGTGCTTGCAGGGTTTTCAAGAACAAATGTTCTCGATTCAAGAACAATTGGCTTACATTTTTCTTTCTTTTCAATTGATAGATTGGTTAACACATATATTGATTGAAAATGTTGAATATTTTTTAACAAACTGCCCTTAGACTTACCTTTAAAATGAATTTCAATTCCCCCCAGCATTCTCGTAAGTGGGTTAAGGCATGGAATTAACGCTTTGTGGTCTGCCGCTGACAGGAATACCCCCTTCTTTTAAACCAGGTTAGGGATAAAAAGCCAAGCCAGGAGCTACAAACTTTCGCCAGACAACTTTTGTCATCTCATTCTTGACTTCAGGATTCTTTCTTTGATTTTTTGTTCAGCTTCCTGTTGTTGTTGCTGTTGCTTTTGTTGTGCTTAGTGCAAAATTTTCATATTTACTAACTTATGCAGAAAGTGCCAGCCGCTGCCGCTGTTGTTGGCTAATGAAATGCAGTCGCTGCTGCAGGATCTTCTTCTGTCTGGCTAAAAAAAATAAAGAGAGAGTATAGTAAAGAAAAAGAAGCGGCAAAGTGTCGGCGGCAACTTTTGCCAGCTGCCAAAACTGGAGACAGTTGATAGCCACCAAAAGCGGAGGATGGAGGACAGCGGCTGGGGAAATGCAAACTTGGCCCTAAGTAAATGCTGCCAGTGCGCACATACCTTTCCGCCGGGTTTTTCCCTGAGACCCCCCATCCCCCCTACTCACTTTTCACCTGCTGCAAAATTTTCTTGTGCTCTGCTTTCCTCTGTTCTCTTGGCTGGCAAATTGCCCAGCAACAAAAACAGCCTCAATTTGCCACTGGTTAACAAATTGAATTGTCAGTGACTCTGTCACTATCTTTGGTCTTCAGACACTTACAAAAAAGGGAGTTAGGTTATGTGTGTAAGTGTAAAATAGAAGAAATTAAGGTAAATGAAAAAATAAATAGGGAAAAAAAGAAAAAAGAAAAAGAAAAAAAAAAATATTGATAGCATTGATATTGATAGTAAAAAATAAATGGTTGGTAATCAAAACTAAACAAAATATTTATTAAAAAAATATAAATAATAAAAAAAATATAACAAACAAATTTAAAAAATAATAATAAAAATTAAAATGAATATTAGCGAATAAAATATTCATGGGAAAAATAAATGGTAGGTAATCAAAATTACACAAAATAATTCTAAAAATATAAATACTGAAAAATAAATAAAAAACCAGAAAAAAAAATTAAAAAAAATTATTTAATAATAAAAGTTAAAATAAATTCTAAATAATAAAATATTCATCGTATGCAAAAAATTAAATGGTAGGTAATCAAAATTAAAAAAAAAATATTTATAAAAATATAAATAATAAAAAAAACAAAAAAAAAATTTTTTATAAGATAAAACGTAATATTAAATTTTTTTATTGCTAGGTTTATCTCTATTAAAATATCTACCAACCTCACCCAACTTTCGTGATTTTTTTCCAGTGACCATGTCAGTTACAATTCCTTATTAGAGTGAACATTTAGTCCGTTTTCTTCTTTTGGAGGGCAGGTAAAAACCTGTTGCGTTTTGGGGCAAATGAATAGCTGTTAATTAAACGTTTTTTAAATCGCACGACTTTGCTAGCTGCCCTCAAACCCTTTTGCACACCCCGTTCTTGTTGTGTGCGAGGCCCCGGGGACTATTTAAATGGAAAACATTGACAAACAGATAGCATTGCCTGTCGAGAGCAGACCCAATTGACAGGCGAGGCATTGGGTTGACCTCAGACCCCGGAAAACATACTCCCCCATAACCCCAACCAATCCGATCTGAACCGAACCAATTCTCAGTTCCCCGGGGGAATGCTGGTGGAGCAGCACCCATTGTGAAAACAAAAGTTTGACTGACTGAGTGAGCGGCAGTGAGAAAGGCCAAGAGCAATGGAAACCAGCCAGCACCCCTCTGTTTTCCCACCCCCCCCTGCGTCTGTCAGTCTGTCTGGGTCCAGTTTTCCACATTGATTTACGCGTGGAGCGGGGAAAACAGGAGGGCCGGCCACTTAACGCTGCACACACGCTTCCTTGGCTGCTTTTCCGCCCCCCTCTTTTTGCCTTTTTTCATAACTGTCTGCCTCACATTTTATGGAGTTTATTAATTTGAGTGCTTTCCACCCTCCCTCCCCCTCTCCCTCTTCAGTTGACACGGTTGTTCATGGGCTCAAACAACAAATGGCGATACTTGTTTTATTGAATGACCCCAACCTAGATGGGGAAACCCAAACCCAAACCCGAAACTCCAACGCATGTGTCGCAAGAGCTGTCAATGGAAGTAAACGGTTTGGGGATTGGCTTTCAAATACACAGCTCTTGACCCGCCAGCAGCAGTAGCAGTAACATCTGTCAGCTGTCTGGCCAATTGATTTTCAACTTTGTCTGCCACGTACTTTAAAAATATTTCACAAATATTGACACTACCGATTAAGTGAAAAAAGTATAAGAAAGAAAGCAAGGAGCGAATAAATCACGTATACGCCATGTTGCTGCTAGTGCGTGAGTGCAGCAATTAGCATGCAATTAGTGGCAGAAAGCAGCAGCAGCAGCAGAAGGCCAAGAGTGTGGGACAAACTTTTTGATTTGTGTCATTGTCTGCTTCCCCAAGTTCTTGTTGTTGTTGCTGCCTGTGCCCAAGAACGTGCCACAAGTTGAGTTTTCCATTTCCATGCCATCAAAGTGTTCTCATCTTGAGGCAGCCGCCAAAAATTTTTGGGGTGCCAACTTTTTAATTGTTTTGCGCTGCCAAAGTGAGAGACGTAGAGTGCCGAACAGTTGGCTCTTTAAGCTGATTGTGACTTTAAAATGGGGCTTCTCACATCCCCCTTTCAGTTCTGGCCACAAATTGCCAGACAAGCCAAAACATAAAACAATTTGCCGGCTAAATAACAAAACGCCAGCAAGATGTGACAATGAAGCTGCTGCTGGAATAATGATGATGATGATGGGGATGGGGATGGGGTTGGGTATCTGGAATGAAGAGCAGGCTGATGACAACATCGCCAGACGGCAAACCACAACAAAGTGCAAATTTATACCACAATAAGTGTAGCCAGTGCGGCTCTGTCCCCTCGTTTCTGCCCCATTTTCCAGCTCTCAAATGAAAACTTATGAAAAAAAACACACAACAAACTTTAAGCACTGCTTTGCTTGTTGGGAAGCAGTTTTCCGGAGGGCCAAAGGCTACAAGAGGGAGTACGTCCTTATAAATGCACCTAGCATATTTTAGAAAATTTTACAACAATTTTCTACAATTTTAGAAAATTGTAGAAAATTTTAGAACATTTCAGAACACTTTAGAAAATTTTAGAACACTTTAGAACACTTTAGAAAATTTTAGATAATTTTAGAAAATTGTAGAAAATTTTAGAAAATCTTTAGTTAAATATATAGAATTTACTATCCATTTGCATTCTCATAAATAACATATTTATTTTTATATAAAAAAATATTGAAATAATTTATTTTATTATAAAAAGGATTATATTTACAAAGTTTCCCATTCTTATACTTCAATTTGTTTTTTTTCCCTGCATATATATTTATATAAGGTCAGTTTCCACCCTTTTTGGCCCACTTGTGAAACGTTTGACGAGCCGAAACGAAATGAAACGAAACGAGACGAGACGACACCTTGAAAGGCCGCTCAACCTTAACCCACAACAGACCATAAATAAAACGTCTTCTTGTCTGGCCACTTCAAGTGGCTCTAGGTGGAATACGGGGGTTACTGTTACTGGATTTTGGGGGGGTTGGGGGGTGGGAGGAACAGGAATAGGAACAGGCAGGCCCGTCGCCGCAATTTTAGTCTCCATAAACTGTCAGGCATCAGTAACTTATCGACCCTTAGCTTTTAAGTGGATGATTTCAGGCTTCAGATTTCCACACACACAGACACACTCACACACACACTCGCACACAGAAGGATGCGAAGGACACCTGGCCAGGTGGCGAAGTGGAGGGGAGTTTTGGGCGGCAAGTGGATGACGAAGTGGAAGTGGAAGTGCAGGTGAAGTGGCGAGGTGGAGCCCTCGTCTCGGTATTTTGTTTTATTTCACTTTCTATGCGGGCTCCCTTGTTGTTTCTATTTCCCATCTATTTTCCTTGTGCTGCCATTTTTCCAGCATTCTGGCCACAACTATCATCATCATCAGCATGGTAAATGCGATACAGCGGGGAAAATTATTTCTAATATATTTTGTACAAAAATAAACATTTTTAATGTGTAAACCTTTAATAAAAAAATATTTCTTTATATATAAGGATTATATCATATCAAAATAAAATTTTTGATACAATTTTTAATAAGCTCAAAGATGTATGACGTTCTGTATTAAATAGGCGATGAATCATGATTATATTCTTCTCTATTATATATCCTCTTTTTGTTAAACTAACTAATATTGATTTTTTTCCAGTGCAGCCTCCTTTGTGAATATCTTTCCGTATCATCATCATCTGTATCATCGTTGTCGTCATTTTATTTTATAAACTCCAGCACTTCTGGTCAACTTGACTGACTTTTAGTTGGCTTTAGCGGAAGGGGGCGTGGCTCTCCTTGAAGTGACAGTCGAGGGAGGCGGTTGAAAAGGGGCCAGGAGCAAGGACATGGCCATTTCGACTTGGCCGGAGGTGTGCCAGATCCTGCTGCTGTTGTTGTTGTTGTTGTTGTTGCTGTTGGTCGTGCACACGTCAAGTGTCCTTAAAGGGATTAAGGGTGAATGATAGCGGCTTATGTCTTAGGTGTGTCTGCTGTCCTTTTGTAAAATAACTAATGCCCTCGCCTTTTGGCCCGCCGGCCATTGTTATTGCCATTGCCTTATAGCCATTGTTGGCGCCGTGATTGTTGGTGTTTTTGATAATGATTACGATGATGATGATGTTGCAGCTGCGGTTAGTTAACCTCAGGGTTTTGCAAACTCTCATTCGGTTTTCGTTTTGCAAAATATTTTTCTAATTTGTTAAGCCTCGGGAAATACAAATTGTTTAGTCTTGATTTAATTGCAAAATTTATTGAAGAGAAAGTAAGTAAATATTATAATTGCTTTTATACTAAGTTGCTAGAGCTAGACTGTAAACGTAATTTTGTTTGGTTTATTAATACCTACCGAAACGTAGAAGAAATTTTTTAAATCGGAACACTCAGTAAGAAGTTATAAGCAAATAATGAATGGTGCGCCGCATAGATGGCGCCACTCCGCAAGCGACTGCTTGGTTGGTCCTGCTTGCGACTGCTTGCTTTAGTTTTTTTGTTATATTATATATTTATTAATCGGATAGCAAAATCCTACACTATAGTAAGTATATTTGATAATTATCTAGAAGTTCCAGCTTTACTAACTTGCGTTTTGCATTGTTTCCTTTAATTTGAAGAGGAGTTTTATATATATATATAGATAACTCTATCTCTATCATGAGGTCTTTAAGCCCCACTGCTGATTACCGAACTGTCCAAACTGATTGGCGCATCGATAAGGTTTCGAAGCCCTCGCGAAACTCCGATCGTAACTCTTCGCCGCATAAAAGTTATTCCATTTGGATTTTCGGGGTCTCACTTAATTAACACCAAACAATATAATTTCACAAACATTCCCCATGTCCGAAGTGGAGGGCCAAAAACTTTTGTCATTTGCACATCGGCTTCAATTTGAACCATCCCCCGCATTCCATTTCACTACTCATTAGGAAAGCTCATTATTGTCAATAGTTGGTAGATAATTTCAGGACCTTTTGCGGCCTCCCTTGTTTCATTTCCATGGCCGTGCACCCTTCTTCTGCTCCGTTTTCTTGCCATTTGTTGTGCTGTGTTTTTATTTTCAAAGTCATTACGAAAGTTTGCCGCATCGATAAATGGATAACCAAAACAGGATGCTGGGGGGGTTGCTGCTATCCTGGAAGCAGCATCCTTCCGGTTCCAACTTTGTGTTGTCATTGTGGCCAAGGAAGGCAACCAAACACCCATTACCCATTTGCCCATTTAGCCATGCCAGTCGACTGGTCAACAGTTCGCCTACCTGTTCCTGTCTGCCGAGAATTTCCAATTGACTGCGGTGCTCCACAACTAATTGGCAACAAATGAGCACGAAGTCGGGTGGCTCGGTGTGCTGCATTGTCTGGCTGGAACTTGGACTTTGGAGGACCCAAGGACCTGCAAATCAATTAGGCAACGCAGCGCGTTGTTAAACATTGCAACAAAAAAAATAAAGGAAAACTCAGTAAAAAAAAACAAATAAAACAGAAAGTTGTTAATTGAAAACGGCGAATGCCACTTCGACCATTTCCTCTACTTTTCCCTGGACTTTTCTTTTGGTTTTCCTTAAGCTTTCCCTTCCTTTCCTTGGTTCTGCCTACGAACCAAAAGGAGTCAACTGACCCCTGACACGACAAAGCCAACTGAATTAACACATTAAAATTACATTTTATTACAAGTCAAGTCGAACTCATGAGAGCAAACAAAAGCCTCGTCACTGGCTGGCGGCCCAAGTAGAGTAATAAAAAGCAGGCAGCCACCCACTTTCACCCACTTTTACCCACTTTCACCTCACACACACACTCGCATAACATGGCAGTCAGGTGTTGCGTGTCTGTGAAATGTTTTTTCGCCATGTGCGTGACCGAGTGGAGAAGGACTCTTGAAGCTTTTGAGCCACCCTAAACCACCCTAGAGCCACCCACTCCCCAAAGGCCACTCCACACACACGTAGGCCAAGTAAAGCTGGCCCTAATCTGACTAAAGACTGTGGACTCCAAATCAGTAGCTGCTAATGTCCGGAGTTTTGATTTGTGCTTCTGCTTTTGCTTTTGCTTCTGCTTTTGCTGGGGGAATATATATCGAAGATAGCCGGGGATAATGATTTATAGACGGAATGTGGAAACTCGAGAGGCCATTAAGGGTTAAATACGGGCTTAGAGGAGTAAAGCCAACAGAATTCATTTGATATTTTGATGGTCGAATAATTTGCATTTGGATTATTGGGAAATTTTCATCCCAATTCTATTTTATGCAGAAGGTATCGTATTTAATTATGAAAGTTTTCCTTTTTGTTTTTTAAAGATGATAGCAGAGTTTAAAAAGAAAGAAAAACATTGTTTAACTCTAAAACCCGTTTTATAAAAAAATATACTAGATCTAGTATAAAAATGTGTGCAATAAATACTAAATAATACTGAACTGTGTAAAGCATTGTTCAACTCTAAAACTGGTTGTATTAAAAATATTTTACAAAATCCAGTATAAAAGTGTGTTATTGAATAAATACTAAAAAATACTGAACTATGTAATATTAATTTCATAAAAATATATCATAAAGTTTATATTTTGTTATGTAAATTCTACGTTTAATTTGAACACTTCTAACTTTATTAATGTAATACTCATCTTATTAAGATATTTCTGAAACTCAATAGCTTAAAATTAATGTGTGAATAGCTTGTTTTCTATGATCATTTTTTTCGGTGTACGTATTTTTGTAGGTTAACTTAAGCTTAAACACTATTTTAAATTTTGATTTTAAATTACATTTTATAAATTTGTTATTTTTTTTTAGGAATTTTCCTTGTTTTTTATGATTATTATTTTATTTTCTAAAATCCTGATAAGCAGAAACTGCACTTGATTATATCCTCGCAGCCGTGGAAAAGCAATCTACTCATATTTCATTAGCCTCCGAAGTTGCAAGCCCAAATTCGATCGCTGTCGCACGGGGAAATGGCGATGAAATGAAAGCGATGCCGAGGAAAGCGCGACAAACTCGGAAAATTGCCAGGTTGTGCAGCGAATTTGTTTGCGTCACCATCAAATTAGATGAAGCAGGAGTTTCGGGCAGAATGGAAAGGAGGTGAAAGGTGAAAGGAGGGAGGAGAAAGGAGAAAGGAGAAATTCGACCCCAAGACAGCAAGGGGAAGGCGACAAGGAACCGCAAAAATTCAATTGAAGGAATGCAACAAACGAATTCGATTTCCCAGACAGGTGGGGTAAGTTTGGGTGGCTTTTGGGGGTGGTAAGGTCAGGTTAGCAGCAGCAGCGGCAGCGTCAATTCAATATTCAAAATGTAATTTAGCGTAATGCACACACAAGCACACCGAACGAGAGAGAGCAACAGTCAAGTGCTGCTGGTTGCTGGTTGCTGGCTGCTGGAAGATGAGACGCAATTGCAGCGATAAAGTTGCTCTTCGATTGCCCAGACCGAGCGACCTCAAAGATAGGATGTGGCTGCTTCCCCCACCCCCTTACCAACCCCTTACCACCCCCCACAGCATCGGCTATAAATTTCTGTTTGGAGCGTGAAAATGCAGATAATGTTTACACCTGAAGGCCACACGAGCACAACAGCAACAACAACGAGCAGGAGAAAGGAGAAAGCGGATTGTGTTGCACTTGCAAGTTGGGGGAAAAAGGAAAACGGATATGGCGCTTTAAACTAAAACGGAAATATTTGTGTGAACCGAATTAAAAGGAAGCAGCAGGTGGACAGCACGGGGATCCTGTCCTGTCCTGCCCAGGACCCCTGGTAACCGGAGCTGAAGGTGGATACCCTCTTTCTCCAGCGATAAATTCCCGAAGAAACTGCTGCTGGATGTTCCCAGCTGAATGCATGCATAAATAAATAAATAACAATTTCAATGCTTGATATCGAATATGATTGAAATGCCAGTCGAGGGGACAGCGGCACTTAACCCTTGTGCATTTCAGCTACCTTGGGGTGAACTATCTTCTATGGAGTTAAGTGGTTGATTAAGTGGCCTTAGTTATGCTTAAAAACTAGAGTTGTGGATATATATCTAAAAAAAATAGTGGTTTATTTTAATATGTTTCTTATTCATTCACTTAAAATATTACAAAAGAATTTTCCTCTCAATGAGTAAATAACTATTATGTAATATTCTTGAAAAATATTTATTTACATTAATTTATCTAGTAAAACATTTAATAACTGTTTCGAAATAATTTTAAAAAAGTGCTTAATATTAAAATGTTATTTACTTACTGAAAATATTTTAAAATATATATTTAGTAAAGCTATTAAATAATATTTTTAAAAGATATTTTTTCAGAACTAAAAAATAGAATTAAAATATTATTGCTATATATTTACTATGTTAGATAGTTATTTTTATTCCAAATAAATCTAAAAAATTGCTTGATATTAAAATGGTGTTATATATATATATTAGTATATTAGTATTAGTATTAGGATATAAACCCTAGAATAACATCTTTTGATTAGCTTATTATTTACTAGTTACTTACTAGTTACTTACACTTTTAGTGCTGCTAATAAGCCACCTGCATCCCCGAGGGAGTATCAACGCAAATGAATTGCCAGCGCCTGGAGTTGAATTCCAATTTAATTTGCGGTCCGTTCGAGGGCGCCGCTGTCCACTTTTCGACTGCAGTGGCCGCCCAAGGGTTAAGGCCAGGCTTTATTCGTCAAAAAGTGCGGGTGTGTGTGTGTGCGTTTGTGTGGCCACACTCACACCGGCACATCCGTACTTCCGCTTGAAGCGGCAGCGTCAAAGGAAAAACCAACTAAACGCACCGCCGACAATGAATCGGAACGGAATGGAATGGAACGGATCCGCAAGGCGGAACGGAACGGAAGAAGGGCGGGGGAACGGAAAAGAACTGGATTTCCGCGAAAAGAAAAACTATACAGACCAGTACATCTATATATATATTAGGAAAATAACGAAGCAAGAGGGGAAATCAATAAAAAAAAAGGAAAATAGAAAAAATAAGAAATAGAGAGACAGGAAAATGGGAAACCATGATAGAGCGATTGAATGCGGCGCCGTAAAACCTTTTAGTTATATTAATTTCAAATCACACCCCACTCGCGAAAGGCGTGAACCGAAAATGCCGTAAAAGTTTTATGAGTTCCCATCCTCCTCCCCCCTCTCCGTGGATTTTCCTCCTTGGCCCAATTTTTCCCGGGGCCAGATGAGAATTTACAACAATTGCAGACCTTGAACCTGCCGCATTCGCATTCGCAAGCAATTCGATGGCCAAATTGATCTTGTCGCATAATTCTCAGCAAATTGCCACAGCGATTTGTCTTGTTGCCAATTAGCCGCCGTTTCCTGTCGTCGTTTGGGTAGGTGGGTGGCTGGATGGAAAGTGGGTGGTGAAACCCAGGGACACGGAAATGCCATGGCAATGGCGATGCTGCTGCTTCGCGGGTCGCAGGCCAATGGCAATTGCCGTTGGCGTTTTTAATTAGAAAATGCGCACTGTCTGCGCCGGCCACCCACTCTAGCAACCCACCCCCTCCTACACTCACACCCACACCCACACCACCACCCACTCACATTCAATTCGCCGTGTCTGTCTCTCATTCGGTTTGGCAAGGTGTAAAAACTAATTACATTAAAACTGCCACGAATTCAATTGCATTGCCTGCAATTGCAATTGCAATGTGCAAGTGCAAGTGTAAATGTGAATCTGAATGTGCGTGTGCGTGTCCCTCTGCCCGTCAGCGTCTGTGTGTGAGTGAGAGTGCCGCAAAATGCGTTGTATACTTTTTTGGCACTGGCTTTAATCAATTCCGAATGCCTGCCAATTACACGAGGAACAGCATCCCAAAATGCAATGTGATCCAATACGATCTCTAAAATATTCTCTAGATTGGAGATAAAAAAGATGTCTTAGAAATTCTGCATTTTAAAGGATTTCAAATCATTTGGAAATGGGAACAAAAAATGTCTAATTAAGTAAATAAAGTTTAAGTTAGCTTAAATTAATTTTTTAACTTTTTTAGCATTTTATTTACTTGGTTTTTTTATTTATTTAATTTCCTAATAGCTTAAAGAACTAATTAAATTGAAAGAAAATTCTACAAAATTAAAGAAAAATATTTTTTTAAATGGAACTTAAATTTTAAACTCTTTAGCTCTTAATTTACTTGGGTATTTTATTTATTTACATTTTTCCATTGTCAAAAATGAAAAAAAAACGGATCAAATGGAAAAAAAAAATTTGAAAATGAAAAAAAATTTTTTTTTTTTTTTTTAAAAAACATTTTTTTGCTAGAAAAATATTTTTCTTAAATTTTTAATTTACATTTATTAAAAATACAAGGTAAAACTAAAATCGTATGTACTTTTTAAACTTATTAGCACTTAATATTCTTGAATATTTTATTTATTTAGTTTCATAAGATTACACAACTAATAAAATTGAAATAAAAATTTAAAAATGAAAGAAAAATATCTTTTCATTTTTAAAAATCTTTTTTTGCTAGAAAAAGATATTATTCCTTTTTTTTTTAAATGTATTAAAATTACAGGGTAAAACCAAAATCATATTGGCTAAAATCACACTTATTTTCGCTATTGTTATTGTTAGTTGGCGCCAGTGCTTTTGTTGGGCTGCCTTTGCATTCGACTGCAATGTCAAGTGATTGGCTTGCAGTGCGTTGACGCGCGGGGGCATTGTGGGGTTAAGACCCCAGCCAGCAGCAGCCTGTCGATTTTCCGGCTTTCCCACTTTCCCACATTCCCAATGCCGCCGACTGCTGACTGACTTTGATTGAAATGCTTTTAATAATGCAGCGAGACACTTGAATTGAATTAGCGGCGAAAGCGATTTTATGGATTAGCCGCCGAAAACTTGGAAATCGATGCGAGTGCGTGGGCGGCTGGGAAATCGCGAATCGAAATTCGAAATTACGGATAAAATGAAAGCTGTGTAACGCCTGGTTTGGCGGCATTAATATGTTATCGCATCGCATTTAATGCCACAAAGGACTTGTCAAATATATATGCTTGTGTATTTATATATACATATATGTTTTATTTCGCTAATTTATGCGTGCTTGTTGAAAGGCTGATTCGCCATTCATGGATTCGCTTTCATTTGTATGCAAATGAGGTGGAAATCTAATTACCGCAAAACAAAGGACCAAATCCGTTGTCTGTCGCGAATCAAGTAAGAAAAACTGTTTATGCCTTGTGTTATGTAAGGCGATTACATTATGTGCAAGGACCTTCCCACACACACACACTCACACACATCCTTTAGGCAAGACGGCAATTTGTAATGCGCCAATAAGAATTTATATCAACGCCGGCTGCCAAGCAGAAACCAGAGCAGCCCAGCCACGACTCCCGACGAAATCCGAGGACTCCTCGTGGTCGAAGGCTCCTGCTCCTCCGCCCCCGCCCCCTTCCCCCTCTTCCTTGCTCCTCCTTGCCACTGATAAGAAACCCGTCCTGGAACAGGACAAAAACACAAAAAACAGGCAACGCACGTAACGTTTCGCTGATTGCCAGCAGCAAGGACTGCAAAAAAAAAAGAAGGAGGCAAGAACAAGAAAATGAAAAAAGGACGAAACCATAACCCAGGACAATCGCAACAGCAGCAACAACAACGCGTTGCACGTGGCTGCCAAGCGTTGTAATTCGCCGGATCCGCGGCATTCGGCGCCCCAAAGTCGCGCAGGCGTCGGCAGCGACGCAAGGACCTCGTATCCTGCCACGAAGTTGGCCACCGTGTTCGCGTCCTTTAGAAGAGTTGGCCGTATAAGAGTTGTGGATGGTTAGTGGGAACAGATCTGCGGTTCTTCTGGGAACAGCAAGAAAAAAGGGTTTCCACTCAGTTTTTTCTCCATAAAAAGTCAGTATTTTTGCCAAAATTTTACGGGGTTGGTTAAGTCACAATTTTTTGAAAAAAATTTAAAAATTTAATTTTTTTTTTTAACTGACAAGTTTTAGATAATTTAACTACGAGTTCAGGAAGGTATCACATTCCTTATTTTGGCCATTATTTCCGTTTCTGTGGCGAAAATAGTGAAGTTTGAGGCGAAAAAAACTGATTTTTTTTGGAAATCAATTTTTTAAGGGGTTGGGTCGCAATTTTTTGAAAAAAAATCAAAAAATCTAAATTTTTTTGTTCTTAAATGCCAAGTTTAAGATAATTTAACTACGAGTTCAGGAAGGTATCACATTCCTCATTTGGGCCATTATTTCCGTTTCTGTGGCGAAAATAGTGAAGTTTGAGGCGAAAAAAACTGTTTTTTTTTGGAAATCAATTTTTTAAGGGGTTGGGTCGCAATTTTTTGAAAAAAAAATCAAAAAATCTAAATTTTCTTTTCTTAAATGCCAAGTTTTAGATAATTTAACTACGAGTTCAGGAAGGTATCACATTCCTCATTTGGGCCATTATTTCCGTTTCTGTGGCGAAAATAGTGAAGTTTGAGGCGAAAAAAACTGTTTTTTTTTGGAAATCAATTTTTTAAGGGGTTGGGTCGCAATTTTTTGAAAAAAAATCAAAAAATCTAAATTTTCTTTTCTTAAATGCCAAGTTTTAGATAATTTAACTACGAGTTCAGGAAGGTATCACATTCCTCATTTGGGCCATTATTTCCGTTTCTGTGGCGAAAATAGTGAAGTTTGAGGCGAAAAAAACTGATTTTTTTTGGAAATCAATTTTTTAAGGGGTTAGGTCGCAATTTTTTGAAAAAAAATCAAAAAATCTAAATTTTCTTTTCTTAAATGCCAAGTTTTAGATAATTTAACTACGAGTTCAGGAAGGTATCACATTCCTCATTTGGGCCATTATTTCCGTTTCTGTGGCGAAAACAGTGAAGTTTGAGGCGAAAAAAACTGATTTTTTTTGGAAATCAATTTCTTAAGGGGTTGGGTCGCAATTTTTTGAAAAAAAATCAAAAAATCTAAATTTTCTTTTCTTAAATGCCAAGTTTTAGATAATTTAACTACGAGTTCAGGAAGGTATCACATTCCTCATTTGGGCCATTATTTCCGTTTCTGTGGCGAAAACAGTGAAGTTTGAGGCGAAAAAAACTGATTTTTTTTGGAAATCAATTTTTTAAGGGGTTGGGTCGCAATTTTTTGAAAAAAAATCAAAAAATCTAAATTTTCTTTTCTTAAATGCCAAGTTTTAGATAATTTAACTACGAGTTCAGGAAGGTATCACATTCCTCATTTGGGCCATTATTTCCGTTTCCGAAGTTTGAGGCGAAAAAAACTGATTTTTTTTGGAAATCAATTTTTTAAGGGGTTGGGTCGCAATTTTTTGAAAAAAAATCAAAAAATCTAAATTTTCTTTTCTTAAATGCCAAGTTTTAGATAATTTAACTACGAGTTCAGGAAGGTATCACATTCCTCATTTGGGCCATTATTTCCGTTTCTGTGGCAAAAACAGTGAAGTTTGAGGCGAAAAAAACTGATTTTTTTTGGAAATCAATTTTTTAAGGGGTTGGGTCGCAATTTTTTGAAAAAAAATCAAAAAATCGAAATTTTCTTTTCTTAAATGCCAAGTTTTAGATAATTTAACTACGAGTTCAGGAAGGTATCACATTCCTCATTTGGGCCATTATTTCCGTTTCTGTGGTGAAAATAGTGAAGTTTGAGGCGAAAAAAACTGATTTTTTTTGGAAATAAATTTTTTAAGGGGTTGGGTCGCAATTTTTTGAAAAAAAATCAAAAAATCTAAATTTTCTTTTCTTAAATGCCAAGTTTTAGATAATTTAACTACGAGTTCAGGAAGGTATCACATTCCTCATTTGGGCCATTATTTCCGTTTCTGTGGCGAAAATAGTGAAGTTTGAGGCGAAAAAAACTGTTTTTTTTGGAAATCAATTTTTTAAGGGGTTGGGTCGCAATTTTTTGAAAAAAAATCAAAAAATCTATATTTTTTTTTCTTAAATGCCAAGTTTTAGATAATTTAACTACGAGTTCAGGAAGGTATCACATTCCTCATTTGGGCCATTATTTCCGTTTCTGTGGCGAAAACAGTGAAGTTTAAGGCGAAAAAAACTGATTTTTTTTGGAAATCAATTTTTTAAGGGGTTGGGTCGAAATTTTTTGAAAAAAAATCAAAAAATCTAAATTTTCTTTTCTTAAATGCCAAGTTTTAGATAATTTAACTACGAGTTCAGGAAGGTATCACATTCCTCATTTGGGCCATTATTTCCGTTTCTGTGGCGAAAATAGTGAAGTTTGAGGCGAAAAAAACTGATTTTTTTTGGAAATCAATTTTTTAAGGGGTTGGGTCGCAATTTTTTGAAAAAAAATCAAAAAATCTAAATTTTCTTTTCTTAAATGCCAAGTTTTAGATAATTTAACTACGAGTTCAGGAAGGTATCACATTCCTCATTTGGGCCATTATTTCCGTTTCTGTGGCGAAAACAGTGAAGTTTGAGGCGAAAAAAACTGATTTTTTTTGGAAATCAATTTTTTAAGGGGTTGGGTGGCAATTTTTTGAAAAAAAATCAAAAAATCTAAATTTTCTTTTCTTAAATGCCAAGTTTTAGATAATTTAACTACGAGTTCAGGAAGGTATCACATTCCTCATTTGGGCCATTATTTCCGTTTCTGTGGCGAAAACAGTGAAGTTTGAGGCGAAAAAAACTGATTTTTTTTGGAAATCAATTTTTTAAGGGGTTGGGTCGCAATTTTTTGAAAAAAAATCAAAAAATCTAAATTTTCTTTTCTTAAATGCCAAGTTTTAGATAATTTAACTACGAGTTCAGGAAGGTATCACATTCCTCATTTGGGCCATTATTTCCGTTTCTGTGGCGAAAATAGTGAAGTTTGAGGCGAAAAAAACTGTTTTTTTTTGGAAATCAATTTTTTAAGGGGTTGGGTCGCAATTTTTTGAAAAAAAATCAAAAAATCTATATTTTTTTTTCTTAAATGCCAAGTTTTAGATAATTTAACTACGAGTTCAGGAAGGTATCACATTCCTCATTTGGGCCATTATTTCCGTTTCTGTGGCGAAAACAGTGAAGTTTAAGGCGAAAAAAACTGATTTTTTTTGGAAATCAATTTTTTAAGGGGTTGGGTCGAAATTTTTTGAAAAAAAATCAAAAAATCTAAATTTTCTTTTCTTAAATGCCAAGTTTTAGATAATTTAACTACGAGTTCAGGAAGGTATCACATTCCTCATTTGGGCCATTATTTCCGTTTCTGTGGCGAAAATAGTGAAGTTTGAGGCGAAAAAAACTGATTTTTTTTTGGAAATCAATTTTTTAAGGGGTTGGGTCGCAATTTTTTGAAAAAAAATCAAAAAATCTAAATTTTCTTTTCTTAAATGCCAAGTTTTAGATAATTTAACTACGAGTTCAGGAAGGTATCACATTCCTCATTTGGGCCATTATTTCCGTTTCTGTGGCGAAAACAGTGAAGTTTGAGGCGAAAAAAACTGATTTTTTTTGGAAATCAATTTTTTAAGGGGTTGGGTGGCAATTTTTTGAAAAAAAATCAAAAAATCTAAATTTTCTTTTCTTAAATGCCAAGTTTTAGATAATTTAACTACGAGTTCAGGAAGGTATCACATTCCTCATTTGGGCCATTATTTCCGTTTCTGTGTCGAAAATAGTGAAGTTTGAGGCGAAAAAAACTGTTTTTTTTGGAAATCAATTTTTTAAGGGGTTGGGTCGCAATTTTTTGAAAAAAAATCAAAAAATCTAAATTTTCTTTTCTTAAATGCCAAGTTTTAGATAATTTAACTACGAGTTCAGGAAGGTATCACATTCCTCATTTGGGCCATTATTTCCGTTTCTGTGGCGAAAACAGTGAAGTTTGAGACGAAAAAAACTTTTTTTTTTGGAAATCAATTTTTTAAGGGGTTGGGTCGCAATTTTTTGAAAAAAAATCAAAAAATCTAAATTTTCTTTTCTTAAATGCCAAGTTTTAGATAATTTAACTACGAGTTCAGGAAGGTATCACATTCCTCATTTGGGCCATTATTTCCGTTTCTGTGGCGAAAACAGTGAAGTTTGAGGCGAAAAAAACTGATTTTTTTTTGGAAATCAATTTTTTAAGGGGTTGGGTCGCAATTTTTTGAAAAAAAATCAAAAAATCTAAATTTTTTTTTCTTAAATGCCAAGTTTTAGATAATTTAACTACGAGTTCAGGAAGGTATCACATTCCTCATTTGGGCCATTATTTCCGTTTCTGTGGCGAAAACAGTGAAGTTTGAGGCGAAAAAAACTGATTTTTTTTGGAAATCAATTTTTTAAGGGGTTGGGTCGCAATTTTTTGAAAAAAAATCAAAAAATCTAAATTTTCTTTTCTTAAATGCCAAGTTTTAGATAGTGAAGTTTGAGGCGAAAAAAACTGATTTTTTTTGGAAATCAATTTTTAAGGGGTTGGGTCGCAATTTTTTGAAAAAAAATCAAAAAATCTAAATTTTCTTTTCTTAAATGCCAAGTTTTAGATAATTTAACTACGAGTTCAGGAAGGTATCACATTCCTCATTTGGGCCATTATTTCCGTTTCTGTGGCGAAAATAGTGAAGTTTGAGGCGAAAAAAACTGATTTTTTTTGGAAATCAATTTTTTAAGGGGTTGGGTAGCAATTTTTTGAAAAAAAATCAAAAAATCTAAATTTTCTTTTCTTAAATGCCAAGTTTTAGATAATTTAACTACGAGTTCAGGAAGGTATCACATTCCTCATTTGGGCCATTATTTCCGTTTCTGTGGCGAAAACAGTGAAGTTTGAGGCGAAAAAAACTGATTTTTTTTTGGAAATCAATTTTTTAAGGGGTTGGGTCGCAATTTTTTGAAAAAAAATCAAAAAATCTAAATTTTCTTTTCTTAAATGCCAAGTTTTAGATAATTTAACTACGAGTTCAGGAAGGTATCACATTCCTCATTTGGGCCATTATTTCCGTTTCTGTGGCGAAAACAGTGAAGTTTGAGGCGAAAAAAACTGATTTTTTTTTGGAAATCAATTTTTTAAGGGGTTGGGTCGCAATTTTTTGAAAAAAAATCAAAAAATCTAAATTTTCTTTTCTTAAATGCCAAGTTTTAGATAATTTAACTACGAGTTCAGGAAGGTATCACATTCCTCATTTGGGCCATTATTTCCGTTTCTGTGGTGAAAATAGTGAAGTTTGAGGCAAAAAAAACAGATTTTTTTTGGAAATCAATTTTTTAAGGGGTTGGGTCGCAATTTTTTGAAAAAAAATCAAAAAATCTAAATTTTCTTTTCTTAAATGCCAAGTTTTAGATAATTTAACTACGAGTTCAGGAAGGTATCACATTCCTCATTTGGGCCATTATTTCCGTTTCTGTGGCGAAAATAGTGAAGTTTGAGCCGAAAAAAACTGATTTTTTTTGGAAATCAATTTTTTAAGGGGTTGGGTCGCAATTTTTTGAAAAAAAATCAAAAAATCTAAATTTTCTTTTCTTAAATGCCAAGTTTTAGATAATTTAACTACGAGTTCAGGAAGGTATCACATTCCTCATTTGGGCCATTATTTCCGTTTCTGTGGCGAAGATAGTGAAGTTTGAGCCGAAAAAACTGATTTTTTTTGGAAATCAATTTTTTAAGGGGTTGGGTCGCCATTTTTTGAAAAAAAATCAAAAAATCTAAATTTTCTTTTCTTAAATGCCAAGTTTTAGATAATTTAACTACGAGTTCAGGAAGGTATCACATTTCTCATTTGGGCCATTATTTCCGTTTCTGTGGCGAAAATAGTGAAGTTTGAGGCGAAAAAAACGGTTTTTTTTGGAAATCAATTTTTTAAGGGGTTGGGTCGCAATTTTTTGAAAAAAAATCAAAAAATCTAAATTTTCTTTTCTTATATGCCAAGTTTTAGATAATTTAACTACGAGTTCAGGAAGGTATCACATTCCTCATTTGGGCCATTATTTCCGTTTCTGTGGCGAAAATAGTGAAGTTTGAGCCGAAAAAAACTGATTTTTTTTGGAAATCAATTTTTTAAGGGGTTGGGTCGCAATTTTTTGAAAAAAAAATCAAAAAATCTAAATTTTCTTTTCTTAAATGCCAAGTTTTAGATAATTTAACTACGAGTTCAGGAAGGTATCACATTCCTCATTTGGGCCATTATTTCCGTTTCTGTGGCGAAAATAGTGAAGTTTGAGGCGAAAAAAACTGATTTTTTTTGGAAATCAATTTTTTAAGGGGTTGGGTCGCAATTTTTTGAAAAAAAAATCAAAAAATCCAAATTTTCTTTTCTTAAATGCCAAGTTTTAGATAATTTAACTACGAGTTCAGGAAGGTATCACATTCCTCATTTGGGCCATTATTTCCGTTTCTGTGGCGAAAATAGTGAAGTTTGAGCCGAAAAAAACTGATTTTTTTTTGGAAATCAATTTTTTAAGGGGTTGGGTCGCAATATTTTGAAAAAAAAACAAAAAAATCTAAATTTTCTTTTCTTAAATGCCAAGTTTTAGATAATTTAACTACGAGTTCAGGAAGGTATCACATTCCTCATTTGGGCCATTATTTCCGTTTCTGTGGCGAAAATAGTGAAGTTTGAGGCGAAAAAAACTGATTTTTTTTTGGAAATCAATTTTTTAAGGGGTTGGGTCGCAATTTTTTGAAAAAAAATCAAAAAATCTAAATTTTCTTTTCTTAAATGCCAAGTTTTAGATAATTTAACTACGAGTTCAGGAAGGTATCACATTCCTCATTTGGGCCATTATTTCCGTTTCTGTGGCGAAAATAGTGAAGTTTGAGCCGAAAAAAACTGATTTTTTTTGGAAATCAATTTTTTAAGGGGTTGGGTCGCAATATTTTGAAAAAAAAACAAAAAATCTAAATTTTCTTTTCTTAAATGCCAAGTTTTAGATAATTTAACTACGAGTTCAGGAAGGTATCACATTCCTCATTTGGGCCATTATTTCCGTTTCTGTGGCGAAAATAGTGAAGTTTGAGGCGAAAAAAACTGATTTTTTTGGAAATCAATTTTTTAAGGGGTTGGGTCGCAATTTTTTGAAAAAAAAAATCAAAAAATCCAAATTTTCTTTTCTTAAATGCCAAGTTTTAGATAATTTAACTACGAGTTCAGGAAGGTATCACATTCCTCATTTGGGCCATTATTTCCGTTTCTGTGGCGAAAATAGTGAAGTTTGAGGCGAAAAAAACTGATTTTTTTTGGAAATCAATTTTTTAAGGGGTTGGGTCGCAATTTTTTGAAAAAAATTAAAAAAATTTAAATTTTCTTTTCTTAAATGCCAAGTTTTAGATAATTTAACTACGAGTTCAGGAAGGTATCACATTCCTCATTTGGGCCATTATTTCCGTTTCTGTGGCGAAAATAGTGAAGTTTGAGCCGAAAAAAATGATTTTTTTTGGAAATCAATTTTTTAAGGGGTTGGGTCGCAATTTTTTGAAAAAAAATCAAAAAATCTAAATTTTCTTTTCTTAAATGCCAAGTTTTAGATAATTTAACTACGAGTTCAGGAAGGTATCACATTCCTCATTTGGGCCATTATTTCCGTTTCTGTGGCGAAAATAGTGAAGTTTGAGGCGAAAAAAACTGTTTTTTTTTGGAAATCAATTTTTTAAGGGGTTGGGTCGCAATTTTTTGAAAAAAAAATCAAAAAATCCAAATTTTCTTTTCTTAAATGCCAAGTTTTAGATAATTTAACTACGAGTTCAGGAAGGTATCACATTCCTCATTTGGGCCATTATTTCCGTTTCTGTGGCGAAAATAGTGAAGTTTGAGCCGAAAAAAACTGATTTTTTTTGGAAATCAATTTTTTAAGGGGTTGGGTCGCAATTTTTTGAAAAAAAATCAAAAAATCTAAATTTTCTTTTCTTAAATGCCAAGTTTTAGATAATTTAACTACGAGTTCAGGAAGGTATCACATTCCTCATTTGGGCCATTATTTCCGTTTCTGTGGCGAAAATAGTGAAGTTTGAGCCGAAAAAAACTGCTTTTTTTTGGAAATCAATTTTTTAAGGGGTTGGGTCGCAATTTTTTGAAAAAAAATCAAAAAATCTAAATTTTCTTTTCTTAAATGCCAAGTTTTAGATAATTTAACTACGAGTTCAGGAAGGTATCACATTCCTCATTTGGGCCATTATTTCCGTTTCTGTGGCGAAAATAGTGAAGTTTGAGCCGAAAAAAACTGATTTTTTTTGAAAATCAATTTTTTAAGGGGTTGGGTCGCAATTTTTTGAAAAAAAAACAAAAAATCTAAATTTTCTTTTCTTAAATGCCAAGTTTTAGATAATTTAACTACGAGTTCAGGAAGGTATCACATTCCTCATTTGGGCCATTATTTCCGTTTCTGTGGCGAAAATAGTGAAGTTTGAGGCGAAAAAAACGGTTTTTTTTGGAAATCAATTTTTTAAGGGGTTGGGTCGCAATTTTTTGAAAAAAAATCAAAAAATCTAAATTTTCTTTTCTTAAATGCCAAGTTTTAGATAATTTAACTACGAGTTCAGGAAGGTATCACATTCCTCATTTGGGCCATTATTTCCGTTTCTGTGGCGAAAATAGTGAAGTTTGAGCCGAAAAAAAACTGATTTGTTTTGGAAATCAATTTTTTAAGGGGTTGGGTCGCCATTTTTTGAAAAAAAATCAAAAAATCTAAATTTTCTTTTCTTAAATGCCAAGTTTTAGATAATTTAACTACGAGTTCAGGAAGGTATCACATTTCTCATTTGGGCCATTATTTCCGTTTCTGTGGCGAAAATAGTGAAGTTTGAGGCGAAAAAAACGGTTTTTTTTTTGGAAATCAATTTTTTAAGGGGTTGGGTCGCAATTTTTTGAAAAAAATCAAAAAATCTAAATTTTCTTTTCTTAAATGCCAAGTTTTAGATAATTTAACTACGAGTTCAGGAAGGTATCACATTCCTCATTTGGGCCATTATTTCCGTTTCTGTGGCGAAAATAGTGAAGTTTGAGCCGAAAAAAACTGATTTTTTTTGGAAATCAATTTTTTAAGGGGTTGGGTCGCAATTTTTTGAAAAAAAATCAAAAAATCTAAATTTTCTTTTCTTAAATGCCAAGTTTTAGATAATTTAACTACGAGTTCAGGAAGGTATCACATTCCTCATTTGGGCCATTATTTCCGTTTCTGTGGCGAAAATAGTGAAGTTTGAGCCGAAAAAAACTGATTTTTTTTGGAAATCAATTTTTTAAGGGTCGCAATTTTTTGAAAAAAAATCAAAAAATCTAAATTTTCTTTTCTTAAATGCCAAGTTTTAGATAATTTAACTACGAGTTCAGGAAGGTATCACATTCCTCATTTGGGCCATTATTTCCGTTTCTGTGGCGAAAATAGTGAAGTTTGAGCCGAAAAAAACTGATTTTTTTTGGAAATCAATTTTTTAAGGGGTTGGGTCGCAATTTTTTGAAAAAAAAACAAAAAATCTAAATTTTCTTTTCTTAAATGCCAAGTTTTAGATAATTTAACTACGAGTTCAGGAAGGTATCACATTCCTCATTTGGGCCATTATTTCCGTTTCTGTGGCGAAAATAGTGAAGTTTGAGGCGAAAAAAACGGTTTTTTTTTGGAAATCAATTTTTTAAGGGGTTGGGTCGCAATTTTTTGAAAAAAAATCAAAAAATCTAAATTTTCTTTTCTTAAATGCCAAGTTTTAGATAATTTAACTACGAGTTCAGGAAGGTATCACATTCCTCATTTGGGCCATTATTTCCGTTTCTGTGGCGAAAATAGTGAAGTTTGAGCCGAAAAAAACTGATTTTTTTTGGAAATCAATTTTTTAAGGGGTTGGGTCGCAATTTTTTGAAAAAAAATCAAAAAATCTAAATTTTCTTTTCTTAAATGCCAAGTTTTAGATAATTTAACTACGAGTTCAGGAAGGTATCACATTCCTCATTTGGGCCATTATTTCCGTTTCTGTGGCGAAAATAGTGAAGTTTGAGCCGAAAAAAACTGATTTTTTTTGGAAATCAATTTTTTAAGGGGTTGGGTCGCAATTTTTTGAAAAAAAATCAAAAAATCTAAATTTTCTTTTCTTAAATGCCAAGTTTTAGATAATTTAACTACGAGTTCAGGAAGGTATCACATTCCTCATTTGGGCCATTATTTCCGTTTCTGTGGCGAAAATAGTGAAGTTTGAGCCGAAAAAAACTGATTTTTTTTGGAAATCAATTTTTTAAGGGGTTGGGTCGCAATTTTTTGAAAAAAAAATCAAAAAATCTAAATTTTCTTTTCTTAAATGCCAAGTTTTAGATAATTTAACTACGAGTTCAGGAAGGTATCACATTCCTCATTTGGACCATTATTTCCGTTTCTGTGGCGAAAATAGTGAAGTTTGAGGCGAAAAAAACTGATTTTTTTTGGAAATCAATTTTTTAAGGGGTTGGGTCGCAATTTTTTGAAAAAAAATCAAAAAATCTAAATTTTCTTTTCTTAAATGCCAAGTTTTAGATAATTTAACTACGAGTTCAGGAAGGTATCACATTCCTCATTTGGGCCATTATTTCCGTTTCTGTGGCGAAAATAGTGAAGTTTGAGCCGAAAAAAACTGATTTTTTTTGGAAATCAATTTTTTAAGGGGTTGGGTCGCAATTTTTTGAAAAAAAAACAAAAAAATCTAAATTTTCTTTTCTTAAATGCCAAGTTTTAGATAATTTAACTACGAGTTCAGGAAGGTATCACATTCCTCATTTGGGCCATTATTTCCGTTTCTGTGGCGAAAATAGTGAAGTTTGAGGCGAAAAAAACTGATTTTTTTTGGAAATCAATTTTTTAAGGGGTTGGGTCGCAATTTTTTGAAAAAAAAATCAAAAAATCCAAATTTTCTTTTCTTAAATGCCAAGTTTTAGATAATTTAACTACGAGTTCAGGAAGGTATCACATTCCTCATTTGGACCATTATTTCCGTTTCTGTGGCGAAAATAGTGAAGTTTGAGGCGAAAAAAACGGTTTTTTTTTTGGAAATCAATTTTTTAAGGGGTTGGGTCGCAATTTTTAAAAAAAAAAAATCAAAAAATCTAAATTTTCTTTTCTTAAATGCCAAGTTTTAGATAATTTAACTACGAGTTCAGGAAGGTATCACATTCCTCATTTGGGCCATTATTTCCGTTTCTGTGGCGAAAATAGTGAAGTTTGAGGCGAAAAAAACTGATTTTTTTTGGAAATCAATTTTTTAAGGGGTTGGGTCGCAATTTTTTGAAAAAAAAATCAAAAAATCCAAATTTTCTTTTCTTAAATGCCAAGTTTTAGATAATTTAACTACGAGTTCAGGAAGGTATCACATTCCTCATTTGGGCCATTATTTCCGTTTCTGTGGCGAAAATAGTGAAGTTTGAGGCGAAAAAAACGGTTTTTTTTTTGGAAATCAATTTTTTAAGGGGTTGGGTCGCAATTTTTTGAAAAAAAAATCAAAAAATCTAAATTTTCTTTTCTTAAATGCCAAGTTTTAGATAATTTAACTACGAGTTCAGGAAGGTATCACATTCCTCATTTGGGCCATTATTTCCGTTTCTGTGGCGAAAATAGTGAAGTTTGAGCCGAAAAAAACTGATTTTTTTTGGAAATCAATTTTTTAAGGGGTTGGGTCGCAATTTTTTGAAAAAAAATCAAAAAATCTAAATTTTCTTTTCTTAAATGCCAAGTTTTAGATAATTTAACTACGAGTTCAGGAAGGTATCACATTCCTCATTTGGGCCATTATTTCCGTTTCTGTGGCGAAAATAGTGAAGTTTGAGCCGAAAAAAACTGATTTTTTTTGGAAATCAATTTTTTAAGGGGTTGGGTCGCAATTTTTTGAAAAAAAATCAAAAAATCTAAATTTTCTTTTCTTAAATGCCAAGTTTTAGATAATTTAACTACGAGTTCAGGAAGGTATCACATTCCTCATTTGGGCCATTATTTCCGTTTCTGTGGCGAAAATAGTGAAGTTTGAGGCGAAAAAAACTGATTTTTTTTGGAAATCAATTTTTTAAGGGGTTGGGTCGCAATTTTTTGAAAAAAAAATCAAAAAATCCAAATTTTCTTTTCTTAAATGCCAAGTTTTAGATAATTTAACTACGAGTTCAGGAAGGTATCACGTTCCTCATTTGGGCCATTATTTCCGTTTCTGTGGCGAAAATAGTGAAGTTTGAGGCGAAAAAAACGGTTTTTTTTTTTGGAAATCAATTTTTTAAGGGGTTGGGTCGCAATTTTTTGAAAAAAAATCAAAAAATCTAAATTTTCTTTTCTTAAATGCCAAGTTTTAGATAATTTAACTACGAGTTCAGGAAGGTATCACATTCCTCATTTGGGCCATTATTTCCGTTTCTGTGGCGAAAATAGTGAAGTTTGAGGCGAAAAAAACGGTTTTTTTTTTGGAAATCAATTTTTTAAGGGGTTGGGTCGCAATTTTTAAAAAAAAAATCAAAAAATCTAAATTTTCTTTTCTTAAATGCCAAGTTTTAGATAATTTAACTACGAGTTCAGGAAGGTATCACATTCCTCATTTGGGCCATTATTTCCGTTTCTGTGGCGAAAATAGTGAAGTTTGAGGCGAAAAAAACTGATTTTTTTTGGAAATCAATTTTTTAAGGGGTTGGGTCGCAATTTTTTGAAAAAAAAAATCAAAAAATCCAAATTTTCTTTTCTTAAATGCCAAGTTTTAGATAATTTAACTACGAGTTCAGGAAGGTATCACATTCCTCATTTGGGCCATTATTTCCGTTTCTGTGGCGAAAATAGTGAAGTTTGAGGCGAAAAAAACGGTTTTTTTTTTGGAAATCAATTTTTTAAGGGGTTGGGTCGCAATTTTTAAAAAAAAAAATCAAAAAATCTAAATTTTCTTTTCTTAAATGCCAAGTTTTAGATAATTTAACTACGAGTTCAGGAAGGTATCACATTCCTCATTTGGGCCATTATTTCCGTTTCTGTGGCGAAAATAGTGAAGTTTGAGGCGAAAAAAACTGATTTTTTTTGGAAATCAATTTTTTAAGGGGTTGGGTCGCAATTTTTTGAAAAAAAAACAAAAAATCTAAATTTTCTTTTCTTAAATGCCAAGTTTTAGATAATTTAACTACGAGTTCAGGAAGGTATCACATTCCTCATTTGGGCCATTATTTCCGTTTCTGTGGCGAAAATAGTGAAGTTTGAGGCGAAAAAAACTGATTTTTTTTGGAAATCAATTTTTTAAGGGGTTGGGTCGCAATTTTTTGAAAAAAAAATCAAAAAATCCAAATTTTCTTTTCTTAAATGCCAAGTTTTAGATAATTTAACTACGAGTTCAGGAAGGTATCACATTCCTCATTTGGGCCATTATTTCCGTTTCTGTGGCGAAAATAGTGAAGTTTGAGCCGAAAAAAACTGATTTTTTTTTGGAAATCAATTTTTTAAGGGGTTGGGTCGCAATTTTTTGAAAAAAAATCAAAAAATCTAAATTTTCTTTTCTTAAATGCCAAGTTTTAGATAATTTAACTACGAGTTCAGGAAGGTATCACATTCCTCATTTGGGCCATTATTTCCGTTTCTGTGGCGAAAATAGTGAAGTTTGAGGCGAAAAAAACTGATATTTTTTGGAAATCAATTTTTTAAGGGGTTGGGTCGCAATTTTTTGAAAAAAAAATCAAAAAATCCAAATTTTCTTTTCTTAAATGCCAAGTTTTAGATAATTTAACTACGAGTTCAGGAAGGTATCACATTCCTCATTTGGGCCATTATTTCCGTTTCTGTGGCGAAAATAGTGAAGTTTGAGGCGAAAAAAACGGTTTTTTTTTTGGAAATCAATTTTTTAAGGGGTTGGGTCGCAATTTTTTGAAAAAAAATCAAAAAATCTAAATTTTCTTTTCTTAAATGCCAAGTTTTAGATAATTTAACTACGAGTTCAGGAAGGTATCACATTCCTCATTTGGGCCATTATTTCCGTTTCTGTGGCGAAAATAGTGAAGTTTGAGGCGAAAAAAACGGTTTTTTTTTGGAAATCAATTTTTTAAGGGGTTGGGTCGCAATTTTTAAAAAAAAAATCAAAAAATCTAAATTTTCTTTTCTTAAATGCCAAGTTTTAGATAATTTAACTACGAGTTCAGGAAGGTATCACATTCCTCATTTGGGCCATTATTTCCGTTTCTGTGGCGAAAATAGTGAAGTTTGAGGCGAAAAAAACTGATTTTTTTTTGGAAATCAATTTTTTAAGGGGTTGGGTCGCAATTTTTTGAAAAAAAAAAATCAAAAAATCCAAATTTTCTTTTCTTAAATGCCAAGTTTTAGATAATTTAACTACGAGTTCAGGAAGGTATCACATTCCTCATTTGGGCCATTATTTCCGTTTCTGTGGCGAAAATAGTGAAGTTTGAGGCGAAAAAAACGGTTTTTTTTTTGGAAATCAATTTTTTAAGGGGTTGGGTCGCAATTTTAAAAAAAAAAAATCAAAAAATCTAAATTTTCTTTTCTTAAATGCCAAGTTTTAGATAATTTAACTACGAGTTCAGGAAGGAATCACATTCCTCATTTGGGCCATTATTTCCGTTTCTGTGGCGAAAATAGTGAAGTTTGAGGCGAAAAAAACTGATTTTTTTTGGAAATCAATTTTTTAAGGGGTTGGGTCGCAATTTTTTGAAAAAAAATCAAAAAATCTAAATTTTCTTTTCTTAAATGCCAAGTTTTAGATAATTTAACTACGAGTTCAGGAAGGTATCACATTCCTCATTTGGGCCATTATTTCCGTTTCTGTGGCGAAAATAGTGAAGTTTGAGGCGAAAAAAACTGATTTTTTTTGGAAATCAATTTTTTAAGGGGTTGGGTCGCAATTTTTTGAAAAAAAAAATCAAAAAATCCAAATTTTCTTTTCTTAAATGCCAAGTTTTAGATAATTTAACTACGAGTTCAGGAAGGTATCACATTCCTCATTTGGGCCATTATTTCCGTTTCTGTGGCGAAAATAGTGAAGTTTGAGGCGAAAAAAACGGTTTTTTTTTTTGGAAATCAATTTTTTAAGGGGTTGGGTCGCAATTTTTAAAAAAAAAAATCAAAAAATCTAAATTTTCTTTTCTTAAATGCCAAGTTTTAGATAATTTAACTACGAGTTCAGGAAGGTATCACATTCCTCATTTGGGCCATTATTTCCGTTTCTGTGGCGAAAATAGTGAAGTTTGAGGCGAAAAAAACTGATTTTTTTTGGAAATCAATTTTTTAAGGGGTTGGGTCGCAATTTTTTGAAAAAAAAACAAAAAATCTAAATTTTCTTTTCTTAAATGCCAAGTTTTAGATAATTTAACTACGAGTTCAGGAAGGTATCACATTCCTCATTTGGGCCATTATTTCCGTTTCTGTGGCGAAAATAGTGAAGTTTGAGGCGAAAAAAAACTGATTTTTTTTTGGAAATCAATTTTTTAAGGGGTTGGGTCGCAATTTTTTGAAAAAAAAATCAAAAAATCCAAATTTTCTTTTCTTAAATGCCAAGTTTTAGATAATTTAACTACGAGTTCAGGAAGGTATCACATTCCTCATTTGGGCCATTATTTCCGTTTCTGTGGCGAAAATAGTGAAGTTTGAGCCGAAAAAAACTGATTTTTTTTGGAAATCAATTTTTTAAGGGGTTGGGTCGCAATTTTTTGAAAAAAAATCAAAAAATCTAAATTTTCTTTTCTTAAATGCCAAGTTTTAGATAATTTAACTACGAGTTCAGGAAGGTATCACATTCCTCATTTGGGCCATTATTTCCGTTTCTGTGGCGAAAATAGTGAAGTTTGAGGCGAAAAAAACTGATATTTTTTGGAAATCAATTTTTTAAGGGGTTGGGTCGAAATTTTTTGAAAAAAAAATCAAAAAATCCAAATTTTCTTTTCTTAAATGCCAAGTTTTAGATAATTTAACTACGAGTTCAGGAAGGTATCACATTCCTCATTTGGGCCATTATTTCCGTTTCTGTGGCGAAAATAGTGAAGTTTGAGGCGAAAAAAACGGTTTTTTTTTTGGAAATCAATTTTTTAAGGGGTTGGGTCGCAATTTTTTGAAAAAAAATCAAAAAATCTAAATTTTCTTTTCTTAAATGCCAAGTTTTAGATAATTTAACTACGAGTTCAGGAAGGTATCACATTCCTCATTTGGGCCATTATTTCCGTTTCTGTGGCGAAAATAGTGAAGTTTGAGGCGAAAAAAACGGTTTTTTTTTGGAAATCAATTTTTTAAGGGGTTGGGTCGCAATTTTTAAAAAAAAAATCAAAAAATCTAAATTTTCTTTTCTTAAATGCCAAGTTTTAGATAATTTAACTACGAGTTCAGGAAGGTATCACATTCCTCATTTGGGCCATTATTTCCGTTTCTGTGGCGAAAATAGTGAAGTTTGAGGCGAAAAAAACTGATTTTTTTTGGAAATCAATTTTTTAAGGGGTTGGGTCGCAATTTTTTGAAAAAAAAATCAAAAAATCCAAATTTTCTTTTCTTAAATGCCAAGTTTTAGATAATTTAACTACGAGTTCAGGAAGGTATCACATTCCTCATTTGGGCCATTATTTCCGTTTCTGTGGCGAAAATAGTGAAGTTTGAGGCGAAAAAAACGGTTTTTTTTTTGGAAATCAATTTTTTAAGGGGTTGGGTCGCAATTTTTAAAAAAAAAATCAAAAAATCTAAATTTTCTTTTCTTAAATGCCAAGTTTTAGATAATTTAACTACGAGTTCAGGAAGGAATCACATTCCTCATTTGGGCCATTATTTCCGTTTCTGTGGCGAAAATAGTGAAGTTTGAGGCGAAAAAAACTGATTTTTTTTGGAAATCAATTTTTTAAGGGGTTGGGTCGCAATTTTTTGAAAAAAAATCAAAAAATCTAAATTTTCTTTTCTTAAATGCCAAGTTTTAGATAATTTAACTACGAGTTCAGGAAGGTATCACATTCCTCATTTGGGCCATTATTTCCGTTTCTGTGGCGAAAATAGTGAAGTTTGAGGCGAAAAAAACTGATTTTTTTGGAAATCAATTTTTTAAGGGGTTGGGTCGCAATTTCTTGAAAAAAAATCAAAAAATCTAAATTTACTTTCTTTAAATGCCAAGTTTTAGATAATTTAACTACGAGTTCAGGAAGGTATCACATTCCCCATTTGGGCCATTATTTCCGTTTCTGTGGCGAAAATAGTGAAGTTTGAGGCGAAAAAAAGTGATGTTTTTTGAAAATCAATTTTTTAAGGGGTTGGGTCGCAATTTCTTGAAAAAAAATCAAAAAATCTAAATTTACTTTCTTTAAATGCCAAGTTTTAGATAATTTAACTACGAGTTCAGGAAGGTATCACATTCCCCATTTGGGCCATTATTTCCGTTTCTGTGGCGAAAATAGTGAAGTTTGAGGCGAAAAAAAGTGATGTTTTTTGAAAATCAATTTTTTAAGGGGTTGGGTCGCAATTTTTTGAAAAAAAATCAAAAAATCTAAATTTTCTTTTCTTAAATGCCAAGTTTTAGATAATTTAACTACGAGTTCAGGAAGGTATCACATTCCTCATTTGGGCCATTATTTCCGTTTCTGTGGCGAAAATAGTGAAGTTTGAGGCGAAAAAAACGGTTTTTTTTTGGAAATCAATTTTTTAAGGGGTTGGGTCGCAATTTTAAAAAAAAAAACTAAAAAAAAAATTTTCTTTTCTTAAATGCCAAGTTTTAGATAATTTAACTACGAGTTCAGGAAGGTATCACATTCCTCATTTGGGCCATTATTTCCGTTTCTGTGTCGAAAATAGTGAAGTTTGAGCAGAAAAAAATGATTTTTTTTTTAAATCAATTTTTTAAGGGGTTGGGTCGCAATTTTTTGAAAAAAAATCAAAAAATCTAAATTTTCTTTTCTTAAATGCCAAGTTTTAGATAATTTAACTACGAGTTCAGGAAGGTATCACATTCCTCATTTGGGCCATTATTTCCGTTTCTGTGGCGAAAATAGTGAAGTTTGAGCCGAAAAAAACTGATTTTTTTTGGAAATCAATTTTTTAAGGGGTTGGGTCGCAATTTTTTGAAAAAAAATCAAAAAATCTAAATTTTCTTTTCTTAAATGCCAAGTTTTAGATAATTTAACTACGAGTTCAGGAAGGTATCACATTCCTCATTTGGGCCATTATTTCCGTTTCTGTGGCGAAAATAGTGAAGTTTGAGCCGAAAAAAACTGCTTTTTTTTGGAAATCAATTTTTTAAGGGGTTGGGTCGCAATTTTTTGAAAAAAAATCAAAAAATCTAAATTTTCTTTTCTTAAATGCCAAGTTTTAGATAATTTAACTACGAGTTCAGGAAGGTATCACATTCCTCATTTGGGCCATTATTTCCGTTTCTGTGGCGAAAATAGTGAAGTTTGAGGCGAAAGAAAATGATTTTTTTTGGAAATCAATTTTTAAAGGGGTTGGGGTCGCAATTTTTTGAAAAAAAATCAAAAAATCCAAATTTTCTTTTCTTAAATGCCAAGTTTCAGATAATTTAACTACGAGTTCAGGAAGGTATCACATTCCTCATTTGGGCCATTATTTCCGTTTCTGTGGCGAAAATAGTGAAGTTTGAGGCGAAAAAAACGGTTTTTTTTTTGGAAATCAATTTTTTAAGGGGTTGGGTCGCAATTTTTTGAAAAAAAAATCAAAAAATCTAAATTTTCTTTTCTTAAATGCCAAGTTTTAGATAATTTAACTACGAGTTCAGGAAGGTATCACATTCCTCATTTGGGCCATTATTTCCGTTTCTGTGGCGAAAATAGTGAAGTTTGAGGCGAAAAAAAATGATTTTTTTTGAAATCAATTTTTTAAGGGGTTGGGTCGCAATTTTTTGAAAAAAAATCAAAAAATCTAAATGTTTTTTTTTAAAGGCCAAGTTTTAGATAATTTAACTACGAGTTCAGAAGGGTATCACATTACTCATTTGGGCCATTATTTCCGTTTCTGTGGCGAAAATAGTGAAGTTTGAGGCGAAAAAAATGATTTTTTTTGGAAATCAATTTTTTAAGGGGTTGGGTCGCAATTTTTTGAAAAAAAAAATCAAAAAATCCAAATTTTCTTTTCTTAAATGCCAAGTTTTAGATAATTTAACTACGAGTTCAGGAAGGTATCACATTCCTCATTTGGGCCATTATTTCCGTTTCTGTGGCGAAAATAGTGAAGTTTGAGGCGAAAAAAACGGTTTTTTTTTTGGAAATCAATTTTTTAAGGGGTTGGGTCGCAATTTTTAAAAAAAAAATCAAAAAATCTAAATTTTCTTTTCTTAAATGCCAAGTTTTAGATAATTTAACTACGAGTTCAGGAAGGAATCACATTCCTCATTTGGGCCATTATTTCCGTTTCTGTGGCGAAAATAGTGAAGTTTGAGGCGAAAAAAACGGTTTTTTTTTTGGAAATCAATTTTTTAAGGGGTTGGGTCGCAATTTCTTGAAAAAAAATCAAAAAATCTAAATTTACTTTCTTTAAATGCCAAGTTTTAGATAATTTAACTACGAGTTCAGGAAGGTATCACATTCCCCATTTGGGCCATTATTTCCGTTTCTGTGGCGAAAATAGTGAAGTTTGAGGCGAAAAAAAGTGATGTTTTTTGAAAATCAATTTTTTAAGGGGTTGGGTCGCAATTTTTTGAAAAAAAATCAAAAAATCTAAATTTTCTTTTCTTAAATGCCAAGTTTTAGATAATTTAACTACGAGTTGAGGAAGGTATCACATTCCTCATTTGGGCCATTATTTCCGTTTCTGTGGCGAAAATAGTGAAGTTTGAGGCGAAAAAACTGATTTTTTTTGGAAATCAATTTTTTAAGGGGTTGGGTCGCAATTTTTTGAAAAAAAATCAAAAAATCTAAATTTTCTTTTCTTAAATGTCAAGTTTTAGATAATTTAACTACGAGTTCAGGAAGGTATCACATTCCTCATTTGGGCCATTATTTCCGTTTCTGTGGCGAAAATAGTGAAGTTTGAGGCAAAAAAACTGATTTTTTTTGGAAATCAATTTTTTAAGGGGTTGGGTCGCAATTTTTTGAAAAAAAATCAAAGAATCTAAATTTTCTTTTCTTAAATGCCAAGTTTTAGATAATTTAACTACGAGTTCAGGAAGGTATCACATTCCTCATTTGGGCCATTATTTCCATTTCTGTGGCGAAAATAGTGAAGTTTGAGGCGAAAAAAACTGATTTTTTTTGGAAATCAATTTTTTAAGGGGTTGGGTCGCAATTTTTTGAAAAAAAATCAAAAAATCTTAATTTTTATTTTGTAAATGCCAAGTTTTAGATAATTTAACTACGAGTTCAGGAAGGTATCTTATTCCGCATTCGGGTCATTATTTCGTTTGTTTTAGCCAAAATAAAAAAAAAGCGAAAGCAATGCCATTCGTTGTGATCTGCAGCACAAATGACATTTCCCTTTCGGACTGTTCTCAGTTTCATCGATTTCCCAACGTTTATAAGAAGGACTCGAGGGCCTTCGGTCCCAGTATTTCGAGTGCCAGCTGCTCGTGTGGCCGGCAGTCGTGGCTGTTCGGCTCCGCTCGTCCCCTTTCGTCCTGGCACGAACATCCTTTCGTTGGCCGCTGGTAGTGTTGCTGCCGTCGCCGCTGCTTTTGCTGTTGCCGCCGCCGCTGCTGCTGCTGCTGCTGCTGCGCGCCTGCCGAGAAGCCCGTTGCATATCCTTTGGCGCTGATGCCACTGACGGCGCCGTTCAGTTTCGATTCGCATTCAGAGACAGACGGACGCGTCCTTTCGGCCCTCCGTTGGTCAGTTCTTGCTTCGAAAAAGCGCGAAAATTGATAGTTTCAAAACTTGCGCCCCTCAAAAAAGCAAGGTAAAACCGCAGAAATACAATTTTTTTTCGAGTGTGCAGTGTGCAAAAGAAGCGAGCGCGCGTAAAAGTTGGAGAAAGGGAGAGCGGCGAAGACGGAAATGAAGCCAGCAAGTTGTGTGCATATCGGAGAAAGTAACGGAAATTAAAATTTGCATATATGCAAAAGGCGGCGGGCGGCGGCGGTGGGCGGCTGGCAGTGAGCGGTGAGCGATGAAGATGGAAATTAAGATGAAAGCGAACCCGAAACTGACCAAAATCGAAGCCAGACTCAAGTGCCAGATCTAAGCGGCAGACTCTCACTCGTGCGCAATCCAACCCACCAGCAGAAAAGTCGAACGAGGAGGAAATCAAGGAGGCAGCAGCGAAAAAAGTAGAGGAGAAAGCCCCTCCCAGGAGCCATAGACCAGTAGATCCACACCAGAGATATAGTCCAATCCAATAGTCCAGCCACATAGAAATGCCGTCGCCAGGACACCACACATCATTCTGCTGCTCCACGGCAGGATTTATCGCTTGCTCAGCAATCGTTCTGCTGTGCAGTTCCGGTAAGTGAAATATGCCCAACAAAGGGATTCAGGATTCGGGATTCGGGATCCAGAGAGTCCTTCCACTCCACACACACACACACTCACACACTCCTTAACCCCTAACTCCTAGCCTCGATTTTTCTTTTCTGTTGACCAACAAATTTGATTTCGCCTGCTTCTGGTTTATTGTTGACGTTGCATCTTGCAATGGAAACGTCATCGAATGTAAAATGTTTTGCGAGGCAAGTTTAAAAGGATTTTGGCAGTGCCACACACACATACACACTCACTCAGATATATAGATACAGTGAGTCCTAGAGGATTCCTCTTCCACCGCAACAAAAACGCACCGACACTTGCCACAAACAGAGAAAGGATAAGAGAAGAGAAGGACGAAGGGGGAGCAGCGGTGATGAAAGGACGAAAGGAGTCCTGGGCAAAAACACAGCCAAGGTCTGGACAAATGGACAACGAGACAAAGGGACTAAGGACATGCAGGATGTTCTCGGACAACTTCAGCTGAGTTAATGCATTTTGTTGCACTCACACAAAAATGGCAAAAAAGACAGCAAAAATATTTGCCCCAAAATGTGCTCCATCCACATGTTGCAATGAGGAAACAAATTAACGCTCAAGTAGCTTAACCTCAAACTCTGACCGAAATGAGGTTTTCCTTTGTGCTTATATAATATCAAGAAAATATTCTACGCTTTAAAATGCCTTTGAAAAATATTTCAGAAGCTCAAATGCAAAGATTTCAAAAAATTTTCAATTTAAAATATTAATTCATCGTTTCGTAAACCTATTCTCCTAAAAACCAAAAACCCCTTAAAAAGACTTTATGCATCTTTCAAGCTTTCAATCTGTTGCCCAAAGTGCTTAAAAATATAAAAATATAAAAAAATCTTCTGCGCTTTAAAAAGCATTTTCAAAGATATTTTCAAATACTAAGATTTAAAAAAAAATTAATTAAAAATATTGGTTCAATTATCTTTAATATATCCACATGTACAAAAATCTAAGCTATCCTATAAAAAACTGAAAGCCCTTCAAAAAGAATTTTCGCATCTTTCAAACTTTCAATACGTTTTCCATCCAACTTCAAAGAAGCATTTGAAAATTATTTTCGAAACTCAAATACTAAGAATAATGAAAATGTTAAATTTAAAAAATTAATTCAATTATCTAAAAAGTTTATATTCATAGGTAGTAGATTGTAAACATTTCCTACCAAAAACTAAAACCCTTCAAAAAGAATTTATGCATCTTTCAAGCTTTCAATCCCCTTGCAAAAGTACTCGAAAATCTTCAAAAATCCCCATGAAACACTCGCAAGCTCTTCAAAATTTTGCAAATCAACAGCAATTACCAATTAAAGTGCCAAAAAGAGAGAAGGCGAATTAAACAGCAAAACCGAGCACAGACACAGTTCATCAAGCTGATTTAATTCCATGCATTTTGCACACTTTTTCCACAGCAACAGTGGCCTATAGACTCTCGCGCTCGTCGTTTTGCACTGCAGCTTTGCAGTTGATGGGTGCAATATATATTTATATATTTAAATTTTATATTCATAATGTTTTTACACATTGAACAGCGCATTAGTGATAAAAACCGCAGACAGATCGGTTTTTGGTACAGGGCCTTTTTTGGAATCCGCCTGCGAAACTGGTTGGTCAGGTGATCGGGGGGAGCGCAGGACGCAGAACGCAGGACGCAGGACACTCTGGCGTTTGTTATAAAAATTGCAGCATAAACAAGTGCAAATAAAAATAAGCGAAACACAAACAACAACAGTAGCAGTGCGGTCAGACAACAACAACAGCGGCAGTGGCAGCAACTGAAATTGCATAAACTGAAAAGTGCAAAACTGAAAAACGAGTGAGGCGAATAAAAAGTGGTGTGAAAAGCGGGGCACTGGCGACAAAACATTGCCAGTCATAAATATGAAAATATTTAGCGCTATCCGCAAAAAAAAACGAACCTAAAATGCTCTTTTTCTTGTGATCTAGTGGGTGTGTTAAGTAAAATTCTAGATGATTTAGTTTTAGGATTATAGGGTTTACAACTTAATATCAATATTATGTGATTTAAAAAAAGGAAATTTGTGTATGATTTTATTTAAATATTTTAAGGATTTTTGTAAAATTAATTTATTTTGTAAAATAAAAAAATAATAAGTACAATTCTATATGTTTTAATTTTAATATTATTGGGATTTTTTTTAAATAAAAAATAATAAGTAAAATTCTTTATGTTTTAATTTAAATATTTTTGGGATTTCTGTAAAATTAAATAATAATAAGTAAAATTCAACATGACATATTTTAAATATTATTGGGATTTTTGTAAAGCAAAACAAACTGTGAGAAGAAATATTATAATTATTTTAAGCGGTGAGAAAAAAAAATCAAAAAAATCTTTTTAGTAACGTGATCTTAATTTAAAACGATGTGATGTTTTTAAAAAAAGTTTCTTTAACCATTTAATTTATGAATAAATATTTGGATACCAAAAACGTCTACTTATAAAGGTTTAAGCAAATATTATTTTATAAACATGTCTAAAAAAAACTTAAAAATGCTTTATTAAAGACCAAAAAGTTTCTGCTTGTTTAAATGAACCTGAAGTTAAATTTTAAATTAAACTAAAAAGAAGTGCCAATTCAATTCCATTTGTTCCTAAATTAAAGCGATGAGCCAGCTGAAAAAATGCTTTTACCAAATCAGGTCAGTTTAAATCTAAAAGCCGACTAATCATATGAATGTGGCCAAAACACCCTGATAATAATCGAAAGGCCTTTTCCATGGAAGGCAGGCCATAAAAAATAAAGCAGGGAAGCCCAGGAAGAGCGAGAAAAGTGGGAAACGCGGGAAAAGGAAAAACGGAAAACATTTTGTGGGGCGTAACAAAGGCGAGCTATATGGCAGAAATGGCAGAAATGCATGCAGGACAATCAACTCTCCACACAAACACACACTACACTCGATATAGAGTATATATATGTGTGTGTGTGGTTTATGATACCATTTAGCCGGAGGGTTGTTTTGACAAATTGTGCAAATTATTGTGTTAAATTTGCCCTTGAGGTGAAAAATCACTTTGACATGGCCAGCCAAGAGGCAGCGCCTTTCGTTTTCCCTCTCTCTTGGTTTTTTTGGACTCCTCCAGCTTCCCCACTTTTCCACCGCTTTTCCAAGAAGTGCTTAGCTGATTGTGCTTTTGTCTGTCGCATTACAGACGCCAATACATATGTCAGCCGGCGGGCAATACGCCTCGTTTGACCACCGATCCATTTTAAGTGGCTGCCCCAATCTGCTGCAAGTGCTGCGAGCCACAGCTGCGGTCAAGAAAATAGCGCTGAAGGCGATTACAAACAAATAACCAAAAGGGGATTGTTTTTAAAGGAATTTAGCGTTTATTAAATGAAATAAATTATAGAAAAATTAGTTTTTGTTGATTTTTTACCCTTATGACAGACAAAATGCTATTTAGTTTAATGGGAAGTACAGAAATATTTTCTTATCTTTACTGAATATAGTTATTATACATTTTTGCGTTTCTATGGATTTTGGGTCACTTTTTCTACATTAAACAAAGTGTTTTTAGTGATTTAAAATTCCCCACATTTCCTATAATTATATTTATAATATACTTTTAAAATTAATTAAATAAAATAAATTATATTTAAATTATATTTTTTTTTAATAACCTATGTAGTAAGCAAAAGGAAATTTTGTTTAATGAGAACTATTTTATAATCTCTACTAAATAGAGTTTTTATACATTTTACTATTTTATTTAGAGCTTAAAGAGCAGATTTTAATATTTTTTTTACTAATTTTCGAAGTTTAATTAGGCGTGTATTAAATGAAATAACTTATATTAGAATAATAATTATTATTTTTTATTTATTTTAAAATTTGTATGTCATTTGGAAGTTTATTTAGTTGTATTGAAAGTTCTAAGCAGGAATGATTTTTATTTTATTTTAATATTTGGAATATAATTTTGTTTCTATTTGATACACTTCACTTTTAGTTCACCATTCAAAAATCCCCTAAAAACTTTTAGGGAACCGCTAGCACTTTGACCGCCGCTATATGCAGATGCATGGCGTTGTTTTGGCCTTTTTAAGGCCAATGCCACTAATTGAGACAGCGCAGATACCCGCAGATGAAGTTGCCAAGCTGGAAAAAGTTTTCAAAAAACGATTTCGCATGCAGCGTTGACGTGACTCGCATTAGCCGTCCCGAAAACCGAGAACTGAGAACTGAACACGTGTGTGTCTGCACCGCCGCCCCCTTTCCCCCTCCCTTTTACCTGTGAGCGCTCGCCTTTGACCTCCAACCACCAACCACCCACCTTTGCCTGCTGCACGGGAAAATGCACTGTACTGTTGCTTATTATCGAAATTGTATATGCCAAGCAGCGGCGGCCACAACTTCCTCTTGAGCCTTCTTCGTCGCTTTCTTTCAGCCACTTTTGTCAGGTGGCCCATTCCCCTCCCTCCGCCTCTTTTTTCGGGTGGGAGGGAGAGCTGCTACCAACTACCGTAGTGGGTAAAAGTTTGTTGGCACCAACAAATTAAGATAGTTGGCTAGTTGCAAGCGGCAAATGTCTAGACGGTTTTTAGCCAAATTATGGTTTTCAAACGTTGTATTTGCTCGCCCCGCGGCCACAGAGCCCCGATCCTTCCTGAACATGAGCTTTGGCTTACTTTGTTGGCAATTACCCCGAATGCACTTGGGAAAAGGCACGGGGATACCACTACTTTACAAGCCAAAATACTCATTTTGTCCAAATATTACCCACTTGACTGGAAAATTCCTTGTGTTTTTTGGTAGAACATTAAGTTTGATGAAATATCTCCTAAAAAAATTACAAAAATTATGTTTTCTAAATTAAAATCTGTTTATTTGATAGGTATTCTTTACTTTAATGTAGAAAATATTTTTTGAATATATCCCTTGGCACTTTTACCCACTGAACTGGAAAATTCCTTATGTTTTTTGGGTAGAAAATGAGGATTAATATTTAAATATAATTTTAAAAGTTTAAAAAATAATGTTTTCTAAATTAAAACCAGGTTATATGATAAGTATTCTTTATTTTAATATAAATACTTTTTTTTGAATATATTTCTTGGAATTCTTTTTACTTTTCTTTAGTTTAATATAGTTTTTATAGAACAATTCTTTTATTTTTAGATAAAACATGAAGTTTGGTAAACAAATATCATCTAATAAAAATTACAAAAATTGAGTTTACTAAATTAAAATCATATAAGCTATAAGTATTTAATATTTTAATATAGGTAATATTTTTTTCTTACTTTCTACTTAAATAACAAGCCAGGTTTCTTAAATACTTTTCGGGGCTGGCCCCTTTTTGGTTTAATTTTTTCTTTGATTTTGTTTTTTTTGTTTTTGTGCAGATCCTTATCCGCATGGAATTGCTTTTCAATCAACGTTTTCGGTAGCATTTAAACGCGTTTCCACACAGCATGCGAAAAAATAACAAATCAAGCAGCACAAACATCAACTTTTGCTGTTAACTCATCGCGTGAGTTGAACGTTTATTTCCCTCCACTTTGTTCATCAGCATTCCCCTCCTTTTATTTAATTTTTTCTTATTTTGTTCACTTTTCTGACCCATTTTTTAATTTACCCCAGAAGATGAAATGGGAATTTTATTTTTGGCGCCAAGAACCAACAAAAGTATTTTACTGCAAACGCAAAACGAGAAAAACCAAAAAAGAAATGAAGTGCGGAATTCCTAAAATGTTTCTTCTTGGGCGAGGGAATGGAAAAAGTTTGGCCAACTATTTAGAAAAAATCATGTAATGGCATGGAAATTGTTTCAGTCCCAATTGCTGCTTAATTTGCTGAGCGATTAAATGTAAATTGTGCGGCAGTTGGGGACTTTTACAGAAAGTTTCCAAAAATTCCTCTAAATAATGTGTTATTATTTGCGGGAAAAAAATGTTTGGGGGAAAATATGTTTTCGAAAATGATTAAATTAAAAACGAAATAAAATGTTAAGCCATAATTTTAATAGAATTATCATAGCAATTGTACCTAATTTATATAATTTTTGAGAAATATTACACAGAAAAAAAAGATCATAGAAACTAAACTATTCGTACGTTAATTCTAAGCTATTGAGATTAAAAAAAAACTTAATTAGATAAGTTTACATTAATACTGTCAATACTTTTTAAAATGTAATACCTAGGAAATTAATACTGCAGAGTCGAGATATTATAGTATTTTATATTAATTCAACCACACTTTCATACTGGAAATGGTATCTACTATATTAATACTGTCAGAAGTGTTAAAATCAAACTTTACGTTTGGAATTTACATTACAAAATTTAAACTTTGTAATATTTAATATGAAATTAATACCACAGAGTCTAGATATTATAGTATTTAGTATTAATTCAATACCAACATTTTATACTGGATCTAGTATCTAATAATACAGCGAGTTTTAAGAGATAAACTATGGATTTTTTGGGTGTAGCATAAAGCAGAAATAAAATAAAGCATATTTTCAAATTTGTAGCGCAGAGTTCTCATCAGTAATATATTTAAAGTCCCTGTTGGCCCTCAGTTACCTGTAGTTGCACTCTGTGTGGACTTTTCCCCCCTGCGGGCCATGCATTATGCAGCTAATCAGTTTTAATGCGCTTTCCATCGAAATCCAGTGTAAGCTTTCAGCTCGAGCGCGCAAAACAAATTAAAAATTTAAGTGAAAAATGCGCAAACAAAAACGCGAGGGAATCTGATCGAATGTTTGCGAGCAAATTAACTCGCTGAAAGGTTTTTATCGAGGGGGTGGTGGCAAAGGGGGTGGCAAAAGGGTTGGGGGTTCGTGGTTATGGTCGTCAATCTTTTGAGGGGACTGCCAAGGCGACAGTTTGATAAACTGAAGCAGCGCTTCAGATACTAATCAGCGCTCCGCTGTTCGCCTAACAGGAAGCAATAAATTCTGCGAGGACATGCCAGGATATACATACATATACATACTTATACTTATAGATATATATCTGTGTGTGTGTGTGTGCTTTCCGCGCCCTTGTCTCGAAATTTTAATTAAAAGCGATGACACAGCGAGTAATTCAATATCAAAATGTCGCCTATTAATTTTAAGGACATTTCCTTTATTGATTCACTGTCAATATTATATTGAACCCATAATTTACACATAAAAGGGCTATGGGGATTGCCAAATCCCCATTCTCCCCTTTGTTTAATTCATTTAGACATTGAAATGTGGCCGTGTGGGGCGTGTTTTGGCCCTTTTTGATGGCTGCCACGCACGATATGATGTGCGTGACTATATAGAACCGACTCTTTGATAGCCAGACATTCCATCTTTACGCCATTTTCAGGCACACGCCAACCCAAGCAAACAAACAAATAACAATGGCCAAATGGCCCCAGACACATTTGCCCACTTGATTCCCATGATTCTGATTTAACGCCCGGCGCATAGTGATTACAACAAACAAACAACCGAAATGGAAATCCCAGTTAATTTAGTCATCTAAACGCGCTTGTTATCGATAAGAAAGTGAGTCACGCTCCTCCTCCAGGGAAAAAAACACGGCAATTAATATGTCCTTTTTGGTAAAGTAATGAAACAGGGGTTGCCAACTGACAAGGATACCAACAGGCGACAGGGAAAACATTTAGAAGCATTCGGGTTAAAAGGCAGAATGAATAAGAAATTATCTTGAAATATTCATGATATTTGTGGACATTTTTATGGACTTATCGAAACGAGATTTATTGACAGGGAAAAGCATTTAAAGAAGGCATGTTTTATATTTTGCAACACAGAAAAAAATCGACAAAAGATCAAAATGATATGTGAAGGTACATTTTATATTTTTAAAAGACCAAGGTATTCATTTCATTTAAATATGAATAAATATTATATTTATCCTATTTTTCATCATTCATAAAATAGAATAATTGATATGATAAAATATCAATTTGATATGTTGGAATCATAAATCGGACATCAATCATACCAAACAATAAATCGATATGAAATGTAGATCGATTTTAAATTATGTAATATGAATTTTAACTTGATATGGGTATAATTAACCAGAAATTTACATGGACATATCGATTTTATGGCGACGTGCTTTTTTTGTGTGTATCCGATTTTTATTGATATGAAATCAGGTAGAATTGACCCTATTTCATATCGTTTTATTTTTCTGTGCATATATAATTCATTTTACATTTAAGATTCTTAAGATACAGCTTCTAGGAACTGATTTTGGACAACTGTCACCTAAACCATATCGACCACATTGAATTTAAGCCAAACCAGACAACGAATGAACTATTCGTACACCCCCCAAGTAGCTATAAACAGATATACTCACGCCTATCGACTTCTGGCCGCTGGAATTGATAAACAGCCTCCGATACGAATTAAAGCAGCTGGAACTGGCACAAAGGCCTAATGCTCCGAGTGCCAGAGAGGCCAAATAGATAGTTATAAATATAGACAGATAGAGATGGAAATATATATGGTGGGGAGGGGGGTGGTTTCTGAAGGTTTCGGGGAGCTATAGAGACAATAACCCGAAAACCAGATTCCATTTGAATGGCCAACAGGAACCCATAAACCATTGGCCAAAGCGCACACACTCGCAAATATACACACAATTGTGGCGACAGACTGACTGTCTTTGGCACACCATAACACCCCACCCTCCCCCTCCCCACCACAAAAACCCAACACCCTTTTCCTACACCAAAAAAATATATACAATTCTAAAATAATTTTTTTAGATTTCCTGATTTTTTTTAAATATTTTGCAAATTTAAATAATTTTTTATTTTAAAATTGTATCTAAAAAAACATTTTATTTTAACAAAATGTTTGTTAATTTACTTACAAAATCTAAGATTTAATTTAATTAGCTTCAAGTTAAAATGATAAATATTGTATTTTAAATATTTAAAAAAATATTTTCAAAAATTTCCAATTTCTTAATATTATAATTTATAATATTATATATATATTATTCAAAAATCAGTTAATTTTGACTGTTTATTAGCAAAAATCTTTCCTAAAAATATTATAAATATATATTTTTTTCTAATTTAAGATTTTATTTAAGTATTTTAAGTTAAAAGGATAAATACAAAAAAACATATTACAAATTCGTTTTAAATAGTTTTAAACTTTTTTCGTGTGTATCCAAATTTGTGTGGGTTCGATATAGTAGAAATAAAAGTGTTATAACAATAAATTAAGTTGCTGTTGCAGCATAAAAACGAATTTACCAAATGACTGAATGGTATTTGCGGGAAGGGGCGATTGGATGATTTGGGGACTGTGCAATCGCTTGACGGATCGCTGGAGATGCGTCCTGCTCGAGGGCCGTTGGTCTAGTTCGGCGGGGACTCCATTTATCCTGCACCCATTTGACTCTCCGTTTTGGGGCCAATTTAATAGCATACTTTACAGCGCTAAGCAGACAATAACAACAGCGCAAATAAGGGCCAAAAAGAAAGGGAATCGCCGACAAGCGACAAACAAACAAACAAAATGAAGTGACGTCGCCGAGTCGCGGCTCACAAAAACGGACGTTCATTGTTATGCCAAGAAAAGCAACACGACGACCCGAAAAGGAATTCAGCAGAAGCAAACAGAGACAAAGGCACCGGCTCCAGATGCCCGGGGATCAAATGGCAAATTCGAGATACACTATCTTGCAGTTTTTCCAGGTCACTTTTGCAATGGAATGGGCACTGAAATGTATAATTGGTAGTGCGATTTAAATTTATAATAATTTGGCATTTATTTTAAATAAACATTTATTCTTCTTTCGCATTTTTTACAATAATTTAAAGTTGTCTTCTAGTGCAAACGGATTTTAATAATAATTTTCAGAAAATTAAACAATTTTTTACAAAAAAGTCGAGTTTTAAAGCAATACCTATTATTATTTTAAGAAAATTTTAACATTTTAAAAAACAAAAGAAAACTTTTCATTTTCATTTTTAAACTTTAATACAAACAAAAACTACTTAAATATTTACAAATTTATTTTTAAAAAATGTACATTAAAAAAAAAATTTTAATTATTTTAATATTACAATTTATACCAAAATAAATAATAAAAAAATATTATATTAAATCTTGAAGATCAACTTAGAAAATACCATACAAATATTATATTAAATCTTGAAGAAGAACTTAGGAAATACCATAGAAATATGATATTAAGTTCTTAAAACAACTTAAGAAATACCATATGAAAAAAAATACCGATGAAAAAGCGAAGAAAGATCTTCGAAGGAATATCATTCAGATCATTTCTTATCCCCAAAGTGGTAGTGCTCCCGATGCGCGGAGGGTATTTGCAGTGATGGCAGCGAACAGGAAGCGGGCAACGGTTCCAGTTCCAGCGACTCCCTTTTGAACTTCCGCTTTGGCTTGCAGCAATTTCTTTGGGCTTTATTGCCGACCCCGCACCCCCCTTCGCCGCCACCACCCCCCTTGGAAAATCCCCCTGCCAAAAAGCTCCGTTACGACGCATATAGCATAAATTTTGAATACGCTCAAACTGCTCAAAGGGGGATGGCACCGGTTGGTGGGTTGCTGGGGGGTCCTGGCGAAAAAAAAGAGGGGAAAAAAATAGCGAAAATTGTCTGTCGCTTGATAAAGCGGAAGCAGAACTTGCCCATAAACGAAATGTGGCAACTGAGTGTAAACTTTATTGGCGCCAGACTGCCTGGCGACATCGCTGTTGTCATGCTCATCCCTTGGCCCCGAGTCCTGTCCCGAATCCCGTTTGCCCCCAGTATTCCACAGTATTCCACAGTATCCCCTTAGTATCCCCAGCATCCTGGCTGCTTTTTTGTGGCCCAGTTGGACGTTGACTCATGCGACACGCAGGATAAGCAGGACCAAGCCAGGACCACCAGATCCGATGGCGTCTCGATGGCTGGCAACTAAAGTCATCGTTTACCCCCCAGAAAGAAGCCGCTTGTTTGTTTTGTCTGACTTCGCCGGTGACTCTTAGTCTGCGGGAAAAATAAGGAGGGGAGAAAGGGGAGAAGGGGGCGGTGGAAAATCGAGGAAGTCTTACATTAGTTGATTTCATGCGCTGTTTACATTGGCAGCGAATTATGCGCATTGAAAACCCGAGATTTGGCTGCCAGCGGGTGGTCGTCCTGCAATCCTGTACTCCTGCACTCCAGCCTGCATCCTGCATATGCAAAGGGAACTGCGAACTGGGATATGGGATCTGGGAACTGGGATCTGGGTTCCTGACTGCTCCTTGGAGTCAAATTCGGCTGGCATTTTCAGCTTGTCTAGACTTTAAGCTCTCTTTGGCACCTCGGTGCTTACCTTTCTGCTTTAAGGCTCTCGATTTGATTGGTCTTTTTTGTCTCCTTCTCGTTGCAGAGGTCCTGTCCAGCTGGGAGGAGTGGTGGACGTACGATGGCATATCCGGTAAGTGCTTCAAAAGTCGTTTTAAGGCTCTGCCCGAAAAGTGGGTAAAATCTAAACATACGGGGATTATTTATTTATATCTGAAAATCTATGGAACACATGGCCTAAAATATAATAAAATAGTTCTTAGGATCGAAAGAATTCATTGCATTTTTCCCAGAATATTTAAAGTATAAATATAGAGAATTAAATGTATAAAGAATTTAACTACGAGTTCACTACACATTTGGACAATTATTTTTGGCGAAAAATAAGGATTTCGATTTTTGGCAAAAATGTGATTTTTTTTATAATTTCTTTTTGGTATAACTTTTGCAAAAATTGTCCCAAATTAAAACGGCGAACTATTCTGAGCAGATAACAACCTTATTATTAATATTAGTGCACTTTCCGACTGATTTGGAAAATTTAAAAATTTTCAAATTTTTGAACTTTTTATAAGGGGTAGCATCACAGTTTTTTGAAAAAAATTTCAAAAAAATAAAATTTTTATCCTGAAATGCCAAGTTAACTACAAGTTCAGAAAGGTATCTCATTCCATATTGGGACAATTATTTTCATTTTTATGCTTAAAATACTGATTTTTTTATCTCGGAAAATGAGGACTTCGATTGTTGGCAAAAATTTGATTTTGTGTGTAATTTGTTTATGCTATTACTTTTGCAAAAATGGTCCATAATGAAAACGGCGAACTGTTCTGAGCAGATAACAACCTGATAATTAATATTAGTGCACTCTCTGGCTGAGTTGGGAAAATTAAAAATTTTTTAAATTTTCGATTTTTTTGTAAGGAGTTGTATCGCAATTTTTTGAAAAAAATTTCAAAAAAATAAAATTTTTATCCTGAAATGCCAAGTTATAGGGAATTTAACTACAAGTTCAGAAAGGTATCTCATATGGACAATTATTTTCATTTTTATGCCAAAAATACTGACTTTTTTTTATCTCGGAAAATGACAATTTCGATTTTTGGCAAAAATGTGATTTTTTGTGTAATTTGTTTTTGCTATTAGTTTTGCAAAAATGGTCCTACATTAAAGGGGCGAACTGTTCTGAGCAGTTACCAACCTGATAATGTATACTCTTTGATTTCTAGAATGTGTTTTAATATTTTCAAACAGTTATCAATCCTCCCTTTAATCAATTCCTTCTGTGAATCGGCAAACGTTTAAATCTTTATATGAATAAATTGGTAAAACTTTCGCACCCCTTCGGATGCTGTGGCTGATTTAATTACATTTCAAATGGTTTGGCAACAAAAACGCAGACAGTGCAAACAAACAAACAAACAAACGAATGAACGAACGGACGAACAAACAAAGTGGGTGTGGCATGTTGTTGCTGTTGTAATTGTTGCTTGTCACTGTCTGCGCATTCCCCTTTAACCCCCGATGCACTTTTCGCAAAAAAACAAAGAAAAACAAGGCGGGAGAGGGAGAAACAAGCAACATGCAACTGCAACAGTAGCAACAAATGAATGCAAAACACAAAATGAACAGCGGCCACAAAAGCGACAATTGCGGGGTGGTGAGGTGGGTGGTGGGAGGTGGGCGGTGCAGGGTGGGAGGTGTTTCAGATGGGCGGCTTGGATGCCTGATAGGTGGGCGGTGCACAATGGGCGGGTCAGCTGCATCATCGCGGAGCCGTTTTTAAACTTTGGCATTTATTGCCGCCGCGTGTCACCAAAGCACCCACACAAATGCAGGGGAAAACAACCACACTACCACATACACACACTCACACGCGCGCAAATAGTTAGCCATCGAAACCAAATTGTAGAAAACGGAATTCGCATCCTGGAAGTCCTGAAAGCCATTTGGGTTCCATCAACTAATCGAAAAAATAAAATGTTAAAGTGTGGTGAAAAAATGTAAAAAAAAATATTTATAAAATATTTAATTGGGTATAAATATTTTAAAAAAAAATTAGAAAATATTTAACTGGGTACAAATATAAAAAAAGAATTATAAAATATTTAATAAGGTATAAATATTGTAATATAAGATTTATAAAAAATTTAATTACTATAAATATTTTATATATATTTTAAAAATATTTTTAAAATATAATAAACTTTTATTATAATATAATAATATTTTTAAAATATAAAAACCAGCTTGTCATAATAAATATAAAATTAAAAATTAATTGAATATGTATTAAAAAGACTTTGGTATTTTTGGTATTTAAGATTTAAAAAAACTTACATTAAATATTATCAGACCAAAATAAATAACTACGAATTTCTAAAATCAATAGAGATTTTGTAGAACATTCACTGTAGTCAGCTATTCCCAAACGACTAATAGAACCCCTATTTATTTGCACACCGGCAAACGTAGGGGAAAATATTAAATTTTGAATAAGGCACAAGGGCCTAATTCCCCTCGCTTCTCTATTTTTTAACAGAGCTCCCGCTTTTAACCACATACCCCTTTGGATTGCGAAAGTGGGGAGGGGGGTCGGTGCATTTAATTGCCATTTAAAAGGGGGTCGAAAGGGGGCAGTTGTGAAGCTTATGAAATTTCATTTGGCATTTGGAATTGTCATCAATGTTGCCGCTGCCGCTGCCGCTGCAGTTTCAGTTCTGTTGCTGTTTCTGTTTGCATGGGGCGTAGAAGCGAAGACACGTTTTCCATTTGCTCGATTGACAGAACACTATATGGCAGGGGGAGAGGGGGGGTCCAGACAAGGAAGGGGGTCCATAACCCATGTATATTACCCTTTCTGGTTACTAGAAGCCTTACTTGGATTTTTCTAATTTTTAAAATTAATATTTATAAAAAAAATGTTGTTGCATACTTTTTAAATACCACATTTCCTTGTATTTTACACCCGAGTGGGGAGATTTATCCCCATAACTCCCTTAGTTATTGCCCTGCAAAAGTATTGTAAAATATAAAAATCTTTTTAACATACTAAATATTACTTTCGAATAAGGTTTACCCCAAAAAAAAAGTCCTGAAAATAGGGTGCATAACCCATCGAAATGAAAGATATTGTATACCCCAAAAACATCACTGTTTTGCTCACTTTTTGCGCATGTGTCTGTTTGAGCGGCAGCCACTCATCCCCCCTCGCCTGCTTTTTTTCCGACAGGACCAAGCTTCTGGGGCCTTATCAATCCGCAGTGGAATATGTGCAACAAAGGACGCCGCCAATCGCCCATCGACGTGGTGCCCGACAAGCTGCTCTTCGATCCCTACTTGCGGCCCCTGCACATCGACAAGCACAAGGTGAGTACTCGCAGGGAGCTGCCCTAGAAACTAAACCTGAACCGGATCTATATATCTATCTATATATCCTCCTCAGGTCTCCGGGACTCTGCACAACACGGGTCAGTCGCTGGTCTTCCGGGTGGACAAGGACACCAAGCAGCACGTGAACATATCGGGCGGTCCCCTGGCCTACCGCTACCAGTTCGAGGAGATCTACATCCACTACGGCACGGAGAACGTCCGCGGATCCGAGCACTTTATCCAGGGCTACAGCTTTCCCGGCGAGGTGAGATTTCAGCTAACAAAATGGGGTTCACTATTATAAATTTATTTTTGCTATAACTTTTCCAAAAATGGTTCCAAATTTAAACGGCGAACTGTTCTGAGCAGATAACAACCAGATTATTAATATTAGTGAACTTTCCGGCTGATTTGGGAAATTTAAAAATGTTTCAAATTTTTGAATTTTTTTAAGGGGTAGCATCACAATTTTTTGAAAAAAATTTCAAAAAAATAAAATTTTTATCGTAAAATGCCAAGTTATAGGGAATTTAACTACGAGTTCAGGAAGGTATCTCATTCCATATTTGGACAATTATTTTCATTTTTATGGCAAAAATACTGACTTTTTTATTGGCGGAAAATGAGTTTTTCGATTTTTGGTAAAAATGAGATTTTTTGAGATTTAACTACGAGTTCAGGAAGGTATCTCATTTCATAATTGGACCATTACTTTTATTTTTATGCCAAAAATACTGACTTTTTTATTGGCGAAAAATGAGTATTTCGATTTTTGTCATTCCCAATGTATTATTGTTAGGATTTCAAGAATGTTTTCAGTGGGTTTTTAAAGAAAAGAAAAATTAACAATTATTTTTAGTCAAAGAGGGAATTTGAGAAATAAATGAAGAAATAAATTTTGCATTTTTGTTAAAAACAATTTTTTCCGAAAAAAACACTATTTCAGATCCAAATCTATGGGTTCAACAAGGAGCTGTACCACAACATGTCCGAGGCGCAGCACAAGTCGCAGGGCATCGTCGGCCTGTCGCTGATGGTGCAAATTGGCGAGACGCCCAATCCGGAGCTGCGGATCATCACGAGCACCTTCAGCAAGGTGTTGTATCGAGGTGAGTGCGATTAGCCAACCCAGGAACGCAAGAACCCAATCCCAAACCACTGGCCACCTTCATTTCCGTCTACGCAAAATGCTACCGGAAATGTTGCAATGTTAATACCGTTGCAAGTTGCCTCTTCTTCGGCTGCCCGCTTTTATGATGTCATTGCAGCGGCAGCAACAACAACTTCAGAGGGCCATAATTATGTCCAGGCGGGCCATAAAAAATCGAAGGGTCAGGGGGCTGGTGGGGCGGCCAAATTGAGACTGGCCGGCACAAAGTGACGAAAATGAAACCTCGAATTACACTAAACCGACACTTAATAATTCCCCCCTCTCCACACCCCCTTGCTGGAAACCCATTGCACGTCTCGTTGGCATTTTCTTGGCCAGTTTAATAGCCTTTTTACAGGTCGTACAACTTTATGGGAACCCGGCCCCAGTCTTAATTTGTAAAATGCCGGGGCGAAGCGACCGACAGAAGGCGAGGGCCAAGAAATATGCCAGGCCACTCGCCACCAACAGCCAGGATACCGTAATACCTACAGGATACAGGATAGGGCAGATATATCGAGTTTAAAGTAGTAGTGTAGATACCCTACTGAAAGTGAAAGGAAGCTTAGGAAAACTGGGTTTTTGGTGAAAGATTGGGGAGAAATTAAAAAGGGAAATTACAGAGTGAGAGATTAAAGAGAAACGTTTAATTAAATTTAATAATTACTTATCTCAGGAAGTAAAACAAATACATTTTAAAATATTTTAAAATCAATTTTAATTCATTATTATTATTTATTAAATATTAAAGAAAATTTCTCCTTAGTTAGAGCCACATTTCAATATTAAAAAAAATATATATTGCAGAAAGTATAAATATTTTAAAATATATTCCAAAAATTGAGTTTGTAGGAAATACATTTTCTAATATTTAAAAATAAATTTAAATTAATTTGTCAATATTTTTTGCATTAAAATAATATTCTAATATTAAAGAACTTTTATTCTTAGTTAGAGTGCACATTTCAATATTTTAAAAATATTTCAGAAAGTGGAAACAATTGAAAATTTCATAAATGGCTAGACGGATGGAGGTGTGTGGCAAATATTTTTTTTCTCGACCATCCCGCATCCTTCACATATCCTTCTAATCCCGATTGAAATACCCGCGAGATACTCCTTGCAATCAGCTGATTGATGTGAGGGTATCCCCGCGGAAAGTAAAACTAACACTTGCGATGCAAAAACTCCGTCCAAAAATGGAGTTCCGAACTCGCACTCCGCCCGTGAAAAGCCTTCTCCGCCTCCGGATTCAGTTTGACTTGGGCTGCAAGCCGCGAGTTGCTTCATTTCCGGCTGGCAAAATGATTTGTATGAATAAAGCCGAGCGCTGACGTTGAAGTGGTCAGGTTAGCAACTGGGAACTACGAACTGAGAACTGGGAACTGCACCGAAAAAAAAAATGATCATGGAAACTGAACTACATTACATAAATTAATTCTAAACTATTCAGTTTCAAAAATATCTTAATAAGATGAGTATTCCATTTACACATTCAGAAGTGTTCTAGTTAAACGTTTGGTATAGAATTTGTATTACAAAATATACATTTTATATTATGTAGCATGAAATTAATTCTAAACAGTTTAGTATTATTTAGTATTTATTCCATATTCAATTTAATACTGTCAGAAGTGCTAAAACCAAACCTTATAGTGTAGAATTTAAATTACAAAATAAAAACTTTATTATGTTTAGTATGAAATTAATACCACAAAATTATTTAGTATTAATTCAATACCACATTTTTATACTGAATCTAGTATATTTGTAATACAGCGAGGTAAACTATGGTTTTTGGGTGCATGAAATGAGAACTGAGAACTACAAACTGAGAACTAAGAACTGGGAAACTGCTTGGTATCCTGAATTATTCATTAGACCCCCGGGGCAGACGTGTTTTCATATTTTTTGCGCGATATGCGCATAAATAGCCGCCGCGGCCACCCACCTTGAACTTAGCATTCCAACGTGTTTTATGAACCCCCACCCCCCACCGTTTGCTTCCGTTTCCGCTTTCGCAGGCTTCTCCACGCCCATCCGCCACATATCCGTGAGGTCGCTGCTGCCGAACACGGATCACTACATCACCTACGAGGGCTCCACGACGCATCCGGGCTGCTGGGAGAGCACCGTCTGGATCATAGTTAATAAGCCCATCTATATCACCAAACAGGAGGTGAGTTTGGGTTCCATTACCATCCCCCAACCCCCATCTCCATGTTCGAACCGCAAATAATTAAATGCATTTCGTGTGTTTTTCAATTGCAATTAGAGCGGCTTGTACTTGCTGGTTTATTTATGTTCGATTCGTTTCGATTCGAATCGATTCCATTTTCCCCATATACCCACCCACCTAGTATTTTTTTTATGTTTCCTACTTTGCGCTGCCCCTCCTTTTTTTGTTGGTCGCTGATTGGAAGTACAATGAAATCGCATAAATGCAATTATAAAATTGCTCATCAATTTGGGCATCGGTCAGATCGCGGTGGAAATGCGGTCAATATTCCGCTCTGTGCATAATTAAAAAACAATATTTGGTTAGTTTAATCAATTTGCATAAATGCATATGAAACATGTGTAATGGCCGCCGGCCGCTGGGGTCAAAAGTGCTGCGAAAAAATACTCAAAGTAAATGTAAATGAGTAAACAATAAAATAGGACTGTGCAAAAACGTTGGGCCCAAAAAAATATTAAGTGGAATGTAAACAAGTCAACGAATGACAAGTGTGATTTTCATCAACTTTTGCGGAGCTACAAAATGTATACCTAAAATCATAATCATTTTTTTTTTTAATATTTAAAGTTCTAAATTAAGTACTTGAATGATATTTAAAGAAGGCTCTTCTCAAAAATTCCCAATCCATTAACCGAACCATTTAAAATTCTAAATTAATTACCTACTTGTAAAATATTAAAAGTAGGCTCTATAAAAAATTCCCAAACCCTTAACCGATCAATTGAAAATTCTAAATTAATTACCTACTTAAATATTTTATCAAGTAGGTTCTAAATTAATTACCTACTCTAATATTATTTCAAGTAGACTCTTTCAAAAATTCCAAATCTATTTACCGAACAATTAAAAATTCTAAATTAATTACGTACTTGAATATTATTTCCAGTACGCTCTATTAAAAATTCCAAAACCATTAACAGAAGAATTAAAAATTCTAAATTAATTACCTACTTGAATATTATTTCCAGTACGCTCTGTTAAAAATTCCAAAACCATTACCCAAACAATAATATATTTGTTTCATATCAATTAAATACTTTGCGCCGGGAATTTATCACTCAATTTAGTGGCAATTAGTGGCTCGTTTAGCCAGCTAGACAAACCGCTTAAAAGGCAGAATATTAAGCAATTATGCGATCTATATTGCAGTTGTACCAACTCCGACGACTGATGCAAGGCTCCGAGAGTACACCAAAAGCTCCACTAGGTAATAATGCGCGACCCGTGCAAAGTTTACATCATAGAACCGTAAGAACGAACATAGATTTTAAGCGCAACAAGGTGAGTGGCGTCGCTTTAATTAACCCATTAGCCACACGGTTGCCAAGTGGACACGCAGCACGGGGACACCACTTTTATTTGCGGTCACATCATTATAGTATTTACACATTTTTTGTTCATTTATTTTTAATGCCAGCGCGGCCAGTTTATCTCTGATTACTATTTTTTTATGGTATTTACATGGCAGTATTAATTTTGTTAATTTATTTTTAATGAGAGAGGTGGCATTTTGTGGGCACCTGCAGATGCCGAAACATTGTAGCCATTTCAAATCATGCCTTTGTTTTCTTTTTATATTTATTTTATAAAATGAGGCAGGATCCAACGAATTTACCACAAAAATATCATTTTTATACGAATAAAGTTTATTTGTATCTTATTTTTCAGTATTTGCTTAGAATGATATGTTTGAATCATAATTTTGGTATTTGATATGATAAAATATCAAGTTAATATGTTTAAATCATAATTTTGGTATTTGATATGAAAAAATATCAAGTTGATATGTTTAAATCATAAATTTGGTATTTTATATGATAAAATATCAAGTTAATATGTCTGAATCATAAGCTTCACATTAATCATATCGGCTTTGTATTAATATGAAATAAGGTAGAATTGATCGTAATGCATATCAAACTTTGTTGCTGTGCAGATAATGTTATATTTTATTTTTATGATCACTCTTTTTGGTTCTGAGTCCGGCAACCGTGTGGTTTTAAACTTTCCCCCCTTTCAAAACAAATACTCAAGCATCGCAATTTCTCTTTTCAATTTCTTTCATGCCTCCCAAAAACTATATATTTTCGATTGGGAAACATTGACAGAATCAATATGCGTGCCCCTCGATGTACAAGGATATGTACTATCGGGCGAATCGATGGTCTCCGGACACGGGACTCCTGATACGTTGACAACTGGGCTGCGAGTGCTGCGAGAAGCAATTATTATTATTGCTATTATTATTATTATTATGTGTGGTAAATAATGTTACAGCAATTACAACTATAATGACAACAACAGCAACAGCAACAACTGGTTACAAAAACATCAACAACAACTGAGGCTGGCAACGAAGCATTTTGCATTTTTTATGTCGCATTCAATTTTTATATTCATGTTTACAACACGAACTCAGGATTCGTTTGGCTTGCAATTGCGAAAAATATTCCTACAGCAATTTGTATTATTTATTTCATTATTATTAATAATACAACAACGGGACAAATTTAGGTAACGAAATGCATGCGGAAAAAGCGGACAAAAACGAATGCTTATAGAGCGCGAATAACAATAGAGTAAATTCCATGCCAAACGCAAATGCTAAAATTTAACAAACAAAAAGCTGACACACAGACACTAGTGCAAAAAAAAAATAGAAAATATCAAATAGTAGCTGAAAATTTGCGTAAAAATTGTATTGCATATTTTTGTGGGCAGGAGAACTTAATTCAATGCAATTTAATTCAATTCCTTTTTGTCTTCGACTCACATGTATTTATGCGCAAAACAAAAAGGGCTTACATTTTGCAAATTTAAGCGTGTTAATTAAACAAACAAGAACGCTCGCGCTTTGTAATCACCTAGTTTTCAATAGATATTTTCTTGTCGAACAGGAAATCTGATCGATTTAAAGGCTTAGATTTAATCCGAGCTCATTTAAATATTCTCGATTCAATGCATCTCCCATAATTATTTGTGATTTGCCTCCCCCTTTGTTACTTGCAAATGCAAAAACAATTCAGCAAAAAATTGAAAAAAAAATAAACAAAAAAAACAGGAGACAACTAAGTGAAATAAGAGAATTTCCGTAAACTGGATGGGTGGACAATAACTAACAAACAAAACGAAACGTAACGAAAGGTAAACGAAGAGTTGGAGGCGAAATATAAACAAATGGCAACAGAAATTAACAAAAAAGTAAAAATATTCATATAAATATACACAAAAGTAAAGGTATCTATATAAAAGCATATATATACACACCTATATACACCACTCAATCGGGGAAACCGCAGAGATCTATAGGGATTTCAAAGTTTTTTGAGTTTTCTAAACATTTCTAAGACATTTCCAACCATAAAGTAAAAATACAGTGAGGTAAAGAACCAAGTCTACATTTAAGAGCAATCAATTCTTTAATTAAGAATTTTATTTTTTCTACAATCTAGATTAAAATTCTTGATTAAAGAATGTTCACATTTCAGAACAAAATATGCTTTATTTTAGACTTTTATTATAAAATGTAGAAATCAGTACAACATTTAAGAACAAAGCATTCTTTAATTTAGTATTGTAGTCTTTCTACATTTTAGAATAAAATTCTTAATTATAGAATGTTTTCATTTAAGAACAAAACATTCTTTGATTTAAAATTTTATTCTTTCTACATTTTAGAATAAAATTTTTAATTATAGAATGTTTTGTACTTAAATATTGAACTGGCCAAACGTTCCTCGAATAAGAACAAACGTTCTTAATATAAGAACAAACGTTCTTAAAATTTTAAATCTATGGATAATACAATGGACTTTGTACATTCAATCACTTGCAATCCTCTTAAGATCTCTGTGGCCTCCCTGTATATATATAAACACTATATATATGAACGGGAAAGTGCAGTAACTAAAACTAAATCATGAAACCAAATCGAACTACTAAGCAATGCAGCCAGGAAGTTGAACAAAATTCGGTACACTCTATATATACGATGGCTATGTATAACTCCCACACCCTCAAAGACACACCCACACACCCGTACACCCCAGGCATCTATAAGCGTCTATATACTTGGCTTCAGGACAACCCATCCTCAGTTAGCGGCCATCTATATATATATATCTATAAATTTAGTCACCAGTCATGAAGAGAGTATACAACTAGCTAAATGGAATGGGCTACAAAACGTAATCTATAAAAATCTAGAAGGCAAGCATTAGAATTAACTAACTAACTAAACAATTGATTAACTAGCCGCGTTGCTAGCGAAAACCCAAGGAAATCAAATTCGAATTAATGAGTAAACCGAAAAAAAACGATCTATATATATATATAAAAACTACCACTTTTTTTTTGGATGACAAAGAGAAACAGTGTTGTAAAGTGCTGTAAAGACAACTATTATGGCTAATGTAGAACCTAAGTTACTGAATAGCATTTAGCAGTTAGCACCACCTGAGTTTGTATAATATACACACACACACACACGAATATATAGTATACCAAAAAGATATATATATCAGATCCGTTCAATTCCCACATTCGCAGCTGTCGAGCGACACTTTGTGCAATTATTTCTTTGGGCCAACAACCAACCAACCAACTAACTAAGGAACATACTAACTAGCCGACCAGTTAGGCCCCCCGATTATCTATGTAGAGCATTGACTATTTGTATAAAAAGCTAACGGGGATCGAAACGAACTCCTCAACTCGGTAACACTTTGCTACGACTGTAAGTTACTATTGTGTTGCCATACGAAAAACCAAAAGAAAATCGAAAGGAGCAGAAACTATATATATACTTATATATATAAATTATACAAATTCTATATATATGTATATGTAACTATAAATGCAAGAATTACTAAGCATAGAACGGGTTAGCAGCAATGCAAAAGGTGGAGGTATTGTTTCCCGAGAATAACGAGAATTGGAGAATGCAAAACTAATAAATGAAAAGCGAAAGTATTATATGAAAACCAAAATTACGGTTTATTTTTATTATTTTCCAGGGGGGAGGAGGGTAATCTTTTCAGCTGCCAGTCATTCCAATATCCGGCACCCAAAATAGAAATGGAATTTTAAATCATCACCCAGATATCGGAAGTTTGGGGTGAGAGTGAGGTAAGGACTTTACATTCTGCTAATAAACCAAACATCCTGGCGACTGATGACTTCTCGGGAATTCCCAGACAAGAACTGTGAACCTAATTCGATAGCATTGCGGTCGTATCGTGTTGTAGGTTTACCATTGCTTCTGTACACTTTAATTCATTTGGTTAAAACTGAAAACAAATAAATAATATTATATAAGTGAAGAAAATATCTTTATTTTAAAGAAATTTTATTCAAAAATGCGCCTTATAAATGTATTCCAGTCTTAGAAGGTATGATCCTAACTTTCTTGGCATAGCTGCAATAATCTTCTTCAAGTGTATTTCCAATTGAAATTTACGTTGTTATAATTTAAAAAAATACAAATTTGAGGATCATACTTTTAGGTATCATAATATTATAGAATAGTTTTTAAGCCTAACAATAATTATGAAAATGTATTCCAACATAACCTCAATAATATTATGCAAGTGTAATCCCAATCAAAAAATTCAAATTCGAGGAATGTACTTTTAAATATCATAAAATTTTAGAATAGTTTCTGAATTTAAAAGAATGTTACTTAGAAATTCGCCTTTTAAAATGTATTCCAATCGTAGCAGGTAGGATCCTAACTTCCCTAACATAACTGCAGAAATATTCTCCAAGTGTAATTCCAATTGGACTTTACAAAATTCTAGAAAAGTTTTTGAACTTGAAAGTATTGTATTTAGAAGTTCGCCTTTCAAAATATTTTACTTTAGGAAGTAGAATCCCAACTTCCTCAGCATAACTTGAACTTGAATTTTCTTCAAGTGTAATCCCAATTGGAATGTCCTTGGGCAGCTGAACAATAATAATTATAGAAGCAGTGCGTAACGCAGTCAAGTGCTTAGAAATGGGCCAGCAACAAAAACACACTTTATTTCCGTTTGCTGCCACAATGACGACACACACACACACTCGCATCTATGCACCCACACACACACACACACATCCGCATCCACATCCACTCAATGCGATGGACACAGTGGGAATGGCCTGTTTAAATATGCAATTTCAATTTCCGAAAAACACAAAACGCGTGCAACACGCAGAGGATTCACAGCTCAGGATTTCACTGGATGGAAATGGAAATGTGATGGTTGCGATGGTATAGGGTGGAAAAGTGGGGAAGGTGGGGAGGTGGAAAAGCGGAAAACCGGTGGCGATTGGGAGGATGTAAAATTTGATGTTGAATGTTACCAGGCAATCGGAAATGGCGGATTTGAGCGGCGGTCCGGCGGACGGCCGCATGTTTAATTGGACGCAATTGAAACTAAACTAGCGTAAAATAGAAATAAAAACACAAATAGAATCGCTGCTTGCGGCCATATGGCCGTAGAGCCATACAAATTCATTCGTTTCGTTTCGCATAAAAATTAATTACAAATTAATTTACCATAAATTGCAACGAGTACTGAGTAGTGGGTAGTGAGTATGAGTACTGAGTAGTGCGCACTGGGCGTGGTTGGTCAGTCGAGTGGCCTACAGAAGTCGCGATTTTGTTTTTGCGGGGTCCCCAAATGTCGGCAACGAACCTCTCCACTCTACACTCTCCAGTCTCCACTCTACTATGCGTATATACGAATAACGACTGTTCATTAGCGCCCCTCAAAATTCGCGCACAGTGGTCACCCGTTTTAAAAGGGAATTAATTCAAGCAATCTGTGGCTGGCTTCCTGATGTCCGTTGACTTTTATTCGGCCAACTATTATTTTTTAGTTGGGAAATGAATTTTAAACAAAAGTTTATAAAGACAGTCTGTATATTTTTGTGAAATTAATTAAAACAAGCAAAATTGTCTCCATTTTTAAAGCCTGGCTTTTTTAGAGAAAATTTCTCAAACGCTTAGAAAGAAATTTTTATGAGTGTATAATATTAATTTCTTAATTACTAATTATATATTTAAATTCGTTTTACATTTGTTCTTCACATTTGAGTTTTGGATTTAAAAATCAAATTTCTAAACATTAAACCATGGAAAATCAAGTTGTATTAAAAAGTTGAACAGATCCAATAAATCTTAAAATTATATAAATATAAAAAATCCATATGATAAGTTTAATAATTGATTTTTTAAATTTAAAAAATTCATATTTTCCAGCTGCCAAATTTTTTTCCCAACAATACACCCTCCAATGGGATGCAATTATTGGTCCCGAATAATATTTGAGCGATTTGGCCGACATTTGCCTGATGGCCACATTAGAGCGTTGAAAGCCATGCTTTTTTACTGCCCTCGATTTCGGGGCATTGTTTACGCAGATGCGGTAGTAGCCTTGGGGCGGCAAAAGGGGGCGTGGCATTGAGCCATCAACCGCATTTTACGGAATGCGGTCAAAAGGACTAATTATGCTAAACGCCAAAACCGCAACAACCAGTTAGCCATGGCCAAAACCCGTCCGCTTCTTTTTTCCGCCTCTACAGTTGGGGGTTTTCGGTTTTTCAGTTTTTATTTCCCTGCGATGCGATAAACCAAAAGTTGTGCACGATATTTCAATTAAATTGGTATGCCGATGGCCATGCATATGTAATGCATTATGATTTTGGCCACATTTTAGCTGCAGTTCTCTACTACCCATCCGGCGAAAGTTTGTTGCATTTGGCCAAAAAAGCGATGGGCGGAAAGGGCCGAACATGTAAATAACAGCAAAAGTTTTAATTAAATTTTAAATACAAGTTAATTTTTGTGTATTCTCTCTCTCTCTATCTCCATCGCTCTTTTGGCCTAAATCCTTTTTATTTAACTTTGTCCATTATTTATCTTCGTGTGTGTGTGTGTGTGTGTGTGCGCGAAAATGAGTTATAAATATTTAGTTGTAATTCATGTTTAGTTTGCATTGTTTGCGGCCTTAAAATCGAAATTAATATTCATGAAGCAGCGGCGCGGCGCGACCGCTTCAAATTTTAATTAGAAATAAATAATTCGCAGCACTTGTTGCTCCGCCAGGTGAGCTGCACATATTGCCATTCATAATCCGCATCGCATTCAGGTGATTTGCAAGTAATCATGTTGTACATTTGCAGGCCACACACACAGCGCATATTGATGGCAGGCGAATCCTATTCGGATCCTGAGCCCGATTCTGATTCCAATTCCTGCTCCTTTTCCAGTAATAAACGTGCGTAATCAAGCCATGGCCAGCTGTATCTGTCTGAATGTCGGAGGCACACAACAAAAGCCAATGCCAGGGCACATGTGGTGCACTGAAAAGAAAGCTTAGGCCTTTGGAACTGCAAAAAAACGAGAAATCAAATTTTATAGCATACTTTTTGGCGCCCGGTACTCGCACAAAATGTGTAATAACTTCTTCCACGAAAGTCTCTAGAACTTCCAACCAATTTCATACTGCAGAGAAATAATAGCACTACATTTGAGTATTCAATACGCAACTTATTTTTCAGTGCACTTGGCTGCACCTGCCTTCGCCTTCCGCCGGGTGTAATATTTGATTTTGATTGAAGTGCAGTCAGGCATGTGCGGCCAAGGAAAAATCGCACGAGACCTTCTGCCTGTTGCCTATTCAGGACCTGTCAGTCCGCAGTCCGTAGTCCCCGGTACAGAGTCCTCTCCCTCCCGAGTCCCGAGTCCAAGACGAACGCATAATGAGTGCCAGGCAAAGCCGGAGAGACGGGTTGCAGTGAAAAAAAAATGCATTATAATGCCGCCTGCCAACCGACATGAACGTGAACGAACGCCTCCGTTTCCTCCGCTTCGTCCTCCCAGATCCCGGATCCTCCTGGGACTCCATTTAAGCTACGTGACTATCGGGCCAGGACTGCAGGCGAGGACTCCGGGAAACTGGTTCGCCGAGTTCCCAGAAAGCTGAATCCAATATGCATTCGAGTATTCGATTGATTGATTGCTAATCCTGGCGCATCAGTTACCATGAGTTTAAATTTAAATAAAATAATAATACAAATTAAAATTAATATAAAAAATAAAACAATAAATTTGGGAATACTATAAATAAATTTGAATTAAAGTATTTTTAACGGGAACTTTGTTTAAATTACAAAAAAAAAAAAAATATATATATATATATATACCTACAAAAATATTATAAAATAAATATTTACCAGTTTGTAAAACAAAGAAAAAATTATAAAGTTTAAATTAATATAAAAAATAAACATATAAAAATGGGAATATTATAAATAAATTTCAATTAAAAAAATTAAATAATTTTAATTGGGGGTTTAAACCTTACTTCATTTTTTTAATAATAAAATAATAAATAAAAAATAAATATTTAAAAGTTTTTAAAACAAAAAAAAAGTTGAAATTAATATAACAATTAAAAAATAAATATGGGAATATTAAAAATGAATTGTAGACATGCTTTATAATGTAAAGAACATAAAGAATTCACGGTGAACTAGTTTCTCTGATTCGGATTACCCGCCAGGATTACGGGGAACCCTTTGCCGACTCATCTCGATGCGAGCTGACAGGCATCCGGCGCCTGCCCCCAAAACACGTTGAGCTCCTTTCAGCCCCGGGGCTAAGCCCACTCCGACTTGGATTCGGACTGAGACGGAGACGGAGGTGGAGATCCCTTTCCACCGCGATGGCTGCTGCACTTCTTCAGCTTCGACTTTCTCCACTTTTTCACGCCAGGCAATTTTATGGGCTGCATAAATCAGAGATGCCCTCCCCCAACCACCGAGTCGTCGTCGGTGGGCGTGGCAGGCAATTTATACATGACGACGTTATTATTTGGAGCCACCCGAAAACTACATAAATACATACATACGTATATAAAATATATATATATATAGTTTAGGCCTTGGTAATTGCCGACACTCGCTGCGCATGAAAATTTAAAACGCAACAAATGAAAGAAAATGTTTCGGCTTTTTTTACACAGTCCTCTTTTATTTGTATATTTTTTTTTTTATTTTGCACCCTACACATTTCCAAGTGGCTTTCTGGTTTTGACTGCGAATTAAGGCAGGAGTAAAAGGACGAAGGACGATGGCGAGGCCGGCTCTCTGGGCCACAATTTGTTTTGGCCCGTTTTTATTTGCCTGTCTGAAGCCGAAGCTGGCGCTGCGAAGAAAAAAACATTTAGGCAACTTGGCCCTTTGAAGGCTCGTGGTCATAAATTCCATTCTCACCACATTTCCCCCTGCCTCTCGTCCCTTTTCCCGGCTTTTCCTGCGTTTTTCATTTATTCGCTTTCGTTGCCGCCTTTTTTGTTTGCCATTGGCAAGGGGCCGGCACAAACATTTTCGTCTGCCAAGGTGCAAAGTAAAAAACTGTGGCAGCATCAAGAGTCAGCCAAGGCAGCTAGGAATTAAATTCCGTCGAGAAAAAGTCGCTCATTAAATGCTCTGTAATATTTAAGAGGCATTTTTAAGGATTACGATAGGTGTAAAAATTATACTACAAGTCATAGAAATGATTATGGCTAGATTTCTTGAAAACTTCTTTAGTTTACTTTCACGATTTGTTTGTAAAGGGGAGGATTTCAGAACAAATTATTTGTTGCATACTTTTTTAGTACCACATTTCCTTTTATTTTTCACTTGTAAAGTTCTTTAGTCTATTTTAAGAAACACTTTTGTAAAGGCAACAAGTTCCAGAATTTGGTTATGAAGGGGAAGATTTCAAAACAAATTTTTTGTTGCATACTTTTTGAATACCACATTTCCTTTTACTTTTCACTTGCAAATCCGCGCATGTAGGTATATGTTTTAAGCTTACACCACATTATCAGGACATTAGAACAAATTTTTTGTTGCATACTTTTTAAGTACCACATTCCCTTTTACTTTTCACTCGTGAATCTGCGCATGATGTAAGTCATATATTTTCAGATCACTTAAACCATATAGTAAGAAACTGAACACTGGTGTATAGCAGACCCATTTGAGTTGGCCTGTGTTCCAGCAGTGAAAAGCCAAACAAAGCATATTTCTGAGTTGACTTCGCCTCGGTTTTGGCCTGCCTTTGGTTTTGGCCCCTTGTCTCCTTGGCTGCTTTTGGGCTGAAAAAGAGACTGCGATAGAGGGAAATACGGAATCTAAAATGATAATAAAATATTCATATTAATCTGCTTGGCTCATAAAATATTCAGCTGCGTAATTGTTGGCATTACGTTCGAGTCGAGATCCGGGGCAGCCAGCTATGACGACAGTCGTGCCGGGAGTGCCATCATCATCATCATGATTTCCCCGCCCCTCTGTCCATCGACCGACGAGGAAATGCCAAGCAGAATCTTACAAGTTTTGTAATTTACACCTGGCTGCCCGCATTATATTTTCCCCCGCCCCTCCCGGCCACGAAATAAAGAAATATCTCTGCTTTAAGGGAAAAATCAGTGGGAGGGTAAAACAAACAAAGGGATTTAATAAATTTATTCTATACATAATAAAAATGTTGTTATAAATCTCTCTCATTTAAAATTGTGTACAAAATTATTTCATAAATAAATACTTTGTAATAAATCTATTATGTAAGTTCTATTTTTTTAATTGGTTAAAATTGGTCAAAAAATAATTTTATAAATAAATACTTTGTGATAAATCTATCATGTAAAATCCATTTATTTTTTACTTGGTTCAAATTGGTCAAAACAGAATTTTATAAATATATTATAATACATTTAATACGTACAATTTATTATTAAAATTGGTTAAAACTTGATTTCAAAAATCATAATAAGATTTAGGGAATATTTAATTCCGGTTTTTATAAACAAATTTGTGACCAATAAATTATGGCAGAAAATTGGATTTTTAACAAAATACTACCCATTAAGTTTGGTTTTTGGAACTAAGTAGTTTTTCTTAGTCAAAGCTTCCAATTAAAAATCACTTCAATGCTAAGTATAAAGGGGAAATCCCCTCAAAGGATGGGCTGAATTTGAATAAACAATGGCGAAGCGAGTGAGCGAAACCAATGCCAGTCATTGGCAATCCCATTAAGCTATTCATAATTGCTCATAATTTCGGTTGATTTCATTAGCATATGTAACATTTTAATTTGATGTGGGAAGCCGCCACTCGCCCACCCCGCCCCCTCTTGCCACCCATAGCCGCACATCCACACCCACATTCACATTCCGCACCCGCAAAACTCATATGCATAATCAATGGAGCCTCATTAACCTGTCGCTGTCTGGTGTGTGTTATTGTTGCCGCCCGTTAATTACGCAACCCATAAAATATATATTGCTTCTCATCGCGCTTTACATCAGAATGACGTCGATTAACACCTCATAAATGCGTGTGTGTCAGTGTGTAAAACCTGTTAATTGGTTTAACGTTATAAAATTGAAACCGCCGACGTTGTTGTCGGAAGTCGGAAGCCCATGCGGCGTATGCGTAATATATTTCAGCAGCCGCCGGAAAATGGGGACTTTCCCGCCCCTCCCCCCTGCACCCCTTTTGTAGCAACGAAAAACCATCTGTGTTCCCAGCGCTGAAATCGTTTAAAGTCAACTAAAATATTTTAAAACACCAAAGGTATTTTAACATAAATTTAAAATACTTTATAAGATTTATTTATTTTTAAATATTTTTATTTTATTTTTGAATATTAAATATTAAATATTTTTAAGTAAATTTAAATAGAGAAAAGATTTATTTATTTTTAAATATTTTTATTTTATTTTAAAATATTTAAGTATTTAAATATTTTTAAGTAAATTTAAATAGAGAAAAAATTTATTTATTTTAAAATATTTTTATTTTATTTTTGTGTGTATATGTATTTTAAAATATTTAAATATTTTCAAGTACATTTAAATAGAGAAAAGTAAACTACTTTGATCCAAAAGTTCAGTTCTATAAATACTCAAAAAATAAGCAAATATTATCCTTAAATCAATCAAGGGTCAATAATTTTCAAAATAATTTCATTGTTCAATTCAACTCAGACGCTTCAAAGAGATTCCATTGACTAGAACATAGCTCACCATTAATATTAATATGTTACCAATTCCATATTCCAACGACAAAAAAAACAAGGTAGAACCAAGAGAACCGTACATTTAGTGGCTTGTGTTAATTATGACATTTATCCTGCAATTTTGCTATGCCTAGAACCAGGTCCACATATATATTCATATCGCTTTTGAAACGGATACAGATGTGGCTTTAATTTGATCTGTTTCCAATAATAATTCATAATTGACTTAATAATGGACTCGATATTAATGTTAATTAAGCCCGAAACGCAGGGCAATTAGTTTTGGGCCCAGCAACTAGCAGCTTGGCAAGTTGAGGCCAAGACAAAGCCTCAAGTTATCCATGCAAATGCATGACTTTGTTCGGCATTTCCGCTGCACATATGTATGTGGACACAGATGAACAAAAATTGAAACATGAAATTGTTGAGCCTGAGACTTGAGCAAGATGTGCGAGGGTTGTGCAAAGAGTTCTGAGCTGCTTAAAAAATTCAGATATAATTATAATATATAATATATTTTATAAATATATTTTAAAATATCTTTAATTAATTTTTTCAGCATTAATTCTAAATCACAAAAAATCGTATTATTTTCCTCCCATTCCGAAAAAAATTAATATTTGCATTATTTTTTAATTTTAAAAATCTTGCAGCCAAAATGGCTTGAAACAAAAATCTTAAAATTAAACCGAAATTTAAAAATATTTATATATGTATTTTAAGATATCTTTAAATTAGGTAATCACAAAAAACATCAAATTTTCCTCACATTGCCAAATATAAAACTCTCCAAAACTCTTCACCAGCCCCTCGCTTTCCCACTGACCATCTAACTCTGTCAACTGGCCGCCCAACAAACGCCGCCTCCTTTATCCCAGTCATCGCATCTTTATGAAGCTGAAGACAAAATTGTGTTGCATCGTTAGTCTAATTGCATTTTGCCAGGCGACAGTAACAACGGATTCGTGTTCTGCTCAACAGTTGCCCGGACACACAAGAGAACCTACATATATCGAATATACATATATAGATAAATCCAGAAATGCATATATATTTGTATATATCTATATATGTATACATGTGTGTATATGCAGGCATGCGTGAATGTTGCAGGAATCAAGGCAGCCAGGCAGCAGGACACGTAGTCCTCGTTCTGCAAAGGCTGACGGCTGATGGCATTTTTTGGTTATTAAGACGATACGACTTGGACCCACTGCACCGTCATCGTCACACACACACACACACATAGTAACATGAACACCCAAAGCCACACACACACAGTGCCATGTAATAACTAGTAATTTTGCAACGTTTATGGAAGATGGAGGAGGTCCAACTTTTGACTCTTGATTTCTCTGGCCCAAATGAACCTGACCAACTCGCAATAGCAACAACCCAGCATAACTGGCATTTAGGCAATCGATTGGGCTGTCAACAGACCTGGGGATACCTTGTAATATGGCCAGGATCTATAATCTTATATTGAAAAATAAAATCCCTTACGAAACTTTTAGATTTTCGGATTCTTTTTAATAATATAACATTATAAAAATGTAAATTACAAATTTAATTCAATTTTTTTATAGATTTTCTTTAAGTTATAAAATTACAATAAGATCAAAATTTATAAATCATCATTTATAAACTTTAAAAAAATTCTAAATCTCAAAAAATGTGTAAATATTACTGTTATAATAATTATAATACATTTCAAATGGGAATATTTTTTTAATATTTTAGTTTTTTTTTTATTTTGTTGTTATTATCACCTAGAATAGTAACATTTACAAATTTTTTGAAATTTATAACTTTTTTATGTCATTTATAAACTTAAAAAATTATAATTTTGAAAAAAATTTTAAATTTTACTTTTCAAAAATTCTACATTTTAAAAAATGTAAAAATATAATGTTTCTAGTAAATATAATACACTTTTAATGGTAACATTTCCGCAATATTTTAGTTTTTGTTGTAATTATCACAGAGAATGGTTATCAAATGCATACTATAGATGGAATCTGGCTTCAAGCTCCTCTGACATTTAAGCTTTGACTCGCCCTCGAAGGATGCGGATCCGAGTCGCAAATGCTACCCTCTGCCCACCGAAGTGTGGCCCGCAAATGTGTCGCATTCAAATGAACCGAAACTGAATTGTGTCTGAGCCATCGCCCCCCCTCGCACCCCCTCGCAATCCCCTTCCGCACGCCACTGGCCACTGAAATCCTGTTGGCACATTTCGTTGTAGATTTTTGATATTTTCATTACGTGCATCTGCCAGTTACGCCTCATTGTGTGTGGGTGTGTGCACTCGTACATATGTATGTGTACATAGGGGGCGGAGGCCAAGGAGTACATAGAATGTCGTACATGTGTCCTGGCCTTGGTTAGTTCCATTCTGCCCCGGATTTCAGTCGCTTAATCTCTGCTGACATTTGGTGAAACAGCAGCTCCAGTGAAAAGAGACAGATAAAGAGCGGCCCGGCTGCTTTACAAGCTTATGAATGCGAAAACAACAAGGGGCCTGGAGAATCTACAACTCAACTGGGAGCTCTTTTCGCCAGCCAAGCTGCCTCATCAGGCAGCTGAGCCAGCCTTTCATGGGTTAAGCAACTGTATTTATAATTAACATTAACATAGTTTAAAAGTATTTGTTATACGAAATACCTTTATAAGATTTACTAACCGTACCATTCCAAAACATATCTCAATAAACACGAAGAATTTTCTCGGGATATGATAAATAATATTTATAATTAGTATTAACATAATTTAAAAGTATTTTGTATACAATAAATAACTATGGAATTTATTATTTTCACTATCCCAAATCACATCTTTATAAAAACGACGAATTTTCTCTCCACATGTTATCGAAAGTTTTGCTATCGATATCTGATCACATATCACATAACCGATGAACAGTCTACTCTCCACTCTCCAGTCTTCACCTCGCAATTCTGCAAAGCAGCCAGCTTTCTACAATCTTCCTTATATATTTATTTTAGTCTCGTTTACGTTCTTTTTCTTTTCTTCAGTGTTTCTCCATTTACTCCTCGTTGTCCTTGATCGACATATTCTTCCATCTACATTCTCTTTAATATCCATTCTTTTACACTGATACCATATAATCCTGTTGGTCAATATTTTTTCTGAGCTCCTCTGTTTCTTAAATCTTCAGTTTCTGCATTCTCGTTTTTTGGTTTTCTTTATTTCATATTCTTTTACTTTCTCCACCTTTCTCCAATTCTCTACACTCACATAACGTGACTGTACTTCCAAGTCTCCACTTGTATACCGTTTTCCCTTTCTGCAGCGGTTCCTTCGTCACTAAACAATATTCGTCACTCATATCCATTCTCTTTCGCTACAATTTTCTCAATCCGCATAATGGATAAATAACCATTATGTTAAATATACTTGGTCTGAACTCCATTTTTTTTTAAATCTTCAGTTTCTACATTCTCTTTTCTTAATCTTCATTTGTAACTCTCCAATTCTTTACACTCACAAGTCATCACCTCCAGGGGTTCCTTCGTCACTAACCAATATTCGTCACTCATATCCATTACCTTTCACCAAATTTTCTCCGTCACCATTTTATTTATCCATTTTCTCCGTTTCTTAAATCTTCAGTTTCTGCACTCTCTTCTCTTGGTCTTCATTTTCAATTCTCCAATTCTCTACACTCACAAGTCTCCAAGCGGTTCCTTCGTCACTAGCCCATCCGCACCGGATGCCCATCCTGGCGTCGCATCATCTGGATCCTGGGCACCGTGCGCCAGAAGAGCAGCGCTCCCCGATTGTGACCGCCGCGTGCGCGCAGATCGGTGAGGCAGTCGCCCCAGTGGCTGTAGAGCGGCATGCTCGGCGGCTCGCAGGCGGCCAGCGGTGCTCCCGTGCCGGCCATGCAGGCGGCGGTCACCTCAAGCGGATAGGCCATCAAACTGGCCAGCATCTGGATGATCACCGCGTTGTACTGCTGTTGGGTGCGACTCATGGGCGCCAGGCGAAGACATAAATGACCCAGCAAACTGGTCACCGCCAGCACACACCACTCGCCCAGTAGGCGTGGCACCAAGCCCGCAAAGACTGCTCTCCATCCCTCCTGCTTCAAGAGGGTCATCAAACTCCCACAGATGCCTTGGTAAACCCGCTCGCGACCCACAAACTGGGCTATCTGGCGCACCATGACCACGTAGAAGGGTTGCGTCAGCGCCACTGCGGTGGCCAAACGCACACTGTCGCGGGTGAGATTCCACAGGAATTCCTTGAGGCTCGGCTGGTCAGCATTCTGGCTGCCTCGCTTGTAGGGCCCGAAGTGCAGGATGGCCAGGAGGAGATCCCCCAGCAGGTAGTCCACTGTGCTGGCTGCGAGGCGAGCGCCGAGGCCGCGATACAGGCCGCGATAGCCGTCCATGCGCTGGATGTGCTGCACATAGTGATGGACGCCGGGCAGGAAGAGGCGCGATCGCCGCTGCAGGAACGGCAGTTGGAAGGGACGCGCCTGCAGCGGCTCGTGGCCCAGCTGGATGAGCACCTTGGCCAGTTCGTAGGGATACAGGAGGGCATTGTAGCCCAGGCGCAGACAAAAGCGCACCAGCTGATTGGGTTTGGGTTTGCCGGGGGAAGCGACGGGGACAGGGAATGCGGGCTCCTCCAACTCCGATCCCGAGCAACTTCCAGGACTTGAGGCCGGATCCGGGTGGTTCTGCCTCGGGGAGCGTGGCTCCAACGACGGACGCTGCACCACCGCTGGTGGTGGTGATGGTGGTGCTGCTCCTGCTGCTGCGGTGGTGCGTCTCATCATGGCACTGTTATCAGCATCGCCACCACCCAATCCCAATACCAATCCAGCTGCCTGTGCATCGCGACGATTGTACTCCATGTGATCCATTGTCGCCGGCCTTTACTCCAATGTCTATCCTCTATTTCTTGGCCAAAAACTCGAATTTAGTTTACAACAATCAGTTGATTTTACCGAATTTTGTATTTCAATCTGTGAATCAATGCTTGTCGATGGGCAAAACAACTTTGACATAAGAATCGAGGTTAACTGGGTATTCCAGAAATTATTTGGAATTATTCAATATTTTTTTACACCGAAAAAAATTTAGGTTTGTTGAGTTTCCAAAATTTCTCACTAAAATAAGTCTTAAATTTATACATTTGGCAGTATTAAAATAAAACTTTTGGTTTAGTATTAAACCTACAAAATGTAAGCTTTATAATATTTGTCATGATATGATATGATATGATTTGATATGATATTAGGTAACTAGGCCATAATTATAGGATCATCTTTAGCACTAGGTAAGAAAAAATAAAAAATTTAAATTTAAATTCTTTTAAATAAAATAATACTACTTAGTATTATTTAAACACCACACTTTTATACCGCATCTGGTATTTTTTTGAGTGTTAATAAAGTTTCTGAAGTTTCTAAGGATTAAATAAAAAATAAATATTGCAATTTATTTAAATAAATGAATACTACGGAGTACAAACTTTTTTATTATTTAGTATTATTTAAACACCACACTTTTATACCGCATCTGGTATTTTTTTGGTTGTTGATAAAGCTAGTCAATTCCTGTACAATACTTAAAGAATTGCAATGAACTCATTAAATTTGCCAGCGACTCTTTATTGGGTTCATCTTGCCAACTTGCGCTTTTCTTCTCCACTTGATTACAAATCCCGGAAAATGGCAGCACACCCCCTCGCATCCCCCACCCCCCTTGTTTTCCTCCCCTGCCGACGGCTCTCACTTACTTTTGCAACATGAAATTTCAATTAGGCTGACCCCGCAGCCCTTTTTGCTGTTTTTCTGGTCAATTAAATGCAACCATATTGGCCTCCCCTGCACTCTGAACCCCCTCTCCTCCCCCACAAGCTCACCACTTCTCATCGGATTGCATTTTATTTTTTGCGAAAGCCGTTAAAGCCTAGTACCAAAATCGAGCAAATCAAGTGCACAGAAGGCATAAAAATCAGCGAAGAGAAATGAAAGGTTGATGCTACCAACAGAAATATGAATAAGTGGATAACTTTCGAAATTGCGAAAAGAGCCAGCATTTAAAGTGGTCAAATTGGTTGCGAAATAATACAAAAATAGACGTTTCATATCTATCATAATAGATTAGAAACTATAAACGACCTTGAACCCTGGGTGAAAAGTAATTATCGCATTGCATGTGATTATTTGATGACCCACAGCAATTTTCCACTTACTTAGATGGTCCCGGTTCTGTTGAGTCAGTCGGAGTTCGGCCTCTGGAGCATGGAAACCAATCACACAACCCAATGCCCAATCGCACCCCCCCACCCTGCATTTAACCCTTTTCGCCCGCCCCGCCCAGTTAACCCCCCCAGTGGCAATCGCATGCAATCCATTCCGACCAAGCGACCGAAAGCAAATGCAACTTATGCGACACGCACAGTTGATTAACAATGTCGCAATTTTTGAACCGAACCAACGTCCAAATCTCACCCACGGCTAAAGTGCACGCATAAAAAAAGGGTTCACTTTTAAGTTCACTTGTGTCCGAAATGGGAGCACGGATAATAAATAATATAATTAACAAATCTGTAGTTATAGGACAACAAAATAAATATTTTTTGATTATTTGATAAAATAAATAGGGTAAATTTATAGTAAATAATTATTACAATATTTATAATTTACTAAAATATTTGACCAAATAATCTGAGTATTGTTTTTATTCAGAAAAGGTATACGAATTTGTATATCAATTTTAAGATCAATTTTAATACCAATTTTAAATATAAATTTTTCTAAGGATTTTTAAATTAAAGTTTTAATATACTTTCTTAATTTTTAAGATTTTATTAAAAAAAACTTTTTTTTAATTTTTTTTAAATTTTGTTATATTTATTATTATTAGTTTACAAAAATTTATTGCCGATGGTTTGTCAGCTCATTTTTGAGGATAAAAATCCACATGGTCTGATTTTTACTAAGTAAGTAAAAAAAAAATAACCGTAGCCACATTTTTTTCAGTGCACCACCCACCCATTGAGCCACCAAAGCACCCGACGCCCTTCTCCACACACACTGGCACGATTATTGCACATCACTAATTAGTGATGTGTGCGACGCATCGCGCCTAAAATTTCTGACCATCAAAAGGGGGGTGGTGGAAAGGGGAAGGGTAGCCAAAGCGGGCGGTGGGTGGCTGGATGGTTGGGTGGGTGGGGGTAGCCTTTGGCAGAGCGAGACCTGACGTTGACATTCCACTAACAGTGAAATTGTTTTCCAAATCCTAAGCTTGCATGTTAGCCACAAGCAACAACAGCAAGCATCATCCCGAAAGGGAGTGGTGGTGATGGGTGGTGGGGTGATGCCAGTGGGTGGTGGGGCAACCACGAACGGCAGCAGCGAATGAATGGCAATGAATGCGACACTGGACGGGCGGACCAACTGGACGGCAGACGGCAGGCAGGAGCATTTTCAGCGCCATGGCCATGGCCATGCATCACCGATGGCCACCGCCAATAGAGCACCAACGCCCACACCACCCACACCGCCCACACCACCCACTCACCAACACCACTGCGCTGCAGCGGATCCCACGTTGCGTGTGTGGTAAATAGTGAACTGTTCGCATTTTCCCTGACTCCCTCGCTTTGGTTGCTGTAGTTCTCTATAAGAAGGGGATCCATTAGATATTCCAAGTTTTTTGTTCTATGATTTTAAGATTTTTAGTTTTTTACTACATTTATATATATTTTTTTGAATTTTTATTAAATAGTATTTTTGAAAATCGAACAAGTTTTTAAGTTTTTACCACTTCTTATAAAGAAATCGAACCTTTTCGAAATATTTTTAAAATCATTATTTTTTTTTTAAAGTATAGGATTAATTATTTTTAGCCTTAGAAACTAAATATTAGCCAACATACACTTACAAAATACCAACTTCTTGTTGCATTTGCACTCAAAAAATGTGTTTTATTTTTTTTTTTTTTTTTTTTGGAAAAGTACCAATGGTGGTGGTGGCACTGAGGGTACTGAGAGTTAGTGGACAACGCTGCTGTCTGGGGATTAAAACTGCCGGATGCAGTGCGGAAATCAAAATGCTATGGCGGATGGAGATGGAGATGGAGTCCGCTGCCGAGGCCCATTCCCCGGAAAAATGGAGCACCCGGAAAAAATACGCCCAAACCCAAACGATTCGAAATCAAAATGGAACTCGCAAATGGGAAGCGGACGAGGATGCGGGGAGCGGTAACAGCAGTTTAAATGGCAACTAATCGCAAAAGGCAGTTGCTCCAAGCTCTTGTGCACTACAAAAAAATTATTTTTATTTCTTTTTTTTCAAAAAATTATTTATTAGATTTTAATTTTTAAAAAATTTTAAAAAATTAAAAAGAGATTAAAAAAAAAAAATAATTTAAAAAAATGCAGTAGTTCTTAGATGTAATGAAATAGTATTTAAACTATAAAATTTTAATAATAATAAACGAAAAAAAATTAAAAAAATTAGACTAAATAAAAAAATCTTTTTTTATTATTTTCAATTTCTTTTTATCAAAATTAATTTTAAAAAAATTCAATAGCTTTTGGCAGCAATGAAATATTATTAAGTAAATCTTTCTGTTTTACCAGGAATATTTTATAATTTTTAAAATTAATATACCTAAAATGTAAACACACATTTTCTTTCTGTGTGGCAGAGCGCATCGGACATGGCCACGTTTAGATAGCCATGTGGAGGTGTTTGCATAATGAATGAGCCCCAACCAGCGGCAACAACAGCCGCTGACCATCAACTGCGGCTCCCGAATTGGAAAAGTGGGTGGGCGAAATGGGAAAAGCTGGGAAAGTGTGGCAGGGGGTGGGGGGGCTTTGGGGGTACAGAGGCGACTTGGTCTCACGCACAAGACAATGAAATCAAACGACAAACGCAAATGTGATCAATTACAGTTTGTGAATTTTAACGGCAAATGGCCAGAAAGCCATTGTTGTGCATTTGCGGTGGGAATGGTGATGGTGGTGGATGGCGACTCTGGACAGCCAGGGTTGCCATCACCATCTTTGCAGCTGCACGGCTGCATGGCTGCATGGAAATGTGACCGAAATTCCGGACAACCCAGTGAAGGGCACGGCAACAAGTCATTATTGTAATTATGTTAATATTCACCCAATCCGATCCCCAATCTCCATCCACACGCCTGGTGTCCCGGGGAGAGTACGTGCCCCGGGAAAATGGGGCTGTGTGACTGCCAAGGGGAGACGGGAGCCGGGAGACTGGAGACTAAACTGCTTGATGGCCTGGTCATAAGGCCGGAAGTCTGTCAATTTGCGTATAATTTGTTTATGAGCTTCGCACACACACACACATCTGCAAAAACGCCTCCAGAACGGATGCGGAAGCTGGAAATCAGAGCAAGGAAACGTTTTGATTTCATTCAGCTAGCTCCGTGTCTCCGAATCTCAAAGGCACAATGGTGTCCAAGATAATAGCACTGTCATTTGAGATCTTTAAATAAATAATAATAATAATAATAATACTATATTTAAAATATTTATAAATACTTGAGATAAATAATCTTCAAAGTCACTTAATTTAAAATTTAAGTTGAATCAATTATTTTTATATTTCTTTTGAAATAATATTCAATAAAATATCATAAAATTAAAATTTGAAACTATCATATAGTAATTATTTTTAGTTATTTCACTATATTTCCTTATAAATAAAAGATGGACCTAACATCTTGACCCCGTCTGTGCCACTGTTAGCTTATGACACAGTCATTCCTTGGCATTTTTAAACACTTGAGTGGGTCAGGAGCTCATCGGGTGTGGTGCCATGTGGCAAAGTGTATTAAAAATGAAAACATCAATTTAAACATTTAAACCAAAACAAATGCAGTCAAAACGAAAAGGCTTTAAAGCAAGTCCATGTGAATTCAACAGAAAACAATTCCTTGAATATTTTTTGTTTAATGGAATTTGAGAATTTGCCAAAGCTGCATTATGTTTGCATAAAGTGAATCAATTTCGGGTGAAATGTGGTAAGACGCAAAAAAAAATTAATTGAAAGTCTATAGGTAGGTAGAATTATAAGAGCAGAATTAATGCAAAGACAAAGCACAATATTTTAAATAATAATGTAAAAAACAAAGGAGCAAAAAGGAAAAGAATTATTTGTTATAAAAATAATCAAATAAGATTTAAATAATTAAAGAACTTTATAATAAAGTATAAAAATATTTCTATTATTAACACATTATTTTTAAAACAATAAAAATGGTTATATTTTATGATTAATTTTTAGTTTTATGTGATATATTTTAGCACATTTTTTTACATGTACTTTAACTATTCAAGTACATTATAAGACTAAAAATTATTATAATTGATGAACTCTATAAAGAATTAATAAAATATTTCTAAAAAAAATTTAAAATAACATTTTATTCTCAAAACAATAAGAATGGTTAATTTATGATTAAATTTTAGTTTTATGTTTTAGGACTTTTTTTACATATATTTTAACTATTAAAGTACATTATAAGACTTAAATAATTGAAGAACTCTATAAAAAAGTATAAAATATTCCTAAAAATTTTAGAATAACATTTTTCTCAAAACAATAAAAATGGTTTACTTATGATTATTTTTTAGTTTTATGTGATATATATCAACACTTTTTTAAGTACATTATGTGAACTTTTACCCAGTAGTCACAAGTATAACCTTCAATCGATTGATCTTTCACTTCTACTCTAATTCCTATTATGTTCAGGTTCTGATTTCGGAGATCTCTAAGCAATCGCGAGCAAAATTCCCTATAGACAAGCACAGAATGGCACGATACCTAGCGCGGATCATCACTTTGGGTGCCCAGGCGGCGGGGCGGGCGCTGGTGAAGACGGTGCGCCAGGAGATACAGGCCTTCGAGGATGCGGCCCGGATGCACGAGACCTTTAAGGCCATGGACAACAGCAGCAGCAGCAGCCGGGATCCGAAGGTCAAGGGTATGAGCCTGGTGGAGGCCCAGCAGATCCTCAATGTGATGGACCTGAGTGACCGCCAGGTGATTGACTCCCACTACCAGCACTTGTTCCAGGCCAACGAAAAATCCTCCGGCGGCACCTTCTACATCCAGTCGAAGGTCTTTCGGGCCAAGGAGCGAATCGACAAGGAACTGGCCCGACTGGAGCTGTTGGCCAAAACGAAGGGCGGGCCGCAATCCCCATCTGCATCTGCATCCCCATCTCTAGCCCCATCGCAATCCCCATCCGAGTCCCAGAAAGAGCCAGGCCATCAGAGCCGGTGATCATCCCCAGCTGAATTCCCGGCCTGGCTTCTTTGTGGCCTGCAATCGTTCTGTCCTGTCGCGTTAGCCACTAAATTGTTTTTCAACTTCAAGTGCATGTGTAATATATATAAATCGTCAAATAAATAGCGTCAAACTTTGTAAATTAATATGTGAAAATTTATAAACTATTTAATATTTATATAATATGTACAAATATTTAATTAACTGTACTTTATTTTATCCCTTTCTAAACACAAAGAAAATTATTCCGTAAAATGCATCGGTTAGGGAGAAAAAATATTTAAAAATATAAAATTAAAAGATTAAAAAATAATTTAGAATATAATAAAATAAATTTGTTATAAAGCATTTTATTTTTAAAAATATTTCATCTTTTTTTAAAATAAAAATCTGAAAAATATTTGGTATAAAGCATTTAAAATCGGAAAATGTATCATCTCTTTTGAAAAAAAAAGTTGTAAAAAGTTTTAGTGTATCCTAGTGCTAAAAGTTATAAAATAAAATAAAAAAAAACAAATAATAATAAAAAATAATTACGCCACTAGTAACAAAAAAAAAGTTTTTTAACATAAGAACACGAAAAAAGGTTCCTTCCTTCCAAAACCAATCTAAGCCAAGTCAAATATTTCGACCTAGTAAGCTTTGATATGTACAATTAAAAGCATCGTGTTAGCCATGATTTTGGCTGTCAAATCGAACTTCAATTTATATTTGGACCTTAGGGCCAGAGACCCAAATAATTTCAGTTTCGTTTTCGGTCTCGTCGGAGCAACAGCTCCAATGTTTTACACAAACAATAAAAAGTAAGTGAAAAAACGTAAAAGTAAAAATATAAAAAAAAGTAAAAAAATGAAAAAAAAAAATTGTAAAAATTTGAGAAAGAAGTGAAAATTTTTTTTTACTTTGGCCTAACCTAGCAATAGTTCTCTGTAGTTTTATATGTATGTAATGCGGGTGTGTGAATAGCCCCAGGATTGAATCGACTCCTCCGAAGAACATCGCCAGCTACCCGCAACTATGATTGTTATACATAAATGAAACACACATTGTTTATACACAAGCCCTTGATCACAACGATTTTTCAGCCAGGTAAGTTAATCAATTACAAACTAACTACAATTTATTAATCAAATAACTCATTTAGGAATTTGTAAGCATATATATTGGATTACACTTTACACGAAGGAAGGACGTCGATTATCCTGAGGATGAGGTTGGTATTGCGCTTAAAATATCTGGAATGGATTAACTTATACACTTCTATTCGCAGCTATTCAAGGTATTTAAGGGAGCTGCGGGATTTCAGAGCGATTTTGCATCGTACTCGCAAACCAATATTGAACTACATCGAATTATATTATCATAATCAAAGCTGGAAACACTAAATTACACATGGAATTATCGCTTCACGAAATACTAAATTAGACTTGTATTGAATAATAGTAATCGCTTGCCTTGTTAAAATCACAACACACGAACACATAATATTGTTCCAGGATGATCGACTTTGTGATAAAGATAAGGTGAAAAAACTATTTTTATTATCTTTAGTTACTTCTGTAGAGTTAAGCAATGCTTAACCGGGACTTAACCAATACTGGCCGGATAAATAAAGAAAAAAGTTAATCTATAAGAAAACCGATGAATTCCAATAAATTTTATTAAACAATTCCGAAATGCTTAACCGGGACTTAACCGATACTTAACAATTAATTAAAAAAAAAGTTCCGCAATGCTGTTCCGGGACTAAACCGATTGCTTATCAATTAGTTCAAGTAAAAAAAAAGTTTAACCAGGACTTAACCGATACTTAAGAAGTAACTCATTTTAAAAAGTTCAGAAATGCTTATCCGGGATACTTAAACGGTGATACGCCCCACTTTAAATATACTTAAATACTAATCATTTTTTTTCATTTGCCTACGCATACGAAAATGAAAAGAGCAACAATTTACATTCAAATGGCGTTTAATATCTGTTCGGGACATGTCATTGATCTCCATAATGAGGCACGTTTTACCAAAGCAAAAGTTCGCCCATTCACACACACATGCATATTGTATTATGGCAATTTTCAATTTGTGTGTGCATTTAAAATGCAATTTTCCCTGGCAAAGCGAGAGGCGAGGCTCAATAAAATTCAAGTGATTTATTTATACGCATTGTTGGACGACTGCAAATTGGCGGGACGAAGGGTGTCTCGGTGGTTCGCTGGCGAACTCTTAATAAAAACAATTAAGCCAAATTGGCCACAATTGTAGGCAAAAATGAAAGGAAAAAAATAACGAAAATAAAGTGAAACCAAAAAACGGAAAACATTTGAATAAAAAAGGAAAACAGACACAAGTTGATCAAGATGGCGGCAAATGAGTGGTGCGAGTGGAAAAGTGTGTGATGGTGCAAAAAAAAGTGGCGAAGAGGCAAGCACTTAAGTGGAAATGCAGTCGAGTGTCGTCATCATCATCAAGGGGACATCGCAGCAAACTCATACACACACAAGTGCGGAAAATCGAGAAGGGTGACACTTTTACAGGCAGAAAAAAAGGCACTATTAACTTAAGCACTAGTTTTTCATTTGTTTTACTTGTCCTCTCTTCCTCTTAATCCTTTTACAAATTCCTCTTGTTCTCAAAAATTCGCGTTTTTTAAAAGATCCGTTATCTGGTTCTAAGACTTAAGAAATAGTGATTTTGCAAAGAAAACCCTCTTGTTCTGAAGAATTCTCGTTTTTTGAAAAATCCGTAATCTGATTTTAAGATATAAGAAATAGTGATTTTGCAAAGAAAATACTCTTGTTCTGAAGAATTACCCTTTTTTTTGAAAAATCCGTTATCTGATCTAAGATATTAGAAATAGTAAATTCGCAAATGAAAATTTTCTTGTTCTAAAGAATTTGCGTTTTATAAAAATCCGTAATCTGATTCTAAGATATAAGAAATAGCGATTTAGGACAGATGTTTCTCCAACTCTACTGTAGATTCTTTTCATTTACAATTATTTTAAAGTCACATATTAGTAAAACTCCTAAAATGTTTTTTTTTCAGTGTACTTTCAGATATTGGCAGAAGAAGTGCAGCAACAAATGATGAGCAGCAAAGTCGACGATGCGATTTGCGTTCGTCTTAGCCGTTCTTCTGTTTTTTTTTCCATGCGCTCTTTTTAACTTCTTAGTGTGGAAAAACTATTCAAGTCTAATGGCACGAAAGAGAATAATGACGCACAATACACTTCGACAGTTTAAGCGGATTCACATGATTACAACCGAGCGAGGAGAGAGCAGTGAGGAGAAAGTAGAAAGTGGAGTGGAGGAGGCGCAGAAAGCGGAGAAAGCAGTAAGTAATGATGTCTGTCGATGTTTGCAGAAACTTGTTAACCATTTGAAGGCGACAAATGTCGAGAGCATTAGACATTGTTAGAAGGAAACAGTGGGATGGAAAGCCATTTTGGCTTCAGAAATGGACCAAAATGCATTTTGTTAAAATTTTTTTTTTCAAAAATGTGGCATTATAATTTTGCCAAATTTGTAAATAATGCTTACTTAGCTTTAATAATAATAATTTTAATATTTTTATTATAATATTTTTATCGTAAGGGCCAGTATTCAACCTACTCAAAAAGACATCCAAAACAAAAAAAAAAACAAAAAATTTTTTAAGATTTTTATTTATGAAGTTTTAAGTTATTGGATGATTTTTTGTTAGGTTACATATGGATCCTAATGCAGTTGGTGGTTTGGGACTAAATTATTATAACGATCTAAAAATACAACCTATATAGAAAAAACATTTTGCTCGCTAAATCAGTAGCTGCGCCCACTGTGCCTTAGCTTAGTCCTTAACTCCAGTCGGCACTTGGTAGGATCTGGGATCTGGGCTCCAGGATCTGGCTCTGGCTCCACTTGAGCTGCTGCCGAGCAGTCAAACAAATGGCCACAGATAATGCATCCCGGGGGCGGGAGGGCGTGGCAGGTGGCCGTGGGATATGCTAGTTCTCCCAAATTTATGGCTTTTAATTGCACAAATTCGACAGGAGTTGCGGGCGAAATCGATAAGTGATGATAAGTCACAAAAGTTTCTGGTTAAATTGAGGAATGAAGAAACACATTCATTGCATTGCGGCTTAAAGGGGGAATGTCATAAAAATGCAGGGCATGCACAATATTCACATATGTACATATCTCTCTCTGTGATTTCCTAATTCAATTATTATTCAAATCATATAATTCCATCTCGATGACACACACACGTTGGCAGTGGCAGGCTCTGCTGCAGCATGTAATAATCACATTACGTATACGACCGCAGGACCACGCATATAAAACTACGGCAACAACATCTCTGGAGTGGGCCAAATCCAATTTCCCGCTGCGCCAAACGAAAATTGCCAGCTTCATTCCTTTATTGTGTGCCATTTCTTGCCGCCGCTTTGTCTCCGGCTTATCCTTCATTTGCCTGCATTTATTTTATTTTGCATATTAATATTGTTAAAAGCGAGCCGCCGCCCGTCGAGCTCCACAAAATTAGCCCGCCATTCATGATGTCGCATTCCGTTCATGCCATCTTGTATGTGTGTGTGTGTGTGTGTGTCGGTGGGTTGGGGGGTTGGAGGGTTGAAAGGTTGTATCCTGGTTGGGATGGGGAGGCCATATCAATTTACCCACCGGAAGGCACGCAGCAGCAACAAAAGAATGCGACCCGATTCGGTTTGATTCGCACCGTCTCAGCGGGAGTTCAAAAATTGTAAACATATCCCACCGTGGGTGCGGAGCACCCAGCAAATCCCATGAATAAATTACAGAAAAAAAGCACACAAATTGCAGACACTTCAAAAACTCGAAGAAAAAATTATGTAAGAATTTTAACCTTAATATTGAAAGCAAATAATTATGGATATGCCTTTAAAATTAAATTTTAAAAAATTAACTTTAGAAATAATTTTTTTCTTTTAAAAATATTTCTGATAAAAGTTTATATTATTTTTATTTTATTTTTTTAATTGGCAAAAATGTATCATTAAAAAAATATTTTTTCTTTAAAATTAGTTCTGATAAAAATTATTTTTTTTTTCTTTTATTGGCTAAAATATACCATTAAACATTTTTTTTCAAATGATTTCTAATAAAGGTTAATTTTATTTATTTTTTTTATTGGCTAAAATTTATAATTAAAAAATATTATTTCCTTAAAAATATTTCTGATAAAAATACATTTTTTTTTATTTTAAAAAAGGTTTTTCTTCCATTTTTACTGTAAATATATAAAACGAATGGCGAATGTCCGCTTGTATGCACTTATTAATGCGTATTCATTGTCACATCCGGCGCGAGGAAATTATATTCCTCACCGGGCCGCCGATCCTGCCACCCCAATTTTCACCCCCCTGCCACCCCCTTTGCCAACCCCCCACAATCATCGACTCATTTGGCGGACTCGCCTTGCCTTGCGGAGAGCAGACGCTTTCCTTTTGTCGATTTAATTGAAATAATTGCAAAAATGCAAATTGAATGGACAACAGTTGACACAGGATATTAACCATGGACGATGGCCAGCAACAGGAGACGGCGAAGGATCCGGCGAAGGACATGTGCCCGCCGCGCAAGGAGCCTTAATGAGCTAACGAATGTACGGCGGATAATTGAGTGGAGACCACATGTGCAGCTGGCCTGGCGACCTGCGCGGGATCAATGAACTCCCACGTGGATCGGGTTTACTATATAAATATATGTTCAAAAGGGCCTGGTCGTAATAGCTACAAATTATGCCACTAATTAAACTCAAAAAACCGGTTATTAACAATTCACCACCCTTAAATATTGTATTGTATTTAATATTAGTCATATTCTGGCCTTAACACAATAGAATTTAAGTTTTATGTCATAATTTTTATATTTAATTTTATTATATATATATTTATTATATTTAATATTTATATATGTGTGTACCCCTTTATAAAATGTTTTTTATAAATAAATTAAATATTTATTAATTTTTTAGAGCTTAAAAAATATTTTAAAGAAAAAAATTATACCTTTTTTATATTTTTGTTTTTAATGCCATTTAATGATTTATTTAATATTAATAAATTTTTGAAGTAAACTAATATATCTAAAATATTTAAAAACAATGATTACATTTTATTTTTAAAGCTATTTAATGACCGGGACTTAACAATTAAGCTATAAGTTTAATTGACCATTTTTTAAGTAAAATAATAGATTAATTAATTTTGTAGAGCTATAAAAAAATATTTAAAAATAATGATTATATTTTTTTTAATAATTTATTTTGATTTAATACTTACAATATATACATATATTCAGGCAATAATTTGTCAAAGTAATATCAAATAGATCCAGCAATAAATATATTTTGTAAAGCCATGAAAAATATTCAAAAATAATAAAAAATGTTGTTAATATTTTATTTTGAATTATCTTGATTATCATTAACTGTGATTTAAAATTCAAGCGTTATATTTTTATTTAATTAATTATTTGTAATTTGCTTTAATTACATTTTTGCAAGTGCTCGTGATCTGGTGTATTTAAGACTCAGCCAGCGATTCCAGTGGCACCTCGGCAATCCGTAATGAGTGGCCAACATTCGCCACATTGTGCGGCGGTTGTTCCTGTTCCCGCTGCAGGGGCGGTGGACGGGGGGAGGGGCGTGGCCGGATGTGGCGGCTGTGGAACGAACTCGCTCCTAAGCCGCGTCCTCATCGAATGTTGTCGATGTCGATGTGGATGATGGCGATGTCGATGTCGATGTCGATGTTGCTGCTGTGTCTGGCCAACTTCCGTAGCAGCAACAATTCCTGGATGTGTATGTGTGTGTCCTTTTATCCTGTCCGCTTATGTGTGTGTGTGTGTGTGGGGGAGGCCGCAGGTTGCACCATAATTGTGTTGATTAGCTAATTAGATGTAATTTCGCGGCCGGAAATTGGCAGTTGCTGCAGTCGCTGCAGCCATTAGGAGGACAATTTCTAGCCAACACCCCTCCTACCCCCCTTCCTCCACCCCTTTTAGCAGCAGAGCTAGAGCTAGTAGCCCCCATGCAAATTTTTAAGTGCAGCAGCAGTTTGAATGGGCGAGCATAATCTCGTCATGAATATGTTTGTTTAGCGAGCAGCCATGTCTCGCCTTGAAGCGTTCTGCTCCATCAGATTCAGACTTTCAGGCGGGGGAACTGGGAACTACTTCCCCCCTCCACACCCCCTTAGAGCCACGCCCCTGGCCCTTGGTTGTTGCCGCTGACGTAAAAGTCGCGCCATAAAAATTCATTGCCAAACGAGCCAAAGTATTGCGGCCGCAGTGGATAAAGACGGGGCTGTGGCAGTGGATGTGGCAGTGGCAATTGCCGAGAGTAGTCCAGACTGAGCTGCAAAGAGCTGGCTAACGGATCTGAAAGTTGAGCTGAACCTCAAGTCGCGCCATTGGACTGAACAACATGGAAGAAATCATTTATTTCGGGGCTAACATGGCGTATGTGTAATAACGAAGTTTGAATTTTAAAAACATTTTTTTTTTGTATATTAGGTTTTTTATTTTATTATTAGATCAAAAAACTAATTTTAATTTATTTTAAATTCAAGGTATATTTTTAATCTTTAACACCAGGATTTTTTAAGACAAAACACCATTTATTTTTTATAATTTTTTTTTTTGTATATTATTTTTTTTTATTTTAATGATTGATCAAAAAAATAACTTCAATTTTTTTAGTATTCAAAATATATTTTTAATTCTTAGCACCAGGATTTTAGAGGACAAAAATAATTTATTTCGGGGTTCACATGGCGTATGAGTAATCCCGAAATTTGAATTTTATAAACATTTTTTGTGTAAATTAATCATTTTTATTTTATTGATATATCAAAAAACTTATTTTGATTTATTTTAAATTTAAGATATATTTTTAACCTTTAGCGCCAGAATTTTTTAGGCATTTTCTTTTAAAACCCTCTTTATATTACTAAAACCACCCCATTTGTGAATGATACATAAAACCAAAACTAGGAAACATTTTATAAAAGGAATTGCATAAAGTTTTCTTCCCTTTTGCTTGCTTTTCCCCTAAACAGCGCAGCGTATTAAAGAGGTTGGGGGGTGGGGGAAAATGGGTTGGGAAATGGAAAATGGAGATGGGAATGGTAGATGGTGGATGGGATGTATCGCCTCAGACGCTGGCTGCGACTGCTTCGAAAACGACATCGCAGGCAATGAGCTTAAGTTCAATACATTTACTTGAATTTCCAGCGAACGACAAGGACGAAGACGATGTCGTTGACTAGTTGGCTCCCAAGGATGAGTCGGAAAATTGCGGGGACGCAGGGATGGGGTGGCTGGGAAAGCTAGGAAGCTGTAGAGTAACACGGAGGAAAATTGTTTATGATTTTTGATTTATTTAACTAAAAAATTATATACTTACTGAAAATTATATATATTATATTTTTATTTTTTTATTTTATTTTTATTTCTATTTTTGTATATATATTTTTTTTTAAATTTTAATTAATACATTTTTATTTTTTTATAATTGACTTTATTTGGCTATTTATTTATGTATAGAACAAATAAATTAATTTTAATTAAAAAATAATAATTTTAATTAAAAAAATTAATTTTTAGTTATTATTCAAGACAACATCTTATGCAAAATAAACCATAAACGCACTAGTATATTTTTTCTAATTAGAAATATTTCAAAATATATTTTTTTCATTGCCTCGAAATGCTTCATATATTTTTTGCCAGTGTAGAAAGCCAAAGCCGGGCAACGTTGTGCCCATTACAGACAGTTTTTGTGGCGAGAAATTTCAAAAAGCTCAAATGTGCGAGGCGATAAGCAAAGCAGCAAGAGATTGCCAAGGAGGGGGGTTGGTAGGGGGTTGGTAGGGGGTCGGGTAAGGAGCTCCGGGGTTTCGGGGTTCAGGGGGCAATGGCAGCACTTACATGTAACCAGTCGATGGCGACAACGGCAGCCGCAAATGTTGCAAGGATTGCCGGCAAGAAGCACACACACAAAATTGATGTCTATGTGTGCGGTGGGTGGATTGGTTACTCCATCGGTGGGGTGGGTGGTTGGGTGGCCGAAGGACAACTATTTGGGGGAGGGGTGGAAGGCAGACGGCAGATCGGTGGGGGTTGATTCGCCAGCGCAAGTTTTGGTTTTCCAAATTTATCGCTTTTAGATAAAACGTTTTGCGTTTTTACGATACGAGCAGCGAACACTTTGGCCAACTATCCTGGCAGCCATTCCCCCCCCTCCCCCCCCCTGCAGCTGGAGGGGATGCGATGTCCTTTGTTGCGGCAAGGGGCGTGGCGAGTGGTGGGGGGCTGTGGGCGTGCCCCCCGCCAACTCTGTGGATTATGAAGTAATTTAATTAAAACGCCTGGCCCGCAAATAAATCCGGCATTATTTATGCCGCCTCGCAGAAGAAACGTGACGTCTCCAAAACCGGGTAATCAGTATTATTCCCTTGGAGAGAAAGTGCTTGAGGAAAATCTTTAGGTTTCCGGAATTTATTTGGGTCAGTTTAAGTAACAGAAGATCATTTGGAGAAACTACAACTTCATAGTTTTTAAAGTTGTATTTTCAGAATTCTGTTAACATTTTTAATTCTTAAATACTTTTGAACTGAAATAAGTATTTTCTATATATTTTTAATATATTTTTTCTTCCTTTTTAAGTTTGTGAGCTTTTTTTTTGGGTGTTTTTAAGGCACTTTAAAAAATGTTGTTGAACCCACAACTTTATAGATTTTTAAGTTATACTTTTAGAATTCTGTTAACATCTTTAATATTTTAATTTCATATTTAATAATGTTTTTGAACTGAAATAAATAATTTTTTTATATTTTTTCTATATTTTTAAGTGTGTGAGAATTTTTTTTTGTCACTTTAAGTAGGTCACCTAAGATAATTTTTTATAATAATACAATTTCCAAGTTTTTAATTTTTTTTCTAGAATTTGGTTTATATTTTTTCAAAAATCAATACAAAATAAATTTAAGAAAAATTAAAGAATTTAAACCTTTAAAAGAAATCTATCATTTTCCATCCGCTTTCCTTCGCAACCCCAGCGATAACTTTGTAAACCTCCACCTAAGCTTAATCCTGGGCAGCAGCACCTCCAGGACGAAGACCAGCAGCGCTCCCAGATTCGCCCAGAGAACCAGCCAAAAGAGAGCGGCCAGCTCCCGCATGGAGAGCACATTCTGGCGCACGGTCGCCACCTGCTGCTCCTCCGCCTCCGACAGCCGCGGATCGCCATCGATCCCATCGAGAGTGCTGTACGAGGTGGACGCAATCCTGGCCACACTCTCGTCCGCCTCATCCACGGCACTCACATACTGGCGCGTCCAGTGCTCCAGGAATCCATGCGAGTGGGCATGCTGGATCTGCCCATTGAGCACACCCACCAGATGCGAGTGACGCCGCACATAGAAGGCCAACTGTTGGGTGTAGATGCGTTCCCGCACCAAGTGCAGTCGCCGGCTCATGGGATGCACCTTCCTGAAGTAGCCAAAGTACTCGTAGGGCGTGAGGATGGCCACGCGGGCACTGGAGCCACTTTGCTGGGCGAGCGCTGGAAAGGATTGCAGCTCACTGCCCTCCAGATGGACCAGCTGCTCGGGTCGCAGCTCCGGCAAGCTGGCCATGATCCGTGCCTCATTCACCTCCGCCAGCTGGATGGTGAATCGCTGCGCCAGCACCTCGGCAATCGTTTGCGGCGGATTCCGCTGCGTATCCTGCCGCAGCAACTGGTACATTCCCGACTGGTAGCCACTGCGCAGCACCAAAGTGCCCATCAGCCATGTGAGCAGCACCAATCGCCCCGACATCCTGCGCGGCAAGCATCGATCCTCCACATTTCCACCCATCGTGAGAACAAAGAGCTCGTAGTACGGATTCCGGGGCCGCAACTCGCGGCCACGCCACCAACGGTCCACCATGGCGAGGAGCAGGCAGGCCAGGATCAGGACCAGGCCAATAACTCGCCACAGGAGCGGAGCGAAGGGAAAGGCCAGCTTCTCGTAGGCGGAGTAGGCACTCTGCAGATTCGTCACCAACATGATGTGGCTCATGAAGTAGTAGGTGGACTGCGAGTAGGGAATCTCACTGCCGGCACTGGGCTTGAAATGGAAACCGCCCAGGGAGAAGTCCGCATGGCGGCCGAAGATCTGAAAAGTGCAGTTGTCAGTATACATTAATATACCCCTTACTCGTAGAGTAACTTGGCTTTTAGGGCTAAAATTTTTATCTTAAATATAAATAAAAAAAGTCAGTATTTTGGCTATAAAAACGAAAATAATTGTCCAAATAGGGAACGAGATGACTTCCTGAACTCGTAGTTAAATTCCCTATAACTTGGCATTTCAGGATAAAAATTTTATTTTTTTGAAATTTTTTTCAAAAAATTGCTACCCAACCCCTTAAAAAATTGATTTCCAAAAAAAATATCTTTTCTTCGCATAAAACTTCACTATTTTCGCCACAGAAACGGAAATAATGGTCCGAATGTGGAATGTGATACCTTCCTGAACTCGTAGTTAAATTATCTAAAACTTGGCATTTAAAAGAAGAAAATTTAGATTTTTTGATTTTTTTTCAAAAAATTGCGACCCAACCCCTTAAAAAATTGATTTCCAAAAAAAATCACTTTTCTTCGCATAAAACTTCACTATTTTCGCCACAGAAACGGAAATAATGGTCCAAATGTGGAATGTGATACCTTCCTGAACTCGTAGTTAAATTATCTAAAACTTGGCATTTTAAAAAAGAAAATTTAGATTTTTTGATTTTTTTTCAAAAAATTGCGGCCCAACCCCTTAAAAAATTGATTTCCAAAAAAATCACTTTTTTCTTCACTATTTTCGCCACAGAAACGGAAATAATGGCCAAAATGGAGAATGAGATACCTTCCCGAACTCGTAGTTAAATTATCTAAAACTTGGCATTTTAAAAAAGAAAATTTCGATTTTTTGATTTTTTTTCAAATAATTGCGGCTTAACCCCTTAAAAAATTGATTTCCAAAAAATCACTTTTTTCTTCACTATTTTCGCCACAGAAACGGAAATAATGGCCAAAATGGAGAATGAGATACCTTCCCGAACTCGTAGTTAAATTATCTAAAACTTGGCATTTAAAAGAAGAAAATTTAGATTTTTTGATTTTTTTTCAAAAAATTGCGACCCAACCCCTTAAAAAATTGATTTCCAAAAAAAATCACTTTTCTTCGCATAAAACTTCACTATTTTCGCCACAGAAACGGAAATAATGGTCCAAATGTGGAATGTGATACCTTCCTGAACTCGTAGTTAAATTATCTAAAACTTGGCATTTTAAAAAAGAAAATTTAGATTTTTTGATTTTTTTTCAAAAAATTGCGGCTTAACCCCTTAAAAAATTGATTTCCAAAAAAATCACTTTTTTCTTCACTATTTTCGCCACAGAAACGGAAATAATGGCCCAAATGGAGAATGAGATACCTTCCTGAACTCGTAGTTAAATTATCTAAAACTTGGCATTTAAAAGAAGAAAATTTAGATTTTTTGATTTTTTTTCAAAAAATTGCGACCTAACCCCTTAAAAAATTGATTTCCAAAAAAAATCACTTTTCTTCGCATAAAACTTCACTATTTTCGCCACAGAAACGGAAATAATGGTCCAAATGTGGAATGTGATACCTTCCTGAACTCGTAGTTAAATTATCTAAAACTTGGCATTTTAAAAAAGAAAATTTAGATTTTTTGATTTTTTTTCAAAAAATTGCGGCCCAACCCCTTAAAAAATTGATTTCCAAAAAAATCACTTTTTTCTTCACTATTTTCGCCACAGAAACGGAAATAATGGCCCAAATGGAGAACGAGATACCTTCCCGAATTTGTAGTTAAATTATCTAAAACTTGGCATTTAAAAAAAAAAATTTAGATTTTTTGATTTTTTTTCAAAAAATTGCGGCCTAACCCCTTAAAAAATTGATTTCCAAAAAAATCACTTTTTTCTTCACTATTTTCGCCACAGAAACGGAAATAATGGCCCAAATGGAGAATGAGATACCTTCCTGAACTCGTAGTTAAATTATCTAAAACTTGGCATTTTAAAAAAGAAAATTTAGATTTTTTGATTTTTTTTCAAAAAATTGCGGCACAACCCCTTAAAAAATTGATTTCCAAAAAAATCACTTTTTTCTGCACTATTTTCGCCACAGAAACGGAAATAATGGCCCAAATGGAGAACGAGATACCTTCCCGAATTTGTAGTTAAATTATCTAAAACTTGGCATTTAAAAAAAAAAAATTTAGATTTTTTGATTTTTTTTCAAAAAATTGCGGCCTAACCCCTTAAAAAATTGATTTCCAAAAAAATCACTTTTTTCTTCACTATTTTCGCCACAGAAACGGAAATAATGGTCCAAATGGAGAATGAGATACCTTCCCGAACTCGTAGTTAAATTATCTAAAACTTGGCATTTTAAAAAAGAAAATTTAGATTTTTTGATTTTTTTTCAAAAAATTGCGGCACAACCCCTTAAAAAATTGATTTCCAAAAAAATCACTTTTTTCTGCACTATTTTCGCCACAGAAACGGAAATAATGGCCCAAATGGAGAACGAGATACCTTCCCGAATTTGTAGTTAAATTATCTAAAACTTGGCATTTAAAAAAAAAAAATTTAGATTTTTTGATTTTTTTTTCAAAAAATTGCGGCCTAACCCCTTAAAAAATTGATTTCCAAAAAAATCACTTTTTTCTTCACTATTTTCGCCACAGAAACGGAAATAATGGCCCAAATGGAGAATGAGATACCTTCCTGAACTCGTAGTTAAATTATCTAAAACTTGGCATTCAAAAGAAGAAAATTTAGATTTTTTGATTTTTTTTCAAAAAATTGCGACCCAACCCCTTAAAAAATTGATTTCCAAAAAAAATCACTTTTCTTCGCATAAAACTTCACTATTTTCGCCACAGAAACGGAAATAATGGTCCAAATGTGGAATGTGATACCTTCCTGAACTCGTAGTTAAATTATCTAAAACTTGGCATTTTAAAAAAGAAAATTTAGATTTTTTGATTTTTTTTCAAAAAATTGCGGCCCAACCCCTTAAAAAATTGATTTCCAAAAAAATCACTTTTTTCTTCACTATTTTCGCCACAGAAACGGAAATAATGGCCAAAATGGAGAATGAGATACCTTCCCGAACTCGTAGTTAAATTATCTAAAACTTGGCATTTTAAAAAAGAAAATTTAGATTTTTTGATTTTTTTTCAAAAAATTGCGGCACAACCCCTTAAAAAATTGATTTCCAAAAAAATCACTTTTTTCTGCACTATTTTCGCCACAGAAACGGAAATAATGGCCCAAATGGAGAACGAGATACCTTCCCGAATTTGTAGTTAAATTATCTAAAACTTGGCATTTAAAAAAAGAAAATTTAGATTTTTTGATTTTTTTTCAAAAAATTGCGGCCTAGCCCCTTAAAAAATTGATTTCCAAAAAAATCACTTTTTTCTTCACTATTTTCGCCACAGAAACGGAAATAATGGCCCAAATGGAGAATGAGATACCTTCCTGAACTCGTAGTTAAATTATCTAAAACTTGGCATTCAAAAGAAGAAAATTTAGATTTTTTGATTTTTTTTCAAAAAATTGCGACCCAACCCCTTAAAAAATTGATTTCCAAAAAAAATCACTTTTCTTCGCATAAAACTTCACTATTTTCGCCACAGAAACGGAAATAATGGTCCAAATGTGGAATGTGATACCTTCCTGAACTCGTAGTTAAATTATCTAAAACTTGGCATTTAAAAGAAGAAAATTTAGATTTTTTGATTTTTTTTTTAAAAATTCCGACCCAACCCCTTAAAAAATTGATTTCCAAAAAAATCACTTTTTATACCCGTTACTCGTAGAGTAAAAGGGTATATTAGATTCGTGCAAAAGTATGTAACAGGCAGAAGGAAGCGTTTCCGACCATATAAAGTATATATATTCTTGATCAGGATCACTAGCCGAGTCGATCTAGCCATGTCCGTCTGTCCGTCTGTCCGTCTGTCCGTCTGTCCGTCTGTCCGTCTGTATGAACGCTGAGATCTTGGAAACTATAAAAGCTAGAAGATTGAGATTTGGCATGCAGATTCTAGGGGTTAATACGCAGCGCAAGTTTTTCACGCCGATGTGCCACGCCCTCTCTAACGCCCACAAACCGCGAAAAACTGTGACCCATTCTGTATGAACGCTGAGATCTCGGAAACTATAAAAGCTAGAAGATTGGGATTTGGCATGTAGATTCTAGGGGTTATTACGCAGCGCAAGTTTTTCACGCCGATGTGCCACGCCCCCTCTAACGCCCACAAACCGCGAAAAACTGTGGCACCCACAGTTTTGAAGCTATATTAACGGGAAAAGAAATGTGTATTTGTTTCATCAATACATATTGATAGACCAAAGTGGGAATCCCCCCCGCCCCCCTAACGCCCACAAACCGCGAAAAACAGTGGCACCCGTCTGTATGAACGCTGAGATCTCGGAAACTATAAAAGCTAGAAGATTGGGATTTGGTATGCAGATTCTAGGGGTTAATACGCAGGGCAAGTTTTTCCGGCCGATATGCCACGCCCCCTCTAACGCCCACAAACCGCGAAAAACTGTGGCACCCACAGTTTTGAAGCTATATTAACGGGAAAAGCAATGTGTATTCGTTTCATCAATACATATTGATAGACCAAAGTTGGAAACCCCCCCCCCCCCCTAACGCCCACAAACCGCGAAAAGCTGTGGCGCCCATAGTTTTAAAGCTAGAGCAAAAGTGTAAACGCAATTTTGTTTGGGTTATTAACGCCTACCGAAATGTAGAAGAAATTTTTTAAATTTTTTGAAGCGGCTGCTTGGTTTGCCCTGCTTGAGACTGCTGACTTTAGCTGAGTAACGGGTATTTGATAGTCGAGGCACTCGACTATAGCGTTCCCTCTTGTTTCTTCACTATTTTCGCCACAGAAACGGAAATAATGGCCCAAATGGAGAATGAGATACCTTCCTGAACTCGTAGTTAAATTATCTAAAACTTGGCATTTAAAAGAAGAAAATTTAGATTTTTTGATTATTTTTCAAAAAATTGCGACCCAACCCCTTAAAAAATTGATTTCCAAAAAAAATCACTTTTCTTCGCATAAAACTTCACTATTTTCGCCACAGAAACGGAAATAATGGTCCGAATGTGGAATGTGATACCTTCCTGAACTCGTAGTTAAATTATCTAAAACTTGGCATTTTAAAAAAGAAAATTTAGATTTTTTGTTTTTTTTCAAAAAATTGCGACCCAACCCCTTAAAAAATTGATTTACAAAAAAATCACTTTTTTCTTCACTATTTTCGCCACAGAAACGGAAATAATGGCCAAAATGGAGAATGAGATACCTTCCCGAACTCGTAGTTAAATTATCTAAATCTTGGCATTTAAAAAAAGAAAATTTAGATTTTTTGATTTTTTTTCAAAAAATTGCGGCCCAACCCCTTAAAAAATTTATTTCCAAAACAATCACTTTTCTTCGCATAAAACTTCACTATTTTCGCCACAGAAACGGAAATAATGGTCCGAATGTGGAATGTGATACCTTCCTGAACTCGTAGTTAAATTATCTAAAACTTGGCATTTTAAAAAAGAAAATTTAGATTTTTTGATTTTTTTTCAAAAAATTGCGACCCAACCCCTTAAAAAATTGATTTCCAAAAAAATCACTTTTTTCTGCACTATTTTCGCCACAGAAACGTAAATAATGGCCCAAATGGAGAATGAGATACCTTCCTGAACTCGTAGTTAAATTATCTAAAACTTGGCATTTAAAAGAAGAAAATTTAGATTTTTTGATTTTTTTTCAAAAAATTGCGACCCAACCCCTTAAAAAATTGATTTCCAAAAAAATCACTTTTTTCTGCACTATTTTCGCCACAGAAACGTAAATAATGGCCCAAATGGAGAATGAGATACCTTCCTGAACTCGTAGTTAAATTATCTAAAACTTGGCATTTAAAAAAAAAGAAATTTAGATATTTTGATTTTTTTTCAAAAAATTGCGACATAGCCCCTTAAAAAATTGATTTCCAAAAAAATCCGTTTTTTTCCGCATAAAACTTTACTATTTTCGCCACAGAAACGGAAATAATTGGGAGTGTCATACCTTTCTGAACTCGTAGTTAAATTCTCTGTAACTTGGCATTTCAGGATAAAATTTTTATTTTTTTGAAATTTTTTTCAAAAAATTGCGATACAACCCCTTACAAAAAATTCGAAAATTTGAACAATTTTAAAATTTTTTAAATTAGCCGGAAAGTGCACTAATATTATAATTCGGGTTGTTATCTGCTCAGAAAAGTTCGCCGTTTTGATTTTGTACCACTTTTGCAAAAGATAGAGCTAAAAAAAGTTACACGAAAAATCACATTTTTGCCAAAAATCGAAATCCTGATTTTTTGCTAATAAAAAAGTCAGTATTTTGGCTATAACAATGGAAATAATAATTGTTAGATTTTATCAAGTACATAAATTATAAATGGAGAACAAATATTCCCAATTCGAGTATAAAGCACTTGCGTTTATTCTCTCGGTGTATAATAAACTAAAACTCACCTCATCGAAAATCCTGCCCGACTCATCGAAGGTGGCCAGCACCTCCTCCTTGTTCATCCAGTAGAGACCCACGCTGAAGTTCAGATTGTCGGCCATGAACTGCAGCAGGGCGCCCTCGATGCCCACAAAGGAGCCGCTGCCATCGCGTCGCCAGACCAAATAGGGCATATCCTCCCATGTGGCGCATGTGAGTAGACAGCCATAGAAATTCCCCAACTTGGGGGGAAAGTAATCCTGGACAGCCCACTGTGCGCGGCCCACTTGGTAGCGATTCACCACATTCGGCGCAATCACCTGACAGCCATGCGATGCACTGAACGGAAAGTAGGTGACCATGAGCAGTTCGCCACCCGGCGGACGCAGCACCACGCCCACATTCAGAACACTGAGGCGCCACAGCAGGCGGAGGACCAACTGGATCTGGTCACCGTACGCCTCCGTGGGCAGCGACATGTACACCAGGGTGTACGATAGATCCTGGGTGGCTCGAATGCGTTCATAAATCCCCGCCAGAGCCGGAAGATCGTCGACCAGAGCGAGTACGGCATGCACATAGGGCTTGTACTCCATGGCCTGCTGGCGGAACAGCCGGCGAGCCTGCAAAGAGGGGGGCAGAGTCATCAGCACCTGGTCGAGCAGCTCCTCCAAGTGCCGTCCCGTCGCCTGGGAACTCCAGTGGGTGTAAATGTACAAGGTCTTCAGGCGACCCATCTCCGAGTTGGCCACCACTTGAGCGAGGGCTTCTGCCAAGTCCTTATCGGTTCCGGATCTAGGATCCATTGTTCCGGAAAGCGAGGAGCAACAGGAAAACAGGATGATATACAACCAGAACTTCATGGCGAAAGAGTTGCCAGAGGAATGTTTCGGTTCGAAGGGCCTGGAAGTAAGCCTTTCCAGATCCCTGGGGAAATTTTGGTAATGTGGTAATTGCCCTGGCCAATCGCGTTAATCATATCACATTAGAGGCGCGATTCCTTTGGGGAACCCTGTTGGTTACCTATAGGTATTATAATAATGATTGAGATCTATAGACCTATAGGCAGTGTAGTATCTAGGATTTCGTGGTGAAGTGGGAGAGTTTTCTTCAAAACACTCTTTTTTGTTGCATACTTTATGAATACCAAGTTTCGTAGTAGTGCACAGAGAGAAAAATATAAGTACATTTGTTCTTGAGTTTAGAACATTTGTTCTTAAAAGCACATTCGTTCTTGAAAACCGGGTAATCACGTTTTGAGATCAATATAAGTATAAAACAACTGATTTGATTAATTGAGATTACTTATTCAGATCCACAATGTGAATACCGCCAATTTAACTTGATTCAAGCACATTAAACCAACATTAACTTAAAGAATCTCGTTCTACTTTTAAAAACACTTTTTAACTCAAATAAATTCTCTCTGTGTGGGGGTGTGATTTTCGGTATAACTTTGTTTGGTTGCACACTTTATGAATACCAGATTTCCTTTAATTTTTCCCGAGAGTGGGGGGGGGTTAAATTTTGTTTGGTTGCACACTTTATGAATACCAAATTTCCCTCCATTTTTCACTCGAGCTGGAGGGTTAAAAAAGGTTTGATTTTCCTGGTTAGAAAACTAACAAACAATTAATTTTTCACATTAATAATATTTAATATTTATTTGTATTGGCTTTATAAACAAAAGTCTAATCATCAGCATCATCGTCATCGAAATTGAAGTAGTCGTTGTCATCCCGGTCTTTGTTTTTTCTGCTGCTGCTGATGTCCCTGGTCTCGCTGGGCTCCTCCAGTTCCCGGTCATCCTCCTCATCCGGTTCCGGTTCGGGTTCCTTCTCCAGAGGATCGTTGGAATCCTCCTCCTCCTCATCCTCCTCCTCCTCGAACAGGCTGCGCTCGGCGGCGCCCAGTTCGAAGACGGGCTCATTCCTGGACTTGGACTTGGTCTTCGGTTTCGTAATCTTCCCCAAGACAGGAGGCTGCACCTCCACCCGGGTGCGGTTCGTGTGATGGTTCAGCATGCCCTTGTAGAGATGCGGAAAGCGACGCTGAAAGTCCACTTTGATGCGCAGCAGACGCTCCAGCATGCCGGGCGTTAGGATCCCATGCGGTGACCCCTGACCACCACCCATGATGTGCGTGTCCCGGCGATCCCGACGCCCGTCCCTCAGATATTCCGCATAGCTGGCGCCGCCCTCGTAGAGGGGATGATGCAGATCGTAGGGCCGCTGGTGCCAGGGATCATCGGGTCGGTCCAACGGCAGCAGACCCATGAACGGATGCAGCAGTCCCTCGCCGTAGGTGTAAATGGAACCCACTTGGGGATCGGGATCGGATGATGATGGTGCGTTTTCGATATCTGATGGTGCTGATGATGGACTGATGGTCGAAATGGACGGGCGGAATATGCAAATGAGAGATGGAGATGAGTGAATATGCTTATACCTGATCTAGATTACGATTATGGTTATGGTAAGTTAGTTAGTGGATACACTCATAAAAATTTCTTTCTACAGCCTTTAAATTTCGAAAAAAATATTCCTTGTTTTTAGAAAATTTACCCTTAAATATAGAACTTCTTTCTTGATACAACATTTCAAGAAAGAAGTTTTCTTAAAAATAGATTTTCAATTTAAGAAGTATTCTTTCTTGGAACAAGAATATTTTTTTCTTGTTTTAAGAGCTTCGTTCTGAAAGAACATTTCTTGTTTTAAGAAATATTTTTTCTTGTTTTAAAGTTGCCTTTCTAAAAGAAAAAATTTCTTCTTAAAAATTCAAGAAAGATTTTTCTAGATTTTATGGAAATTCTCAGGTTTTTTTTATGAGTGTAGTTGTGGGTTAGTTTGGGAATGCTTATGCTTTAGGTTGGATGGAACTTCGAATGGTGGTGGCCATGGGTTTGTGCTGCCTGCGGCGCAACCTCTTTCGCTTGATGACTTTGATGGGTTTAATGGATTTGCTGGTGAGTGTTTTACTGCTCGGGGACCGGGAACTCAAGAGGCTGGACTTTTTCTCCCTCTGTATCTGCAGGCGCAGCAGATCCTTGAGCACATCCACCAAACTGTCCAGCTTCGAGCTGCTCACGCTGGCCTGTGTGGTGACCTGTGAGGAGGAGGGGGGGTTTTTGACCTTTTTGACCGCAGATATCGCTTTTCTAGGTCGCTGGGGCATTCGCACCTGCCGCGTGGCGCGCACCCAACTCTGCTTGCTCTCCTTCGTGATCCTGGGACTGGGAGTTCTTCGCCGCCGCTGCACAAACTTACCCCTCATCGCGTAAGGAGTGGGTGTGGTGGGTGCGGCGGCTGCATCACTAGCATCGCTACCACTATCGTTCAGGGCCGCATTCAGCAGCTGCGCCTGTTGCCTCACACTCAAGGCTCTCTTGGCCTTTGGGTCATCCGCCTGATCCGCCTGGAACTCTGGATAGGAGGGGTACTGCTCCTGCTCCTGGCTGCCTGTGCTCTCATAGTTGCAGCTCTTGGGCATCTCCAGATTCTGACCCTGCGAGAACTGCGCCTCGTGGCTTTTGGTCAGGTAATCCGTGTCGTAACCCCGATTGGCCAGGATTCGCTGCCAATTGGTATCGTCCTCGTAGTCCAGTTTGTTGGTGGGTCCATGGTGGATCTTGGTTTTGGGCTCAGCACTACTTGGTGGTGGCTTCTCTGTGGTGGTGGTTGAGGTTGAGGTGGTGCTGGAACTGGAGGTGGAGGTACTGTCCTCCTCCTCCTCCTCCTGCTCTTCCTCCTGCTCCTTCTTCTCCTCCACCTGGGGCTTCTCCTCCCCTTTCGGTGACTCTTCATCCTTTTTCACTGCATTACTAGACAGCATATTGCTGCACCTGAGGTTCAGCTGGAGAATCTCGCTCTTCAGCTCATCCACAATGTGGTGCAGCTTGTGGATCTCCTGCTCCTGCTTGGATATCGACTTGGTCACATGGGTGCTATCCTGCTGCATATCCTCCTCCTCCTCGTTGGGAGTTTCCTCCTTGGGTCTCTCAGTGGTTGTGGCTTCCGGTGCTGATGTGCTGGTGGTTGGTGGCTCTGAAGTGGAGGTGGAGTCACCTCCTCCTGGCGTCGTGGTGACTTCTGTGGAGGAGGCAGTGCTTGTAGTTGGCGTGGCTGCCGTGGAAGTGGTTAGACGCACAAAGTCCTGGTGATGGTATTGGTGCTGTGCCGTATCCACCTCCTCCTGCTGCTGCTGCTGCTCCTCCGGTTGCTCCTGTCCCTGATCCTCGTACTGATCTCCGCCAATCTCCAGTGGCTCCATGCTGGCCCGCTCCAGAGCCTCGCGTATAGAGGCCGCATTGTAGCGCATGAGCGCCTCGGCGGGATCCTCATCGGGACTCAGTGTGATCTCCTTGAGGCCCAGCTTGTATTCCCTTCGCAGTTCGTTGAGGGAACCCTCATCGATGGTCTCCAGGGTTCCATACTCCACACTCCGCTTGCTGCGGCGGTTCACCCTGCATTGGCAGGATCTTGGGGAGCTCCTGGCTCCTGATCTTCCACACTGACAACTCCTGCCACACTGGCAATCCAACCTGCCGCATCCGCAACCATTCCCATTCCCATCTAACCTTGAACCCGAACCTCGCCCAAACCTGTGTGTGAAGTTGGCTAACCTTTTGTGGACTCGATGCTCTTGCTCTTGCTGTTGTGGTTCTTGCTCCTGGGGAGCTGGTGTCGTCGCCAGTGGAGGATTAGAGCTGCCGCTCTCCAAACCACCAACTTGGCCCGGCTGCTGGGGGTTTGGGTTTATTGTCTGAAATGCGTCGCCTGTTTAATGCCATCAGAGAAAAGGCGAAATGAATCGTATGAAATGGTTTAAATGGAGGCAACTGTCTACGTGTTTTGTGTGGTGTGGTTGTGCTTGTGCTGTGGTGCTCAATGTGGTGTTTTTTTCGAGTGGTTCAAGTGGTTCAAGTTGGTTCATCAACTTACCCTGGCCATCGTTTGGTGGCGGCGCAGCATATCATCCACCTCATCGTTGCCCACGGCTGCCCGATAGCCCTGACTTGGATAGGAGTTAGTTGGATAGGCGACACCTCCTGCTCCTCCATAGGCATTCGATCCGTAGCCACCGCCGCCATAGCTCGTTCCATAGCTTGCCCCGTAACTCTGAACCGCCGGACGCTGAACTGGCGTGGAGTAGTAGTAGTTGATCACCGTGGGCCGTGCCGACTTGGACTTCTTGCGCTTGTTACCGCCCACGCCCAGGGGATCCACTGTGGGAGAGACAGAGACAGAGATGGTGGAGTCAGGATGTCGAAACACCCCGAAGAGATTACCTTTGTGCCGGGCGGTTCCCTCGTTCTCCGGCATCTGGGGACCAGCGGCGCCCAAGGTGACATCATCATTCTGATCCTTATCGGTCCAGTTTGGGTCCTCCATATTCCAGGCACTCTGATCCATTTGGCGTTGCTGCTGCTGCTGCTGTTGCATCTGCTGCATGGTCTGAGCATCCATTCGGGCTTGCTGCTGCTGCTCCATGGTCTGAATGGACTGGGGATTCTCCTGGTCCCACTCACGCTGCTTCATCATCATCTGGGGACTCATCATCTGCCGCTGCTGCTGCATCTGAATCTTGGCCTGCTCCTCGCTCCATTCTCTTTGCTGCATCTGCTGCATCATCATGGCGTTCTGTTGCTCGATTTTGGCCTGCTCCTCGGTCCACTGACGCTGCTGCATCATCTGGGGATTCATTATGGGGCTCTGGCCAACCTGCTGCTGCATCTGTTGCACCACTTGGGGATCCTCGATCCACTGTCTTGGTTGCTGCTGCATCTGTTGCATCATCATTATGGGATGCTGTTGGGCCATCTGTTGATGCGGTGGGACCTGGGCCTCCTCCTCTGTCCACTGTCGCTGCTGCATCATTTGAATCGTCTGTGGAGCCTGCATCATCTGCCTCTGTTGCATCATCTGTGGATCCGCCATCATTTGTCTCTGCTGTTGCATCATGGGATTCTGCTGCAACTGCTGCTGCTGTTCATTCTGTTGGATCTGGGCCTGCTCCTCTGTCCACTTTCTCTGCTCCATCGTTTCAATTGCGGCTGGAGTCGGAATCATTTGCCTCTGCTGCATCATCATGGGTTGTTGTTGCAATATCGTTGGATCCTGCGCCATTTGTCTCTGCTGCATCATCATGGAATGCTGCTGCAATTGCTGTTGCTGCTGCTGGATCTTGGCTGGATCCTCCATCTGCTGCATCATTTGTGGTTCTGTCATCATTTGCCTCTGCTGCATCATCATGGCATTTTGTTGATTCTTCTCGATCTTGGCCTGCTCCTCCATCCGCTCTCTCTGCTGCATCTCCTGAGCCATTTGTGGTTCCGCCATCATTTGTATCTGCTTCTGCTGTCCAGCTCGACCCTCCGTTGTCCTGTAGGCCGCGTACATCTTGTCCTGCTTGCCTGCCTGCTTCTCGCTTTCCATCATCTGCTCGTTGGCCATGCGATAGGCATAGGCCATGATCTGCACAATGTCCTCCTTGGACAGCATCTTCTCCTCCGCCTGACTGGTCGCCTGACGCTTCTGGCCACTGGCCTTCGAAGGAGCTGAGTTCCTGGCCTTGCGTTGCGCCTCCTTGTTGACCAATCGCCGCACATAGTCATCGCGGAGAGCCTGCTCGATGTCCGACCTTGTGATCTTGTGCACGGGCGTGCGACTCAGTGGATAGCTGATCCTGTAGGCGGCAGGATCCCGGGCTTCCGACTGGCGGGCGGCATTCGATCGCATCTGCTTGGCCAGCAGCTCGATCTTCTGGAGCATCTTCAGTTCGGCTATCACTTGGCGCTCAAAGGCCCGCAGCTTGGCCTCCACACGCAGATCCTCCAGAGTCTTTGCCTCCTCCCTCGCATCTGGACCCTCGGTGCTGGGCATTCGGAACCAGAGGAGTGGCACTTGCTGTTGGTCCTTCTCCTGCTCCTGTTCCTTCTCCATGGCCGACTGCATCTTCTGCTGGGCCATCTGCAACTCGGGACGCACCCTCACCTCGGAAATGTCCGAGGCCTGGGCTTCAGAGCCAGCGGGAGTGGGTTGGCGTGGGATGGGGAAGAGTGGACTCTGCATTTGGGCTATCAAATCCATAGTGGGAGCGGGAACTCCAGAAAGTCCATGGGACAGCACCGTGTTGAGATCAACTGCAGGTAATCCCTGGCCCAGTAGATTGGTAGCATCAAAGTTGGCCGGATTCATGAAGGTGAAGGCATTCTGCAGACTTTGACCGAGGAGTGGGAAAGCACCGGGAGCAGCTGCTGCTGGAGTATCCGCAGCGGGAGCTGGTGCCGCAGGAACTGGCGCTGCAGGAGCTGCTGGAGCTGCGGGTGCAGGAACTGGAGCAGCTGCACCCAGGAGAGCTCTTATAGGAGGTGTTTGGGCCAAAAAGGAACTCATCTGGGGTCCAAAGTCCATCACAGGCATTTGAAACTCCTGCGTCAGTGGAGGCCAACTCATCATCTGGCCAAGTGGACTCGGGGATTGGGGATTCTGACGTGCCACTCGCGTCTTGGCCGTGGCATCGTCGGCCAGGACGAGCACCACCTTGGAGGCGGCCGCCGTGGGCTGCAGGCCATCGGGTATGGCGCCCAGGATCGAGTAGGCCGGGAAGAGACTGCCCCAACGAAGGAGGCTGCCCAGCGCCGGGAACATCATGTAGAAGGCGTCCATCTGAGGGTTGCCAGTGCGGATGGGAGCGATGGGCGGCATCTGGCCCAGGATCTGAAGGGTTAATGGTAAATACGTTTTAAGAAGGCCATTTCAAAATAATTATTAGTTTAAATCTTAAAAAAAAGAATTCATTATTTTTCGAAATTTATTTATTTTTTTAAATTAAATATAGTTTAAAACAATTATTTAAAATATTTTTCTCATTTGTTTAGAAGGTTTTTAAACGGAAAATAACTTTTATAATCTATTTATCTTTTAAATTAAAATATATCAATATTTTTTCTCATTTTTTTCTTCCGGATTACTATTTTATTCATTTAAAAATAAATAAATTTTTATTTATAGACTTCCATCGAATTATCACAGTTAATATTTCAGTGAATAATCAGTAATGTTTTAAAATTCTTTAATGACAAAAAGTAAACATTTTATATCTACTCTACTGTAGCACCCATAAAAAATATTTATTCTAAGATTTTCTTAGAAGTTTTAAATTTTTTACTATTTTATTTGTGTATTTATATTTTCCATTTCATTTATATTATCAACTGAATAATTTGTAGCAATTTTTTTTACTAATAAAATTTATTTAAAACCATTAATTGTTTTAAAATTCTCTAGTCAAAGAAGTTTATATTTATATACTCTGTAGCAATTACAAAAAATATTTCTTTGAAGATCTTTTTAAAAGTTTCCTTTTTTGTTATTTATATAAAATGTATGTGATCCACAATTTTGTAGGATGACCCTAGTCGAACTCACCTCATCCCTGCTGGGAATCCTTGGCCTCGTGTCCGTGGTGGAGTTGGTCGTGGCAGCGACATCCTTTGCCGGATCTTCGGAGGTCACCGGATCCGTTTGACCGGCCGCCTGGACGGCAAGGAGTGCCAGGAGCGGCAGCAGGCTGTGCAATCTCATCCTGTGGGCGATGGTCTTACTAATCTCGGGGGGGAAAACAGAGCGCGGTGGATCGATCTATTCTGTGTGCGACGGAGCTCTTTCGCCGACTGACTGCCGACTGCTGCCGGTCGGTGGTCCAAATAGATTTTTTGCCACCGCGTCGGCGGCACCAAAGTGCAGACGTCGCCGATTCGATCGTGACCCGGACCCGGGTCCACCACACGCATCGCTCCGTGGGTTTCCGTGTGTGTGCCCCCAATCGCAAAACCAGACCGCAGCAGCCGCCGCAGCTGCAAGTGCTGCAAAAAACCTTGCCCAACTATTCCGCTCGCCAGCTTTTTCCACGAATTCAGCGCAAATGATGCACGCTAAACAGTATGGCAATGAATCACAGGTCTGGAATCACGCGGAAGGGGCCCCAAACTCACAAGGGTTATCTTTAAGTGACTCTTTGAAAATCGCTAAAATTATGGTTTAAGAAAATATTTACATATCTATTTCTGGTATAAAACACGATTTTTATTAATTATTTTGATATAAGATATTTTTTTCATCTTTAGGTAAACTATTTTCAATCCTTATTATTTTTCATATTTTTTAAAAATAAATAAAAAATTTCTATAGAAGTTACAGTTTTCTGTATTATTTTTTTGTCATTTTACACTACACATTTCACACTACAATTTTATAATAATTATAATTTTAAAAATATTTTTTTACCACCACGCATATAATAATTTTAAAATTTTCTTAATAATAATTATTTTTATACCCGTTACTCGTAGAGTAAAAGGGTATATTAGATTCGTGCAAAAGTATGTAACAGGCAGAAGGAAGCGTTTCCGACCATATAAAGTATATATATTCTTGATCAGGATCACTAGCCGAGTCGATCTAGCCATGTCCGTCTGTCCGTCTGTCCGTCTGTCCGTCTGTCCGTCTGTCTGTCCGTCTGTATGAACGCTGAGATCTTGGAAACTATAAAAGCTAGAAGATTGAGATTTGGCATGCAGATTCTAGGGGTTAATACGCAGCGCAAGTTTTTCACGCCGATGTGCCACGCCCTCTCTAACGCCCACAAACCGCGAAAAACTGTGACCCGTTCTGTATGAACGCTGAGATCTCGGAAACTATAAAAGCTAGAAGATTGGGATTTGGCATGCAGATTCTAGGGGTTAATACGCAGCGCAAGTTTTTCACGCCGATGTGCCACGCCCCCTCTAACGCCCACAAACCGCGAAAAACTGTGGCACCCACAGTTTTGAAGCTATATTAACGGGAAAAAAATTGTGTATTTGGTTTATCAATACATATTGATAGACCAAAATGGGAAACCCCCTCCCCTCTAACGCCCACAAACCGCGAAAAACAGTGGCACCCGTCTATATGAACGCTGAGATCTCGGAAACTATAAAAGCTAGAAGATTGGGATTTGGCATGCAGATTCTAGGGGTTAATACGCAGCGCAAGTTTTTCACGCCGATATGCCACGCCTCCTCTAACGCCCACAAACCGCGAAAAACTGTGGCACCCACAGTTTTGAAGCTATATTAACGGGAAAAGCAATGTGTATTCGTTTCATCAATACATATTGATATACCAAAGTTGGAAACCCCCCTCCCCCCCTAACGCCCACAAACCGCGAAAAGCTGTGGCGCCCATAGTTTTAAAGCTAGAGCAAAAGTGTAAACGCAATTTTGTTTGGGTTATTAACGCCTACCGAAATGTAGAAGAAATTTTTTAAATTTTTTGAAGCGGCTGCTTGGTTTGCCCTGCTTGAGACTGCTGACTTTAGCTGAGTAACGGGTATTTGATAGTCGAGGCACTCGACTATAGCGTTCCCTCTTGTTCAATTTATTTTTTAAGTAAACAAATTATTTTTCTCTTTAATTCTATGAAAGTTACAATTTTCTGTATTACTTTTTATTAAAATAATATTAAATACTTAAATATTTTTTATACCTTCGCATAATCATAATTATTTTTCACATGTTTTTAAAGTACAAAAAAAAATGTTTTCTTTAGTTCTATGAAAGGTAAAGTTTTTTGTCTATTTTTTTTTAATTTTACACTACACATTTTACAATTAATATTTGAAAAATCTCTTATATTTGACTTAAAAAAATATTTTACATTTTTAATTATTTTTTTTTTAATAATAGTTAATGCTCATATATTATTATTACAATTTTCAGCTAAATCCGCCCCTGCTTTTTGTTGGGGGCCGTGGTGGGGCTGCCCTTCAAGCGTCGATCCATGGAATTCTTGCAGTTTTCTTATCGTTTGTGTGTCACCAGAATCACCACCACAACCACCGGGGTTTGCTGAGGTCAGCGGTGGTGCGCTTGTAGCGACACAAGAAACAAAAGTTTCTGTCACCGCAGCGGGTGGTTCTGCAAAGGTCAGCGAAAAGTGCGAAAGAAAAACAAAGTATTGCATTTCTTCAGCTCGGTACAGCGACCTTTGGCTGCTCAGATTTAGATTGACCAGACTCTGATCACTATCAAGTTACTCACGGCCCACAGCCAACTACATTTAATCACGATTATTGTGGCCAAAATGCGTAAGCAGCCCAACTAAGAAATTCATTGAATAAAAATCATTTACAATGAATATTGTGAGTATTTATATTTTATATATTTATATTTTAATTATTTCTCTTTTTTTTAGAAAATTAAGAAATATTTTCTCCTTTTGTTTTGTTTGTCTTTAATTCGACTCCAACTTTTAAAAATGCATTTCTGACTTGCCACAAAAAAATGCAATTTGTTTTTGGTAAAATGGCAAAGTAATCAAATATATACGAACATATTTTCCATAACCTAAATGCTGAAATAATTTACCTTGCCCTTTTTGTATTTACACAAGAAGGTGAAAGCAATAAACAGCGGTTGTTTAAATAGATTTCTGAATATTATATATTTGATGTTAATTTATTGCGCATTTGCATTTCCAGATGCCGCTGATAGAGCTTTCAGCACGCCATTTGACCCGTCAGCTAAGTGATTCCTGTTTAGATAATTGTAATGAGCTGGTGCACGGAGAAAAAAGGGTTATAATTATAGTTTATAAATAAACATACAAATATTTTTATACAAAATACTTTAATTTGATTTTTTGGATAATTTTTAAATATAACCATTACATGTTTTAATAAAAAATAATTTAATTTGATTTTTATGATATTTTTTTGGTGGAGATTTATTTAATTTAATTGTTAAGTAATTTAGACATATTATTTATCACTATATGTATTTATTGATGAAAACTATTTAATTTATGTGTTTTATTCATATTTAATTATAATTGTAATATTTCATATTTTTTTTAAGAAAGTTAATGGTTTATTATATTATAATTTTAATCTCAACGAATTTGTATACCTCGGAATAAAATTATTTAAGTAATTATGTAAATAATATTATTAAAAGTCTATGAAAAACATTTTAATTTTTTCTTTTAACAAAATTAATTCTACGTAAATAATTTTTTTTTATATTCGACTTTATAAATAATATAAATAAATATAAATATATATATTAAATATAAAAAACATATTCAAGCAAATAACTTTATTAAATTACTTAGTAATTTACTTGATCACTTTTTTATTTCCAGTGTGGCGAGCCATCAGGCAAACAATGGTGGTTGGCCCGGTGCAGGACCTCAGTTGGCAGGCAGCCAGCGGTGGATCAGGATGTTGCCCAGCGCCGTGCACAACGTGAGCCTGGTCTACGCCCTCGTGTGGGCCATCGACAACTACTACGGCACCGGCAGCAGCACTCCGCTGGCCGTGGTCCAGTTCGCCACCAGCCGGGAGAGTCGGGGCCACCACAACGACCTGATCGACGCCGCCCTTGTGAGATCCTCGGTGACGGGACGGATACAGTTCCTGTTGGAGGACGATCGCGTGGAGATGATGGAGGCGAATGCCGAACTGCCGCCGCCCAGCGGACTCAGCGGCCGACCGATGGCCATTTGGTTCCTGGACAGCCTGCGCTCGTACTTCCGCCTGGAGATGTACCTCAGTCAGGTGGGCAGTCCGTACAAGCGGAATGGTTACTTTGTGGTCGTCTACACGGGCCTGGAGGAGCAGCCCATGGAGTCCGTGAAGATCATGTTCCGGCGACTGCTCAACATGTATGTGCTCAATGTGAACGTGTTCCTGCTGCGCGAGGGAACGGTGCAGCTGTACACCTACTATCCGTATGGACCGCATCGCTGTCAGTCGTCGCTGCCCGTCTACTACACCGCCTTCCAGGATCTGCCGCCCCCGGCAACGGGTTACGGCCTGACCAAGCCGCTCTTCCCCGGCAAGCTGGCCAACATGCACGGCTGCGAACTGGTCGCCGTCACCTTTGCGCACCAGCCCTATGTGATCATCGAGGATGACGCCGCCACACGGGGCGGCAGGATCATGCGCGGCATCGAGGGCATGATTTTCCGGGCGCTGGCCGAGCGCATGAACTTCACCATTAAGTTGGTGGAGCGAAAGGACAAGGACCGCGGCGAAATCCTGCCCGATGGCAATTATACGGGTATTCTAAAAATGGTAAGTAACACCTACTAGTTTTTTTGCAGTGAGTATTTTCTTAAAAAATGGCATGAAAAATAAAAACGCAAATTCTTGAGCTTCCGTGAATTTACTATGTATTTTTTGTAGTGAGTATTTTCTTAAAAAAAGGCAAGAAAAGTAAAAACGCGAATTCTTGAGCTTCCGTGAATTTACTATCTATTTTTTGTAGTGAGTATTTTCTTAAAAAATGTAAAAAAAAATAAAAACGCGAATTCTTGAGCTTTTGTGAATTTACTAGATATTTTTGTAGTGACTATGTTCTTAAGAAATGGCAAGAAAAGTAAAAACGCAAATTCTTGACCTTCCGTGAATTTACTATCTATTTTTTATAGTGAGTATTTTCTTAAAAAATGGCAAACAAAAAAGTAAAAACGCGAATGCTTGAGATACCATGAGAAGTGGCAAAATCAAAGTAGGCTTCAAGTTTCTTTAAAAAAAAAATTATTTACTATTTTTTAGTCCAAATATCCTCAAAAAATGGAGAGGAAACATATACGCGGGTTCTTGAGATTCCGTGAAAAGTGTCATAACCAAGAAGACTTTAAGCATCAATAAAAAAAATGACTAGTTATTTTTTTAGACTTTAATCTTTGTAAAAAAAAATTAATAGCTAATTTGTTAGTTAATAATCCCGGCAAGATATGTTCAGAAAAATACATACGCGAATTCTTTAGGCGCGGCAAAAAATGTAAAAGCCAGATAAAAATTAAAAAAAATTAAATTTATTAAAAATGAAATATTACGCATACAGAAATGAAGAAAACATGTTATAATTAGGAAAATCCTTTTAAATTGGTCAAAACTTACCCTGCCAACTGGTCGTATACGTAATGCACTCATGTTTTATCAAGTATACGCCCTGCCTTGCAGATGGTCGACGGCGAGGCGAATCTGACGTTCGTGTGCTTCATGTACAACAAGGCGCGCTCCGACCTGATGCTCCCGAGTATTTCGTACACCAGTTTCCCGATCGTCCTGCTGATCCCCAGCGGTGGCTCCATGACGCCCATGCAGCGACTGACGCGCCCCTTCCGCCACCTCATCTGGTCGTGCATTCTGGTGAGCCTTCTCCTGGGCTTCCTGCTGATGGCCCTGTTGCGGCTGGCGGCTGTGCCGGTGCTGCGGCACCTGGTGCTGGGCCGGCACAACAGTGGTCCATGCCTGGGCATGTGGGCCAGCCTGCTGGGCGGCCTTGCGCTGCACAATCCACGGAGGAACCTGGCCAGATACCTGCTGGCCCTGTGGCTGCTGCAAACGCTGGTCCTGCGGGCCGCCTACACGGGTCAGTTGTATCTCATGCTGCAGGATGTGGAGGTGCGATCACCGCTGAAAACACTCGCCGAGGTGACGGCCCAGGATTATGAGTTCCACATGCTGCCCGCCCTGCAGACTGTCTTCAGGGATTCGATGCCCACGACGAATGTGCGAACGGTTTTCTCGCTCGAGGCCTCGATGTTGCGGCTGCGGGACGAGGATGATCCGGGAATAGCGGTGCCGGTGCTGCAGCCGACTGTCTACCAGTTTGACTATCGATCGGGCCCAAATATGCGGCATCTGGCCGCGTTGCCCGATGCGCTGATGACCGCCCCCCTCACCATGTACATGCGACCGCATTCGTACTTCAAGCGGCGCATCGATCGCCTGCTCATGGCCATGATGTCGTCGGGCATCGTCTATCGCTACCGGCGCATGTATCTGGACCGCATCGAGCGGCTGGCCAAGCGGCGCAACATGGAGCCACGGCCGCTGACCATCTGGCGGCTGGGCGGGGTCTTCATCTGCTGCTCCTGCCTCCAGCTGCTGGCCATCCTCGTCTTTGGCCTGGAGCTCTGGGCCACCAAGAAGCCGCGATTGCGCAGGGTTTTGAATGCTATCAATCGATACACCGCTTAAGCAATGAGTTTAATTAAATAATAGCAGCAATTTAATGTGAATGAAATAAAAGCATTACTTGGAATCAAATAAATTTAAGAATTATTTTTCTACACAGAAAAAAAATGGCATGGTAATAAATATTTAAATTAATTAAAAAAACGTATTCTTCAATTCAAAAGATATTAAATTCCATGATTTCATTTCAAAATATTTTAATTGAGTTAGAAAATAGTGCATATCATGTTAGTCATATTTATTTTAAATATTAAAAAAAAAGAATTTCGTATTAAAATCATATAAAAAAATGCATATTTAAATGAACCATAATTAATAAATATTTAATTTAATATTTTCACATTCAAAATTAATAAAAAGAGCAATTTATGAAAAACATGCCGATAAATATTTTAATTGAATATGAAATCTTTGGATTTACTACATTTTTTATCAGTGTAATTTTAGAGCTTTGATTAACAAAATAATTTCTGTAACATTTTTGCTTAGGTTTACAATAAAAGCCTTATTTTAATGTTTTATATTTTAATAATAATATCGAATAATATGAAAAAGGGTTTTTTTTAATTTTTTTTTTTTTTTGATTTTCAGTGATGATTTTTAGTGATGAATCTTGCTTGGTTTTAGGAAAGTCAAGGTTAGGTGGCCGTAATAAAAAAAAATATGATACTAATTTTGATATGAATAAAGATTATATTTATCTCATTTAACATTAGTATATTGAAAATTCTCATGAAATGACTGATATGATAAAATATTCAATTGATATTTTTCGAATCATAAATTTGACATTAATTGTATTTTTTATTGATATGTAATAAGGTATAATTTACACCTATCTCCTTTTATCTTTCATACACAGAAAATTTAATAAATTAATGAAGTAGGTCTTCAGTTTTAGTTTCAAACCCTCTCCATCAGCCAGGCCAATCCCGGCCAGCGTCGTCTCCGGCTGAGCAGCTCAAGGCCAAAGACGCCGATCGAAACGCACAGGGCTCCCATCAGGCAGTTCAACGCGGCCAGGACGAAGCCCATGGACTCGGCGAATCCAGTGGCCAGACTCTCGTGGGCCGAATGCATGGACTTCTCCGGCGCATCCGACGTAGTGGGCATGCTGTTCCACGCGAGGATCTGCGAGTGATGCTGAAAGATGCCAAAGCTGCGCAACATAAACAGCCAATTGTTGATCTCCCAAGCAAAGTAGGAGCCATGGGGAAAGTACATGCACAGCATATTGTCGACGACCTTCTCGGCCAGGATCACCAGCCGGCTGCGATGAGCACGATGCTTGACCAGGTGATCGGCCAGAAAGGAGCGACTGGTGAAGGCGCCCGTCTTCCAGGGCGCACGCAACAGGGCATCAAACACGTCCACCGGTTGTCCCGGCGTAATGGTCGTCTTCCCCCGAAAAGCAGGCAGTGTCAGTGTCATCCGATAGGTGGCGTGATCGGTGATGAACCGGAAGCCGTCGTTCATCGCTTCCATCAGCGTTTGCGGCGATGGCTTCACCGGTGCATTATGTATGAAATTGAACACGGATCCCTCGTAACTGGCGCGTATCACAAAGATCCAGAGCATCCAGCCGGCCAGAAAGGGTGAGGGTAGGCGCCACCATCTTCCCAGGATCAGCAGCCTCTGCAGGCCCAGGATCAGGCCCAAAAACAACCAGGTATACCGCTCGAAGGGGAACAGCATCACCTCGTAGATGCTGTAGCCACTGCGCGCCCGCATCACAATGATGTAGGCCATCTGGCTGTAGGGACTCGTGGCGGCCAAGTAGGTGGATCTCTCCGGCGTGCAGGCGGCACATCCGATGGTCATGTTGGCCCTCCGCTCGCGGAGCATCTGGTAGGCGCCCGTCAGAGTGCCATTTACAAAGCTGGAGCCACCCAAAAGACCAGCCGGTTCGTTGGGTATCAACTCCAGGCTAAAGTTCATCTTGTGGGCCACAATCCTCAGCAGTCGGCCATCTAAACCATCCAATCGATCCATGGGATCTCTTCGCTCCCAGTGGACTTTCATGTAGGGCGGTATGTCCCACACGATGACGCTCAGCGGACAGCTGTGCAGATTCTTCAGTCGCGCCGGATAGACATCCCACAGGCCCGCCTCCTTGAGATCCATTTCCACGGGCTCCGTGCTGGCGCAACTGGTGCTGCTGGTGTAGGGGAGGACATTAAAGGCGCGCACCCCACGCAAATCGGGCACCAGGATCAACACGTTGATGTTGTAGCGCTCCAGCAGGAAGTAGGCAAAGATCCTGGACATAATGGAGCGCTGCTCCGAATCAGGCGCCGATGTCAGCAGCACAATCACACTCAGTTTGTTGCCATCCACGTCAGCGGCTCTAGGGGGTACACAGACAAAAAAAACGTAGTAAGTCTGAAGATAGCCAAAATACTGACTTTTTTATTGACGAAAAATAACAATTTCGATTTTTGGCAAAAAGTTGATTTTTTCCTATTATTTGTTTTTGCCCTAAATTTTGCAAAAATGGTCCTACATTAAAAGGGCGAACTGTTCTGAGCAGATAACAACCTGATTATTAATGTGAGTAAACTTTCCGGCTGATTTGGAAAATTTTAAAATTTTCCACATTTTTGAATTTTTTTTAAGGGGTAGCATCACAATTTTTTGAAAAAAATTTCAAAAAATAAAATTTTTTCCTGAAATGCCAAGTTATAGGGTATTTAACTACGAGTTCGGGAAGGTATTCCATTCCATGTTCCGACAATTATTTTCATTTTTATGGCAAACATACTGACTTTTTTATTGGCGGAAAATAGCGATTTCGATTTTTGGCAAAAATGTGATTTTTTGAATAACTTCTTTTTGCTCTATCTTTTGCAAAAGTGGTCCAAAATTCAAACGGCGAACTGTTCTGAGCAGATAACAACCTGATTATTAATGTTAGTAAACTTTCCGGCGGATTTGGAAAATTTAAAAATTTTCCAAATTTTTGAATTTTTTTAAGGGGTAGCATCACAATTTTTTGAAAAAAATTTCAAAAAAATAAAAATTTTTTCCTGAAATGCCAAGTTATAGGAAATTTAACTACGAGTTCGGGAAGGTATGACACTCCACGTTTGGATAATTATTTTCATTTTTATAGCCAAAATACTGACTTATTTATTGACGAAAAATGACAATTTAGATTTTTGGCAAAAATTTGATTTTTTCTATTATTGGTTTTTGCTCTAATTTAATTTTAATAGGAAAATATTTAAATTAAAAATGATAATTAATTGATATATTTATATTTGATAATGTCGTAAAATATTTTAAATAAATACGACTGATATTTTCAACCTTGGTTCAAATATTTTTAAACTAAATTATGAAATTTAATATGTTTTTACTACAAAACCCTGAACAATTATATTTTTTTTTATTTAATTCTAATGTGTACTACGAATGTTTCTATTCAATCTTATATTATATTTATATAATATTCCTACTACTTCTTTAACCACATTAAAATATCTTTAAGAATTAAAATATCAAAAAAAATATTTCTTGAATAACTTCTCTGCTTAAAATAATAAAATATCTTGCTACAAGTATACTGATACAATACCAAATATATTATATATCATCCATTAAATCCATTATAAATAAAAAATCCTTTCTAAAATATTACAACTCACATGGCCTGTTCGGCGTTCTGGACGAAAAGCAACTGACTAAGAATTAGTGGCGCCATCTTGGGGTCCAATTCGGAGGCCAGGACCACGGGCACTGTGGAGCCTGGCCGACACAGGCCGCGATGCAGGACTCTCTTAACCAGAATCACCTTATCCCTGTCCATATTTTCGTAGGCGGTGCTGATAAAGACACTCAGATTGTAGGCTGCAAATCCATTGGTGAAGATCTTCTGCAGAGTGTCGGCGGTTTGCATGGCCAGTTGCTCCTCGAGAGGATGTTGATTGGGCCACAAAATGGCCTGCACTCCAAGAAGCGTTAGAAGCACGGAAACAGCACCACGGAGTTTCATTGTTAAAGTGAGACTTTGCGAAATTATTTCCAGAATTTATTCGATTGAGTTTTCGCATTCCGAAGGTCAGAATTCGTTTTGCCAAGGGACTTTGGGAGTTCACTATCAGTTTTTTGTTTAAATCTGCAATGCTTACAGTGCGTCTCAAAAAATCTTTAGATTATACTTTTTTTCTTGTATTTTCCAGAAAAATCTTAAGATTTTAAAAAAATCTTTTATTTTCCAGAACAATTTTTTAATTATTAAAAATATTTTTTTTATTCAAATGCTCATTAATTTACTCCAAAAGAACCAGAAAATTGTCTTAAAATCAAAATAAAAGTAAAATCTTTAATTTTGAATAAACTTTGAAATTTAAATATTTTTTAAACAAATTAAAGGAATTTTTTTGTGTGGTAATTAAATAAAAAAACCAAATTAAGTAACTAATTTGTAAATATTAAACTCATTTTATTTACTTTAAAGCACTGAAATACCTTTTTCGCTTACAGGATTTCAAAAATTAGTTATATATTTTCCACAATATCGTAATCCCGAGCGATTGAAATTAATTTTAGGCCCCTGCCTGTAAAGGTAATGCATTAAGAAATCTGTGTTCATCACTTAAACTAATTGCTGCGTACAGGCGAGCACCCCTTGGCCACCACCCACCACCAACTCAGCCACCCCACCACCCAGCACCACCCACCTGACCCGCTCCAGAGGCATGTGCGTGACAGGTTCGGTGTCAGTATTATGCATGAGGCGCATAACCATAAATTAACACCATCAGCGGCACAGACACACTCACCTGTGGGTGGATGGCTGCTCTATGGGGTGAAGGGGGTGTAGGGGGTGGAAACCCCCGTCAGTGTCAGGTTCATGCAAACGCCATGTCGCCCGTAAGAGGTTTACAAATAGCCGGATAATGTCCTGGCCTCCAACGAAACCACACGGTCCCTGAAAGTCAGCCACACTTGGAACAAAAAGCTATCTTTAATTTAATAATACTACACAGAAAAAAATTAACAAAAGATATACTCTTTTTTAAAGTTTAAGGTTTTTATATCATTCTGATATGAATAAAGATTATATTTATCTTATTTTATACTATTTGTTTAAGAAAATACCAAACTTGGTACTTAAAAATAGTATATTTATAATTTTAAAAAAATAACAGACATAATAAAAAATATCTAATTGATATAATTAATTTATAAATTTGACATTAATCATCTCAGTTTTTTTATAAAATAAGGTAGAATTTACCCCAATCTGATATCAAATTGAATAGAGTTTTATAGTATTAAAAAAAATTATTTATATGTTTACAAATAGTATAAAAAAGGGGTTTTGGATAGATACACCCAAAAAAATCAATATGAAACGTAGATCGATTTTACATTATTTGAGATCAATTTGAGATCGATTTTACATTATTTGAGATCAATTTTAATTTGATATTTGACTGGTTGAAAAGAGTATTTCATGTAAAAACGATATGGTATTTGCATGACCTGAAATTTACATGGCCATATCGATTTTACGGGAACATGCTTTTTTTGTATGTAGCTAAAATATAGCTAAATAATTCTCCTACTTGGATCCCTGCTACACGAAGAGTCTCCTCAAGAAAAGCGATCGCTGTGAGGCCAGTTCCAGGACGAAGACCACCAGGCCCAGGAGGTGGCCCACCAGAACCAGCAGGAAGATGGCGTACAGCTCCACGATGCCCAGGATCTGGTAGGACTGCTCGCTGCGCAGATAGCTCTCGACCAGCTCCCAGCGGGCCCAAACGGCCAGCAGGCCCACCGATCGCATCCACATGATCTCCTCGTTCAGCTGATCGATGAGGAAGGAGTGCTTGGCCAGGTACATGGTCAGCTGCATGCTGATGATGTCCTCCGGCACGATCTCAAAGTGAGCTCCCGTTCCCTGCCCGCCCCGCTTATGGATCCTCTCCGCACTCAGCCTATTAAAGTGGATGAAAATGTCCAGGGCGGAGGCGGTCACATGCTGGCGCAGCTGATGATTGGCCTCCAGGAAGTACAGGGGATCCAGCTCGGAGCTGGACTCCAGCAGCCGGAAACGCATGTGCTGCACACTGGGAATCTCGTCCAGCGCCTCCTGGACAATGGGCGTCAGCACCACCGTGTAGTTGCGCTGCACCAGCGATTCGATGCTCTGTGGCCAGCGGTTCAGCTGATGCGTTCGTATCAGATGGTACAGCAGTCCCTGGTAGATCGTCCGAATGATCAGCGTGTACATCATCAGCATGAGACAATAGAGACGAGCCGTTTGCGATCTGGGCGTCTCCAGCAGCGGCATGCCCACGAAGATGAGCTCCAGATTGAGCCACGTCCGTGATCGGTAGCGATCACGATCCCGATCCCTGAGCAACCTATCCATGGCGAACTGGAGCAGGGCGGAGAGGGCCACCACGCCGAGGATGCCCAGCCAGATCTGCAGGCGGTACGGGTAGAGCAGGATGTCGAAGGAGCTCAGCTCGTAGCTGGAGGCCAGCACGCCGAAGACCTCGCGCGTCTGGTGGTAATTGTGCGTCGAGGTGGCCACCATGCTCCTGCCCACCGTCTGCCGGATTCCGCCCAGCGTTAGGTCCACCTCGCCACGTTGCAGCTGAAAAAGAAAGATATTTATAGATAGAGCATGTATATTCTTCATCAGTAATCACTTATCACTTCAAATAAAAGTTTTAGAACTATCGGGGTGACATGTTCCCAGATAGAATATAAGTTGGAACGGATCACTATATCTTATAAGTACCATCGTAATAAACGGAATAATAATAGAAAAAGAAATACAAACTATAGTTTAAGAGTTTTTTGACATATTATCTTCTATTTTTAGCAATATAATTTTTCAAATATTTCCAAATTTTGAAAATAATTTTTAAAAAATTGGAGGACAACTATATCAAACACCTTTTCAAAGAAACAATGGAAAATTAAAGGAGAAATAATTGAAAAAAAAATATATCTTCATTGATTTTAATCGTATTTTCTTCTACTTTGAGATACAACTTTGATTTAATACATCAGAATTTCGAGTTTAATTTAAGAAAAATGGGAATACTATATTATATAAAAAATTAATGGAAAATAATTTTTTTTTAAATTTTGGTTTTTAATTTAATTTTGGAATCAAAAATATATATATCCTCGAGTACAAGAAAATACTTTACAAATTAACAGTAAAGTATTTTCTTGTACTCGAGGATATATATATTTTAGATTTTTTCAGCATTTCGAATTAAATTTAAAAAAAAATCGAACGACTACACAAAAAAAAAACCTATGTGAAATAGGATCAATACAACTTTATTTCATATCTATAAAAAGCCGATATGATTAATGCTAAATTTATGATTTAAACATATCAACTTCATATTTAAAGCATTATTTAGTATTATATTTAGTAGTTTTTAAACATATAATCAAAAATAAGCTAATCATAATCTTTATTCATATCAAAATGACTTGATTTTTAAAAAATATCAAATTGACCAGCACATATCAATCCGATATCAATGATATCGCAGCCATAGAATAGGAGCGAAAAGATAATGTCAAAATAGTACGAAAACAGCTATAACTGTAGCACTTTTGTAATAATGCTCACAGAAATGACATTATATATGAATGATCTGTAAGATTCCTCTCTCGTATGAGATATTATATGATATTATAAACTCACCATTTCCAGCGCTTCGTCCCTGACATTCGCGTGCACGCGTCGCACGGCGATGGTGAAGTTCATCTTCTCGGCGAGGGCGAGGAGCAGGCGACCCTCGTAGCCGCCGCTGACCACCAGCACATCCTCCCGTTTCTGATCCTCCTCCGTCACCTTGAGGAAGGGCGGGACATTCCACAAGGCACATCTCAGCGGACAGCCAAAGAAGTTTCTAAGTTTACGAGGAAACAGCTCCGGTTGCACCAGCATGCTGCCATTATAGCGATTGATCAGCTGCGGCTCCATGTCCGCACATCCGCGCTCCCCGTAGGGATAGTAGCTGTAGAAGAGGATGTCCCCGTTGGACTTCTGCACCTGGATGCTGCAGTGGATGAGCTGGTAGCGCCAGCAGTAGTCGAAGATCAGTCGCATCTCGCCCTGAAGCAGGCGATCGCGTGCCTGCAGAAAGATGAAGTAGTGCTCGTTGTAGTTGTACTCCCGTGCATAGTACTCCATGCGGATCTCGGCGAAGGCCGCAAAGGAGTCGGTGAAGATGACATTGAAGTGACGACGTCCTGGCACCGGTCGCCATGGAACACCACGCTCCACATTCACAATCTGCAGCGGAGCCAAGCCCCATTCCCGGAACAGGGTGCTCATCATCTCGTTGTAGAAGTTGCACGTGTGATTGCTGCGACAGCAGAGGGTCAGCACCAGTGACGGCGTCACGCTGAGGATGTAGTGGTGGACCACGTGGAGCAGGGCCCGGGCCACGAACTCGTTGATGTGGTTCATCTGCTCGCCGGACAGGTCGTAGTACGAGTTGAGCAGCGCGCTGATGTTCATCCCGCCGGGCCAGCAAGTCGCTCAATGAGACCTCATATGCTTTCCATATCCATATCCTCAATCCTCATTCCTGAATCCTCAGTCTTTGGTGAGTTTTGTGTAAGTTGCAAACCAATTACCCGGAAAAGTTTCCCATGATTAATGGTTGTGCTGGAAACTAATCAGTTATCTAAGGTAACCCAGAAAAATCAGGTCAACATGGTGTTGTACTACGAATTATATGAGAAAAAATCAATATCATAAATTGATCATAAACTGCTTAAAAATATTTAAATAAACCAAACATATTAATTTATATAGGTAAGACTAATTTTTTAAACCATACATTATTTTCTTAAAGAAAGAATTGAACTATATTTAGGTTAGGTTTTTTAGTTCAAGAACCCATATTAATAATTATTTTAAAAAATATTATTTGATAATATTATATGATCAAAATATGAAAAAAAAAACCTTTAAGTATATATAATATATATAAATTATCAAAGTGTATTAATAATTTTTAAGCTTATAAACACACACATAAGTCAATTTTTTTCAACGCATGTATTATAATAATAATTAGATTTATGTTGACAATTGATGATAATAATTCTTCATTTTAAGATCAAATATTGTTTATAATATTTGAACAAAAAAACATTAACTTTAATTTACAATATATTATGTTAAATTTTTAAGCTTTATTTTTAGAAATATTAAGGTTACAATCAAAATAGATATTTTATAAATCTTACATTCCTTTAAATTGATCATATTTTTTTCTTCTTTAAGAACCATTATTGTTTATAATATATTTGAGAATATTTGAGAAAAATACTAGGTTCAACTTAATTTTTTTTTAATTTATAAAATACATTTTTAAAAATATACTTAGTTTACAATAAACTATTTTTAATTTTCAAGATTAATTTTTAGAAATATATTAGGTATACAATCAATATAGATTCTATATAAATCTTACATTCTTTTAAATTGATGATTATTTTTCTTATTTTAAGAACCATTATTGTTTTTAATATTTGAAAAAATACTAAGTTCAACTTACAATATAGTTTTTAAAATTTAAAAGGTTATTTTTTAAAAATATAGGTTTACAATCAATATAGATCGTATATAAATCGTATTATCTCTTAAAACCTATAAAATTCTTGCATAATTTTTTCAAAACTTCAGATCCTTCCAGTTCCTCCGCTGGAGGATGAGCTCCCCGGCGAACACGAGTCCGGAGAGCAGATACATCCCGGCCATAACCATATAGATCCCGGATAACTTGGCATGGTTGATGTAACGCCGGCTCGTGAGCGGCCCCCTTTCCCCCCGATGGAGGCCCGCGAAGGCTGCGCGCCGCCAGGCGTGAATGAAGCCACTGGCGTCCAGCCGCCGGATGCAGTCGTCCAGCTTCTCGTAGAGAAACGAGTGCTTCGGCATGTACATCCCGGCGTACTCCACATTCACCGGCTGCCTGACCACGTGATAGGCATTCGGTTGCCCGGTGGAGTGCAGGAAGGATTGCGTGATATCCTGATTGGTCACCGCGAATATCTTGCGCTGCCTGTTCTGCTGGAGGGCCGCGAGCACGTCCCAATCGAAGGGCGTGTCCAGGGAATGAAAGCTGCCCGGATTGCGGGCCACCTGTGGCATCTCGAGCAGCAATCGCTCCGTGTTGGCGGTGCAAATGCCCTGGAATCCCTCCGCCAGCAGTTGCTCCAGCGAGAAGGATGGCGTGCTGTACAGCTGCAGGCGGATCAGGTGGAACAGCAGCGACTGGTAGGATATCCGCAGGGGTAGGCTCGCCCACAGCCAGTGGGCGGCGATGATGCGATGCCTCCAGGGGCGTGGCAGGCGGTACAAGGCCGCCCCCAGTAGCAGACCCACCACCTGCAGTCCGCCACCAACATTGTGACCCCTGCTGTGATTTGATCTCCTCGCAGGCAGATGGATGGCCAGGTGAATGAGGAGGGCCAGGAGGAGCAGCAGCCACACGGACAGCTCGAAGGGAAAGACCAGCAGGGCGAGGGAGCTGAGGCGGTAGCGCTCCAGCTGGAGGACGGCCACCAGATTGGCCGAGTAGTACGACATGGGCGTGGTCAGCAGCTGATTCCGGCGCGCCGTCTTCCGGAAGTAACCCATGCTCAGGTTGGCACTGCGATCCAGGAGCTGGGAAAATCGGGATAATAGGAGGTTATATACTATACTATACTGTTCTCATATAACGCTCACACAGAAAAAAAAACCGATATGATATAGGATCAATTCCACTTTATTTAATATTTATTAATTTAAAATTTATGATACAAACATATCAACTTGATATTATATCATATCAGTTATGTTATTTAAAAATAGCAAATTTAGTAGTTTTTAAACAAATAATGAAAAATAAATTTAATAATAATTTTTATTCATATCAAAACCGACATGATATAGGATCAATTCTACTTTATTTCAAATCAATAAAAATCCGATATGATTAATCTAAAATTTGTGATACAAACATATCAACTTGATATTATATCATATCAGTTATTTTATTAAAAAATTTGGTTTCAAAAGCTTTTCCAATCTTTATAGGTCTCTAAACTTTTTAAATATTTTATTAAATACTAGCAGGGTCGCCCGCAGCTTCGCCTGCGGAAATCAAGATTAAAAATTCTACTAATAATAAAAAAGGAATTTAGGTGAATAGAGAAGCCGTGAATCAAATTGTTTAAACATTTCCATTTGTTTAAACAATATGAGCCGCGTGTAAGGAAGAGCAAGATTATGGTTTGAATATTTATGTTTTTTTTTCCAATATTATCAATGCGATTTAAATTTTAAAACAGAAAAATCAGTAATAAAACAAATCTGTAATGCACACACATAAACACACACATATATATTTAGTTTGTAAAATATATTTTTCTCTATTCTTTTTTACAACCGTTTGTCAAAAGTTCTAAAACATTTCGTGTTAGCTAAACGGGTTTTTGGATTTTAAAAATAAAAGAATTTTAAGGAAAACTTCAAATGTAAAACCAAAACCTAAAGCCTTGTAATCTAAAGATCGTTTGTGTTTAAATCAAAGTTCTATTCAAAATTGGAGTTCTCTTATTTTTTTTTTACTTTGTTCTGAGAGGTTATGGAATACTCATTTGGCATTCCGCTCTTTACCATCTACCTAAAAATAGTTTACAAAGTGGAAAAGAAATAATTATGTCAACATCATTATTGGTAAGAATTGTGGTGGGTTTGGTGTTTTGTGGCTGTGGTATTTTTCCTTGCCTTTGCACGGTAACACTTGGAGGAACGTCTGAATAAAAAAAACAACAACACATAGGTGGGAGCCCATGAAGTCACAATAAAAAAAACCAAATTGGCGACCTTGACGAAGGGGGCTGAATTTCAAAAAAGTTTAAATGCAGTTATTGGCGGGTATCCCATATAATTATGAAGAGCCATTTTTTAAACCATTTTGACAACATTTATAACAGAAAAATTGCAAAAGAAAAAATTAAGAAAAAACAAATCGAATTTTGGGGCACTTTGGGGCCGCTTATGGCTCTAATTTATATCATACACTCGGCTCCTAATTATTTCCGAATTTATGGTTTTTTTCAGATTTTTATGTCAATCCGTTCTGGGTGAATTTCCACACTGACTTTTTTAATAGTCTTCAATATATTGATTTAGATGTCAGAAAGGCAGGTAGGGGGAGAAGCCGTGATGCCTAAGCCGTGCCTATTTCATCGCCTATTTCATCACTCTCAGTGCCTTTTTCATCACCTTTCAGTGCCAATTTCATCGCCTATTTCATCACTCTCAGTGCCTTTTTCATCACCTTTCAGTGCCTTTTTCATCGCCTATTTCATCACTCTCAGTGCCTTTTTCATCACCTTTCAGTGCCTATTTCATCACTCTCAGTGCCTTTTTCATCACCTTTCAGTGCCTATTTCATCGCCTATTTCATCAATCTCAGTGCCTTTTTCATCACTTTTCAGTGCCTTTTTCATCGCTCAATTCATCACCTTTAGTGCCTTTTTCATTGCCTATTTCATCACCTTCCAGTGCCTATTTCATCGCCTATTTCATCACCTCTCAGTGCCTTTTTCATCACTTTTTAGTGCCTTTTTCATCGCTCAATTCATCACCTTTAGTGCCTTTTTCATCGCCTATTTCATCACCTTCCAGTGCCTATTTCATCGCCTATTTCATCACTCTCAGTGCCTTTTTCATCACTTTTCTGTGCCTTTTTCATCGCTCAATTCATCACCTATTGCCTATTTCATCGCCTATTTCATCGCCTATTTCATCACTCTCAGTGCCTTTTTCATAACTTTTCAGTGCCTTTTTCATCGCTCAATTCATCACCTTTAGTGCCTTTTTCATCGCCTATTTCATCACCTTCCAGTGCCTATTTCATCGCCTATTTCATCGCCTATTTCATCACTTCTCAGTGCCTTTTTCATCACTTTTTAGTGCCTTTTTCATCGCTCAATTCATCACCTTTAGTGCCTTTTTCATCGCCTATTTCATCACCTTCCAGTGCCTATTTCATCGCCTATTTCATCACTCTCAGTGCCTTTTTCATCACTTTTCAGTGCCTTTTTCATCGCTCAATTCATCACCTATTGCCTATTTCATCGCCTATTTCATCGCCTATTTCATCACTCTCAGTGCCTTTTTCATAACTTTTCAATGCCTTTTTCATCGCTCAATTCATCACCTTTAGTGCCTTTTTCATCGCCTATTTCATCACCTTCCAGTGCCTATTTCATCGCCTATTTCATCGCCTATTTCATCACTCTCAGTGCCTTTTTCATCACTTTTCTGTGCCTTTTTCATCGCTCAATTCATCACCTATTGCCTATTTCATCGCCTATTTCATCACTCTCAGTGCCTTTTTCATCACCTTTCAGTGCCAATTTCATCGCCTATTTCATCACTCTCAGTGCCTTTTTCATCACCTTTCAGTGCCTTTTTCATCGCCTATTTCATCACTCTCAGTGCCTTTTTCATCACCTTTCAGTGCCTATTTCATCACTCTCAGTGCCTTTTTCATCACCTTTCAGTGCCTATTTCATCGCCTATTTCATCAATCTCAGTGCCTTTTTCATCACTTTTCAGTGCCTTTTTCATCGCTCAATTCATCACCTTTAGTGCCTTTTTCATTGCCTATTTCATCACCTTCCAGTGCCTATTTCATCGCCTATTTCATCACCTCTCAGTGCCTTTTTCATCACTTTTTAGTGCCTTTTTCATCGCTCAATTCATCACCTTTAGTGCCTTTTTCATCGCCTATTTCATCACCTTCCAGTGCCTATTTCATCGCCTATTTCATCGCCTATTTCATCACTTCTCAGTGCCTTTTTCATCACTTTTTAGTGCCTTTTTCATCGCTCAATTCATCACCTTTAGTGCCTTTTTCATCGCCTATTTCATCACCTTCCAGTGCCTATTTCATCGCCTATTTCATCGCCTATTTCATCACTCTCAGTGCCTTTTTCATCACTTTTCAGTGCCTTTTTCATCGCTCAATTCATCACCTATTGCCTATTTCATCGCCTATTTCATCGCCTATTTCATCACTCTCAGTGCCTTTCTCATAACTTTTCAATGCCTTTTTCATCGCTCAATTCATCACCTTTAGTGCCTTTTTCATCGCCTATTTCATCACCTTCCAGTGCCTATTTCATCGCCTATTTCATGGCCTATTTCATCACTCTCAGTGCCTTTTTCATCGCTCAATTCATCACCTTTAGTGCCTTTTTCATCGCCTATTTCATCACCTTCCAGTGCCTATTTCATCGCCTATTTGACATTAATTGATTGATCCTTCCTATGGCAGCTATATAATATAGACATCCAATTTATGTATGTATGTATGTATGTATTATTATTAATATTTATTTTTAATATTTATTCAAAATCCTTTTTTTAATATGTCAAATATTTAAGATTGATGAATGAATGAAATATATATATCTCTTTAGAATGAAATATATGTTTTTTATGACCACTTTCTCTAACCATTTCTAAAATTTAAAATTTTTTTTGGTACTTGAAAAAAACCCAAGTTAAAATTTTAAAAGCCATACAAGTCTTTAAAGGTTTCTAAACTTTTTCAGGGGCTCAGCGTTTTTCTGTTTAAAGGATTATAGTTTAAAAAATTAATAAGAAAATATATTTAAAAAATTTTAAAATATCTAAAGTTTCTTAATTTTTTCTTTAAAGAAAAGATTTAAAAATTTGAGAAATATTTCGGAAAAATTTCAAATAGTGGAATCATTATCAGGAATTTCTATATTTTTTCTAAAGTTTCTAAATATTTTTTCCAAACTCACCCTTTCGATGGGTCCCTCCTTGGCGCCCTCCGCCAGCCGATAGGCATTCGGTCGCAACAGCGAAATGTTGGCCAACTCCAGGCTGAAGTTCATCCGGCGTGCCAGGTGCTCCAGCAACTCAATCTCGAAGCCACCTGCCCGCGGCCCACTCTCCAGGTCCACGAAGGGCGGCTGGTGCCAGGTGAGCACGGTCAGGGGACAGCCGTGCAGCTGATCGAGTTTATCCGGAAACATCTTCACGTTGCGCCACCACTGCCAACCATCGAAGGCATTCACCTTCACGGGTTGCGCCTCCTGGCAGCCGGCCGCCGTATACGGATAGTAGGTGTAGACCAGCACCTCCACCTGGGCGGTCTGGATCATCACGTTGCAGTGCAGCCAAAAGTGGGCCAGGCAATGCTCCAAAATCAGCTGCAGCTCGCGGGGAATGAGGTGATCGCGGGCCTGCAGGAAGATGAAGTAGTAGTCCGGGTCATCGAAGTCCGCATTGTTTTCGGTGATGTTGGTGTCCCTGGAAGAGGAAGTATTTTGATTATAATATTATTAGGAAAACTAGCCAAATCTATGAATATACTTTTATGAATTTGTATTCAATTTTAATAGCTTTAATCTGATTTTCTAAGATTTATTGGGGCCCCAATCGCTTCCAATTAGAAAAAAGGACAAATTTCCTTTCAAAAATTCTGGACGATGAACTGATAAACCTATAGATACCGCGTTTTCGCTAAAAAAAATAGTTTAAAACTTTTATAAATGTTAAAAAAATATAAGCTCTCAGTTTTTTAGCTTTTTAATATTTTGTATACCCATTTTAAAATTAAAATTTAACGGAAAATCTCTTCAAAACTAAGAAACAAAATTTAAGTAATAAAGGACAAATTTCTTTTCAAAAATCCTGGACGCTAAACTATTAAACCAATCGATACCGTGTTTTTGCTAAAAAATAGTTTAAAACTTTATAAATGTTAAAAATATGAGCTCTCAGTTTTTTAACTTTTTAATATTTTTTTATACCCGTTTTAAAATTAAAATGTAACAAAAAATTGGTTCAAAACTAAGAATAAATTTAAAGTAAAAAAGTAACTTTCATTTAAAAATCCTGGACGCTAAACCGTTTTACCAATCGATATCGTGTTTTTGCTAAAAAATAGTTTAAAACTTTATAAATGTTTAAAAAATATGAGCTTTCAGTTTTTTAACTTTTTAATATTTTTTATACCTGTTTTAAAATTAAAATGTAACGGAAAATCTCTTCAAAACTAAGAATAAATTAAGATATTCGGTATAGTTATATGTATCCTACTAATTATTTATATATTTTGTTACCCACATTAATCCCAGATAGGAGTCCACCATCAGCAGGTTGACCCGCTTCCTGCCCGGCACCGGATGAGCCACCGCATCCGGACGAAAGCGGAGCAGCTGCACGGCCACCATGCGCCACGAGTCCATCAGGTTGTACATCATGTACTCGAACCACTGGGCGGTGCCCAGGTGGCGGGTGGAGATGGTCACCACCAGGGTGGTGCTCAGCTGGGCCAGCACATTCTCGATGACCAGCTGGAGGGCGCGGGCCACATGGGCGTTGGCATCATCGCCCTGCAGGTCGATCCTCGAGTGCTGCAGGTAGCTGCCGTAGATGGCAGATTGTCCTGGATTCCGATAGGAAATGGAGCTGGTGTTCATGGTGCAAAGTTGGAGGAGCAACTGTGAGGAAAGGACACTTAATCCTGGACTGGGTGCCTGTTTCGCCTTCAGATCTCAATGGAGATTGCACTAATTAAAGGTAAATATGGGAAAGTATAAATAGAAGGGTCCAATGTTCCAAAAAAAATTATATATTATATGATTTTGACTTAAAAAAATCTTTAAAGATTTAATTTTTAATAAATTTTAAATAATTATTTCCCCAAAAAAAATATTATTTTGTATACCTATAATATTAATATATTTCACTGGTTTGTTTAAATAAATCTTATAAAATTTAAATTAATGTAGAAAAAAATTTGTTTACCATAAAAGTTTTATAAAAAAAAATTGTAAAATATAAAAAAAAAATTTATATAGGAAAAATAAAAAATATATTTAATTTTGTACAAGTATATTTTTTATAAAATATAACTTTAATATATATAATGATATTACATTAACATAAATGATTTATTCCAAATTCAAATCAGGTTTTCTTTCAAAAACTCAAATTCCAGTGTACAGATACCAGAAATGTCTATACAGATCTTTGAAATAAATAGGTAATATCCGAATTCCAGATAACATTAATCAAGCAAGCAATGCCCACCACCTTAAAAATAGAGCAGACCTGAAAACCCATATAAATATACGATTATCGACATCTGTGGAGGGTCTAACCATAACCACCACCCTATATATAAGTAGTAGAGCATAGAAATTCCGATATTTACGAGTGACCAGCTGATGGCTAATTGTCCACCTCGAAGCGTGACCCACAATAGTTTTGTTTGACTTACCGCCTAATGAGTTGCAAACAGAGACAGTCCGAAATAGGCCTAGAGTTCAGCTGCGGGGATTAGCTAGCAGCGGCAGTGCTATATTCTTACCGGTTTCCCGGACAGACGGACGAACGGACATGAACGTGACCAGCCTGCTGCAGTTCGAGTCGATGAAGTACATCGGCGCCCAGACGCAGGCGGCGGCCATCAACCAGCTTGTAGCGCAGGCCCTGCGCGTCTTCATCGAGGATTTCTACCAGCGGATTGCGCCTGCCTTCATCGTGGTCCTCTCCTGCCGGCGACCCAGTCCCATGAACTTCTATCGCAACATCATGCAGCTGCTCTACGAGAGCGTGGACACCATGATCATCCAGTTGGTCCTGGTCGAGATGGGGAGTCCGCGAAGGATCGAGGGACCAAGGACACACAACCTGCTGCTGGTGGACTCACTGGATGCGCTGCTGTAAGAGATTAATAGAGAAAGTTTTTAAAAGTATGCCTCTTTAAAATGTAGCCTATGTTTACCAAGTTATGGGATCTAGAAGTGCAGTTTGGGGTCACCTTTTTTTTTGCAAATCATGAAAACTTGAGAGATATCAAAAGAAACAAATACAATTCCAATTTTTAGAGTAGCAGGAAATTAAATATACAATCTAGTTTTTCCAATTGGATTAAATAGGGAAAGTAATATGCTATACAGTTAAAATTTGGGGTCACCTCTTTTAGTAATCTAGAAATTAAAATATATATATTATTAAAAATTCTATGTAGATTTTAGAGAATTAAAAAACAAATACTTGGAGGTTTTTTTTGTTTAATCCGACTTAAATTGCCAAAGTAATATGCTATAAAATTAAAGTTTTGGGTCACCATTTTTCTGATTCAGAAATTATAATACATTAAAAATTATAATAGAATATAGATTTTTGAGAATTAAAAAACAACTATTAGGAGGTAATTTTTTTGTAATTTGGACTCAAATTTTCAAAGTAATTTGCTTTAGAATTAAAGTTTTGGGTCACCATTTTTTGTAATTCGGAAATTAAAGTATATTAAAGATTAAAAATATAATGTAGATTTTCGAGAACTAAAAAAACAAACATTAAGAGGTTTTTTTTTGGAAGTTGGGCTCAAATTTTCAAAGTAATATGCTATATAATTTAAGTTTTGGGTCACCATTTTTTGTAATTCGGAAATTAAATTATTATAAATGATATAAATTCTTGGAGAATTAGGAAAGAAATATTTAGCACTCTTTTTTTCTTTAAGTGGACTAATATTACCAAAGTAATATGGCATAGAATTAAAGGTTGGGGTCACCTTTTTTGTAAACCATTGGATATTGCAATATTAAAAGATCAAAATACATGCTGAATGTAAAAATAAGTATTTTTGTATAAATCGGACTTCAACAGCAAAAGTATCACAAAAGTATCGCTATAAAATTGCATTTTGGGGTCAGCTTTTCGGAAAGCCACTACTATAATCGGGAAATCCTGCTTCTAGGGACATTAAGATCCACACTTACACGGCGCAATCGGACGGCAGTGAGTACTATTTCATCTTCCTGCAGCAGCGGGATGCGCTGATTCCGCAGGACATGCAGGGCGTGTTCGCCTACTGCTGGCGCCACCAGCTCATCAACTGCAACGTGATGACGCAGAGTTCCGGTGGCCAGGTGCTGCTCCACACGTACTTCCCCTACGCAGCTCCCGACCGATGCAATGATTCGCAGCCCATCAGGATAAACTCCTTCCTGGGCGAGTCCTGGCAGCATCGCGATTACTTTCCCTCCAAGCTGCACAATCTCAACGGCTGTCCGCTGGTGGTTTTGGCCCGGCGAGTGTCGCCCTTCTTTGAACTGGACGAGGGGCAGCGGGAATTGCGGGGACTGGAGGGAAGGTTGCTGCAGGAACTGTCGCGCCGAATGAACTTCAGCATTCAGTTTGCGGGACTGCAGGATCAGCAGAGGAACCGAACCATCTGGTCGGAGAAGCAACTGCTACAGAAGTTGGTGAGTTAAGAACTTTATAAAAAGTACATAAATCTACCTTCTAATTTAAGTTATTTTCAAGGTTTTTATGTGATTAAATCAGAAAAACATCAGATCTATATATACTTTTTTAATTTCAGTAACTTTAAGGGTATTAAAAATATTTTTTTTCATTATTTCCAAGCTTTAAACGCTTGTATTTAAAAAATATATTAGAAATTATTTTTAACTAATTTTAAATCTTTATAAAAAGAAAAAACCAAATTAGAATTTTTACGTACAGAAATCTTAGTGTTATTTTAAGGTTTTTATAATTTTATATTCCAAGAACTCATAAGATCAATCTATTTTTTCAATTTGAATTCTAATTTTAAATAACTTTTAAGTAACTTTTAAATAACTTTTAAAACTTTTATATATTTTTTAGATTAGGTTCTTACGTTGCGTTCTTAAATAAAAAAAAATATAAAATAAATTTATTTTATTGTCTTACGTTTTTCTTACGAATTCTTACGTTTTTAATCAGAAACTTCATTTTTTTAAGTTCGTTTTCTAGTTTGAGTTATTTTTAAAGTTTTTATAAATTTAATATTTATTATAAAATACAAAACATATAAGAAATATATTTGATATCAATATTTTTATATTTTTTAATCAGAAACTTAATGTTTTATACTTTACGTTCTAATTTAAGTAATTATTAAGGTTTGTAATAATCAAAAACAATAGGAAATATATTTTCTTTTCAAGATTCCTACGTTTTTAAATCGGAAACTCAATTTTTCGACTATATTTAATGGTATTTTTCAGGTGCAGGACCGCATCGCCCACCTGGCGATCGGCTACGTGAGAAAGCGCATCCAGTACGCCGCGAACCTCACGCCCGTGTTCCCGCACTACTCGAATCGCCTGGTGGGCTGCCTGCTGCTCAACGCCCACAACCTCACGAGCCTGGAGATCTGGTCGTTCCCCTTCCAGCCGCTCACCTGGCTCTGCCTGCTGTCCAGCTTTCTGAGCATCTCCCTCCTGGCGCTGCTCCACTGACGCGGGGCGGCGGCGGATCGTGGGGCGCTCCTGCTGGCGGTCTATGCCGCCGCCCTAGGACTGCCCACCGCCGATCCTCCGCCATCCTCGCTGCACTGGCTCTTTGCCAGCTGGCTGTACTTCGGCCTAATTGTGCGCTCCATGTACTCGGCGCTGTTGTTCTTCATCCTGCGCTGCCATCTCCATCAGCGATTGCCTGCCAGTCTGCAGGATCTGGTCGATGGTGAGTATGCGGCCGTGATGAGCCACGCCACTTGGCAGGATCTGCACGAGGTGGACGCCAGTCTGCAGGAGCTGCTGGGCCTGCGCACCCTCGTGGTGGCCTCGGAGCGGGAGGAGGAGGTGCTGCGCCAGCTGGATCGCTCGGCAGCCAGCAGCTCGCATTCCCGCTTCGTTGGCCTGCTCTCGCTGGATGCACTGCTTCAGCTCACGCAGCGGGGCCATCGGGCGGGCGGGTATCACCTGGTGCCGCAGCACGTGCTGGAGCAGCAGCTGGCCATCTACCTGCAGAAGCACTCGCATCTGGTGGGCCACCTGGACCGGCTGGTCATGTCCATTCGCTCGGTGGGCCTGCTGCACCACTGGGCCGGTCAGGTGGCCAGCGAGCGGTACTTTCGCAGTCGGTTCCTCTACCGCGAGAAGCGCATCCAGCAGCCGGATCTCTGGGCGGTCTACATCCTGGCCATTGGACTCTACATCCTGTCGCTGTTCGTCTTCATCGGCGAACTCCTGGCCGCCAGCCGAGCGGCCAATGTCGTGGTGTGATCAAAATGTATTAAAAATGTATTTTCCTATAAATAGCTTTTCAAAATAGCTTATAAATAAATTCCAGTGAAATATCTCTAAGTTGGTTAATGGGTTTTATAATTTTTAGGAGGAAACTTTGAAAATATTTTGCGTTTTAAAAATATATTTTCGTGCCCATATGCAATAAAACCGATTCTCTATTCATTTTCTCATTATTCATTTGCTCATTATTCATTTAAATTAGTCATTTTAATTAATTTTTTTATTTTTAATTAATTTTTTTTAATTTTCATTAACTTTTTTTTTTATTTAAATTAAACGAGTTAGTTTAAATCAATTATTAAATTAAATTATTAATTAAGATCTGAAAGCTAAGAAAATTTCTAAAATAAATATATTTCTCTATTCAATTTTTTATCATTATTAATTTTTAAAATTATTTAATTAACAAGATCTTGATAAACATTTATACAATTAAACCTATTCTTTTTTTATTTCCCATTAATCAATTTAAATATAATTATTAATTTTTCTGAATTAATTAAATACTAAGTTATTGAACTCTTTAATATGTATGCAATAAACCAAAACTCTACTTGATAATTCATTCTTAATTATGCTGATTAATTAATTATAAAAATATCTTGAACCCACAAATATTTCTGGAGCAAAACCAATTCTCTATTTAATTATTTATAATTAATTTTTAATATTAATTATTCGAATTAATTTATAAACCAATACTCTATTTGTTAATTCATCCTTAATTATTCCATTTAATTATCGAGTATTACTATAAAGGAGTAGATGTCGATTTGCGTCATGTTCCCCCAGCCCAAACCATAAGACCTAAAAATCTGGAAAAAATTGGGTCTGAATCGTGTGTTAGAGGAGGTGTGCACTAAGAAAGGATTTTTTAAAATTCGGCTCCTAAGGACTCCCAGGACTCTCGAAAAATGCAAAATTGGTTGATTAAAACATCAACCATTCCCACAGTTTTCAACCAAAAAAGTTGATATATTTTTTTTAAGCTTTGTTTGTGGAAATTTTCGAAAGCCCAGAAGATGAGCCCCAACCGACTTCCGGTTGGGGCACTTAATTAATTTTTCCGCACCGATTATGCGATCGCATCCGTTTTTGTTTTAAAATGTGGAGCTATGCCATACAATTAGAAAGGTTTTTTTTTTTTTTTTGGACCCACGGTTGATTTTATATAATTTTTTTTGTAAGATTGTGGGGGTTGCGGGGGGCCTTTTTAGCAGCACGTTGTTTTTGTTTTTTCTATGCTTCGGCAGTTAGCAGCACTCACGAACGAATTCCGAACACAGCTCTGACAAAAACAACGTCAGCAGAAGCAGAGCGAGAGAGTAAAGAGCAGAGAGAGTCATTTGAAGCGCAAGAGAGGCGGCAAAGTTTCAGTGGTCAAAATTACACGTAAAAACGAAAACACACACACACACATCGACAAGTCGGCATGTAAATACATATATGTATGTAAAATTATCTAAACACAAGTTTTGAAAGAATTGTTATAGAGGATGGGCGCACGAAGGAAATTGTTTGAAATATGTGTATCCAAAAGACTCACAAGAAACCTTAAAAATTGCCAAATTTTGACTTTTAGATCGAATTACTCCCACAGTTTAAACCCAAAAGAGTGCTTTAGGTACGCCATGTTTTAGTTTTCTTTTATTTCCGGAAATATTTTGATCGAGCTGGTGAGCCCCAACCGACATGGGGGCACTAAATGTTTTTAACCTACCGATCCTGCGTTCAAATCCGTTTTTCGCTTAAGCCATGTTGACCAGCGTTCCATAGGTATTTGAGTGTTATTTTTTATATTTTGTTTTAAGTTTTGAAGGTTACTTGGGGTTAATTGGCAGCACGCTGTCTGGTTTTCCTTTTAGCTGGCAATTTAGCTGACCAAAATGGTAGATTAAGACCTTAGTATTAAAGTTAATGTGGGAATAAGGTGAGGTTAATCGGGGTTAAAGTTTCGGTTAAGGCGTTATTACCCAGATTAGGGTGACGGTAAAAGTAATGTAAAGAAAGGGTGAATGTGAGTAAGGTAAGTTTTTTTTTTTACTTTTGCGAGGATCAGGTCGGTTAAGGTGACAAACCAGAAAAAGCAATGTTTAAGTGGAATTAATTAAGCAAGGAAATATTTTTTTTCATGTAAGACTAGAGTGGGGTAACTGTTGGCTAAGGAAAGAAAAAAATGGTGTTATGGTAGAGAAAGTTGGTTAAAATAATAGTTTTTCGGCGTTAGGGCTGAGTACGGATGGTTAGGGGATAGGCGAGGAAATAGTGAAAACAGCATTACGGTGTTAAAAAATTGTTCCGGGGGTAAGAGACAGGTAGGGTTAAGGCACTGTAAAGGAAAGGTAAGTTATGGTTAGGGGTTATGGTAAAATATTAGGTGGGGTTTACTGTGGTAATAACCTGATCTTATCATATTTCAGAATTCTAATTAATATCCGAGCAAAATCCCGAAATATAAACAATCAGGTTACTATTTAAAGCATGAAATGATTTGCTAATAGTAGCGGACAATGTCGCTTCGGGTATTGCTAGTTTATAATATTATCTTAAACCCACAAATATTTCTGGAAAAAAATCAATTTTCTAATTAATTATCAATATTAATTACTCGAATTAATTAGTATTTAGGGTCTTAAACCCTAAACTTGTATGCAATTATGCAACAAATACTCTATTTAATTATCCTAATTATTTAATTATAATTAATAATATTAATAATATGAATAACTTGAACCCACTAATATGTATGGGATATAACCGATTCTCCATCACCCATTATAATTACAATTTTTTCAAATTAATTAATTATTAAGATATACACCCATTTAATTATTCACTGTTTCATAATTTTATTATGCAAATCACAAGATTTCGATAAATGCGTTCGATCGCAAAAGACACTTAACAAATTTAAAAAAAAAGAAAGAACAAACATAGAGCTTTCCAAGTAGTAAATGCATTTCTGGTTGAGAGCAGGACCTCCTCGCTGGGTGACCCCACTACAGCTTCTCGAGGAGAATGGAGGAGGCTCCGCCGCCGCCATTGCAAATGGAGGCGCATCCCAGCTCGCCCTTCTTCAAACTGTGCGACAGATGGGCCACCAGCCTCGCTCCCGACATGCCAATGGGATGGCCAATGGACACGGCACCACCATGCACGTTCACCTTGGCCGGGTCCACGTCCAGCTTCTTGATGTTGGCCAGCACCACCAGGGAGAAGGCCTCGTTGACCTCCCACATGGCCACATCCTCCTTGCGCACGCCCACCCGCTTTAGCAGCTTGGGAATGGCCAATGCGGGGGCGATGGGGAAGTCAATCGGATCGGTTTCCGCATCCTGGAAGGCCACAATCCTGGCCAGCGGCTGCACACCCGCCTTCTGCGCCGCATCGGCGCTCATGAGGACCACAGCGGCGCCGCCATCGTTCAAAGTGGATGCATTTCCCGCCGTCACAGTGCCATTCTCACGCTGGAACACAGTGGCCAACTGACCAAACTTATCAAAGTTCACCCGCTTGTACTCCTCATCCTCGGCCACCACAATCTCTGGCTTCCTCTTCTGCTGAATCTTCACAGGGGCAATCTCATCCTGGAACACCTTGTTGGCCCAAGCGGCCGCCGATCTCTTATACGATTCGATGGCAAAGTCATCCTGCTGCTGGCGCGTGATCTCCAGCTTCTTGGCCGTGTTCTCCGCACAGTTGCCCATGTGGAACTTGTTGTACACATCCCACAGGCCATCGAAAACAATGCCATCGGTGAGATTGACACCGCCATACGGGGTGGCGCCCCTCTTCAGGTAGTAGGGCACATTCGACATGGACTCCATGCCGCCGGCGACGACGACATCCGCGTAGCCAAGCATCAGCGATTGGGCGCCCAGCATCACGGACTTCATGCCCGAGGAGCACACCTTGTTCACCGTCGTGCAGCACACATTGGTGGGCAGGCCAGCGAAGATGGCCGCCTGGCGGGCGGGCGCCTGGCCGAGACCGGCGGACACCACATTGCCCATGATCACCTCCTGGACGTCGCTCTTTGAAATGCCCGCCTTCTCGATGGCCGCCTCGATAGCCCGGGCACCCAATTGGGTGGCCGTCAGCGGGGCCAATTGGCTCTGGAAGCTGCCAATGGGTGTGCGGGCGGCGGAAACCACCACCACCTCGGCGATCTTGGAGCTGTACGCACGCTGGGCGCTCCAGCGACGCGTGGCCTGCAGCAGTCGGGCGGACATCTTGGAATTTAATTAAATCTATTTAACTAGCGCCGAAAGCACACACTTGGTAGTAGCCAGAATCTAATCAGAGTCCAATTAGGATAACCTGTTGCTTGCGTAACAGAAACCGGTAATCGGTCTATCGATAGGCAAACAGCTGGCGCGGCGACAGTGTTGCCACCTGTTAAATAACAAAATGTAAAGTCGGAAAATAGCTAGAAAAAAGCTACTTTTTAATTTAAGTGTTCATAATTTGTTATAAAATATTGTAAAAAGTATTATCTTTTTTAATATATACGTTTTAACTTTAAAACCTAAACCAGTTTTCTTTAAAAACTAGTTTTGATCTGAAATTAAAGCCAAGCTTACGATTTTTGAATTTAACGGAAGTTGTTACAAGCAAAACATTGGAAATTTAAGCTCAGAATTTAAATATTATAAGACTTACCAAATGTTATATGAAAATACCTCCACAGCATTAATATATTTTTTTTCTAAATCGCTTTCTCTAAAAATCATATAAACCCAAATTCAGGAACACATTTGAGCAATTTAAAAACCAATATTTTATGGTAGAATCGTAGTTATTATTTTATTCAGTTCAAAAATCCTGTATACCTTGATTTCTGTTATATAACTAATTCGAATTGCACACTTAATGGCAGCGAAAAAAGGTTAAATCTTAATGCTAATAATACGATTGCAAAATATGGCAAAAAAAAGGTGTTGTATAAAAAAAAGAAATACATATATATATATATATTACGGAACTTATTCCACATCACAACGCTCGTAGTTTCCATGGTTGCCATGGCTCCTGGACTCCACCATCCCTTAGATCAAATCACCATCTGGTCGCGCGTTGATAGCTTCTGATGGCCACCACCACTGGGCACCACCAGCGATCGCCGCATGCGATTCCGCTGGAGTGTGGAGTTGCGCTCCCTCACCGATTGCCGCAGATGCTGGCGACGTGCTCCTCCGAGTCCAGATCCTCCTCCTGCTCCTGCTCCCCCGCCCGCCTCCCTCTCGGCCGCATTCATGGCCGCCAGCAGTTCGAAGGCCTGTTTCTTTTGCTCCTTGGTCCAGAGATTGGCCACCGGAGGAGCTGCTGCCGGCTGCTCCTGGCTCATTGGCGCCTTGAGAGCCAACGGAGGTCGTTGAGCGCGAGCTGCAGCTGCTGGTGGCGCCTGATTCACCGCTGGCAGGGATTTGGAGGCCGCCTTGGAGCCGCGATTCAGGCCGAAAAGCGAGAGGATGGACTTGCGGCGGGTGGAGGAGGCCTGGCTGTCCCCAGAATCATTGCTGGACACGCTCATCTGCATGGGAACGACGGCAGGCGGTGGCTGATTCACTGCCGCCGGCGGCGGCATGTTCTCGATCCCGTAGGTAACAAACTTCTGCGGCGACTGAAAGGTCACCTTGCGCAGGGTATTCAGCGATTTGGGTGCCGGCAGAGTGGCCAAATTGAGCTTGGCCACCGTGGGCGATGTGTCGTTCAGTTCGATGGTGCAGTAGGTGTCATCATGGTGCGTCTTCGTTGGCTTTCTTGGCGGAATGGGCGGCGCAATGGGCTGCCGGCAACTGCAGGTGTGCAGCTTCTCCTGCTGCTGCTGCTGCAGTTTCTCCTGCAGCTGCCGCTCCAATGATTGGACACGCTGCTCGGCCAGCTGCAACTCCTGCTCGCGGGCCTGCAGCTCCTCCAGCTTCTGCTGCAGCAGAGCTTCCTGGGCGCGAATGGCATGCAGCCGGGTCTTCAGCACCTCATCGAAGATGTTCTGGGTGAGGGCACTCGGACTGCTGGTGACCTGCTTGAGTGGTGGCTCCTTCTTCAGGCATTCCTCGGCCTTCTTCTGCTGCTGCTCCTTACGCCGCCGCTGCTCCTCCTGCTCCAGTTCCACCAGCTCCTCCCTCCTTATACTCTCATACAAAGCGGGATCCGAGAGCTGCAGCTTCTTGGAGGGAAAGATCTTGCGCTTGGCGGAGTAGAACAGTTCACTCCTCAGGTCTGGAGTGAAAACCCCTGTGACACTAAGTCGCCTTTGGCCATAGCCCTCATTGAAGCTATACTGTTCGGTGAACAGAGTGCTCGAAAGTTCTGGCGGCACCTCCTCCTCCAGCTCATCCTCCTCGTCCCCGAAGAGTCTGCCGCCCGTGGGCAGTGTATAGAAATCCTCGCCAGCCTCAATGAGACTGGGAAACTGGCCATCCAGCTCGCTAATGTTGCGCACCACCAACGGATGCCGGATGATGACCTCGATGCCGGGTCGCTGTTCATGATCCACGGCCAGCATGAAGGCGATAATCTCCTGCAGATCGGCACTGTACACCGCGGGTATCCGGCTGAATTCGCCCTGGGCAATCTTCTCGGACAGCTGATCAAAGGCCCGTCCCCGGAACGGCGGTCGCAGGGCGCACATCTCGTACACCAGACAGCCCACCGCCCAGACATCGCTCTTGCGATCGTACTTCCTGCCCCGCACCAGCTCCGGACTCATGTAGTGCGGTGTGCCCACAAAGGAGGCGGCAAAGCTCTGATCCCGTCGCAGCATCCTGGCCAGACCGAAGTCGCCCAGCTTGGCATTGCCGGCGGCGTCCAGGAAGATGTTCGCCGGCTTGATGTCGCGATGCAGGATGGTGCCGTTGGGTATCTTGTTGTGGCACACCTGCAGGGCGCGGCACAGCTGGAAGAGCACGCGCCAAATGTAGGGTTCCTCGAAGCGGCGACGCTGCCCACGCGCCCGTTGGACAATCTGGGCCAGATCGCCACCGGCACAGCACTCCATCACGATGTACACGGACTTGGCCTCCCGGTTGACCAGATGATGGTAGTACTGCACAATGTTGGGATGCTGCAGCTGCCGGAGGACGCTGATCTCGGAGACCAGGGCCTCGCACTTGGCGTCGTCCAGTTCGTCGTAGTTCATGCCCTTCCAGGCGAACAGCTCGCCGGTGCTCTTGTCGCGCACCTTGTAGCAGGTGCCAAAGGAGCCGTTGCCCATCACGGCCAGCACCTCGTAGTCCTGCAGCGTTTTCTGCGAGAAGTCCATGCCGGCAGATTGCTCACCGTTCATATTTTGGCTCAAATCTCTCTGCCTGTATTTATTGCGTATTTTTAGAACCGCTTTCCTTGAGATCCAAACTGAGACTGGTTTTTGGGCTGCAGGATTTCGGGAGTCTACGCTCTCTCGAATTCCCGTTTTCCCGTTTTCGGCTACCTGCAAAAACCAGAGAGAGAGGGAGAGAGAGAGAAGAACAACAAGTGGAGTGAGAGGATCAAGTGCTGAGCACTTGTCCTCCGCTTGACCCGCTAAATCTGGCTTGGAATTCTGTTTAGAGCCAGAAAAAAAGTTTCTTCTTTCTGAACTAATGGAGAAAAATTAGAAACCGAAGAAAATTTAAGTTTAAGAGCACTTTATTAAAATAAAATCCTCAAATTATGATTATTTTTGCTTCTATTGACTAATAAGAGATGCAAATTTCACAATAAATAATTATAATTACTGGCCATTAAAATGGAAATAATTTTCCAAATATGGAGTGTCATACCTTCCCGAACTCGTAGTTAAATTCCCTATAACTTGGCATTTCAGGATAAAAATTTTATTTTTTTGAAATTTTTTTCAAAAAATTGTGATGCTACCCCTTACAAAAAAATAAAAAAAAAAGAAAAAATTTGAAATTTCCTCAATCAGCCGGAAAGTGCACTAATGTTAATTATCAGGTTGTTATCTGCTCAGAACAGTTCGCCGTTTTAATTTCGGACGGTTTTTGCAAAATTGGGAGCAAAAAGAAATTTTTGAAAAATCACATTTTTGCCAAAAATCGAAATCCTCATTTTTCGTCAATAAAAAAATCAGTAATTTTACCATTAAAATGGAAATAATTATCCAAATATGAAGTGTAATACCTTCCCGAACTCGTAATTAAATTATCTACAACTTGGCATTTCAAGATAAAAATTTTATTTTTTTGAAATTTTTCGCAAAAAATTGTGATGCTACCCCTTACAAAAAAATCGAAAAAAAGAGAATTTTTTTAAATTTCCTAAATCAGCCGGAAAGTGCACTAATGCTAATTATTAGGTTGTTATCTGCTCAGAACAGTTTGTTGTTTTAATTTCGGACCATTTTTAAAAAAGATAGAGCAAAAAGAAATTATTCGAAAAATCACATTTTTGGCAAAAATCGATTTCAGGTGTTTGCAAAATAAATTTATCTGCTAACTTCATTGTAAATATTTAATTGATGCAACTAACTAACTAAATTTTTCAAAATATTTCAACTCATTCTTTATTATTTTTTAGCATACCCATTATAACCCAAATAACCTTGACCTTGGTTCAAAATCACTCGGTAATTTCACTATAAACCCTTCGCACCTAGTTGTTAATGCACAATTTAGCTATTTTTCCGCCAGTTGCCGCCAGTACTGTCCTGTTCTTTCTGCTCCTCCGCATCTCTCTGGTTTCCTTCCAGGAATGGAGATCGTTCTCGCTCGCACCCACTTGCCAATCGGCTGCATCTCCCACCCCCGCTGAGAGGAGAGTGCACTTGTGAGGCGAAAATCTGGAAAATCCCCTTCCCACCCCACCCCCTTTCATTCGTTTCGATCCCACTGCGCCTGTGTACACACACGGCTGACCATCGAGACAATGGGCTAGAAAGAGGCAGCACGCCCAGGACCACAATTCCAGCGATTCATCACGCTCAATTCTGAACTGGAACCCAAATCCGATCCCAAATACGAATACGAAACCCCTAACCCTCGCTGGCCATAAAAATAAATTAGTTTTGTTGCATTGGCATTTCAATTTGCTGGCTTGTTTGGAAAAGTGGAAATGTCCTCATCGGATTTCATATTTCATATCTGAAGGGGATTCTGTCTAACGGTTTCTACTGGAAAGCACTTGTAAACTTATCCAGTGGCGTGCGATGAAGAATTTTTGGGGGCCTTTACTTTCTTCCAATACTTAAAAAAAAATATTTTTTGAATATGATATTGATATTAATATGAAAATTGAATAAAAAAAAAAATATGTTAATACCAAGAAATATTATTACATATAAAGAAAATTAAAAAAAAAAATTTTTAATATAAAAAAATTTTTAGAATGTGATATTGATATGAAAATTAATAAAAAAAAATTTGTTAATACCAAAAAACTGTATTACATGAAGTTATTTATAAAGAAAATAAAATGACAAATAATATTGCAGATATAATATTAAGAAATATTGATAATTTAAATTACTAAAGACTGAAAAATTCAACGCTTTTTTAAAAACGATTACAAAATATTTTAACATTTTTAGGGGTTAAACTAAACGAAACAAAACATTTTTGCCTGATTTATGTTACTTTTTTCAAAAGATCTACCATAAATAATGTAAATTTCGAGATCTACCTACGCCCCTGATCCCAACTAAGCAGAACTCACACAGGTAGAATGCAATCCCTCGAAAAACGAGTTATCTCCTTGGATTTTCAGGGTTTTTGGCTTATCGTTAGACGTGTGTTGATGTGTTTATGGTTTTCCTGGGTAAAACAAACAATGGCCACGCAATCCTTCACAAATAAATCACGTTCCTAACCGCAGATCTCCTCCTACTCATCCTCCTCCTCCAACATGCAGGTAAACAGAAGATTTCACATTTCTCCGGTTTATTGGTTAACAGTGAGTGTAGTGGGGAAAAAAGAAGATATAGTGGAGGTGGAGCTACCAGGATGGTGCCTTATCCTCGCTGCCGGCGGGACGGCCGTACAGGGCGCTCTTGTCCCGGAACATGGTCATGCGATCCGTCTCCTTCTTGTCCAGAAAGTGCCCGATGGCGAAGCCCAGCAGGGGCAGGGCGCCCCACAGGGCCCGCTTGTCCAGTCCCAAGACCATGGTGGATGTGGATTCTGCTCTCCTGTCCTCTATCGCTGATCCCTTAGCTGGGCGCTGTGTGCCAACTGGAGCTGCTGGCGTTTCCACTCGCGGGTGTGCGACCAATCTGCGTATATCGAGCCGACTGCAACAGTGGGAAAGAATATCACTGCGCCGTACTTTCGAGCCAATTGCACCACAATCCCACTGCCCATAGGTCTGCAAGACAAGCACACGAGATGGGGAATATATGTAGAATGTAATGTAATGTGTGTGGGATGGGGATTTGTTATGTTATGGCGAGACTTTTTGCCGGATTACGTAATGAAAATGACTGATATCTCCCGAGCGGCGTGTTAATTCAGTTGCTGTCGCTGAACCCTTCTCTCAACCTGTGTGTCCACCAAGTCCTGAGTTACGTTTTGGTTGTATTTTCCTCGATTTAAGCACTCCAATTTGCTAAATTAGTTTTGTTTTCAACTTACTTATAGCATCGATAGCACCAGGGCTGTCGACTCGTTTTTAGTTCAATGAAATTGACAGCGGCTGTCTATCGATTGCCTATCGATGGGCAGGGTTGCCACCTGGTTGCAAGTCAGAGAAAAAGCTAGAAAATAGCTAGATTTTATTTTGATAGAAAGTATAAATTAGGGAAATAAATATGTATATTAAACTTAAAATAAAATATATAAACCCTATAAAAAAGCTTAAAAAGTATTAAATTATAAAAATAACACCTTTGGCTCTTAAAAGCCCGCCAAAATATTTAAATCCCCGCCGCCTATCGATAAGTGGGCTGGCTGACCTATCGCCTATCGGGCCGCCCGTCAATTGTTTTCATGAATTGACGTGTCGTGTCGAATGCGAAAAAACCCCGAATAGACCGTAAACACACACTCGCATGGAGTTCCTGAAGAGTGGCATAAAGACGGTGCTGGGCGGCACGGAGCCGGGCCAGCAGCCGAGTGCCGCCGAGACGGTGGAGAAGCTGGTGGACCGCGTCCACTCGTCGACGCTCCTGGAGGATCGCCGGGATGCCTGCCGGGCGCTGAAGGCCCTGTCCCGCAAATACCGCATCGAGGTGGGCGCCCAGGGCATGCCGCCGCTGGTGCAGGTGCTCCAGAACGATGGCCAGGATGCGGAGATCATTAGCTATGCGCTGGACACACTGTGCAACGTGGTGACCAGCGAGGAGTTTGACGAGGAGGCCGACAATCCCACCGTTACGGTGAATGTGGGCGAGCAGTTCACGGAGATGTTCATCAAGACGCCGGAGCATGTGACCCTGGTGATGGGCTATCTGGATGAGTACGATTTCCGGGTGCGACGTGCCGCCATCCAATTGATCACGTCGCTCATCTCGAACAAGACGCGGGAACTGCAGGATCTCATCCTGGTCAGCCCGATGGGCGTGTCCAAGCTAATGGATCTGCTGACGGACAGCCGCGAGGTGATTCGCAACGATGTGCTGCTGCTGCTGATCGAACTGACCAAGGGCAACTCGAACATCCAGAAGATTGTGGCCTTCGAGAACGCCTTCGATCGCCTGTTCGAGATCGTCCGCGAGGAGGGCTGCTCCGATGGCGGCATCGTGGTGGAGGACTGCCTCATTTTGCTGCTGAATCTCCTCAAGAACAACTCGAGCAACCAGCAGTTCTTCAAGGAGGGCAGCTACATCCAGCGATTGGCGCCCATGTTCGAGCTCTCACAGGACACGGAGGAGGCGGGATGGTCGCCGCAGATGATGTCCAACTTCCACTGCCTGCTGCAGGTGGTGCGGGCACTGGTCACGCCCAGTAATCAACAGCAGGTGGTGGCCGCCTGCCAGCGTGTCATGCAAAAGTCCCGGCTGCTGCACGCACTCTGCGAGATTCTGATGAGCAGCGGTGTGCCGGCGAATATACTCACGGAGACGATCAATGCGGTGGCCGAGGTGGTGCGCGGCGATCGTGACAACCAGGACGAACTGGGCAGGGTGATGGCCCCCAGCAATCCGCCCAGACCGGCCATCGTGGTCCTCCTGATGTCGATGATTAACGAGAAACAGATGCTGGCCCTGCGCTGCGCCGTTCTCTACTGCTTCGAGTGCTTCCTCTACCGCAATGCCGACGGTCAGCGGGCCGTGGTGCAAACGCTGCTGCCCTCCAGTGCCTCCGATGTGAGTGCCCTGTCGACGGGACAGCTCCTGTGCACCGGACTCTTCTCCAGAGACGCCCTGGCCAACTGGTTCTCCGCCGTGGCCCTGATGCACTCGCTCGTGGAGAATGTGGCGCTCAAGGAGGAACTGCTGCGCGTCCTGCTGGCCACGCCCGGTGGCCAGAGGCCCATCACACTGCTCGAGCAGTGCACCAATCTCATGCAGCAGGAGCACTACCGCCTGCAGAGCAAGGTGGGCCTGCTGATGCTGCTCAGCCTGTGGCTCGCGCACTGCCCGGGCGCGGTGAAGGCTCTGCTGGAGACGCAGGGCACCATGGCCTACCTGACGGCCCAGCTGTGCGCCAATGAGCACGACGAACGCGAGTTCCTGGTCCAGGGCATGTGCGCCTTCCTCATGGGCCTGTGCATCCAGTTCAACGACAACTCGCTGCCTGGCCAGAAGCGCGAGGACATCAGCCAGCTGATCATCAAGCGCATTGGACAGGAGAGCTTCTGCAGCAAACTGGCGGAGGTGTCGCGTCACGAGGCGTACAGTAGGGCCTGCAAGCAGGTGCAGATTCGGGCCAGGTCCGCGGGCGAACTGCTGCTCGACTACGAGTACTGCAAGCTGTACAAGGGTCTGGAGGCGCTGATCGCCAAGCTCGTGAGCGGCTTCGATGTGGATGGCATCGAACTGACCGAGCTGACGCTCAGTTCGGAGGCCTCGGCTCTGGTCTCCCAGTACAAGGGTATAATCCGCGGCATGGATGCCCAGATCCAAGAGCTGCAGCAATCCTCCAAGCAGCTGGAGCAGGAGAACGCGGAGCTGAAGGAGAAACTCGGGGAGGAGCAGTCGCTCAAGGCGCAGCTCTCGGACCAGAATACACTGCTCAAGGCCCAGCTGGGTGCGTCGGCGGGTCAGGGGCAGATCGGCGGTAGTCAGGGAAACGAAAGCACAGCGACGGCGGCGGCGGCGGCCAACGAGGAGGAGCTGAATGCGGCTCGCTACCAAGCCAACATGTACTTTGCCGAGAACATCCGACTGACCAAGGAGCTGGAGACGCTGCGTCAACAGTTCGCGGCCGAAAAGCAGCGGGCGGATGCGGCGCAGGAATCCCAGGTGGCCATGCAAAAGGATCAGGAGGATCTGCTCGAGCTGCTGGCCGATCAGGAGGCCAAGCTGACGCGATACGAGGAGGCGGCGGCGACGGCGGCCACAGCGACTGCCAGTGAAGCTCCAAGCGGTTTGTCCGCCGAGGAGGAAAGTCCCATTCCAAGTGGCACCGCCAGCAGATAAGGATTACAACTGGCAACTTGAAACCGCTCGACTGCCCTCCCCCCCCTAAAAACCCTTAACCATCTTATATACACACATTCTACTTGTTTTTATTTATATATATTTTACTTACGTACAGAATATATGTCTAGATCGGAATTGAAACAGAAACATTCAAGATTGTTTTGGCGGGAACTGCAGCAAATCGCAAGAGATAGCTATATTATATTTCCCTCTCTTTCCGATCTGTTCTTAACTTTTTGTTTGCTTTGTGAAAGGGTCAACTATTTGTATGTTCTTTTAATCACAATTCAAAACCCCCTGTGGCAATATATTATGCTATTTATTCTAGGAATACTTCCTTAAACCTTCTTTTGTAATTACTTTGAATTTGAATGTTCCTTTTATTAGAATATTAGATATATTCATACGTATATTCATCAGCTAAGAATGCCAAATCAGGTTTAAATTTAACTGTAGTCAGAATTGTTGCATTTACCTGACGGAAAATTAAATAAATAAATGGAAACTAACATATATAACAAGTTCAGAGCCTGTCTTTTTGTATCATTAGTTATATCTGAAAAGGTAACTGAAGTTACTAACTGAACAGCACATCTAACCCTCTCAATATGCTCAACATTCAACACAACACAACGCATTGTATACCATTTTTTCACATTTATTTAACAATAAATGGTTACAAAGTTTCTTTTCTCCTCTCGTAGATCATGATCCACGTTCAGTTTCTGCTTAAACGAAGAATGTGGGTTGTGTCCGCTGGCATTTACTTCTTGTCGCTGGAGATGGAGCTCTTGGACTCGCGGATGGAGGCGGAACGGCGGCGCTTGGCCTCCTCGCGCTTGGCCTTCGACTCCTTCTTGCGCTGCACCAACAGCTTGGCATAGTCGGCGGCAGCCTCCTTGGAGGCCGTCTGGCGCTTCTTCTTCAGCGCAATGCGACGATGCTTGCGCTGCAGCACCACGGGGGTGATCAGGCGCTGGATCTTGGGGGCCTTCGAGGTGGCCTTCTTGTTGTCCTTGGCGGGCAGTGGGCGACGCACCACAAAGCGACGCACATCATCCTCCTTGCTCAGGTTGTACAGCTTGCGGATCTTGCTGGCACGCTTGGGTCCCAGGCGACGGGGGATGGTGGTGTCGGTGAGGCCGGCGATGTCCTGCTCGCCCTTCTTCAGCACCACGAGGGCCAGCACGGACATGTTGGCGTCCACGATGCAGCCGCGCACAGACTTGCGCTTGCGCTCGCCAGTGCGGCGTGGGCGGTAGCACGAGTGTCCCTTCTTCAGGAGCAGACGCACGCGACCTGTTTGGGAAGGGAAAAGAGTGTTGATTAGTTGGGGTTTCATTTAAAAGGGTTTGTGGATATAGCCAGTGATTGGAGAGGTCAGCTAGGTGGGTTAACCATAGGAAATCTAGATGAATTTTAACCTACTGATTACTTTTCTAAGCTTCTCAGCTCAACCTAATGATAGTAAGTTCCTAAATTACAACTATAATGGTCTTCAGAACTACATTTAGTTATATATTAGTTATATATCATACTGAATTGAGATATATTACTCATATTCTACACCGAATCGAAGTATACACAAGCTGGGGAGACGCAAACCTAGGTTATGTTAGGAAACTGCATACTAAACGCTGATCTCAAGATCTCCCAAGTTAAGATATGATATATGACACCTAGGTTATGTTAGTAAACATGTTTAAAGGGCTTCCCTAACTGAATCATACTATAATCATACAAATAAACCATGGAAACCACAAATACTCAGCATTTAATGGAAACTGTCTTGGGTTTTTTGAGTCTCCATACTATACTATACTTTGCCGGCTGCCCCTAATCACTGTATATATCATCACAATCCAGATTTCAGACACCAAACTCACCGTGGGTCAGGACACCCTGCTTCATGGGGAATCCCTGCTTGTCGTTGCCGCCGGCGATGCGCAGCTGGTAGCCCTTCCACTCGTCCCCGAGGATGTCGGCCTCCACAACCTGGCCCATACGCTTCTCGTAGAAGACACGCAGCTTGTGCTCGTCGACCACCTCGAACAGCTTTTGGCATCCCGTCGCGGGATAGGAAACGTTGAGCTGCAACACACAAACAACGAAAAAAAACAAGAGTCACACACAATGTAGATGTTGTATATACAAAAAAAGTACGGATAAAATATTTCATCTACTGTTTCAAACGCAATCACTGGTTATTTTCGCTCGCAATTCGATCCGAACACCGCGCCAGTGTTTGCGCTTCAACATTTTCGCAATATTTCTTAATGTCCATCGGGCTTATCGGTTTAAATTCACAAATTTTCAGCACACCTTCATATTGTCGGTCTGTTTGCACGCAACGCAGAAAAAAAAAGAATCGGCCGAGGTCTGTTGGCTGCCAGCGCAGGGTTGGAAAAGACCGATAGGAGGAAGTAGGGATGGGGCGTGCACTCGGTTGCAGCGGCGGTTATCGATAGTTGCGGTCACGGTGATATTTGTTTACCACCTCTTCGCTATGTGAAAAATTGGCAAATTTTCAATGCCATTACTGTACGGGATTCAATTCTACGTTTTTCAAGTGAATTAGATTTTATTATTTTATTCAGTGAATATTTTTTCTTAAATAATTTAAGATGAAAACATGAAATAAATGTATAAAAATATATCATTTAATTTACTTTTTTAATATACAATTTTAATCAAACGTTGATCAAGCAAATAAATGGTTATTTAATTTACTTTTAAAATAATTAGTAATCTTAGTTAGGTAAATGTAATCTTCAGTCAACAGATATGTTATGTAACTTTTCCTTAAAACTATTAAACACTTTGGATATATTTTTAAAATACATTTTTGAATTTAAATTTTATAAAATTAAGTGTTGAAGCATAAAGGTTGATTTGCAATAACCAATAAATACAATTTAATAAAAATTGTAGTTGATTAAAAAAATATATAAACGATTTTGAATTTTTTATTCTATGTAAGGTTTTTTACTAACCTAAAACTAATAGATATTTAATTCTAAAGTTAACAGTCTAGGCTCGGGTTTTTTGTAGTATAAATTTATGGTCATTTAGGGAATAAAAAAGAGAAAGAATTATTACTTTTCATAAAAAATATTTATTTTTATAAAATCACTTCACAGTAAAACCTTCGCCATCCCTGGGCTATCGAACCTATCGAAGAGGCAGCCCTGTGGCAAGGTTGCCAGACTGACGTAAAATGTGTTTTGTTTTTCGCACTTCAGACTAGCTGGCAACGCCACTGCTTTTTGTTGCAACACGTGTAGTGATTACAATTTCTTTTTGATTTTGTTATAACAATTGATATCTAAGCGAATCCCGGCGAAATGGGCAAGCCAAAGAAGGCCAATGTGGCGACGATCAAGAATGTGAACCTGGAGAAGCAGATCACCGATGGCAAGGTGGCCAAGAACAAGAACAAGGATAAGGTCAAGCTGCGTGCCGAGGAAACATCGGTAAGAAATGGAGTTTAGGCCGCATTTCGAAATGAAAACTTTATATTTGAACACCCTTTCTTTGCCAGAACATCGATGCCAGGAGCAGCCAGAAGATCCTGGCCGCGGCCAAGCTGCAGCAGCTGGAGCTGGACGAGGAGAACTTTCCCAGTTTGGTGACCGTCAAGAAAGTCAACTTCAGTTTGAGTGAGTGCACCAAAAATCAGATTCATTTTGATTAGGTTTCCTTCATTAATATACAATCAACAATATTGATTACCTATAACCACTCCTCAGACGACGGCAATGCCAAGGAGGATGAGGAAGTGAACGAGGCCGACTTCATGGCCGACCTGGACATGGACGACGACGATGTGGCCGCCTTCGAGCGCTTCCAGCAGCCGGCGCAGGAGGGCAAGCGCACGCTGCACCTCTCCAAGATGATCATGCAGAAGATCCAGGAGAAGGAGGCCGACATACACACCAAGATCTCCGACGAGGGCTCGCTAAAGATCGAGGAGATCGACCCCAAGGTGAAGGAGATGTACGAGGGTGTGCGCGATGTGCTCAAGCGCTATCGCAGCGGCAAGATACCCAAGGCCTTCAAGATCATACCCAAGCTGCGCAACTGGGAGCAGATTCTGTTCATCACGGAGCCACATAACTGGAGTGCAGCTGCCATGTTCCAGGGCACCCGCATCTTCTGCTCCGTGCTGTCGCAAGCAATGGCTCAGAGGTTCTATAATCTGGTGCTGCTTCCTCGCGTTCGCGATGATCTTTGCGAGTACAAGAAGCTGAATATGCATCTGTATAATGCCCTGAAGAGGGCTCTCTTCAAGCCCGCCGCCTTCATGAAGGGCATCATCCTGCCGCTGCTGGAGGGCGGCGATTGTACGCTGCGCGAGGCCATCATCTTTGGCAGCGTGGTGGCCCGCAGCTCCATACCCGTCCTGCACTCGTCCGCCTGTCTGCTGAAGATCTGCGAGATGGCCTACTCGGGCGCCAACTCCATTTTCATTCGCTACTTCCTGGACAAGCGCTATGCGCTGCCCTATCGCGTCGTCGATGCCGCCGTCTTTCACTTTCTGAGGTGGGTTTTTGAGTGTATTTTTCAGGGAGTTTATAAAGATAAGTTTTTCTTTCTTGTAGATTTGAGAACGACAAGCGTGAGCTGCCAGTGTTATGGCACCAGAGCCTGCTAACCTTTGCGCAGCGCTACAAGAACGATATATCCTCCGAACAGCGGGATGCACTGCTGCAGCTCCTGAAGTAAGTCCACTGAAACTTGCTAGGAACCGAGTATTACAGTAAACTATTTGTAATTACAGGAAGAAGAGCCACTTCAAGATCACACCCGATGTGCGGCGCGAGCTGCAGGCGGCCAGTTGTCGCGATGTGGAGATGATGGAGACGGATAATGGTCTGGCCGGGCAGCCGGCCAAGATGTACACAGATGCCGACGTGGAGTACGAGGGCTGAGGCGGAACTAACTTAGGTTACATTTAAGATGATATTGCTTTACTATTTAATACCACGAACGACCGACAGTTCGTTTAGTCTCTATATATATGTAAATATAAACGTACATATGCAGTGAAAATCGAAATGAAAAGCACCTTTTGGATGTTTTGAATGTTTTAATAGAAAAAACAAATGTGTGTGTGTGTGTTTTTATACAATTTTGCATTAATTTTTAGTTAGTTTCTTTTGTTTTTTGTTTGACAATGACGGTTTCTGTTTGGGGGGCCGTCGCAGTCGCATATCGGTTATTGACCAGAGGACGCCCGCGTTATACATTATGTATGTATGTAGTTTTATAATCTCAATTTTTTAATTGTAGTAATTATTTAAATATAATTCTGTAACCAAAATCTTTCTAAAAGTTTCGTTTCGTCACTTTCATTAGTCTCTAAGTATTGTTTCGTTATCTCACTCCAACATTTGTTTTGTTTTATCATTTTGTTTTATTTAAGGGCATACTCCAAGGATTCAGACCAAGGACCAAGACCGATTTGGGTCGGGATCAATTTGAATAATTTACAATAACTACACTGGACCATTTGAAATTAGTTTTACCCAAGTACTTAGGCCTCGAGCCTTATCAATATTCATTGTTTCTTATACCAAGCTGAGCTTTGATTTCAAAATACAATTTGTAAAGAGAGTGTTTGTATATTAACCGATCTTCGAAAGCAATATGAATTTTGTTTGGGAAAGCCGTCAGTGAGTAAGGATATCGAAAGTTGTTTTTGGGGGGCTTTTATATATAGGCGGTGATCGTGCGAAGCTAAAGCTAGGGACATAGGTTTATATACTCGCATGTAGAGGGGGCTAAAAGCGTTTTCTCCTCGAGAAATGAAAGTGGAAATCATTCATTTTGCTTCTTCTTCTTGATCGTTATTTATTTGAATTACTTTCAAGTGTTTTTTTGATTTTGGATTTGGTTTTGGTTTTTTTGGGACCGTCTTCAATCAAACAATCAAGTATTTTTACCCATTGGTCCGAGTTGTGTTGTGTTTTACGATTTCGATTTCAAAAAAGATACAAATATACAATCAATTTCAATTTCGTCTGCCTCAAAAATGGTCATTGGTTCCGCAACCGAATTAACAACAATTAAACGATATGTATCCATTTTGAATGGCACAGTTTTGTTAACGTTAAACATTTCTATCTTTTACATTTCTAGGTTTTCTTTTTTTAATTCACTAACTCATGGCTGAACTCAGGAAAAAACTAACTTCTGATCAAGCTCACACAGTCATAATCTTTGGAATTATTTCATAAGTTAACAAACTTGTATTATATATTTTTTTAAACATTTTTTTATGCCTTTCAAAACTCTGCAGTTATCGATGGAATCAAAAAATTGAGTTGAAAAATCTGAGGAATCGAATCAAGGATGAAGCTACGATTTTGATCGGTATTGATTATTATTACGATTAGAATGATCCCAACTGATATGCTGTTTGATTTCAAGAAGCTACAACCATTTTTTCATCAACAAGGCCTTGGATCGGAGGTGTACTCTATATGTATAGGGGGATACAGATACAGATACAGATACACATACACGACGGGGTGCTTTTTGGGGACGATTCGAGCGAGAAACAATTATGTATGCTGTTGTTGGACTGTTTTGGACCTTACGCATCTAGGGGTAGGATCTATATCCATAATGACGTGGTGGTAACAAAGAGCTAAATGGATACGTTAGATGCGTTAATGTGTATGGTATATAAGATCAATATGTTAGCCAACATAAACACGGCCGTTTTTTTTTTTGGTAGTACAATTCGATTCGATTCGATTATGATAATAATGTTATGTTCTAGCGCTAAAAATCATCATCTCTTTTCTATATTTCGCGTACGCCCTTACTAAATACGAGATTTTCTTTTTGATCTTTCGATTTTCGGTTTTCTCTTGTTTTAAATACACTTGACTTAAGCTTAGTATTCGGTTTATGCTATGTATCGTATGTTAAACAACCCATGATTAGAGTAAAAGTCGAAAATGCAATCCTGGACAAGATTCTTTTGGTGTATGCATTTCCCGCGCCCACAACATCTGGGGATCTAAGATCCCTGAGATCCGCCGCCGCGCCGTCATCGCCCCGATCCCCATCCCAATCGCAATCCCCGAACCATTCCGGATACGGAAATGGATCCAGAGATGCACACGTACACTAGAAATAACACAACCATTGTGGAGGCGTTGGCTTTTTGGTGGCTTCCATTCGCATGCTGCATGGCGGCGGGCTCCTCACCTGGAATTTTGGTTCGTATATCAGTCATATAAGGCTTCATAGCCCGTGAGATCTCCACTTACCGTTCAGCACATGGACCACCACCGTCTCCGTAATCTCATTGCCCAGCATGCAGGTGTAGTTGCCGGTGTCCTGGCGATTGGCATTGGCGATGTACAGGCGACTCAGCGCCCGACCTGGCAGCATATCCGTCTTGACACTGCAATAATGAGGTTAAAGTATATTAAGGTGATGAAAAAGCAGTGAATGAGCGCCTAAAAAACAAGCGCCAAAAAAAAAGCGCCAAAAAAAAAAAGCGCCAAGAAAAAGCGCCTAAAAAAGCGCCGAAAAGGTGATGAATTTGGTGATGAATTTGGTGATTAATATGGTGATTAATATGGTGATGAATTTGGTGATGATGTAAAGATAAGATCTACGATATGATGGTATATACTACATCACCAAATTCATCACCTTTTCGGCGCTTGTCCATGTATATGTGTATATACGATCTTATCTTTATTGGGAAATTATGAACTCTATCATAAAACTTGGCTCTATATCAAGGTATGAATCTAATAAAAGTCTAAGCGATTCGCTTATTACATTTACAATTTAGGGTTAATTTTAAAAATGTATGGGAATTCAGAATATAAACTTTACAGTACTACGAATAAATAAAACAATTTTAAAATAAAGATTTATAGATATCTAGGACTTCAAAATAAATATTAGAAAAGTTAAAATAAATACAAATATAGGTATTAAAATGTCTTACATAGAAATCATATTCTTATATTCTACATATATGACTTATAAGGACCTTAAATCCCTATACGAACTCAATATCATATCATCCAACCCATCATATCTCATCAATAACCCACCTGATTCCACCGCGACTGGTGTCGTAGTTGAGCAGACGCGGTCCATGCCGCCAGGTGATGTAGGAGGAGGGATGCGGAATCTTGGAAATCACGCACTGCAGCTCGATGGTGCTGCCAGCCTTGTAGTACTTTTCCGGCGTGGCCGAGCCCCGCTCGTCGAGGATCTCCACGTGAGGAACTGGTATAAGGAATAGCATGAGTCAGCATGGAGGAGCTGGGAACATCCATCTATTAGTTACTTACCAATTATCGTTAGGTAGACGAGCAGAACGAGTGGCGGATGCGACGAGACCTGGCACTCGTAGGGACCCTCGTCTCGCTCGTTGGCGAACTGGATGAGCAGCTTCCAATCGTTGGGCTCCTCGAACTCCAGCGAGTAGCGCGAATCGCCGCTATACGTGTGCTGGCCAAAGGTGATCAGCGTGAGGTCCTCGCCACGTCGCCGCATCCACGAGACCGTCTTGCCCTGCAGATCGTTCACGCGGCAGTGCAGATAGACGCTCGACGAGAGCTGCGTGCTGATGTTCAGGGTGGTGTACGGGTCGGCGAAGAAGGGGAACGGCTCGTGGGTGGTCGTCTCGGTGACCTCCAGCTCCTCATCCTCGGGCGTGTCGGTGAACGGCGACGAGAACTCCTGCCAGAAGTTCTTCGGGAACGAGTCGAAGGGATCGCCAGCTCGCGGTCTTTTCACTGTTTCAAATACAATATTTAAATATATTAAAAAACGATTTTCTTTGAGTTCAAGATATCGTAAAGCCATAGTAAAAATAAATATTGAGATTTCATTCTTCTTAAGTGTTTTTAAGTTGGTGTATAATTAATCGTATGATTTTTACTATCTCAAATTAAATATTTAAAATATTAAAAAAAAAAACATTTTGGGATATGGGAATTAAATGTATTAAAATTGTAAAATTGCACAACATTTTTTAAATGTAAGAAAAAACAATACAAAAAAATATTTATAAATCTTTTTATTGATATGTAAAAATGTTAAAAATCTAAAACCTTTTTTAATAAAAATATTTATAAATTAATAACTAATAATCTTTTTATTTACTGTAAAAATATATATTAAAATATTTAATCGTGTGCTTTTCACTGTTTTAAATCAAATTCTAATATTCACTTAAGAAAGCTCAGTATCGATTCACTTGATATTATATTATATTTTCAGATCAAATTAGCTTGAATAAATATTTTTCTATCGACTAATCCAATGAGTAAACACAAATAGTTAAGCTCTAGATGAAAATTGCCAAAGTTTGAGTTGGGTAAAAGTTTCTCTGATGTGATTAGGGGGCGCTGAGACAGAAGAAGAAGAAGATATAGCCAGACTCACATGTGGTCGACGTGGAGCCCGAGCCGATGTGATGGAGTGAGGAGTATATAATCGCCAGTATCCAAAACAGCCTCGATCTCATCACTGCAACGGAGTGGTGTCTGCATAGGCCAATACGATACGAAGCGGGGCGGCACAGGACCAGAACCAGGATACGGATACGGGATGATGCATCAACTGGCGCCACTCACCGCAGGATATGCACATATATGAACAGTAATCTGTTCTATATCGATCCAAATCCAAATCCAAATCGAAATCGAAATCCAACTGCATCAGCGTCCCACTGCATCGCCAGTCCAGGATTCCACGGACCTCACTTCACGCTTATCGATTGCACTGCGCCAATATATTGGACATATTGAACACCGAAGGATCTGGAGTCCTTATTTGCGAATATATCTGTGTGTTTTGTTTGTTGGACACTTTTCAGCGCGCGTGCCGTCTGGTGAGGGGAGATGAGGAAAGTCGGAAAGTTGGAAAATTGGTAAATCGGAAAACGCGTTTATTAACCAGCTCGTGTGTTGCGTGTGTATTTATCCTTTTGCAACTGCTGCTCGGATGGCCAATAAGCGGGAATGTAGGTCAGGACATGCTCTGCGCATGGCCAGCATCCGCATCCCTATTATCCTATCCGAAACCGAAACGAAGTTCCCGACGAAACTCACCTCTTAAGCTCAAACCATTACAAAGTACTAATTTTCCTCCCAAAAAAAACGGATTTAATGCTTTTGGCAGATGAATTTCGATAGTATAGAGCCAATATATCAAGCTCTTTTTAAGTCAGCGGATGGTTAAGATATTTATTTTTTATTTTTTAATCTAGAAATACGCGTTTGCCGGGCCGTTGGCGTTGTTGTTCCCTCACCCACATTTGCTGCGGCACTGAGTTCGCTCCGAAAAGCCAGCATCTCTCTCGGCATCTTCGGAACCTAGAGATTTCCACCCACTGAATGGGCTAACAAAAATACCCAAGTTCTTAAATATAAGATAAAAAAAGCTTAAAATATTATTTAGATCGTTTTAACAATTTATTAGAATACAAGTTTTCGAATAAAACAATCTTAACTTTCTTTTTAAGTAAAATAAAGCTTCGAATTCAAATACCGATAGAAAACCGATAGTTATCGATAGGCAAAGGATTATGCTCGCCAAAGCAAACACCTCTATTGCCATCTCGCTTCTTCAATAATCTACCGTTAACTAAGCAAGCGTTACTCATAGCATCAGGAATTTCACTGACTTACAATTAAACGCTGCCACTAAATACACATGTAGTTCAAATTAAATTGTTTATCGCATTTATTTATGCTTCCTGCGCATGTGCAGTAAAACTGTGAGACTAATTCGGTGGTGGCCCCAGATTTATGTGTATTGGTGAGAACATTGAATTTACACTGCCGGCGAATAATATGCGCATATGGTTTTTTGTTCTAAAGGATAATAGGATAATATGTATGAAAAATTTAATTTTTACTTAAATCGAATATATTTTTATTCAAATATTAAATGTCAAATAAAAATATTTATTTATAAGAATAATAAAGAAATATAAAAAACACCCACTTAATTACTAAGTAAATATTCATTTTGTAAAACTTTTAATTCATATTTTTATTTTTAAGTCATATGGATGTTGTGAAAAAATTTACAAACATGTGTAGTTATTTTTTTTTTAACAATTTTAATGTCAAAAATATTTATAACTATGTATTTTTTAAGTTTTTTATAAGGATAATAATAAAATATAAAAAAAACACCCATTTAATTACTAAATAATGACTCATTTCTTAAACGATTTTTTTAAATACTAATTTTTTTACACAAACCTCGTAATTTATTCAAAATTCGAAATCAAAGTGCAACATAACGGTTCTTGGGGTGATTAATTTTGGCGCGCAGTGTTTGCAGCCGCCCTTATCTTTGGATTTCGGTGTGTGTGAGTGTGTGTGTGCTCGCGATATGGAGTGACATAAGTGGGCCGGGCGCACACACACACACACACACACCACCCCGGAAAAGAACCGTTCATTCGCTTCTGTGCCGCCTGACAATTGACATTCAATTGCTTTTTCCATTTGTTTTTTTTTCCTTTTCGCCTTTTGCCTATGTTTCTCCTGTCGAAGAAAACGCATTTTGAATACAAATCAGTCGAGTACGAAAACACAAATCGAGAAATCGAAAATCAGTGCTGAATTCAAAGGGTGTGTGTGGAATTACTACTACGATACGATACGAATACGACGGCAGCGCAGTCGGCAGAGGCGAAAAAAAAGCAGCGGCGTCAGCATTTCCATTTCGGCATTGCAGCTCGAAAATCGGAGAATCAGAAACTAATCAGCCGGCAGAGGCTATAGGCAGTCGTCCGAGATCCCCAATCGCGGAATATTATATTAGGAGGTAATATCTAATACCCCCTGAACATGGAGGAGAACAATTCGCGAGCACTGTGCCTGCTGGGCGGCCTGGCCATCGGCATCGTGGGCTTCCAGGTCTTCCGGAAGGTCCTGCCCTGGATTTACGCCAATGTCGTGGGTCCCAAGGTCTTTGGCTCCTCCGTGGATCTCTCGAAAATGGGCGAGTGGGCAGGTGAGTCGGTTGCCACGGAAAAAACACACCGGAAAGGAGTGGTAAACGAGGGCGATTCGAGTGCACAGTGAGAAAATACGTACAGTCATCAAAAGTTCCATTTGCCATCCATAAATAAAGTAAAAGTGATTTTGAATATATGAGAATAAGGTCATCGTAAATGGTTTAAATGAATGATTTTATTAATTATTTTTTTAAAAACACGTTTTTAAAATTGGTAACATCCAAAAAATCTTGAAAAATTCTTACGTTTTTTTTTTTAATTTTTATTAAAATAATTTTGTATATTTTCCAGATATATCTGAAATTTTTTCTTACTATTCAAATGTGGTTAAATGAAAATATAACAAAAATCTTGAAAAATCCTTGAACATATTTTTTGAAATTTCTATTAAAATAATTTTGTATATTTAAAAAAAAAATGTCCAGATATATCTGTAATATTTTCTCTATACTCAAATGTAGTTCAAAGAATATAACAAAAATCTTGACAAATCCTTAAATCTATGTTGTATATTTAAAAAAAATGTAGTCCAGTTATATCTGAAATATTTTTTCAATACTCAAATGTAGTTTAAAGAATACAATAAAAATCTGTTTGCAAACTTTCATTCAAATATTTTTGTATTTTTAAAAAATGATTTCAAAATTTTTTTAAAATATTTTCCAAATACTCAAAATGTAATTAATAAATAATATCCTTAAACAAAATTTTTCTTTTTCTAAGAACTGATTAATTGAGTTTTCCTATACCTAAAATTGTTCGATATAATCAACATTTTTATGAATTTCCAATGGAATACCTGGTTCCAGGTACATTTTTCACTGTGAGCGATAAGAACGTTCCCCACGCCCCAATAATCTTCTGATAACCCATAGAACCCTTGGCTAACTTGTGTAATTTGCAGTTGTCACCGGGTCGACCGATGGAATTGGCAAGGCCTACGCGAAGGAGGTACGTAAACGAAGCGACTACGAGGTGACCCAATCTTGGCCAGCTACCAAAGTCCGTCCAAGTCTCCGACTAATGACTATTGCAAACGGGAAGCGGCGGGTCAAAAAACAACCAATAATGAGCAATTAGTAATTACTAATTACCGAATCGAGTGTCGCCCACGATGACTTGGACATTGGTTTTGCGGTCGGCGATGCATTAGCCAAGTGAATCTGCACTTTGAAATCGATCTCCCGTCTCCAGTTCAGTCGCAAACATTCCCTAATAGTGTTTGCTTGCCTGCAAATTGCTACATTTGCAGCCTTCGCACCTGTACTTTTAGTTATTTATTTTTACAAAGTGCAGTCGCAGTTGTTTTTCGGGCGGTTCCCCGGTTTTGTATTGTAATAACCACTTGGAACAACCTAACCGAAAGGTAGAACCCGTGGAGCACACGTGTCGCCCGAGTGGCTCTTTACTATATAAACATATAGGGCCCCGCCCGAGGCTCGCGCCAAATTAGCATTCGATGTGCGTCGAACGCACAGAAAATGGTTCAATGTTCACTCCAAAAATTCTATTTATTCACGTTTCGTAAACTGAAATGGCTTCCTGTTCTTCGCTTTACTGGTTTATTAAGATTCAAAGGTTTTCATTTTTCTAACACCTCTAGTAATTTTGTCTTGGATTCAAGAATTCACTCTTCAAAAGCTGGTAAATTGGCCAAAATTGTATTTTTCGCATAATTGGTTTTGCTCTAACTTTTTTGAAAATGGTCCTAAATTAAAACTGCAAACTGTTCTAGCAGATAACAAACTCATAATTAATATCAGTGCACTTTCCGGCTGATTTAGGAAATTAAAATTTGTTTCAAATTTTCGAAATTTTTATAAGGGGTAGCATCACAAATTTTTGAAAAAAAAATCAAAAAAATAAATTTTTTTCCTGAAATGCCAAGTTATAGGGAATTTAACTACGAGTTCAGGAAGGTATCTCGTTCCATATTTGGACAATTATTTTCATTTTTATGGCCAAAAGAGTGACTTTTTTATTGGCGGAAAATGAGGATTTCGATTTTTGGCAAAAATGTGATTTTTCATATAACTTCTTTTTGCTCTATCTTTTGCAAAAGTGGTACAAAATTAAAACGGCGAACTGTTCTGAGCAGATAACAACCTGATTATTAATATTAGTAAACTTTCCGGCTGATTTGGAAAATTAAAAATTTTTTCAAATTTTTGAATTTTTTTTAAGGGGTAATATCACAAATTTTTGAAAAAAAATTTCAAAAAAATATAATTTTTTCTGGGAATGCCAAGTTTTAGAGAATTTTACTACGAGTTCAGGAAGGTATTCCATTCCGTATTTGGGCAATTATTTTAATTATTATGGCCAATATAGTGATTTTTTTAATGGCGACATTAGCTGAAATGAACCAAAAATTATGAACTAGACCCTTAAACATTCAAGTTTTTCCTATTATTTATAGTATTTTAATAATATGTATATGTTTTAATATTTTTAGCTGGCTCGCAGGGGACTGAAACTGGTGCTGATCAGTAGATCGCTGGAGAAACTGAATGTGGTGGCCAAGGAGATAGGTAAGTGCCCCTCACCAAAAGGCAGTTAACGACTGATCTCAACTAATCTAATGCTTTGCGGCATACTTTCAGGGGATAAATACGGCGTGGAGGTGCGCGTGATCGATGTGGACTTCACCGGCGGTGCCGAGATCTATGACAAGATCCGCGAGAAGACCGCTGGCCTGAACGTTGGTGTGCTGGTCAACAACGTGGGCATCAGCTACAGCCATCCCGAGTACTTCCTGGACTGCTACAAGGCCGATCCGCAGTTCCTGCGCAACATTGTGGCCGCCAACATTCACTCGGTGACGCACATGACTGCCCTGTTTCTGCCCGGGATGATTTCCCAGCGCCGTGGGGTGATCATTAACCTGTCCTCCACCGCCGGAGTCATTCCCAATCCGCTGCTCAGCGTGTACAGTTCCACAAAGGTGGGTGAAATAGTCACCTCACACTGGAAATTCTTACTCAATCCCTTTCTGATTTGCAGGCCTTTGTGAACAAGTTCAGTGACGATCTGCAGACGGAGTACAAGGAGCATGGCATCCTCATCCAGAGCGTGCAGCCGGGCTTTGTGGCCACCAACATGTCCAAGATCCGGAAGGCCAGTGTGTTTGCTCCCTCGCCGGAGACATATGTGCGCTCGGCGCTGTCCACGCTGGGCATTGCCACCCAGACGGCTGGCTATCTGCCCCATGCGCTGCTCCAGCTGGTCATCCACTTCACGGAGGCGGTGTTCGGCGAGCAGTTCGCCCGCAATGTGGTCCTCAAGAACATCCTGGGCACCCGGAAGCGAGCCCTGCGCCGCCTGGCCAAGGAGCAGTAGAGAGGATCGATCAGCAGGCGAGGATTCGGCATTTAGTGGGGAGTCGGTTGGGTTGTGGGGCAAAATCCGGCTAGTCAGTTATAGCTTATGAAATCACCGCGTTTCGTTCGGATCAGCAAACAGAAAGCTTGAAATACCAAATACGTTTCCCAAATAAACTAAGTCTAGTTAGATTTTTTGTCATTGAATAACATTGGAGATTCGCAAACAGCCATGTCATGTAAACAATAAAACAATGTGTGCAAACACTAAGTAACTGGATATATATCTAGTTTCTAAAGACAAACAATGGCTTTTTTTTATTCACAGCCCTCCAAAGGTCAATACTTCGTTTTATCTATTATTAACTTAAAAATTGACTTATATTTTTAAATATCATTTTTTTTCTGAAGTTTTACAAATAAAATGAAAGTTTTGTATTACTCTTAATTTTAAAACGTAATTGTTTAATTATCCGAATTATTTTTTTTTTCAAAATTATTTAATTTTTTTATTTTTAGCCTATTTTATTTATTTTTTACATTTTACATTTTAGATTTAATTTTTTATTTTTCTTTTAATTTGTTCCCTTCTTTAATTTGCATATTTCAAATCCAATTTGAATTTAAATTTGAATTTGAATGCGAATCGATAGCAGTGCTACCGATAACGACAACCAAAACCCTATCGCTGGGCCATCGATAGACAAGCCCTTTGGTCTATCGGCCGTGATGGGAGAGAGACGTATATATATATATTGGCAAAAATCATAAACATAACAGTAAAGATAGTGGATAGCCGGGCGTGAAAGCGGACTTGTGACGTGTTATCAGGGCCGCAGCGATAAGCCCTGCGTCAAGAACCCCGAACCCAACTGCGCAGCAGCGGCGCCACCAGCAGCAGCAGCAACAACAACAACAACACAGAAATCGAAGGAGAAGAGTATTTATTTATTATAATCAGCAATCAGAGGCGGAGGAGTCGCTTGTTTTGATTTCCTCGGAAACGAAAACGAAACCGAATCGGAATCGGGGAATCGGGGGAATCGGCTCGAAATGAAAACTCCGCTCCGGATAAAGCTGGCCAATCCAATCAACTTGTTGCGGATCCGCTGCGTCGCCCAGTATTGATTTAGCGCATCTAGCTGCCAGTTGTGATACGGATTCCGATTCCCAGCTGGTTAACTATATATATGTATAAACCATAAACGACGACGACGCTTCTCCAAAAAACCGATACCATACGATACCATATTTGTGTTCGTTTTTCATTCGCGGCGTTGGAGGGAGAAGGAGGAGAGGTAGAGGAGGAGGAGGAGGTGGACACCAGACCAAAGCGGAATTGACGCAATTGTTGAGAACTATTTTTAATGGTCAGCGGGTCGAAAATGTACGAAACTCATCAAATATTCAGAGGACAAGCAGCCCAATAAGCCAGAAACGGCAACGGAGTTCAATTGGCCGATGGAAACGAAGGAGTACGCAGTGGACGCCATGGAGAATCACCGCCTGCCACTGTTTCCCATCGAACCGGAGCCCTCGGTGACGGCCACACAGCGCCTGACGCTCCTGGCTACCAGGTAAGGATCCATATCAACCAGAATCCCTTGAACTATAACTAATCCTGGCATCCCAATCCTCTATAGATTGCTGCGTGCTTTGCAATTGAACTGGCGGATTATTGTCTCGGGCATCACACTGACACTGCTGGCCGTCATCTGGTATTATCCCACCTTCTTTCTGTTCTTCGCCTTCGTGGTCTATTCTCTGGTCTTGGTCTTTGCTGGTAAGTCTTCCGCCTGCCAGCGTTTCCCCTCCCTTCCAGCGTATGAGTCACCTTATCAGTGGGGCAATCAGTTCCAATTCGAGTGGCCCCTAATTAAAATTGCCAAATATCTAATTGTTCTTATCTCGCCGACAGCTGTGGCGGGCACCGTCTATATCCACTATATATTCACCACCAACGAGCCGACGCCACCAAGTCGCGTGCCCTCGCGACTGCTCTACAATGCCACCAAGTGAGTAGCGGACTTTGTTCTCTCTATATGAGATATAATACCCTCATATCTATGACCCGCAGAAGCAACATCTTCGATCTGCCCAAACCCATCAAGAATCCATCGAATTTGCCTTTGATTTTTGGCAAAACAGTGGACCTGCAGCTTCAGCAGATCATTGAATATGTGCTGCGTGACTTTATGCTGCCCTGGTTGGGGTAAGTGACCTTCCAGTTGCTTAGAATCTTCCTTGATACTCCTTTTATATCGCAGATATGTGGTCACCAAGCCCAAGCTGATCAACGATGTGGTGCGCGAGGATCTGTGGAATGCCATACAAAAGATTCACGAGCGAGCCACGCGCATGGATGCGGCCAAGATCATTGCGGTGGACATGGTCAACCGGGTGACGGTGCATCTGGAGAAGATTCGCATTGCGGAGGCCAGAGCGTGAGTGATGCTCCTAAATATCTGATATTAAAGTGGTTAAAAAAGATAACTACAAGTCAAGAACCTCCAAAAAAAAACAAGATATTCTAAATTTAAATAGAAAAATATCTCTGGAAATAATAGATTAGTAACCAATTTTAGTCATGCTTAAAACAAAGAAAACCAATTCAAAGTATTTGAGATAAGAATTCATAAGATATCCATTGCAATATGTTTTATCTGCTTTTTTTCAAATCATGAAAGAATGCAGTGCGCCGAATTAAATGTAATTTATATGCGTCAAAGCAAATTCATCGAACTGAGATCATTAAATTCAATAATCAATAAGCGGAAAGGCAACACCTGTGATTCTATATACCATTTTACGATTATCACACTACAAAATATTAATTAATTTGGTTTATTTTGTGTACTTTTTCCAGGGCCGAAACAAACACACCGCCAGTTTTTAGTACGAACCCTTACCTCGCCGACGAGGAGAAGGAAATGGAGTTCCTGCGCAAGCTGTGCGAGATTATGGTGATCCTGCTGCTGCCGCGCGGCTACTCGCTGCCCCCACTGAAGGTGCTGCTCAGCGAGATTCTCTCCTACAAGAGTGAGTGGCGAAGATATCCAGATATTCAGTCACTAACTAACTACTCTTCCTACCCGCAGTTTTCTTTCCCATGATCAAAATGCTGACGGCACCGGATTACATCAACCAGAAGGTGGTGCAGAACATCGAAACGCGCCTGGCGGCGGCGGCGATGAGCAAGCGTAGCTACGAGTACGCGGCCAGCTTCGAGGACTTTCTCAAGATCATCAACAACTCGGGCAGCCTCGAGGAGCTCTCGCTCATTCGCAAGAGCATTGTGAACGACCTGATGCATGCCACCACCATGCAGAACCTGCAGCGTGCCAAAGGCCTGGATCCCGATCACGAGGATCACTCGCTCTCCAAGTCAGAGCTCACGGCCGCCGTGCGGCTGAAGCGCTATGTGCGCCAGCTCACAATGGCCAAGGGCGAGTGCGAGAAGAACCTGGCCAAGTTCGGCTGGAATGGCAACTACTCCAGCGATATTGTGAGTGTAGCTTCACCTGGATCTTTGGTTTCCATCACTACAATACTGATTATACTATTTACAGGACCTCACGCTCGTTGAGATCCTCAATACGGCGGTGGGACGTCGCTACTTCACCCTGTTCCTGGAGCCCCTGAAGGCCAGCGCTTTGATTGGTTTCTACCTGGCCGTGGAGGAGATCAAGCATGCGCACAAGTCGGCCAGCCATCAGCTGGGCACGGAGATCTTCTACACGTACATCCGGGTGCCCAAGTCCGAGATCCAGATCGACAAGCACGAGCGCAAGCTGATCGAGACGTTCCTGCTGGGCGATGCCGATCCGGACATCTTCTACGACATCCAGCGCAACATATTGCGCACGCTGGAGGAGAAGTACTATCCGCCGTTCGTGCTGAGCGACCAGTATCGCCAGCTGAAGGAGGCGCTGGACTCCAATGAGATTGCCGATCCAACGCTGCTCATGTGCCACACCATTGGCGATGGAGCCACGATGGAGCCGCTGGCGGATGAGCAGCCGGGCGCATCGATGGATGGACTGAATGGCGGGGCAAGTGGTGCCATCGATGTGGCCGCGCATACGTCGTATGCAAGACGAAAACTGGAACAGATACAGGAACGCATTGACAAGAAGAATCAGGCGCTGGACGCCCTCAAGTACTCGGTGAAGCCGGAGTCCAAGGTGCTGTCCATACTCGAGAAGGAGATGGAGTGGCTGAAGAGCGAGAAGCGCCAGACGGAGGCGCATTTGCGGCGCACGGACGCCTGGACGGAGCACCTGGGCAAGTGGAAGGCCACCATACAAAGTGTAGAGGTGAGTGTTGATTGGGTTTTCGAGGGATTAAGGATTAACTAACATCTTCTCTGCCTTCCGTAGGTCTCCGATGAGAAGGAATCGCTGCAGTTTATGATCCTGGTGCATGTGGACGAGGACATCAATGCGCCAGTGCAGCCCACCTCATCCAAAAACGGCGACAGTGGCCATGCCAATATGCGCAAGCGACCCTCGGGCATTTCCAGCGGCTGGGTGGTGATGCGCTCGCTCAACCAAGTGCATGTGGGTGTTCCTTTTGAAGATGTTGCTCCCCAGAAAACCACTTACATTTTGGTTATGTTTTTTGTACAGGAGTTGCAGCGCAAACTGCGGCATGTGAGCTCCAACCTGAAGGCCATCGACCTGCCCACGAACTTCAAGTTCTTCTTTCTGAAGACGGATAGACATGGCCAGGAGAAGGCCAAGCTGCAGATACAAAAGTTCTTGAATGTAAGGCTACTTGCTGTCTTGAAAGCTAACATCAAAGTTAACATTTCGCCTGTTTAGTTCATCCTGGAGGACGATCATTTGAATGGCAGCGAGGCCATCTACACGTTTCTCAGCCCGAGTTCCGATCACCTGAAGCAATCGCTGCCCTCGCCCAAGAAGTCCAAGTTCTCGCTGGCCACGCTCTTTCGCAGCGATGCGGGGAAGGCGCACGAGCAGCAGGCCAGCAAGGCCACCGATCCCTTTTGGGGGCTGCAGCGCGACGACGAGGACATCTCCACGTATCTGGATGGCGAGTCTGGGGTGGAGGGCAAAATGCTGGCTGCTGATTTGGATAGCAAGGATTCGATAGCGGAACCCATGTACGCCCTGATGGGCGAGATCTTCGACATGGGCGGTGTGTTCAAGTGGCTGCGCAAGAGCCTCATCTCGTTTGTGCAGATCACCTACGGGCGGACGATCAATCGCCAGATCCGCGAATCGGTGGCCTATCTGTTTGAGGAGTCCATGCTGCACAACTACTTCTCGGCCGTACTCAAATCCTTTTGGCCCGGCGGCGTGCTGGCCTCCGCCTATCCGACGCGTTCGGAGGATATGCGTGAGATGACGACGACGGCGGCCAAGGCGCTGCTCACCGATCACATACCGGAGGTGCTGTGCAACCTAGTGGGCGCCCAGGCGGCCAAGCGAGGTGTCCTCAAGGTGTTCGAGGCCCTCCAGAATCCCGCCTACAACAAGCAGTTGTTCTATGTGAGTAGTGTGTGATATCAACGAATGTAACTAATGGTTTTTCTTACCCAGGAGCTGCTGGAGATACTCATGATTGAGTTCTTTCCCGAAATCCGCCAGCTGCGCGTGAACAATGCCAATGGCAGCAAGCTGAACACGGCCACCGCTGGAGCGGCAGCGGCCTCTGCTGCAGCAGCACTGGTGGCGGCCACGGCCTCCGCTTCGCTGCCCTCGCTGAATCACAGTCACAGTGGAGGAGGAGGAGCAGGAGGAGCCTCGGCGACGGGGCATCAGAACCATCAGGGATCTGCGACAGCTGGCGCTGCTGCTGCAGGAGGTAGTGGCTCCGTGGGGAGTGGGTCCTCGTCACACCATCAATCCCACTACCACCACGCCACCCACCATCATCACCACTCGCAGGCGGGCAGCTCCAAGTAGGCACTATGCCCCTCTTCGTTTTAGTTTTACTTTAAGTTCAAATTGTTTCTTTATTTATGGTTTTTTTTTTTCGTTTGATGTTTAATGCTCTCTCTGGATAATGATATTGTAGATATTTAGCCGGAGAAATGGGATTACAAAGAGTAGTTAGTAGTTAACCAGTATCATTCCCTGTACAAATGCAGACTCAGAATCCTTGGTCCTTTTGTTGATTCGTTTGATCCATCAATTCGATTGTTATATGTGTGTATTGTGTATATGTCTGTACATAGGTCAGTATTAAGCGTTGTACCAAATTGTTGTTTATATACTCGTATAGTGAAATGTGACACTCAACTCAGCTTCAGATTGATTGATTATTATGTTTATAGTTTAATAGCAGAGCAAATTGAGACCCAAGTGGCGTCTGCAGCTGGCGGTGGGTCGGTGCTTGTGATCCCCATTCCGCTCCAGCTGCAGAAAACCAGTTTATAGATCACAAAACAGTTGAGATTAGTTGGAGGCAGCAAACAGACAGTGCGTTCCATGGCCATAAGCCAGTACCAGAGGTCACAACTTTTGTTAATTTAACCAAATTATATGTATTCCAGGATTTTTATTGTATGTTTTTAGTTCTTTGATGCTATTTTTACTTATAATTTACCTCTTAACTTTTTCCAATTGTATTTTATTAATTTATTTGTTAAAACCCCTATGTTTTTCGATTAAAAATTGTATTCAAACTTGTCCTAACTGACCAAAAGTTGTATTTTACACTTAATTAGACATAATCGTTAAGTGCTTTGGTATCAAATAACCATAAAAACTAAGCGTTGCTTAAAGCTGTCTTAAATACAGTGCGTTTAATAACAATAAAAACAGTCGTAAGTGAGGAATTCATAATCCCAAAATCGTTTCGAGTAATGCAACTGCATTTTGATACCAACTGAAGAATACAAATCGAAATTAGTAGACCTAAAACACTGTTTTATGGACCTATAGAGCCACCCCCACTGTTGCACTAGGCTAAATGGCACTTAGACAATGCATCCCAGTGAGCCAAAACGTATCCCACTCAAGACACCCACACATCCTGGCAGAGTTTCTAGGCGCTTTCAATCTATTTTATGTATTGCAGTTGTACACTTTTATGTGAAAAATGCGAAATAAAGATCGCTATTTATGTAGATTTTGTAGCAGTCTTTTTGATACTCTTTTGGGATCCCTGGGATCGATCACCTCTAGAAAATGGCCAGCTTCTCGACTAGCTGATTGAGTGGAATGGCCTGCATGTCGACGACCAGGACAACGAGGTTTTTACGCATACCCGCCGGCTTCTTGACCAGCAATCTAGCCTCAAAGTACTTGAGCAGGAAGCGCCACTTTAGCTTGCTCTTCTCAGGATCTGAAAGCTGATCGAACTCCTCCGCCCGCAGGCCTAGAATTCTTTCCGCTGGACTGCCAGCTAACCGGGTTTCAATCAGAGTGCCCGTCTGGTCGGAGAACTGGATGTTGATGTTGAAGTAGCTGCTGCAACGAGGGACATCGCTGCCCAGCAGGAATTCCATTTGGCAAGGTTCCCCCGGGCAATCCTCCAGGTTTCGCGGGATGAGGCGTTGGCAGGCGGTGCTGGAAAGGCAGGGACATGTAAGTAATGGTTTATTATGGCAGTGTTTAACCCCAGAACTTGCCACTTCCTATTGATGTGAGAGGACAAACCATCCAGATCGAACTTAGTGACCATTCCATACAGCACAGCAGTAAATTGTATGGTGGCCGCCTCCTGCAGTTCGCCCTCGGCGCGGGAATATATCTGTTTAACAGTCATCTGAGCCTGGATGCTGGCGGCTACAAAAGAAAACCAGAGGGGGATTCATTTACAAACATATAAACTAAAGAATCCTTGTTAACCCACCTGCCGGCAGGTTGTCCAGCTCCACCTGGGCGCTGCCATCGAAACTCTTGAGCGGCACAGTGGCGGCAAAGGCCAGCAACAGGCGGCAATCCTCGCCAGCCGCCTGCGGCTGCTCGCAGATGAGCGTGCAGTTGGCGTGGGAGAGCACGGCGCAGCGATGGAAGTCCGAGTAGGAGACCCTCACATCGACCAGGTGCAGGATGGTGCGACGTGGCTGCCATTGCTGGGCACGTCGTATCCAGTCGGCCTGCCAAAGGGTGAGCAGCATGCCCTCCGCATAGCTGGCATCGATCACTATGACCTCCAGGCATTGCAATGCATCCGCCGCCGCCAGCTTGCGCTTGATCTGACGCACTGGACGCACAGCGGCCACGACCACCAGTAGGCTGACATGCGAGGTAGTCATCTTGTCGGGTATTCCCAGGCCGGAACGCACATCCGACAGCTTGAGAACGGCGCCCAGTGGCCTGATGGGGTGATGGAGCAGCTGGCCGAGAGATCTTATCCGGCCGGAGGAGTCGCCGCTGTCGTGACGCACCACATAACCGGCGCCCTCGTTGACCACCAGGGCGCAGGGAAGCGTCTCCTGCGGCTGATAGCGTTGTTCGCCGGGTGCAGTTCGCGGTATGGCCATCACCTTGGCGCCCACTATGTCCACCACATGGCCGATGTGCAGCATGGCCGCGTACTCATCCACGCAAGCCCGCTGGCCCCAGCACTTGCAGTTGGTCAGGTGAGTGGGTGAATCTCTGATCGTCAGCGTGATGACCCCGCGTTCGGTGCCGCTCAGCTTGTCGTAAAAGATGTTCGGTGAGGATTTGGACACGATCAGTGCCACCACGGAGAAGTGGGTCATCGTGGGCTGCATCTCTGCCAGGCGCTGGTACTTCACGCGCTTGGCCATTGAAGTTATAAGTGAAATTGCCCCAAAATAAGCTTAAGAAAAACCGTTACATGAAGAACCGCCGATTAGCTGCTATCGATAACATTAGTGATGACACAGCACAGATAGCACGATAGGTTTGGGGAAAAGCCGATTAGTCATCATCTGGCAACGCCGGGCGGTGCACATACACATACACACACCTACACATGTACGCGACAGGGGACGGCACAGATTTACTGCGTTAAACAAACTCACTTGTCGCACTTTTCCACGAATGCCCAGTGCGCTGAAAGTGAAACGGAAAGTGATAACACCACCCACCCCACCCGCCGGAGCAGCGCAGCAGGATTAGCCCAGGACAGGCCGTGCCCAAGGACTGAGCGCAACAGTCGTCGTCCCACTTTCGCAACCCGCAGACTCCGACTTTACGCAGTCCAACCCCAACCCCCCCGTCCCCGGTTCAAAAATGGTCAAGCTGTTCGCGTTGAGCATCTTCCACAAGGGCGCCAGCGAGGCGCGTCTCCTGAAGACCGCCGCCGACCTGCAGTCCTTCTCCTTTTTCCAACGTGGCACCGTCAACGAGTTCATGACGTGAGTATTGCATGTGGGACGGCGCAGGCTCAAAGAGGCCACCCCTCCACCCCCCGGTCACCCACTGTCACTCACACTTCCCCCGTCCCCTTGCAGCTTTGCATCCAAGACCATTGTGGAGCGCACACAGCCGGCCCTGCGGCAGTCGGTGAAACAGGACGCCTACATGTGCCATGTCTATGTGCGGGCGGACAGCCTGGCCGGCGTCCTGATCGCCGACCATGAGTATCCGCATCGCGTGGCCCACACACTCATCACAAAGATCCTCGACGATTTCACGGCCAAGGTGTCGGCGGATCAGTGGCCCAATGGCACGGAGGCCACCATCTCGTTCGATGTGCTGCCAGCGTTTTTGGCCCGCTATCAGAATCCCATCGAGGCGGATCCGCTGACGAAGATGCAAAACGACCTGGACGAGACGAAGATCATACTGAAGAACACCATCGAGGCGGTGCTGGAGCGGGGCGAGAAGCTGGACGATATGGTCAGCAAGTCGGAGAAGCTGTCGCTGCAGAGCAAGGCGTTCTACAAGACGGCGAAAAAGACTAACTCATGCTGCAGCTTCACCTAAGGCACACCATCTCTCATTCCTCTCAAACACCACCACCACCACCACAAATCCCCTCAAGCAACCACAGGAAACACCAGATGAGAATGCAAATCAAAGACAAACACAAAGGATAAAGGATAACACGATAACACCAAGAAACAAACAAACTACAACCAAACAAACTGCTAGGGAGCGGCGTGGCTTGGAGTTTGATGATTGCTTTTTATAAATGAATTAGTTAATTTTATATACTATACACTATATACTGTATGAATAGGACGGCCAGCTGCCAGTTATGTAAGCCCGCTAACCCCAAATGTTTACTCGTCTGTGGATCTTCGGGTCCTGTCTGTATATGTCTACGCTTTTGGATATCTGGATGTTAATTATTACCAATACAAATTACGATCTTAACCCATGTACTGCAGCTGTGTTCTGTGTTTACAACCATAATGTTCTCTTATCGTAGCCGGGAGGTCCGAAAATGACTTCTCCGCGCTACCTATTGATGTTGTGGGCTTTGTTATCGCCTCTGCGGCGGATCTGTGAAGTCGGGAGGCGGCAGCTCGCACTTTCGATCTGGGCAACTGGCGATCGGAATGTGTGGGCGTTTCAATAAAGAAGTATTATGGGAAATGTGATTCGAATCGAGCGTGGTTTTACTACTTCTATCTTATTCGGGAAATGTTTTGAACATTTTACTTATTTTAATTTAATATATGTAATGCAAATCAATTTAAAAACATTTATTTCACAAATGGTACTTACAAATTACTCATACGACACGTATGTAGTTAGAATTAAAGGCAACTGTGCGTATGAGTAATAAAAAGTGAGACAAAAAGGCCTTAGCAATGTAAAAACTAGTGACGAACGCACTTTCAGCCAATAAAAAAGTCAGTATTTTGGCCATAAAAATGAAAATAATTGTCCAAATATGGAATGAGATACCTTTCTGAACTCGTAGTTAAATTCCCTATAACTTGGCATTTCAGGATAAAAATTTTATTTTTTTGAATTTTTTTTCAAAAAATTGTAATGCTAAAAAAATTCAAAAATTTGAAAAATTTTTAAATTTTCCAAATCAACCGGAAAGTGCAATAATATTAATAATCAGGTTGTTATCTGCTCAGAACAGTTCGCCGTTTTAATTTTGGACCACTTTTGCAAAAGATAGAGCAAAAAGAAGTTATTCAAAAAATCGCATTTTTGCCAAAAATCGAAATCCTCATTTTTCGCCAATAAAAAAGTCAGTATTTTTGCAATAAAAATGAAAATAATTGTCCAAATATGGTATGGAATACCTTCCCGAACTCGTAGTCAAATTCTCTAAAACTTGGCATTTCCAGAAAAAATTATTTTTTTTTGAAATTTTTTTTCAAAAAATTGTGATGCTACCCCTTATAAAAACTTCGAAAATTTGAAAAAAATTTTAAATTTCCCAAATCAGCCGGAAAGTGCACTAATATTAATTATAAGGTTGATATCTGTTCAGAACAGTTCGCCGTTTTAATTTTAAATCATTTTTGCAAAAGATAGAGCAAAAAGAAGTTATTCAAAAAATCGCATTTTTGCCAAAAATCGAAATCCTCATTTTTCGCCAATAAAAAAGTCAGTATTTTTGCAATAAAAATGAAAATAATTGTCCAAATATGGAATGGAATACCTTCCCGAACTCGTAGTCAAATTCTCTAAAACTTGGCATTCCCAGAAAAAATTATTTTTTTTTTGAAATTTTTTTCAAAAAATTGTGATTCAAAAATTCAAAAATTTGAAAATTTTTTAAATTTTCCAAATCAGCCGGAAAGGGCACTAATATTAATTATGAGGTTGATATCTGCTCAGAACAGTTCGCCGTTTTAATTTTGGACCATTTTTGCAAAATATAGAGCAAAACAAAATTATACTAAAAATCAAATTTTTGCCAAAAATCGAAATCCTCATTTTCCGCCAATAAAAAAGTCAGTATTTTGGCTAATATTTTATTTTTTTTGGTAAAGACTTCCTTCGCCTGCGGAGTCCCGAAATCCACAATTTTTATTTTATACCTACCATTTTCCAATTTTCTGCCAATTTCCTTGCAATCTAAAGAACTTAAAATCCCCAAATCAACAAAGAAAATCCAGAAAAAAATATTACAATTTAAAAGTGATTTTTGTTGGCGTTTATTTATTATATAGAAGATATCTATTTCGCTTTTTGTAAAGATTTCCGTTACATATTTCATAATTATGCGTTTTTTTTTACGTTGTCGTGTTTAACATTTTGGGAAGGGGAGGTTTGTTGTCCAATTTCTAGATGAGGACGAGGGGTTTACGGGTTTTTGGGTTCGTATAACCTAGTACAAGATAGGTAAATTGATTTCAATTTAGATTTCTCCGTTAGTTTTCGCCCCTCTTCCGGGGGGAGGCGGTGCATTATAAATTTATGCATTATACTGCATACCTATATCGTTCTGTTATAATTAATATAATATTGTGTGTGTGTGCTAACTTAGCTTAAGCTGCAAACATTATTCATTCAAACGCGTTTGCTTGGCTCCTCGTTTATCAATTGCATTAACTTGTATGTATGCATATATATATGTGTGTGTGTTTATCGACTGACTCCTCAGTTGCATTTCGTGTTAGTGATCTATAGTAATATTTAGAATTTACTCAAATGGTTTGCAGTTTGAATTTATGCAGTGTAAATATTATTTGATGTAATGTTCTAAATGCACGCTCCTTTGAAATGGCTAAGAATTTGCATTTGTGTTTTCTGGTATTTTTTTTTTTTAGTATTTTTCGCTAAAATTTGCATTGATCAACACAACAAATGAAAATCAGGAAAAGTTCTCCTCCTTTTTTCAAATCAATAAAAATACGTGTGTGTGTGTGTGTGTGGGTGTGCGGCTGGGTGAGTTTTGTATTCGTTTAAAAACTAGTTTGGATAAATTGTTGGCTTGCTTGCTTTTGATTGAATTTGTATTATTTAGGACTTAGTGGGGGGGATCCCCGTTTTATCGAATTGCAATCGAAATACAAGTAAGGTTCTAACGTGTTTCATTTACGCAGCTGTTATCACAATGGGTTTTGGTTTCAACTTTTTTCTTCGTTTTCATTATTTTTTAAGTTAGTTCCGTCTTAAAACATACGAGCTCAATGTTTTTGCCCAACAAAAGTCTGGTGTATTTCCCTTTATATTTTTATTTCGAACCCTCAAAAGCTGCTCCTAACTTTGGCGCTTAAAAGTATGCTTGTTTTTGTAGGTCTTGTATGTATGTACAGTGGGCAACGCAGGATGTGCGAAGTCCGCTCTCTTTGCTCCCTTTTTTTTGTCCACTGTAAATATGTAATATGTTCGTTTGTGTTTGTATCATCTATAAGAAATTTGTGTGTGTGTGGGTGTCTTTGATGTGTGTCTCTGTGTGTATTTGTTGTGTGTGTGTGTGTGAGAGTGCGTGGGTGTGTGCGGGTGTTTTTGCTGCATTTTTGGCACTTGTGCGCATCGCACTGTAACGGTAAATGCATTCACTTTATCGACTTTATCGACATTGATACATATGTATGCCCATACATACACATAGAAATATTTTGGTTAACCAACGAAAAGCTTAAAACAAAACAAATCAAAAAGTAAACGCAAACGCAAAAACAAAAACTAAACCGAAAAACGCGTATGTGTGTGTGTGTGTAAAACGATTTTTAGTTCTCTAAGTAAACGAAACAAAAAACAGAAAAAACTAAAAACAGCTATATAAACTATCGAAATAACGGCACTTTGTTGCGCTTTCTCCGTTATTCTCTTTTGTTCTTGCTTCAAACAATTGAATTCATTTTGTTTTTGGCTTTAGTCTTTCGTCGTTACTTTTTGGTTGCATTTTTTCAAAAGTTGCAATTCTATACTTTCAAAAATATATGTATATGCGAATTTCTATCGTTTTAAATCTATCGTTTTTCAAGAAGAGAGACTGCGAGAGCGAGAAATATATCGTATAGGGGGGACTGAGAGAGAGAGAGAGATAGATAGAGACAGAGATAGAGCGATCGATCAGGACTTAAACGAAGGACTTGCCTCAAAAGTGCGAGGGGGACGGGGCGAATGAACTCTCCCCCCGCTTTCCACCCTCCTTTTTTCGGGGCTTTCGGTTTCAATTACTCTTAAATTTTATCAGTTTCAACTTCTTTTGCTCTTTTTTTTCTCGTTTTTTTTCGTTTCGTTTTGTTTTGATTTTGTGTGTGTTTCCGTGTTGTTTTTTTTCGCTTTTTTTTGTTGAGTTTGTTGTTTGGTTTGTTTGTTTTTTCGCAGTGTACACAACAACTTATAGATAAATACAATACAAATATCGCGCTCTATAGTTTTATTTCTTCAAAAAAAGAATGTATGCCTCAAGTCATCCATAATACATTATATTGTAGCCATCAGACATTGTCTATATAAGCGACAACGACAACGACAATAATACAAATACATAACATATATTCATAGTCCTCTTCTGATTCAGATACTGATTTCGATTCAGCTTCAGTTTCAGTTTCAGGTTCAGGTTCTTATCACCTGGCCTTCTCTTCTTTTTTTGGGGGCGCTGCTTTTTTACTTCATTTAAATTGGTTATTAATTAGTACTTTTGTATTTTCGTTTGTTTATATAAGTCTATCACATCATCACAATTCGGTTGCATCGAAATCATAGTTAAAAAGTAGGAAATTATAAAAATAAGAACGCGTAATTCACTTGGTAACATCGCGTATACGCCCTATAGAGTACCTCATAACATTGCGCATACGCCTAGAGTACATACAAAAAAAAAAAAGTAACCTTATTCAGTTGTAGTTCCCTCGTTCCCGTCGTCGTGTCTCCAATGATTTTCAAAAAATGTTTTTATGACAAAACTCAAAATCCCCAAAGTACCCAGGAAAAAAAATGAAATGAACTCCTCCCATGAATTAAAGATCTATATAAAAAAGTTCTTCCTGTTTTTTTTTTCTTTAAAAAGAGATCCTTGTGTTGACGATATACCCTATATAAATATTCCCATTTGTTCTCCCAGTTTTCAGATTTCTATTTGCTAAAAGGAAACCGTACACGTAGAAAACTAATAAAACAAAAAAAATGAATAATAATGAATAGAAATGTTCCCTTCACTCCCCCGGATCGGCTAACAAATATATATATAAATATAATCTACATGATTTTCAACTATTTCCTCTGTAGAATATTCCCTTGTGTCTTCTTAGTCTCTTTTTGTACTGTGTGATCTTCCGATCTTCCGATGGCGGAGGACAACAACAACTTGGACAACGACTTGGACAGACGATGCTTGGATATATTACTGCTAACTATATAACTGGAGCTGCCAATTAGTGTTACATCACTACTACATCTATTTACTGGTACTGAACTCTGGTATTCAAGAGAAAAAAAATCATAAAAAAATTTGTTTTTTTTTTTAATTTAAAAAAATTCTAAAATTATATGGGAAAACGGATTAGATAAGAGAGCGTTTTTTGGAATAGTCAGAAGTAGTATGCATTATGTTTGCTGTATCATTATTATCATTATTTTCGTGTGGCATTGCTTGGCATTATTCGATCTTCTACCCTGGTTTTGTGTTCCTCCTTCTTCTAATCCTCTTGTTTCGTGTTCGCTTTGCTTGTTTTTATGGATGAATGTGGCGTTTTTTCTTTTTTCTTCGCTTTCTTTCGTTCTTTCTTTTCAACTGCTTTCTGTTCTTTGGTCTTGGAATAATTGAAAAATGTAATTCTGTTTCTTTTTTTTTCAAGTATTTGCATAGAACTTTTGAAAAAACCTCGTTAATTTATGCGAATGTTGTGTTTTTTAGGGGGGGGGGGGGATTATTATTATCGAATTCTATAAAGTGTCTTAAACAAAATGAGTTTTTGTTTTAATCTCCATTAAAAATCAAGCTCGAATCTACATATATACGTATATATTTATATAGATCTATATAGAATACACACATATATGTATCAAAAATGGGAAATTAAATGATAACTTTAAATTTGCTTGTCCTTGTGGTGTGTGTGTGTGTGTGAGTGTGTCTGGATGTGTGAGTGTGCCTGTGTGTGCTTGTGTGGGTTCTATGTGGCTGTGTGAGTGTTCTCCCATTGCTTCAATTGTTTCATTATTATCTGTGTTAGTTTCTCCTTTAACATACTTCCTACCAATACAGCATATTCTGGATTTGGCCAAAATACAGGTGTATGTGTTTATATCATATATATGTATATATCTCAACCGTTAGCTGCGTTTTCTTAAATGCAATTTGTGTAGAATTTTGTCAGTTTTCCCTTTGTTGTAATTGTTTGTTGCAAATTTCGCTCGGATGATAAACTTGTATGTGTTTTAAAATAATTCAACATGTATTTTAATGTGTGTGTGTGTGTTATTATAAGCAAACCGTTCATTTCATACCAACCAAGTTAGTGAAAAGGGCTTCTTTTTTTTCGATCCCTTAGTTTTTGACAATTTTCGAATTCAAAATATTTGTTTTTTTGGTTGCGTGCTTGTGTGTTTTTCGTGTTCCTAGCTTTGTGTACATAAATATATGTATATATATCGCTTAATTAACAGTGTCTGTGTGTCTCTAGCTTTAATTTTGCCTGGCGGAAATGATAACCCTACTTAATTCTCTTTAAACATTCGAAGAACATGCAACTGTCAGTGTGTTTGAGTGTGAAAAAGCTTAAAAACTACCATCATTTTTCACTTTCGAGGTGTTTTTTTTCGTTTCGTTTTACCTTGTTTTCGGAAAACATAAATGGGGATTGCGAGGGCGATGATCCTTGCGATGGCTGTGTGTGTTTGGGATAGAAAAATCCATTATTAATATTTATATTATTTAAATAATTCAAAGTTTACTCACCCCTGGCTATTGATGTTTGCGGCTGTTTGCCCAAAGAACAGAGAACGAATGAAAGGTCGCGTGGGGGGAGGTTTAAAGGTCAAATTGTATCGCAAATACAAACTGCGAATGCTTAAATGTGCAAAAGAGAACACAAAAATACTAATAATAGTAGTAGTTATGGGGGGAGGGAATACAAACAAAAAAATAAACAAAAAGGCAACTTTTTTCGCTTAGAATTTCAAGAGTAACTGCTGCTCTTATATCTTGGCAACTTATATCCTTTCTTTCATTCATTTCTCATATGCATTTCGATTTCATGACTGTGTTTAGATGTTGTTGTTGTTGTTTCTGTTGTTGATTGTTTGTCCATGTCGTTGGTGTTGTTGTTGTTTATGCTGATTAGTTTTAGTTGTTGTTTTGTTGCTGTTGCTAAAGCTGCTGCTGCTGTTGGTAGCACTCCTCGATCCATTTTCCCTTATTGATGGCCCGCCTGCTCGATGGCCTGTCCAGGTGCTGGCCCGGGTCCCGCCACAGCTGGGGCGAACTGATGGTGCTGGGCGGCATAGTAGGTGGCCGGCATGCTGAACTGATTGGCATACGGATTGGTGCCCGGATTGGTGGTCAGCACACCGGCCGCATCGTACATGTAGGCGGCTCCCGGGGCCGTGGCCACGGCCGCAATCGGTGGCGAATTGGCCGGCGTGTAATGGACCAGCGAGGTGGTCACCGCAGCCGGTGGCGGTGCTTGAGCATACTTGTTACCACCCTCATCCTTGGGCGGCTTGGGCTGCTGCTGCTGCTGGCCGCCGGCCTGCTGCACCGGCTGTTGTGGCTGCTGATGCTGCACCGCTTGCTGACCGTAGTGCGGCACTCCCTGCTGCTGGTACTCCCGCTTCGGATACTGCTGGAACCGCGGCGGCATGCCACCGGCTCCGGCTCCCTGCGGCACAAACTGGCCACGGCTGCGATACGCCTGCGGCATGTACTGACCACCCTGTTGCGGTCCCATGTGCGGCTGGGGACCTCCGCCTACGCCCACTGCACCGCCCACGCCTCCTGCTCCTCCACCGCCGCCCTGGTGACCCATTATGGCACGTGGTCCGCCATTGTTGAACGGGGCACGCGGGCGATAGGTGTTGCCGTTGCGCTGCTGCTGCTGCTGCTGGCCATCCTGTCCCATTTGATTCATGCGGTTCCAGTTGCCGCCACCTCCGTTCTGCTGATAGCTATTGCCGCCAGCGGCATACTGCTGGTAGCCACCGCCAGTGGGTGGTCCGCCGCGATTGTTGTTGTAGCTATTGCCCGCCTGATAGTTCAGCGGATTGCTGTTGCGCTGCTGATAGACGCCATTGTGGCCGCCAGTGTTGCGATCGCCGCCGCCGTTGTTGTTCCAGCGCTTGTTGCCGCGATAGCCGCCCGAGCTGGGCATCGAACGGGCCAGATCGAGCAGAGCCTGCGACGGCGTCTGGCCGGCCTCCTCGAGCACGGAGATCAGCTCACGCGCCTGCTTGGCATTGTCGGGCGTGAAGAAGGTGTAGGCAGTGCCCAGCTGCTGGCAGCGTCCAGTGCGTCCGATGCGGTGCACATAGTTCTCCGAGGAGTTGGGATAATCATAGTTGATGACGTACTGCAGATCCTCGACGTCGAGACCGCGCGAGGCCACATCGGTGGCAATCAGAATGTTGGACTTGCCATTGCGGAAGTCCTTCAGCACGGAATCACGCTCGTTCTGGGTCTTGTCGCCGTGAATGGAGGTGGCGGTGTAGCCCTCGGTACGAATGATCTGCAAGATGTCCTCCACCTGAAAAAGAACAAAGGTTATTAGTGGGTGAGAACTCTAGAAGGTTGCTGTGTTTATGTGTTTTGCTTTGTTTCCAGTTACACATAAACATTTTTCTGTCGCCAGCAACCATTTAATACCGCAGAAATGTGGAATTCAATTGACACCATTGTGGCCATGATTCGTAGTAATATTCATGTGATCTTTGATCTACAATCCCTTCGAACTCACCTTGATCTTGGTCTCCACAAAGATGATTATCTTGTTGCCGCTGTTGGCCGAATTGTTGCTCGGCGTGATCTCCTTGAGCAGGCGCACCATGCGCTGCGGCTTCTCCATCTCGGTGCAGATCTCAACGATCTGGCGTATGTTGTGGTTGGCTGACAGGCTCATCGACCCAATGTTAATTTGGATATAATCGTTCAGGAAGTCGCCGGCGAGGGCCTGCACCTCCTTGGGCCAGGTGGCCGACCACATGACCACCTGACGGTCGGGGCGTATCTGTTCGATGATCTTGCGAATCTGCGGCTCGAAGCCCATGTCCAGCATGCGATCGGCCTCGTCCAGCACCAGGTAGGTGCATCTCTGCAAGTTGGTGTTGCGATTCTCGAGGAAGTCAATCAATCGTCCCGGTGTCGCAATGATCACCTCGACGCCACGGTCCAGATCGCGTGCCTGCGGCACCTTCGATGAGCCGCCAAAGATGCAAGTGTGACGAATCTCGGGCTTGCACAGGTGTCCATAGTCCCGCACCACCGACTGGATCTGCTGTGCCAGCTCCCGGGTGGGGGCCAGCACGAGGGCAATGGGTCCCTCGCCGCGTAAGATGGGCGGCTGGTTGCCGATGTGCACAATGGCCGGCAGCATGTAGGCCAGCGTTTTGCCCGAGCCGGTCTGGGCAATGCCCACCAAATCGCGGCCACTCAAGGCAATGGGCCAGCCCTGCGACTGGATGGCCGTGGGCTTGGTGAATCCCTGGCGCTTCATCTCATCGATGACATGGGCTGGCAGCGAGCTCTCCTCAAAACTGACCACCGGATGGGGCAGTTCGTTGCCCGACACGGTTATCTCCAGTTCGCGACGTATGTCGGCCACCTGCTGCTCCGATTTGGCCAGCGTATTCGGATGAATGTTGTAGAAATCCTTGTGGAAGGGCTCCAGATTCTCCCACTTCGGTTTCACCAGATTGCGGCCGGGATTCTTGGCCTTTTCGCGTTGGATCTCGGCACGCTCCTCCTTGGAGAGCATGCCCAAGGCGGCAGCATTGTAGTTATTGCTCTGATAGCCACCACCTCCGCCGCCACCATTGTGCGGCTTCTGGTAGCGTTGTGCGTAATTGGGATTCTTGCCACGGGGTCCGCCATAGCCGCCGGCTCCACCACCGGATCCGGCTCCACCGCCGCCGCCGCCGCCGAGTCCGTTGCCGGCGAAGGCCACGCCGTTTTGCTGACGATACGGATTACCGCCACCGGCGCCCGCAGCGCCCATGCCCAGGCCATTCTGGATGCCGTAGGCCATCACGCCGTACGGCTGGCCAAAGTGCATGCTGCCAGCGGCGCCGGCAGCGCCATTGAGGGCCGCTCCACCGGCTGTGCCGGCGAAATTGCTGCGCGGATAGTAGGGACGCTCGTGGCGTGGGGCTCCATTACCGCCACCGCCAGCTCCTGCGGCGGCACCATTGCCATAGTAACCGCCGCCTGTGTGCTGTTGAACGCCGCCGGCGTTGGGTGCATATGCTCCGGCGTACATCTCGTGTGTGTTGAATCCTGGCGAGAAATGAACAAAAGATCAGCGAAATCGAAATCGAAACACACACACTCACACACACACATACACAAAGACTTTGCACTTTTGTAACTGTTTTGCGCTCTCTCTCGCTCTCACGATTCTGCCGCTCGCGAGTATAACGAACGTAGTGACGAAGCACACCAGGAGTGAGCAAGGGCGATAAATTAATATTTTAATGAATCTTAAAAAATTTTAATCATAAGGTTTTTTTTTGTCAAAATAACTAAAAAAAAAGGTCGAATAAGATAATTATAGGATGATTTAATTAGACAAATCTTTAATAATTTTTCGTCACGAAAGTTGGATATCCGAACATTTGTAAGCTAACGGTGCGATCGTCACTAGGTTCTTACCTCGCCGAGAGGTGTTTTGTTTGATATAAATAGAGAAACGCGTTCTGACTTGCGGTCATGGGGCTGGGCAGGGGGTTGCTTTTGCGGAGGGGGGGATGATGAAGGGCACTGGGACTGATGGACGAAGAGAGGGGCGGTTCCACCACCCACCCACTAGCCACCACCGAAAAAATCAATACATCATCGCCAATGCACACGAGACGCGGCGCGCGAGAGAGAGAGAGACGGTGCGAAAGAGAGGCACGCACGCACGCACACACACGAGTGGAAACCCATTGAAAATGCACTGCATTTTCACGCCTCGGACTCACGAACTCACCTTTTTTCCTGTTGCGACAACTGCTCCCTGGTGTGTGTGTGTAATTTTGGATGAGCCTGACTTGTGCGGGGGGCTTCGAATTAATGTATTTATGCGCCGCAATTTGACATTTGCTCCCCAGCCAGTTGGGTTCTGCGTTTGCCTGTCGAAGCCTCGATATTCCAATTCCCGTTCGATATTCCGTTCTCCGTATTCCGCTCTCTCTCGCTCTCTTCGTCACGCTCACACGCCTTCTCTTTCTCTGCTCGCTCTACTCAACGTTTTTGCCGAGAGGTAATTATTTGCAATTAATTTGCAACTGCCGCCGACTGCGCCGCGCGAAACTAACCGTAAATTTATTAATTATTATATTAGTGTTGTGTTAGGTTAGATCTCATTCTTGCTCTTCACGTATACCAACACACACACACACGTTGTTGCAGCAACTATTTTTTGTGTTGTTGTGTTCTGTTTTCTTCCGTCTGCTTTTCGCACCGATAATTGATATAAAAATACCACAAAAATACAACAACGAAAAAGCCAGCAGGAAAGGTCCTACTTAGCCGGCTATCGTTATCGATTTTAGAGAAGAAGAAATCCTGTAAAAATCAGGTCACACTTGAGCTTAAAACAATCGATGTATATCGATAGTATCGATGGTGCGTAATTTTCTAATTCATTTACAAAAAACATTTACATTACATTTAAGCGAAGAAAATTTAGATTTTTAATTTTTTTTTTCAAAAAATTGTGACCCAGTATTTAGTATTTCGGCCACAACAAAAAAAGTAATGGCCCAAATGTGGAATGAGATACCTTCCTGAACTCGTAGTTAAATTATCTAAAACTTGGCATTTAAAGAAAAAAAATTTAGATTTTTTGATTTTTTTTCAAAAAATTGCGACCCAACCCCTTAAAAAATTGACTTCCAAAAAAAATCGTTTTTTTTCCATGAAACTTCACTATTTTCGCCACAGAAACGGAAATAATGGCCCAAATGTGGAATGTGATACCTTCCTGAACTCGTAGTTAAATTATCTAAAACTTGGCATTTAAATTAAGAAAATTTAGAATTTTAAATTTTTTTTCAAAAATTTGTGACCCAACCCCTTAAAAAATTGAATTCCCAAAAAAATCTGTTTTTTCGCATAAAGCTTCACTATTTTCGCCACAGCAACGGAAATAATGGCCCAAATGGGGAATGAGATACCTTCCTGAACTCGTAGTGAAATTATCTAAAACTTGGCATTTAAATTAAGAAAATTTAGAATTTTAAATTTTTTTTCAAAAATTTGTGACCCAACCCCTTAAAAAATTGAATTCCCAAAAAAAATCTGTTTTTTCGCATAAAGCTTCACTATTTTCGCCACAGCAACGGAAATAATGGCCCAAATGGGGAATGAGATACCTTCCTGAACTCGTAGTGAAATTATCTAAAACTTGGCATTTAAAGAAAAAAAATTTAGATTTTTTGATTTTTTTTCAAAAAATTGCGACCCAACCCCTTAAAAAATTGACTTCCAAAAAAAATCACTTTTTTCCCATGAAACTTCACTATTTTCGCCACAGAAACGGAAATAATGGCCCAAATGTGGAATGTGATACCTTCCTGAACTCTTAGTTAAATTATCTAAAACTTGGCATTTAAAGAAAAAAAATTTAGATTTTTTGATTTTTTTTCAAAAAATTGCGACCTAACCCCTTAAAAAATTGACTTCCAAAAAAAATCGTTTTTTTTCCATGAAACTTCACTATTTTCGCCACAGAAACGGAAATAATGGCCCAAATGTGGAATGTGATACCTTCCTGAACTCGTAGTTAAATTATCTAAAACTTGGCATTTAAAGAAAAAAATTTAGATTTTTTGATTTTTTTTCAAAAAATTGCGACCTAACCCCTTAAAAAATTGACTTCCAAAAAAAATCACTTTTTTTCCCATGAAACTTCACTATTTTCGCCACAGAAACGGAAATAATGGCCCAAATGTGGAATGTGATACCTTCCTGAACTCGTAGTTAAATTATCTAAAACTTGGCATTTAAAGAAAAAAAATTTAGATTTTTTGATTTTTTTTCAAAAAATTGCGACCTAACCCCTTAAAAAATTGAATTCCCAAAAAAATCTGTTTTTTCGCATAAAGCTTCACTATTTTCGCCACAGCAACGGAAATAATGGCCCAAATGGGGAATGAGATACCTTCCTGAACTCGTAGTGAAATTATCTAAAACTTGGCATTTAAAGAAAAAAAATTTAGATTTTTTGATTTTTTTTCAAAAAATTGCGACCCAACCCCTTAAAAAATTGACTTCCAAAAAAAATCACTTTTTTTCCCATGAAACTTCACTATTTTCGCCACAGAAACGGAAATAATGGCCCAAATGTGGAATGTGATACCTTCCTGAACTCTTAGTTAAATTATCTAAAACTTGGCATTTAAAGAAAAAAAATTTAGATTTTTTGATTTTTTTTCAAAAAATTGCGACCTAACCCCTTAAAAAATTGACTTCCAAAAAAAATCGTTTTTTTTTCCATGAAACTTCACTATTTTCGCCACATAAACGGAAATAATGGCCCAAATGTGGAATGAGATACCTTCCTGAACTCGTAGTTAAATTATCTAAAACTTGGCATTTAAAGAAAAAAATTTAGATTTTTTGATTTTTTTTCAAAAAATTGCGACCCAACCCCTTAAAAAATTGACTTCCAAAAAAAATCACTTTTTTTCCCATGAAACTTCACTATTTTCGCCACAGAAACGGAAATAATGGCCCAAATGAGGAATGTGATACCTTCCTGAACTCGTAGTTAAATTATCTAAAACTTGGCATTTAAAGAAAAAAAATTTAGATTTTTTGATTTTTTTTCAAAAAATTGCGACCCAACCCCTTAAAAAATTGACTTCCAAAAAAAATCACTTTTTTTCCCATGAAACTTCACTATTTTCGCCACAGAAACGGAAATAATGGCCCAAATGTGGAATGTGATACCTTCCTGAACTCGTAGTTAAATTATCTAAAACTTGGCATTTAAAGAAAAAAAATTTAGATTTTTTGATTTTTTTTTCAAAAAATTGCGACCTAACCCCTTAAAAAATTGACTTCCAAAAAAAATCGTTTTTTTTTCCATGAAACTTCACTATTTTCGCCACATAAACGGAAATAATGGCCCAAATGTGGAATGTGATACCTTCCTGAACTCGTTGTTAAATTATTTAAAACTTGGCATTTAAAGAAAAAAAATTTAGATTTTTTGATTTTTTTTCAAAAAATTGCGACCCAACCCCTTAAAAAATTGACTTCCAAAAGAAATCGTTTTTTTTCCATGAAACTCCACTATTTTCGCCACATAAACGGAAATAATGGCCCAAATGTGGAATGTGATACCTTCCTGAACTCGTAGTTAAATTATGTAAAACTTGGCATTTAAAGAAAAAAAATTTAGATTTTTTGATTTTTTTTCAAAAAATTGCGACCCAACCCCTTAAAAAATTGATTTCCAAAAAAAATCACTTTTTTTCCCATAAAACTTCACTATTTTCGCCACAGAAACGGAAATAATGGCCCAAATGTGGAATGTGATACCTTCCTGAACTCGTAGTTAAATTATCTAAAACTTGGCATTTAAAGAAAAAAAATTTAGATTTTTTGATTTTTTTTTCAAAAAATTGCGACCCAACCCCTTAAAAAATTGATTTCCAAAAAAATCACTTTTTTTCCCATAAAACTTCACTATTTTCGCCACAGAAACGGAAATAATGGCCCAAATGAGGTATGTGATACCTTCCTGAACTCGTAGTTAAATTATCTAAAACTTGGCATTTAAAGAAAAAAAATTTAGATTTTTTGATTTTTTTTTCAAAAAATTGCGACCCAACCCCTTAAAAAATTGACTTCCAAAAAAAATCACTTTTTTTCCCATGAAACTTCACTATTTTCGCCACAGAAACGGAAATAATGGCCCAAATGAGGAATGTGATACCTTCCTGAACTCGTAGTTAAATTATCTAAAACTTGGCATTTAAAGAAAAAAAATTTAGATTTTTTGATTTTTTTTCAAAAAATTGCGACCCAACCCCTTAAAAAATTGACTTCCAAAAAAAATCACTTTTTTTCCCATGAAACTTCACTATTTTCGCCACAGAAACGGAAATAATGGCCCAAATGTGGAATGTGATACCTTCCTGAACTCGTAGTTAAATTATCTAAAACTTGGCATTTAAAGAAAAAAATTTAGATTTTTTGATTTTTTTTCAAAAAATTGCGACCTAACCCCTTAAAAAATTGACTTCCAAAAAAAATCGTTTTTTTTCCATGAAACTTCACTATTTTCGCCACAGAAACGGAAATAATGGCCCAAATGTGGAATGTGATACCTTCCTGAACTCGTAGTTAAATTATCTAAAACTTGGCATTTAAAGAAAAAAATTTAGATTTTTTGATTTTTTTTCAAAAAATTGCGACCTAACCCCTTAAAAAATTGACTTCCAAAAAAAATCACTTTTTTTCCCATGAAACTTCACTATTTTCGCCACAGAAACGGAAATAATGGCCCAAATGTGGAATGTGATACCTTCCTGAACTCGTAGTTAAATTATCTAAAACTTGGCATTTAAAGAAAAAAAATTTAGATTTTTTGATTTTTTTTCAAAAATTGCGACCCAACCCCTTAAAAAATTGACCATGGCCCAAATGTGGAGTGTGATACCTTCCTGAACTCGTAGTTTTAATTTAGATTTTTTGATTTTTTTTTCAAAAAAATTAAAAAATTGATTTCCAAAAAAAATCACTTTTTTTCGCCTCAAACATTACTATTTTGGCCATAACAAAAAAAGTAATGGCCCAAATGTGGAATGACATACATTCCTGAACTTAAGCGACGTCGGTCGTATCATTGTTACAAACTATTAAGAATAAAATGATGTATTAAATGAATACAGGTATCTTAAAAAATGTACATAGTTTAAAAACTCACATTTCTTTACATTCTTATTTACATTAATGCACAAAATTTGAAGATATTTCTAAGATATCCCCAAATTTTATAGAATCCCCATTTCTCCCAACCAATTTAAACAATCGGTTCTTCTGTCTTTTATAATTTACTAACCAAACGAAGGGCAAACACTTTGTGGTACTTATTTTAAAACTGATAATTGCAAATAATCTAGGTAAGCGCACATTTCGGCCTTCAAATCATCAGTTGAATGTCTCAAACAAGTGCTGGTAAAGATTTTGAAGAAATCTCCAACGGAAAACCTTTGCTAAGGAGGCTGCAAGTCAGTCGCAGCTGTACGTACAAATATGTATGTTATTTACACGGATTTATTCCCCAGACATATCACAAAAACATCGATATGCCGAAATCGGAGGGACTTAAGGACGTTAATTGGCGGCCAGTCGGACGAGCAGTTTCCGCCGATCCTCGTCGATGGTGGCGAGAAACTTCTGCACCCGCTCGCCATAGAAGTCGGTCGTTTTGGCCACTTGATAGCTATGCATTCTCTCCGCGCGCCGAAAGTCCTCCAGCTGCCAGCGGTCGCGTTGATAGGCCAGAATGCTGGCCAGGAAGTGCCAAAAGGTGATCTGCGGCCACAGGACGTTGCTGAAGTACAGCACGGAGGTGCTTAGCTGGAAAGGATAAAATATAAATCAAAGATATTTACAAATTCTACAATATCAGGCCCTATTTGGTAAGCTTTGAACTCATTTGTTTATGGTAAATAAAGTTATATCTATCTAGGTTCAATGTGCATTTCTTCAATGGTGTTCAAAGCTCAAGATTTTGCGCTCTTTCTCCCACCTGCCACATCATGAAGTCGCTCAGCCTGGTCTCGCCGGAGGTGCGGAAAACCAAGTCCGGTGGCGGCGAGTGCCGCGTGTACAGGCACTCTTCGAGAAGCCTTTCACTGATGTCCCCCGCATCCAGATCCTGGCTGCCGTGCCGCAGCACCGTCTCCACCGCCTGTGTGATCTCGTCGCGCGACGTGTACGCAAAGGCCACGTTCAGGAAGAGCTTGTCATTGCGCTCCGTGCTCAGCATGGCCGAGGCCACCAGCTTCTGCAGATCCTGCGGCAGCAGTTCGATGTTGCCAATCACCCGGATGCGAATGCCGTGCTCATCCAGCCGGGCGGTCTCCTCCAGCAGGCGGGCGAACTTCTCGCGGGCCAGATTGAACAGGCCCTCCACCTCCTCGTCGGAGCGCTTGAAGTTCTCGATGCTGAAGGCAAAGGTGGTCACCTCGCGAACGCCCACGTCCAGGCACCAGCGCAGGCAGTCCGCCAGCTTCTCGAATCCCCGCGAATGGCCCTCGATCTTATCTATCTGCTGCGAGCGGGCAAATCGCCGATTGCCGTCCATCACGAAGGCGACGTGGTGCGGAATGTGGCCGCAGGCGCGCAGCGTACGCATCGCCAGCCGCTCCGTCCAGGTGTACTTGTAGTCGGAGACCCACGACATGGTGGCGCTGGGTGGCGGAATCGGTGGATATAATATTTACTTTTATTTATTTTTATTTTTTTGGGTGTCTTGTGATTAGAGCTGTCACACCGTCGGCCCTCGTCTATCGATTGCAGTGTTATCGGTGGGAGAGCGTCTCTAGCCAGCCAGTGTGACCGTTTCAGCGGTAGTCGTAAATCCAGACTTAAACCATTCGATATATTATTATCCCAGACATGAACCAATCGATAGGTTGAGCGAAGTCTCGAACCCATATGTAAGCAGTGTGACCAGAAGCGATATATCGATAACAATTTAGCCGAGACTCAAACCGCGCCAGTTAATCGACCAAAGCCACGTCATTTAAATGCAGTTTTAGTGCAGTTCACCACGCTGACGTGGTCTTTTCACCTAAAATAAATAAAGTTTATTAGAAAAAATCTCTTAAATCAACTACAAATAGCTAGTTAATTCAAAATCAACAAAGGTTTGAAACCCCGCTCGATTTAACATCGATCAACTATCGCCACATTTACAGAAACTCAGCAACCCTGGCATTTTGACAGCTACGACAGCCTTCTTTTTTGATATCCGGTTCACGCAAGTGGTTCGTCGCAAACTTTTGCCCCTCAATTTTTTGCCAAAAAACCCGACTTTGAGCCCTTTTGAGTCGCCAAAAATGTGTTCCCCTCAAGAGTGTTCAAAGGGCCGGTCGAAAACAATGAAAACGCTGCCCGGCAGCTGCATTTTTTTTACGTTTTTTGTTTTGTTTGTGCGCCATGCATGCATGCATGCATATATTTGTTTTTGTTTGTGAAACGATAGAGTGGTAAAAAATGTGCATTCCCTTGCTATTCCCGCAGTTGCTGATCGACAAACAACAACAACTAACCCAGAATGGCACCCAGGAAGGCTAAAGTTCAGAAGGAGGAGGTGCAGGTCCAGCTGGGACCCCAGGTTCGCGACGGCGAGATCGTCTTCGGTGTGGCCCACATCTATGCCAGCTTCAACGACACCTTCGTGCATGTCACCGATCTCTCGGGACGCGAGACCATCGCCCGCGTCACCGGAGGCATGAAGGTGAAGGCCGATCGTGATGAGGCTTCGCCCTACGCCGCTATGTTGGCTGCCCAGGTGAGTCCAGTCCAGTCCACCTATAGAGCCCCTCTAACGGTTTGAATCCCCACCAGGATGTGGCCGAGAAGTGCAAGACCCTGGGCATCACCGCGCTGCACATCAAGCTGCGTGCCACCGGCGGCAACAAGACCAAGACCCCCGGACCCGGCGCCCAGTCCGCTCTGCGCGCCCTGGCCCGCTCCTCCATGAAGATTGGCCGCATCGAGGATGTGACCCCCATCCCATCGGACTCCACCCGCAGGAAGGGCGGTCGCCGTGGTCGTCGTCTGTAGAGTGGCAGGAATTCCTGTTTTTGGTCGATATACTGCATTTGTGTATGCGATAAGAGAGTTATTCTGCTTGTGTGTGTGCATAGGTGCACTGTAATAAACCAGGAAATATGATGTAAATGAGTACAAGAGATTTGTGCGTGTTAATTTGGGGTCTGCAAGTGGTTTTGCCAAGTAGTTATCTAGCTTTTTGCCCAAATGTTTACAAAAATTGTCGGTTTTGGCGGCCAGAGTTGCCACCCCGTTGCGCCGACTTGCCCAGTGGCAGCCCGATAACGCCGAGAAAGCAGCCCTGCCACCGATAACTATCGCATGTCAGCAGCTGTGTTGTTTTTGCTTTCTTTTTTCGTATCCGGTTCACGCAATTGGTTCGTTGCGATTTTCTCCCCTCTTTATTTTTGTGATTTTAGTGCAATTTGCGAATTGAGCGCCAAAAACGCAAGGCAGCCGCAGCTAGTGGAAGTTATGCTCTTCAAAATGAATTGAATTAAATTGAAAAAATACGCTGGCTCGGTGTGGATGCAATTGAATTAAATTGTGTTTCCTTGGTTTTTTTGTTGTTGTTGTTTTTGTGATTGACTTGAGCCGGCAATTGAACAGAGTGTGATTTCTATTTTAGTTGCTGATCGACGACCCGAGTTTGCAGAATGGCTCCCAGGAAGGCTAAGGTTCAGAAGGAGGAGGTGCAGGTGCAGCTGGGACCCCAGGTTCGCGATGGAGAGGTCGTCTTCGGAGTGGCCCACATCTATGCCAGCTTCAACGACACCTTCGTCCACGTTACGGATCTCTCGGGACGCGAGACCATCGCCCGTGTCACCGGAGGCATGAAGGTGAAGGCCGATCGTGATGAGGCTTCGCCCTACGCCGCTATGTTGGCCGCCCAGGTGAGCAGTGCTTGACCTATCCCTTTAAATCCCCCTAATAACCATGTCTAATCCCCTCCAGGACGTGGCTGAGAAGTGCAAGCTGCTGGGAATCACCGCTCTGAACATCAAGCTGCGCGCCACCGGCGGCAACAAGACCAAAACCCCCGGACCCGGCGCCCAGTCCGCTCTGCGCGCCCTGGCTCGCTCCTCCATGAAGATTGGCCGCATCGAGGACGTGACCCCCATCCCATCGGACTCCACCCGCAGGAAGGGCGGTCGCCGTGGTCGTCGTCTGTAAACATGTGCGCTATCCCTTGACGCTGCGTTATTTTTTTATACCCTTGAAGTACAGCTAAATGTAGAAATAAAAAATGTAAATGCAGTGGAAATGACTTGTTTTGGGCTTCCCAGCTTTCTGCCCAGTGGCAACACCACATTCGCGGCTGCTATCGATAGGCGGTAAAAAAAAAACAATTTTCTATATTTTTTAATCTGATATCCCAGTTTATATTTAAAAATATATAGATATAAATATCGTATATATACGCTGATTTATAGCCCCTTTGAATATTCGAGAAGTGGCGAAATTCCCTTGCAAGCGCCTTCGTTTGCTATCGAAATCGGTATATCGATACTATCGCAAGTGGTTGGTCCAACTCTAATTCATATACACATACACGCGAACACGGACCGTGTGTGGATTCGTGGAGCAAATCGAAATTGGCAGGATTAAAAGCATTCGCGAGCGCAAAGGCAGCGGCTAAAGGGCTGCCCACGCACCAAACTAACTAACTAGCTGGCCCACAACTTCTCTAAACGGCGATTAATATGCAAAAATCAGCGTAATTGGCAAGTTCAATGCACGACTAATATATTTGGCCACACTTGCCAGTGTGTGTGCGTGCCACTGCGCGCCCGTGTGTGTGTGTGTGTTCGGTGTTGTGCCCGTGTGTGTGTGTGTGCGGCCGCGACGAGTATGTGTGTGCGTATATATTCGTACATTTGCAAAGACTCGCGGATGAAACAGCGTGAAAAGTGAACCAAAATCGGGAAATCGCGGGGAAAAGGCAGCTGAAGAACTCCACGATCCGGAATTAGGGATACGGATGATGGGGATATAGCCCCCCGAGAGCCACCGCACCACACAGTAGGTCGGTTGGGCGACGTCGAAAAGTGGCTGAAAATACAACAAAAAAAAAAAGAAAAAAAAATCTCTAGAATCAGAAATCAAAACGCAGGAACGCGCAGCTGAGATGTCGAAGCGGCGGCTCCACTGAGTCAAGTGTTTGGTGTTGTGAAATCTGTATTTTCTCGGCCACCCCACACACCCCCCCCTTCCGTTCCGTTCCGTTCTGCACCACCCCCCTCCCCTCGATCTATCAAAATTTTCAATTGAACGCAACTCTGGCCATAAACAACAAAAAACCGAAGAAATAAGTTAAAATTCGGCCAACAAAAAGAGAAAAAAAAATCACGCAGTGAAGAAGAAGAAGCATCCGAAAAAAAGACGAAAAGAAAACTTGTTTGAAAAAGGCCAAGAACCGAAAGAAAAAAAAAAGAGCAACAGCAGCAGCGGCAGCAGCGCGCTAGGAACGGAGCACCGGATCGGAGCGGCGACGTCACCAAAAGATACGGCCACCATATCGCCACCATGGACGAGGATGACAACCTGTCCAATGCCGACATCAGCATCGATGACGATGATGCGGCGGCCATGCAGCAGGATGCGGAGGACGAGGACGAGTCCTCCGATGTGGATCTCTCCTCGGTCTATGTCCTGCCACCCATAGTCTCCACCATGCCAGCAGCAGTGCGCATCAGCGGGGGAGGAGGAGGGGGAGCTGCGGGAGCGGGAACAACAGCTGCAGCTAACGCCGATAACTCGCATTCCCCCTTCCACGACTGGGATTCCAGTGTGGCAGCGGCCGCTGCTCCACCGCCACCGCCGCCCAGGAGCGGATCGGGATCTGGAGCAGCAACAACAGCTGGAGCAACTGGATCCTCAACTGGCTCCTCAAGTGGAGCCGCCTCCTCTGGCGATGCCGGTGCCAAGCCGAGCTTCTTCTTTGGCGCCTCCTCCTTCAGCCTGCGCAGCCGCAAGGAGGTGGCCGCCCTGATCAACACCGAATGCTGCCGTGGCAGCCCCACGCCCGATCTCGACTCCATCATGGACACCCTATTCAATCCGGGCACGCCCATCGATAATCTGGACAACATCGAGTGGATACGATGGCTCATTGCCGGCGGACGGACGCCGCAGGAGTTTGTTAAAATTGGTACGTTTTCAAATCCCCAAAAAAAAAAACCAAAATGTGTGCATTTGCCTATCGATAACTGTGTGTGTTTGCATTGCATTTTCTATCGCCAAACAGCTGATCGCAAGTCCGTTGCCCCTGAAACTCTGTATGTGTGTGTGTTTGTGTTACCTGTGCGATACCTCTGTGTGTGTGTATGTGTGTGTTTGTAATTGTTGTAGGGCACGCAAAGGAAAAGGGGAAGAGAGAGAGAGAGAGCATAACAGCAAGGTGCAAGGCAGCGTGTGAAGAGTGCGAGGAGTGCACCACCATGGCAACAGCAGCAATCAGGCGCACTCACTCGCACATCTGCGCTGATTAGGGGAGTCATCAACTTTAGCCCAATTTAATCTCAACTGCTCATCTATTTGCCCATGCTGTGTGTATATTTGTGCATACTTTTTTTTTTATGATTACTTATATTTTTTGTGCCAGGCTGCGTATGTCGCCAAAGTTGCTTGTGTCCCACTTCCCACTTGTCAGCTCGCTCGCACACACACACACAACGGTGCACGCACAGTGGAATGCAGCATGCACCTCGTGTGTGTGTGTCAGCTGTTCGGTTCGGTTCGCCTTGCGTAATAAATGTTTCCGCAGCATCCGTCCCAAAAACACACGCACACCAATGCCATTGGGGCTTGTTTATATGCTGGCACCTTTTGTTACCGCTAAGTGCTCCTCTTTACTCTGTTGCAACAAAGTGCAGCACAGAACAGAGCAGAGCACAACAATTGCAAAATTGCACTGGGGCGGCAAAAGTTGATTGACCGTCATTGTTGTTGATTTGACAAAAACACGCACAGTGGTTGCGAGGGGGTGGTTAAGTGTGTGATGTGGCCCACTGTAAGCTGTCATCGGCAATTGACCGAAAGACCGTTATGTTATGGAGCCGACTGTGTGTGTGTGTGGGTGACTCCCCACCTCAGGCCCTCTCCCTCTGGCCCACAGTGGACCCTGTCCAAAAAGTTCTCAGTTAGAAAGAGACGGAGGAGAGAGTTGCCAACTTGTCTGTCGATCGATCGCCATTTAGAAATTTACAAAATTGTCAATCAACTTTCCGCTGCACTTTGTTGCTGTTGCTGTTGTTATTGGCCAATTGATTTCCTTCCGCATGCGGCGGCCGACAACGTTGACCTTTTCAGCTAACAAGGTCCAAATGCGAAATACTTTCGTCGTACATACATATTTACGACCCAGAACGCAGGCCGAAGACAAAAAAGCCAAGAGTCACGCAACAAGCGAAAATTAACTAAGCAATGAGTGCATCATTTTATTTTTGGAACTCAATCAAATCAATAGCAATAGCAAGGCAATGCGGCCAAAAGCAAAACAGCTGGCCTCGACAGGTTTTTCGATTTCCACCTCAATGCGTAATTCTTGGCATCGATAACTTATCGTTGGGTGCTGAGCGATGGCACAAAGACTTGTAATCGAGAGATTATTTCGATAACATTGAAAACTTATACAGAAGCTATGTAAATAATTATTTTTTTATTGCTTTAAACAATTTTTTAGTAAAATTTCTTTAGATAAATATCCTTGTTTACTCCCTGAAACGTAATCTTTTGGTGTTTGGCGATGGAAAAAATATTTGTTATCGAGCGATTATTTCGATGATACTACTTTGCATTGAAAATTTATACAGAAGCTATGTGAATAATTATTTTTTATTGCTTTAAACAATTTTTTAGTAAAATTTCCTTAAATAAATTTCATTCTTCACTCCCTGAAACATAATCGTTTGGTGTTTGGCGATTAAAAAAATATTAGTTATCGAGCGATTATTTCGATGAGTCTATTTTGCTTTGAACATTTATAAAGAAGCTTTGTAAATAATTATTTTTACTAAGGAATTATTAAATTAGATAAATGTAATTTTTACTCCCTGAAACGTAATTTAAAATTAAAAATCAAAAAAATCATTTTGTATATCTTAGCAAAAAAAAAACATGTATTTCGTGATACATTGACCATCGCGACTATCTTATGTAAAGTAATAAAAATGTACTTCTTGGAAAATGTAGTAAACTTAAACAAGAAGTGATAGCCTTTAATGTTTGAAGAACTTTGTTTACTTTTAGATTGGATTGATGAGTGTGCAAGTTTACCAATGATATGAGTAATTTACAATTTTTCAATTATAAATATAAAATCCTTGAATTACATAGCTATAGCTATGAAAAATCCTATAATAAATTGCACTGATTTCTTGATATACTTTGTGGCCAAGAGCGCGTATTCCAATGACACGTTTGTCTTGACGAAAATCAATAGTTGGCGCAGGGTCTTTTTCCGAAAGATAAATACAAAGTAAAGTTGTAACTTTTTAAATGCCTGGGAATGTATCAGTTGGTTAGCTCAGCAAACTCTGCGGTCGAAATATTGATGTTCCTGCTCTTTATTTACAAATTGTAATCATTTTTTAAAGCATCCTTAAATAAATAATTAAAATTATGAATTAGAGATTAATGTTTGAACTTCATTTTGCAGTGCGCAGCTATGACAACCACGCCAAGTGCGGACTGGTGTGGGTGCCCCATGTGGTGGCCTACAGGTGCCGCACCTGCGGCATCTCGCCCTGCATGTCCATATGCCGGGACTGCTTCAAGAAGGGCAATCACACCAACCACGACTTCAATATGTTCCTGTCGCAGGCGGGCGGTGCCTGTGACTGTGGCGACACGTCGGTCATGAAGGCGGAGGGCTTCTGCAGTGATCATGGCATCAATAATCGGGTCAATCGAGATCCGGTGCCCAACAATCTGTTGGCCGTGGCCGAGGCCATTATGCCCAAGCTGCTGTTCCGCCTGCTGCAGCATTTCCGCGAGCACAGCGACACCTCGCTGCAGGTGCACGCGATGACCTCGTACTCGTGCGAGGAGTTCGCCAACATGCTGATCGATCTGAACAACATGGGCGAGATAATGCGCAAGGTGATGACGCGTACGCTGATCAATCCGGAGGTGTATGCCTACTTCATGGAGGCGCCATGCCAGGACACACGGAACGGGCGCTTCCTGAAGGCGAACCGCGAGAAGTACGAGGATGCGGTGAACAGATTCCCCAATCCAGAGCCACCCGATGAGTACAGGGATCTGCCGGCGCTGGGCGATAAACTGGTACACACCACGCTGCTCGAGGAGTTCATCTTTTGGACATTCAAATTCGAGTTTCCACAGACGCTGGTCTGTTTCCTGCTCAACATGCTGCCCGATCAGGATTACAAGGTGGGTGGACATGGCTTGATATAATGGCTTTTAGATACTTATTAATGTATGTATTGTCTCTTCCCAAAAGGAACACCTTACCCGCACATTTGTGATGCACTACAGTCGCATACCGTCCGTGCTGGAAATGTCCCGCGATCCGGACACACTAAGCAACCGGGTGGTTCACATGAGCGTTCAGCTCTTCTCCAACGAAAGTCTCGCTCTCAAGATGGTCAACGAGCTGTCGCTGCTGCACGTGATGATCATCAGTCTCAAGCTGATGATGTCCAAGATACTCATACAGAATACGCTGCATGGTGAGCTGCTGCTTCTCTTCTAATTTCCTAATGAGCTGCACACTAAAATATGATTTTCTTTACAGATCCCACCAAGAATTTCCACTTTGTCATCGACTGCACGCGTCAGGTGATGAAGGACCACTGTTATTGGCCGCTAGTCTCCGACTTTAACAACGTCCTCTCACACGAATCGGTTGCTCTGGTCTTCTTGAGGGACGACAATCTCATCGACATGTGGTTTCAGTTTCTTCAGATGCTTCAGGGCATGAATGTCAACGTGCGGGAGACGGCTTCGCATGTGGAATTCGAGCCAAACAGCTATTATGCCGCGTTCTCCTGCGAACTGGAGGCCAGTGCCTATCCCATGTGGTCGATTATCTCGCATCTGCAGGATGGCACGCACGCTCACCTGGCCAAAAAGATCATCAACTACTGTGTGACGACGCTGCACGAGTGGCTGGACTCGATTTACTTCATGGAGGCGCGCCTATCCATGGTGGGTGTTGTCTTCCCCCTACAATATAACATTATTCATTATTATTTACTTATTTATGTACACTTAATACACTTTGATGTGTGTTGTGAGTCCTAAAATCGTACATTTGCTAACTGAAATCATCGATTTAATTGATTAATGTTATATTTAAAATACTTATTTAAAGTAATACCTTTTGTAAACATTTAAAATCATCTTATCTTTACAGGAGGAGATGATGCAGGCTTCGTTCCACTTTCCACTGCATCGGTATCTGGCCGCCTTCGTCTGCCAGGCGGTCACCAAAATGGGAATAAGTCTGAACGACGTGCTGCCCTCGCGGCCCTATCTCCTGCCCCTCCTGATGATCCATCCGCTGCGTGTCCAGGTGAGTCTCCTCCTAATATTAGTTAAAAAATACAACAATTTCTTCGCTTCTCTGGGTTCACAGATTCAGATTCTCTTTATTGGTTTCTTTTTTTTTATGGCTAAATTCCAATATAATTTTAGTTATATTTTTTTTTTGTTTGTCTTGCCCGATTCTGCGTCTCTTGCGCTTCGTTCTCCTCCTCCGATCTCACTTAGACTACGCGACAGTAATTGCAAGTGTGTGTTTGTGTATTGATAGGTAGTGTAAAACTAAGAAAGCTATGACATATGTGCGCGGGATGGAACAGCACCGCCTCCTCCTCCGCCTCCGCCCTAGAACTTTTTCTTTGGCACCTGAATGTGGGGCGTAAAGTCGTAGGTGATGATCTTGGGTCCCAAAAAGCCACCATAGCCGTTGCGTCCCTTGTAGTAGATGCCAATGCCGGCCAGTGGTACGGGTGGATTCGAGACCACGTCCTGGATGTCAACGAAGGGCACAGTGCTCTGGGCGGCATCCTTGTCCAGGCCCGTGTTGGTGAAGTCGATGCACTGATTGTGGCGCGACAGAGGTATCGAGTGGGTGATTGTCCGCGTGGACACGTCAGCGTTATCCAGGCGCAGTTTCTCCCTGCAAGCGAAAGTTTAGTTTCACTAGTTTCGAAGGAAAAACACCTCTATATAGATGCTCACCTGCGTCGTCCGCTGACATCGGTATTATCGTTGGACTTCCAATAGCTGTTGCTCTCGGGCTGAATGAGCTGACCGGTCTTAAAGTCAAACTCGCTGTAGTGGGCCTCCAGATTCAGATGTGTGCCTATCACACGGAATCGCACGCCGGTGATGACAAAGCTATTGTCATCCGTGTCCACATCGTCCAGATCGATGGAGCGGCTCTCGTAGCTGAGCATGTGATAGTCAACGCCCTTTTTCACATCGCGATCGAAGAAGTTGTACGTCTCCACGGGCTTCCACTCCAGTGTGCTCTGATTGACGGCGCCGCGCGGCAGGAGTTCGCCCTCCTGGATTTGCAGGTGGAAAATGCGATTCTTCTTCACAAAACGCAGGCCAGTCACGATTCTAAAAAGATATGTATAGTGTGACTATTGGTCTTTCAAGGCTACAGATTCCGAATGTAACACTCACCTGTTGCGCTTCACATCGGCAATGGTGTCGCGCAGGTTGAAGAATCGATCCGACTTGAGACCCTGCTCATCGCACAGGCAGAAGCAGTAGCTGCAGTGCCAGAGGAGGTAGCGCCACCAGCTGTCCACCTTGGTGGTGCCCCTGGTGCACTTGCCCCGCTGCCCGAGGACGCGTCCGTTCTCGTACTCGATGAACTCATAGCGCCGCACGCTGTTCTGTGGCGACGGGCACACCCACATGTCGGAGTCGACAAACTGGCAGTTGTACAAGCGGCCCGTGCACTTTGGCTGGCGCGAACAGTAGAGATCCTTGAAGCAGCCCTCGCTGCGGGTGGACTGATAGAATCCGCATGTCTCACGGCACGTCTCCTCCGTATTCAAGTCCACCTCGTTCTCAATGTAGCCCTGCAGGAGACGCGTGACCTCGTCGTACGTCACACCCGCTACATGTTTCGCCGGATCACAGCGATAAACGATGCGATCCGCTCGCAACATCACATCCTTGAGCACCTTCAGTGTGCGTTCCGTCCGCTTCTCGTAGTCCGAACGCATCAGTTCCGCCTCCTGGGTGTAGTTGCCCTTGCCATAGACCCGCAGCATCATCCACGAGAACTCCATCATGGTGTAGGCCTTCAGTTCGGTTAGGGCTATGTCCGCATATAAAGAGTATATAAACTGTTGGGCCGACTGCATTGTACTGCAAATCTGATTGGTGGACACCTGCAAGCAAGAGTTATGGGGAAAGTCATTAATACGGGCGGCTAATACGCAGCTGTTTTCACATTCTTTGTGAAATCGAAATCGAACTCTTGTTTTTAGCTCTAATTAGCCATTACAGCTGGCTGTAAAAATCGCTGGCATACCCTTAGCCAAGTATAACACGATAATTACGGATCGCGTGGCGGTGTAAGATTAGCCTTTTGCCTAACAAATATTTGTTATTATATAAATTTGATCATTGGAAGATTATAACTAATTAGTAATTGAGAATGTGAATCAGTTTTTGGGGGTTTTATAACAAAGAACAAGGGATTTTTTGTTGTCTTTTGTTAGAAAGAGATCCTAACTATTCATAAACCCATGATTTGGCTGGAATCTAGAGATCCTAACTATTTATAAACCGATGATTTGGCTCGAATCTAGAGATCCTAACTATCCATAACCCATCTATTATGATCTTAGGGGGTGAGGTTGTTAACTAACTATCATGGCCCGGTAGTAGAGGGTCTGTGAGACCATCACTCGTTCGATTTCCTGCAGGATGCGTGGCATTGAGGCGGTATTATCGTTGCGCAGGATGGCCCCTGCAAGATTCAAAACGGCCAGTTCATCCAGTTGAGCGCTGTTGTTCTGCTTGACAAAGGTGTCCTATATATAGAAATAAAGATCTTTTATGTTATGATCTGAAAAAAAAGAGGTATTTCAGCCATATTATACCCTGTAGGCCTCGTATAGCTTGCTTATGTAGATGAGATCCCGTTCCAGCAGTGACCATTCATAGTGATTGAGGATCTCGTAGCGATGCTCCTCGAAGGTGCGACCCATGAGCGCTTTCGAATCGAAATCCCGATGCGAATCGTACACTTTCCTTAACTGCGTCTCCTTGTTGTTCTGGCTATTGGCCGTTTTGGCCACATAATCCCATAGGGAGCGTTCCAGGGCAATATACTCGGTGCGCAGGGCGTCCACTTCCAGTTCGGGAATGCGTGGGTGCATCCATTTATCGGCCGCAACCGATTTCGTATTTCCACAAATCCCAAGTGCAGCAACAACAACACCAAGCAGTGCGACTAACTTTGCGATAGGCGGCGGCGCCATATTTACACACTCGCCCGATAAGTTATATCCGCCCAGCGAATATACAAAAACGGGGACTTCCTTGTACTTTCTATATCTCTGAGATGTGTGTTTCCAAATTGCTTAGCCTTGAGTTCTCTCTCTCTCTCTGCTTCTTCCTTCTATGGCTAGATTTTAGTTGATTTTCCAGTGGAAAGGGCAAGGGTTTCACTGCTTTCCACACACACACACACACAACTTCCAATTCAATTCCTTGGGACTGGAAACAAAGAGTCGTTGTCGTCGTCGTGGAAATCACGTTTTAGGATTAAGCACAGATTCCACGATTTTTTATTATTTGCGATTTACTTTAATTCGCGCTCGCCCCTTTGCCATATAATTTCAGCCAGGGTGTTGTTGTTCTGAGTGCTGCTGCTCGGCTACTGTAATTTTTTCAGTTTCTGTTTTAAAGCGCTCCACGCTCAGCGGCTCTTTGTATTGGTGTGCTCGTTGGAAATACAATACAAAATACAAAAAAAAAAAAATTGCTGACTGAAGCTCTTTTTTTGTGCATTGTTGTTGTTCTTTCGACGATGTGAGAAGCGTAAACACACACACACACACGCAAGCAGCAATCACGATGTGAGCGAATTTTGTTTGATTCTTCGGTTGCACTGCACAGACTAAACAAATACCCTACACTTTGAGCTTAATTATACAATCGATGGCGATCATTTTTGGCACTTGCAATCCAAGCAATCGATAACTAGAAAGTTGTACTCGCATTGTTTTTGTTACGACCGTCGCCTCTCCTCTCTCCTCTAATTGGTATGGCAAACAGCTGAGTGAGGTGAGTGCGTGCGTGAGAGAGAGCTCTCTCTCTTTGACGCAATTGCAGCAACAAAGAGCTCTCTCCTTGGCTCTCTTCTCGCAGCGTGGGGGCAGCGCTGCTTTGCTGCATTGCCCTCTGACGTTTGTTTGTAGACTTTATGTTTTGTTTAACTTGTTTCGCAGTCTTTTCTTGACACCAGACCTTTGACCTCACGCAAACAAACACACACAAACACAGACCCCTCGAAACCCGCAAAAAAAAAGGGGGGAGAATTTATGCCTCTTTTTGGGAGCGTGTGTGTGTGTGCGTGTGGAGGCTTTAACCGTTATTTGGCGACAAAAGAAATGGTGACTAATACACTGCAAGACTTTCTTTTGCCGAAAAAACAAAATTAAGCAGAAGAAGAAAGACTTAAGTGACGCGTCAACCGGAAAGTCGAGTTTACAACGCTCAAAACGCCGTGTCTAGAGTCTATATAGCTTATATCAAATCCACGGCGAACCTCATCTGTGAATCATCCGGTTAGCAGGCATGCAGGAAGCGTTTCGCAAATTGACACCCCATTCACGATCCGTATTATTACAGTGGAACGTGCCCGAGTTCGAACCACCCTACAAAATAATCAAAAAAAAAAAGCTAGTTTTTTTTTAGACTTTCTACTGGGTTTTTGAGTTCTGCGGGTTTTGAAACTGCAAAAAATGTGCCCGAGTTCGAACCACCCTACAAAATAATCAAAAAAAAGAGTTTTCTCAGACTTTCTACTGGGTTTTTGAGTTCTGCGGCTTTTTAAACTACAAAAAGCTTCAAGCCCCCCTCCGAAATTCGACCTGTAAGCAAAGTAGATCACATAAAAGTAGAGTACTCTATTACCTCATAAGCATTGGTCAGTTGCTGGAGCAAATTGGTGGACGTTGTATTGGAGGATCTGTCCTCATTCCCGAGCAGTGTGATATGTAGTCGATCCATCAGATGGTGCACCGAGTGGGCATTTGGTGAGACCGTCCATTCAGCGAATGTTATGAGCGTTGTCATCTCCAGCTTATCCTTGTAGGCCTCGTACTTTTGCATCTGCTGATAGCGCGATGAGATCCTATTGATCGTGTCCGAGATATCGTTCATCTTGGCCATAATGGGAGCGTTGTTGTGCATGAAACTAGTCACCGATTCGATGGCCAAGGCAACATATTGAGCGTGCTGAAGTGGGTTTTTCGGGAGGTTAATCATGATGCTATAGGAGATGGCGACGTTTCTATACCCTTGCAGTTGAATAATGAATTCGTGAGATATCAAATGATATCATGAGATTTTTAAACTAAAAAATTTTTTTTTTTTTTTTTTTTTAAACTTTAAAAGCTAATCAAAGTGCTAATGACCACTGTAAGGGTATAGAAACAGAGTTTGAGAGCGGGTTTTTGGCCCGCTGACTCACCTGATCTTCGGTGTGGTCTATCTGCTTGCTGACTTCTTTCAGCCGCTGCAAGACCTTCTTTTGCTTCTCCCGCATGAGGGGAAAATCAATGTTGGCCGCCAGCGGGGAGGATTGAACAATGTCCCAGGCCTTGAGGACGCCGGAGGTGACCTCCTTGACCACATGGATGATGTCCAGGACATCCTCGATCAGCGCCTCCGTTGGTGTGGGCTGTTGAAGGGCCACCAAAGTGGCCAGCAGCAGCAGGGGAAGTCCCCATTTCATAGAGCCCATTCTGTAGCCGGCTGTTGTGCGTGTGTGGTGTTCGTTCCTCGAACTTGTTTTTTGTATATTTATTTTATTGTGCGAAATCCGATGATCGTTGGGGATGTGGTGGTGGTGATGATTATGATGATGGGGGTGCCTGTGCCTTTTAAATATTATGATTAAATGTTTACGAACACACACACACACACACTGACACACAGGCTGGCACGCAACTGCGCCCGCTGAAAATCAAAACGCAAATGCCATCGCCACAAAAACAGAGAGTCGAGCGTCGAGTTTCGGCTGGGATTGGATTTAATCGGCTGCGCTGCTCTCGCTGCTCTCGCTGCTCCGAGATTGATTAACAGACGTAGTACAGATGTGGGTTTTACTTGTGTCTTCGTTTTTTCTTCTTTTTGCCGCTTGCAGACACCCCGTCTCGCACACACACACACACACACACATATGCACGGAAGAGAGCTCCGTTTCTTTGTTTCGTACGGTTCTTTTTCGGTGGAAGGGGGAGGGCAGAGCGACAGCATAGGTCACAGCATAGGTGGGAGCGGGATGGCAGGCTCAGAGTTGACTTTTTGAAACGAGTTTCGATAACTCTGCGTGCGTGTCATCGATGTGTCATCGGTATTGCACTCGTGGTGAACCGTTAATTCATTTTTAAAATTTTTAATTTTTAAAATATTTACTTGGCTTAGAAATTAAAAATAAATTTTAAAAAATGCGAATTGATTATTTTTTTATCTTTATTTATTTTAAAGTTTTTTTTGTTTTGTTTAAGCTTTGTTTATTTTTTGAAAGTTTTTTTTATTTTTCTTATATTTTTTTGTTTTGTAATGCCTAAACTTTTATAAATAATTTCTTATTATTTAAAGTTTCTCTTCCAATTGATTAATTTTTTTTATCTTTATTTATTTTAAAGTTTTTATATGCTATGTTTATTTTTTCAATAGATTTTTAAATTTTTCTAATTTTTTTTTGATTTTTGATGCCTAAACTTTTATAAAAAATTTCTTACTTTTCAAAGTTTCCTTAAATAAATAAATTTTTTTTTTTTTATTTATTTTAAAGTTTTTTTTTGTTTAAGCTTTGTTTATTTTTTTTATTTTTTTTTTATTTTTCTCATATTTTTTGATTTGTAATGCCTAAACTTTTATAAATAATTTCTTATTATTTAAAGTTTCTTTTTGAATTGATTAATTTTCTTTATCTTTATTTATTTTAAAGTTTTTATTGCTATGTTTATTTTTTCGAAAGGTTTTTATATTTTTCTAATATTTCTTTGATTTTTAATGCCTAAACTTTTATAAAAAATTTCGTACTTTTCAAAGTTTTCTTAAATAAATTAATTTTATTTTTTTAATTATTTTTATTTTTTTATTTACTTTTATTTTTTTATTTATTTTTATTTTAAATGTTATATTTAGAACTTAATAATTTTAAAAAATTACGATATTAGTTTAAAAACCCAAACTTAAAAATGTGTATTTTCCTGCTCATCTTTCAGAGTTTCTTCTACGAGATCCTGGCCGGCAAATGGGTGCGCAACGGGCTGCAGATCAAGGGCCAGGCGATGACCTACATCCAGGCGAACTTCTGCAACTCGATGGCGGACATGGACCTGTTCTTCCTGCAGATCTGCGCCACCAACCTGCCGCAGTACTTCTTCCTGCAGAACACCATCGAGCTCTTCGACGTGGGCCAGTGGCTGGAGACGGCGCCCCTCAAGCAGCCGCAGAAGGCGGAGCAATCCTCGATGCTGGAGGGATTCCTCACCTTCCTGGCCACCCTGGTGACGAGTCGCACGAATCTGGGCAACGACGAGGCCACCCAGTGCATCATCGAGATCAGCGCCCTGTTGGCCACCGAGAACAAGACGCATTCGCAGCTCCTCGAACTGATGCCCGAGCGGTCGGGGAATGTGCACACCAAGAACTTTGAGACCTTCCTGAAGAAGCTATCCGTTTACAAGGCCCCGTCGAGTGGGAGCGAGAACCTCGAGCAGGGCCTCTTCACGCCCATCGACGAGGTGTGGGAGAAGCACTACGATCCGCTGCACGTCCTCCTGCGTGCCGTTCATCGGCGGGACTTCCAGTCGTCGCTGGATCGCTTCACCAACTATGTGAAGAGCAAGGAGAAGATGCCGGCGAGTGGGAATCTGTGGCCACCATTCCGTTTGCCGCAGGCGCTGCCCGCCACGAGCAGCTTCAGTGATCCCTGCAAGATTCTCAACTCGCGCGTCTTTCACTCCACCATCCTGTCGATATTTTTCCGTGCCGTGCACACCCGTGATGTATCCGAGCACCTGCTGGCCCTCGCTGTCTTCCTCCTGGAGATCGCTGTGGAGACCAGTGATGATGTCGGCGGCAGTGGTCAAGGTGGCGATCGTGCTCCTCCTGCGCTGGCTGCCATGGTGGAGTCCTCGGGCGGACCTGGCTATCATGGCTATGGATCGGGGCGACAGGAACCGCCCAAGCTGTTCCAATGCTATCCCACGGACAATCTCAGCTGCAATCTGCGCCATGTGGTCAAGAAGGTGTCGCTCAAGTCACGCGATCCGCAGGTGATCACCTCCAGCTATCGCTCGAATCCGTTTTACTCCGATCTGGACTTTGATGTGGAGGCGGATCCGGAGCAATCGCTGCGCATGATTGGTCACGTGGACACCGAGGGAGATGAGGCGGCCACAGGAGGAGGAGGAGGAGGCGGCGGCGCTGGTATGGCTTCAGTTGGCCTCGGGGCGGGAGCACTCAGCCGGCGGAATGTGTCTCAGGCGCTGGTGCCGATGCGAGTGCCCGGCATGGAGGTGGCCCTGCCACCCGACCTCTCGGTGGTCGCCGAAACGGGCGTTGTCATTCGGCAGGACAGCAACGACGATGAGCTGCTGCGGGAGGGTGATCATGCCATGGACATGAGCCCGGCGGCCGCTCTCGATTTCCATTTCCCGCTGCAGCAGATCACGCTGCCGGAGAGCGGCATGGAGGTGGCCATCCGGCGGGATCTGCTGCTGGCCGAGACCAATAATATGGGCGCCATTGGAGGAGCTGGCGGCGGCGGTGGCCAGCCGTCGGCTACAACGCCTGCCGTGGCCTCCAACGAGATGTTCTCACCCACCACGCCCACGGGCAGTGGCATGCTGCTGCCCTTCCAGCGGGTTCAACCAGTGGCCGTGCCCAGCAGCGTCAACATGGACATTGTGCCATCGAACGCATTGGGTGCCGGTGGCAGCTTCAGCTCCGGCGTGAGTGGCGGCGGCACTGGACGCCGGATGAACTACGAGACGGGTGGAGCACGCAAACGATCGGTGGACATTGCCATCGGTGGCAGCAACAAGGATGAACTGCATCTGGACGAGAGCATCTTGTCGCTGCTGCTGAAGCTGCATTCCCAGCTCTCGGGCACACTGGACAGCTTCTCGCTGAGCGACGGCGAAGAGCAGTCCGGGGGCGAGGATTCCGCCATGGATGTGGACTGCAACGAGGCGAGCACCTCGATGGCGGCGGCCGAGAGTACAGCGCTGGCCGAAAGGGGACGCAGCAGGCGCAACTACAAGAACATCCATGTGTCCAACTCGCGCATCGGCGACGGGCCGTTCTTCATTGGCAATCTGCTGCGCAAGATAGCCAAGCAGGATGAGCAGTGTGCCGTCAGCATCGATGACATCCGGGCCAGACTCTGGCCCAATCAGCGCGAGCGGCAGGCGGAGGCGAAGGCACGCGAGACCAAGGAGAAGGAGGAGCGCCGCAAGAAGGCGCGTGAGCGTCAGCAAAAGATGATGCAGGACTTTGCGAACAAGCAGAAGCAATTCATGCAATCCGCTGCAGCGGCAGCCAGTACCATGGACTACGGGCCGGAGGACGAGGACGACGAGGAGCTGTACGAGGAGCAGCCGCGCGAGAAGGAGTACGATTGCATCATCTGCAATTGCACAACGCCCAGCACCGAATCGAATCCCATCGGTCTGGTGGTGCTGGTCGAGTCCAGTGGCATCGTTGGCCACCGGCGGCGCATCGCCGAGCGACTGCCGCTGCCGCTGAACGTGGAGGACGAGGATCGACTGAAGCACAGCACACGACTGGCCGCCGAGTTTAGCAGGCGCACGGAATTGCTTAGCCTCAAGTTCGGCGACGAGTCCTGGTATCTGTCCAACAACATGGCCTACGACAATGGCGTGCATGTGCAGTCCTGTGGCCACCACGTGCATCTCAGCTGCCTGGAGGCGTACCTCAAGACGCTGTACACCACCCAACGGCAGCCGGTGCAGGATCGTGGCGAATTCTACTGTCCCGTGTGCCGGCAGCTATCCAACTCGGTGCTGCCGCTCAGTCCGCAGCTGGACAGGCCCACGCACATCGTCCGCTCGGGGAATCAACCCTTCGAGCGTCTCGTCGCCGACCTCACCGATCTGATCAAGGAGAACGAAACGATACCGGTACGAGATATTGATAAGAAGTATTGCCTACTTACTAACTTACTTACTTTCTCTTTCAGCAGCCCACAAAACTAACCGAGGCCATGGGTCATGCCATGGAGGTGATGACAAACATTGCCCAGCGCAAGGTCAAGTGCGCCTCCATCACGTTCCGCAAGCTGTTCATCTTTGTTACCTCGATTGCACGCACCAACCTGGAGGCGGAGATCATCCAACGGGGCGGATCCTTGTGCTCGGCGAATGCCACGCGCTACAAACCGAAGCGGGACTGCATTGTGCCGCTGCTGCATGTGCTGTCGGTGCATGTGCGTGTCCTGGTCGAGTGGCCGCTGTGGAGCAGCTGGGCCTCGCTGGCCGGCCTGCCGGTGAGCGATACGGAACCACTGCCGGCGCACTGCCTCGAGCTGATACCCAGCCTCCTGGCCGATCCCATTGCACTGCTGCTCAAGTTTATTCTCTTGGCGCCACTGCATCTGGATCAGGGTGAGTTGTTTAGCTAGATGTATGTATGGTTTTGCAATATATTGATTGCCTTCCCCCACAGATTACTTCACCTGCATGGTGAAGGTGATGTACAATCTGCTGTACTACCAGATTGTCGTTCAGCTGTGCGTCACCCTCACGGATTTTGAGTGCGAACACATTCTCAAGGTTTACGGCAGCAGCAGCAGCAGCAGCAGCGCTGAATCCACAGAAGCCAGCGGCAGCAGCAGCAGCTCGTACAATCGCCGGCGTGCTGGCCAACAGCAGCAGAGCTCCTCGCAGCTGGGCAAGGCCATGGCCCTGGTGCTGAGCCAGACAAATGAGCTGGCTCACCTGCGACGCGATTGTATACCCAGCACCAGCAGCTCGGCGGCGGCAGCGGCAGCGGCGGCGGCGGCCTCCTCTGGATCCGGCACAGCAACAGCTACCTCCTCCTCCTCATCTGCCTCTACAGCCTCTCCACACGAGGTGAACCTCAAGTCCATGGAGCTACAGCTGCAGTCGCTGTGCCTGCCCTTCCTGCGTGTGGCTGCCCTGCTGCGCCAGCATCTGTATCGTCACGAGATGCCGGAGATCTCGGCACCGGGACTGGAGTTTGTGCGTCTGGTCTACTACCTGGAACTGGTCACCGATTCAATGGACTGGGATTGCTTCAATGCCAGCAAGGGCCTGTGCTTTATACCGGGCACCGAGCAAACGCTGCCGCAGTTCTGGTGCCAGCAGCTAATGGAAGTGCGTCCGCCGGCGGATACGGTCAGGGAATTGGTGCTCATCAATCAGCACTCGCTGTGGCAGCAGCCGCGACTCCTGGAGCTGCCGCGCGAGTACGAACGTTTGTTTACGGTTAGTTTTTTGGTTCCCAGCTTGATTTAGAATGTGAAATAACTGAATCTATCTCTTATATTAGTACTACCACGAACGGCCGTGCTTGAACTGCTACAAAGTGCCCAAGGAGAGCTCCATCTGCCTGCTGTGCGGGACGATCGTGTGCCTCAAGCAGAACTGCTGTGCGGAGAACGACTGCTGCGAGGCGGTTCGGGTGTGTACTTTGTATATCTAACGAATTATAGGGAGAGAGACTGAATTTATCTAGAATGTAACCTAATCCCCGTTTGTATTGCCTTCCAAACAGCATACGCTATCGTGTGGCGGCGGTATTGGTATCTTTTTGGTGGTCACCTCCACGTACATCATCGTTATCCGCGGACGACGGGCCTGCCTTTGGGGCTCACTGTACCTGGACGACTTTGATGAGGAGGATCGCGATCTCAAGTGAGTGTTGCTTAGCTTCAAGTGATGATATAAGACCAGATTCTAATCACCTATTCCTTTGCAGGCGCGGCAAACCGTTGTATTTGAGCCAAGATCGCTTCAATCTGCTGGAGTCACAGTGGCTGTCCCATAAGTTTGCTCACACAAAACACACCTGGGTGTTCCATCGGGATCTCTTGTGAAATATGGAAGATCTACTGCGCAGCATCCAGGAGTTGGTTGGCCAGATCTGAGATGGGATTGCATGTCAGTCAGCCGCTCCTCGCCTAGTCGAACCAGTCAAGCACCCAATCACCCGCATCCCCTCCAGCCAGCCAGCCAGCCAGCAGGCGCAACTAACTCACAACACACACAGACACACACCTTTAAGTTTAAGCGAGTTTCGCTGTTGTTTCGGCGCTTCAGACGCGGAGGAGGAGTAGGACACCCGGCCACGTTCTGTCTGATATCTGCATCTGCATCTGCATCCGTATTCATTTACGGTCATCTCCCCCTCCCTCCGCCCCCCCTCACATCCCCTCAACGCACCTAGAAGCAACGTCGGCAATTTGCAATTAATTGATATTACACACAATTTTATATATATAAACAATAATTATAATTATGGATGCAAAAAAAAAAGAAAAAATAACTACAGCTATATTGATTGTATATGATTGTTGTCAACTGTTCAACTGAGAAGCGCATAATAATAATAACCCTTTGAATAGGAATCCATCCGCCTAAACCGCGCGACAAAAAAAAGTGAATATTTAACAAATTATAAATATTTCAAAATATGCAAGCCCGAAAGTAAATCTCTCTAGTTGCGTTCTACCTAAAAGAAAAACTAAGTCTTAAGTCCTTAACTTTATAGGGTTCTAATTATTTTTTTTTTTTTGTAGGAAAACAAAGGCAAGAAGGAAAAAAATAATAATGTAACGAATTAAAAACGACACACAATATATAAACAATTGTCTACTTTGGCCTCATGAGTTTGTGCATGTAAAAAATGAAAAAAAAAAACGATTATATAGTTAATATATATAAAATACAATATACACTTAAAATTAAAGCTATAAAAAAAAAAACAAACAACCAATAAACGAAAAGCGAATTGTGAAAAGCGTAGAAATTAGTTTGCAAATACCCCATTAAACATATAAAAATATATTATGTAATTAAGTGTGGAAGCAAATGAGAGAAACCATGATTAAGATCTGAATATTGAAGGCGTCAGGAGATCGGATGTGAATTTGTTATTAGTTTTTACAAATTGTGTGTTATGTAGGCGATGGAAATTCGGTGTTGCTTCAACCCAAAATGTTTATTTTGATCCAACTGCAAAGATTAGATAATATCTCAAGAGCTAGAAATAGAAATGTAAAAGGTTTTGTCACGAGTGGAAGTGAACCTGGTTGTCTACATATATTTCCATCAAGTTATAGAGCGAAAAAAGCATGTGAGTAGTTACACACAAAAAGACATTTGGGGAAATTTGCTACGATACTGTAAATACACTGAAAACGAAGCTGCATCTTGTATAATTAAATATATTAATATATCACAATTGTATCTTCTATTTTTTTCTATTTTTTTTTTTTTGCTAGCTATACAAATCTAAACTAACTAATTACTACTACTCTGCAGAACAGAAATACACACTTGATTTTAAGAGATTAAAAGGCACAGCACAGCAAATACCATACAATACACTGCTAGAAACACACAGACTAAAAAAAAAAAAAAAAAAAAAAACACACACAGAATACAAAAACCCCCTGTAACCATCATGCATTCTGAGTGACAAGCCGAAAAAACCCCAAATAAAATTTAAAAAAAATCATTTAAATCATAACATCATGTAATTGCTACAAAGGATGCTAAAGGATGCTTCTAGTGAGGCTCTCCGCACTCGCTACATGGTGACAGGCGCAGGGCCAACTGGCGCATGCGCTCCATCCTTTCGATATGCTGCTCATACTCCAGGTGGCTGGCCATGCGTATCAGGTTGCGCTTCTCGAGCACCTGATGCAGCTGGTCCACCGCACGATCGATCTTCTCGGCGGGCATATCAACCTGTTCGCAAAAGATTTGCTTAATATCGGTCTTGCCCATATCGGCCATGGCATCGGTTATTAGATCTATATCTGTATCGATGGTAAAGTGCTGCAGGTACGTTGGTGTCTCTTCCTTGGCCGCGGCTCGCTTTGAAGTTTGTGGTTTGTCCTCCTCTGACTCATCAGAGGAATCCTCTCCGATTACCGCCTGAAACTGAGTCACTAGATCCTCCAGCAACCCAGCGATTTCCTCGGGAAGGGGTTGTTGTGGTTTCTTTGGCCTGCGCGATTTCTTGGCCTTCTTGGCATTGAATTTCTTTTTCATTTGGGTTGCCTTCCCCTTCTTACGCCCCTTGGGGGTGGGTTTTGGCTTGGCAACTGGTGTATCCACCTCTTCCTTGGTATTAGCCTCACTTAGTTTCTTGATAGCTGCTGCCAGGGGCTCCTTGAACTGCTGCAGCTCTGTCAATTCCTTCATGGTCTCCTCCAGTTCATACAGAGTTTTCAGTGGCTGCCTCAACTTGCGCTCGCGATCGGGATCATATGGCTTGACCCGCACAAAGACACCCTCTTCAAAGGCATGGTTAAGGTCGAGCAGACTGGTGGCACCCCTGGGCGTCTCGGGATTCGGCGTCTGGAGCATTAGGAAGCCACCGGACTTGGTGAAGCGCTTGCTCTTCGGGATCTTGGCTTCATCCACTGCCACCGAGGATGGTGATGGGATGGGATCTGGGGTGTACCCACTGGCACCCTCCTCCTCCTGCTCCTCCTGCTCCTCCTCCTCCTCCTCCTCCGAGAACTTACCCACAAACAGTGGCGGCGTGATGGCATTACTATGCTGTGGCTGCGGAATCCCATCCTTGCTAATGCTGCCCATAAAGAACAACTCGGGCAGCGTGCCCGGCTTGAAGATGCAGCCCGCCTCGAAACCCTTGGGCAGGAAACGTTTGGGCAGAAAGATGGGACGACTAATCCCCTCCAGCTGGGGCGGGAAAACATCCGCGGGCAACTCGAACACGGGACACTCCTCCCCGTTCATGGTGGCCAGCGCCACGGCCGGCACATGCGGATTGAGCACGGTGGAGAGTATGGCCACCCCCAGCTTGCTCTCCTCCAGCACATATATCTCCACACTGGACAGATCGGGCGTGTAGATGTTATACTGCACCGGGACAATGCGTAGTGGATATGGAGATGGTGGCTTCGGCGGCGTTTGCGGTGTGTAGATAATGACCAAAGCGATGTCATGGTTGCGCATGCGCAGCTCCAAAGCGTTCACCTCCGCCTGCCAGGTGGACGATGGCGATGGCGTGTAGTTGGCAACGGCCAGTTCCAGGGGTTTCGCCGATGGCGCCGTCGTCGGCTGCACCATGGTCAGCGCCGAGGGCATGGCGTCCAGCAGCTCCTTCACCTCCGGCGGCATCTGGAAGTCGATGGTGCGCAGACCAATGAACAGCGGTGGCGTCTGGCCGCGGTGATTGGGCGGCATCATCCCGGAGGGATAGTAGCGACGCGGCAGGACGCCAGGTCCAAAAACGCCACCCGCATCAAAGCCCACGGGCAGTAGGAGACGCGGCATAAAGATAATCTTGTCCAGAGGCGCACGGTTGGGGAACAGGGAGCGCGGCACATTCAGGCAGGGCGCTTCGAATCCCTCGAAGAACAAGGCGGCGTCCGTATCGTGGACATGGATCTCCGGCGACAGGCGGGCCACCACAATGCGGTTGGGGTGCTCGTAGCATATCAGCGGCATCACCAGGTTGTGCAGATTGGGCATGTAGCGGGGCTTGCTGACCACCACCATCTTCTGGGTCTGACCCGAGGGCTTCGCCTGGTGCAGCTCCAGCACTCCGGTTCCCGTTTTGCCTGAAACCAGAGAGTTACACATATAAAATTAAAAAAAAAAATTTTTTTTGGTTGCCTTCTTTATGAATACCACATTGTATTTCGCTTTCTAGCTCAAGAAACCGCGTTGAAAAAAATTTTGGTTGCCTTTTTAATTTATATTTTCTTTATATTTCTTTATATTTTACTTTCTAGCTCAAGAAACCGAGCTTAAAAAAATTTTGGTTGCATTCTTTATAAATACCACATTGTATTTCGCTTTCTAGCTCAAGAAACCGCGTTGAAAAAAAATTTTGGTTGCCTTCTTTATTTATATTTTCATTATATTTCTTTATATTTTACTTTCTAGCTCAAGAAACCGAGTTTAAAAAAATTCTAGTTGCATTTATAAATACCACATTGTATTTCGCTTTCTAGCTCAAGAAACCGCGTTGAGTTCCTTATAAAGTTGTTTTGTTTACTTTTCTAAGAATGTCAAATAAAAAGGAAACGTCAAAACTTGACATAATATGTGTACATGTATGTATGTATGTATGTGTGTATGTGTAAAAATTGTTTTCACAAAATTCCGACAAAAAAAACGCGAAGAAAATGTCCTGTTTTCGCGTCAAAACTTTAATCCTAACTTTCCTCAACATTTACATATACATTCTGCGTTAATAAGACTTTTTTGTATAGTTTCTTGGAAATGAAAGAAGAAAGAGATGAAAGATCTAAAGAAAACCTAATTGGAAAGCTTACAACAAAAGTGCCGCAGAATTCGCGCAGCGCGTAAAGATTGCTTTACTTATGTGCATCAGTGTAAATGGTACGCCGCACTTTTCTTATGTGCATCAATGCAAACTTCACGCCGCTCTTTTCTTCTGTCCGCCTCGCGATTTCTGCGAAAAAAGATTGTCTGCGTTTCTTACCTCTTTTATTTCCACGGCGTTTCATGGTTATTTGTTAGTGCGAAACAGCAACGCGAAACGGGGAAAAATATAAAATGAACAATATTCCGGGGAAATATTTTCAGTGAAAAATAATTTAGAAGTTGATTTGTCAGCAGAATAGGTGTAGATTCGGGAAACTTCTCGACTAGACTGAGATTTGGTGACCAGGGCCTTGCCATGTAAATATTTGACACTGACAGTGAATAGAGAAGGCCAACTTGATCCTTCTATTTCAGGCTAGATAAACTTCAAGGTGGTCATAACCTTCAAAGTGGTCATAACCTCTCGATAGACGATATTTTGGCGAGAAATTGGCAACATTTTCAAACACTCAGAAAGAGATAAGGGGAACAACTTGTAAGAGGGAGAGGGAAAATGTTGGGAGTATACTGACCAAAAACTAAGGGATATCATCATCCAAGAACCATCTGCTTCATAATCTTCAAGATCCCACAGTATCATATCGTAGACCCCTTAAAAAAATCACCCCACCAAAATAAAGCAAACTTTCTTTTCGTACTTTCAATTTTGTTTCAATTTATTTGCTTGCACTTACAAAAAAAAATCCGACCATTAAAACAAACGATTTGCTTACCTAAATTAATAGAGAGAGACTACACAAGTGTGCGGCAAAAATAGGGGGCGGGACTTTTGGGGGATTCATTGCAAAGGAGTCTCAGTTTCGTGGCTACAATATCGTGTGGCTTCAGTAAAAATATATAACTATATGTATATACAAAGTTTGTGGACTTGTTGTGCCTCCATTACAATGTGTGTGGTGTGTGGTTTGTGGTGATTGGATGCAGGGATGGGATACAATGGATGGGTATTATCGTTCCATATGCTAAGCTAAGCCTAAGTCTTGGTTGCTATATAAAAACCTAGAGGTTAACAAATTTCCTTGTCATTGCTATTCTTTTTTAGTTTGTTTCGTTGGAGATTGGATGATTGAGTGGGGGTAAAGTGGGGGGCGGCCAAGCGGAAGGCACCTCGTCGTCCTCGGCTCTGGTTCTGCTGCATTCCTGTTTGAGTAGGTATATCCCGCCTCGATTGGCTTGTCTATATATATATATAGCTAGTTTTTGGTTTCGTTATTCGCACTGCTCCTGTTCTCCTTGTCCTCGTCCTTGTCCACCACCTGCTCCGTTCTCGTGCCCTCATCCTGGTGCTGCTCCTGCGGCTGCTGCTCCTGTACAGCTGCTGCAGTGGCTCCGCCGTCAGTTGCATCCTTGTGCTTGGCACCCCAGTGCCAATCGCGATCATCCGCATCCCTGGCGCGCAAACTCGTCTTGCTGGTCGCCGGCGGCGTTGACTGTGTGGACTTGTCCGTCTTGCGCTCCAGCTTCAGGTCAATCTCCACATCCGAATCCATTTCGGTCTCCGAAAAGGACAACGAGTTGCCGGCACGCGGCACTTGAATGCGTCGTCGATCCTGTGAAAAAAAGTAGATTTCTAATTAATCACTGTATACTTGTGTTATAGAACAGCTTATAAGCTACCGTGTTGAGTGTCGTTGGCTCCGAGATGTAACCATCACAGTCTTCGTCCTCGCTGAACAGCTCCGCCGTGTTCACCGCGTACGTCTCTGGCAGGCGGCACACGATCTGCGCCAGATCGATGAACGTGTACTCGTTGAGCGAGGCGTGGTTGCCCCGCTTGGGTGGCTCCTTGTTGAACCACTGGTTGAAGCGGCCCAGTCGACCCGCCTTGGCCATGTTCTCAAAGTAGTTCTTCCCGAACACATAGCCCACATCGCGAATCTCGTCGAAGCTGCCAAAGGCCAGGGTCTTGTACTTGTCAATCGGCGGTCGGATGTACTCGCAGTAGTCCGAGTTCTTGACCTCCTGCGGGAAAATAGAAATATCGCATTAGTTCTGATTAATATGGATAGCAAGATAATACAAATTGTGAGTTTTCAAAGCTTTTAAAAAAACGCGAATTCTTAAGTTTCTGTTAAATATGGATGTCTATATAATATAAATCGTGAGTTTTCGAGGATTTAAAAAAACGCGAATTCTTAAGTTTCTGATTAATATAATATAAATCGTTGTTTTCAAGGCTTTAAAAAAAACGCGAATTCTTAAGTTTTAAGTAGCAAAACTTTTAAAGCTTGATAGTCAGTGGATTTCGACCTTAGTTGTGCTAAATATTGAAAATAAAAACGCGAATTCTTAAGTTTAAAGTCCTGAAGCTTCTAAAGCTTGATACCCAGAGCATTACGTCATTAGTTGTGATAAATATGGATACGAAGATAATAAAAATCGTGAGTTCCTGCGGCTCCAAAGTGATTTTAACAAAAAACGCGAATTCTTAAGTTTTAAGCACTGAAGTCTCTAAAGCTTGTTAGCCAACTCACCTCCAACTGGCGCACGCAGGACACATAGGCGAGTCGCGATTGGATATCCGGCAGGTCTGGCACCTTCACAGGCGACGTGAAGGGATTCCATTTCTTGTAGAGCAGCCACCAGCCGCTCAGGTCGTCGCCGTAGTTGGTGAGGTCGGTGTCGTCCTGAGATCCCACATCGATGGCGATTATGTGAGCAGCCCCCAGATTGTGCATCACATCGGCTAAACGGTGATCAAGGTATGGAGTGGCGAGCATGCGTGTTGTGTTTTTTTTTTTTTTTTGGATAATCGATGTGGGATGCAATGCAAATGTTTGGTTAGTTTTTGTTATTGGTATTACCAGTTATAAAAAAAGTAGTTCATTCAAATGCGTTTACACTTGCGATTCTGGTATTAAAATCTTTAGAACTGGTTAAAATAATAAGTTATTGAAAATATTTTTTAAAAATATTTAAATTGTTTTTTAAAACTGGTTTTAAACGTATACTGGTAAATGTATATCGCAATTATAAACGCTTTTCGAGTAGTTTTCTTATTTTCCCCAGCATATCAGGCCTATTTCAAAGTTCAAACAATAATTTAACATCAATTATTTCGCAAATTCTTAAGATTTCAATAAATTTTCGAAGTTCAGGCCATAATATACTAATCATTTCGCGAATTCTTAAGATCTGCATAGATTCAATTGAAGATATGTAAATTTTTCAAGTTCCGGCAATAAAATAATATAAATCATCTCGCGAATTCTTAAGTTCTACATAGATTCAATAGAAAATAAGGCTTTGGAATGGGATCCTGGATGCTGGGGGAACTTTCTTGGAATTCGATTCCCAAAACTGGAGCGGACGCAGGGGCGGCGCAGAGCGTTGGAAGGGGAATTGCAATTGTTGTGGATGTTGGAGCGTGGATCGTGGAACGCCGAGGTGGATGCCGTTTTCTTTTCGTTTTCTTTTTACCTGGCACATTGTTCGTGTAGCAGCCATCGAGCAGCAGGTGGCCGTCGCGGTAATCACAAAATGGCGGGAAGACGCCGGCAATTGACATGCTGGCGCGGCAGTACCGCCACAGGTGGCCTGTTTTTTGTTTTTGCACCGTTAGCAAAACCACAGGTGGGACAAAACGACAACAGTACAACATTGTGGATTGTGGATCGTGGATTGTATTTGATGACACGGACACGTGAGTTTGTGTTTTTGGTTTATTCAATTGTTGTGTGTGTGTTTGTGTGTGTGAGAGAGAGGTCATGTGTTTCAAAGATAAAGAGAGAGAGAGAAAGAGACACACTTTTATCCACGAAATAACGGTTTATTTCAGTGCTACAACTACAAATTAAATCGGGTTTACTTATACGCATACAACAAAAAGGCCAACAACAAGGGGGGCGAAAAACATACTAAAAAGCAAACTAAAAATACCAAATATTAAAAACTAAAATAAAAAGAGGGGGAAAAACCAAAGAAACTTTGTGCACTCAGTCGTAGGTGTGTAGGTGTGTTGGTGTAAGTTCGTGGATGTGCGTGCTCAGTGTGTTTGTATGCGGGTGGGAATGAGACAGAGGGTGTAAACAAATGCGTTTTTACCGTTAGAAATGCAGGACACGGCAAACTATTTATCGATAGGCAGCAAACAGCGTTGCCAGCCCAAAGAAAAACTCTCAAAACTTTTATACATCTATAAGAACAAGAACAAGAAATATAACACAGCATATCTGAGGGATTTTTTTTGGAAAGAGGTTCAAGAAACGGAGCGGAACGTATTGGAATTGGAACGGTGGGGAACGTGTGGAGCTCGGAACGCAGGCAAGCATGATCGAACAAGAGAAATTTCCAACACTCTGCGCGCTCTGTGTGCCAACAAAAACTCAGCTCTAGATTGGAAATTGAAAGTGAGAATTTTGGATTAACGCTCGGGGGTTAAGTATTTTTTTTGTTTTTTTTTTTTTTTTTGTTAAATCGTATTTGCTAGTTGCTAAGTGCTAATTGCTAATTACCTGGCAGATTATTCACATAGCCGCCATCCAGCAAGAGGTGCCCATCTTTAGGATCGCACAACGGCGGCATATAGCCACTGAGCGACATGGAGGAGCGTACGTAACGCCACAGAGATCCTGGTATTATAGATCAATCAACGACAGACACATGCCAGCAATGATAAGTCGGTGGTGGGTGTGTGTTTTTGGGTGTTGTTGTGTGTGTGTTTTGTTTTTTGGGGGGAGGAGAAGAGAAAAATAAGAGAGATTGAGAGAAAATTGCTTAGAGCTATCTTTTCTTATTTGTTCGAGGATATGGGAAATGGGATGAAGATTATTGGGATGAGGAGCACCAATGGAGTATGGGTTTTAATGGGAGCAGCGGTGGGTGGGTTATTAAGGGGGAGCAACAAGTTTAGCCTCTAGCAAAAAAGCACAAGAGCCGATTATTATTGTGTTTTTTTTTTCGATTTTTGGCACAAGCTTTCCAAACAACAACAACATCGACAAGAGCAACAACAATGAGAGTTCTGATTTAAATAGCTAAATTTCAAGTTCAAACATAACGGCACATTCGATTGGCAGCGCAACGCCGATAACTAATCGATTCCACGGCAGCAAAAGAACAGTTAGAAATTGTGAAAATGCCTCTAGCAAACTGCGAGCCATGGAATATGAGGCTGCTGAGTGTGTCTCTGTGTGTGTGTGTGGGTGGTTGGGGGTGTTAGCGTGCGCTTGTGTGGATGTGTCTCATTGTCTGGGGGTTTCATTTCTTTTTTTTTGGGTACACTCAGTTCTAAGGCTACCAAAGGATCAAAAGGTTGGGGAACCACAGAACAATACAAAAGCAAATGGGGAAAGAGGAAGAAACTAAAGGAGTTTTTAACCATGGAAGGAGAACCAAAAAGCAAAAAAAAATTTAAAGAAATATTATAATACAGTCTAAAAGCAGTTAATTTCAAGTAAATAATAATATTAGATAGAAATTTTTTTTAATTTTTTAGGTTTTCTGATTCAATAAGAAGTTATAAGAATAAAAATCTTTAAGCTTTCTAAACACCAAATTAAATTTCAAATAAAGCAAAGTTTACCCACAAATTCCATAAACTTAACACCTTTTAACCTTATAACCAATACCCACTGCACTAAAAACCAAAGAGGAAAAGACAGATAATGACAGAGACAGACACATACAAAGCGAGAGAGAGAGAGAGAGAAGGCAAATGCGGAGCGCGACGGACTCACCATTGGTGTGAATGCGATGGCAACTGGCGGTGATGTCGGTGGTGAGGGTGAAGTAGGGTATCCACAGGTCCTCGATGCTCACGTCCCCAAAGGTGTCGTGGATCGTCTTGTTGAACTCCCGTCCGGAGAACATCGATGTGATCGGGTAGGTGAGGTCCAGCAGTTGTAGGAACCATTTCGTCATTTTCTAAATGGTGTTATCAAGTAATTTAGTAAGGGTAAAAAAGGATTAATACATGTATTTTTTAGTGCCTGTCTTGATATTTATTTTTAAATTATTTTTCAGAAGAAAACACATATTTATTAATTTAAAGATTTACTATAAAATTAAATTTAAAATTATATTGTTTAAAAAAAAATCTTATTTTTTTTATTATTACTAGAATTTTACTTTTTTTAAACTTTTTTTTTTAATTAAATATCAAATTTAAAAAATGAATAACCTAGAAATAATAAAATGTATTAATTGGAAGATTTACTTAAAAATTGCTATTTATAAAACATTTAAAATAATATCGTTTTAAAATAATAACAAAAAAATAAATACCAAATAAAGGGAAATTAATCACCAAATGAAATAAAATGAATTACCAAATTGAATGAAATTAATTACCAAAATAAAAAAAATTAATAGCTAATAAATAATTTTACATTTAAAAAATTATTGTTTTTAAAAAATACAAAATAAATTAAATACAAATTAAAAATCAATTAGTTACCAAAAATGACTACTACCACAACAATTAAAAATTTTCATTGTTTTTAAAGAACAAAAAAATAAATGATATACCAAACGGGTCACTATATTTTTTTAAACCCACCTTTGACCACTCGCGCGCCTTCTGCGTAACCGTGGTGATGTTACGCTCCGAGCACCAGAGGGCTCCCATCAGGGCGCCGATGCTGACGCCGCCCACCATGTCGACGGGTATGCCCGCCTCCTGGATGGCCTTCAGCATGCCAATGTGGGCGGCACCGCGCGCCCCACCGCCGCCCAGCACAAGGCCAATCGAGTTGCCCGTAAGCCAGCGGGCCAAACGCGAGAAGTCGGAATGCATGTTCGGCTCGGAGAGCAAGACGCGACTGTAGAGATCATTCTGCAAGGTAAGAGATAAAACATTACTTAGTAAGTTGGTTTATATTTTTATAATAACTTATGATACAAAATTTGGTTAAGAAATTATGACTCTACATCGAGAATTTTCTCAGTTATGAACAGATATAATAGGTACCCTATATAAAGGACTAATCTCTGGGTCTATAAAAACATCTACATGTGGATTTTTTTTAATTTTGGTTGTTCAAGCTAAGATATGAGGGGGTAATAACATGCTATAACTTTACGATTTCTGATGGAAACCTTAGATAATGTGTAATTTGTGCCCGAAATCAGTTTAATTTATCTTTATGAACGTGGTGCCACAGAAGTTTAATTGCAAATAGTGGCCATATTCAAGCAATAAACCATAATGGTTCCATTATCCAAACGTGACACAATAGAAAAGTCTGGGAAATATGAAGTACTATAAATATACATAAGTAAAACTAACAAAATATTCTAGGAAACATGAAGAATTATAGTACTATACCATATAACTAACTAGAGAGTCAAGAAATACATATAGAATAGCCAAGAATTAAGCCTGCATCTTGAACTCACAATGCGGTATTGACTTTTGCGCGTGAAGATGCGCTTGACGCAGAGCACATGGTGGTGCTTGGTCACCCACGGACGGGCATTCAGCCAGCTGAGCGTGTTGGCCGGCTTGGCATTGGTCGTCTCCGGATACAGAAGGACCAGCTCCTTCTGCGTTCGCATCGCCAGCCGATCGATCTCGCGCTCAAACTTCCCCACCAGATGGGATCGATCGCCAAGGCCCACGATCAGGATGACGTCCGCCTGTCGCATGCAGCGATGTGTCCACGCGCTCAGCGAACTGTCGCACTGATAGAGGGTGATGATGTTGCGATCCTCCTGCTGGGCCAGCCACGAGGTCAGCCGGTACTCGTTCGCCGCCTCAAAGATGTTCGGACCCAGCTGCTTGCGCACCACATCGGAGGTCAAACGGAGGACGGGTCCTGGTCAAGAAACAAAAGGAGAAGATTAGTATCATTTTAGGTAGAGAAGCCAGCAGTGCAGCAATGTGAAACGTTACCGGACTTATCCATCGTGTTCTGAATAAATCTTAGCGGAAAAAGTATAAGATATTCTATAAATCTCTCGGAACTCTATAATCTTGTAACCTTTTCTTATGAAATTCTAGAAATTACATTTAATTAACCTATTCTAAATAGATATTCATCAAGTGTACAGTGTTGCCAAATCAAAAGGAAGCATGTGTTTATAATAATAAAGATTGTTCCTTCTTCTCTTCAAGTCTTTACTAAGCTACACCCATTACACCTGCTGTTTTCTAGAGTCCAGAATTATCAATAATAATCTATAAACAATTAACATACGGTTGCGTTTCATACGAACCTATGGCACAGAGCGAGTGGTAGAGCTCGTAGGTGAAGGGCGTCAGCGGCACCTCGTCGGTGATGGGCACCAGGGCCACCGTGGAGTACTTGTGCGTGACGGGATTGGCCTCGACGGGCGCGCCCGGCGCCCCGCTGCCCGAGCGCGTCTGCATCGAGCCGAGGAAGCGGTGGCTGAGGAAGCTTATCAGCTTGGTCACCACGATGGGGTAGCGCAGCTTGATGGCATTGAACAGGCCCTCGGGCAGCTTGGCCAGCTCCGAGTCGCGCACAGCCATCACCGTCGTGGTGCGCGACGTCTCGGTGATCATCTCCACGATGCCCACGAGATCACCCTTGCCGTACTCGCCGACGATCTCCTTTTTGCCACCAGGATGGGTGATCACCGAACGCATGCGACCGCTCAGCACAATGTATGTGCTGTCGCTGCTCTCGTCCTGGCGATAGACAGCGCGTCCCGACTCCAGAAAGATCCAGTCCAAGGCGTAGTCACACTGCCGCACCAGCGGCGATAGACGGCGCACCACGCCATTGCCCAGATCCAAAACGATGCGCGGTCGCTGTCGCATGATCCTGGCAAGAGAAACGAAGGGAAATATATAAAATCTGATTGATTTAACTAAATCAAAACTCACTGATAGATGGCCGCCCGTCGAATGAAGGCTATGCGGCTGTTGTTCCTCGATCGAATCGTATACGCACTGGCCTCACCCGTCAGCATGGCCAGACCGCCCACGATCTCGCCGGGATGCACAAAGTGTATGAGCATGTCGCTCTTGTCCTGCTTGGCACGCGTGGCATCCTGATTGCTCTGGTAGACGGCCAGGGTGCCGGTCATCACGAACCACACGCACACATCGTCCGCATTGCCCTCGGTGATTAGAGTCACGTTCGGCTCCAGTTCACGCACCTCCACAAAGGGCTCAATGATGTGGGCATCCTCCTCGGGCAGACCCAGCTCCTTGCGCAGGCTGTCCACGGCTGAGGATTGCACCAGTCGCATATCGATGGAGGGTGCCACTCCGGGACTCGCTTGTGACCCATCGGGCGTCATCTGGTTGATGGAACCGCGACGTGTCGACAGATTGCCCACCGAATGCTGCTGCTGATGGAATAGATCTGCATTCGGTGCATCGCCATGGATCTCGGTGAAGGCGAGGTTGCTGGTTCCCTGGACACTGCTGCCCTCGGGATTGGGATTGGGATCGGATAGCGTGTGCTCTTCACGTGAATGTCGCGATGGTGAGGCTGGTGGTCGAGTCACCGTCACTGCCACACCCGATCCTGTGGCCGACTGCATCAGATTCAGTTGGTTGACTGCCGCCTGACGTGAGGATTGCGAGGTCTGCGAGTTGAGGGGTCCACTCATTGTGGACACACTCTTGTAGCGCATGTGATTCTGCACCAGTTCGGCATTCAGGCCGAGGTAATTGCGCAGGGCGGTGAAGAGGACACGCTGCAGGCGGATCATGATGACCTGGATGACGCGTATCATGACATCTGGGTTGTCCTGGAACACCTCATCGAAGGCCTGTAAGTGAAAGCTATTAATTTTCTGTGATAAGATCTTTATAATCTAGATAACCCACCTGCATGGGCAGCCTTATAACCACCGATTTCTCAATGGCCTTGGCCGTGACCGTTTTGTAGTAGCTGGGATTCCCCGACAGCACATCTATGAAGCTCAGCAACGACGTCACCGACTCGCCCTTGCGCACCGTCTTCAGCGACAGCGTACTGCCATCCGCATTCGAGATGTACACATTGATCATGCCCGACTGCACGATATACACACTGTCATCCGGATCGGTGATCTTGAACAGATAGTCGCCGGCCATCAGTTCCAGCAGTTGGGTGTGCTTGCAGAGGCGCAGAAAGACTGGCTTCTCGAAGTGCCCGAAGATGCGGATGCTCTGCAGCATGTAGAGGGCATCCGGTGGCACACGATCGCTGCCCTCGATGGTCTCCTCCAGATACTCCGCCGGCGGCTCCACCGTTCGCATCTCCAGCGGCATATTGTCCCGTCGCAGCTGCAGTATCCGGCGGGCGAAACGCATCACCGCTCGCCGCTTGTAGCCCTTTCCGCTGCTGTACATCTGACCGCTGACGTTCTTCATCTTGCGCAGCATCCGCCGGCCGTAGAAGAGCATCTTGTCGCGCTTCCGGAAACGCAGACCGCTGCGCAAATCGCCGCCCGAGGAGGAGGTGACGGCGCTCAGCGAGCGGACGAATTCATCGCGCAGCCGCAAACGCGCCAGTCGCTTGAAGTACATGAACCAGGCGAGGAACAGGATGCCCAGCATGCCCAGGGCACAGTACATGTACATCTGCAAGGGATTGTGTAGAAGAAAACAATACATTAGATGGGTTCTTACTTTGAAAGCTCTCATATTGTCGCATCAATTGGAAACTATCACTATTCGAGAGGCAAAAAATAATCACATTTTCAGTGTCAGCTTTTCTTTGCGGCCGAATTCAAATCGATGTTACGTATATATCGAACTGGTTCCGATAATAATATCCGGGAAATATTTCTGGTATTTTTCACAGAGTTGCTTCGGAGCTTTTAGTATTTTTTTTTTTTAATTTAACATTTCACCTTGGCTATCAATTAGAATTTGTTAAGAAATATGTTGGAAAATTATGACCAATGCTAAATGAGGGAAAACTTTAACTCAGGTGAAGGAAAACCCATTGATACCATATGGTTTGCTTTGCTTCTTTTCACTAAATCAATTATGCAGCACATACACTTGTGCTTTCCCAAAAGCAAGACTTCACGCCTCTATTAATGCGATTACTCAGCAAAATGCAGTGTACCTAGAAACTTTTTAAATGATTTGGGTAGCTCTAAAGCTATAACTAAGAACATTTCGATGACTTAAAAATTACGCGAATTCTTTAGGTTTTTTTAGACATATTTATATAAATTACGTTGTTATGTTATTACGAAATTATTATTAAATTATTTTATACATTATTTAGGTAACTCTTGAAGTAAAATCAAGAAAATGCCGAAGACTGTAAAATTCCGCGAATTCTTTAGGTCTTATTTGACATATTTATGTTTTTATTTTATAACAAAATTATTATAAAATTATATTAAAAATGATTTAAGTAGCTCTCGAAGTAAAATCAGGAAAATCTCGATGACTGAGCAATTACGCGAATTCTTTAGATTATATTTAAAATATTTATGAATATTTGTAGATATATGGGAAATAAATACTAAATACAAAAGTTCTTGGGGTTTTATCTAAAGATTAGAAGCAATTTCTAAGCAAACTGACTTTTTCCCAGGCCCCATATAGTTTACACTTGTATTTTCCTCACTGAGTGGACTATTAAAATGACACCCAGACACTTGATGAATTATTCAGAAGGTAGGCACTTGTAATTTCCCAAAAACTTGGTATCCAGCAGGTGTCACGCCCCTATAATCAAGCCCATCAGCTGTGCCCTGTTGTTGTTTTTCCTTATTTGTTCGTGCTTTTGTTGTTGTTGTTGCTATCGCAATTGTTATTGCATTTAGCATTTTGACATTGAAACGACGACGCGTCGTCGCTGCACTTGTTTTTGTGCTCTTGCTTGCGGTTGTGTGAGTTGTTTTTGTTGTTGTGGCAGTAGTTTCTCTGCTGGTTTGTTGTAGTTGTTGCCCCCCATTTGTTATTGTCTGCAGTTTCCGCATTGTACGCTCGCATTTGATACTACACAGAGAGAAAAAATAGTAAAATTTTTCTTTTTCATTTTTATGGGTTTTATGAATTTTATAAGAAATATATTAAATAAATTTATATTTTTAAGATTTAAAATTAAAAAATTAATTTTGTTTTTTTAAACATTTTTTCATTTAATTTTTATGAGTGTTTTACATTTTTAAGCAATATTTTAAACTAGTTTATATTTTTAAAATTTAAAATTTAAGTGCTAATTTCTAGAATAAAATTCTTAATAAATGCAAAATTTTTCCTGCGCATTTTTCTGTCTGTGTAGCTAGTGTTACTTGTATATTACCTCTCGCAATTATTGTTTGTTTACGGTTTATTTTTACAACAGGTTTGCAAAATGTACAAGAAAAATGCCATAAATTTCAATTGACTCAGTCGGTCTAATTGGAAGCCGAAGCTACGCAGCTATCCAATTGGATTTGCTTGGATCTGATAAAGCCAACATCCACACTCACACACACACACATGGCAACACGATAACGATAAAATTGGCGCAGAGTCACAAGGCGGCTAAATTGATTTGGCCCCAAGGGGTTAATTGAATTATTGAAAACTGATTTCGTACGCACCCCCCGCCACCCCCCACAGTTGCACGTGCTTCTGATTAGCAATCGGTTATAGTTATCATTATCAGCCTGTGTGGTTTAGTTTTTTTTCGGGGTCGTCAGGCTGGCATTATCAATAGTATTGGTTGGCCGTGTGGTCTTATCATGTGGCTACTGTAGTCAGTGGGTTTTATGTATTTTTTTTTGTCTTGTTTTTCTTTCGTTTTATTTATGTAAGGCCACAAAACAATTTCGAAAACACGGAAGTTTCCCATTTTCTTTACCCCCCGCCTTTAACTTCCTTATCACTTAGCTGGGACACAAACCCAGCTGATTAGAATCCTGCAATCCCCAATGTGTAATCTTTAGCTGGAACCCAAATCTCAAACAGCTGATAAGGTTTTACAAAGTCAATTCATGGAAAATTATTCGGAAACAGCTAAAAATTCCAAGATTTGTTTGATTGCTTTAACTTTTAAATTCAAGTACTTAGCATTTTGTTAAAAATAATAAAGTTTATTATCTTAAAAATCATATTTTTATTAGATATCGCAATGGAATTATGTCTAAACTAGAAATTGATTGTAAATATTTGATAATTTTTATAAAGATAATGATACAAACATCTGTAAGAAACAGTAGACTGACTATAGTTGAAGATTCCAACAGGTGTTCAGCACTTAAGTGGGTTTTCTTCGAAAGTTTGTTTACCCAAATTTAAGTGTTAAGGCTGCTTTATCGCTCATTCTGTGATTTTTATCAGGCAGCCTAATCTTTATAGATGTTATCACAAAAACTAAACCCGTTTTCATTATGAAAATGTTAAATTATATAAAAAAAAGTTCTGAATTATAAGGATGAATTTGCAGATTTGAATTATCAGTTTCTTATCCTTAGCTTGGACATGAACCCTTCACAGCTACAGCTGAAATCCTGAGTACATACGATCCATATTTCGCTCTCTTTAAGCGTGGATCCGAACCCCCCAAACAGCTGTAATCCTGACCCACCCCCGCGCCATCCTTTTCACAGCTTTCCAGCTGCCATCCTCGCACTCGCTCTCTCTTTAAATTAAAACGCAACTGACTCACTCTCGCGGCCAAAACCGAACCAAAGCAAATGACAAAAAGACAAAGAAAGATTAAAGTGCAGCACTTACCGTTGCTGTGATCTGCGTGGAAACGTACTGGCACCAGGCGTCCGAGAAGAGAGTATTATAGCTGCCGGCGACGCTGGCGCGCAGCATTTCCAGGACATCCATTGCGCGCTCTTTCTGTTACGCTGCCAGCTTTAGTTTTCCAGCCAACGACTTCCACTATCTCCCTCTCTCCTTTCCTCTCAACCCCTCTCGAATCGAAAAACTATTCGATTTGTTGTTTTGAGTTGAGTTGACTGTTGTTGTTTGTGTTTCTCTAGCTTTTGGGGCTTATGTATTGTCCCGTTTATTTGGTAAATACGCTAGTGTGTGAGGGTGGGGGCGGGGGAGAAGGTGCCAAAAATCACAGCCCTTTGTTGTTGCCGTCACTCTCTGTCTTTCTCTCTCTGCGTATGTCGCGCTCTGTCGCTCTCACACACTTACAGACACCCCCGCCCCACGTTTGTCTTGAATTTTGTGCAATTATTGTAATGCACGCACCACACAGCACACACGCACACACACTCGCACACACGTACAACACCTAAGAGCACAGTTCTTTTTTTTATTTAAATTAATTCTCTTGTTGTTTTTGCCGTTACGAGAACCACCAAAGCAATTGTTGTTGTTTTTGTTGGGGGTTCCTTCCTTTACGGAAATGGAAATCTTTCGTTTTCTTGATGTGTTTGTTGTTGCTTTGTGTCCCTCTCCCTCGTTCGTTCTATCGCTCTCAGTGGTTGTAGGCGGAGGCGCGGGGGTGGCTGGCTGGCTGTGGCTGTCTTGGGTGGGGGGCGTGGCAACGTGCAGCGACAACTTCCTTAATTTAGTGAGCCGAAATAGACGAGCATTTTGCTATATAACTACAAACTAATAAACTCAAATGCACTCTAGAATTTTTGTTATTGGTTCTAATAAACAGAAATGGCAAGTAGTCGATCGTAGTATCGACTACTTTTGAGGTATATAATCGATATACCGAAAGTCGATTACTTAACAGCTGTCAGGCAGTGTGGCCAGATGGGCTGAAACTGGAGAACAGTTGTTTTCTGTTAATTTTTAAAATTTTAAAAATATAACAGAGGAAATGATAAATTATAGAGCAAGTTTTTTTTTTTAATTACTGGTACTTGAAAACAGCGCATAAAAACAGGTTTGCTTTAGTCACGTTTTGGGCAATGGAGGTACTTTATAAATTTTATAAAGAAATATTTGACATAAATTAAAACTATTAGATTACAAAAAGACCAAAAATAAGAAAATAGAAGAGCCTTTTCAAAACTAAATTTTAGTGGTTTAAGTTGAGTAGTGAAAAGTAATTTAAAAAAAATTTACCGACATTGAACGAAAACAAAATTTAAATGCCGAATAATAGAACATAAAACCAGAATATTTTATGGGCAAGAAACTGTTAAAGTAAAGGAGCGTAGTAAATGTAAAAGATAAATTACTCAAGTTGTTTATAATTTTGTTGAGTTTTAACCAGTATACATAAGTAACATAATTCTGACCAAAATAACGGGTTTTCACCTGACTGATTCTATGTTAAATGCGACACTGCGTTGACAGCTGTTAAAATCGATGCTGTGAGGGGCGACAAACTCTGTGGACCGCGCGCGCTGTGAAAGTTTAAATTATAAAAGTACACACAGGTGAATAGAAAATGACTTGGCATGCAGTCAAACATTAATTTGCGGGCATAATTAACTCCGCTTAAGATTGCTGGCAGCCAAGGAGCCGTGAAGAGCGGAGAAGACGGCCGCCGGTAATATTCAGTGATTAACAACTGTAAAATCTAAAAATCGGTATAAATATTCATGTGTGTTGATTTAAAGGATTTTGGTGAAATCCGGACCCCGAATCGGAGCGGAGGTCCGAAACTAACGTGCAACATCCAATAAAAGCAAGTGCAGCGCGCTGGGTTATTAGAGCATAAAGCACCGGGGGCCTCAGTCTCAATCTGAATCCGAATCTCGTTCGTCTAAAGTCTCAGTCGCCAGCCAAGCAAAGCGACCGAGACGCGTCTTTCGGGTGGCCAGCTGCAGTTTCGGATGCAGTTTTGGCTGCAGTTGCAATTAAGTATGCATTGCACTTAAGTTATGCACATTTCCTTTGCCCAGGCACCGTTACGATTTCGGATTTCAAATCCCGCGCGAAAGTTAACAGCGCTGTTGGCTAGCAGACGGCTGTCTCTGTTACTGTTAGCTAACAGTGATGGGTAGTGTTGAGGTGTTGGTGGTTTACCCGCTAAATCTCTTAATTATCAGTGAAACCAAATAATAAAGTGGTGGTTAATTATTTAATATTTTAATAAAATAACAAAAAAAATGAATTAATAATTATTTTAAAATTCAAAGACAAAGTTTAGATAAAATTCTCATTCTCTTTCGCAGCTCTCTTTACATTAGCTAGAAACTAGCCAGATTGCAGTGCGACCAGAGCGGCCATCTGGCGGGAAACCATAACAGCGGCATCTCTGGCGGGCGATACAAATAGCGCGGCCTCGCTCGCAACGGGTTTCATTCCCACTCGAGTGCAATTCGTGAGCGGTCGTTCTCTCCTCTCTCTCTCTCTGTTGTGCGCGCATGCGTCTCGTCTCAGAAAAACCTGCAATCAGAAATCTCGAATCGTGAAAATCCTTTTCTGCCATACCAAAAAACAGAGCCGGACAAAGCAAAGCGTTCGATTGCCTTCTGGGTAAAACACAAAGGGAGAATACAAATTAATTACACCGCCCCCCCCAAAAATCGTGATTTGTTTACGTTTTTTTCTTCACATTTTTTTTTTGCATTGTGAATTGTGTGAATCGAAGAAGTTAAATTGCTGGCCAAAAAATATTCCCAGATATCCCTAGATATATATTCGAAATTCGAATTGGCGAAGTGAAGGGTGTGACGACAGACGCACACACACACAGCAGGCACACGCACACACGAACGCACTGAAAAAACACCGGCTAAAAGGCAGACGAAAAGGAGACGAGAGAGCGAGTGCTAAATAGAAAACGCAAAAACAGGATAATAACCAACAAACTAACTAATACTATAAAACAAGCGACTAAGTGACATCTCGATCTCGCCGAGAAACACCAAAAACAACAACAACAACAGCGGCGGTAGCAGTAGCAACAACAACATCAGCAGCACCAGCACCAGCGGCAACAACAACAACGAAAGCAGCGCAGAGCAGAGAGCCAAAAAGAAGGAGCAGCAAAAGCAAAGAAAGTAAGTGGAATTCCTTGCCCAAAGATGGCTCTCCTTGGCTCTCTCATCGAGGCTGGGGATGACCCAAGTTCGTGTCACGAAAAATAGAGTTTTTTTTTCGTTTTCAACAAATGTCAAAAAAAAAATTGTAAAAAAATGTTGTAGGCTTACTTTGCTGCCTAAAAAGTGCAATAATGTTTTTTGGAGTACAAATTATAGAAATCAAGGATTGCCCTCAGTTTGAAAGCACAAATTGTGGAAATTAGAAAAAAAAAATTTCAAAAAGGGAAATAAAAGTGTTATTTATAACATTTAACGCAATTAAAAAAACTTTTTTTTTTTATTTTTTTTTAAATTTAAGAAATATTTTTTTTATATTAATAGTTTGTTGATATTTTTCACATTTTTGCAAAAGAAATCCAAATATTTTAAACTGGGTTCATATTCAAAATTGTCAAAAAAGGAAAACGAAAAAATTTTCCAATTGGAAAAAGTGCAAAGGAGCAGTTCTTCGTGTCACGCGACCATCGCCGCTTCCAGACGTCTTGTGCAAATTAGACAGAGCCGGCTGCTGCTCCAATTCCAGGTGTAAAGCCAATGGCCACGGTTTTTTACTCCGGGCCTCTTGCAAGTCATAAAATCTATGGCAGTTGTCAGTTCGCTTCGCTGCCCGTTTTCTGTGTTTTTCTCTGTTTTCTGCCTTTTCCTCCGCCTCCTCCTCCTCCCTCTCCGCCTCCTTGGCTTTAGCATTTTTCACTTTAGCATTTCATTTTGAGCTCTCCTTCGGCCGCGCACTCCACCTTGCGGCATTGTTTTTCAGTTCAGTTTCAGCCGGGCCGCCTGATTTTTCCAACCGGCTTTCGGCTGGCTAATTGCCTTGACATTGGCATTCCCATTACGCCTGCCGCTCTCTTCTTCTTCAGTTTTTGCTCTCCTTACTTGTTTCTTCTTCTGTTTCAATCATTCAAGTTCAACTATAAACAGACATAAACACGCAGTTGAGGTGAGGTGCCACCGCCCCCTTTTCGCCTTTCTACATAACTGTTATTTGTAGTTGGTCTCTGCCTTGTTTACGTTTTCTCCTGCTCCTTTCTCCGTTCGACTGCACGGAGTTTTCCTTTTTGTTCCTTTGTTTCCACGCTCAAAAACGCATCCAATCCAAATCCATCCGATTCGTATTCGTATTGGTGTGTATGTATCCGTGTCTGCGCTTCCGCTCCTGTCCGTCCGTAAGTTCCGTTTGTCCTGCCGTCCGTCTGCACTGAGAAAAACGAAATGCGTAGGTCGAAAAATTATATATTTAAATTTAAAAGGAACTTTTTTGGTAATTTTTGAAAAGCAAAATGTTTTTTTATATTTAATTTGGAACTTTTAGAAAATAAACTATTTTAAATCCTTTTTACCTAATTTTTAAAATACCTAAAAAAATTCCATCAATTTCATCAAACTATTATATAAAAAGCTCCCTATAAAAAACCGGCCAGTGGCTAAATTCGCCCAGAACGGATTGAGATAAAAATCTAAAAAAAAAATATAAATTCGGAAATAATCAGGAGCCGGGTGTAGGATATAAATTGGAACAATAGGCGACCTTAAAGTGACCCAAAATTCAATTTGTTTTTTTTTTTTAGTTATATATATTTTCCCAATTAAATGATATGTGTTGTTTAAGAAAATTAGATACCTGAAATCATCTTTTTATTTAACTTTTAAAACGCTTACAAAAATTCCATAAATTTTATTTTATAAAAAAAATTTGCAGATAAATAAACATTGAACCCTAAACAATTTAAATATTTATATTATGGCCATTCAGAAATTCAAAACTCACCACTGCGACACAGAGTAGGGTATTATTTTTGTTCGAGAAACTGCATTCAATTGGAAAATTGCAATTTGGCTTTGACAAACATTTTTTGGACCCCGTGGTGGGCGACGAACGACGGCAACACGTCATGGATATTTCTTTTGTTTTCGCAGTGCGTTTCTGCCTCATTTTGCACAATCACCCCCTGGCCGGGCACTCCCCCCCCCACCCCCCATTTGTATATCCTGCCCTACCCCAGTAAAATGGCAAATCAATAATTTTCAATGAGGATTTTGCATTTTAGCCGGCCTTTCGCTTGGCTTCTCGGGATCAATTAGTATGCCAGGAGCGAAATTCCCCTGAAAATGGATGGGTAGGCACATAAAACCCCATCCCCACTGAGTCACATTTTGTTTGCGCGACTTTGCCTGTGCTAATGGCAACGTCTCCCATATCTGATATATACCTATGTATGTACCTTTGTATAATATATAGTCTCCCCGCAATTCCCGCTCCTTTTTCGGCTGCTTATGTGGAATGCCAATCGAATGCTTCCGCTGCTCGCCGGAAATCAGGTACACCGACAATGACAACCATCCCTCCCACTCCCCACCCCACCCCACGCACACACCCACACCACCTTCAGTCGAGTGGGTGCCCCCAACCCCCGCGCGCTGCTTCTTCAGTTATTCGCTTCTTGAAGTTTTCGCCCGCAGAAGCCATTGTCGCAACAGTCTGCCGAAGAACAAGTACATAAAAAACAGCTGTAGTCGCAACACTAGTGGTTTCTAATAAGAATTGTATTTCGAAATTAAAAAAAATTGTATGGTACTAAAAAAAATTATCTGAAGAAAACAAACACTATAAACTTAATGGGTATTTCATAAAAAGAAGTAACCATGTTTAATCCCAGATAGTAACTTAACTTAAACAATTTTAACAAATGGATTGATTTTCATTACTATTAAAATACGTATTATATTATACTGTAAAACTATCTAGCTGCTACTGTATTTAATACTCAGTTAACTTTTTTACAGAAAGAAATAAGATGAGTTTAAAAGTATAAAAAAAACTTGTTTTTAAAAACCTATTTTTCCAGAATTTTTTTTTAGTATTTTTAAACCTTTTAAAAAAATACCTCTTGAAATCTGAAATCGTATTCTAAATATTAGAAAATCCTATACAATTATTTATTATTAAACAATTTATTTATTATAAAATAAACCTATGTATTCGGAAATTCCTTTTTAAATATTTTTAAATTTAAAAAAAAAAATACCTCCTATAATTGTGGCCGCCACTGTATGTATGCGCTTATTTGTGGAAGTGTGCCCTATGTACTTGTTTGTGGATTTCGGCTGCATATGCTCGCATTACACCCCCGTCTTGTGTCGCCTCAACACCCCCACCCCATCGTATCTGTCATCAATTGCAGCTGTCGCCCGTCCTTGAACGCACTTTACGCACTCAGTGTCAGTGGGGGGGTGGAAGGGATGTTGGGTGTGTCTAGGGTTGAACGGAATGTCAGCCACTGGATAAGCTATTTATATCTCCCGGAGGAGAACTTATTCCAGTCTTTGTTCGATTTTGCATTTATTTCTTGGATATTTCATATTTTTAAATTTTTTTTTATAATCTTATGATATATTTATGTACTAATCTGAAACTTAGACAACTTATTATCTTTAAGTTCTTGTAAATTGTTCAAGTATTTCCATAATTACGTACTTAATCAGTTTCTTGTTACTTGAATTTCTTGGTGGGATTCGAACACCCTATCAGCGCGTCTATTTTTAAGACCCGCAAGTACATTTCCCTTTCATTATCGCCTTTCTTGCACTTACTTCCCATTTAGTTGGCACTTCTTTATGCGTTTTTCGGGCAATAATCGTAATCCCTGCGGGGCACAAAAGGGTTTTCAGTTCCCTTCTGATATCGACTTGGGCTCTTTGTTAGTTTCTCCCCCAAGTTTTCTGGGTTTTATTGTCAGTACTCCATGTATATCTGTTGCTGCTGCTGCTGCTGAGTCATGTCCCCTTGCATTGTTATTCTTGTTCCTTACTCCTTTTATTTTTCTTGTTGACTGGTTTCGCTTTCAACGGCACGCCCTTAACGTTCCATACCCACTCGAATACCCAAGCTCCCAAGTTCCCATCCTCCCAACTTCCCAACTTCTCGCCGACTACTTGTGATTCAGGGGGCCTCTTGTGTTTTGCCTTTCCTGCCAACTTAAGAAACTCACTTAAGGCCCATATATCAATGGCCCGCGCGCTGACTCCCCGACTTGTGGGCATTATCAATGCAAATGGGCATGGTATTTTGAAATCTTGGACGGGGGCTACGAAGGCGCCCGCCTGTCGTCGTCGTCGCTGCACTTGGTCTTCCCCCTACCCCCTCTATATATTCCAGATATTCCCCCCCTCTTCTCGCGATTGCAGTACAAATAATTGATATGCTCTCGGGTCTTTGCCGTCAGCCTTTTCTGATTTCTCAGCCGTTGATATTTTACGGGTTCATTGGCCCTTTAGCATCGCAGGCCCAAACATATCAGCGCTTCCGTTCCGATAAAGTGAAATGCATAAATATTACGCGGTATTATCAACAGAGTTAACTGCTGAAAACCCAGAAGAAATCTTTGACTAGCCCCCGATAATTACAATTTAATGGGGCAAACAATGTGGTGTGATTAACATTTAAACAACTAAATTTCTAAAATTATCTTTTTGAGTCGTAGTACTTACTTTAAAAAATTTAACAAAAATTATTTTAAACAAAAGTGCTTTAAGAAATTAAGTAAAGTAAAATAAAGTAATCATTTAACCAATAAATTTTCTAAAATAATTTTATTGAGTACTAGAAAAAATTTCAAAAAGCTACTTTAAGAAATTTTTTGATTTTTAAAGTTATCTTTTTGAATTCTAAAAATAATATACTTACTTTAAAAAATTAAACAAAAATTATTTTCAACAAAAGTGCTTCAAGAAATGAAGTAAAGTAAAATAAAGTAATCATTTAACCAATAAATTATCTTAATAAATTTTTTTGAGTACTGGAAAAAATTTCAAAAAGGTCTTTTAGGAAATAATTCCATTTCTTGAATTATCTTTTAAAGTTATAGAAATAATAAACTAAATTTGTAAAGTAGTAAAAAAATAAATTATTTTTGTCAGTTATAGAAATAATATAATCCCTTTTAAAAATAGTAAAAAGCTACTTTAAAAAATATTTCGATTTCTTAAGTTATTTTTTTGAGTTCTTAATATAATATACAACATTTTTAAAATATTAAAACAAAATAATTTTAGAAGGGTTTTGAGTTCTAGAAATAATATACTTACTTTTAAAAATTAAAAAAAAATACTTATCAACAAAATTACTTTAAGAAATAAATTAATTTCTTTATCTGGCACTTGGCGTAATATTTTAGAAATTTTGCAATCCCATAAAACAAAATACTTATGTTTTGAGTGGCTTAAATATGTTTGCATCGCTGAGCGATTTATGTTAATTTTTTCAGCGACGGGTGGCAAATGGCGATGGGGTTTTTACCCAGAGGTGTCGCCACAAATTCATTTTGTCCAATCTATTTCTTCTTTATTTTTTTGTGTTTAGCTGTGGGGCGCGAAACTGGGCGGCCGGCAGACTAGGGGGCGTGGCAACTGGCGCATGCCACACAAGTGCAAGTTGCAGTTGCAGTTGTTTGCTGTTTGCTGCTGATAAACTTGTTGCGCTGCAAAAACTAAAAACCGCAACCAGATGCCGAAGGTGCTTTTGGGTGAAGTGCAGCAGTGACTGTGGAGTGGAGGCCACTGCAACTCCGAATCCGACTGCGAGTCCCATTGCAACTGGTCCAGCTGGTTGTCAAGTGAGACATAAATGCCACGGCTCTGGCCCCAGACTCTGTCTTCACCGCCAGCTTCGGCTCCAGGTTCAGTTTGAGGTTAACCAAAGTGAGGAGATAGGTGGTAGGGAAATTAAGCTAACAAATTGCTGGATTTTACTTTAATTTAACACATTATTTTCGAATACCTCCCATGATTTCTTCATGATTTTTGGCCGTTGTTATCTCTACTGCATAAAATTTCTTGTGGTTATTACTTAAATCTTAAACTAAATATTTTAATAAAAATTCATGAAATTGAATTTAAAAAATTAATTTTAACTACTTTAAAAATTCATTTTTGTTAAAATCTTGAGCTTAAAATTAAACAAAAGCGGAATACATTTAATTTTAAACAATTAATTTCAAATACTTTAAATTTGGAATTGAATTTAAGAAATTAATCCCAGCTACCTTAAATTTTTTGAGTTTTTTTTTAAATCTTGAGCTAAATGTTTTAAAAAAATTTAATTAATTAGAAAATAATTAATTTTTGAGCTTAATATATGAATAAAACTAAATGAAATTTAATTCAATAAATTAATAAAAAACTACATTAAATTTCTAAAAGTTTTTATTAAGATCTTGAGCTAAAAACAAATTCAAGAAATTTAATTTAATAAATTAATCCTAACTACATTAAATTTCTTCAGGTTTTTATTAATATCGTGAGCTAAATATTATAATAAAAATTCAATAAATTGAATGTAGTTAGGATAAAGCAGAATTAATATTAGGTAAATAAATTATTCCTGAATGGCTACGGAAATCAACGGTTTTCCCCGTAAAATATGGAATAATATTGATAAAGATGTCCCAGAAAAAAAGTACTTCTTCTTTATTTTTTTATTTCCTCTCAAAATATGTTGATCCTAAGCTCTGCGAATAATTCATAGCAATCATAATAATAAATTAGAATTGAATGGCCTCCGTTGGCCAGCCCCTTTAATTCGATTACATCCATTGCCCGGAATTCTTTTTGCGAGAGATGGCAAAATATTGATCATTGGATCCAGGGTATTTTATGCATTTTTTCATGCCCGCCAGAGGCATCTACTCTATGCAATTTGCTCGACTCCGTGATATTTATGCGCATTGTTATTATGTATTGAAAATGCGAACAAATTATTAATGTGCGGAGGTTGAGGAGTGGGGGGGGGGTCTTAAATGCGGTAGACGGTGGGTCGAACGCTTCGAAGATTTTCCAAGCGACTTTCCCGCGCTCTCTGCTGTCGGCGTTCATATATATAATTGGCGCATAAATCATTTTACCTGCTTCGCCGAGAGCACAGCGGTAATTTCAGTGTTGCCACAACAACGAACAACGAACGAGCGAACGAAACCAAACGAAACGAAGAAGACCAAGACCGTTAACTGTTTTGCCTCAGATACATTTGTATCTCATGCCACAGATGTTTTCATATACGCCACAGATGCGATGCGTTCAATAAACCAAAACTCGGCTTAATTGCAGACCATCCCCCGTCTATTTTATCCCTCCTTCATATTTCCCCCCTATTCGCTCTAATCTCCCAAAGAAAATACAGAGAGAGAGAGAGAGGGAGAGAGAGGAAAAACCCGAACCCAAAACCGTTTTGTCTTGTTTCGTTCAGTTTGGTCTGGCTTTTTTCGATGGCTTTCATTGATTTCTCTATTTGAAATCACTCCATTTCATTATTGATTTTGATTTTTTGATTGCCCGTCCATCCGATCGTCTCGTTTTGAACTGTAAATTGCAGTGGATCGTATCTGTTTAGATGGAATACACTGAGAGAAATAGCTTGATATTTGAATTGTCAATATAAACAAAACTTTTTTTTCCAAGTTTTTGAATTTTTATAATTGATTGATTATAAATTAATGTAAATTGTACCATATGCGAATCAACTCGATTGAAAAGTGAGAAGAAATGTGGTATTCAAAAAGTGTGCAACAAACAATTTATATTTTTAATGGAATACAAATAAAACTTTTTTGATTATAAATTAATAAAAAATTGTTCCATGAGCGATTGATTCGCGGTTGAAAAGTAAAAGGAAATGTGGTATTCAAAAAGTAGGCAACCCTCACACAATTGTATATTTATAGAAGATATTTCATTAACATTAAAACATATATTAAATCCCTTTAAATCCGCGTGTTAAACGGTAAAACATATCATAATAATATGTGGATATTTTCCCATACATATCCCATAATCTCTTTCCCTTTTTCTCGCTGTGCACATCGTTAAACTGAAGCTCGGTTTGTTATTTTTAGGTAGCGCCGTTGGGGATGCCGTTTGCCACTATCATCATCTTGGGCACCCAAATTTGCATAACAATGGCCCCCCTCGAAACTTTAAGGCCAACTTTTGCTGTTCTAACGGTTTTTGGCAAACCGCCGACAAACCGAAAAATACAACAAATTTGTTAATCTTTTGTCTCGAGACTTTTACTTTTAAAGCCGTCGATCTTTTGCCTCGTAATAATTGATTGCTGCACTTGTTTTGGCGCTTTCTAAAATGCAAAGGCTGCAAAAAAGTAAAGTAAAGAGGGAGAAAAAGATTAAAAAGAAAAGCTTTGCGGTGGGTAATTATAAAACAATTGGAAAGGTGACCTGCTGAGTGGACGAGTTGAGTTGATTTCAGTTGAGTGGTTGCCGTGACAAACGATCGCCGTTTGTAGACCAGATCGGCTATTGAATTCGTTGTTAATTGAATTGTGGTTGTGTCTCTTGTAAGGCTTCATTATGGATATGTAACAATTTGCTGCTGGCACAACAGCAGCGGCCATCACGACATGTCCGCAATTATCGTAACTGATCATGGCCATATAATAATGGCCTATCTATCTATCCATCGATTCTATGCGATTCGATTCGATTCCCATCCTCAACTCGCCTGCAGAAATGCTGTTTCTTCTTCTGCTGGCGAAATCTCATCTGCAAGCATGTAAATTCTCCGCCAAAAAAACACGAAGAAAGTTGTTTTCTTTTGTTTTCATCGACTGCGCTGGGGAAAAACAATAAACAACCGCAAAATGTTTTATAAATAACAGGCCCAAGGCAAACTCATCAAGCTCAAGAGTGTGTAATGTGTGCGCGGTGTAAACGCTTTTGCATCTCACTATTCACTATTCACTTTTCGAGTATCGCCGCTCCAGCCGCTGCCATCCATGTCCACGGTACCCTGAATCATTCGGGTATGGTAATATTTTCGGGGAGCTCAAAGAATTTAAAATAAATTCCAAGTCAGTTGGTAGTCCACTGATTACGAGATGTTTAGCTTGTGATGAATCTATTCAGATCTGTTGAATATTCATACCAAAATCAACAGTTTCATAAAAACAATAAACTTAAATCATAACTAAAATAATAACTCCATAGTCTATGAGATTCCTTTCCTTTTTATATTTTTTGGAACATTATCGAGATCACTATAATATCATTACATTTAACCAAAGAATTGGTGTTTTACGAACTTCAATACTATATTTTTAATTATTCACTAATCATACTCAGAGATCTGATATCGTTTTTAGGAAGTACATCTTATAATATCATTGGTATAATTAAATTTCGAAAAGTATTCAGTTTTTGGATCCCTTACTAGCAAACATACTGATAATACTCAGAGATCTGATGATTTCACTTCATTTTCATAGTAGTTTTGAAGGGTTTTCAAAGAAACTACCGTTTCTAGGGAGTATATCTTAGAATATCATTGGTATATATTTAAATTCCCAAATATATTACAAGATATTCAAAGGGTATTCAGTGTTTTGGAACCCCTATTTGTAAACATACTGATAGTACTCAGAGTTCTTATGATTTTACTTAATTTTCATCGAAGTTTTAAGGTGATATTTTAAAGGTTCTTAAAACTACATCTTAGAATACCATTAATATATTTAAATTTTCGAAGAGACTACTAGCTTTTCGAAGGGTATTCAGGTTTTTGGAACCTCCATTTCTTGCTGGCTCCTTGAGTGTGCTGCGCCGCATTCTTGACAGCCATAAAAGTCGCAACACGAACACGATCACAATGCAATGCTGCAACGCTTGAGAGCGCGTGCGCGCGTGCGTCAGAGGGAGAGAGTGGGAAAGGGAGGGCGCTACTTGCTACTTGCTACTTCCAGCCTGCCACTTGATAGGTGGAAAGAAGAAAGTGCAACAGAGACAGGTGGAGTGTGGAGTGAGTTGATCTGAGAAGAGAAGACGAGACTTGTTAACTGTAGCAGTCTGCTTTTCTATATGTTATATGCCTATTGCCCATTGCCTCTTCAATGTTTCTGTTTCTTTAGCCGGCAGAAGAGAGTCTTCAGACCTGAGAAGCCGAGAACTCAAGAACTCGCGGCTCCAAGGCCCCCTGTTAATGTCTTGTTAGGCGTAGATGATCTGCGCTTGTGTTCGTATTTTTAGAACACCGATGCTGCTCCATTTGCTGCTGCATTACAGTAAAATATACCGTATGCTGCAGCATATTTCTCCCACCACGCCACCCCTCGTTGTCCGCCTCATTTAAGGCTGTTTATAAGATGTTATAAAAGAGCCAGCCTCCTAAGTGAAAGAAAGAAAATCCACAATCGCACAATCGATGTCTGGGTCTCTCTGTTGTGTCGCTGATTTATTGCGCGTTATGAGAAAAATTGCCGAAACCATGTCAGCTCTTTAATTCGGCGAACAAATATAAAGCATGGAAATTGGCCAACGACAGTGGAAGCTCGTTAATGGAATGACCATTAGCTTTTATGTAACACATTCGCGATGACTGCAGCTTTTTGTTGTGCAAATAGAGGGCACTGATAAAGAAAGAGTCGATCTTATTACATTTTAATACTATTCGATGATGAGGGGAAACTTATCATTTTATATAACGCCTAATAGATGTGCCATAATTCATCCTAATAATAGAAAATTGCTGATATTTTTAGTGCTTACCAGAAAAATAATTTAATTATTAACTACTTATTAAGCTTTTAAATATATAGATTAATTGTTTTTAAAAAAATATTTTCAAGTATTTAATATTTCAAAGTTAAGAATTGAAAAGAATTTATTCTTGAAAACAATTTTTTTTTATAATGCTTACTAGGAAAATAAATACTTTATAAACTATTTTTTATGCTTTTAAATATAGATCAATTATAAAAAAGAAAATATTAAAAAGTTTTGGATATAATTTGAAAATTAAGAATTAAGAAGAATTTAGTCTTGAAAGAAAATTTCGCATTCTTCTAATGCTAACTGAGAAAATAATTTAATTAGAAACTACTTATCAATCTTTCAAATATCGCTCAATCATTTAAAAAAAAATTTTTTTTCGATTATTAGATGTAATATTTTAAAGTTAAGAATTGAGAAGAATTTATTCTTGAAACTAAAGTTTTTTCCTGTTCTTAACGAGTGCTTGTACTGTACTGTATTTCGAGTGTTGAATGTAATTCCAAGTATTTGATGTACCTAATATTTCGAAGTTAAGAATTAAGAAGAATTTATTCTTGAAACTGAGATTAGTTCTTCTCCTTTCAAGTCCCCTGTACTGAGTGTGTTCTCTATTTCGGGAGTTTACTGTGCTCGCATGCGAAAGAAGAAGCGGAAGAACCAGCGACTGAATGATGAAGATGAAGTGGCAACAGCTGAATGGCCAAAACAGCTGCACTGGAAAACCTGGCTATGAAGCTCGGCTCTTAGATCTCGCATTTGAGATCTGTTCGCATTGTTTGAATGCGACTGCGTTTATCAGCTAGCTAGCTTTACCGTTATCATTAACCAGCCAAAGCACAGCAGCAGAAGCAGAAGCAGCGGCAGCAGCGACGCAGGCAGAGCACGCATGAGAGCGAAACACACGCAAAATAAAAGCAGGTTGGGCGTTCCAAAAGGGGGGAGGGAGAGAGAGAGAGACAGGGGAAGGAGAAGGAGAAGGAGAAGGAGAAAGAAAGAGGAGGCGGAGAGTCGGGCAGAGCAACACGTCAATTGGTGAAAGGTGCGCTGGATGCGATAAAGCTTCCATCATATTTTACATTTTCGTAATTTGCTAAAAGCACACAACACACACGAAAAAAAGAGGAGCACACACACACACAAACACTCCATAGTGTGCGTGTGCAATTTCATTTAATTAGATTGCGTTTTAATAATGCCACACACACACACACACACAACACATCGCACTCATCAAGGGATAGATAAAAGATACAGATACACCATCATACATTTGCAGCAGAAATTCGCACACACACATTCGCACATGGGAACAACCAACATACGACATTCAATCGCCGATATTGATAGTGTAATTTAATTGATTTGCCAGCAGAGCAAAGAGCAACAAGAATAAAAAGTCGCAGCAGCAACAGAATAATAATGAGCAGACAAGAAGATGGCTCTCTGTAGAGATCGCGAATCGAAATACCCTGGGTAAATTTTATTTGTTTGGGATCCTAATATCAAATTCTCCTATGATTATTGTGAAACTTAGCAGATCTATGTATTATGCTTAAATATTTTATTATACAGAAATTTAGTACGTTTGGTAGACATTTAATAGAAATGTTCATTTAAGTACTCTGGGAAAGCTCCATTTGCTTGGGATCATACTATCAAATTCTCCTACGATTATTGTAAAACTTAGTAGATCTATGTATTATGTTGGAATATTTGATTATATAGAATTTTTATAATTTTTTTTTAAATAGACTCTGAAAAGACTTTCCTTGCCCGAAAGCCCAGTTAATAGCCCCCTTTTATAGGGCAGGGTAGTAAAAGCAGACAAAGAGCGAATCAGGGCCACTTGGCAACAGCTTCTGGGCCTTTTGGCATCGAGATGGACACGAACATGGATGTGGATGTTTGGGTAGATAATATGGCATGGATGTGGATGTGGATGTGGAGGCAGTGTGGCTGCATTTGTTCCGCTTGGCGATGCCCGGCACTCCATTTGCAGTAATTGGCGCTGCTTGTGCCTCCAAGGCCCCCCGATAATGATGATAATGGTAATGATGATGGGGACGCTGTTGCAGCTGATGATGCTGCTGCTGCTGCTGCTGCTGCAACGGTGCCTAACTGTTGTGTTTGCGCCGGCCAACATTGCTTTGTGTCTAATTGCTTGAGGACGTCTCTCTCTCTCTCTGTGTGTGTGTGTGTATCTTCGCCGGTGATCCGCAGTCTGACCTCCGTATAAAACTGACAAAAACGAGGAAAAACCCCGACTTGTTTGCATAATTAATTATGATTTGCACTGCTCAAGTGTGTGGAAATCGTCTTGTAAATGGCAATAATTAATTTTCCAGCGAAATTGTCCAAACATTTTCGCCTATCGAATTGCATTTAACCTGAAAACAAATGTCGAAAGACGTTTCAAGAGGGAGTTGGCCAAAACGCGGATAGCGAAAGGTGAGAGGTGTGCAGTTGAAGAGCTTTGCGCTGACGAGGCATCATATAGCGAGCGTTGACTCCGAAAAAAAAAACACTACAGATAGTCAAAACGGGTGGATTTGCACATACAGAAAACTATTATACTTATTTTATACCAAAGAAGTGGTTGAGAAATATTCATATTCATAAAAATCATCCTATTCTATCTTATCACATGGAAAATAATTCTAATTAGATACAAATTTTATAATATTCGAAATTTTATAATATTTTTATAATGTCGCTAAAAGATAATTGTTTTTTACTATATATAATTTTTACCTATGGTAATTATTTATTTTAATTTTATTACCATATATTTATTTTCTAATACATTAAAAATCATACTATCCTAAATTTGGAAAATAATTCCGATTAGACACAAATTTTAAAATATTAAAAATGTTAAAATACCACTAAAAGATAATTCTTTTTACTATACATTATTTTGACCGATAATCATATATAATGTATAATTCTTTCGAAAAATATTAAAAATTAATTACCATGGAAAATAATTCCAATTAGACATTAATTCACTTTTGTTAATTACTTATTTTTATAACATTTTTTTAATGACTTTTGTATCAGATTGTAGATAATCCCATAACTTAGTTGGATTTTTGGCCATTCGTTTTTTATTTGTATTTTTATTTTTATTTTCATTTTCGTTTGCATTTCATTTGCTGATAATCTGCCATCTGCGATTTGCTTTTAAGCCAACGCCCAGGAGGCCATCGTCCTCGCGACAATGTATTTTTTTCGCATTTTTTTTCTGCCCAGGAGCCAACGCCTAGAAATAAAAAAGCAGGAAAATTGAAATAAAAAACGCAGGGAAATGTTGGAGTCGCTGTCACGCTTTTGTCTTCAACTCCTTTAACGCCCCCTTTTTGTTGGCCTTTTTGAGAAATTAGAATGCAAAGTCCCCACACCTTTTAGGCCATCAACTGTTTCCTTTTCTTTTTCTTTCTCTTTTTTCCGTTTCTGTTTCTGTTCCCGTGCTTATTTATTATGATTATTGTGCCCCCGTGACTGTTTTTTCTCCCCTCCTGTTTTTTTTTTTAGTGTTTCTCTGCCTTTTTTTTTTATATATTTTATTCTTCATACTTTATAGTTTTTTCTTGATGTTCTTAATTCATGTTTAGCGTTACTGGCTGCGGCTTTTTACTGCCGGCTGCCGGGAGTTGTTGACTCATTCGGGGCCCGGCGATTCATAAGCTCTGATTAGCAGGCACGCGTCACGCTAATGAGTTGTTCTTGTTCTGGATTCAGACGAAGACGAAGACTCAAACTCAGACGAAGACTCAGACTTAGATTCTTATTCTTATTCCGTTTGTGTTTATGATTCTGCTTGGTTATCTTTTTGTTGCAGCCATTGCTAATGGCCTTAATGTTGCAGCTGGTAAATACTCGGAACACTTGCTTATCAGTGGAGTGGCTAACGGTTGCAGGAACGGTTAAAACAGAAGCATCTGTTTTAGCCAGTGATTCGATTGGAGAGCAAAGGAAACAATATAAACAATGGTTTAAAATATTTTTTTTTTATTTTGTTTGCTCATGCAGAGTGTGTACCCTATATAGAGGAAGCTAGCTCCCATAAAAAATATCGAAAACAATTTAAAAAAGTATAAATAAAAAAAATATTCTAAAAAAAATCTAAAAAAAATATAACAAAATATAAAAAAAAAAATGAAACAATATATAAAAAAAATATATATAAAATATAAAAAATATATATATAAAATATATATATATATAAAAAAACTATAAAAAACTATACAAAAATATACAAAATATTAAAGAAAATATTTTAAAAAAATATTACAAAAAAATTACAAAAAATTCTCTGTGTTTGACATATTACGAATGAATTTTTTAACAATCGAAAAATTAATGGAAAAATAATGGTAATTTTTTTTGTTAAATCCTATTGTGTTCTTTGTTACTCTGGGATATAACTTAATTTAAATATTTCAGAATTTCGAAAAAAAAAAACAAAAATCGGTCGACTATATTATATAGCTGCCATTTAAAAGTAAAAAAAATATATAATTTAATATATATTTTTTTTTATATAATTCTTTAGGAGTTTATAAACTCTGACTGGCCAAAGCTAGCTTCCTTTTTTGTTTAGTCATACTTTAAATACCCATCTTTAGGCGGTCAAAAACAGCTGACAACAAGTACCCGAAAAACACTCTGTTTTCAATCCAAAAAACCTGGGCGTTTCTCCAGTCAATCTATCTTTCAGCTGGTGTTTTGTTCATTAAAAGCTGATTAATTCCAACCGGTAATTGATTGCCGAGGATTAGTCTCTCTCTGCTCCAGATTTATTAATTGGGATCGGGATCGCAGTGTTGTGTATTCCCAGTAGGTGTTGATACCAGTTCTCGAGTGGCAAGCCAAACACCTGCTACGAATCGAATTGAATTGAATCTAATGCGGATTTATCGATGGCACGATAGAAGTGTCATCGAAGCTTTGACAGCTGACTGCTGCCTGTTGAGTTTGAATTTATTGGAGCCGACTTGGATGTGGAAAATACAAAAAAAATAGAGACTAAAAATGGAGGGAAAAGAAAGAAGTTGTGGATCAGCGACATGTGTCGCCATGTAATGCAAATGTTATCTGCATTTCCTGTTGGGATGAATGGCAAAGCCAGGCCTTCGCATCGAGATCCCTGCCTCGTAAGCGCCCCAACTCCCATGAATGCTATTCAACATGCATGCAGCACACATGGCAGACAGTGAAGTCGAGACCGAGACAGTGGAGACCCTGTTTGACAGCCAGTGGTAGTCGACGACCCATAAATCTTGCACGCAGCCCCCACTTCTCCACCAACTCCCCCCTCGCCCCCTCGAAAAAGTGTTCATCAATCAAGCGGATAGTTTTACATAATTAAACGCATAATCAATGTTTTCACCCAGGGACGTCACCGCGAGAGGGGCTCGAATTGCAAAATCATTTCATTTTATGGATAAAAAGCCAACCAGGGGAAATTTATAGATTAGTTTTTCTTTATTACTCGAGAGCTTATAACATTAAAGCAGAATTATAATGTTACATGATATCTTGTTTTATGGTATCTTTAGTTCTTTCAGTTTATTTCTGTATACTGTGTTGTAATCTTGAATATTTCATTATGATAAATCCCTAAAATAGAAGATTGCCTTTTAAATATTAAATATTTCTTATATCTATAATATTATGATATATTATATATTATTATGTATATATATTATTATGATTAATCTGTAAAATGGAAGATTGCCTTTTAAATATTTAATATTTTTTTGTATTATCTATAATATTTTCCAATATTTCACACATATTATTTCCCCGTTTAAATAATATTTCATTCTTGAATGAAGTGTTTTGAATGACGAATTATTATGATTTATCCATAAAAAATAGAGTTATCAATCCATCTTAAGCTCAAATGTCACGTCTTGGTGTATATTATCGTAAATGGTTTCATAATTTTACCATCAGACTTGATTACTATTTAATTGAGTAGTTATGACTCAGTTAAGATTATGTTAATATCGTATAACTACTTGCCCACGCCCCTGAATACTCAACCACTTTTTCCCGCTCTTCCATTTCAGCCATAATAAAGTTTGTTCTTCCTCTGAAAAGTAGCCGGAATCCGGAAACAGCCCCAAGATTGCTCCCATCAGCACCATGAACGGCCAGGGCTGCGAGCTGGGCCACAGCAACGGGGACATCATCTCACAGAACCAACAGAAGGGATGGTGGACCATCGGCCTGATCAACGGCCAGCACAAGTACATGACCGCGGAGACCTTTGGGTTCAAGCTCAACGCCAATGGCGCCAGTCTGAAGAAGAAGCAGCTGTGGACGCTGGAACCCTCGAACACCGGTGAAAGTGAGTAAAAGTACCATAGAATTATGTAAAACAAAAAATTACATAGTGTAGGACTATTATGACACTTTAATTTTATTTTTTATTTTTTTTTTTTTTATTATTTTAAAGATGGTATTTTGGTTCAACAAAATAAATTTAAAAATTTTAAATAAAATATGAATATTAGGTCACATCTGTATTATTACACATTTTGTTAAATTCATTTATTTAATTTCTTTTTCTTTTTTTTTAATTTTTTTTTTTCTTTTTATTATTCTAAAGGTAATATTCTATTCCAATATTTAGAAATAAATATACAACTTTGAAATCGGATTTGAAAAGGCCGGTTCAGCTTAGGACTATTTTTACATTTTTTTTTTTTTTTTTAATATGTATGGTAAAATTCTGGTTCAATAACTTAAAATAAATATATCACTTTAAAATCGGTAATGAAAAAGGCCAGCTTCAGGTTAGGACTATTTTCAAACTACTTTTTATAATTTTTTTTATTTATGTTTGGTGAAATTTTGATTCAATAATTTAAAATAAATATATCACTTTGACTTATGAATATTCTTACACTTTATTTTGAATTTTTTATTTTTATTCATTTTTTTTCTTTTTTTTCTTTTTATTTATTTTTTATTTTTTTTCTTTTTTTTTCCTTTTTTTTGTTTTGTATTTATGTAAGGTGAAACTCTGGTTTAACAACTGAAAATAAATAAACCAATTTGAAATCGGATATGAATAGTTTAGGTTCAGGATCACTAAGTGTATTTGAGTCACTTTTTCCTTTTTTTCGGGTGTTTGAATTTGATATTTACTCGAAAATCTCAACTCCTTTGGCACCATGTTTCCCATCGCAGCTGTGGCTTTCCACACGCCATTGGCAATTGGGGTTTCTGGCTAATCGCGGGCGCACCTTAACATTGAAATGGCAAACAATATCCATGTGCCCGTTATCTGTGCAGTTGGCGATAAGCATGTTAATCCCGCGGACTGCAAGTGATTTTTTGTTTTATTTTCATGGATTTACCACGAACCAGTTACCCCGACTCCTGGGCTTAAGTGGCAGAGTCGAAACCATTTGCCAGCCGTAATCACTATCATCGTGGCCAGTTAGTGGGCTCTTTTTCTTTTCTTTCTTATTTTTTTTTCCTCCTCTACTTACAACATAAATCATTTGGGGAGGCCGATATAATTCCAGTTGCGCTAATTTGACATGCTGGAGAGTAGAAAACAAAGCGCCTCACGAATTTGGCATCATTTATCAAGCGGCTTCTGTTGCTGTTGCTGCATTGGAATTGGAATTGGATTTGGAGTTGGCTTTGGCTTTGGCTTTGGAGTTGGACTTGCAGTCCGTGTCCGTTGTCCGTTGCGTTGTCCGTGGCGAGCAATTACAATTAAAGCTGGCCAGCAACTGGTTTCTTAGTCGCCGCCGTCACTCTGGTCGTTGCCACTGGCAATTAATAAACATTTTCTATAATACCAAAGCCATAAGTCAGCCGGTATTCGCTGTGGCCATTAAAATAGCTCATCTAAATTGAAAATTTCTTGCCGGCTCCTGGTGAAGAGTTGAGCAAATGGCTTAATAGATGATATGGCACTCAAAATGTTGTGGAAAGCGAGCCAAATTCGAAATCGTCTATTGATATTTGCTTTTATTTCTAGATTATTATTTATTTCAACACTCACTGAAGAGCCTCACTAATCCGTTTCATCGCTCTGTATTCATTCCAGGTATTATCTACTTACGATCTCATCTGAACAAGTACCTTTCGGTCGATCAGTTTGGCAATGTGCTGTGCGAGAGCGAGGAGCGGGACGCGGGCAGCCGCTTCCAGATCAGCATCAGTGAGGATGGCAGCGGCCGCTGGGCGCTGAAGAACGAGTCGCGCGGCTACTTCCTTGGCGGCACTCCGGACAAACTGGTTTGTACGGCCAAAACGCCCGGCGCCAGTGAGTTCTGGACGGTTCATTTGGCCGCCCGGCCGCAGGTGAATCTGCGCTCCATTGGACGCAAGCGATTCGCCCATCTGTCGGAGTCGCAGGATGAGATTCATGTGGATGCCAACATTCCGTGGGGCGAGGATACGCTTTTCACGCTGGAGTTTCGTGCCGAGGAGGGCGGTCGTTATGCCCTGCACACGTGCAACAACAAGTGAGTGGGAGTATTTTCTTTAAACAATCGATTGTAACCATGTTTCTAAATCCCCTACAGATATCTGAACGCCAATGGCAAACTGCAGGTGGTTTGCAATGAGGATTGCCTGTTCAGTGCCGAATATCATGGCGGTCATTTGGCACTGCGCGATCGCCAGGGTCAATACTTGTCGCCCATTGGCTCCAAGGCGGTGCTCAAGTCACGCTCGTCGTCGGTGACGCGGGATGAGCTCTTCTCGCTGGAGGATTCGCTGCCGCAGGCCTCGTTCATTGCGGGCCTCAATTTGCGGTATGTGAGCGTCAAGCAGGGCGTCGATGTGACGGCCAACCAGGACGAGGTGGGCGAGAATGAGACGTTCCAGCTGGAGTACGACTGGTCGGCGCACCGCTGGGCCCTGCGCACCACCCAGGATCGCTACTGGTGCCTCTCCGCAGGCGGCGGCATCCAGGCCACCGGCAATCGCCGCTGTGCCGACGCGTTGTTTGAGTTGATTTGGCACGGCGATGGTTCGCTCTCGTTCCGGGCCAACAATGGCAAATTCTTGGCCACCAAGCGCTCGGGGCATTTGTTTGCCACCTCGGAGTCCATCGAGGAGATAGCCAAGTTCTACTTCTACTTGATCAATAGGTGAGGGATTCGCTTAATCTTATAGTTTCTCAACTCAATTTAAAACCATGTTTTTATGTACAGACCAATACTCGTGCTGAAGTGCGAGCAGGGATTCGTGGGCTATCGCACGCCCGGCAACCTGAAGCTGGAGTGCAACAAGGTCACCTACGAGACCATCCTGGTGGAGCGCGCCCAGAAGGGACTGGTGCACCTGAAGGCGCACAGCGGCAAGTACTGGCGCATCGAGGGCGAGAGCATCTCGGTGGATGCCGATGCGCCCAGCGATGGTTTCTTCCTGGAGCTACGCGAGCCCACCAGGATCTGCATAAGGTTGGAGCAAGTCTTTTGGTTCAGAAATGAAAGCCAAACTTCTGTGCTTTTATTCAGACTGAAGTTGTAACTTACTATTCGTTTCAAATACTGATATTAAATCTATTTTACAGATCGCAGCAGGGCAAGTATCTGGGCGCCACGAAGAACGGGGCGTTCAAGCTGCTGGACGATGGCACCGATTCGGCCACCCAGTGGGAGTTCTAGGGCGGCTGCTGCACGCCTCATCAGTATCATAATCACACACACACTTCCCATCCAAGCGGGGGATTCCCTAATTATCGATCCGCGCAACTGAAGCGCTGAGAAGAAAGAGTCGCACAAGAATTTGAGATGATCCTAAACAACAATTGCAAACATGAACGAAAAATGAGGAGAAAGGAAGGAAGGAAACAAGATGCGAGTGAATGGAAAATGAAAAACAAGAAAAAACAAACTTATATATTTATATATAAAGATCTACGTATACATAGAAAGAGAGATTTTTTTTAAACAACCTATTTAGCTTTTTATACGTTTTATACGTTTTATACGTTTTATACGATGAGAATATCTACAAAAAGAAGAGCAACAAATTTTTTAGCGTAGACTACAAAACGAAACTTCTGTCGCGAGTCCTTCCGTTTTATCAAATATATATATCAGCAACTAGGCCAGCAAAAAAACTGAAGAAAGACATAATGGTTATACAAGCACATCATATATACACCTAAATATACATATTTGATTCGTAAAGCTTAGCGGAATAAAAAACCGGAAAAAAGATAAGGGAAATAAGAGCAAGAAAACATAAATAAATGAAAACAAAAAAAAATAAAAATAAATCAACACATATTCCTATAAATTTATTTATATATTTATATACATATTGATATAAACGATAACACACACATTCACACGACCCCCCCTACACACACACAATTACCCACACACATGCCCATACACACTCAAGCAAGCAATTTTAATACGCAAAACAAAATTTAGCCACTAAGCCAACCTTAAAAAATTAATCTGTAATAAAAAACAAAGTCAAAAATTAAACATCAAATCTCTCCGTACGGCGATTTTGCAATGGAATCAACTCCAACTATATCTAACATATGCATATATATTGAATTAGTTTTTTGTTATTTATTTGCGTCGATTTATTAATTACATAATTAGTAATCTTTTTTTTTAATTTGTGCACTTCAAATCGAAACAAAAAACTCAACCCAATTTAGTTGCTAAATCTTAAAAATGGAAATTTTGTATGATACATATGAAATATATACATATATACAAGGCTTTTGAGTATTATTATGGGTCAAAGGTGCTTATCCTTAAAATGGATATATAATGATATACGGGTGGGGGGTGTTAAGCGATACAAAATGGTTAAAATGATTTTTGGGAATTTTTTTCCCTTCAGAAACAAACTGAATTCATAATTTTTCTTTGTTACGCCTAACGGTACATTTTTGGATAAAGTTTTAAATTTGTAATCAAATTATAAACATCTGGCATCCCTGTTTTATACGAATGGGCAACTCCATGCCCAAAGCAACTCTGCATAGACCGCTATTCCGAATTCCGTTAAGTATTTAAATTAAAATTTAAATATATAATATTTGTTGTAGATACTTTTTACCAAAATTGTGCCCATAAGCATTACGATTGTTTCTTAAATAACCTTTTTATGATATTTCAGAAACAATACTAAGCTAAAGAAAACACTTTTTACTGGCCTTAAAAGAAGCAATGCTATTAAAAAGAAATTTAATTGGCATTTAAGTAAAATAATAAATATTATGATAAATCTTTTATTAAATTCATAAAAAAATAAGGCTACTAAAAATATATCCAAGTGGCATTGGGAAAAAAACCTATATATTTTATTATAATGGGTATGAATATGTATGCCATTCAGAAAGATTATTCCCATATTATCAGGTGTTTTTATTTATTTCTTAAATTTTCCATAAAAAATATTAAAGTACAATCAATTTACGCGACAGGAGTGAAGGAAAACCGCGTAATGCAATAAGTCTGAGGGTCGCCAGCTTCTGATTGACTGGCTGACAAATGGTTGGTCCCTCTCTCTCGCTCTGGAACTTTTTGCAACGCCCACGAGCCACGGGGCCACCTGCAACGTGTGCGGAAATTGGTGCCAACTGTCATAACAAGATGGAGCACACACATATACCTACATACATATATATCTGGCAGTGGCACCCGGGAACCAGGGGGCGTTCACTCAGTTGGCGTCCAACTGCCTCCGTCAGGCAATAATAATTCGCCAGTCATTGACAATGTCGGTGCCATAATGGCTCTCCACCCCCTACCGCTCCACACTACTCTGCATTCGGGGGAGGCTATCTTTGGCTGCATCCCCAAGCCATTATCTCCGCCTCCTCCGCCGACTGCCCTTTGGTGCACTGCGTCGACGACGACGACGTTGACAAAAACGAAATGACAGAGGGCGCGCATCCGACACCTACAATTGTCAGCGTCGTCTAAATGAATGAATTAAGTCAGCCGGGTGACATAACTGCAATGGCCGGACCAGGAGCAGCTCCAGTACCAGAACTCAGACCCGAACCCCGAACCCCGAACCCAGACCGAGATCCTCCCAGAGACCATCCCCATCCCCCCCGAAATCGGGTTTGGAACCTCTGCTACGACAGCAAAAGTAGGCACCACCATGGCCACCGAAAGCCAGCCCTGCACATTTGCCACATTGTTTCGTTGCTGTCATTCTTGATGCCACAGTGTACTCAGTGGTTCCAGTTTTAGTGAATACATGTATGGATGGTTCTTACAGAATTATTATAAAAGAGTATTTAAAATTACCATTTACATTTTATTTTATTATAGAAATGTGACTATTGTAATTCTAATTAGTACGTATCTTAAAACTATAATATTAATTTAATTAATATATATTATTAATAATTATTATTATTATTCTTATAATAATATCCCATTAACATTTTGATTTATTTTATTTCTCATACGCATTGTTGCCTTTGATCAAAAAGTTTCTTTTAATCTAAGTGGCATAGATTTCAATCATATATTTATTTAGTTTTCCTGTTTTAAACCTATTCTTTCACCGAAATTCATAATTTGGCAAGGCTAGAAATGTTTAAGAAAAATACTAACTGGCATACATGTCGTATGAGTAATTTTTTTGGGAAACTTTAAGACCATTTTTCGCAAAGTCCAAATATAAAAAAAATTTAGTTTTTCGAATAAATTTTTTGCACACTTTTATCTACCATATAAAGAGGGTGAGAATAAGATTTAATTTTTTAACCTATAGGTCTCAATGTTGAATTTGGGAATTTTTATATAGTGCGCTTTAAAAAGAACGTTTGTCGTTCATTTAACAAATTTTTAACTATTTAAAACTTAGCAATGGTTTAATTCTATTGTTAATTTTAAAGCAACCGCGAATTTTTCAGAAGTTGCGTTATTTAATGTGTCATTTAACCACGAGTTAATATGATATCTATAAGGATTTGTATCCATTTAAAGCAATTTTTTTATATTATTTATTTTAAAGCAACCGCAAATTCTTCAGATCTGCATGATTTAATATAAAATTTATCTTAAAATGATTTAATATAATATCTATATCTATTTTTATCTATTTAAAACAAAGCAATGGTTTAATTTGATTGGTTTTTTCCAAAGTTATCGCGAATTCTTCAGATCTGCATCAATTAAAATGAGATTTTTAAGGAGGTACCTGATTATTCGGCAAGATTTTGTATTAATTTTTGTAATATACTGCCGCCTGTGCAGCACTGTGCTGTTGTGATTACGTACTGCACTTGCTGCACAATGGACAGCTACGATGACAATGACGCCGGCCAAGTTATATGGCACACACGTAGAGGAACTCCAGCACACGCCCACGCTGGCACCTCTGCCTTCTGCGCCCACAAGTCCACCCAATTGAGCCCAACCACCCAGTAATTCCAGTACAACCACCCCGTAAACCCCCCCCCACAAAACGACTTGGCGCAGGACAATGGCGGAATGCAAATGGCACACGGACGTGGACGTGGGATAGATGAACACGGCGCGAAAATTTATATGCAACTTTGGCCATCGGACTTGGGTGCAATCAGCCAAGGATCCGTGGGGCAGGACGCTGGAGCCACCGGATCCGGGGCAGCACGTAGCCAAACTGGCCCGGCAATTTGTGGCAGTGCAGACTCGGCCGCCAATTAAGCAACAAAAGGGCCGCGACTCCACGGGTACGGGTCGCCATTAAAACGGAGCGACGTTGCGAAATGTTTGTGACGAAACGAAACGAAATGAAACGAAAAGAAAAGAAGTGAAACGTTCTGGCCCCCGGACTCAATCTCAATCCCGGCCTGCAACTTTCTCCGTCGGATTTTTTCCCTCTTTTTCCCTACTTGCTGCACATTTCGCAACAAAGTTGCCAGCAGCAAAGTAGCAACAGCAGTTGTACACGGCGGGAAAATTGCAAAACCACATTCAAGGATACATTTTCTAAATGTTCATTACCAAAGAAATATAATCAAGTTATAACATTTCTTAACATTTTTGTTTTAAATATTTAGGAGAATATCGAAAATATCGATATTTTACAATATTTATCGATATTGTCGATTTTGTCTCGATATTTTCACAATATCTTTTCGGTATTATCGATATTTTCAAGTAAAAACAGATATTAAAAATCAAGAAATAGCTAACTTTTTATATTTTTTGAAGCTCTTTTATTATAAATAGTAAATAATCTTTCAACTACCATGAAAAGTCGAAAACTTTTCTCCCTGTAGAAGGCGGAAAAACGGTTTGCCAAAGTCACAAACTTTATGGCTCCATTGCTACATCTCGGGGCTTTCAATTTCCTTTTTGCATTTTTATTGTTTAGCGAAATGTGTAAGGACATCTGAAAGCGGCTGCGACGGACCGAGTCCCGGGCCCAACAAGTGGATGGCGACCTGACCCCGCCAAACGGCGCGCTCGTTAGCAGAAAAAGCGAGTGGAGGAGGAGGAGGTGATGGTGGCGGTGCCAGGGAGCTGCCATGTGGATGGTCTAATTTGCTAAATTGCCGTCTGAGGCGCCTTAACCGAAAACTTCACAAAATGTTCACTTAATTAAAAAAAATACAATTCCTTCGCAGGTCGTAATAAATTTTGTAGATTATTTACAACATTAAGCATTGCAAGTTCTTTAGTAAATATTTAAGACTTGGTAACTCTACTTAATAAATAGTTACGAACTGGTAACTTTACTCAATAAATAATTATGATCTGGTCACTCTACTCAATAAATAATTATGAACTGGTCACTCAACTTAATAAATAATTACGATCTGGTCACACTACTCAATAAATAATTATGATCTGGTCACTCTACTCAAAGAATAATTATGACCTGGTAACTTCAGATCATTTTTAATGACCATACTCACAGAATTAATTTAAATATTTATAAACTAATTACAATTGCTGCAGTTGCGACAAATAAGTACCTAGTCATTAACTAATTGCATGTGAAGTTCAAAGCGACCATTTCGTGTGCTTTAAAAGTTGGCACTACAGTGTGTATTTCAGGCTTAAACTTGGACTTATGCTGTCTGTCATCTTTTTGTGGTGATTCGTTGAGAACGTGTTCATGTGTTGACGTAAAGTTTGCAAGAAACTTTCTACCGGAGTTTACTTTTTTTTTTTGGGTTCAGCTTATGTCTTCTTAGTTTCTTTATGAGGTTACATTTTCTTTTTGATACTTTAGAACTCGGTAGACTAGTTAATATTGACTTCCTAGAGCTAAACATCTTCCCATCTTCTGAGCTCTTTATCTGTGATGTGCCATCTGATCTGTGATCATCCGGGATGGACCAACGTCGAAGACAAACACGCGGGCAAATGCAATAGTAATATATTGTCGTCGGTTACTTCTTGCGTTGCCAACTGCCAATCCAATTAGTTTGGACAGTGTAAACAAGGAGCTTGGGCTCCACTCGCATGTGGCCACCGGGCAATAAAAATGGAAGCAGCACAGGCAACAAAAAAAAACACCAACAATAAATCAACAACAACAACAGCCAAGGGAGCGCAGCAATGGAGCCAGTGTTGTCAGTGCTTTCTAAGAAAGGTGTTACTTTTGTTAGTTATGAAAAGGCTCACTTAATTACATTATTTACATTTCTTGTGAGGACAAAGGCGGTTAATGAGCTCATGGACATTGAAATGCAAACCTATGACCCAAAAAGAAGGTAAACAGTTTTTGAAACAGTTTTATTTACAAAGAAAATTTAAAATTGGTAAAAAAAATGTTTTTTATTTTCAATCAATTTATTTGATTGTTAACTGTTCAAAACAGTATATAAATTCTATTTGTGACTATTTTTAACACTCCAAAGAATTTATAGGCCAAAATAAGAGAAGGAATGACAAATGTACCTACCTCGTTAAACTCCATATAAAATTCCAAAACTTTTACCATTTAAACCTGGACATTTTTTATTTTGACCAATTTTAAAGATGTAAAATTTTGCAACAAAAAAAAATTTTTTAATTCAAAACTGTTTTTTTTTAAGTTTTTATACTTTTAGCGGGAAAGTGGATCATCCTTTCTTTTTTGACCAATTTAAAAACGTAAAATTTGGCAAAAAAAGTTTTTTAAATTCAAACACATTCTTTTTTTTTTTACCAATTTAAAAAACGTAAAAAGTTGCAAAAAAACGTTTATTTTTTATTCAAAACTGTTTTTTTTGCAAGTTTTTATTTTTGGCGGGAAAATAGCTCATCCGTTATCACATCGATCCGGTGCGCACACAAGTGCAGACGCACGCACACACAGACGCAGGGGAGTCAAAAAGAGAAGGCGGAATAACCTAACCAGTCCAGTGGACCCTGGACATAGACGCCTCCAGGCCTCCGGATGTGGGACTAGGAATAACATTTTTACTTTTCCGTACTCTCTGGCCCCTTTAACTATTTATGAGGTCGAGTTGTTTGTGCAGTTTGATTATTTTGCTGGCAGCAGGACAACGGTAACCTGTGACTTTTCATAATTCAGCACTTTGGGCCAGCGAAAGAGCGGGACGGCGCGATAGTGGGAGATCGCAATGGGTGTAGTGGCCGCATGCGAGTGAGGAGATCAGCTATACATATGTAGCTGTGGAAATATTTTATTCCAACATGTGTTGTGCGATTTTCTTTCTTTTTTTCAATTAAAAATTGCTTACTGCAGCTGCAGAGCCATAAAAAATAAGGGGGGAGGTGGAGAGGGGGGAATGCAGCCAGCCATAAATGAAATTGATTTTATTTGTATAAATTGAAATTGGTTTCAACACAGTCGGCCAGATTCTGAGCTTATGAATAAAATGCAAAAATCCAGGCATACAGTAGGCATTGTCGTAGGAGAGATAAACTCAAGCGAATTATGAATAAATATTCTCTGTGCACATTTCTGGCTAACGAGCTTGGCCTTTTACCCCCTAAGTTGTGGCAAATTGAACTCGAACATCCGATCGGAGGCTGTGTTGGATGTATCAACTGCAGGATAATAGGATTTTTATATAACCAATTTCCACTGTAATAATCGAGATGGCAACCGCAAGCGGAGCTTTGTGGTTGTTGCTGCTGCAGAAGCATTTTATTGTGGCCATCGAGGAAGCTGTTGTTAACTGCTGCCCGATGAGATGACGACTATGATGATGATAATGATGATGATGATGGAGATGGAGAAGGAAAAGGAGCTTGTTGCACAAGAACACCCCCCTGAACCTTTAATTAAAAAGTTACCTGGGCAAAAATGTTTTAGCTATTTGCCTGGCAGCGATGGCAACCTGACCTCCGAACCCCCCGAACCCCGGAATCCTGCGAATCCCCAGCATCCTTTGGATCCTGGGAACCTCTGAACCGAGCTAACCGAACTGCCAGTCAACGCGTTGCGGTGCTGGCGAAACTTTCTATTGGATACTGGGTCCGGGATTCCAGCTCCAACTGCTGCTCCTGCTCCCATGCCCATGCACCTCCAATTGATTCCCTGCCCAGGAAACCGGCATAGGTATCGATATCCCGAGCAAACTTCGATTGACAGCCTGCAGCGAGAATCGGAATGGAAAGGCAGCGGAAAGGTAACGAGCGCTCGGTTGGATTGGACTCGATTGGGTTCGGATTGGATTGGTTTCAGTTTCAGTTTCAGTTTCTGTTGCTATTGCTGTTTCGCCTTCTGCCACCAAGTTTATGCGGCCCACAAATGTATGCTATACTATTTTTAAAGAAAATATTTCAGTCTTAACCTTACTAGATCTAAAATAATCGTAATATTATTTTTGTGATTATTTTTTTATACCAATTTTTTTCACATCGTAAATTAATACAAGTTTTTGAAAATGTATTGAACTTTTTCAAAAACATTTTTTAAATTTTTTTAAAAATTCTTTAAAGTTTCAAATGTACAACATCCATTATAATAAGCTTCTTAACAGAACTAAGAAAAATTAATAATATTATACTTAAGGTTATTATTTTATATAAGTATTATTTTAAGACATTAGGAAATTAAATTAATAAATTTGAAAATTTATTAAAAATACTTTAAAGTTCCAAAAATATAAGATCCCAAAGAATCTGCTTCTTGACATAATTATATTATTTTTAAGAATATTACTTTATATAAGTATTATTTTAAGCACCTAAAGTTACAGCTTTGCACGTCGAAATTAAATAAAATTATGTGCATTTTTTTTTAAATACTTAAAAGATCCCAAAGAATCTGCTTCTTAACAGAACTAAGAAAAATTCATTATATTATTTTTAAGAATATTATTTTATATACATAAGTATTATTTTAAGTACTTAAAGTTACAGCTTTCCACGTCGAAATTAAATGAAATTTTTTCAAATGTATTAAAAATACTTCTAAAAATATAAGATCCCAAAAAATCAGCTTCTTGACAGACAAAGAAAAAACTATATTACTTTTAAGATTATTATTTCAACTAAATTTTATTTTTTAGTACCTAAGTCACAGCTTTCCCTGTCAAAATTCAAGTTAAATTATTTGACCTGGTTAACAAATTCGCAGTCGGAATTCATCAGTCGAAAATTTCCATGCTGCATATTTGAGCAATCATAATACGCTAAAGCATAAACGCGGTATTTGCGCTGGAATGTCGCATACCAACCGTATATGTGGGTATGTATTTCTACAACAATTCGCCCGCTTACGAGATATTGCATTTGAATGAAGTTCCCATGGCTCTCGCGGGAATGGAAAGTGGGAGTGAAAGTGGGCCCCGCCATTCGGGACGGATGATGGCGGCCTCTAGGGTGCGATTTTCCCGGTTTCAAAAATACAAGAAAAAAAAAAATAAAGAAAAAAGGTACGTAAAGTAAAGGTCCTGAGAATGAAGCCGAGTCAAGCTACTCAAGGCGATGGGGAATTTTTTAATGATGTTACTTTCAGGAGAGCTCTCAAATCGTTTGAATACAAATTGTTCGCCGACTCCTCGATGTCCCATCCAGTCCCTGGCTATACGAGTACGTATATATATGTGTGTAGTATAACCTGATATATATATATCTATACCTCCTTGCATTTCTCGGGATGTATTCATGAATTCTTTATCTCCATCTGCTTGCTTTGCCAGTTGCTGGCAAGTTGTGAAAGTGAAATGCGAGACATGTTCCCCGAAAATCCTTGAGGCTGCGAGGTATGCGGCGCCTCTTGATGGGTGGTGGCCATTGTCAATGAACCCAAAAGTTATCCCAGCCATGCAAAATATACGCCAACTGCACAGGCCATGCACACTCGCAAAAAGTTTCGTTTTTTTTTTGGCACTGCAATGTAGTGATACTTTCTAAACTATTTAGTTTTCGAGTTTGGTTATGTGTTTTCTGTTTTGATTCGGTAGGTGGGTGAATTTTTTAATTACTTGAAGCATTAAAGGTACACGCAGAGAATTAACCAAGTAGTTTTTACTCAAATTGATAGTTATTGTGTTCAAAATGTAATAAAGAACATAAATTCTCACTCTGAGGGCAAAATATAGAAAATATAAAACTCGTGCTCAAATAAATACATTTTAAAATTAGGTATTTGTAAATTTGTTCTCAAAATTAATACATTTTTAAATTAAGTATTTGTATTCTCAAACGAAGTATTTGTATTCTTAAATTAAGTATTTTTATTCTCAATTTGGGGATATTTTTATAAAATTTGTGCTCAAAAAAATACATTAAAAAAATAAAAAATATAAATAAAGAACAATAAAAAAAAAAATACAAAAAAAATAAAAAATCGATCTGGATTTAACTATTTGCATTCTCAATTTGTGGATATTTTCATTAAAAAAATATTAAAAAAAAAATAAATAAAAATAAAAAATAAATAAATAAAAAAAATCAATCTGAAATTAAGTGTTTGTATTCTCAATTTGAGAATTCCCCTGGCAAATTATTTGTTATATTTTATGAAAAAAAAATAAAATAATCAAAATTTGAATTTATTTAAATAAATATATATATTTCGGTGTTCAAAAACTTAATGAATGTATTATATAATTTATAAAAATGTTTTAATTTATTATTTATTTTGCAGTGCACACATACGGACCAAACCAATTTGAGGTATCGAAGGAATGTCGGGGCCTGTCAGACGCCCAACTCCCACCTCCCTACCCCCCATTTTCCCGTACTCCCGCCAGGTGACACGACATCCTTCGAGCGGAATGCAGACGGAACCGGGAAAGTGCGGCAGGTGCGGAGTGTTTGTTGCGTGAAGCCGCGGGATGGGATGCCAACCAGGCCAGATCCATCTCAATTACCTCGTCATCTCGCCATCTTGCCATCTAGCATGCGAAAACCGACAGGGGAAGCAGTTCAAGTTTGAGCTGTTCGGCTTGAGGTCGCTTATGAAACTACTAACTTGGCCAGAACTTGGCATCGGCATCGGCATCGAATTTGGCCCGCATACATATGTATACGCAAGTTCAAGTTTGAGTGGTTCGCCTTTGAAGGGGACTTCGATTCAAGTTGCCAATGTTCAGAGGTCCTGGTGAAAAGTTGCAGCAATTACAAGTAAGATGGGCAAATTTTCCACAGATGATAGAAGTAGGGTTTGCGTTCTCATATCACTTGTCGTATTAACTGGGATTCACTGGGTATAAACTTGGGGTTTGAAGGTGTTAACATGAGTTAAAGGGTTATTAGATGTTAGCCTGAAAAAGCACCTCCTCACTTTTCATATTTAATCATAAATAAATAAATACTTTCCTGATTGTTATGGTGACACTTGAAGGCCAGAACATCGCATCGCATCGCATCGGATGCAATATAGCGAGTAAACACAGGAGGCAGGAAACAGGAGCCACCGCATACATATGCATCGATGTCCCTGTGTGTCGTTTATATTTGCCATTAATCAGGCATATCCATTTACATGTGATGAACTTTATCCCTTAACCTGTTTACATGCAAATTACTTGCTGCTCATTTTATGTTGTGCTCCGAAAACTTACAAACAACCAGATGCACAGCTGAAAAGCACACACAAAGTACAGTGCAGCCTGGGTATCATGAACCATTGGGAAATGTTTATCATATATTTATTTTTATGATTCGGAACTTAGCTTCGACTGTACAGAAAAAAATATTTATACATTACAAAAAATCCATTGAATATTTTAAAAGGAATATTTTTGGTGTTTCGCAAATGGTTATCTACACAGAGAAAAAAAAAACACCGAAAATAGACATCCATTGGGTATTTTTTCATATCAATTTTGGTCCATTCTGTGTTTATATCAAAATTATATTTTTGAACATATGATTTTGTACCATATTGATATGAAATCTTACCATTTTGTTATGAACCCAAAACAGTTCCTTATTTTTATTTTTTTCTGTGTACTGTTAAAATTTATAAAGAAATTATTCATTAAGTCGAACGAATTAAATTCGGCATGGTGAAATTCTAAACTAATATTCTTTTTGCATTTTGCACGCGTCTACTACACCGAAAAAAATGTATATAAAGCGTCAATTGAATTTACATTATGTAATATCAATTTTGACTCGATATGCGGGCACTTCAATTTGATATGCTCGTAATGTAAATAATATGTGCTGTCTTTAGAAAAACTCCAAGAGAGAGAAATCTAAAAATTATATTATTTAATATCAATTTTACCAGTATTTTAAGGTAAAAACGATATGTGTATGCAATACCAGAAATTCACCATGGGCATATTATTTTTTTTTTTTGTATTTATTTTAAAATATCTGTGGCTAAAAACGGTTTAAACTTTATTGTTTTCATCTTTTCTTTTAAGTTTTTTTTGTGTGTTTTTTTTTGTAATATCTGTGGCTAAAAACGGTTGAAAATTGTGTTTTTTTTCAGTTTTCCTTTTGAGTGTTTTTCAGTTAGTTTATTGTTTGAGGTGCAAAACCATATTGATTCAGGGTATGTAAACAAACCAAATCATTGCCCCAATTTTTGGTAATGGAAGTTTAAAGCGTTCTACACTGGGAATAAAACCTGTGCATATGCAATGCTGCATATTAATAATTGAGCTCCTGACAATGCCAGCGTTGCGATGCATTTTTCATATTTACCTCTCCATCTCCACATGGCGCCGGAAAGAGACGGCCTACTTGCGGGTTAAATACTATCAAGCATGTGCAATTGCCATTACATCCTTGTAATTGCCAAAATAATGGGAATTATGCGTATGAGAAAGTCAACACGGACACGATGCCAAACAGGGACGACAAACGACAAACGGCAAACGACGGACAGACGGATAGTTAATTGAGCTGTTGGCTGGCTTACAATTCAAATTGTTGCCTTTGTTGTTGGCGTCATTAATGCGAGTGTTGGCACTTTCGCACGCGCCTCTCGCTCGCTCCCGTCGCCTGTCTCTTTTCCGCGCCAAAGTTTGCTGGTAAACACATTCATAAAGCAAATATGCAAACACTACCTTACAGTCGGGGATAGCAAAATAGGATCAGGAATATTTTTAGGTACAAAAAAACTGAAAATTTGTAGGTTTTTTTTTTTAGATAATTAAACATCGAGTTCAGGAAGGTATCACATTCCCCATTTGGGCCATTATTTCCGTTTCTGTGGCGAAAATAGTGAAGTTTGAGGCGAAAAAAACTGATTTTTTTTGGAAATCAATTTTTTAAGGGGTTGGGTCGCAATTTTTTGAAAAAAAATCAAAAAATCTAAATTTTCTTTTCTTAAATGCCAAGTTTTAGATAATTTAACTACGAGTTCAGGAAGGTATCACATTCCTCATTTGGGCCATTATTTCCGTTTCTGTGGCGAAAATAGTGAAGTTTGAGGCGAAAAAAACTGATTTTTTTTGGAAATCAATTTTTTAAGGGGTTGGGTCGCAATTTTTTGAAAAAAAAATCAAAAAATCTAAATGTTCTTCTTTTAAATGCCAAGTTTTAGATAATTTAACTACGAGTTCAGGAAGGTATCATATTCCCCATTTGGGCCATTATTTCCGTTTCTATGGCGAAAATAGTGAAGTTTGAGGCGAAAAAAAGTGATGTTTTTTGGAAATCAATTTTTTAAGGGGTTGGGTCGCAATTTTTTGAAAAAAAATCAAAAAATCTAAATTTACTTTCTTTAAATGCCAAGTTTTAGATAATTTAACTACGAGTTCAGGAAGGTATCACATTCCCCATTTGGGCCATTATTTCCGTTTCTGTGGCGAAAATAGTGAAGTTTGAGGCGAAAAAAACTTATTTTTTTTGGAAATCAATTTTTTAAGGGGTTGGGTCGCAATTTTTTGAAAAAAAATCAAAAAATCTAAATTTACTTTCTTTAAATGCCAAGTTTTAGATAATTTAACTACGAGTTCAGGAAGGTATCACATTCCCCATTTGGGCCATTATTTCCGTTTCTGTGGCGAAAATAGTGAAGTTTGAGGCGAAAAAAGGTGATGTTTTTTGGAAATCAATTTTTTAAGGAGTTGGGTCGCAATTTTTTGAAAAAAAATCAAAAAATCTAAATTTACTTTCTTGAAATGCCAAGTTTTAGATAATTTAACTACGAGTTCAGGAAGGTATCTCATTCCCCATTTGGGCCATTATTTCCGTTTCTGTGGCGAAAATAGTGAAGTTTGAGGCGAAAAAAACTTATTTTTTTTGGAAATCAATTTTTTAAGGGGTTGGGTCGCAATTTTTTGAAAAAAAATCAAAAAATCTAAATTTACTTTCTTTAAATGCCAAGTTTTAGATAATTTAACTACGAGTTCAGGAAGGTATCACATTCCCCATTTGGGCCATTATTTCCGTTTCTGTGGCGAAAATAGTGAAGTTTGAGGCGAAAAAAGGTGATGTTTTTTGGAAATCAATTTTTTAAGGAGTTGGGTCGCAATTTTTTGAAAAAAAATCAAAAAATCTAAATTTACTTTCTTTAAATGCCAAGTTTTAGATAATTTAACTACGAGTTCAGGAAGGTATCACATTCCCCATTTGGGCCATTATTTCCGTTTCTGTGGCGAAAATAGTGAAGTTTGAGGCGAAAAAAACTTATTTTTTTTGGAAATCAATTTTGCAAGGGGTTGGGTCGCAATTTTTTGAAAAAAAATCAAAAAATCTAAATTTACTTTCTTTAAATGCCAAGTTTTAGATAATTTAACTACGAGTTCAGGAAGGTATCACATTCCCCATTTGGGCCATTATTTCCGTTTCTGTGGCGAAAATAGTGGAGGTTGGGCGAAAAAAACTGATTTTTTTTGGAAATCAATTTTTTAAGGGGTTGGGTCGCAGTTTTTTGAAAAAAAAATCAAAAAATCTAAATTTACTTTCTTTAAATGCCAAGTTTTAGATAATTTAACTACGAGTTCAGGAAGGTATCTCATTCCCCATTTGGGCCATTATTTCCGTTTCTGTGGCGAAAATAGTGAAGTTTGAGGCGAAAAAAAGTGATGTTTTTTTGGAAATCAATTTTTTAAGGGGTTGGGTCGCAATTTTTTGAAAAAAAATCAAAAAATCTAAATTTACTTTCTTTAAATGCCAAGTTTTAGATAATTTAACTACGAGTTCAGGAAGGTATCACATTCCCCATTTGGGCCATTATTTCCGTTTCTGTGGCGAAAATAGTGAAGTTTGAGGCGAAAAAAGGTGATGTTTTTTGGAAATCAATTTTTTAAGGAGTTGGGTCGCAATTTTTTGAAAAAAAATCAAAAAATCTAAATTTACTTTCTTTAAATGCCAAGTTTTAGATAATTTAACTACGAGTTCAGGAAGGTATCACATTCCCCATTTGGGCCATTATTTCCGTTTCTGTGGCGAAAATAGTGAAGTTTGAGGCGAAAAAAGGTGATGTTTTTTGGAAATCAATTTTTTAAGGGGTTGGGTCGCAATTTTTTGAAAAAAAATCAAAAAATCTAAATTTTCTTCTTTTAAATGCCAAGTTTTAGATAATTTAACTACGAGTTCAGGAAGGTATCTCATTCCCCATTTGGGCCATTATTTCCGTTTCTGTGGCGAAAATAGTGAAGTTTGAGGCGAAAAAAACTTATTTTTTTTGGAAATCAATTTTTTAAGGGGTTGGGTCGCAATTTTTTGAAAAAAAAATTTTAATTCTAAATTTTCTTCTTTTAAATGCCAAGTTTTAGATAATTTAACTACGAGTTCAGGAAGGTATCACATTCCCCATTTGGGCCATTATTTCCGTTTCTGTGGCGAAAATAGTGAAGTTTGAGGCGAAAAAAGGTGATGTTTTTTGGAAATCAATTTTTTAAGGGGTTGGGTCGCAATTTTTTGAAAAAAAATCAAAAAATCTAAATTTACTTTCTTTAAATGCCAAGTTTTAGATAATTTAACTACGAGTTCAGGAAGGTATCACATTCCCCATTTGGGCCATTATTTCCGTTTCTGTGGCGAAAATAGTGAAGTTTGAGGCGAAAAAAAGTGATGTTTTTTGGAAATCAATTTTTTAAGGGGTTGGGTCGCAATTTTTTGAAAACAAATCAAAAAATCTAAATTTACTTTCTTTAAATGCCAAGTTTTAGATAATTTAACTACGAGTTCAGGAAGGTATCACATTCCCCATTTGGGCCATTATTTCCGTTTCTGTGGCGAAAATAGTGAAGTTTGAGGCGAAAAAAAGTGATGTTTTTTTGGAAATCAATTTTTTAAGGGGTTGGGTCGCAATTTTTTGAAAAAAAATCAAAAAATCTAAATTTACTTTCTTTAAATGCCAAGTTTTAGATAATTTAACTACGAGTTCAGGAAGGTATCACATTCCCCATTTGGGCCATTATTTCCGTTTCTGTGGCGAAAATAGTGAAGTTTGAGGCGAAAAAAGGTGATGTTTTTTGGAAATCAATTTTTTAAGGGGTTGGGTCGCAATTTTTTGAAAAAAAAATTTTAATTCTAAATTTTCTTCTTTTAAATGCCAAGTTTTAGATAATTTAACTACGAGTTCAGGAAGGTATCTCATTCCCCATTTGGGCCATTATTTCCGTTTCTGTGGCGAAAATAGTGAAGTTTGAGGCGAAAAAAACTTATTTTTTTTGGAAATCAATTTTTTAAGGGGTTGGGTCGCAATTTTTTGAAAAAAAAATTTTAATTCTAAATTTTCTTCTTTTAAATGCCAAGTTTTAGATAATTTAACTACGAGTTCAGGAAGGTATCACATTCCCCATTTGGGCCATTATTTCCGTTTCTGTGGCGAAAATAGTGAAGTTTGAGGCGAAAAAAGGTGATGTTTTTTGGAAATCAATTTTTTAAGGGGTTGGGTCGCAATTTTTTGAAAAAAAATCAAAAAATCTAAATTTACTTTCTTTAAATGCCAAGTTTTAGATAATTTAACTACGAGTTCAGGAAGGTATCACATTCCCCATTTGGGCCATTATTTCCGTTTCTGTGGCGAAAATAGTGAAGTTTGAGGCGAAAAAAAGTGATGTTTTTTGGAAATCAATTTTTTAAGGGGTTGGGTCGCAATTTTTTGAAAACAAATCAAAAAATCTAAATTTACTTTCTTTAAATGCCAAGTTTTAGATAATTTAACTACGAGTTCAGGAAGGTATCACATTCCCCATTTGGGCCATTATTTCCGTTTCTGTGGCGAAAATAGTGAAGTTTGAGGCGAAAAAAAGTGATGTTTTTTTGGAAATCAATTTTTTAAGGGGTTGGGTCGCAATTTTTTGAAAAAAAATCAAAAAATCTAAATTTACTTTCTTTAAATGCCAAGTTTTAGATAATTTAACTACGAGTTCAGGAAGGTATCACATTCCCCATTTGGGCCATTATTTCCGTTTCTGTGGCGAAAATAGTGAAGTTTGAGGCGAAAAAAGGTGATGTTTTTTGGAAATCAATTTTTTAAGGAGTTGGGTCGCAATTTTTTGAAAAAAAATCAAAAAATCTAAATTTACTTTCTTTAAATGCCAAGTTTTAGATAATTTAACTACGAGTTCAGGAAGGTATCACATTCCCCATTTGGGCCATTATTTCCGTTTCTGTGGCGAAAATAGTGAAGTTTGAGGCGAAAAAAGGTGATGTTTTTTGGAAATCAATTTTTTAAGGGGTTGGGTCGCAATTTTTTGAAAAAAAATCAAAAAATCTAAATTTTCTTCTTTTAAATGCCAAGTTTTAGATAATTTAACTACGAGTTCAGGAAGGTATCTCATTCCCCATTTGGGCCATTATTTCCGTTTCTGTGGCGAAAATAGTGAAGTTTGAGGCGAAAAAAACTTATTTTTTTTGGAAATCAATTTTTTAAGGGGTTGGGTCGCAATTTTTTGAAAAAAAAATTTTAATTCTAAATTTTCTTCTTTTAAATGCCAAGTTTTAGATAATTTAACTACGAGTTCAGGAAGGTATCACATTCCCCATTTGGGCCATTATTTCCGTTTCTGTGGCGAAAATAGTGAAGTTTGAGGCGAAAAAAGGTGATGTTTTTTGGAAATCAATTTTTTAAGGGGTTGGGTCGCAATTTTTTGAAAAAAAATTTTTAATTCTAAATTTTCTTCTTTTAAATGCCACATTTTAGATAATTTAACTACGAGTTCAGGAAGGTATCACATTCCCCATTTGGGCCATTATTTCCGTTTCTGTGGCGAAAATAGTGGAGGTTGGGCGAAAAAAACTGATTTTTTTTTGGAAATCAATTTTTTAAGGGGTTGGGTCGCAGTTTTTTGAAAAAAAAATCAAAAAATCTAAATTTACTTTCTTTAAATGCCAAGTTTTAGATAATTTAACTACGAGTTCAGGAAGGTATCTCATTCCCCATTTGGGCCATTATTTCCGTTTCTGTGGCGAAAATAGTGAAGTTTGAGGCGAAAAAAAGTGATGTTTTTTTGGAAATCAATTTTTTAAGGGGTTGGGTCGCAATTTTTTGAAAAAAAATAAAAAAATCTAAATTTACTTTCTTTAAATGCCAAGTTTTAGATAATTTAACTACGAGTTCAGGAAGGTATCACATTCCCCATTTGGGCCATTATTTCCGTTTCTGTGGCGAAAATAGTGAAGTTTGAGGCGAAAAAAGGTGATGTTTTTTGGAAATCAATTTTTTAAGGAGTTGGGTCGCAATTTTTTGAAAAAAAATTTTTAATTCTAAATTTTCTTCTTTTAAATGCCACATTTTAGATAATTTAACTACGAGTTCAGGAAGGTATCACATTCCCCATTTGGGCCATTATTTCCGTTTCTGTGGCGAAAATAGTGAAGTTTGAGGCGAAAAAAGGTGATGTTTTTTGGAAATCAATTTTTTAAGGGGTTGGGTCGCAATTTTTTGAAAAAAAAATTTTAATTCTAAATTTTCTTCTTTTAAATGCCAAGTTTTAGATAATTTAACTACGAGTTCAGGAAGGTATCACATTCCCCATTTGGGCCATTATTTCCGTTTCTGTGGCGAAAATAGTGAAGTTTGAGGCGAAAAAAGGTGATGTTTTTTGGAAATCAATTTTTTAAGGGGTTGGGTCGCAATTTTTTGAAAAAAAATCAAAAAATCTAAATTTACTTTCTTTAAATGCCAAGTTTTAGATAATTTAACTACGAGTTCAGGAAGGTATCACATTCCCCATTTGGGCCATTATTTCCGTTTCTGTGGCGAAAATAGTGAAGTTTGAGGCGAAAAAAAGTGATGTTTTTTGGAAATCAATTTTTTAAGGGGTTGGGTCGCAATTTTTTGAAAACAAATCAAAAAATCTAAATTTACTTTCTTTAAATGCCAAGTTTTAGATAATTTAACTACGAGTTCAGGAAGGTATCACATTCCCCATTTGGGCCATTATTTCCGTTTCTGTGGCGAAAATAGTGAAGTTTGAGGCGAAAAAAAGTGATGTTTTTTTGGAAATCAATTTTTTAAGGGGTTGGGTCGCAATTTTTTGAAAAAAAATCAAAAAATCTAAATTTACTTTCTTTAAATGCCAAGTTTTAGATAATTTAACTACGAGTTCAGGAAGGTATCACATTCCCCATTTGGGCCATTATTTCCGTTTCTGTGGCGAAAATAGTGAAGTTTGAGGCGAAAAAAGGTGATGTTTTTTGGAAATCAATTTTTTAAGGAGTTGGGTCGCAATTTTTTGAAAAAAAATCAAAAAATCTAAATTTACTTTCTTTAAATGCCAAGTTTTAGATAATTTAACTACGAGTTCAGGAAGGTATCACATTCCCCATTTGGGCCATTATTTCCGTTTCTGTGGCGAAAATAGTGAAGTTTGAGGCGAAAAAAGGTGATGTTTTTTGGAAATCAATTTTTTAAGGGGTTGGGTCGCAATTTTTTGAAAAAAAATCAAAAAATCTAAATTTTCTTCTTTTAAATGCCAAGTTTTAGATAATTTAACTACGAGTTCAGGAAGGTATCTCATTCCCCATTTGGGCCATTATTTCCGTTTCTGTGGCGAAAATAGTGAAGTTTGAGGCGAAAAAAACTTATTTTTTTTGGAAATCAATTTTTTAAGGGGTTGGGTCGCAATTTTTTGAAAAAAAAATTTTAATTCTAAATTTTCTTCTTTTAAATGCCAAGTTTTAGATAATTTAACTACGAGTTCAGGAAGGTATCACATTCCCCATTTGGGCCATTATTTCCGTTTCTGTGGCGAAAATAGTGAAGTTTGAGGCGAAAAAAGGTGATGTTTTTTGGAAATCAATTTTTTAAGGGGTTGGGTCGCAATTTTTTGAAAAAAAATTTTTAATTCTAAATTTTCTTCTTTTAAATGCCACATTTTAGATAATTTAACTACGAGTTCAGGAAGGTATCACATTCCCCATTTGGGCCATTATTTCCGTTTCTGTGGCGAAAATAGTGGAGGTTGGGCGAAAAAAACTGATTTTTTTTGGAAATCAATTTTTTAAGGGGTTGGGTCGCAATTTTTTGAAAAAAAATCAAAAAATCTAAATTTACTTTCTTTAAATGCCAAGTTTTAGATAATTTAACTACGAGTTCAGGAAGGTATCACATTCCCCATTTGGGCCATTATTTCCGTTTCTGTGGCGAAAATAGTGAAGTTTGAGGCGAAAAAAGGTGATGTTTTTTGGAAATCAATTTTTTAAGGAGTTGGGTCGCAATTTTTTGAAAAAAAATTTTTAATTCTAAATTTTCTTCTTTTAAATGCCACATTTTAGATAATTTAACTACGAGTTCAGGAAGGTATCACATTCCCCATTTTGGGCCATTATTTCCGTTTCTGTGGCGAAAATAGTGAAGTTTGAGGCGAAAAAAACTGATTTTTTTTGGAAATCAATTTTTTAAGGGGTTCGGTCGCAATTTTTTGAAAAAAAATCAAAAAATCTAAATGTTCTTTTAAATGCCAAGTTGTAGATAATTTAACTACGAGTTCAGGAAGGTATCACATTCCCCATTTGGGCCATTATTTCCGTTTCTGTGGCGAAAATAGTGGAGGTTGGGCGAAAAAAAGTGATGTTTTTTGGAAATCAATTTTTTAAGGGGTTGGGTCGCAATTTTTTGAAAAAAAATCAAAAAATCTAAATTTACTTTCTTTAAATGCCAAGTTTTAGATAATTTAACTACGAGTTCAGGAAGGTATCACATTCCCCATTTGGGCCATTATTTCCGTTTCTGTGGCGAAAATAGTGAAGTTTGAGGCGAAAAAAGGTGATGTTTTTTGGAAATCAATTTTTTAATGAGTTGGGTCGCAATTTTTTGAAAAAAAATCAAAAAATCTAAATTTACTTTCTTTAAATGCCAAGTTTTAGATAATTTAACTACGAGTTCAGGAAGGTATCACATTCCCCATTTGGGCCATTATTTCCGTTTCTGTGGCGAAAATAGTGAAGTTTGAGGCGAAAAAAACTGATTTTTTTTGGAAATCAATTTTTTAAGGGGTTGGGTCGCAATTTTTTGAAAAAAAAATCAAAAAATCTAAATGTTCTTCTTTTAAATGCCAAGTTTTAGATAATTTAACTACGAGTTCAGGAAGGTATCTCATTCCCCATTTGGGCCATTATTTCCGTTTCTGTGGCGAAAATAGTGAAGTTTGAGGCGAAAAAAACTGATTTTTTTTGGAAATCAATTTTTTAAGGGGTTCGGTCGCAATTTTTTGAAAAAAAATCAAAAAATCTAAATGTTCTTCTTTTAAATGCCAAGTTGTAGATAATTTAACTACGAGTTCAGGAAGGTATCACATTCCCCATTTGGGCCATTATTTCCGTTTCTGTGGCGAAAATAGTGGAGGTTGGGCGAAAAAAAGTGATGTTTTTTGGAAATCAATTTTTTAAGGGGTTGGGTCGCAATTTTTTGAAAAAAAATCAAAAAATCTAAATTTACTTTCTTTAAATGCCAAGTTTTAGATAATTTAACTATGAGTTCAGGAAGGTATCACATTCCCCATTTGGGCCATTATTTCCGTTTCTGTGGCGAAAATAGTGAAGTTTGAGGCGAAAAAAGGTGATGTTTTTTGGAAATCAATTTTTTAATGAGTTGGGTCGCAATTTTTTGAAAAAAAATCAAAAAATCTAAATTTACTTTCTTTAAATGCCAAGTTTTAGATAATTTAACTACGAGTTCAGGAAGGTATCACATTCCCCATTTGGGCCATTATTTCCGTTTCTGTGGCGAAAATAGTGAAGTTTGAGGCGAAAAAAACTGATTTTTTTTTGGAAATCAATTTTTTAAGGGGTTGGGTCGCAATTTTTTGAAAAAAAAATCAAAAAATCTAAATGTTCTTCTTTTAAATGCCAAGTTTTAGATAATTTAACTACGAGTTCAGGAAGGTATCTCATTCCCCATTTGGGCCATTATTTCCGTTTCTGTGGCGAAAATAGTGAAGTTTGAGGCGAAAAAAACTGATTTTTTTTGGAAATCAATTTTTTAAGGGGTTCGGTCGCAATTTTTTGAAAAAAAATCAAAAAATCTAAATGTTCTTCTTTTAAATGCCAAGTTGTAGATAATTTAACTACGAGTTCAGGAAGGTATCTCATTCTCCATTTGGGCCATTATTTCCGTTTCTGTGGCGAAAATAGTGAAGTTTGAGGCGAAAAAAAGTGATGTTTTTTTGGAAATCAATTTTTTAAAGGGTTGGGTCGCAATTTTTTGAAAAAAAAATCAAAAAATCTAAATGTTCTTCTTTTAAATGCCAAGTTTTAGATAATTTAACTACGAGTTCAGGAAGGTATCTCATTCCCCATTTGGGCCATTATTTCCGTTTCTGTGGCGAAAATAGTGAAGTTTGAGGCGAAAAAAACTGATTTTTTTTGGAAATCAATTTTTTAAAGGGTTGGGTCGCAATTTTTTGAAAAAAAAATCAAAAAATCTAAATGTTCTTCTTTTAAATGCCAAGTTTTAGATAATTTAACTACGAGTTCAGGAAGGTATCTCATTCCCCATTTGGGCCATTATTTCCGTTTCTGTGGCGAAAATAGTGAAGTTTGAGGCGAAAAAAAGTGATGTTTTTTTGGAAATCAATTTTTTAAGGGGTTGGGTCGCAATTTTTTGAAAAAAAATCAAAAAATCTAAATGTTCTTCTTTTAAATGCCAAGTTTTAGATAATTTAACTACGAGTTCAGGAAGGTATCACATTCCCCATTTGGGCCATTATTTCCGTTTCTGTGGCGAAAATAGTGAAGTTTGAGGCGAAAAAAACTGATTTTTTTTGGAAATCAATTTTTTAAGGGGTTGGGTCGCAATTTTTTGAAAAAAAATCAAAAAATCTAAATGTTCTTCTTTTAAATGCCAAGTTTTAGATAATTTAACTACGAGTTCAGGAAGGTATCACATTCCCCATTTGGGCCATTATTTCCGTTTCTGTGGCGAAAATAGTGAAGTTTGAGGCGAAAAAAGGTGATGTTTTTTGGAAATCAATTTTTTAAGGAGTTGGGTCGCAATTTTTTGAAAAAAAATCAAAAAATCTAAATTTACTTTCTTTAAATGCCAAGTTTTAGATAATTTAACTACGAGTTCAGGAAGGTATCACATTCCCCATTTGGGCCATTATTTCCGTTTCTGTGGCGAAAATAGTGAAGTTTGAGGCGAAAAAAACTGATTTTTTTTGGAAATCAATTTTTTAAGGGGTTGGGTCGCAATTTTTTGAAAAAAAAATCAAAAAATCTAAATGTTCTTCTTTTAAATGCCAAGTTTTAGATAATTTAACTACGAGTTCAGGAAGGTATCTCATTCCCCATTTGGGCCATTATTTCCGTTTCTGTGGCGAAAATAGTGAAGTTTGAGGCGAAAAAAACTGATTTTTTTTTGGAAATCAATTTTTTAAGGGGTTCGGTCGCAATTTTTTGAAAAAAAAATCAAAAAATCTAAATGTTCTTCTTTTAAATGCCAAGTTGTAGATAATTTAACTACGAGTTCAGGAAGGTATCTCATTCCCCATTTGGGCCATTATTTCCGTTTCTGTGGCGAAAATAGTGAAGTTTGAGGCGAAAAAAAGTGATGTTTTTTTGGAAATCAATTTTTTAAGGGGTTGGGTCGCAATTTTTTGAAAAAAAATCAAAAAATCTAAATGTTCTTCTTTTAAATGCCAAGTTTTAGATAATTTAACTACGAGTTCAGGAAGGTATCACATTCCCCATTTGGGCCATTATTTCCGTTTCTGTGGCGAAAATAGTGAAGTTTGAGGCGAAAAAAACTGATTTTTTTTGGAAATCAATTTTTTAAAGGGTTGGGTCGCAATTTTTTGAAAAAAAAATCAAAAAATCTAAATGTTCTTCTTTTAAATGCCAAGTTTTAGATAATTTAACTACGAGTTCAGGAAGGTATCTCATTCCCCATTTGGGCCATTATTTCCGTTTCTGTGGCGAAAATAGTGAAGTTTGAGGCGAAAAAAAGTGATGTTTTTTTGGAAATCAATTTTTTAAGGGGTTGGGTCGCAATTTTTTGAAAAAAAATCAAAAAATCTAAATGTTCTTCTTTTAAATGCCAAGTTTTAGATAATTTAACTACGAGTTCAGGAAGGTATCACATTCCCCATTTGGGCCATTATTTCCGTTTCTGTGGCGAAAATAGTGAAGTTTGAGGCGAAAAAAACTGATTTTTTTTGGAAATCAATTTTTTAAGGGGTTGGGTCGCAATTTTTTGAAAAAAAATCAAAAAATCTAAATGTTCTTCTTTTAAATGCCAAGTTTTAGATAATTTAACTACGAGTTCAGGAAGGTATCACATTCCCCATTTGGGCCATTATTTCCGTTTCTGTGGCGAAAATAGTGAAGTTTGAGGCGAAAAAAGGTGATGTTTTTTGGAAATCAATTTTTTAAGGAGTTGGGTCGCAATTTTTTGAAAAAAAATCAAAAAATCTAAATTTACTTTCTTTAAATGCCAAGTTTTAGATAATTTAACTACGAGTTCAGGAAGGTATCACATTCCCCATTTGGGCCATTATTTCCGTTTCTGTGGCGAAAATAGTGAAGTTTGAGGCGAAAAAAACTGATTTTTTTTGGAAATCAATTTTTTAAGGGGTTGGGTCGCAATTTTTTGAAAAAAAAATCAAAAAATCTAAATGTTCTTCTTTTAAATGCCAAGTTTTAGATAATTTAACTACGAGTTCAGGAAGGTATCTCATTCCCGATTTGGGCCATTATTTCCGTTTCTGTGGCGAAAATAGTGAAGTTTGAGGCGAAAAAAACTGATTTTTTTTGGAAATCAATTTTTTAAGGGGTTCGGTCGCAATTTTTTGAAAAAAAATCAAAAAATCTAAATGTTCTTCTTTTAAATGCCAAGTTGTAGATAATTTAACTACGAGTTCAGGAAGGTATCTCATTCCCCATTTGGGCCATTATTTCCGTTTCTGTGGCGAAAATAGTGAAGTTTGAGGCGAAAAAAAGTGATGTTTTTTTGGAAATCAATTTTTTAAAGGGTTGGGTCGCAATTTTTTGAAAAAAAAATCAAAAAATCTAAATGTTCTTCTTTTAAATGCCAAGTTTTAGATAATTTAACTACGAGTTCAGGAAGGTATCTCATTCCCCATTTGGGCCATTATTTCCGTTTCTGTGGCGAAAATAGTGAAGTTTGAGGCGAAAATAAGTGATGTTTTTTTGGAAATCAATTTTTTAAAGGGTTGGGTCGCAATTTTTTGAAAAAAAAATCAAAAAATCTAAATGTTCTTCTTTTAAATGCCAAGTTTTAGATAATTTAACTACGAGTTCAGGAAGGTATCTCATTCCCCATTTGGGCCATTATTTCCGTTTCTGTGGCGAAAATAGTGAAGTTTGAGGCGAAAAAAAGTGATGTTTTTTTGGAAATCAATTTTTTAAGGGGTTGGGTCGCAATTTTTTGAAAAAAAATCAAAAAATCTAAATGTTCTTCTTTTAAATGCCAAGTTTTAGATAATTTAACTACGAGTTCAGGAAGGTATCACATTCCCCATTTGGGCCATTATTTCCGTTTCTGTGGCGAAAATAGTGAAGTTTGAGGCGAAAAAAACTGATTTTTTTTGGAAATCAATTTTTTAAGGGGTTGGGTCGCAATTTTTTGAAAAAAAATCAAAAAATCTAAATGTTCTTCTTTTAAATGCCAAGTTTTAGATAATTTAACTACGAGTTCAGGAAGGTATCACATTCCCCATTTGGGCCATTATTTCCGTTTCTGTGGCGAAAATAGTGAAGTTTGAGGCGAAAAAAACTGATTTTTTTTGGAAATCAATTTTTTAAGGGGTTGGGTCGCAATTTTTTGAAAAAAAATCAAAAAATCTAAATTTACTTTCTTTAAATGCCAAGTTTTAGATAATTTAACTACGAGTTCAGGAAGGTATCACATTCCCCATTTGGGCCATTATTTCCGTTTCTGTGGCGAAAATAGTGAAGTTTGAGGCGAAAAAAACTGATTTTTTTGGAAATCAATTTTTTAAGGGGTTGGGTCGCAATTTTTTGAAAAAAAATTTTTAATTCTAAATTTTCTTCTTTTAAATGCCAAGTTTTAGATAATTTAACTACGAGTTCAGGAAGGTATCACATTCCCCATTTGGGCCATTATTTCCGTTTCTGTGGCGAAAATAGTGAAGTTTGAGGCGAAAAAAACTGATTTTTTTGGAAATCAATTTTTTAAGGGGTTGGGTCGCAATTTTTTAAAAAAAATCAAAAAATCTAAATGTTCTTCTTTTAAATGCCAAGTTTTAGATAATTTAACTACGAGTTCAGGAAGGTATCACATTCCCCATTTGGGCCATTATTTCCGTTTCTGTGGCGAAAATAGTGAAGTTTGAGGCGAAAAAAACTGATTTTTTTTGGAAATCAATTTTTTAAGGGGTTGGGTCGCAATTTTTTGAAAAAAATCAAAAAATCTAAATTTACTTTCTTTAAATGCCAAGTTTTAGATAATTTAACTACGAGTTCAGGGAGGTATCACATTCCCCATTTGGGCCATTATTTCCGTTTCTGTGGCGAAAATAGTGAAGTTTGAGGCGAAAAAAACTGATTTTTTTTGGAAATCAATTTTTTAAGGGGTTGGGTCGCAATTTTTTGAAAAAAAAATCAAAAAATCTAAATGTTCTTCTTTTAAATGCCAAGTTTTAGATAATTTAACTACGAGTTCAGGAAGGTATCTCATTCCCCATTTGGGCCATTATTTCCGTTTCTGTGGCGAAAATAATGAAGTTTGAGGCGAAAAAAAGTGTTGTTTTTAGGAAATCAATTTTTAAAGGGGTTGGGTCGCAATTTTTTGAAAAAAAATTTTTAATTCTAAATTTTTTTCTTTTAAATGCCAAGGTTTAGATAATTTAACTACGAGTTCAGGAAGGTATCACATTCCCCATTTGGGCCATTATTTCCGTTTCTGTGGCGAAAATAGTGAAGTTTGAGGCGAAAAAAACTGATTTTTTTTTGGAAATCAATTTTTTAAGGGGTTGGGTCGCAATTTTTTGAAAAAAAAATTTTTAATTCTAAATTTTCTTCTTTTAAATGCCAAGTTTTAGATAATTTAACTACGAGTTCAGGAAGGTATCTCATTCCCCATTTGGGCCATTATTTCCGTTTCTGTGGCGAAAATAGTGAAGTTTGAGGCGAAAAAAACTGATTTTTTTTGGAAATCAATTTTTTAAGGGGTTGGGTCGCAATTTTTTGAAAAAAAATTCAAAAATTCTAAATTTACTTTCTTTAAATGATAAGTTTTAGATAATTTAACTACGAGTTCAGGAAGGTATCACATTCCCCATTTGGGCCATTATTTCCGTTTCTGTGGCGAAAATAGTGAAGTTTGAGGCGAAAAAAACTGATTTTTTTTGGAAATCAATTTTTTAAGGGGTTGGGTCGCAATTTTTTGAAAAAAAATCAAAAAATCTAAATGTTCTTCTTTTAAATGCCAAGTCTTAGATAATTTAACTACGAGTTCAGGAAGGTATCACATTCCCCATTTGGGCCATTATTTCCGTTTCTGTGGCGAAAATAGTGAAGTTTGAGGCGAAAAAAAGTGATTTTTTTTGGAAATCAATTTTTTAAGGGGTTGGGTCGCAATTTTTTGAAAAAAAATCAAAAAATCTAAATTTACTTTCTTTAAATGCCAAGTTTTAGATAATTTAACTACGAGTTCAGGAAGGTATCTCATTCCCCATTTGGGCCATTATTTCCGTTTCTGTGGCGAAAATAGTGAAGTTTGAGGCGAAAAAAACTGATTTTTTTTGTAAATCAATTTTTTAAGGGGTTGGGTCGCAATTTTTTGAAAAAAAATTTTTAATTCTAAATTTTCTTCTTTTAAATGCCAAGTTTTAGATAATTTAACTACGAGTTCAGGAAGGTATCTCATTCCCCATTTGGGCCATTATTTCCGTTTCTGTGGCGAAAATAGTGAAGTTTGAGGCGAAAAAAACTGATTTTTTTTGGAAATCAATTTTTTAAGGGGTTGGGTCGCAATTTTTTGAAAAAAAAATCAAAAAATCTAAATGTTCTTCTTTTAAATACCAAGTTTTAGATAATTTAACTACGAGTTCAGGAAGGTATCTCATTCCCCATTTGGGCCATTATTTCCGTTTCTGTGGCGAAAATAGTGAAGTTTGAGGCGAAAAAAACTGATTTTTTTTTGGAAATCAATTTTTTAAGGGGTTGGGTCGCAATTTTTTGAAAAAAAATTCAAAAATTCTAAATTTACTTTCTTTAAATGCCAAGTTTTAGATAATTTAACTACGAGTTCAGGAAGGTATCACATTCCCCATTTGGGCCATTATTTCCGTTTCTGTGGCGAAAATAGTGAAGTTTGAGGCGAAAAAAACTGATTTTTTTTGGAAATCAATTTTTTAAGGGGTTGGGTCGCAATTTTTTGAAAAAAAAATCAAAAAATCTAAATGTTCTTCTTTTAAATACCAAGTTTTAGATAATTTAACTACGAGTTCAGGAAGGTATCACATTCCCCATTTGGGCCATTATTTCCGTTTCTGTGGCGAAAATAGTGAAGTTTGAGGCGAAAAAAACTGATTTTTTTTGGAAATCAATTTTTTAAGGGGTTGGGTCGCAATTTTTTGAAAAAAAATCAAAAAATCTAAATTTACTTTCTTTAAATGCCAAGTTTTAGATAATTTAACTACGAGTTCAGGAAGGTATCACATTCCCCATTTGGGCCATTATTTCCGTTTCTGTGGCGAAAATAGTGAAGTTTGAGGCGAAAAAAACTGATTTTTTTGGAAATCAATTTTTTAAGGGGTTGGGTCGCAATTTTTTGAAAAAAAATTTTTAATTCTAAATTTTCTTCTTTTAAATGCCAAGTTTTAGATAATTTAACTACGAGTTCAGGAAGGTATCACATTCCCCATTTGGGCCATTATTTCCGTTTCTGTGGCGAAAATAGTGAAGTTTGAGGCGAAAAAAACTGATTTTTTTGGAAATCAATTTTTTAAGGGGTTGGGTCGCAATTTTTTGAAAAAAAATCAAAAAATCTAAATGTTCTTCTATTAAATGCCAAGTTTTAGATAATTTAACTACGAGTTCAGGAAGGTATCTCATTCCCCATTTGGGCCATTATTTCCGTTTCTGTGGCGAAAATAGTGAAGTTTGAGGCGAAAAAAAGTGATGTTTTTTGGAAATCAATTTTTTAAGGGGTTGGGTCGCAATTTTTTGAAAAAAAATCAAAAAATCTAAATGTTCTTCTTTTAAATGCCAAGTTTTAGATAATTTAACTACGAGTTCAGGAAGGTATCACATTCCCCATTTGGGCCATTATTTCCGTTTCTGTGGCGAAAATAGTGAAGTTTGAGGCGAAAAAAACTGATTTTTTTTGGAAATCAATTTTTTAAGGGGTTGGGTCGCAATTTTTTGAAAAAAAATCAAAAAATCTAAATTTACTTTCTTTAAATGCCAAGTTTTAGATAATTTAACTACGAGTTCAGGGAGGTATCACATTCCCCATTTGGGCCATTATTTCCGTTTCTGTGGCGAAAATAGTGAAGTTTGAGGCGAAAAAAACTGATTTTTTTTTGGAAATCAATTTTTTAAGGGGTTGGGTCGCAATTTTTTGAAAAAAAAATCAAAAAATCTAAATGTTCTTCTTTTAAATGCCAAGTTTTAGATAATTTAACTACGAGTTCAGGAAGGTATCTCATTCCCCATTTGGGCCATTATTTCCGTTTCTGTGGCGAAAATAATGAAGTTTGAGGCGAAAAAAAGTGTTGTTTTTAGGAAATCAATTTTTAAAGGGGTTGGGTCGCAATTTTTTGAAAAAAAAATTTTTAATTCTAAATTTTTTTCTTTTAAATGCCAAGGTTTAGATAATTTAACTACGAGTTCAGGAAGGTATCACATTCCCCATTTGGGCCATTATTTCCGTTTCTGTGGCGAAAATAGTGAAGTTTGAGGCGAAAAAAACTGATTTTTTTTGGAAATCAATTTTTTAAGGGGTTGGGTCCCAATTTTTTGAAAAAAAATTTTTAATTCTAAATTTTCTTCTTTTAAATGCCAAGTTTTAGATAATTTAACTACGAGTTCAGGAAGGTATCTCATTCCCCATTTGGGCCATTATTTCCGTTTCTGTGGCGAAAATAGTGAAGTTTGAGGCGAAAAAAACTGATTTTTTTTGGAAATCAATTTTTTAAGGGGTTGGGTCGCAATTTTTTGAAAAAAAATTCAAAAATTCTAAATTTACTTTCTTTAAATGATAAGTTTTAGATAATTTAACTACGAGTTCAGGAAGGTATCACATTCCCCATTTGGGCCATTATTTCCGTTTCTGTGGCGAAAATAGTGAAGTTTGAGGCGAAAAAAACTGATTTTTTTTGGAAATCAATTTTTTAAGGGGTTGGGTCGCAATTTTTTGAAAAAAAATCAAAAAATCTAAATGTTCTTCTTTTAAATGCCAAGTCTTAGATAATTTAACTACGAGTTCAGGAAGGTATCACATTCCCCATTTGGGCCATTATTTCCGTTTCTGTGGCGAAAATAGTGAAGTTTGAGGCGAAAAAAAGTGATTTTTTTTGGAAATCAATTTTTTAAGGGGTTGGGTCGCAATTTTTTGAAAAAAAATCAAAAAATCTAAATTTACTTTCTTTAAATGCCAAGTTTTAGATAATTTAACTACGAGTTCAGGAAGGTATCTCATTCCCCATTTGGGCCATTATTTCCGTTTCTGTGGCGAAAATAGTGAAGTTTGAGGCGAAAAAAACTGATTTTTTTTGTAAATCAATTTTTTAAGGGGTTGGGTCGCAATTTTTTGAAAAAAAATTTTTAATTCTAAATTTTCTTCTTTTAAATGCCAAGTTTTAGATAATTTAACTACGAGTTCAGGAAGGTATCTCATTCCCCATTTGGGCCATTATTTCCGTTTCTGTGGCGAAAATAGTGAAGTTTGAGGCGAAAAAAACTGATTTTTTTTGGAAATCAATTTTTTAAGGGGTTGGGTCGCAATTTTTTGAAAAAAAAATCAAAAAATCTAAATGTTCTTCTTTTAAATACCAAGTTTTAGATAATTTAACTACGAGTTCAGGAAGGTATCTCATTCCCCATTTGGGCCATTATTTCCGTTTCTGTGGCGAAAATAGTGAAGTTTGAGGCGAAAAAAACTGATTTTTTTTGGAAATCAATTTTTTAAGGGGTTGGGTCGCAATTTTTTGAAAAAAAATTCAAAAATTCTAAATTTACTTTCTTTAAATGCCAAGTTTTAGATAATTTAACTACGAGTTCAGGAAGGTATCACATTCCCCATTTGGGCCATTATTTCCGTTTCTGTGGCGAAAATAGTGAAGTTTGAGGCGAAAAAAACTGATTTTTTTTGGAAATCAATTTTTTAAGGGGTTGGGTCGCAATTTTTTGAAAAAAAATCAAAAAATCTAAATGTTCTTCTTTTAAATGCCAAGTCTTAGATAATTTAACTACGAGTTCAGGAAGGTATCACATTCCCCATTTGGGCCATTATTTCCGTTTCTGTGGCGAAAATAGTGAAGTTTGAGGCGAAAAAAAGTGATTTTTTTTGGAAATCAATTTTTTAAGGGGTTGGGTCGCAATTTTTTGAAAAAAAATCAAAAAATCTAAATTTACTTTCTTTAAATGCCAAGTTTTAGATAATTTAACTACGAGTTCAGGAAGGTATCACATTCCCCATTTGGGCCATTATTTCCGTTTCTGTGGCGAAAATAGTGAAGTTTGAGGCGAAAAAAACTGATTTTTTTTGGAAATCAATTTTTTAAGGGGTTGGGTCGCAATTTTTTGAAAAAAAAATCAAAAAATCTAAATGTTCTTCTTTTAAATGCCAAGTTTTAGATAATTTAACTACGAGTTCAGGAAGGTATCTCATTCCCCATTTGGGCCATTATTTCCGTTTCTGTGGCGAAAATAATGAAGTTTGAGGCGAAAAAAAGTGTTGTTTTTAGGAAATCAATTTTTAAAGGGGTTGGGTCGCAATTTTTTGAAAAAAAATTTTTAATTCTAAATTCTTTTCTTTTAAATGCCAAGGTTTAGATAATTTAACTACGAGTTCAGGAAGGTATCACATTCCCCATTTGGGCCATTATTTCCGTTTCTGTGGCGAAAATAGTGAAGTTTGAGGCGAAAAAAACTGATTTTTTTTGGAAATCAATTTTTTAAGGGGTTGGGTCGCAATTTTTTGAAAAAAAATTTTTAATTCTAAATTTTCTTCTTTTAAATGCCAAGTTTTAGATAATTTAACTACGAGTTCAGGAAGGTATCACATTCCCCATTTGGGCCATTATTTCCGTTTCTGTGGTGAAAATAGTGAAGTTTGAGGCGAAAAAAAGTGATGTTTTTTGGAAATCAATTTTTTAAGGGGTTGGGTCGCAATATTTTGAAAAAAAATTTTTAATTCTAAATTTTCTTCTTTTAAATGCCAAGTTTTAGATAATTTAACTACGAGTTCAGGAAGGTATCACATTCCCCATTTGGGCCATTATTTCCGTTTCTGTGGCGAAAATAGTGATGTTTGAGGCGAAAAAAAGTGATGTTTTTTTGGAAATCAATTTTTTAAGGGGTTGGGTCGCAATTTTTTGAAAAAAAATTTTTAATTCTAAATTTTCTTCTTTTAAATGCCAAGTTTTAGATAATTTAACTACGAGTTCAGGAAGGTATCACATTCCCCATTTGGGCCATTATTTCCGTTTCTGTGGCGAAAATAGTGATGTTTGAGGCGAAAAAAAGTGATGTTTTTTTGGAAATCAATTTTTTAAGGGGTTGGGTCGCAATTTTTTGAAAAAAAAATTTTAATTCTAAATTTTCTTCTTTTAAATGCCAAGTTTTAGATAATTTAACTACGAGTTTAGGAAGGTATCACATTCCCCATTTGGGCCATTATTTCCGTTTCTGTGGCGAAAATAGTGAAGTTTGAGGCGAAAAAAACTGATGTTTTTTGGAAATCAATTTTTTAAGGGGTTGGGTCGCAATTTTTTGAAAAAAAATCAAAAAATCTAAATTTACTTTCTTGAAATGCCAAGTTTTAGATAATTTAACTACGAGTTCAGGAAGGTATCACATTCCCCATTTGGGCCATTATTTCCGTTTCTGTGGCGAAAATAGTGAAGTTTGAGGCGAAAAAAACTGATTTTTTTTGGAAATCAATTTTTTAAGGGGTTGGGTCGCAATTTTTTGAAAAAAAATCAAAAAATCTAAATTTACTTTCTTTAAATGCCAAGTTTTAGATAATTTAACTACGAGTTCAGGAAGGTATCACATTCCCCATTTGGGCCATTATTTCCGTTTCTGTGGCGAAAATAGTGGAGGTTGAGGCGAAAAAAACTGATTTTTTTTGGAAATCAATTTTTTAAGGGGTTGGGTCGCAATTTTTTGAAAAAAAAATCAAAAAATCTAAATTTACTTTCTTTAAATGCCAAGTTTTAGATAATTTAACTACGAGTTCAGGAAGGTATCACATTCCCCATTTGGGCCATTATTTCCGTTTCTGTGGCGAAAATAGTGGAGGTTGAGGCGAAAAAAACTGATTTTTTTTGGAAATCAATTTTTTAAGGGGTTGGGTCGCAATTTTTTGAAAAAAAATCAAAAAATCTAAATTTACTTTCTTTAAATGCCAAGTTTTAGATAATTTAACTACGAGTTCAGGAAGGTATCACATTCCCCATTTGGGCCATTATTTCCGTTTCTGTGGCGAAAATAGTGGAGGTTGAGGCGAAAAAAACTGATTTTTTTTGGAAATCAATTTTTTAAGGGGTTGGGTCGCAATTTTTTGAAAAAAAATTTTTAATTCTAAATTTTCTTCTTTTAAATGCCAAGTTGTAGATAATTTAACTACGAGTTCAGGAAGGTATCACATTCCCCATTTGGGCCATTATTTCCGTTTCTGTGGCGAAAAGAGTGAAGTTTGAGGCGAAAAAAACTGATTTTTTTTGGAAATCAATTTTTTAAGGGGTTGGGTCGCAATTTTTTGAAAAAAAATCAAAAAATCTAAATGTTCTTCTTTTAAATGCCAAGTTTTAGATAATTTAACTACGAGTTCAGGAAGGTATCACATTCCCCATTTGGGCCATTATTTCCGTTTCTGTGGCGAAAATAGTGAAGTTTGAATCAAAAAATCTAAATTTACTTTCTTTAAATGCCAAGTTTTAGATAATTTAACTACGAGTTCAGGAAGGTATCACATTCCCCATTTGGGCCATTATTTCCGTTTCTGTGGCGAAAATAGTGGAGGTTGAGGCGAAAAAAACTGATTTTTTTTGGAAATCAATTTTTTAAGGGGTTGGGTCGCAATTTTTTGAAAAAAAATTTTTAATTCTAAATTTTCTTCTTTTAAATGCCAAGTTGTAGATAATTTAACTACGAGTTCAGGAAGGTATCACATTCCCCATTTGGGCCATTATTTCCGTTTCTGTGGCGAAAATAGTGAAGTTTGAGGCGAAAAAAAGTGATGTTTTTTTGGAAATCAATTTTTTAAGGGGTTGGGTCGCAATTTTTTGAAAAAAAATCAAAAAATCTAAATTTACTTTCTTTAAATGCCAAGTTTTAGATAATTTAACTACGAGTTCAGGAAGGTATCACATTCCCCATTTGGGCCATTATTTCCGTTTCTGTGGCGAAAATAGTGGAGGTTGAGGCGAAAAAAACTGATTTTTTTTTGGAAATCAATTTTTTAAGGGGTTGGGTCGCAATTTTTTGAAAAAAAAATCAAAAAATCTAAATGTTCTTCTTTTAAATGCCAAGTTTTAGATAATTTAACTACGAGTTCAGGAAGGTATCTCATTCCCCATTTGGGCCATTATTTCCGTTTCTGTGGCGAAAATAGTGAAGTTTGAGGCGAAAAAAAGTGATGTTTTTAGGAAATCAATTTTTTAAGGGGTTGGGTCGCAATTTTTTGAAAACAAATTTTTAATTCTAAATTTTCTTCTTTTAAATGCCAAGTTTTAGATAATTTAACTACGAGTTCAGGAAGGTATCACATTCCCCATTTGGGCCATTATTTCCGTTTCTGTGGCGAAAATAGTGGAGGTTGAGGCGAAAAAAACTGATTTTTTTTGGAAATCAATTTTTTAAGGGGTTGGATCGCAATTTTTTGAAAAAAAATTTTTAATTCTAAATTTTCTTCTTTTAAATGCCAAGTTGTAGATAATTTAACTACGAGTTCAGGAAGGTATCACATTCCCCATTTGGGCCATTATTTCCGTTTCTGTGGCGAAAATAGTGAAGTTTGAGGCGAAAAAAAGTGATGTTTTTTTGGAAATCAATTTTTTAAGGGGTTGGGTCGCAATTTTTTGAAAAAAAATCAAAAAATCTAAATTTACTTTCTTTAAATGCCAAGTTTTAGATAATTTAACTACGAGTTCAGGAAGGTATCACATTCCCCATTTGGGCCATTATTTCCGTTTCTGTGGCGAAAATAGTGAAGTTTGAGGCGAAAAAAAGTGATGTTTTTTTGGAAATCAATTTTTTAAGGGGTTGGGTCGCAATTTTTTGAAAAAAAATCAAAAAATCTAAATTTACTTTCTTTAAATGCCAAGTTTTAGATAATTTAACTACGAGTTCAGGAAGGTATCACATTCCCCATTTGGGCCATTATTTCCGTTTCTGTGGCGAAAATAGTGGAGGTTGAGGCGAAAAAAACTGATTTTTTTTGGAAATCAATTTTTTAAGGGGTTGGATCGCAATTTTTTGAAAAAAAATTTTTAATTCTAAATTTTCTTCTTTTAAATGCCAAGTTTTAGATAATTTAACTACGAGTTTAGGAAGGTATCACATTCCCCATTTGGGCCATTATTTCCGTTTCTGTGGCGAAAATAGTGAAGTTTGAGGCGAAAAAAACTGATGTTTTTTGGAAATCAATTTTTTAAGGGGTTGGGTCGCAATTTTTTGAAAAAAAATAAAAAAATCTAAATTTACTTTCTTTAAATGCCAAGTTTTAGATAATTTAACTACGAGTTCAGGAAGGTATCACATTCCCCATTTGGGCCATTATTTCCGTTTCTGTGGCGAAAATAGTGAAGTTTGAGGCGAAAAAAAGTGATGTTTTTTTGGAAATCAATTTTTTAAGGGGTTGGGTCGCAATTTTTTGAAAAAAAAAAACAAAAAATCTAAATTTACTTTCTTTAAATGCCAAGTTTTAGATAATTTAACTACGAGTTCAGGAAGGTATCACATTCCCCATTTGGGCCATTATTTCCGTTTCTGTGGCGAAAATAGTGAAGTTTGAGGCGAAAAAAAGTGATGTTTTTAGGAAATCAATTTTTTAAGGGGTTGGGTCGCAATTTTTTGAAAAAAAAATCAAAAAATCTAAATGTTCTTCTTTTAAATACCAAGTTTTAGATAATTTAACTACGAGTTCAGGAAGGTATCTCATTCCCCATTTGGGCCATTATTTCCGTTTCTGTGGCGAAAATAGTGAAGTTTGAGGCGAAAAAAACTGATGTTTTTTGGAAATCAATTTTTTAAGGGGTTGGGTCGCAATTTTTTGAAAAAAAATCAAAAAATCTAAATTTACTTTCTTTAAATGCCAAGTTTTAGATAATTTAACTACGAGTTCAGGAAGGTATCACATTCCCCATTTGGGCCATTATTTCCGTTTCTGTGGCGAAAATAGTGAAGTTTGAGGCGAAAAAAAGTGATGTTTTTAGGAAATCAATTTTTTAAGGGGTTGGGTCGCAATTTTTTGAAAAAAAATTTTTAATTCTAAATTTTCTTCTTTTGCATGCCAAGTTTTAGATAATTTAACTACGAGTTCAGGAAGGTATCACATTCCCCATTTGGGCCATTATTTCCGTTTCTGTGGCGAAAATAGTGGAGGTTGAGGCGAAAAAAACTGATTTATTTTGGAAATCAATTTTTTAAGGGGTTGGGTCGCAATTTTTTGAAAAAAAAATCAAAAAATCTAAATTTACTTTCTTTAAATGCCAAGTTTTAGATAATTTAACTACGAGTTCAGGAAGGTATCACATTCCCCATTTGGGCCATTATTTCCGTTTCTGTGGCGAAAATAGTGGAGGTTGAGGCGAAAAAAACTGATTTTTTTTGGAAATCAATTTTTTAAGGGGTTGGGTCGCAATTTTTTGAAAAAAAAATCAAAAAATCTAAATTTACTTTCTTTAAATGCCAAGTTTTAGATAATTTAACTACGAGTTCAGGAAGGTATCACATTCCCCATTTGGGCCATTATTTCCGTTTCTGTGGCGAAAATAGTGGAGGTTGAGGCGAAAAAAACTGATTTTTTTTTGGAAATCAATTTTTTAAGGGGTTGGGTCGCAATTTTTTGAAAAAAAATCAAAAAATCTAAATTTACTTTCTTTAAATGCCAAGTTTTAGATAATTTAACTACGAGTTCAGGAAGGTATCACATTCCCCATTTGGGCCATTATTTCCGTTTCTGTGGCGAAAATAGTGGAGGTTGAGGCGAAAAAAACTGATTTTTTTTGGAAATCAATTTTTTAAGGGGTTGGGTCGCAATTTTTTGAAAAAAAATTTTTAATTCTAAATTTTCTTCTTTTAAATGCCAAGTTGTAGATAATTTAACTACGAGTTCAGGAAGGTATCACATTCCCCATTTGGGCCATTATTTCCGTTTCTGTGGCGAAAAGAGTGAAGTTTGAGGCGAAAAAAACTGATTTTTTTTGGAAATCAATTTTTTAAGGGGTTGGGTCGCAATTTTTTGAAAAAAAATCAAAAAATCTAAATTTACTTTCTTTAAATGCCAAGTTTTAGATAATTTAACTACGAGTTCAGGAAGGTATCACATTCCCCATTTGGGCCATTATTTCCGTTTCTGTGGCGAAAATAGTGGAGGTTGAGGCGAAAAAAACTGATTTTTTTTGGAAATCAATTTTTTAAGGGGTTGGGTCGCAATTTTTTGAAAAAAAAATCAAAAAATCTAAATGTTCTTCTTTTAAATGCCAAGTTTTAGATAATTTAACTACGAGTTCAGGAAGGTATCTCATTCCCCATTTGGGCCATTATTTCCGTTTCTGTGGCGAAAATAGTGAAGTTTGAGGCGAAAAAAAGTGATGTTTTTAGGAAATCAATTTTTTAAGGGGTTGGGTCGCAATTTTTTGAAAACAAATTTTTAATTCTAAATTTTCTTCTTTTAAATGCCAAGTTTTAGATAATTTAACTACGAGTTCAGGAAGGTATCACATTCCCCATTTGGGCCATTATTTCCGTTTCTGTGGCGAAAATAGTGGAGGTTGAGGCGAAAAAAACTGATTTTTTTTGGAAATCAATTTTTTAAGGGGTTGGATCGCAATTTTTTGAAAAAAAATTTTTAATTCTAAATTTTCTTCTTTTAAATGCCAAGTTGTAGATAATTTAACTACGAGTTCAGGAAGGTATCACATTCCCCATTTGGGCCATTATTTCCGTTTCTGTGGCGAAAATAGTGAAGTTTGAGGCGAAAAAAAGTGATGTTTTTTTGGAAATCAATTTTTTAAGGGGTTGGGTCGCAATTTTTTGAAAAAAAATCAAAAAATCTAAATTTACTTTCTTTAAATGCCAAGTTTTAGATAATTTAACTACGAGTTCAGGAAGGTATCACATTCCCCATTTGGGCCATTATTTCCGTTTCTGTGGCGAAAATAGTGAAGTTTGAGGCGAAAAAAAGTGATGTTTTTTTGGAAATCAATTTTTTAAGGGGTTGGGTCGCAATTTTTTGAAAAAAAATCAAAAAATCTAAATTTACTTTCTTTAAATGCCAAGTTTTAGATAATTTAACTACGAGTTCAGGAAGGTATCACATTCCCCATTTGGGCCATTATTTCCGTTTCTGTGGCGAAAATAGTGGAGGTTGAGGCGAAAAAAACTGATTTTTTTTGGAAATCAATTTTTTAAGGGGTTGGGTCGCAATTTTTTGAAAAAAAAATCAAAAAATCTAAATGTTCTTCTTTTAAATGCCAAGTTTTAGATAATTTAACTACGAGTTCAGGAAGGTATCTCATTCCCCATTTGGGCCATTATTTCCGTTTCTGTGGCGAAAATAGTGAAGTTTGAGGCGAAAAAAAGTGATGTTTTTAGGAAATCAATTTTTTAAGGGGTTGGGTCGCAATTTTTTGAAAACAAATTTTTAATTCTAAATTTTCTTCTTTTAAATGCCAAGTTTTAGATAATTTAACTACGAGTTCAGGAAGGTATCACATTCCCCATTTGGGCCATTATTTCCGTTTCTGTGGCGAAAATAGTGGAGGTTGAGGCGAAAAAAACTGATTTTTTTTGGAAATCAATTTTTTAAGGGGTTGGATCGCAATTTTTTGAAAAAAAATTTTTAATTCTAAATTTTCTTCTTTTAAATGCCAAGTTGTAGATAATTTAACTACGAGTTCAGGAAGGTATCACATTCCCCATTTGGGCCATTATTTCCGTTTCTGTGGCGAAAATAGTGAAGTTTGAGGCGAAAAAAAGTGATGTTTTTTTGGAAATCAATTTTTTAAGGGGTTGGGTCGCAATTTTTTGAAAAAAAATCAAAAAATCTAAATTTACTTTCTTTAAATGCCAAGTTTTAGATAATTTAACTACGAGTTCAGGAAGGTATCACATTCCCCATTTGGGCCATTATTTCCGTTTCTGTGGCGAAAATAGTGAAGTTTGAGGCGAAAAAAAGTGATGTTTTTTTGGAAATCAATTTTTTAAGGGGTTGGGTCGCAATTTTTTGAAAAAAAAATCAAAAAATCTAAATTTACTTTCTTTAAATGCCAAGTTTTAGATAATTTAACTACGAGTTCAGGAAGGTATCACATTCCCCATTTGGGCCATTATTTCCGTTTCTGTGGCGAAAATAGTGGAGGTTGAGGCGAAAAAAACTGATTTTTTTTGGAAATCAATTTTTTAAGGGGTTGGATCGCAATTTTTTGAAAAAAAATTTTTAATTCTAAATTTTCTTCTTTTAAATGCCAAGTTTTAGATAATTTAACTACGAGTTTAGGAAGGTATCACATTCCCCATTTGGGCCATTATTTCCGTTTCTGTGGCGAAAATAGTGAAGTTTGAGGCGAAAAAAACTGATGTTTTTTGGAAATCAATTTTTTAAGGGGTTGGGTCGCAATTTTTTGAAAAAAAATCAAAAAATCTAAATTTACTTTCTTTAAATGCCAAGTTTTAGATAATTTAACTACGAGTTCAGGAAGGTATCACATTCCCCATTTGGGCCATTATTTCCGTTTCTGTGGCGAAAATAGTGAAGTTTGAGGCGAAAAAAAGTGATGTTTTTTTGGAAATCAATTTTTTAAGGGGTTGGGTCGCAATTTTTTGAAAAAAAAAAAACAAAAAATCTAAATTTACTTTCTTTAAATGCCAAGTTTTAGATAATTTAACTACGAGTTCAGGAAGGTATCACATTCCCCATTTGGGCCATTATTTCCGTTTCTGTGGCGAAAATAGTGAAGTTTGAGGCGAAAAAAACGTGATGTTTTTAGGAAATCAATTTTTTAAGGGGTTGGGTCGCAATTTTTTGAAAAAAAAATCAAAAAATCTAAATGTTCTTCTTTTAAATACCAAGTTTTAGATAATTTAACTACGAGTTCAGGAAGGTATCTCATTCCCCATTTGGGCCATTATTTCCGTTTCTGTGGCGAAAATAGTGAAGTTTGAGGCGAAAAAAACTGATGTTTTTTGGAAATCAATTTTTTAAGGGGTTGGGTCGCAATTTTTTGAAAAAAAATCAAAAAATCTAAATTTACTTTCTTTAAATGCCAAGTTTTAGATAATTTAACTACGAGTTCAGGAAGGTATCACATTCCCCATTTGGGCCATTATTTCCGTTTCTGTGGCGAAAATAGTGAAGTTTGAGGCGAAAAAAAGTGATGTTTTTAGGAAATCAATTTTTTAAGGGGTTGGGTCGCAATTTTTTGAAAAAAAATTTTTAATTCTAAATTTTCTTCTTTTGCATGCCAAGTTTTAGATAATTTAACTACGAGTTCAGGAAGGTATCACATTCCCCATTTGGGCCATTATTTCCGTTTCTGTGGCGAAAATAGTGGAGGTTGAGGCGAAAAAAACTGATTTATTTTGGAAATCAATTTTTTAAGGGGTTGGGTCGCAATTTTTTGAAAAAAAATCAAAAAATCTAAATTTACTTTCTTTAAATGCCAAGTTTTAGATAATTTAACTACGAGTTCAGGAAGGTATCACATTCCCCATTTGGGCCATTATTTCCGTTTCTGTGGCGAAAATAGTGAAGTTTGAGGCGAAAAAAAGTGATGTTTTTTTGGAAATCAATTTTTTAAGGGGTTGGGTCGCAATTTTTTGAAAAAAAATCAAAAAATCTAAATTTACTTTCTTTAAATGCCAAGTTTTAGATAATTTAACTACGAGTTCAGGAAGGTATCACATTCCCCATTTGGGCCATTATTTCCGTTTCTGTGGCGAAAATAGTGGAGGTTGAGGCGAAAAAAACTGATTTATTTTGGAAATCAATTTTTTAAGGGGTTGGGTCGCAATTTTTTGAAAAAAAAAACAAAAAGTCTTAATTTACTTTCTTTAAATGCCAAGTTTTAGATAATTTAACTACGAGTTCAGGAAGGTATCACATTCCCCATTTGGGCCATTATTTCCGTTTCTATGGCGAAAATAGTGGAGGTTGAGGCGAAAAAAACTGATTTTTTTTGGAAATCAATTTTTTAAGGGGTTTGGTCGCAATTTTTTGAAAAAAAATCAAAAAATCTAAATTTACTTTCTTTAAATGCCAAGTTTTAGATAATTTAACTACGAGTTCAGGAAGGTATCACATTCCCCATTTGGGCCATTATTTCCGTTTCTGTGGCGAAAATAGTGGAGGTTGAGGCGAAAAAAACTGATTTTTTTTGGAAATCAATTTTTTAAGGGGTTGGGTCGCAATTTTTTGAAAAAAAATCAAAAAATCTAAATTTACTTTCTTTAAATGCCAAGTTTTAGATAATTTAACTACGAGTTCAGGAAGGTATCACATTCCCCATTTGGGCCATTATTTCCGTTTCTGTGGCGAAAATAGTGGAGGTTGAGGCGAAAAAAACTGATTTTTTTTGGAAATCAATTTTTTAAGGGGTTGGGTCGCATTTTTTTGAAAAAAAATCAAAAAATCTAAATTTACTTTCTTTAAATGCCAAGTTTTAGATAATTTAACTACGAGTTCAGGAAGGTATCACATTCCCCATTTGGGCCATTATTTCCGTTTCTGTGGCGAAAATAGTGAAGTTTGAGGCGAAAAAAACTGATGTTTTTTGGAAATCAATTTTTTAAGGGGTTGGGTCGCAATTTTTTGAAGAAAAATCAAAAAATCTAAATTTACTTTCTTTAAATGCCAAGTTTTAGATAATTTAACTACGAGTTCAGGAAGGTATCACATTCCCCATTTGGGCCATTATTTCCGTTTCTGTGGCGAAAATAGTGGAGGTTGAGGCGAAAAAAACTGATTTTTTTTGGAAATCAATTTTTTAAGGGGTTGGGTCGCATTTTTTTGAAAAAAAATCAAAAAATCTAAATTTACTTTCTTTAAATGCCAAGTTTTAGATAATTTAACTACGAGTTCAGGAAGGTATCACATTCCCCATTTGGGCCATTATTTCCGTTTCTGTGGCGAAAATAGTGAAGTTTGAGGCGAAAAAAACTGATGTTTTTTGGAAATCAATTTTTTAAGGGGTTGGGTCGCAATTTTTTGAAAAAAAATCAAAAAATCTAAATTTACTTTCTTTAAATGCCAAGTTTTAGATAATTTAACTACGAGTTCAGGAAGGTATCACATTCCCCATTTGGGCCATTATTTCCGTTTCTGTGGCGAAAATAGTGAAGTTTGAGGCGAAAAAAAGTGATGTTTTTTTGGAAATCAATTTTTTAAGGGGTTGGGTCCCAATTTTTTGAAAAAAAATTTTTAATTCTAAATTTTCTTCTTTTAAATGCCAAGTTTTAGATAATTTAACTACGAGTTCAGGAAGGTATCACATTCCCCATTTGGGCCATTATTTCCGTTTCTGTGGCGAAAATAGTGGAGGTTGAGGCGAAAAAAACTGATTTTTTTTGGAAATCAATTTTTTAAGGGGTTGGGTCGCATTTTTTTGAAAAAAAATCAAAAAATCTAAATTTACTTTCTTTAAATGCCAAGTTTTAGATAATTTAACTACGAGTTCAGGAAGGTATCACATTCCCCATTTGGGCCATTATTTCCGTTTCTGTGGCGAAAATAGTGAAGTTTGAGGCGAAAAAAACTGATGTTTTTTGGAAATCAATTTTTTAAGGGGTTGGGTCGCAATTTTTTGAAAAAAAAATCAAAAAATCTAAATTTACTTTCTTTAAATGCCAAGTTTTAGATAATTTAACTACGAGTTCAGGAAGGTATCACATTCCCCATTTGGGCCATTATTTCCGTTTCTGTGGCGAAAATAGTGAAGTTTGAGGCGAAAAAAAGTGATGTTTTTTTGGAAATCAATTTTTTAAGGGGTTGGGTCCCAATTTTTTGAAAAAAAATTTTTAATTCTAAATTTTCTTCTTTTAAATGCCAAGTTTTAGATAATTTAACTACGAGTTCAGGAAGGTATCACATTCCCCATTTGGGCCATTATTTCCGTTTCTGTGGCGAAAATAGTGGAGGTTGAGGCGAAAAAAACTGATTTTTTTTGGAAATCAATTTTTTAAGGGGTTGGGTCGCAATTTTTTGAAAAAAAAAACAAAAAATCTAAATTTACTTTCTTTAAATGCCAAGTTTTAGATAATTTAACTACGAGTTCAGGAAGGTATCACATTCCCCATTTGGGCCATTATTTCCGTTTCTATGGCGAAAATAGTGGAGGTTGAGGCGAAAAAAACTGATTTTTTTTGGAAATCAATTTTTTAAGGGGTTTGGTCGCAATTTTTTGAAAAAAAATCAAAAAATCTAAATTTACTTTCTTTAAATGCCAAGTTTTAGATAATTTAACTACGAGTTCAGGAAGGTATCACATTCCCCATTTGGGCCATTATTTCCGTTTCTGTGGCGAAAATAGTGGAGGTTGAGGCGAAAAAAACTGATTTTTTTTGGAAATCAATTTTTTAAGGGGTTGGGTCGCAATTTTTTGAAAAAAAATCAAAAAATCTAAATTTACTTTCTTTAAATGCCAAGTTTTAGATAATTTAACTACGAGTTCAGGAAGGTATCACATTCCCCATTTGGGCCATTATTTCCGTTTCTGTGGCGAAAATAGTGAAGTTTGAGGCGAAAAAAACTGATGTTTTTTGGAAATCAATTTTTTAAGGGGTTGGGTCGCAATTTTTTGAAAAAAAATCAAAAAATCTAAATTTACTTTCTTTAAATGCCAAGTTTTAGATAATTTAACTACGAGTTCAGGAAGGTATCACATTCCCCATTTGGGCCATTATTTCCGTTTCTGTGGCGAAAATAGTGAAGTTTGAGGCGAAAAAAAGTGATGTTTTTTTGGAAATCAATTTTTTAAGGGGTTGGGTCCCAATTTTTTGAAAAAAAAATTTTTAATTCTAAATTTTCTTCTTTTAAATGCCAAGTTTTAGATAATTTAACTACGAGTTCAGGAAGGTATCACATTCCCCATTTGGGCCATTATTTCCGTTTCTGTGGCGAAAATAGTGGAGGTTGAGGCGAAAAAAACTGATTTTTTTTGGAAATCAATTTTTTAAGGGGTTGGGTCGCAATTTTTTGAAAAAAAAAACAAAAAATCTAAATTTACTTTCTTTAAATGCCAAGTTTTAGATAATTTAACTACGAGTTCAGGAAGGTATCACATTCCCCATTTGGGCCATTATTTCCGTTTCTGTGGCGAAAATAGTGGAGGTTGAGGCGAAAAAAACTGATTTTTTTTGGAAATCAATTTTTTAAGGGGTTGGGTCGCAATTTTTTGAAAAAAAATCAAAAAATCTAAATTTACTTTCTTTAAATGCCAAGTTTTAGATAATTTAACTACGAGTTCAGGAAGGTATCACATTCCCCATTTGGGCCATTATTTCCGTTTCTGTGGCGAAAATAGTGGAGGTTGAGGCGAAAAAAACTGATTTTTTTTGGAAATCAATTTTTTAAGGGGTTGGGTCGCAATTTTTTGAAAAAAAATCAAAAAATCTAAATTTACTTTCTTTAAATGCCAAGTTTTAGATAATTTAACTACGAGTTCAGGAAGGTATCACATTCCCCATTTGGGCCATTATTTCCGTTTCTGTGGCGAAAATAGTGAAGTTTGAGGCGAAAAAAAGTGATGTTTTTTTGGAAATCAATTTTTTAAGGGGTTGGGTCGCAATTTTTTGAAAAAAAAATCAAAAAATCTAAATTTACTTTCTTTAAATGCCAAGTTTTAGATAATTTAACTACGAGTTCAGGAAGGTATCACATTCCCCATTTGGGCCATTATTTCCGTTTCTGTGGCGAAAATAGTGAAGTTTGAGGCGAAAAAAACTGATTTTTTTTGGAAATCAATTTTTTAAGGGGTTGGGTCGCAATTTTTTGAAAAAAAAATCAAAAAATCTAAATTTACTTTCTTTAAATGCCAAGTTTTAGATAATTTAACTACGAGTTCAGGAAGGTATCACATTCCCCATTTGGGCCATTATTTCCGTTTCTGTGGCGAAAATAGTGAAGTTTGAGGCGAAAAAAACTGATTTTTTTTGGAAATCAATTTTTTAAGGGGTTGGGTCGCAATTTTTTGAAAAAAAATCAAAAAATCTAAATTTACTTTCTTTAAATGCCAAGTTTTAGATAATTTAACTACGAGTTCAGGAAGGTATCACATTCCCCATTTGGGCCATTATTTCCGTTTCTGTGGCGAAAATAGTGGAGGTTGAGGCGAAAAAAACTGATTTTTTTTGGAAATCAATTTTTTAAGGGGTTGGGTCGCAATTTTTTGAAAAAAAATCAAAAAATCTATATTTACTTTCTTTAAATGCCAAGTTTTAGATAATTTAACTACGAGTTCAGGAAGGTATCACATTCCCCATTTGGGCCATTATTTCCGTTTCTGTGGCGAAAATAGTGAAGTTTGAGGCGAAAAAAAGTGATGTTTTTTTGGAAATCAATTTTTTAAGGGGTTGGGTCGCAATTTTTTGAAAAAAAATCAAAAAATCTAAATTTACTTTCTTTAAATGCCAAGTTTTAGATAATTTAACTACGAGTTCAGGAAGGTATCACATTCCCCATTTGGGCCATTATTTCCGTTTCTGTGGCGAAAATAGTGAAGTTTGAGGCGAAAAAAAGTGATGTTTTTTGAAAATCAATTTTTTAAGGGGTTGGGTCGCAATTTTTTGAAAAAAAATCAAAAAATCTAAATTTACTTTCTTTAAATGCCAAGTTTTAGATAATTTAACTACGAGTTCAGGAAGGTATCACATTCCCCATTTGGGCCATTATTTCCGTTTCTGTGGCGAAAATAGTGAAGTTTGAGGCGAAAAAAAGTGATGTTTTTTGAAAATCAATTTTTTAAGGGGTTGGGTCGCAATTTTTTGAAAAAAAATCAAAAAATCTAAATTTACTTTCTTTAAATGCCAAGTTTTAGATAATTTAACTACGAGTTCAGGAAGGTATCACATTCCCCATTTGGGCCATTATTTCCGTTTCTGTGGCGAAAATAGTGGAGGTTGAGGCGAAAAAAACTGATTTTTTTTGGAAATCAATTTTTTAAGGGGTTGGGTCGCAATTTTTTGAAAAAAAATCAAAAAATCTATATTTACTTTCTTTAAATGCCAAGTTTTAGATAATTTAACTACGAGTTCAGGAAGGTATCACATTCCCCATTTGGGCCATTATTTCCGTTTCTGTGGCGAAAATAGTGGAGGTTGAGGCGAAAAAAACTGATTTGTTTTGGAAATCAATTTTTTAAGGGGTTGGGTCGCAATTTTTTGAAAAAAAATCAAAAAATCTAAATTTACTTTCTTTAAATGCCAAGTTTTAGATAATTTAACTACGAGTTCAGGAAGGTATCACATTCCCCATTTGGGCCATTATTTCCGTTTCTGTGGCGAAAATAGTGAAGTTTGAGGCGAAAAAAAAGTGATGTTTTTTGGAAATCAATTTTTTAAGGGGTTGGGTCGCAATTTTTTGAAAAAAAATCAAAAAATCTAAATTTACTTTCTTTAAATGCCAAGTTTTAGATAATTTAACTACGAGTTCAGGAAGGTATCACATTCCCCATTTGGGCCATTATTTCCGTTTCTGTGGCGAAAATAGTGGAGGTTGAGGCGAAAAAAACTGATTTTTTTTGGAAATCAATTTTTTAAGGGGTTGGGTCGCAATTTTTTGAAAAAAAATCAAAAAATCTAAATTTTCTTCTTTTAAATGCCAAGTTTTAGATAATTTAACTACGAGTTCAGGAAGGTATCACATTCCCCATTTGGGCCATTATTTCCGTTTCTGTGGCGAAAATAGTGGAGGTTGAGGCGAAAAAAAACTGATTTTTTTTGGAAATCAATTTTTTAAGGGGTTGGGTCGCAATTTTTTGAAAAAAAAATCAAAAAATCTAAATTTACTTTCTTTAAATGCCAAGTTTTAGATAATTTAACTACGAGTTCAGGAAGGTATCACATTCCCCATTTGGGCCATTATTTCCGTTTCTGTGGCGAAAATAGTGAAGTTTGAGGCGAAAAAAACTGATTTTTTTTTGGAAATCAATTTTTTAAGGGGTTGGGTCGCAATTTTTTGAAAAAAAATCAAAAAATCTAAATTTACTTTCTTTAAATGCCAAGTTTTAGATAATTTAACTACGAGTTCAGGAAGGTATCACATTCCCCATTTGGGCCATTATTTCCGTTTCTGTGGCGAAAATAGTGAAGTTTGAGGCGAAAAAAAGTGATGTTTTTTTGGAAATCAATTTTTTAAGGGGTTGGGTCGCAATTTTTTGAAAAAAAATCAAAAAATCTAAATTTTCTTCTTTTAAATGCCAAGTTTTAGATAATTTAACTACGAGTTCAGGAAGGTATCACATTCCCCATTTGGGCCATTATTTCCGTTTCTGTGGCGAAAATAGTGAAGTTTGAGGCGAAAAAAACTGATTTTTTTTGGAAATCAATTTTTTAAGGGGTTGGGTCGCAATTTTTTGAAAAAAAATCAAAAAATCTAAATTTACTTTCTTTAAATGCCAAGTTTTAGATAATTTAACTACGAGTTCAGGAAGGTATCACATTCCCCATTTGGGCCATTGTTTCCGTTTCTGTGGCGAATATAGTGAAGTTTGAGGCGAAAAAAACTGATTTTTTTTGGAAATCAATTTTTTAAGGGGTTGGGTCGCATTTTTTTGAAAAAAAATCAAAAAATCTAAATTTACTTTCTTTAAATGCCAAGTTTTAGATAATTTAACTACGAGTTCAGGAAGGTATCACATTCCCCATTTGGGCCATTGTTTCCGTTTCTGTGGCGAATATAGTGAAGTTTGAGGCGAAAAAAACTGATTTTTTTTGGAAATCAATTTTTTAAGGGGTTGGGTCGCAATTTTTTGAAAAAAAATCAAAAAATCTAAATGTTCTTTTTTTAAATGCCAAGTTTTAGATAATTTAACTACGATTATTTCCTTTGTTGTGATTGCATTGCAACCTCTTTAAAATGCTGGCTATTTTTGATATGTGGACAGCACGGCACTATTATCCTGGGCTCCACTGTGCGCACACACACACGCACACGTGTGCCAGTGATGTCCATGTCGATGGCAGCAGACATATGCTAAACGAGCCGAAGCCGCCTCCCCCACCAGCCGTCGGTGGGTCCACCCCCTACCGCCACCACCCCGCAGGAGCCGAAGCCGGAGCCGAAGGACGACGACGAGTCCTCGGGCCGAGGGGCGCGTATAAAAGCCGCTGCTGGCTCCGCTGTCGGCTGCATTCTGCGTTCGGCTGGCGTAGGACGCGCTCTCCACTTTCTGCTCGCTCTGTGCGCTCTCCACGCGATTTCTCCGGCGGAAGCGTAGAAGCGCGCCAAAAAAGCGCGCGCAAAAACAAAAAGCCAACTAACGGGACAAAAGTCGCGCGCGACTCGTAAGCTTGTTTACTTTGCCATTATAAATCCGGCGGGCGCCTTGTTTGTGTTTGTGTTGATGTTGGTAATTCCCTGTGTTCCCCCTTTTTTTTTGTTGTGCGCTCCACATTATTTTCGTTTTTTTTCTCGTGTTGTTGTTCTTGTCGTTGTTCAAACAGTGGCCAAGAAATAACAGGAACAAAAGCTAGTAAAACAAACGGGAATTCGCAAAACGGAAGCGTAAAAGGAAAAGTGTTGCATTTCCGTCGCTCCGTCGAGTTGATGTTGTTGTTGGTGTTGTTGTTGCCGTTGCCGTTAGTCTCTCCATTACCGTTAGCATCTTTGCCGCGGCAAAATGGCCGCAGGTGTTGGCAACTAAAAAAAATAAAAGTACAGGCAAACTCATTAAAGTGGAACTTTTGATTTCAAAAATCGAAAAAAAAAATTAGAAAACTCACAAAAAAAAAATCTTTTTTGGCTTTAATTTATAAATAATATTTGTTGTCATTGTCTAGTATTTATATAAAATTTTTTTAACAAAAAAAATGTATTTTAAGCATGAAAAGAAAATATAAAATGTCATATCTTCCAAAAAAAAACTAAAGAAATTTTACACATTTTTTTTCTACAAAATTAACGTTTTTGTTTAAAAATAAAGTGTTTCTGTACTTATTTCTAAAGAATTTAGACGTTTAAATCAGAAAAAAATTTAGTTCGTTACACCGAAATCTCTAACAAATACCAATAAACATTTTAAAAATTTGTACCTTAAAGTGAATTTAAACTGTAGAAAAATGCCACACAAAAAACAGATCCGAGCGGAAATAAAGGGGGGCCGCGGGTCCAGAGATATAGAACAGAAGCCACAGTTGAAATTGCCTCGGGGAAAATACCCAAAATGGCATCATAAAATCATTTAATTGATGATTTAGTGCAGTTCGTGATATCAATATAAAATTCACCATTATCAGCCATGTTAGCACCGCCTCCCCTCCCTCTAGCCACCCAAAAAAAAAATGGAGAAAATGTTTTTCATTCATTTTCACAAGCATATTTCAAACAACTGCAATGGGGAAGGGGGGGGAGGAACACCTGCGTTAAACATTTATGTTTTTAGCACTTTCTGCTGTCAATTTGACACTCCTGCACTTAACAATGCAAAGTGGGGAAGCTCGTAAAACGTCTGAAACTCCAGCGTAGCGCATGAAAATTAAAGGCACGTCTGGAACTCTTTATACTTTAAACCATTTTTTTGGCCAAATCCGTAGCGCGTAGTAAACTTTTTAACTCGGTTTATAAGCCAGATGCGTTTTTCTCATAAAATGCTGCAACTTTAGAGGGGTTTCTTCGTTTATAGTTAAGTTTATGTCATAATTTAAAATAAACTAGGGGTTGCTAAAAATAAAAGCAGTAACAAATAAACTGATCAAAACTATGATCAAATCCCTTTGAATAGTTGAGCTCTTCCATTTGATAAACCAATCAAAATGGAAATTGCATTCTCTAGTGATAGAAAAAAACCTGAGAATAAACGCGTACAAAACTTTGCAAGCTTTGCTTTTTGGGAAAAAAATGAAAGAAGGAATTTAAGTACTTTGCCAAAGTATTTCGGCGTGTGGCGCGATGCAGAGAAGCTGGCTGAAACTTTTGGCACAAAGCGTTTGAAATTTCATTTTAATTCGTTTTCAATTTGGTCTAACCAACCGCAGGGCAGATTTAATGCCTCGAGAATTGCTTAACTCATGCCCGAGTTGACAGCAAATACGCAGATCCCCCGCAAGGCGATTAAACTTGGCACGGTTCTGGGTTTTTGGTATGGGTTTTGGTTAGCTCCATGGGTATTCATGGGCCAAAGTTCATTCACAGAAGCTAATTTGGCGAATGGCTCAACCACACAATACTTTTAATGCCATAGAAAACGAAAGTAATTGTATTTATTCAGCAGATATTTCAAATCAATGTTAATAGAGGCAACATTTTTATTTTTTTTAACTGTGTTCTAAACAGAAATAAAAATCTATATGAAATAGTGTCAATTCTACCTTATTTCATATCAATAAAAAATGATATCGGATTAATGTGAAATTTATAATTCAAATATATCAACTTGATTTTGATATTCATATCATTTTGATATGATATTCATATCATTTTGGTTTTTATTCATACCATTTTGATGTTTATTCATATCATTTTGATCTTTATTCATACGTTTGATCTGTATTCATATAAAAATTATATGAATAACTTGAAAATATCAATTTGATCTTTTGTAATTTTTTTCCGTGTAGCTTCTAATAAAAGATGAATTTTAACAGGAGAGAAGAAATTGCTTTTTCGCATCATAAACATCATAAACTTGCTCAAAATTAAATGCTTTTTAATTTAAATCAAGCAAATGAAATTGACTCTGCCAGTTTGACTTGTTGTCTTTATGCAAATATTCGCAAAACAATTTAATTTCTGGGGGAATACCCAATATGTCTTCGCATAAATCATTAAAGTGCCAACTTTTTAAGCCATTACCTTGGGACATGTAGTTCATAGTTCATAGTATTTTCCCTGCCACTATGAAAGCATAACATGATTTGCACTGCGATTCAGCTGCCGAAATCCTCTTACTTCTTTGGCAAACTCCCCTAAGCAGAACACGTTGTATTTTCCCAAGTCCGGTTTTATCGACATACGTTTAATTGGAAATTTCCCGGCAAGAGGTGCAGCGCACACAGGCGTTGGAAATTCCTGTGTGTGGAATTTAATCTTGAATAAATACTAAGCTTTTGAAATTGAAACTATCTTCGGAGAATTCCATGCAAATGTGTTTAGTTCAAGTTGTTATCTTGTACTTGTTTATTACCGATGGTTTAAAGTGCTTTTAATAGGTTCCTCAGTCAAGGAAAGCTTTCTTTATACCCGTTACTCGTTGAGTAAAAGGGTATGAACGCTAAGATCTCACTAGAAAGCTAGAAAATGAAAATTTACCACACAGATTCTTGGGGTTTCTACGCAGCGAAAGTTTGCTTCGAGCGTTGTAAAGGACCTCTAAAACATCCTGGCGCAATACAGTTTTGTTGGCTTTAGTGACACCTACCAAAATGTAGAAGAAATTCCTTAAATCGGACCACTCATTAAAGAGTTATGAGCAAAAAATGAAATATCCGACGCCACTTTCAAGCGACTGCTTGCTTTAGCTGGGTAACACTATTCGATTTGAATTCCCTTTTTGAGCAAGGCCTGCTGATTTCGATATGCAAGTTCGCTAAACGATAAAGTTACACTTTGACACTTTTACTTTCCCAACAGGAAGTTGGATGACTTGGGAAAGTAAACCGCAAACTGATTAATGCCATTTATGCCTGACAAATCCGGCGTTATGTAGCCAGATTTCCAAGGCTGCGGGAAAGTGAGGAAAGTGGGTGGTTGGTTGGTTGGTTGACTGAAAGTGAGTTACACGTCGCCGCTGTGATGCTGGCACGTTGAAAACTTTTTCGGAATAAGTTGAAGGATGTACGCGGCAAGTCGTAAAACGAGGCGCTGCTGTAAGGAGCGCTGAAAATTTGTGAATTAATGCAGGCGGGGCCCGTGAAATTCGCCCAGCGGCCATCCCATCAGTACCATTACCAATGCCACCCACTCGCCTGCAAACCGCAACTCGAATTCCCCACCCACTCGACGACAATATAATACAAGCCCAAACCCCAAAAACCATCGCTGTAGATGGTGCCAGATAAATTTGTCATGTAAATACAATACAATGAACGTGTAAACATTTATTATGTGCTTACAATTTTGTTGTTGTCAATGCTCAAATCTGTCAATTGTCTGATTTAAATTGTACACGGATTTGTTTTATTATACCCGCTGTTTGAGAACGAATGAGGGTATGTTCAAATAGGGAGAATTTGGTTTGGTTTCTAAAATGCCCAAAGTATTATATCATAAGAAAAATAGTTCATTACCATAAAGTAGAGATTGAAAAAAATCAACTGTTTGTTATATCTCGATATTTTTTCTAGAAAACATCGATATTATCGAATTGATAATGAAAATATCGATATTATCGAAGATATACTGAAAAAATATCGAAAATATCGATATTTCTAAGCTTTACTAGAAGATTCTATTTTATATCATTTTAAAGTAATGGGTATCGTATAGTCCACACACTCCAATAATTTCCACTGCCTGTTTGCTTTATTTTCGATTTCGTTTGGAGTGTGATTTTAAGTGAACACATCACCAATTTGATTTCCAAACAAATGGGTTTCCCCCGTATCAATGATTTTGCAACATCAACATTTTGCAGCAACACCAAACACCGAATTTGGAAGCGATTAGCTATTATCGATAAGCGATATCCACGATATCCAAGAAACAATAATCAAGAAACGATCAGCAGGCCGAGCAATCCGCTTAAAGTGCTAAAAATGCCGCTGCAGTTGAGCAGTCAAGATGGGCATTTGCCACCTCGACATCAGCAACAACCATTGGCTTATCATCATCGGGAGCAACGGCAGAAACAAAAACAAGTGCTTCAAGGACGTTCGCCGGCATTGCTGCCAGTGATGCTGCTCCTGCTGATGGCCACGCTCCTCACGCGCCCACTGAGCGCACTCTCCAACCGTAAGTAGATCTTTAAATGTGTATCTAATAGTAGGTAATCATATTCCTAAATAGGTATATAATATAAACACTTCATAACAATGATATCGCTAGCCAAATTCCATCGATATTTGAAAAAATTTTCTTAAATCTAGATTATAGAACTTTAAAATGATATAAATTATCATAATTTGTATGTTATAATACGATATTAGTGTATTCTGACCTGATTTATTCAATATTACGAAAAATACCTTTGAAAACTTTGCTTATCTTTACCTTTGTCCTAATTCATGTTATCGATCACTTATCGATTGGCAAATTTATAGGTTTTCTTAAATCTTTGTGGAAGAAAAAAATTATTATAATGAGCAACATTATTTAGATTACCTTTAAACACTTTGCTTATCGTTACCTTAGGCCTATTTCATGTTATCGATACGTAAATTCTTTCGATTAATCCAGTCTGAGATCTCTGTGGAACTGTGAAATCATTATCAAAAGAATATGATTAGCAAAATCATTTGAATAGCCTTGGCTAATTATCCACCTTAAACTTCTGTTATCGATCACCAAATTTCGTCGATTAATCCTTGATCTTCGATAGACCTTAATCAGGACTCTCTCACGCGGCCATCTCCCATACGCAAATGCATAGGCGGGCATTCCGGCAGGGCAAGTTCAGTTGCTTGTTTGCCTACTTGTTTATAAAGCTGTCCGTCCGGATGGATGCCTGTCCGTATGTCTGTCTGTCTGCCTGCGTGAGTGTCAGTCCCTGTGTACGGGTAATTGCGTATGTGTGTGTGAGAGTGCCAGTATGTGCCATGTGAATGGGAGGATGTGAACGTGGATGTGGATATGGAAGCATGCGTGGGGCATTAAGTTATCAAGTGGAGCGATGGCATTGGCATCGCCAAAGAAGATGGCGGATTTGCGGCCAGTTCTCTCGACTGTGACATGTTTGTTTGTTTCCCAGCTACAAGCATTAAAATTCACACCCACCCACCACCCGCACACCCCCACCAGTCGTAAGGAGCGTAAGGAGACGCGGCAGCACGAAGGACGAGGTCTGGGGAGTCTGGGCCTGAGTAGGTGGCTTCCTCGTAAAGTTCATGGCTTGGTGGCTTGTTCCGAGCACCGAGCACCGAGTACGACGACGATGGAGACGACAACGACGACGCCTTGGCTGGCAGAACAGAAAGCGTGCATTAAAAATCAATAGAAGTTACAAATGTATCCTTCCATTGGGGAAAAAGGGCAAAACATTTGTGGCGCCATTTGTGCGCTGACAGCCTGACTGACTGACTAACTGACTGGCTGACTGGCTGACTGCCTTACTGTGATGCTCCACTGCCCACCCTGGACGCCGCACAAGGGTTAAAGGTGTTCCGGGGGCGGGAAATATGGACCATGCAGGTGCGCCAACGTCATCGGGCGACTGATTCTGCAGATCCCCAGCTACAATGGTCGCATGGAATGGGTTTTAATGTATCCGCCTGGCGTGGAAACGATAGAAACTTTGAAAGTGAGCGATAAGTGATCGATTGCCGACTATCGAAGCGATTAAAGATCGATTACTTAAAGATTATATTGAGTTTAGAAAACTTTTTTAAGTATAATCTTAGGATGAATGATTTCTAAAATCCCGGGAAAATAATATTTTTATATTTTATACGAAACATAATTTTTTTTACTAGTTTAAAAAACCAGAAAAAATTAAAATATAAATATAATATTTTTGTCTAGTTTAAAAAACCAGATAAAATACATTTTTTATATATTTTACGTAAAATAATAATTTTTTTTCTGACTTTCTTTACCAAACATAAAAACTACTTTTTTCTGGCTTTCTAAATTAAGTATAATCTTTAAGTAAATAAGAAATAAAAAAAATGAAAGCCTTTACAGCCAATCAACGGTATAAACAATGCACCTTCGATTTGGCTTCGCTTACATCAAAAACATTTCTATGCCTTAAAGTAAATCCATTTGCTCGATACTCTTGAAGCGATGCCGAGATGCTGAGCAAACTCATGGAGTGGCCGAGCATCGGAGGCAACAAGTCCAAATTGATGCTCAAGTTACGCCGGCTATTTGATGACAGTTCATTGGTCCGATGGCAGCAACAAAGAGCATTCATGAATCATAAATGGGACAAACATTCTTAATGGCCATCCTAGCTGTGGAGCATCCACATACTTTCACTGCGAAAAAAATAAATATATAAAACATAAATATTAATTAAAAAATATTCATTTTAGAATTTAAAGTGCAAAAATGATTAAATTATTTAGAAATAAAATAATAATAAAATTTAAACCATATTATTAAATTTTTCCTAACTGAAACTAAAATTAAAAATATGTTTCAAAATCAAAAGTAAATATAAATTTAAATATTTAAAGCTCAAAAATAAATAAATGATTTAGAAGTAAAATAAAAATTGATATTTTAAAATTTAAACTAGAATTTAAAATAAAATAAAAATAACAAATCAAAAGTAAACAAAAATTTAAGTATTTACAACGTACAAATGCTCATAAGCTTTTAAAATAAAATAATAATTAAATTTAATACGATTAAGATTTTAATTTTTATAAAATTAAATCTAACTATTTTTCCCTCAGTGTAAGGGCCTGTGTGTATGCAGATGAAACTTTATATGCTCCTTCGTATTGGCCATTGAATGTCCACAAAACAAAATTTGAATGCGAAGCGTAAACATCGGAATAAGCAAAATAATTTGTTATTTTTATGTCGTCCTTCTGCTCCGCTTTCCACTTTGCATCGCCGCTCAAATTACGCATACGCTCCTTGGCTAAAGGACTTTGAGCTGCGGACTTCGGACATCCGAAATCCGACATAAGTGTCTGATTAGTGCGAGTGGACTTGGGCCTCTCCACTCACTTACCTTCGACGGTTGGGCCTCATAAATCCATAAGGAACTGACAAAACCGAAGGCGAACGGAGCTCGAGTGAAATCACTTTGCTTTCCTTTTTGTATTCCTATTTGTCCTCTTCTCTTTTTTATGTCTGCCGATTGCCCGGCTTACGAGGGCTTTGGATCAGCGGGGCGCCAGGAGTCCGTAGTCCGTAGCTCCCCGTAAACCCTTGGCCATTTTCTATGCGCCAGACACACGCACATATCCGTACACAGCGAGAATTAGCCGTGTACATTGCACTCAAAAGGAGAATTTTTGTGATTAAAATATAACCAAGTACATAGATTCTCACTCTAAGTGCCAAGTACATACTTTCGGCACAAATTTGTCAAAAAATTATAACGAAAATGTAGACTTTATAAGGAATTTTTTCACTAAAAATGGGTACAAGGGAGAAACTGGGTTTAATTTGTACCTAAAATATAACCAAGTACCCAAACCCTAACTTTAAATGAGAAATACATAATTTCAGCACACATTTTTCAAAAGAGAAAATGGGATACATTTTTACTCAATATAAGTTTTTTGGTACTTAAAATATTACCAAGTACCTAAATTCTTACTTTAAGTTAACAAAACATACTTTCAGCACAAAGAAAATTAATAAGGAAATTGGGTCTTAAAGATAATTTTTACTCAAATAAGGGGAACTAAGGGGGAACTGGGTTAAATTTCTACGCAAAATGAGATTTTCTGTACCTAACATATAACCAAGTACCTAAATTCTCACTTTTAGGGCACTTAGAGCTTTAAATTTGTACTCAATATGTTTTTTTTCCCCAAATTTTGTACTCAAAATCAGTACATCTTTAAATTAGGAATAAAAACTCTCATTTTGAGAACGTAATCTACTTGATTAGTTTTTTCTGTGTACCTACTCGACTCGTCTCGGTTCCGCTCCTCTAGCTTCCTGCTTAATGGCCAGGGCCATGTTGTACCAAACAATTCAATTTATATAATCCGGTGGACAGTGGGTGCTGGTGGATGGTGCTCCTCGTCCTCGTACTCCTCCATTCCAGGTTAATGTGTCACCGACAGACATCCGTATCCTCGGAGGATGCGAATGTCACGTTAAACGTATCACGTAACCGGATGCGTGTTACATATTGCCCTGCTCCCCTTACGTTTTCGTTTTTTTTTTTTCATCCCGCTCCTTTGAGCTCTCCATGTTGCATTTGACTTGTGTAGCCCCATTTATGCAAACGCAGATTTGATTGAAATTCGTTTTGAATAACAACAGAAAAAAACATATATATATAACTTTTATTCACCAGTTAAAGTCGGGCAATTAAAGCTTTAATCGCTGTCACATGGGATTTTCAATTGAATACCACATACAAAAACTATTCTTAATTGCAAAATCAATTCAGCATTCGGCACGTAGCACAAAAGATAATGCCACAGAAATATGAGCAATTGAATTACGATTCGCAAATGGGTTTAACAGTTCACATAATGAAATATACTTTTGTGTTTGCATTTCAAACGTTTTATAACACTTTGTAGAACGGTACGCACAATTAACAGGGGAGTTTTTAATATAATTTTCATATGGTCACATTAAAAAAAATTTATTTAAAGCATTCAGATATAAATTGTAGTAAAACCCAATAAAGGAAGCTAACCTCGGCAAACCGACGCTTACATACCCCATTATATCTATAAGATCGTTCCTTTGAGAGTCATATAATATAGAAGCATAGAATATGAGCAAAATCAACAAAGGTACAAGTTTTTTCATAGTAATTTCCCATTTAAGTTCTATGAACGTCCTATTTTATGTAAATCGAAATTCTCAAATATTAAAATAATCATGTTCCCAAGAGTAGGAGATAATATCTCAAATATGGCAAAAACTATTTTTTGGTTATTTAAAAAAAAAAAATTTTACAATATTTTTAATATTATTTCGAGGAAAGCTATGGGATCTATAAAGTTATCCAAAAGCTGTTACTTCGTAACTTCGTAACACTATACGTAATATATTATATCGTAAGCAAATGCAAAAAACGTTGATTTTATTATACAAATGGAAAACCAATCGATTAACGTGAAGGGACAATTAAATGCTTTAACATTTCGCTCGCCCCTTGTCCACCGCCCCCCGCCCTCCCCCCCCCTTTCCAGTCTGCTGATTTAGCCGTTTGTGGCACCTGTCCTGGCCAACTGCTTCTGAGCCCAGTCGGTGTTTATTTAATTCGCGTACATTTTTATTAATTTTAATTGAAAGCTTTACGAGCGTTTAGCTGTGCGCTTTGAGGCTTTTGGCCCCCTTCTCCTCTTTCTCCCCCTTTTTCACCCCCGCCGACCCCTTTCGCAAGCGGCGCCTTTGTTTGAGCTTAACTTTGTTGTTGTTGTTTTTTTATATTTTTTATTTTGCTTTTGTTTTATGTGCTCAGCTGCAGTTCTTGCGCGCTTTCTTCTTTCTCCTCTCTTTCTCCCCCTCTGTCTCCCCCTGCTCTTTCTTTTGCTCTCGCTGCTTGACTTTCGTCTTTGCTGCTGCTGCTGCTGTTGTTGTTGCTGTTGTTTTTTATGCTCTGCTCTGTTTTTAGTGTTGATTTAGTTGTTGTTATTGTTTGGCGACTTTTGTTGTGTGCAAAGTGCTCGCGCTTATGTTTTTGTTGTTTTACGGTGTTGTTGTTGTTGTTAATGTCCCGGCGATTCGCTGTTGTTGTTGTTGTTCTTATTGTTGTTTCGCGACTGCTTGGCACTAAGCTGACTGGACTTGACTGGAAAATTAAGGGACTGGAAGCAGGGCGCCGGATTTGCAGCGATTCTGAGATTTTCATTTTCCACAGAAGAAAATTTGAAATGACAAAAAAAAATATTTAGAAAAAAATTACATTTCTTCATAAATAACCAAAAAAAAAATGTTGTTTTTATTTTTAATTTTTTTATTTTATAAATCTAAAACTATTACAAAAAAGGAATTTTAATTACGCGTAAAATATATAATAATATATAAATAAATATATCATTACAAAAAAAATGTAAATTTCATAAAAAAAATCGACAAAAACTGGTTAAAATTTAACAAAAAACTGTTTTACTTTTTAAATTTAAACCTATTAGTAAAACTATTTTTAAAATAGTTTGTTAATTTTGTTTTTAATTAATATTACGCCACATAATTACGCGGCCTTAATCTTTATCTACAGAGTTTAAAATTAAAATACAAAAATATAAGAATCATATAAATTTTATTAAAAAAAACGCTTAAAAGTTAACTATTTGTTTTTTAAGAGAACCTTTATATTTATTAAATTTAAAACTATTACCAAAGTCTAAAACACTTTGTTAACTTTTAATCACAAATACCTCGAATAATTAACGGCCTAAATCCTTATCTGCAGAACTTAAAATTTAAAACACAACAAAAGCACTAAAATATGGCCATTTCATTAGTTTTCGTCAGCCGAAAAATTCGATGGCAGCCTAAACTTGTCATTAATTTTAATCAAGAGCCAAAATGGCCAAAGCAAATGCCCGATAAAGTATGCTATGAAAATTTAATTGGCCCGCCTGCAAGCGAATTATACATCGATTTTTGGTAAATTCCGTTGGCAGAAGGATTAAGCAGCGCACATTGCTATGTATATTTATTTAAATTAGCAAAGCAACAAAAAAAAACCCGATGTTGATTTAAGATCATTGAACCGCATTTGCAGTTAAAATTTGCATATATATTTAAATTCCTATTGATTTAAGATCAATAAAACACTTTTGCAGATAATGTCAGCCGGCTGAATGTGACTTTATTATTTATGCTAAAATGTTTCATTTATCATGGCGGCAGATTGTGAAAATTACAAAGGAGTTATCTAATCCGGCCCGAACATAATGTCAAATGATTTGGCCAAATGCCACCCCCTTTTAGCCCACCTTCAAGGTGGCCTAAAGCGATTTGAAAAGTTATTACCCTTCTTATCGCCATCGACATCGTTTTGCTCCCCTTGAATCCCAATCCCCTTGACGGCAAATTTGCCGGCTAACAGAGCAGGTGGCCTTAAATTTTGGCCCTCTCATCCGGATTCGGGACTTGGGATCTTTTGGGCCAACTTCTGCAATCAGTTGACAATCGGGCAAATCATGCGCTAACTAAGAGCAGCTAATGAGATACCCTCCTATATAGTATGCTATGTAGTACATAACCCATATGGATTCGGTGTCAGAGTGAAAACTTGACTGAATAAATAATAAACCCGAACCAAAGCGGGCCAAAAACTTTGGCCAACATTTATTGGAGTGACTTGAGTCGAGTTGAGTTGAGTTTCCCCGGCCAAAGGGACAACTTTGGGCTCCTCGTGTCGCCCTTTTCGGTGGCAACCCTAATATGTCCGGGGTTTACGTGGGGAGTATCCCATATATGGTATATATGTGTGTGGATAGCACAGGTCAGGGGGTCAGGAGAGGCCAATGATGGCCATTCTGCGACGTTTGCCAATTCCAGTTCGATTTATTTAGTGGAAACCAATAAATAACCAATGATGTATGTGCTGCTCGCACACTTGCACAACTGTGTCCCCCGAGTGCAGTGCGCACAGTGGTAAAAACCACTAAAAAAAACCGGATAAATTTCACTGTTTAATCGAGTCAATAAGTCATTGATTTGGATTTTATATTAAAATATTTTTTGACTTATAATAAAAAAAATTAAAATTTTAGCCAATTTTAAGTCCATAATTAATGCTTAGTTTTAATGGATAAGATTAGTTTCATTAACTAATTTTAAAAATATTTAAATTACGAATTATTTTTAATTATTAAAAAAGTAAGTACTAAATATTTTTACTTTTGTAAATTACTAACTATTTAAAATTGATAAAATTACTAATTAATATCTTAAAAATTTTATTCTTTTTAATTTTTAGAAAAGGATTTTTTCAGAAATACAAATTTTAAACCTGAACGCACTTTTGACATATTTATCCTTAAACTATTTTTTTTTATATTTAAAAAAGTAAATATTTGCAAATGGGAATTCAAAAGAATAAGTATAAATTTAAAATACAACCATCTTTAAAAAATATAATTCTAGCAAATAAATAATATTAAGTTTAAATGGATATAAAATATATTTTTCCAAATACTTTATCTTTATATTAATTTTCTTAAATGTTAAATTAAATTAAATTAAATTAAGAACCAGATGAAATGGAGTATATCATAAGGTATAATGGCTCCACTGTGCTGCGGGGATTGCCTGCAGCGCGCACTGACACAAAACGGGTATTCCCCCGATCTCAGTTGTCTTCCCGGCATTCTGTCATTCTTTGGCGAACACAATTTAACACTTTGTCGCCGCTCGGGGGGATAACTAGGATAACTGGACGGGTGAGAGTGAGGGTGAGGCTGCGAGTGGGAGGTGGGAAGTGGGTGTACGAGTGTTAGTATCCCGGAGCTAGAGAACCATTTCAATTGCGAAACCAATCCCCGTTCGCAGCCCAAACAAATATGGCGTCATTCGACGCATTTCCGTTTACATTACACGCTTATTTCCGCTTCGCGTGGCTTTATTAAGCGTCGCTAGTTTTTCTGTTGCATTTTCCGTTCTCACTTTTCCGCTTCCCCGCAACACGTGTGTGTGTGTCGGTGTGTTTGGTGAGTGCTCGAGTGTGTGTGTTTGCCACTTGAAGTGCGCTCAAGCCAGCCAAACCCGTTGAGGGAAATTTTCTTTGAATTTGCTCCAGTTAGCGAAGGAATCGAAATGTTTTGTCGCCCCACAGACCCACAGAGCCCCTAACGAAAAGGAAAAAATTCAGGCTAAGTCTGTGTGCATACATATGTACAGCGGCGGTCAAAATAATAGGGAATATTAGTGGTATTTCATACCAATTTAACCAAAATGTTAATATAATAATTTTAAATAATCTAACTTATCAATTTTGCCAAAATATTATTAAAGTTTTTCATGGGGGATTATATATTTTATCTATATAACTAATATTCAACCTGTATCTGGAGTTGTGGTACCTAGTATTCATACCTATTTAACAAACAATTTTAATATAATAATTCCAAATTAACAAACTTATCGTTATGACAAAATATTATTAAAGTTCTTTAAGGGGTACTATATGTATATGTATATATGCCTCTGTTCAAAATAATACAGAATATTGGTAGTATTTCATACAAATTAAAAAAAAAATATATATATATTATTATAATATAATAATTAAAAGTTCTTCAAAGCTATGTACTATGTATATTTTTAGAATATTATATAAACGTAATTCCCTTTTTAATATTTAATATTTTTTTAAATACAGAAAAATCCCATCATTTTTAGTGCTACAATCCTAACCCGAAGCGTAGATACTTATGTCAGCGATTTAAATTGGGCAAATCATTTGATGCAGCTTAATCCGTACATATGTGTGCGGACGTGAGAATGTCGATGTGATTCTTGATTCTTGAATCTTGAGAGACCACGATTGGCTGACTTCGATGGCGGCGGGGAAACTTTAATGCGATTTAAGATGACCAAGCGGGATGAGGTGGGGTGGGATTTGGTGGGCGGTAACCCGACCGCGAGACCTTCACGGAATGCAACCCAGCAGATAGTACGCTCCAGGGCCGAATCCCACTTGATCTTGTTTGTACACAAACATCGAGAAGAAGCCAAGCTGGGCGGCGATGTGTGGCGGATAACAGGGTTTTTGGATATTGAAAAAGTATATATTTCAATGTTATCTTGAGGTATATAGAGTATTCCGGGGATGCACACGGGATTTCATCCCTTTTGCGGCCATTTCGATGCGCTTATCACTGACTTGGAAAATTGTTTTCATCAGGAACTTGGCTGAAAGTAAATCTAGTGTAATTTAATCTGTTAGGAACTTTGGTATTTTATTTTATTTTACTTCTTTTATTCTATTTTATTTGCCATTTCTAGCGCTCACACTGAATTAATTAATAACAGATACTTGACAGCACTGGGTCGTAAATAAATAATCCTTAATAACACAGCGCACAGGGAAGTCGATTAAATATTAATATAAGAATTATTGATTTCGTAGTCATTTTGAATGTTCGCCATGCAACGGTAGTTAAAAGTTGAATGCAAATTGACTTTGGCTTATTTATGTGTAGCCAAAGAATATTCTCAGTTTTAAATGTACATACACCGAAAACAAATCCGTACATTAATTTTAAACTATTAATTTTCAAAAATATCTGAATAGGATGAATATTACTTTATTTATTCATTTCAAAAATATTATTAATTATTCATAAATATCTTAATATCAAAAATATGTTATATTATTTTTTAAAAATATCTTAATAGGATAAATATTACATTTAAATTGTTACAAATGTTAAAATTAAACTTTTGGTTTATATTAAACATTACAAAAAATAAACTTTATAATATTAGGTAAGAAACAAATACCACAGAGTTCAGATACTATATTATTTAGTATTAATTAAATACCTCTTTGTTATACCAAATCTAGTATATTTTTAATACAACGAGTATTTTTTTTTTTGGTGCACATATCCACACAATTTTCTTTGCATTTCCACAAGTAATTTGTGCAGAGAATGTGATTTTCCTTTGCGAATTGAAATGTGCACTTGATTGAATTTCGATTTAAATGGAAACTGGGTATTCGATACCTTTGACCTGCTTAATATTTACCGGGTAACACGGATCGGTTAATGCGCAGTCTTTATTTACTCGCCGTTTTCCCGAGCGCTTTCTGCGTTTCTTAGCTTCTTCCTCCGCTTTTGTGGCTCTTTTTGGGCTTCGTTTCATAAGCAACTTTTCATTTCTTTTCATCCCAACTGCTGCATAAATATTTAGATTCAATTCAAATTGCTTTCCACTTGCAGAAATTCGCTGTCCTTCTGAGTCCTTCGTCCTTCGTCCTTTCGCTTGCCCGTTTTGTTTGTTTATTTGCTTTGTTATTTCGCTTCGGCTTCCACTTCTGCTTGAGCTTTATGCGGACGATTGGCAACAAAAGCTGCCAATTTGTATTTCAATTAAATTTGAATGTATTTGTGGGCACTTGGCTGCTGCTTTTTCTTTGCTTTCCCCTGCCCCCTCTTCACCCCCCTGCCGTCGTGTCTTTTTCTTAGCCGCTTCGCGAAGCCGCTTCTTCATCTTCTCCTTGCCTTCAAAAGGTATTACGAAAATTGGTGGGTATATTGGTTTATTGCAGCTTAAAGTGCTATTAATTAATATTAAATATTTTAATATGAATAAAACTATGATTATGATTATGGGGTAATTAAGTAAAACTAAGTAAATATAAAAATAAAATGTCTAAGTCTATTAGTTTTATTCACGTAAAAGTGCAATTCATAATATTTTTTAAGTTAAAAAATATTTATTATTTATTTATTTATGATATTTATATATATATATGTATATTTCAAGATATTTTAATTCTAAAACCATGTACCACAGTGCGTATGATTGATTAAGTAAATAAGTAAAACTAAGTAAAAGTAAAAATAAAATTTGTATATTCGTTTTGGGCACTTTAAAATTTTAAATATAAATATCTTTCAATTCCAATATTCAATAAAATTGCGCTTTAAATATTTGAATTAAAATAAAAATGTAGTAGAATTTAAAACCATGGGCAACAGTGCGTATGATTGATTAAGTCAAAACTTTTCTTTTAATTTAATTATTATTTTTACCATTATAATTTCTTGTAATTATTATAAATGCGTTTTATTGTATATTAAAATATTAAGTATTTTATAAAAAAAAATTCAAAATAAATAAAACTGTAAAATAGTTTAAGAAAATTATTGAGGAGACAACACAGCGTATGAGTAATTAACTTGAATATTACAGAGAGGACTATTCAGTACAATGGATTCAAGTGACATCTGATTAACTTTTAGCATCTCTTTCGAGTATAATGATAACTTTTTGGAATTTTTCCACATAAAATCCCTTTAGAGTGGACCAAAACCACAGGGTATCTTATAGTTAAGAGCCCACTTTCTTGTTTACAGTTTACGCTGGGAACTTAAATCCATCAGTAAAGCGTGGGCAGCGGGGAGGGGTGTGGCACTAGAGAGGGGATTTTCCGGGAAAAGGGGTGTGTAAGGAGAAGGCAGAGGGGGGTGAGGCGACGGACTGTGGAATTGCCGCCGCCAGCCAAGTGTCAAAATGGCGCTTCCAAGTAATTTACTTATGTCTAAACAACTTTTATTGTTGTTGCCGTTACGCTGCTTGTTAACGCGTTGTTCCTGGCCATGTTGTTGTTGTTGTTATTGCTGTTGTTTGCTGGGGCGTTGAAAAGCGTTTAATTAACTAACTGCTCCCCAATATAGCCGCGTTTAGTTTTCGGCAAATATTTGTTAACTCCCAACCCCTTGAAAAGCGACTTTCCGGCGCCTCAATTAGCGCGGCGAAGTAAATCTATTTTAAATTGATTTTGCGCTGCCTGATTAAATTGAGTTTGCCGCCGCCGCCCCGCCCCTCGCCCCCCCTCTTATCCTTTCGGGGCTTGTCCTTGCGGTGTATAATTTCATTTTTGAATCACCCGCCCCCCGCCCGCTCTTTTAGCCAATTACAAAACGCTGGCGGGCTTCATTCCGTTCTCAAATGTTTCCATGTGGAACATTTCGCAACTCATTAAAGTCGCAGCCGCGGCGGAATGAGGAATCGCTGCGCTGCGAGCAAATTGATAGCAAGTTGTGATATTTTAATCTTCACAAGCTAACCGAAAAAAATGCAAGAATTTTTACTGTATTATTTCTGGCTTTGTCCCAAGATAGAGTTTGTTTTGGAGTGTTTGTAATTTGTAAGTATTTCGCTGTAAAATAAATAACTCCCTTTGAAAAATTTGTAATACTATTTACTATATTTTTCAATATATATTTTTTAAAATTTTTAAATTATCTTGAAAAAAATAATTCTTTGAAACGAGCTATATACTATTTATTTAAAATATTTTTTATATTATGTATTTAATAAATTTGAAATTTTAAAAATTATTTACTTTTACCTTTTTATTTATTTATTTTTTTTTGTAAATAAATTAAAATTACATTTTTTAACATTTTTTAACTTATATTGGAATAAATAATTATTAAAAAAAACTAGATACTATTTATTTAATATTTTTTGAACAAACCTACTATTTATTATTTTTTCTGATATTAGGCTTTAAAAGCTAGTTACTATTTACTTTTAATATTTTACAAATTTTTGATTAAAATTAAGTTTTAACATTTTTTGTCATGTCGTGGAATATAAAATTATTTGAGAAGTGGTAAATACTTTTTTTTAATATCTTCTCTAGTACTTTTAATTTTTTGAGTATTTTGTTTCATTATTTAGTCTAAAATCATTTTTCTAATTTTTTTTTTAAAATATTTTTCTATTATAAATATTTACATTTTTTTCTAACAAACTAATTAATAATAATTTCCCTGCTAAACACAGTTTTTCCCTGTGTAGCAGCATCAGCATTTGTGCGGATTTATTTTGGCTTCAAAATTTTCTATGCAAAATTGAAAATTCGTTTCGTTCTGTCATTTTTGGGGGGCGTTGGGAGGTTGGGAGGTTTGGGGGTTATGGATGTTGGAACGTTGGCTGGTTTTCAACCAGCGACGAACCGAGGAAGCAACCAAGCAAGCACTTCCCTGATTTGGGTCAACTATGGTATGTGGCGCACATTAAAAGGAAAACCATTTGGAAATCGGGAATCATCAGCCGCCGATCCATCCTGCATCCTGCATCCAGCATCCCATATCCCACATCCATCCACCATTCTCTACATACAATCCACGTTTTCTAGATTTTCAACATTTTCCATCCTGCCATTATCGCATCGCCAGGCGTTCGAGTGCAATGCATCAAGTGCCCAAGTGCCCCAAAAGGGTCGTCCTCTCGTCCGGCATCGAAGAATGGAAAAAAAGCATTCCAGAATCGGGGGCGTGGACGGCCAGCGGGGGGCGTGGCCGGAGCAAGGGGCGCACTTTCATTGAGTACTTTCCATTTGAAACTCATTAGTGAGAGTTCAGCTGGGTCGAAAGTGGGAGTTTTGCAAAGTGGAGGATGTGAGGAATGGCATGTGAGCCTGGGGGCGTGTCAATGTCTTCGTTTCAGCCAAATTGAATCAAACATGTGCGAGTGTATGTGTGTGTGCTTTAGCCAAGTGCAGCTGCATGTGTGTGTGTGTGCCAGCCATGCAAATGTTGAGCCATTATTAAGTCACTAAAGCGCTCTGCAAGGGGCGGCTATATTGGTCAAGACCCCGCCAGAACTCGACAATTCTGCTTCTTCTTCTGCTGCTGGCCTACATTTCATTAACAGCAGCGCATTAATTAGTGACATTTCTTGTTTTTTTTTCAAGTGGGATAATGGATGGCATTTCACAGAGCGAAGCTTAGATGCTCTTAGTTGGTTTGAATTATAAGTAATTATGAGGTACATTCTTATTATGTTCTTATATTTTCTTAAAATATTATAATATTATCAATTCCTATGGAAAATTTTATATTTTTAAGGTAATTTTGTTAATATCAACTTTATTTTCCTTAAAATAATATAAACATTTTAAATCCTATCGAATTAAGAATGTTTTTAAGAAGAATATCTCTTATTTCGATTATATTACAAATAATTATGTTCTTAATTCTCTATAAAATAATGTATTATCATCTTATTCTTAATATCATCGTCAATATTATAATATCATCAATTCTTATCGAGTTACGTATTTTTTTATTATTTTTTTTATGAAGAATATCTATTATTTGGTTTTTATTATAAGTAGTTATGTCTCTTACATTTTTATTATTTTATGAATATAGACTTTATTCTCTTTAAAATCATCAAATATCATAAATTCTTATCGAATTACAAAGGTTTTAAGAGGAATATCTCCCTAGTCATCTGAAAATACAATGCGAATCCCCAAATTCAATTCAGAAACTGACAAAGCTGTTATGCAAATGCATAGTATATACATACATACATACATACATGAATGTTTGGCTCAGCCCCCGACATTTGTACATTTAATTCAATTCAGTTACATTCCATACATTCCCGTCTGTTTGTCTATTTTCATTTTAATTTTTCTATTTTTTTTAATTTATATTTCATTTCCATTTCTTGCTGGCACATCCCAAGAGGCTAGATGTTGCAGGGACACACGAGGGGGTGAGAGGGTGGCAGTAGGGGTGGGGGCTGTGAATGGGCTTGCTGCATTAGCACAAAGACAACAACAACAACAACAACGTCGGCAGACAACAGTTGCTGCTAAAATAATTCAACCAGAGCTCGGACTTCGGGAAAGGGGGAGGAGGGCGGCCACCACTTTCATATGCACAGACAAGCGGCAGCATGAACAACACGAAACCCACACATGTGGGCATACACTGCGAGAAAATCTGAGATGCTTGGGCCATTTCATTTTAGTGCATCCATTTTTTATGAGTTCCACTGACACAATTGCAAATTACTCACTTCAATGCAGAAAAAAATCTAGGTTTTTATATCGTAAATCATTTATATTTTTGTTTTAAAAGTTTGAATATTGAAAATTCTTGCAATTTTATCACCCTTTTTAAAATTTTTTTTAGTATTATATATTTATTAAAATTTATAAGCTTATTTTTTTTTTTAAGTTCTTTAACTTTTTTCGAAATCTATCTTAAAAAATTGTTTTTTTCAATTTAATTTTTTATTTTATTTTTAATTAATGGTGATTTTTCCAGTAATTTTTCTTTTTTCTTCCTTTTTTATAAGTTCTTTAATATTATATATTAATTTAAAATTATTTACTTACTTTTGAAAGGTTTCTTTTCAATTTTTTTCCAAACTTGTTATGAAAAAATATTATTAAAAGTTTTATTTTTAATTTTTTATCTTAAAACCAAGCAATTAATGCCGATTTTTCTGCGTGTATGTACATATGGCGGTGGGCCGACCGAAAACTTTATGTGTCAGTTGAAAAGTATCTTGGAGATACTTTCTTGCCTCCTTCTTAGCCCTCTGTGGCTTTTGGCGCAGCAACCGCCACAATGTCATTAACCAAATGAATGGCTGACACTGCAGATTCGAATGAGGCTGGAATGGGTGAGAGAGGGACAGAGACAGAAGGCCAGAAGGAGAGGGCCAAGTTAAGACTGTGACGTCCTTTTCTTGTGATTAAGTCGGTTACCCACGAGTCGCCCCCCTCCACCGCCCCCTCACCTCATTCGAATCCCATTTCCATTCCCATTTTGCCGTTTAGCCGTAGATTACCTACTGACTTGTTCCCCTGACCTTTCTCTTGGCCTGGCCTAAACAAACCCCAAGCAAAATGAAGAGTCAAAAAACAAAAGTAATTGTCAACTGAGCAGATACACTTTCTTGAAACCATTTTGGGGAATTATTTTATTTTAAAATATATAACATTTAAGAAAAAAATTCTAAAAATTATAAAATACTTTTTTTAATATTTTTAAAGAGTTTTTTAAAATGTATTTCTTAGTTTTCCCAACTTAAATACAAATTTCAATAAAAATTGAAATTTATTTTGAAATATATATCTTTTAAAAAACAGTTCTAAAAAATTATATACCAAATATTTTTTTTAATATTTTGAAATTTTATTTAAAAATATATCTGTTAGCTTTTCCAACAAAATGCAAGTTCCCAACCAAATGAAATGTATTTTAAAATTCATATCATTTAAAAAAAGTTCTAAAAAATTATATAATATTTTTTTTAATATGTTGAAATATTTTTTAAAAATATATCTTTTAGCTTTTCCAACTCAAATGCAGGTTTCCAACCAAATGAAATCTATTTTAAAATATATATCATTAAAATAAGTTCTAAAAAATTATAAAATATTTTTTTATAATATTTTGAAATATTTTTTAAAAATATATCTCTTAGTTTTCCCAACTCAAATGCAAGTTCCCAACCAAATTGAAAGGGTATTTTTGGCCGGAGTAAATTCGGTTTGGGCCAAGTGCCTTTGGCGATGGCCAAATGAGGCTCGCAGGAATGTTAGTGATGACAACAACTTAATGGAAATAGCTGCACATTTATAAGTGACAACTTTGACGCTGTGTGCGTGCTCCAGTCTCCCTGAGTGTGTAGGTGTGTGTGTGTGTGTGTATCTGTATCTTGTATCTGTATCTGCATGTTGGTGTTGCTGTAGCCAGGACCCTAAAGAACGTGTTATTTATGGTCAAGGCGTGGCAGACAAATGGCCGGCATATGCATGCTGAGATAGACACTCTCACTAACACACACACACATACACACACTTACACTCACGTACACACACGCACACACAGATGGCGAGTAATAACTAACGGTAAATTAGTTTGCAAACAGAGTGCAAAAAAGGCAGCAAAATAGCAAAAGGAAAATTGGCCAAAGATGAAACCTAATTTAGCCAACACGCACACACAGTCACTCAGGCACATTGATAAGGTTTCTGCCTTGCCACCTAACATACACCACCCACCTCCCCCTCCCCCTTTCAGCTTTCTTCTCCTTTTTTTTCTGTCTTGCCACTTTACTGATCCGAGTTTACGGGACAAGTGCCATGTAGCCAAGAACATCAAGGGGACTTTGGGTACTCCATAAAACCCAAAACCAGTTGGGTGGATAGATTAACTCTTGAGAACCAAGGAACTCAAGGTTCTCAAGCTAAGATAAGATAGATAATGGGCAATATTTACCATGTTTATGGGTTTGAGTTAGGAACCACATTTTATCCAACTTTTAAGAATATCAAAAAACTAAATTTTTATAAAAATAAAATAAAATCTTAAAATTTGATTTTTGTAAAAGTTTTTTATATTATATATTATTAAGAATTCAAGGTTTTTAATCTGCAATATCATCTTCACCAAGTTTTTGGTTTCAGTATAAAACTATATTATATCAAAATATTAAAAAAATATGAATAATTTACGTATAATAGAATTTGAATTTAATATACGATTTATAAATCCTTACCAAGTTTATAGATTCAATTTGGTAGTATACATTTTTAAAAATATATTAAGAACTGACTTTTTATAAAAATAAAACAATATCGACAAATGTTATTCTTTTAAAAGTATTATATGATTATATATGATATCATTATATAATATATGATCAACAGTATGCAGATAAAAATCTTTAATTACAGGCTCTAATAAACAATAGTTTAAACAATTATTAAGGCGAAATATTAGTTTAAGTCATCAAAATTATAATCAGGTACCTCCTACTTTCTTATAAAGCACATGTCCCAAACAAACCTAAAGAATCTTTGAAAAAATCTCTTCTTTATTGAAAACTTCGCCTTCGGAAACCCAATATACTTCTTTTATGAGTCCTTTCATCTCTGCCACTGGGATTTCTGATCACTTTGGCCTGCGTTTTTTTCTACTTCAGCCGTTAGCTGCTCAGCCGATTTAGCCGCTTTTGCTGGTGGCGTCAAATATCCCAATGAAAACATGGTTCACAGCCGTTCTTCACTCCTTTCTCAACCTTCCAACAACCACATCCTCTGTCCTTTCTGCCGACTGCAACTGCACTCGTTCGGACATCGCTGTTATCCCCTTGGAGTGGGTATTTTGCCATATAAATTGGTTGTTTTGTTGCGGATAGAAAGTTTGCCACAGTGCCAAAAGTATTTACAAAAACCTTTTTTCATTTGCATCAACAGCCAGGATAAACTTTATCAATTCATTACTGCCACCAGATCACAAAGTTGATCGTTTTATTCAAGTTGTTCAGCTAAATAGATAACATTTTGAAGGTTAAACACGAAACATAAAAGGTGTCTGTAAAAGAAACGAAGAATATTTTTGGAAATTAAATACCGAAATTTTTTTTATATTTACTTGTATAGATTTTTGATTTATTTTTGGGCTGAAAACAAGTTTCAGGATTCCTTTCAACTTTAAAAGTTAAGGAATTAAAACCAATAATTATTATTTAAATGTTAAAAGGAAATAAATTGGGTATTTTTAGAAAATACCAGAAAAATAGTATTTTATAAATTATTTTTCTAAACTGATTATTTTTAGAAAATACCAAAAAAATAGTATTTTATTTGTTAGTATTTTTATTTGTTCTATGTGATTTAAAAACACTTAAGACCTTTAAATCTTCCAAATATTTTTTGTATTAAACTTGAAACTTAATTCTTATTTTGAAAAATCGAATACTAGAAATTGCAGGGTATTTTCGCATTCGAGTATACCCCATTGTTTGGCTATTTTTTCTCGGTTTTATCAATTTTGTTTAGGGCTGTGGCTTTGCAGCTTCGCTTTTGGACCGTTTTTGCCGCTTTGGGCCGTTGTGTGGCCACGCGTTGGCGGTTTTTTGTCGGCTGCCTGGCTGTGGCCACACATGTGCCACCCACCCCCAGTTACCCCTGCCCCTGAGCCCCCCTTAAGCCCCCCAACTCCACACCCTTGGTGCGTGGTCGGCTTTATTAGGTTCCAGTTGCATGGGGAACTCTGGGCTATTCCCGCTGTTTTGCGTGTGCCTTTTAATTTATTTATCAGAGGCCGCATTCTCCGCCGCAGTTTTGGGCTTTTTCTCTTTTTTTTGGTTTATGTTTTTCCTCTTTTTTTTCTGGGTTTTTGGTTTTTTTGCTAGTGGTCAAAGCGTCATTTGGCCAGAACGTGGCCGTGGCAATTTGGCGGCTTTGTTATTTATGCAACAGCCTGCGGCAGTTTACATTCACGTGCGTTTCGACCACGTTTTCCCCGTCCTAACATATGCAGCTCCCGCTTTTCCGCTTTTGGACGCCAAATGTCGCCTTTGGGGGCCGTCCATATGCCGCGCGAAAAGCCCACTAAACTGCAAACTAAATTAACGCACAAAAAACATTGAAGCCATCCCCAGTTTTTCCGGTTCCCTTGATATCGATGCTGAACTTGTGAAGGATTCGAAAGTTCCTTGAAGATGACAAACTAATTCAAAGCAGTTTTTTGGCATTACTTGCTTATAAACTTACACTTGGAAAATATTTTAATCTTAATATTTCATATTTTTAATATTCAATATTTTAATATATTAATATTTTTTATACTTTTAATATTTTTATAATTTTTAATATTTTGAATTTTTAATATTTTTAACATTTTTAGTATTTTTATAATTTTTAATATCTTTAATATTTGTAAAAAAAAACCAAACGTATATTTTCCTTTTGAGCTTTAAGTAGAAAATAAATAGTTTAATATTATACAATTTAAACAACAATTTTATTTTAGTTTCCGGTTATTAACAATCTTATTTTCCGTACACTTAAAATAATTATTTTTTGCCTTTGAATTATTTGAGATTTTTTATTTATTTATTTGCTAATAAGTAACAAATTAATAAATAAATTTCCGGTTAAAAATAAACTCATTTTCGGTGTACTCACAAAAACTAAAAGCTTTCGAAAAAATAGTTTTTGTTTGCTTTTCGAAAAGTTTGACAGTTGGCCATTTAACTTGCCTTCGAGTTATGAGAAAAACGTTGCTCGGACATCGGTTTTAATTCCTTTGCCCCCTTATCCTCGCCCCCTGCAAGTGAAATACAAAAAAAAAATTAGAAGAAGAACCCCGCTCCCCGGAGGCATTAACGATTCATGGGGCTTAGTTCTGGACATCCTAATGGATTATCGACTTGAGAGTGTCATTACTCAATGTGTCACGGCAGTTGGTGAACGGCCCAACGCCCCTCCCCCCGGTAAACCACTGTCTATAGGTATATACATATATGTGTGTAGTATATATACGTAGCCACCTTTCCCAAGATCGTTCGTCATCATAATCACTATGGGAATCATCATCGAAAGGTGGCGCAAAGTGGTTGCCATAAATAAGCCTTATGATAAACTAAACGTGCGCTCGTTTGTCCTAGACAATGTGCCAATTGCTAGTGATTTAGTGCAGGGAAAGGTACTATTTGCTTGAATTAAAAATTAAATAATAGAAAAAAATTTGAGGTAAAAGAAAAAATCGAACAAAAATATTTTTAAAATAAATTTTGAACAATATTTAAGAAGTTTTAAAATATCGTATTTGTGTTTTAACTACATATTTTATTCCTCTTTAAAGTTAAAAAATATTATAAATTAAGTAGCAAATAAACTTAAATTATTTTTACTTTTTTTTAAGAAAATTTAAAACATAGAATTTGTATTATAGCTATAACTATATTATTACCCATATTATTATTATAAATTATTCTTACCACTTGGTATATTATTTTCCCATTAAAGAAAAAATTTTTACTTATAACTTCATTCACTTCCTTTAACTTTCCTACACTTCTTCTTTCCTAATAATATGTACCTAAAGCTAGAATTACAGGTACAGGTACATCATTTGCATTATAACTATATTATTTCCTTAATTTTTTAAAAATTACCTTTACTTTCTTTCCTAATAATGTGTACCTAAACCGAGCAGTCCGGGTACAGGTACACGTGCCTAGATGCCTCCCATCTCTAAGCAGTTGAGTGTGTGTGTTGCGTGGGTGTGATAGCATGTCTATCAAACTGCCAATATTGCGCAAGTGTGAGCGAGTAAGCAGTGCACCCAATAAATCCGCAATAATTTATATAGAGTCCCGACCGCATTTCCGAGGTTTTTCGGGGGGAAAGGGGTGTTAAATGGTTATGTGGGGGTGTCTAGGCGAAAGCGAAATTTGTTCAAATATTTGTCTCAATCAAAGCGGAGGCGCGACAATATCACAGTGGTTTACAGCTGATAAGTAGGCAACACTTTATGGGGGTTCGTTCCTTGAGAACTGGTATACAAGTATAACTAAGTAAAACTTTGATAATACTTACCCTTCTAGATGTATTTAAGGGTTATTTTTACGGTTCTGATATGATTTACTCTGAAAATGATTTCTTAAGTTGACAAAAAGTAAATGCTTCGGGGGAATACCAACATAGAAAGCAGGGATAATGGATTGTCAAGTGCTCATGTCGAACCATTTCATAACTCAGGCTGACAACGCAAAAGGGGAAAAGGGCCACAAGGACGCAGTCAATTTATATTATGAGCCAATGTCTATGGACATGGCAATCGAACTGGACAGATGAGAGCGCGGATAATGATAAGTGATAAGAGTAACAGGACCAAGAACACGAACAAGAACAACAACCAGCGGGCGTGCACAAAAGGAATCCAATAAAGTGTTAAGTGGGGCAGCCAAAAAGGGGGTGAAAGTCCGGAGAAAGCACGAACATTTCATTCCCCAGATGCTTTTGCGTCACTTGAGCGGCAATTTGAATGAACGAATGGGAATCGGAATGCGAATGGGAAAGGGAAATGCTGGAAATGCGACAAATGAGTGAGGGGAGGGGGTGGTTAAAGCGACGGGCGACTAAAGCCAAGCTAAATCGTCCCCGGGCCAAACCAATTGACGATTTGTGCATATAGCATTATTATAATGACATCATCCCAGAGCGCTTGTGGCAACCCATGGTCCAAATGCAAAAATTACACTGTGCGCAAAAAAGTGTTTGCTTATTTTCACAATTAAATTGGAAAAATTTAAAAAAAAATTTTTTTAGATATGTATAAATATATAATACTAAGTTTTCAAGTTTTTTAAAAAAAAAAACCTTTTTTTCGTTTTGAAAACTTTTAATCTTATTAATCCTAAAAAAAAAAAAAATTTTTTACTGCATTACTTTTTTCTAGGGTAAAGAGGCATTACCTCTCCACAAAATAACGTATTTTCGTTCTGAAAACTTTTAATTTTAATAATTATCTATATTTCTAAATATTTAGAAGGTATAACCTCTAAATTTTCGTTCTGCAAACTTGTAATCCTCGAAAAATACTAAATTCACTGTCTTTAAAAATAAAGTTATTTTCTTAAGAATATTACTTAAACTATTTTTAATGCAGATTTTTGGCTACTCGTTTAGTAATTATAGATCACTCCACCATTTCACATTCCTACTGCATATAGAGCACTGAATTTTTTCCACAGTGTAGTTCTGCGAAGCACTTTGGTATGTTCGATGGTCGGGAGCTTCGGCGGAAATCGTAGTAAAGGGGGGGGGGGGGGGAAATTGGACATGCCTTCAAGTGCCGTTCGTTCGCATCCAGTAAATAATAAGAAAATTCCTGTGCGCCTTGGCATTTCCGCGCCAACATCCTCATCATTCCCGTCATCCGTCCGGAGACACAAAACTATGCGGCGCGTCCCCCAAAAGGATCTCCCATCGTAGTAACCCCATCAGAGAAAAAAATACCATCCATTCGCAGGAGAAGCGGACCGTCAAAGTGGCATTTCAAGTTCAAGCGGGTCGGAAAAATCGGGAAAACTTTGTCGATTGGATAAGAGGCGAACGAACACAACCGAGGTGCAGTCGAGCAAATGCAATAAACTTCAAGTTTATTAAATTTTATCACACTCATACATATGTACCTCCTATCTACGTCCAACTCATAGACTGTATGTGTGCGGCCGGGCAATTGTTTGCCGGGAATCAAATTGCCAAAAAGACCAAGGGAAAAGTGTAAATTCCGTGGATGCGATGGGGAGCGGATCTGGCGGGTCCAATCAATGCCAAATCAAATCAACCGGGTCACTTCCACCAACTGAATCTACAATGAACTCGCCGCACTGACCCACGAACCCATGCCCATCTACGAAACGAAACGATACAAATTGAATTACTTAGCTGGATATGGTTATACTTACCCATATAATACGCCTATTAAAGGGCAAAACTTGGGGAGAATTCTAAACGGAATGCATTTAATATATCTTTAATATTTCTATCCAGAAAAAATTCATAAAGATTAAAAAAAAGTTTTTTTTTGAAAATTTTTTTTTTTGAAAAATTTTTTTTTAATGCTTTTGGGCATTTATACTTAAAAATGACCCTTTATTATAAATAAGTTAAAAAAGCACATATGAGACACTAAAAACACAACATAAAAATAAATAAACAATTAAAAAAAAAATAGTTTTTCCTGAAAAAAAATTTTTTTTTAATTTTTTTGCGCATTTCCACTTTAGAAATTCCCCTAAAATCCACATGCATTGCAAACTAAGCACACACAAGACATGGCAAGTAATTAACGATCAACCAGCCAATTATGAGTTGAACTCGTTTCGTTTCGCACTGGTATTGAACTCCGCACCCCCGAAACAATTGCGAAATGGCCAACGGTGGGAGCGGAACAACAAAACCGATTTGTTTCGTATTACCAAACTTTTGGCGGAGGAATTCAGGGGTGTGGAGCACAGGGGGAAGGGGGGGTTTGGGTTACGGTTTTCCAGTTCCGGTTCGTTGGGGGTCTTTGCGGTTGGGTCGATGTGTCTGTGTGACTGTGTGTCTGTGTGGGCCGCTTGTAAAAGTGAAGTGAGACATATGTACAGTAACAAATCAATTTTAGTGGCAAACACACACAAGGGTCTGGGAAAATGGGTGGAAAATTGGTAGGTAATGGGGGGGAGAGGGGTAAGGGGAGGTGGGCAGAAATCGCGAGTAGAGCTCAAACTCGTTTTTGGGGCATATTACTTCCGCCGAACTTGATTGAACTGCTCTGGTCCGGACAGCGAGCGAGCGGAAAGCGAAATTCATCAACGCACCATTGCCCGAAATCCGATGGACCCCTCTTATACCGCCCCGCACCCATGTCAAGCGCCCCCCTCCCTCCTCCCCTTCTGTCATCCCGCCCGTGTAAAAAAAACCACGGACCCCTGTCACTTTTGATTGTAATCGAGTGTTTTTATTGTCGCTCTCTCGCTCTCTCACTGCTGCTCTGGCTTCTGTGTCTTCATCTAGCTGCACTGGGCAAAATTTGAAGCTAATTTGAGTGAAATTCATATAATTGGACTTTTGAAAATTCATCTCAGTTTCCAACATTTTTTTACTAATTCGGCACCACACACATACAATACCCTATGTTTGTTTTTATATATTTTTTTTATTATTACATTTTTAATTTTATTTCTTTTTTAATTTTTGAAAGTTTTTTTTCAATTTGGAATGAACTATTTTACTTAATTCTAAAATCATAATTTTTTATATGATTTTAATTATTTATTATTATTTATTTAAGCTTGGTTATTTCAAATATTTTTTTTTATTTTCCTATTTTTTTTTGGTTTAAAAATTGTTAATAATTTTTTGTAACCTCAAATCAGAATCAAATATTTATTATTATTTAAATCACTTTATTTTAATTTTAATTTATTATTATTATTTATTTAAGATTTGTTAATAAAAATAGATTTATTTTTTTATTTTATTATTTTTTTTAATAATTTTAAATAATCAATTTTTTTCTAATCTAAATCTTGAATTTATTTTTATTATTATTAGTAATATTTTTTAATTATTATTTATTTAAGATGAATGATTTCAAATATTTTTGCCAGTGTTTTGCGCACTGACAAACAGTTTGATATACTTTACGAACTGCGCTGCAAAGCCACATCCACATCCGCATCCAGAGTCCTGGCCATGGTCCTCCTCCCCTCCCCCTCCTCCCCCTCCTCCACCCTCATCCGCATCCTTGTCGTCCTCGATCTCGGCGTGTGTTTGCCAATTGGATTTGACATTTTATTGGGTTTTCCTTCGCTCTCGTTACTGCCGCTCCACTGGATGCACGATTGCTGTTGTTGTTGATATTGTTGCCGTAATTGATGTGCCTGATGTGCTGCCGTTTCGACCAAGTCGCTGCCAACATAAATCCACGCTGTCCCCCGTTGTTGCCCGTTGCCAAGTGCCTTTGTTCCCATCAGGAACTCGCTCCTGAGGGTTATGAGGGTTTTTGGACCGGCGAGAGTGGATGAATTGAAGTCGCGTGGCCTGCTTTTATTTGGGTAATTAGTGCGAGGCAACTTGATTATCGCGCCATCTCCACGGATGCGCCGTTGCCGGGGATTGGTAACCAAAGCAGACGAGCCGGCTTAATGGCCAGCAATAACTCGGCTTGTCGGCGGACGTGGACTGTCCAGGAGGACAGGACACCCAGGACTCACAGGATACACAGGATACACAGGATACACAGGAGTAACAGGTCGGATAACATGGGCAGCCATTGGCCCTGCAGCTGGGGGCCATCCAATCCATTCGCATCCACGTTCAATCTGAGCTGCCCTAATTAATAAATTGAACTAGCACCCTGCCAACGGGCTGTGGATCCTAACAAACCAAAGACCCAACCCATTAATCTGAGTGAAGCGCTGGCGTTACGGCAATCTCAATCTAAATTGTACTCATTTTACTAGAAATCTGAAAGGGAAGCTGAGCTGTATACGCTTATAGATCGTTCTTGTAAACGTCTGACTGAAATTTTCCATTAAAAATAAAATTAGTAATAAAATAAAAATGATTATCGAAGTAAAGAAAAATGTATGTATCTTATTGACCTAAAACATCTAATATTTTCAAACCAAAATACCCTTATAAAAAGTTAAAAAAAATATATACTTTATCATATTATATCATATCGAATTTTTTAGGATTAGTATTAGGACTTTTTAACGAATTTATAAACGAAAGAAGACATATTGACTTTTTAAGCTATGAATACATTCAGAAATGCATGAAATTCATAGGATAAACAATAATTCCGTCAAAAAAATACTCAAATTATGAGGTTTAAAAATGTTTTGACTTCATAAAAAACAAGATATTATTATAATATTATTTACTTGAACATATATTAGATCTATTGTTATATCTATTATATCTAATCTATTATATCTATTATATCTATTGTATCTATTATATCTATAATATATCTATTATATCTATTATATCTACACACTATTCATATTAATCTCAATAATTTCTTTAATTTGCTTACCCATCTTCCTCAGGATTGTCGGACACGAAGCTGCACGAGATCTATCTGGACGACAAGGAGATCAAGCTGAGCTGGATGGTGGACTGGTACAAGCAGGAGGTGCTCTTCCACCTGCAGAACGCATTCAACGAGCAGCACCGCTGGTTCTACCTGGGCTTCTCGAAGCGCGGCGGCCTCGCAGATGCGGACATTTGCTTCTTCGAGAACCAGAATGGGTTCTTCAACGCCGTTACCGACACGTACACCAGTCCGGATGGTCGGTGGGTGCGAAGGGACTACCAGCAGGACTGCGAGGTCTTCAAGATGGACGAGTTCACACTGGCCTTCAGGCGCAAGTTCGACACCTGCGATCCCCTGGATTTGCGACTTCATGTAAGTTTCGGTTTAAAGAGAGAATTTTGAAGTTCTTGTTCATGTTAAAAAATTTTCCTAAAAATAGAAGGAAATTTTTTTGAAAATGTTTTCAATAATTCCTGGAATTTACGATGTTTATCTTAAGAGGTAATCGTTTAGTCCAGTGAGTAAACATTCACCATTTTGCTCTGATATTGAGAACTTTGAATTAAAAGTAAGAATATTTGTTCTTACACGATTTTTAAGATTTTGAGATTATTTATTTCAAATAAAGAATATTTGTTCTTAAAAGATTTTTAAGAATTAACACAATTTAACTTTTCACTTTTTACCATTATCTTTTGATATTGAGAACATTGAACTCTAAATAAGAATATTCGTTCTTAAAAGGTTTTTTAGATTTTTTTTCTAATATTGAGAACATTTATTTCCAATAAAAAACATTTGTTCTTAAACGGTTTTTAAGATAATTATTCTTCAACTTTTTACATTTAACTTTTCATTTCTTACCATTATTTACTGATATTGAAATCATTCCAATAAAAATTAAGAGCATTTGTTCTCACACGGTTTTTGAGAACGAATGTTCTTGAATTATTCTCTCTGTTTAGAGTAACTCAATGGCATTTGTATCTTCCAGGAGGGCACCATGTACGTGGTGTGGGCCCGTGGCGAAACGGAGTTGGCTCTGGAGGATCACCAGTTCGCGCTGCCCAATGTGACTGCTCCCCACGAGGCGGGCGTCAAGATGCTGCAGTTGCTACGCGCCGACAAGATACTCATTCCCGAGACGTAAGTGTTACTCTATATTCACTCTATATACATAACTCTATAAGCAAAATCCTCTAGCGAACTGGACCACATGGAGATCACGCTGCAGGAGGCGCCCATTCCCAGCCAGGAGACCACCTACTGGTGCCACGTCCAGCGACTGGAGGGCGATCTGCGGCGCCGCCACCACATCGTCCAGTTCGAGCCGCTCATCCGGACGCCGGGCATCGTCCACCACATGGAGGTGTTCCACTGCGAGGCCGGCGAGCACGACGAGATCCCCCTGTACAACGGCGACTGCGAGCAGATGCCGCCGCGTGCGAAGGTCTGCTCCAAGGTCATGGTGCTGTGGGCCATGGGCGCCGGCACCTTCACCTACCCGCCGGAGGCCGGCCTGCCCATCGGCGGCAGCGGCTTCAATCCCTACGTTCGGCTGGAGGTTCATTTCAATAATCCCGAGAAGCAGGCGGGTGAGTGGGGGGTGGAGTGGAAAGTGGGAGGGGGTGGCTGGACAAAAGAGGATTACCCCAAAACCGATTTGGTTAAGTGATGAACTGCATCGCCACACGTGGCGCAGTGCAGGGATTTCGTGCAAACTTTAAGCTTATTACACTCTTTGTATGTATTTATTTTAATTGGGGCTCAATTGGCAGCCATTTAGGTTGGGCGATGCCAGGATAACCTTGGTCTATCAATCATAAAAAATATATACATTTATCTGGGACTGAAAAGAAGGCTGAGATTTTTATTTGTATTTCACTAGAAACCGATTTTTTTTAATAAATCAAAATCCAAATATAAATTTAAAATAAAAGGTTTTATTTACGTTAAAAGTTGTTTATCGACAACTAGTCGTATACGCAATGTGGTGTAAATAATCATGTAAAAATCATCCCTCTTAGTAAAGTATTTTTCTAAAATGTTTAGGATTTTAAAAAATTTATTCAATTATTAAAAATAAAACTTTCAAATAACTTTTATTTATTTATTTTTGTTTATTCATTAGAAACTTAGCTTACTTCATAGGCTGCTCAACTAGTCGTATACGCAATGTGGTGTAAATAATCATGTAAAAATCATCCCTCTCAGTAAAGTATTTTTCTAAAATTGTTAGGCGTGTAAATAAATATTTTCAATTTTTAAAAATACAACTTCCAAATAGCTTTTATTTGCAGTAAAATTTTAACATTTCTACACTCAAACATTTTTGTTTAATCGTCAAAAACGTAGCCTACATCAATGTTGCGTAGATAAATAATCCCTCTTAGTAAAGTATTTTTCTAAAATTGTTAGGAGTGTAAATAAATAAACTCACTTTATAAAAATAAAACTTCCAAGTAACTTTCAATCACAGTAAAAGTTTTAAATTTCTACATTCAAACACTTTTGTTTAATCGTCAAAAACTTAGCCTGTGTAGAAGTCTGCCCAACTAGTCGTATACGCAATGTGTTGTAAATAAATAAACACTTTCGGCTGCATAAAGTATTTGTGTAAAACTGCTAGGAGTGCAAATTAATGGCCTCAATTAAGTATTGTTACTCAGTTGGGCGAGTTGTTAATGGCGGCCATTAAGAGACGCACTGAACCCCGCCACGTTAGCGTCAATCAATATTAATCATCCGCCTCGTTGTTTCCACTACAGGTTTGGTGGACAACTCGGGCTTCCGCATCAAGATGTCGAAGAAGCTGCGTCAATACGACGCGGCCGTCATGGAACTGGGTCTGGAGTACACCGACAAGATGGCCATTCCGCCCGGCCAAACGGCCTTCCCGCTGAGCGGCTACTGTGTGGCGGACTGCACGCGGGCCGCTCTGCCGGCGACAGGCATCATCATCTTTGGCTCCCAGCTGCACACCCACCTGCGGGGCGTGCGCGTCCTCACGCGGCACTTCCGCGGCGAGCAGGAGCTGCGGGAGGTGAACCGCGACGACTTCTACTCGAACCACTTCCAGGAGATGCGCACCCTGCACTACAAGCCACGCGTCCTGCCGGTGAGTGAGCTAGAGAATCTTGATTCTTAATTGGGTTTAGTACGATTTTTCACTGGAAAAATTGAGAATTTTATATTAAAAAGAAAGTATAAAATATTAAACCTATTTAAATAAATATGTTATGTAGGTACATAAATAAAAATTATATACATAGGTTTTTCTAAACTATTAAAAAAGTTAAAATATAAAAAAAAAAATAAAATATTGAAAAATATTAAGATATTAAAATATTTAAAAAATATTAAAATATTAAAAAAAAATATTAAAATATTAACAAAATATTGAAATATTCATAAATATATTAGAGTTTTCAAAAATATTAAAGTATATTAAAATATTTAAAAATATTAAAGTATTACAAATTATTAAAATACTAAAAAATATTAAAATCTTAAAATATTTTGAAATTTAAAAAATGTTAAAAATATATATTTGAATATATTAAAATATTCACAAATATTACAACTTTCAAAAATACTTAAATATTTTTAAATATTAAAGTACTAAAAAAATATTAAAATATTAAAAATATTAGAAAATATTATAATATTAAAGAGTATTTACTTCCCCTAGCAATTACTAGTATCATCGAAATACATTGGGAAAGTCACAAAAATAGTTGGCTTTCTCTTTTAAATGTTTAAATATGTGTCTAAAAGTATGCAATGAACAAGGTAGGGTCGTCTTCCTGTATAAATTCACATTAATTTTGCATTTAAAATATATTGTTGCATACTTTTAGACACCTATTTTGAGATAATGATTTAAGAAACCCAGATATTTCCATATAAAATATAACTATAAATAACTATTGCTTTCTCAATAATCTTTTGCATTCCTAGGGCGACGCCTTGGTGACCACTTGCTACTACAACACCAAGGAGGACAAGACCGCCGCCCTCGGGGGATTCTCCATCAGCGACGAGATGTGCGTCAACTACATCCACTACTATCCGGCCACCAAGCTGGAGGTCTGCAAGAGTTCCGTTTCCGAGGAGACGCTCGAGAACTACTTTATCTACATGAAGCGGTGAGGTTTATTCTGCTTTAGAAATATTATATCATATTTAAGATAATATAATCCTAACTTTTAGCAAACACTTTAGATTGATAAGATTAGATTTGATTGCAACCGAAAGCCCTTTGATTTTCAAAGGCGTTTCAGACGAATTCCCGACTTTTGCTCGTTTCCCTAGTTTTCCGCATCCCTTTTTTTCACTGCTGCTCCGTCTTTATTCAACAATTATAACGCCCATGCACATTCATGGCATTCTATCCATCCGTCCCGCGGGCGTTTGCCGCGTTAATGGAAGAAATATTTTTTAATCTACGCAGCGAAACCGACGACAGGCGACGTCACAAAGGGGGTGGGGGTGCAAAAGGGGTTCCTCCGAGGGGCTTAAGGGTGATGAGCGGTGGCATTGTGGGTTTTCATTAAGGGTGTTCTTCCGCTCGCCTCCTTGTGCATCAAAGGAAAACTTTTCGGCATTCCTTTTGCGCGGCCCGATTCCTTGGCGCATTCATAACGGCGAAATGCTCTTTGTTCCGCCCACTTCCCTCCCACTTTCCACCCACTTACCACCCCCCCTCGCCTGGCCCGCCGAAAAGGTGTTCGCTAATTGCCAAGTTTAAGCAGTTGAGCATCGGTTGATGGCAAAGTTTGCATTAGATTAGGGCCACCGCAATGGGCGGGAAACTTGGAATGCGGCCTTGGCGGCAACATTGTGTATCCGCATCCGCCAGGTGGGAGTCGGAAATGGGAATTGCTGGCTGAAGTTCGGGTTATTGTTGCGGTTACACTTTCGCCCTTTACCACAGGCGCTTGCCAGGGCTTAAATCATTATACCATTATTCCAAGTGCCATGGGGAATAGACCAAAAATGTTCACTAAGGAAACTGCTTACTTTTAAAGGGCTCATTTTAAGACTATACATTTATTATGGGGTTAAAATATAATAAATATACCTAATAGGGTTGTGAACACATCCATTTTTGGCTATTGATGTTATCGATACTATCGATAACTTAAGGAAATCAAAGACATATTACAAAAACCAAGAAAAACTCAAAGCCACATGTAATTGAAACTCTTAGCTTGAAACTTTAGCTTAACACTAATGCAAAAAATCTATCTAAATTGTAGTGCAATTAAAAAAAAAAAATAAAAATTTAAAAAAAAACATAATTATAATTAAAAAAAAGTATTACAAATAAAATAAAAAACACAACAATTTTTTTGTTAAAATATTTTTTTTCATGAAAAATACTATCTATATTGGAATATCGATATTATTTTGAATATATCGATAGTATCGATAGTATCGATAGTGCTATTAATCTTTTTACCAACCCCAGTACCCATAATAGTTGCAAGTTGGTTTAGTTAGTTAGTTTAGTTTAATATCTCGTTCGTTTAGCTTAGTATCTAGATAAGTATAAGCATCCTTATGAAATTGTTTTAATATCTTTATGAAATTTGATACATTTCCTTACGCACAATACTATCGATAGATCCTAATCGACTAATCGATTTCACTCACCTCTATTCCCGCAGCACGGAGCACCAGCACGGCGTGCACCTGAACGGAGCCAGGTCGTCCAACTACCGCAGCATCGAGTGGAGCCAGCCGCGCGTCGACCAGCTGTACACCATGTACATGCAGGAGCCGCTGAGCATGCAGTGCAACAGGTCGGATGGCACCCGCTTCGAGGGGCGGGCCAGCTGGGAGGGCGTGGCGGCGACGCCGGTGCAAATCCGCATTCCCATCCACCGCAAGCTGTGCCCCAACTACAATCCGCTGTGGCTGAAGCCGCTGGAGAAGGGCGAGTGCGATTTGCTCGGCGAGTGCATCTATTAGGCATTATGCAGTAGGCTTTAGGCGGAGGGCGGAGGGCGTGGCATGACACAGGCACAAGCACAAATACAAGTACAGACACACACAGCACACGCACACACCTGCAAACGAAATGGATTATAGGGAGATTTGGATTTCAACAGTCGTACTTCCATAGCAAGAACTTTTTTTTTAAGTATTTCAATTTATTTGGGTTTTTAGTGAATTTGTAAAAGATATTTTATTAGTTGGTGAGGTAATTAATAAACCCCTTTTGTAGGAAATACCAAAATAATTTCTTTGGAAAATAAACTTCGACTTTTATAACAGCACAAACTTTTTTTTTAAGTATAAACATATATATATTTATTTGGGTTTTTATGATGTACTTATTATGGAAAATAATTATATGAATTTGTATAAGATATTTTATTTAAATTTCCAAAAAAAATAAATCATTCATTGTTATTATTTGTAATTTAATAATTTAAATAAATTTAATTTCTGAAATATTTTTTCAAGGAGAAAAAACTTCCACTTTTATAATTATTATTATATACATGTATATATTATTAATTAATTTGGATATTAAATATACACTGAAATTGTATAAGATATTTTATTTAAATTCAATTTTTATAAATTTAAATTTTTTTAAAATATATGATAATAAATAGGGGAAATACTAAAATAATTTCTTAGGAAACTTTTTTCCAAGTATATATTATTTTATTTGGGTTTTAAATATTTACTGAATTTATATAAGATATATTATTAATTTTAATTTAATTAGTTTATTAATTAGTTTAAATATTAATAATTTTAATTTTAATTTCTGAAAACTATATGATTAATAGGTACTTAATGGAAATATTTAAATAATTTCTTAGGAGAAAAAACTTGCACTTTATGATTATTATAAGTTTGCTGTAGTAAAACTTTAATTTTAAATTCACAAAAAAAAAAAATGAGTGGACAAACTGTATTATGTATGCTTTAGGGAGGTTCGACTGTAGTCGCTTTCTATTTGCCCGTTCATCTGCATCGCCATTAGCATTATCATCGTCCTTTTTGGCGTGCGAGTGTGTGCGTGTGTGTGCGTGTGTATTGGCCAAAGTGAAAGCAACATAAGGGCAACAGGCCAAAACAAATGTTTTCACTCTTTAAATAACTAATGCATTTACCAATCCCGCCCATACTTTTTTCCCCCTTTTACTTTCACTTTTACTTTCGCCTTGGCTTTTGGCTTTTGGCCCGCTTTTGTTTGTGCCCATGCTTTTGTGCCCTTTGCCCTTGTTGTCTTGGCCAGCCTTTGAAATTTGCCGACTGACAGCGCCGCCAGGCTAAAACGTTTAACACAAAGCAGCTTACAAGGCATGGCCCACACACACACTCACGCATACACACTCGCACTCGCACTCACACACACACGCACTGAACTTGGCAGAGAGGAAATTGTAGCATACTTCTCAGCGCCAGCTGAAAAATTAAATGGCCAACTGACTGAATGGAACGGAACGACGGTCTTAAATGGACAAGAAGGCCAAGAACCGGGGGGAAAATGGCGCTCGCTGTTTATACAATATAAATGAGCAAACTTTTGATGCAACCCGACGTTGCCAAGTCTAATTACCAAGAAGCTCGCAGGAAAACGCAAGGCGAAAAAATCTTAAGAAAATAGAAGAAAAAAAATCAGAAGAAGAGAATAATATTGGTATGGGATCTTATTGGAAATGTGGCGGGGGGAAAACGGAGGGGGGAGGGGGGAAGTATCATGGGACATGGTAGATGGGCTACCAGCAGCCAGGAGCTTACCACATGCACCCATGTGTTTTTCAATCCCCTGAATATCTGTATCACTCCCTTAAATATCTCAGTTTTCTTCTTCTTATCCGCAACCCCCACACACACACACCCACACACACAAAGGCACTTTCACCCACACAAACACACATACATTTGAGTAAACATGTAATGGATACGTTTAAGTGTAGCCAACATACATATGTAAGATGTGATAATTGTTCTATGGCTATAAAAGAAATATATATACACATGAATATATAAACTATGTAGATGAAATATTTATAAAAAACAAAAACGAATCGAAAGCGAAACCAAAAAAAAAGTAAAATGTATAATTTATCTAATAAAAACTGACCACCATACCAGAAAAAAAACGCCAGAGTTTTGTATTCTTTTGGGTTTTCTAACTTTGGGTAAGAAATGGAGATCAATAAAGAGCTCTGGTAACTCTGTTGAAATTATCGACGTTGCCAGATCGCTGGAAATAAACACATTTGTTATTTACAAGAACTATAAATGTTTTATGTTATGTTTTAATATTACCACTTGTATAATTGGACTTTTTACCACATTATCGTTAAAAAGTAATAAGCTATGACGCGAACTACATCAATTTTTTATCGGTCCGGCATCTCTACCAACTGAAAGTGAATAAAATCATGAATTTTGACTCTGTTTACGCTTTCGAGAAATCATGAATCTCATAGTATAAACATTGTAATACACAAGTATACCACTTTCCAGTCGAGTTCCCTTTAAATCGGTTTAATTTCTGGCATCACGGAAATCCCCGAGTGTTTGACATTATTCCGAGGGCTTAACCCGTCCAATGATGGACTCTCGCTTTTTGCCCTTATTGTCCTTATTGCAGATTTGATCCTTCAACGCGTCGACTGACGACCGGCCATTTTAATTGATTTTTCAGTTTTGTGCACATTTTTCGTGTGACCAAAGGGGTGAGGGGTGGGGGACGTGGCGATGGAAAGTCATGAGAGTATTAAAAACGCTGCAATCCAATTAAAAGTTTTTAACGAAACAACAAATATTTTAATATTCATTGGCGCCGGGCGTACACGCACACATCCAAACTTCGAGGGCGTTGATGAAAAATAAAGACAAACTACATTATAAAAACGAAGGGCGATGAAAAGATGCATAAAAAGTATCGCACACACAAAGTAAATACTTCAAAATTATGCAAGTAAGTATATTCGTTTCTAGCAGTATGAATATGATTTTGAATAATTACACTTGGGATATTGGGATATTTTCCTAGTAAGTAACGGTAGATGCCATCTCTTGCATGGATTACTTTTGGAGACAACATATAACAGCTTCCATTCCATTAGCATTATTTCATCAGACGTGGAAGCCTTCAAGCAGATGACAGACTCCTTACATATGTACATTCCATACATCGCCCCCCCCCCCCCCCCCCCCTCGTTTCCACCGGAAAAGCTAGCAAAAATACGAAGTAAAAGGAGAGGAGGAAAAAGTCAGACAGAATGAGCGATAAGAATGAACATCGAGGGAGGTGGGGAATGGGCATTCAGGCTTACACTTCCACGACACTGGATTACAATGAAATATCTTCAACTGCATTTTATATTATTAAATAATATTATTTTTGTGGAAAAACGATAAAAATGTTAATTTACCAATTTTTGTAGGTAAATAAAATTTTAATTATTTTTTATAATATTTTATGTTACTTCAAGTAACATTTTTACAACTATTCTATAAAAAATGAATTAATTAAACAACAAAAAATACTGTAAAGTAATTATATTACTGAATATCTTAAATACTTTTGTGTTACTTTTCAAAACCATAATGTTATTTAACTAGTGATATTTTCTGGGCTTCATGGGGATTTCAATGAAATATCTTCAACTGTATTTTTTTTAATACCTAAAGTAATAATAATATTAATATTAATACCTAAAATTTATATTTAAAAATGTTTTTAATTCAACATAATTAAATATATATTTTTTACAAATTTTATTTCTTAAAAAAATATTATAATTAGAAGTTTTCCATTAAAAATAAATCAAGTAAAAATCGAAAAATACTGCATTTAATTATTTTTAATATTTGAGGCAGCATTAAACTTTATAAAATTGTTGTTTAATTTTTAAAAACCATAGTTTTATTTAACTAGTGATATTTTGTGGGCTTTTCGGGGACAGTGCCACTCGGGCAGAGTGTTTCGTTCGAGCCAAGTGAAGTCGGCGGCAGAGTCCCGATTCCGGCGACTGCAAAAAGTCAAGTGGTCGCGGCGTACGCGGCGTATGCGTAATGGCGTACGTGAAGGCATCGCCCCCAAAAATCTAGTGCGTGTGTGTGCGTAATCGTTTTTTTCGGGATGTTGTCATTGCATTTTCACGCTCCCACACACACGAGCACACGCGCACACACAATCGCAGCGGCAGGAGCAGAACATTTAATCAAGCCAACCTTCATCGTGACCGCCTTGTTCTGGTTAGTAGCACAACCTGTAAGCTACAGTCAAGCTTCTATAGGAAGAACAAGATATTACTAAGGCAGCCATCCATCTAGAACTCAGGTCTTAACTTCATAGGAAGCTTTAATATATTTTAATAAATAATAAAAACAAAAAAACATTTTAGTTTTCGAAATATGTGATAGGTTATTTGATTTTAACCAGAGGTTAACCAACAGTTAAAAATGGAATTTTAGCTTATTTAAGTATATTAAAGAGTGAGCTGCTTAACTTAAGAGCTCACTCTTAAATCCTATACAATTAATCAATTTTGTTTGAGTTTCTTCAAAGTAAATTCGAGTTTCAGAAGTTCAACTGTAAAAGTTGGGGTTACGGTTAAGGTAGCTGTTTTTCTTTTGGGGTTGAGGTTGAGGCTTAGACCCGGATTCTCGCGCCCGCGTAGCATCATTACTGTCATCGGCATCGTGGTTCCCGTTCCCATTCCCTTTCCCCTTCTCGCCGCCAACCGCAGACTCATTCTGCTAAAACATTTATCTGCGGCCCAATCGCTGGCGTGTGTGAACGAGTTTTTGGTAATGGGGGGGGGGGGGGAGGGAGGGGAGACTGAGGAGATGCCAAATTTAATGTCACAAACTTTTGATGTGTTCTAATTTATATACAAACAGACAAATAGACAGACAACACGGCTCCTTTATCTTCACCTTATACCCTTTCTGAGGATTTTATCGAGTTTACCAAGTTGCGTTGTTTTCCACTACGAAGAGTAACGAAAACTACTTTAAAGCATAAGAGTACCATTTGAGTTTTGACCAATTGCGAAAGAGTATTGCATTTTAAGCAGCTGTAATTACTACTTTCAAAAATGATCTAAAACTTGGCATTTAAAAGAAGAAAATTTAGATTTTTTGATTTTTTTTCAAAAAATTGCGACCAACCCCTTAAAAAATTGATTTAAAAAAAAAATCATTTTTTTTCGCCTCAAACTTCACTATTTTCGCCACAGAAACGGAAATAATGGCCCAAATGGGGAATGTGATACCTTCCTGAACTCGTAGTTAAATTATCTAAAACTTGGCATTTCAAGAAAGTAAATTTAGATTTTTTGATTTTTTTTCAAAAAATTGCGACCCAACCCCTTAAAAAAATGATTTCCAAAAAAAATCAGTTTTTTTCGCCTCAAACTTCACTATTTTCGCCACAGAAACGGAAATAATGGCCCAAATGGGGAATGTGATACCTTCCTGAACTCGTAGTTAAATTATCTAAAACTTGGCATTTAAAGAAAGTAAATTTAGATTTTTTGATTTTTTTTCAAAAAATTGCGACCCAACCCCTTCAAAAAAAATTATTTCCAAAAAAAATCAGTTTTTTTCGCCTCAAACTTCACTATTTTCGCCACAGAAACGGAAATAATGGCCCAAATGGGGAATGTGATACCTTCCTGAACTCGTAGTTAAATTATCTAAAACTTGGCATTTCAAGAAAGTAAATTTAGATTTTTTGATTTTTTTTCAAAAAACTGCGACCCAACCCCTTAAAAAAATGATTTCCAAAAAAAATCAGCTTTTTTCGCCTCAAACTTCACTATTTTCGCCACAGAAACGGAAATAATGGCCCAAATGGGGAATGTGATACCTTCCTGAACTCGTAGTTAAATTATCTAAAACTTGGCATTTAAAGAAAGTAAATTTAGATTTTTTGATTTTTTTTCAAAAAATTGCGACCCAACCCCTTAAAAAAATGATTTCCAAAAAAAATCAGTTTTTTTCGCCTCAAACTTCACTATTTTCGCCACAGAAACGGAAATAATGGCCCAAATGGGGAATGTGATACCTTCCTGAACTCGTAGTTAAATTATCTAAAACTTGGCATTTAAAGAAAGTAAATTTAGATTTTTTGATTTTTTTTCAAAAAATTGCGACCCAACCCCTTAAAAAAATGATATCCAACAAAAATCAGTTTTTTTCGCCTCAAACTTCACTATTTTTGCCACAGAAACGGAAATAATGGCCCAAATGGGGAATGTGATACCTTCCTGAACTCGTAGTTAAATTATCTAAAACTTGGCATTTAAAGAAAGTAAATTTAGATTTTTTGATTTTTTTTCAAAAAATTGCGACCCAACCCCTTAAAAAAATGATTTCCAAAAAAAATCAGTTTTTTTCGTCTCGAACTTCACTATTTTCGCCACAGAAACGGAAATAATGGCCCAAATGGGGAATGAGATACCTTCCTGAACTCGTAGTTAAATTATCTAAAACTTGGCATTTCAAGAAAGTAAATTTAGATTTTTTGATTTTTTTTTCAAAAAATTGCGACCCAACCCCTTAAAAAAATGATTTCCAAAAAAAATCAGTTTTTTTCGCCTCAAACTTCACTATTTTCGCCACAGAAACGGAAATAATAATCCAAATGGGGAATGAGATACCTTCCTGAACTCGTAGTTAAATTATCTAAAACTTGGCATTTAAAAGAAAAAAATTTAGATTTTTTGATTTTTTTTCAAAAAATTGCGACCCAACCCCTTAAAAAAATTATTTCCAAAAAAAATCAGTTTTTTTCGCCTCAATCTTCACTATTTTCGCCACAGAAACGGAAATAATGGCCCAAATGGGGAATGAGATACCTTCCTGAACTCGTAGTTAAATTATCTAAAACTTGGCATTTCAAGAAAGTAAATTTAGATTTTTTGATTTTTTTTCAAAAAATTGCGACCCAACCCCTTAAAAAAATGATTTCCAAAAAAAATCAGTTTTTTTCGCCTCAAACTTCACTATTTTCGCCACAGAAACGGAAATAATGGCCCAAATGGGGAATGTGATACCTTCCTGAACTCGTAGTTAAATTATCTAAAACTTGGCATTTCAAGAAAGTAAATTTAGATTTTTTGATTTTTTTTCAAAAAATTGCGACCCAACCCCTTAAAAAAATGATTTCCAAAAAAAATCAGTTTTTTTCGCCTCAAACTTCACTATTTTCGCCACAGAAACGGAAATAATGGCCCAAATGGGGAATGAGATACCTTCCTGAACTCGTAGTTAAATTATCTAAAACTTGGCATTTCAAGAAAGTAAATTTAGATTTTTTGATTTTTTTTCAAAAAATTGCGACCCAACCCCTTAAAAAAATGATTTCCAAAAAAAAATCAGTTTTTTTCGCCTCAAACTTCACTATTTTCGCCACAGAAACGGAAATAATGGCCCAAATGGGGAATGTGATACCTTCCTGAACTCGTAGTTAAATTATCTAAAACTTGGCATTTAAAAGAAAAAAATTTAGATTTTTTGATTTTTTTTCAAAAAATTGCGACCCAACCCCTTAAAAAATGATTTCCAAAAAAAATCAGTTTTTTTCGCCTCAAACTTCACTATTTTCGCCACAGAAACGGAAATAATGGCCCAAATGGGGAATGAGATACCTTCCTGAACTCGTAGTTAAATTATCTAAAACTTGGCATTTCAAGAAAGTAAATTTAGATTTTTTGATTTTTTTTCAAAAAATTGCGACCCAACCCCTTAAAAAAATGATTTCCAAAAAAAATCAGTTTTTTTCGCCTCGATCTTCACTATTTTCGCCACAGAAACGGAAATAATAATCCAAATGGGGAATGAGATACCTTCCTGAACTCGTAGTTAAATTATCTAAAACTTGGCATTTCAAGAAAGTAAATTTAGATTTTTGGATTTTTTTTCAAAAAATTGCGACCCAACCCCTTAAAAAAATTATTTCCAAAAAAAATCAGTTTTTTTCGCCTCAAACTTCACTATTTTCGCCACAGAAACGGAAATAATGGCCCAAATGGGGAATGAGATACCTTCCTGAACTCGTAGTTAAATTATCTAAAACTTGGCATTTCAAGAAAGTAAATTTAGATTTTTTGATTTTTTTTCAAAAAATTGCGACCCAACCCCTTAAAAAAATGATTTCCAAAAAAAATCAGTTTTTTTCGCCTCAAACTTCACTATTTTCGCCACAGAAACGGAAATAATGGCCCAAATGGGGAATGTGATACCTTCCTGAACTCGTAGTTAAATTATCTAAAACTTGGCATTTAAAAGAAAAAAATTTAGATTTTTTGATTTTTTTTCAAAAAATTGCGACCCAACCCCTTAAAAAATGATTTCCAAAAAAAATCAGTTTTTTTCGCCTCAAACTTCACTATTTTCGCCACAGAAACGGAAATAATGGCCCAAATGGGGAATGAGATACCTTCCTGAACTCGTAGTTAAATTATCTAAAACTTGGCATTTCAAGAAAGTAAATTTAGATTTTTTGATTTTTTTTCAAAAAATTGCGACCCAACCCCTTAAAAAAATGATTTCCAAAAAAAATCAGTTTTTTTCGCCTCGATCTTCACTATTTTCGCCACAGAAACGGAAATAATAATCCAAATGGGGAATGAGATACCTTCCTGAACTCGTAGTTAAATTATCTAAAACTTGGCATTTCAAGAAAGTAAATTTAGATTTTTGGATTTTTTTTCAAAAAATTGCGACCCAACCCCTTAAAAAAATTATTTCCAAAAAAAATCAGTTTTTTTCGCATAAAACTTCACTATTTTCGCCACAGAAACGGAGATAATGGCCCAAATGGGGAATGTGATACCTTCCTGAACTCGTAGTTAAATTATCTAAAACTTGGCATTTCAAGAAAGTAAATTTAGATTTTTTGATTTTTTTTCAAAAAATTGCGACCCAACCCCTTAAAAAAATGATTTCCAAAAAAAATCAGTTTTTTTCGTCTCGAACTTCACTATTTTCGCCACAGAAACGGAAATAATGGCCCAAATGGGGAATGAGATACCTTCCTGAACTCGTAGTTAAATTATCTAAAACTTGGCATTTCAAGAAAGTACATTTAGATTTTTGGATTTTTTTTCAAAAAATTGCAACCCAACCCCTTAAAAAAATGATTTCCAAAAAAAATCAGTTTTTTCGCATAAAACTTCACTATTTTCGCCACAGAAACGGAAATAATGGCCCAAATGCGGAATGAGATACCTTCCTGAACTCGTAGTTAAATTATCTAAGACTTGGCATTTAAAGAAAGTAAATTTAGATTTTTTGATTTTTTTTCAAAAAATTGCAACCCAACCCCTTAAAAAATTGATTTTTAAAAAAAATCAGTTTTTTTCGCCTCAAACTTCACTATTTTCGCCACAGAAACGGAAATAATGGCCCAAATGGGGAATGTGATACCTTCCTGAACTCGTAGTTAAATTATCTAAAACTTGGCATTTAAAGAAAGTAAATTTAGATTTTTTGATTTTTTTTCAAAAAATTGCAACCCAACCCCTTAAAAAAATGATTTCCAAAAAAAATCAGTTTTTTTCGCCTCGAACTTCACTATTTTCGCCACAGAAACGGAAATAATAATCCAAATGGGGAATGAGATACCTTCCTGAACTCGTAGTTAAATTATCTAAAACTTGGCATTTCAAGAAAGTACATTTAGATTTTTGGATTTTTTTTCAAAAAATTGCGACCCAACCCCTTAAAAAATTGATTTCCAAAAAAAATCACTTTTTTCGCATAAAACTTCACTATTTTCGCCACAGAAACGGAAATAATGGCCCAAATGCGGAATGAGATACCTTCCTGAACTCGTAGTTAAATTATCTAAGACTTGGCATTTAAAGAAAGTAAATTTAGATTTTTTGATTTTTTTTCAAAAAATTGCGACCCAACCCCTTAAAAAATTGATTTCCAAAAAAAATCACTTTTTTTCGCATAAAACTTCACTATTTTCGCCACAGAAACGGAAATAATGGCCCAAATGGGGAATGAGATACCTTCCTGAACTCGTAGTTAAATTATCTAAAACTTGGCATTTAAAGAAAGTAAATTTAGATTTTTTGATTTTTTTTCAAAAAATTGCGACCCAACCCCTTAAAAAATTGATTTTTAAAAAAAATCACTTTTTTTCGCATAAAACTTCACTATTTTCGCCACAGAAACGGAGATAATGGCCCAAATGGGGAATGTGATACCTTCCTGAACTCGTAGTTAAATTATCTAAAACTTGGCATTTCAAGAAAGTAAATTTAGATTTTTTGATTTTTTTTCAAAAAATTGCGACCCAACCCCTTAAAAAAATGATTTCCAAAAAAAATCAGTTTTTTTCGTCTCGAACTTCACTATTTTCGCCACAGAAACGGAAATAATGGCCCAAATGCGGAATGAGATACCTTCCTGAACTCGTAGTTAAATTATCTAAAACTTGGCATTTCAAGAAAGTAAATTTAGATTTTTTGATTTTTTTCAAAAAATTGCGACCCAACCCCTTAAAAAAATGATTTCCAAAAAAAATCAGTTTTTTTCGCCTCAAACTTCACTATTTTCGCCACAGAAACGGAAATAATGGCCCAAATGGGGAATGAGATACCTTCCTGAACTCGTAGTTAAATTATCTAAAACTTGGCATTTCAAGAAAGTAAATTTAGATTTTTTGATTTTTTTTCAAAAAATTGCGACCCAACCCCTTAAAAAAATGATTTCCAAAAAAAATCAGTTTTTTTCGCCTCGAACTTCACTATTTTCGCCACAGAAACGGAAATAATAATCCAAATGGGGAATGAGATACCTTCCTGAACTCGTAGTTAAATTATCTAAAACTTGGCATTTCAAGAAAGTACATTTAGATTTTTGGATTTTTTTTCAAAAAATTGCGACCCAACCCCTTAAAAAATTGATTTCCAAAAAAAATCACTTTTTTCGCATAAAACTTCACTATTTTCGCCACAGAAACGGAAATAATGGCCCAAATGCGGAATGAGATACCTTCCTGAACTCGTAGTTAAATTATCTAAGACTTGGCATTTAAAGAAAGTAAATTTAGATTTTTTGATTTTTTTTCAAAAAATTGCGACCCAACCCCTTAAAAAATTGATTTCCAAAAAAAATCACTTTTTTTCGCATAAAACTTCACTATTTTCGCCACAGAAACGGAAATAATGGCCCAAATGGGGAATGAGATACCTTCCTGAACTCGTAGTTAAATTATCTAAAACTTGGCATTTAAAGAAAGTAAATTTAGATTTTTTGATTTTTTTTCAAAAAATTGCGACCCAACCCCTTAAAAAATTGATTTTTAAAAAAAATCACTTTTTTTCGCATAAAACTTCACTATTTTCGCCACAGAAACGGAGATAATGGCCCAAATGGGGAATGTGATACCTTCCTGAACTCGTAGTTAAATTATCTAAAACTTGGCATTTCAAGAAAGTAAATTTAGATTTTTTGATTTTTTTTTCAAAAAATTGCGACCCAACCCCTTAAAAAAATGATTTCCAAAAAAAATCAGTTTTTTTCGTCTCGAACTTCACTATTTTCGCCACAGAAACGGAAATAATGGCCCAAATGGGGAATGAGATACCTTCCTGAACTCGTAGTTAAATTATCTAAAACTTGGCATTTCAAGAAAGTAAATTTAGATTTTTTAATTTTTTTTCAAAAAATTGCGACCCAACCCCTTAAAAAAATGATTTCCAAAAAAAATCAGTTTTTTTCGCCTCAAACTTCACTATTTTCGCCACAGAAACGGAAATAATAATCCAAATGGGGAATGAGATACCTTCCTGAACTCGTAGTTAAATTATCTAAAACTTGGCATTTCAAGAAAGTAAATTTAGATTTTTTGATTTTTTTTCAAAAAATTGCGACCCAACCCCTTAAAAAAATGATTTCCAAAAAAAATCAGTTTTTTTCGCCTCGAACTTCACTATTTTCGCCACAGAAACGGAAATAATGGCCCAAATGGGGAATGAGATACCTTCCTGAACTCGTAGTTAAATTATCTAAAACTTGGCATTTAAAGAAAGTAAATTTAGATTTTTTAATTTTTTTTCAAAAAATTGCGACCCAACCCCTTAAAAAAATGATTTCCAAAAAAAATCAGTTTTTTTCGCCTCGAACTTCACTATTTTCGCCACAGAAACGGAAATAATAATCCAAATGGGGAATGAGATACCTTCCTGAACTCGTAGTTAAATTATCTAAAACTTGGCATTTCAAGAAAGTAAATTTAGATTTTTGGATTTTTTTTCAAAAAATTGCGACCCAACCCCTAAAAAAAATTATTTCCAAAAAAAATCAGTTTTTTTCGCCTCAAACTTCACTATTTTCGCCACAGAAACGGAAATAATGGCCCAAATGGGGAATGAGATACCTTCCTGAACTCGTAGTTAAATTATCTAAAACTTGGCATTTCAAGAAAGTAAATTTAGATTTTTTGATTTTTTTTCAAAAAATTGCGACCCAACCCCTTAAAAAAATGATTTCCAAAAAAAATCAGTTTTTTTCGCCTCAAACTTCACTATTTTCGCCACAGAAACGGAAATAATGGCCCAAATGGGGAATGAGATACCTTCCTGAACTCGTAGTTAAATTATCTAAAACTTGGCATTTCAAGAAAGTAAATTTAGATTTTTTGATTTTTTTTCAAAAAATTGCGACCCAACCCCTTAAAAAAATGATTTCCAAAAAAAATCAGTTTTTTTCGCCTCGAACTTCACTATTTTCGCCACAGAAACGGAAATAATAATCCAAATGGGGAATGAGATACCTTCCTGAACTCGTAGTTAAATTATCTAAAACTTGGCATTTCAAGAAAGTAAATTTAGATTTTTGGATTTTTTTTCAAAAAATTGCGACCCAACCCCTTAAAAAAATTATTTCCAAAAAAAATCAGTTTTTTTCGCCTCAAACTTCACTATTTTCGCCACAGAAACGGAAATAATGGCCCAAATGGGGAATGAGATACCTTCCTGAACTCGTAGTTAAATTATCTAAAACTTGGCATTTCAAGAAAGTAAATTTAGATTTTTTGATTTTTTTTCAAAAAATTGCGACCCAACCCCTTAAAAAATTGATTTTTAAAAAAAATCACTTTTTTTCGCATAAAACTTCACTATTTTCGCCACAGAAACGGAGATAATGTCCCAAATGGGGAATGTGATACCTTCCTGAACTCGTAGTTAAATTATCTAAAACTTGGCATTTCAAGAAAGTAAATTTAGATTTTTTGATTTTTTTTCAAAAAATTGCGACCCAAAAAAATCAGTTTTTTTCGCCTCAAACTTCACTATTTTCGCCACAGAAACGGAAATAATGGCCCAAATGGGGAATGAGATACCTTCCTGAACTCGTAGTTAAATTATCTAAAACTTGGCATTTCAAGAAAGTAAATTTAGATTTTTTGATTTTTTTTTCAAAAAATTGCGACCCAACCCCTTAAAAAAATGATTTCCAAAAAAAATCAGTTTTTTTCGCCTCGAACTTCACTATTTTCGCCACAGAAACGGAAATAATAATCCAAATGGGGAATGAGATACCTTCCTGAACTCGTAGTTAAATTATCTAAAACTTGGCATTTCAAGAAAGTAAATTTAGATTTTTGGATTTTTTTTCAAAAAATTGCGACCCAACCCCTTCAAAAATTGATTTCCAAAAAAAATCACTTTTTTCGCATAAAACTTCACTATTTTCGCCACAGAAACGGAAATAATGGCCCAAATGCGGAATGAGATACCTTCCTGAACTCGTAGTTAAATTATCTAAAACTTGGCATTTAAAGAAAGTAAATTTAGATTTTTTGATTTTTTTTCAAAAAATTGCGACCCAACCCCTTAAAAAATTGATTTCCAAAAAAAATCACTTTTTTTCGCATAAAACTTCACTATTTTCGCCACAGAAACGGAAATAATGGCCCAAATGGGGAATGAGATACCTTCCTGAACTCATAGTTAAATTATCTAAAACTTGGCATTTAAAGAAAGTAAATTTAGATTTTTTGATTTTTTTTCAAAAAATTGCGACCCAACCCCTTAAAAAATTGATTTTTAAAAAAAATCACTTTTTTTCGCATAAAACTTCACTATTTTCGCCACAGAAACGGAGATAATGGCCCAAATGGGGAATGTGATACCTTCCTGAACTCGTAGTTAAATTATCTAAAACTTGGCATTTCAAGAAAGTAAATTTAGATTTTTTGATTTTTTTTCAAAAAATTGCGATCCAACCCCTTAAAAAAATGATTTCCAAAAAAAATCAGTTTTTTTCGTCTCGAACTTCACTATTTTCGCCACAGAAACGGAAATAATGGCCCAAATGGGGAATGAGATACCTTCCTGAACTCGTAGTTAAATTATCTAAAACTTGGCATTTAAAGAAAGTAAATTTAGATTTTTTGATTTTTTTTCAAAAAATTGCGACCCAACCCCTTAAAAAATTGATTTCCAAAAAAAATCACTTTTTTTCGCATAAAACTTCACTATTTTCGCCACAGAAACGGAAATAATGGCCCAAATGGGGAATGAGATACCTTCCTGAACTCGTAGTTAAATTATCTAAAACTTGGCATTTAAAGAAAGTAAATTTAGATTTTTTGATTTTTTTTCAAAAAATTGCGACCCAACCCCTTAAAAAATTGATTTCCAAAAAAAATCACTTTTTTTCGCATAAAACTTCACTATTTTCGCCACAGAAACGGAAATAATGGCCCAAATGGGGAATGAGATACCTTCCTGAACTCGTAGTTAAATTATCTAAAACTTGGCATTTCAAGAAAGTAAATTTAGATTTTTGGATTTTTTTTCAAAAAATTGCGACCCAACCCCTTAAAAAAATGATTTCCAAAAAAAATCAGTTTTTTTCGCCTCAAACTTCACTATTTTCGCCACAGAAACGGAAATAATAATCCAAATGGGGAATGAGATACCTTCCTGAACTCGTAGTTAAATTATCTAAAACTTGGCATTTAAAAGAAAAAATTTAGATTTTTTGATTTTTTTTCAAAAAATTGCGACCCAACCCCTTAAAAAAATGATTTCCAAAAAAAATCAGTTTTTTTCGCCTCAAACTTCACTATTTTCGCCACAGAAACGGAAATAATGGCCCAAATGGGGAATGAGATACCTTCCTGAACTCGTAGTTAAATTATCTAAAACTTGGCATTTAAAGAAAGTAAATTTAGATTTTTTGATTTTTTTTCAAAAAATTGCGACCCAACCCCTTAAAAAAATGATTTCCAAAAAAAATCAGTTTTTTTCGCCTCGAACTTCACTATTTTCGCCACAGAAACGGAAATAATAATCCAAATGGGGAATGAGATACCTTCCTGAACTCGTAGTTAAATTATCTAAAACTTGGCATTTCAAGAAAGTAAATTTAGATTTTTGGATTTTTTTTCAAAAAATTGCGACCCAACCCCTTAAAAAAATTATTTCCAAAAAAAATCAGTTTTTTTCGCCTCAAACTTCACTATTTTCGCCACAGAAACGGAAATAATGGCCCAAATGGGGAATGAGATACCTTCCTGAACTCGTAGTTAAATTATCTAAAACTTGGCATTTCAAGAAAGTAAATTTAGATTTTTGGATTTTTTTTCAAAAAATTGCGACCCAACCCCTTAAAAAAATTATTTCCAAAAAAAATCAGTTTTTTTCGCCTCAAACTTCACTATTTTCGCCACAGAAACGGAAATAATGGCCCAAATGGGGAATGAGATACCTTCCTGAACTCGTAGTTAAATTATCTAAAACTTGGCATTTCAAGAAAGTAAATTTAGATTTTTTGATTTTTTTTTCAAAAAATTGCGACCCAACCCCTTAAAAAATTGATTTTTAAAAAAAATCACTTTTTTTCGCATAAAACTTCACTATTTTCGCCACAGAAACGGAGATAATGTCCCAAATGGGGAATGTGATACCTTCCTGAACTCGTAGTTAAATTATCTAAAACTTGGCATTTCAAGAAAGTAAATTTAGATTTTTTGATTTTTTTTCAAAAAATTGCGACCCAAAAAAATCAGTTTTTTTCGCCTCAAACTTCACTATTTTCGCCACAGAAACGGAAATAATGGCCCAAATGGGGAATGAGATACCTTCCTGAACTCGTAGTTAAATTATCTAAAACTTGGCATTTCAAGAAAGTAAATTTAGATTTTTTGATTTTTTTTCAAAAAATTGCGACCCAACCCCTTAAAAAAATGATTTCCAAAAAAAATCAGTTTTTTTCGCCTCAAACTTCACTATTTTCGCCACAGAAACGGAAATAATGGCCCAAATGGGGAATGAGATACCTTCCTGAACTCGTAGTTAAATTATCTAAAACTTGGCATTTCAAGAAAGTAAATTTAGATTTTTTGATTTTTTTTCAAAAAATTGCGACCCAACCCCTTAAAAAATGATTTCCAAAAAAAATCAGTTTTTTTCGCCTCGAACTTCACTATTTTCGCCACAGAAACGGAAATAATAATCCAAATGGGGAATGAGATACCTTCCTGAACTCGTAGTTAAATTATCTAAAACTTGGCATTTCAAGAAAGTAAATTTAGATTTTTGGATTTTTTTTCAAAAAATTGCGACCCAACCCCTTCAAAAATTGATTTCCAAAAAAAATCACTTTTTTCGCATAAAACTTCACTATTTTCGCCACAGAAACGGAAATAATGGCCCAAATGCGGAATGAGATACCTTCCTGAACTCGTAGTTAAATTATCTAAAACTTGGCATTTAAAGAAAGTAAATTTAGATTTTTTGATTTTTTTTCAAAAAATTGCGACCCAACCCCTTAAAAAATTGATTTCCAAAAAAAATCACTTTTTTTCGCATAAAACTTCACTATTTTCGCCACAGAAACGGAAATAATGGCCCAAATGGGGAATGAGATACCTTCCTGAACTCATAGTTAAATTATCTAAAACTTGGCATTTAAAGAAAGTAAATTTAGATTTTTTGATTTTTTTTTCAAAAAATTGCGACCCAACCCCTTAAAAAATTGATTTTTAAAAAAAATCACTTTTTTTCGCATAAAACTTCACTATTTTCGCCACAGAAACGGAGATAATGGCCCAAATGGGGAATGTGATACCTTCCTGAACTCGTAGTTAAATTATCTAAAACTTGGCATTTCAAGAAAGTAAATTTAGATTTTTTGATTTTTTTTCAAAAAATTGCGATCCAACCCCTTAAAAAAATGATTTCCAAAAAAAATCAGTTTTTTTCGTCTCGAACTTCACTATTTTCGCCACAGAAACGGAAATAATGGCCCAAATGCGGAATGAGATACCTTCCTGAACTCGTAGTTAAATTATCTAAAACTTGGCATTTAAAGAAAGTAAATTTAGATTTTTTGATTTTTTTTCAAAAAATTGCGACCCAACCCCTTAAAAAATTGATTTCCAAAAAAAATCACTTTTTTTCGCATAAAACTTCACTATTTTCGCCACAGAAACGGAAATAATGGCCCAAATGGGGAATGAGATACCTTCCTGAACTCGTAGTTAAATTATCTAAAACTTGGCATTTCAAGAAAGTAAATTTAGATTTTTGGATTTTTTTTCAAAAAATTGCGACCCAACCCCTTAAAAAAATGATTTCCAAAAAAAATCAGTTTTTTTCGCCTCAAACTTCACTATTTTCGCCACAGAAACGGAAATAATAATCCAAATGGGGAATGAGATACCTTCCTGAACTCGTAGTTAAATTATCTAAAACTTGGCATTTAAAAGAAAAAAATTTAGATTTTTTGATTTTTTTTCAAAAAATTGCGACCCAACCCCTTAAAAAAATGATTTCCAAAAAAAATCAGTTTTTTTCGCCTCAAACTTCACTATTTTCGCCACAGAAACGGAAATAATGGCCCAAATGGGGAATGAGATACCTTCCTGAACTCGTAGTTAAATTATCTAAAACTTGGCATTTAAAGAAAGTAAATTTAGATTTTTTGATTTTTTTTCAAAAAATTGCGACCCAACCCCTTAAAAAAATGATTTCCAAAAAAAATCAGTTTTTTTCGCCTCGAACTTCACTATTTTCGCCACAGAAACGGAAATAATAATCCAAATGGGGAATGAGATACCTTCCTGAACTCGTAGTTAAATTATCTAAAACTTGGCATTTCAAGAAAGTAAATTTAGATTTTTGGATTTTTTTTCAAAAAATTGCGACCCAACCCCTTAAAAAAATTATTTCCAAAAAAAATCAGTTTTTTTCGCCTCAAACTTCACTATTTTCGCCACAGAAACGGAAATAATGGCCCAAATGGGGAATGAGATACCTTCCTGAACTCGTAGTTAAATTATCTAAAACTTGGCATTTAAAGAAAGTAAATTTAGATTTTTTGATTTTTTTCAAAAAATTGCGACCCAACCCCTTAAAAAAATGATTTCCAAAAAAAATCAGTTTTTTTCGCCTCAAACTTCACTATTTTCGCCACAGCAACGGAAATAATGGCCCAAATGGGGAATGAGATACCTTCCTGAACTCGTAGTTAAATTATCTAAAACTTGGCATTTCAAGAAAGTAAATTTAGATTTTTTGATTTTTTTTCAAAAAATTGCGACCCAACCCCTTAAAAAAATGATTTCCAAAAAAAATCAGTTTTTTTCGCCTCGAACTTCACTATTTTCGCCACAGAAACGGAAATAATAATCCAAATGGGGAATGAGATACCTTCCTGAACTCGTAGTTAAATTATCTAAAACTTGGCATTTCAAGAAAGTAAATTTAGATTTTTGGATTTTTTTTCAAAAAATTGCGACCCAACCCCTTAAAAAAATTATTTCCAAAAAAAATCAGTTTTTTTCGCCTCAAACTTCACTATTTTCGCCACAGAAACGGAAATAATGGCCCAAATGGGGAATGAGATACCTTCCTGAACTCGTAGTTAAATTATCTAAAACTTGGCATTTCAAGAAAGTAAATTTAGATTTTTTGATTTTTTTTCAAAAAATTGCGACCCAACCCCTTAAAAAATTGATTTTTAAAAAAAATCACTTTTTTTCGCATAAAACTTCACTATTTTCGCCACAGAAACGGAGATAATGGCCCAAATGGGGAATGTGATACCTTCCTGAACTCGTAGTTAAATTATCTAAAACTTGGCATTTCAAGAAAGTAAATTTAGATTTTTTGATTTTTTTTCAAAAAATTGCGACCCAAAAAAAATCAGTTTTTTTCGCCTCAAACTTCACTATTTTCGCCACAGAAACGGAAATAATGGCCCAAATGGGGAATGAGATACCTTCCTGAACTCGTAGTTAAATTATCTAAAACTTGGCATTTCAAGAAAGTAAATTTAGATTTTTTGATTTTTTTCAAAAAATTGCGACCCAACCCCTTAAAAAATTGATTTTTAAAAAAAATCACTTTTTTTCGCATAAAACTTCACTATTTTCGCCACAGAAACGGAGATAATGGCCCAAATGGGGAATGTGATACCTTCCTGAACTCGTAGTTAAATTATCTAAAACTTGGCATTTCAAGAAAGTAAATTTAGATTTTTTGATTTTTTTTCAAAAAATTGCGACCCAACCCCTTAAAAAATGATTTCCAAAAAAAATCAGTTTTTTTCGTCTCGAACTTCACTATTTTCGCCACAGAAACGGAAATAATGGCCCAAATGGGGAATGAGATACCTTCCTGAACTCGTAGTTAAATTATCTAAAACTTGGCATTTCAAGAAAGTAAATTTAGATTTTTTAATTTTTTTTCAAAAAATTGCGACCCAACCCCTTAAAAAAATGATTTCTAAAAAAAATCAGTTTTTTTCGCCTCAAACTTCACTATTTTCGCCACAGAAACGGAAATAATAATCCAAATGGGGAATGAGATACCTTCCTGAACTCGTAGTTAAATTATCTAAAACTTGGCATTTAAAAGAAAAAAATTTAGATTTTTTGATTTTTTTTCAAAAAATTGCGACCCAACCCCTTAAAAAAATGATTTCCAAAAAAATCAGTTTTTTTCGCCTCAAACTTCACTATTTTCGCCACAGAAACGGAAATAATGGCCCAAATGGGGAATGAGATACCTTCCTGAACTCGTAGTTAAATTATCTAAAACTTGGCATTTCAAGAAAGTAAATTTAGATTTTTTGATTTTTTTTCAAAAAATTGCGACCCAACCCCTTAAAAAAATGATTTCCAAAAAAAATCAGTTTTTTTCGCCTCGAACTTCACTATTTTCGCCACAGAAACGGAAATAATAATCCAAATGGGGAATGAGATACCTTCCTGAACTCGTAGTTAAATTATCTAAAACTTGGCATTTCAAGAAAGTAAATTTAGATTTTTGGATTTTTTTTCAAAAAATTGCGACCCAACCCCTTAAAAAAATTATTTCCAAAAAAAATCAGTTTTTTTCGCCTCAAACTTCACTATTTTCGCCACAGAAACGGAAATAATGGCCCAAATGGGGAATGAGATACCTTCCTGAACTCGTAGTTAAATTATCTAAAACTTGGCATTTCAAGAAAGTAAATTTAGATTTTTGGTTTTTTTTTCAAAAAATTGCGACCCAACCCCTTAAAAAAATTATTTCCAAAAAAAATCAGTTTTTTTCGCCTCAAACTTCACTATTTTCGCCACAGAAACGGAAATAATGGCCCAAATGGGGAATGAGATACCTTCCTGAACTCGTAGTTAAATTATCTAAAACTTGGCATTTAAAGAAAGTAAATTTAGATTTTTTGATTTTTTTTCAAAAAATTGCGACCCAACCCCTTAAAAAAATGATTTCCAAAAAAAATCAGTTTTTTTCGCCTCAAACTTCACTATTTTCGCCACAGAAACGGAAATAATGGCCCAAATGGGGAATGAGATACCTTCCTGAACTCGTAGTTAAATTATCTAAAACTTGGCATTTCAAGAAAGTAAATTTAGATTTTTTGATTTTTTTTCAAATAATTGCGACCCAACCCCTTAAAAAAATGATTTCCAAAAAAAATCAGTTTTTTTCGTCTCGAACTTCACTATTTTCGCCACAGAAACGGAAATAATGGCCCAAATGGGGAATGAGATACCTTCCTGAACTCGTAGTTAAATTATCTAAAACTTGGCATTTCAAGAAAGTAAATTTAGATTTTTGGATTTTTTTTCAAAAAATTGCGACCCCAACCCCTTAAAAAAATTATTTCCAAAAAAAATCAGTTTTTTTCGCCTCAAACTTCACTATTTTCGCCACAGAAACGGAAATAATGGCCCAAATGGGGAATGAGATACCTTCCTGAACTCGTAGTTAAATTATCTAAAACTTGGCATTTCAAGAAAGTAAATTTAGATTTTTTGATTTTTTTTCAAAAAATTGCGACCCAACCCCTTAAAAAAATGATTTCCAAAAAAATCAGTTTTTTTCGCCTCAAACTTCACTATTTTCGCCACAGAAACGGAAATAATAATCCAAATGGGGAATGAGATACCTTCCTGAACTCGTAGTTAAATTATCTAAAACTTGGCATTTAAAAGAAAAAAATTTAGATTTTTTGATTTTTTTTCAAAAAATTGCGACCCAACCCCTTAAAAAAATGATTTCCAAAAAAAATCAGTTTTTTTCGCCTCAAACTTCACTATTTTCGCCACAGAAACGGAAATAATGGCCCAAATGGGGAATGTGATACCTTCCTGAACTCGTAGTTAAATTATCTAAAACTTGGCATTTCAAGAAAGTAAATTTAGATTTTTTGATTTTTTTTCAAAAAATTGCGACCCAACCCCTTAAAAAAATGATTTCCAAAAAAAATCAGTTTTTTTCGCCTCGAACTTCACTATTTTCGCCACAGAAACGGAAATAATAATCCAAATGGGGAATGAGATACCTTCCTGAACTCGTAGTTAAATTATCTAAAACTTGGCATTTCAAGAAAGTAAATTTAGATTTTTGGATTTTTTTTCAAAAAATTGCGACCCAACCCCTTAAAAAAATGATTTCCAAAAAAAATCAGTTTTTTTCGCCTCAAACTTCACTATTTTCGCCACAGAAACGGAAATAATGGCCCAAATGGGGAATGAGATACCTTCCTGAACTCGTAGTTAAATTATCTAAAACTTGGCATTTCAAGAAAGTAAATTTAGATTTTTTGATTTTTTTTCAAAAAATTGCGACCCAACCCCTTAAAAAAATGATTTCCAAAAAAAATCAGTTTTTTTTCGCCTCAAACTTCACTATTTTCGCCACAGAAACGGAAATAATGGCCCAAATGGGGAATGTGATACCTTCCTAAACTCGTAGTTAAATTATCTAAAACTTGGCATTTAAAGAAAGTAAATTTAGATTTTTTGATTTTTTTTCAAAAAATTGCGACCCAACCCCTTAAAAAAATGATTTCCAAAAAAAATAAGTTTTTTTCGCCTCAAACTTCACTATTTTCGCCACAGAAACGGAGATAATGGCCCAAATGGGGAATGTGATACCTTCCTGAACTCGTAGTTAAATTATCTAAAACTTGGCATTTCAAGAAAGTAAATTTAGATTTTTTGATTTTTTTTCAAATAATTGCGACCCAACCCCTTAAAAAAATGATTTCCAAAAAAAATCAGTTTTTTTCGCCTCGAACTTCACTATTTTCGCCACAGAAACGGAAATAATAATCCAAATGGGGAATGAGATACCTTCCTGAACTCGTAGTTAAATTATCTAAAACTTGGCATTTCAAGAAAGTAAATTTAGATTTTTGGATTTTTTTTCAAAAAATTGCGACCCAACCCCTTAAAAAAATGATTTCCAAAAAAAATCAGTTTTTTTCGCCTCAAACTTCACTATTTTCGCCACAGAAACGGAAATAATGGCCCAAATGGGGAATGAGATACCTTCCTGAACTCGTAGTTAAATTATCTAAAACTTGGCATTTCAAGAAAGTAAATTTAGATTTTTTGATTTTTTTTCAAAAAATTGCGACCCAACCCCTTAAAAAAATGATTTCCAAAAAAAATCAGTTTTTTTCGCCTCAAACTTCACTATTTTCGCCACAGAAACGGAAATAATGGCCCAAATGGGGAATGAGATACCTTCCTGAACTCGTAGTTAAATTATCTAAAACTTGGCATTTAAAGAAAGTAAATTTAGATTTTTTGATTTTTTTTCAAAAAATTGCGACCCAACCCCTTAAAAAAATGATTTCCAAAAAAAATCAGTTTTTTTCGCCTCAAACTTCACTATTTTCGCCACAGAAACGGAAATAATGGCCCAAATGGGGAATGAGATACCTTCCTGAACTCGTAGTTAAATTATCTAAAACTTGGCATTTCAAGAAAGTAAATTTAGATTTTTTGATTTTTTTTCAAATAATTGCGACCCAACCCCTTAAAAAAATGATTTCCAAAAAAAATCAGTTTTTTTCGTCTCGAACTTCACTATTTTCGCCACAGAAACGGAAATAATGGCCCAAATGGGGAATGAGATACCTTCCTGAACTCGTAGTTAAATTATCTAAAACTTGGCATTTCAAGAAAGTAAATTTAGATTTTTTAATTTTTTTTTCAAAAAATTGCGACCCAACCCCTTAAAAAAATGATTTCCAAAAAAAATCAGTTTTTTTCGCCTCAAACTTCACTATTTTCGCCACAGAAACGGAAATAATAATCCAAATGGGGAATGAGATACCTTCCTGAACTCGTAGTTAAATTATCTAAAACTTGGCATTTAAAAGAAAAAAATTTAGATTTTTTGATTTTTTTTCAAAAAATTGCGACCCAACCCCTTAAAAAAATGATTTCCAAAAAAAATCAGTTTTTTTCGCCTCAAACTTCACTATTTTCGCCACAGAAACGGAAATAATGGCCCAAATGGGGAATGAGATACCTTCCTGAACTCGTAGTTAAATTATCTAAAACTTGGCATTTAAAGAAAGTAAATTTAGATTTTTTGATTTTTTTTCAAAAAATTGCGACCCAACCCCTTAAAAAAATGATTTCCAAAAAAAAATCAGTTTTTTTCGCCTCAAACTTCACTATTTTCGCCACAGCAACGGAAATAATGGCCCAAATGGGGAATGAGATACCTTCCTGAACTCGTAGTTAAATTATCTAAAACTTGGCATTTCAAGAAAGTAAATTTAGATTTTTTGATTTTTTTTCAAAAAATTGAGACCCAACCCCTTAAAAAAATGATTTCCAAAAAAAATCAGTTTTTTTCGTCTCGAACTTCACTATTTTCGCCACAGAAACGGAAATAATGGCCCAAATGGGGAATGAGATACCTTCCTGAACTCGTAGTTAAATTATCTAAAACTTGGCATTTCAAGAAAGTAAATTTAGATTTTTTGATTTTTTTTCAAAAAATTGCGACCCAACCCCTTAAAAAATTGATTTCCAAAAAAACATCACTTTTTTTCGCCTCAAACTTCACTATTTTCGCCACACAAACGGAAATAATAATCCAAATGGGGAATGAGATACCTTCCTGAACTCGTAGTTAAATTATCTAAAACTTGGCATTTAAAAGAAAAAAATTTAGATTTTTTGATTTTTTTTTCAAAAAATTGCGACCCAACCCCTTAAAAAAATGATTTCCAAAAAAAATCAGTTTTTTTCGCCTCAAACTTCACTATTTTCGCCACAGAAACGGAAATAATGGCCCAAATGGGGAATGAGATACCTTCCTGAACTCGTAGTTAAATTATCTAAAACTTGGCATTTCAAGAAAGTAAATTTAGATTTTTTGATTTTTTTTCAAAAAATTGCGACCCAACCCCTTAAAAAAATGATTTCCAAAAAAAATCAGTTTTTTTCGCCTCGAACTTCACTATTTTCGCCACAGAAACGGAAATAATAATCCAAATGGGGAATGAGATACCTTCCTGAACTCGTAGTTAAATTATCTAAAACTTGGCATTTCAAGAAAGTAAATTTAGATTTTTGGATTTTTTTTCAAAAAATTGCGACCCAACCCCTTAAAAAAATTATTTCCAAAAAAAATCAGTTTTTTTCGCCTCAAACTTCACTATTTTCGCCACAGAAACGGAAATAATGGCCCAAATGGGGAATGAGATACCTTCCTGAACTCGTAGTTAAATTATCTAAAACTTGGCATTTAAAGAAAGTAAATTTAGATTTTTTGATTTTTTTTCAAAAAATTGCGACCCAACCCCTTAAAAAAATGATTTCCAAAAAAAATCAGTTTTTTTCGCCTCAAACTTCACTATTTTCGCCACAGCAACGGAAATAATGGCCCAAATGGGGAATGAGATACCTTCCTGAACTCGTAGTTAAATTATCTAAAACTTGGCATTTCAAGAAAGTAAATTTAGATTTTTTGATTTTTTTTTCAAAAAATTGAGACCCAACCCCTTAAAAAAATGATTTCCAAAAAAAATCAGTTTTTTTCGTCTCGAACTTCACTATTTTCGCCACAGAAACGGAAATAATGGCCCAAATGGGGAATGAGATACCTTCCTGAACTCGTAGTTAAATTATCTAAAACTTGGCATTTCAAGAAAGTAAATTTAGATTTTTTGATTTTTTTTCAAAAAATTGCGACCCAACCCCTTAAAAAATTGATTTCCAAAAAAACATCACTTTTTTTCGCCTCAAACTTCACTATTTTCGCCACACAAACGGAAATAATAATCCAAATGGGGAATGAGATACCTTCCTGAACTCGTAGTTAAATTATCTAAAACTTGGCATTTAAAAGAAAAAAATTTAGATTTTTTGATTTTTTTTCAAAAAATTGCGACCCAACCCCTTAAAAAAATGATTTCCAAAAAAAATCAGTTTTTTTCGCCTCAAACTTCACTATTTTCGCCACAGAAACGGAAATAATGGCCCAAATGGGGAATGAGATACCTTCCTGAACTCGTAGTTAAATTATCTAAAACTTGGCATTTCAAGAAAGTAAATTTAGATTTTTTGATTTTTTTTCAAAAAATTGCGACCCAACCCCTTAAAAAAATGATTTCCAAAAAAAATCAGTTTTTTTCGCCTCGAACTTCACTATTTTCGCCACAGAAACGGAAATAATAATCCAAATGGGGAATGAGATACCTTCCTGAACTCGTAGTTAAATTATCTAAAACTTGGCATTTCAAGAAAGTAAATTTAGATTTTTGGATTTTTTTTCAAAAAATTGCGACCCAACCCCTTAAAAAAATTATTTCCAAAAAAAATCAGTTTTTTTCGCCTCAAACTTCACTATTTTCGCCACAGAAACGGAAATAATGGCCCAAATGGGGAATGAGATACCTTCCTGAACTCGTAGTTAAATTATCTAAAACTTGGCATTTAAAGAAAGTAAATTTAGATTTTTTGATTTTTTTTCAAAAAATTGCGACCCAACCCCTTAAAAAAATGATTTCCAAAAAAATCAGTTTTTTTCGCCTCAAACTTCACTATTTTCGCCACAGAAACGGAAATAATAATCCAAATGGGGAATGAGATACCTTCCTGAACTCGTAGTTAAATTATCTAAAACTTGGCATTTAAAAGAAAAAAATTTAGATTTTTTGATTTTTTTTTCAAAAAATTGCGACCCAACCCCTTAAAAAAATTATTTCCAAAAAAAATCAGTTTTTTTCGCCTCAAACTTCACTATTTTCGCCACAGAAACGGAAATAATGGCCCAAATGGGGAATGAGATACCTTCCTGAACTCGTAGTTAAATTATCTAAAACTTGGCATTTCAAGAAAGTAAATTTAGATTTTTTGATTTTTTTTTCAAAAAATTGCGACCCAACCCCTTAAAAAAATGATTTCCAAAAAAAATCAGTTTTTTTCGCCTCAAACTTCACTATTTTCGCCACAGAAACGGAAGTAATGGCCCAAATGGGGAATGTGATACCTTCCTGAACTCGTAGTTAAATTATCTAAAACTTGGCATTTCAAGAAAGTAAATTTAGATTTTTTGATTTTTTTTCAAAAAATTGCGACCCAACCCCTTAAAAAAATGATTTCCAAAAAAAATCATTTTTTTTCGCCTCAAACTTCACCATTTTCGCCACAGAAACGGAAATAATGGCCCAAATGGGGAATGAGATACCTTCCTGAACTCGTAGTTAAATTATCTAAAACTTGGCATTTAAGAAAAGGAAATTTCGATTTTTTGATTTTTTTTCAAAAAATTGCGACCCAACCCCTTAAAAAAATGATTTCCAAAAAAAATCAGTTTTTTTCGCCTCAAACCTCACTATTTTCGCCACAGAAACGGAAATAATGGCCCAAATGGGGAATGAGATACCTTCCTGAACTCGTAGTTAAATTATCTAAAACTTGGCATTTAAAGAAAGTAAATTTAGATTTTTTGATTTTTTTTCAAAAAATTGCGACCCAACCCCTTAAAAAAATGATTTCCAAAAAAAATCAGTTTTTTTCGCCTCGAACTTCACTATTTTCGCCACAGAAACGGAAATAATAATCCAAATGGGGAATGAGATACCTTCCTGAACTCGTAGTTAAATTATCTAAAACTTGGCATTTCAAGAAAGTAAATTTAGATTTTTTGATTTTTTTTCAAAAAATTGCGACCCAACCCCTTAAAAAAATGATTTCCAAAAAAAATCAGTTTTTTTCGCCTCAAACTTCACTATTTTCGCCACAGAAACGGAAATAATGGCCCAAATGGGGAATGTGATACCTTCCTGAACTCGTAGTTAAATTATCTAAAACTTGGCATTTCAAGAAAGTAAATTTAGATTTTTTGATTTTTTTTCAAAAAATTGCGACCCAACCCCTTAAAAAATTGATTTCCAAAAAAAATCAGTTTTTTTCTCCTCAAACTTCACTATTTTCTCCACAGAAACGGAAATAATGGTCCAAATGGGGAATGAGATACCTTCCTGAACTCGTAGTTAAATTATCTAAAACTTGGCATTTCAAGAAAGTAAATTTAGATTTTTGGATTTTTTTTCAAAAAATTGCGACCCAACCCCTTAAAAAAATGATTTCCAAAAAAAATCAGTTTTTTTCGCCTCGAACTTCACTATTTTCGCCACAGAAACGGAAATAATAATCCAAATGGGGAATGAGATACCTTCCTGAACTCGTAGTTAAATTATCTAAAACTTTAGAAAGGAAATTTAGATTTTAAAATTATTTTTCAAAAAATTGTGATGCAAGAGTAAATACTTTTAAACAGCTAAATACTTCCTTAATTCTATTAAAGGTATGCATTTTTGAGCATGCCCGTGTCTCTAACCCAGAGAAATCGTTAAAGTAAATTTGTTTTCACGCTTGATGGCGAATTGTGCGACTTGCTTGATCTTCCCCCGCCCCGCCGTTCCCTGGCTCCCCATTTTTTAGCCAGATTTTGCCACTTTTTCCCCAACGCACGCAGCTTTTCGCCGTGCATTGGAAATTTTTCGAGCGAGCGGTGCTCTTGTTAATATTTCATATGTCATCGCAAGGAGTCCCAGGAACACCACTTCACTCCACACACATGTATGTATGTGTATAGGTAGGTTTTCCTCTCGTGCGCCGTCATTCCCAGCACAGCCACATTCCACACCTCCTGGCATTCCAACCTCACGGAATTTCCCTGTAAGCGGCCGCAACTCTTAAATCGCTTGCGTTTAAAAATTTGATTATGTGACATTTTCGTTCAGCTTTTGTGCGGAGCATAAAGGCGAAGCAAAACAAAAAAAAGGGCCAAATTAAATTTGTACACAGATTCACTTTTTTTTCTCATTCATTTTTTACATTTTATTTCTCATTTTCGGTGGTGGCTGATTGTCGCTGTTGTTGTTGTTGTGGTTGTTGTCACTGCGAAGGACCTCCGCACGGAGCCTGTGGTAATTTCATTCCCTTTTATGAAGGCTTTTCCGCATTTTTGGCATTACGAAGGGAATCAAATCAGCGATTGCGAGATGTTCGACTTTAAAATACCCATTATTTTTTTAATTTTTTATTTATTTATTAGGAAATTGTAAGGCACTTTTAAAGCACAGTATTAACTAATTAAAGACTGCACTGTAAAAAATTATACACCCTTAATTTTAGAAAGTTGCTTCGCCTTTGATTTTTCTTTCTTAAAATTTGATAATTATCTACTGGTAAAAAAGTTTATGTTAAAATTGATATTATTTACCAAAAAAAATGTAATATAAAAACTTTTTTCTAATATAAAAAAACTTTTGGATCTAAAATTAAAAATAATTTTAAAATATATTAAAAACAAATAAAAGATTTTTTTCTAGCACATAAAAACATATAGTTTTGGATCTAAAATTAAAGATCCACAGTTAAATGTATTCTACAGATCTAAAAAAAAGGGGTTTTTTAAATAAACATATATATCTTAGTTTTTATAGAATTTTCTACCTTTTATTTTTTATTTTATCAAATAATAATAATGCATTAATTTTGTAAACTACTTTAAAAAGGCAGTTATACAATCGTAAAATTAATTAATAACTTTTTAATTTATCCAATTTTTTTTACATATGTATTTACCTAACCTATTTTTTAACCATATTCATTCGCCTTCTCTATGATTTTTGGTGGTAATTGGTGAGTATTTATTGTGTGCACTGGGAGTTTGCGACTGAAATCGGCTTAAATGCCCCCGTGGGGCGGGGGCGGGCGGTCCAAAGAGGGCATGGCAGCGGGATGAGCCTTTGGGGACCGATTGCGTATTGTGAGCACTGTTTTTTCCACTGTTTGCCGCTTTGTTTTATGCATAATTTATGCAAAATATCCAAGTACAAATTGACATTAATCAGTATGCTTTATTGACTCGCCCGCCTCGCAGGACCTCGCAGGACTCTGGCCAGGATGAGTCCCACACCCACTGGGAGAGGGCCAGAGAGATAAACAGAGATAAAACGCCACTCATGGCCGCTGACATTTCTGGTGTGCTCCGCATTGTGCGCACCCAACATTCCTATTACTTAATCAAGAAATTCCTTTTGCCTTTGACTTTGCTTTTTGCCACCCCGCAAAAAAAGAGCCAACAGCACCACCCCCTCCGCCCAGCGTTAATGGCCTTTGTGGCCTTTTGCCACGTTTTGTTTGCGGGCCAAAAAGGGTATGCGCAAAATCAAGAGACCATTTTTTATTTGAAATTGAGGAAATAAAAAAGTTTATTTAACTTATTAAATACATCTAATTAAATTAAATTAAATTAAATATTTATTCCATATTTAAATTAATTAAAATTTAATTATGTATTTTGTAATTTTATGCAATTCACTGATTTTGAACAAAAAAATTGAGGAATATGAATATGAATATGAATATAAAGTGTATTCGATCTTCCATCGACCGACCATCCTTCTTTTGTTTTGTTGATAATGAAAGTGACTTGACATTCCGCCCCCTGGTGGCTTCCAGTTGTACTCGCTGACCTCCCATTTCAGGGGGTGGGGGAGGGGGAGGTCACCACCGGCAGGAATTCGCAATAAACGTGGTCACAGAACGGGATAAGCAAAAGCTCATTTGACCTGTCGACTGTGGCGGCGAAAGGAGCTCAATCCCACAGGACTTTGCACTTTTATGGCATATATTTGACCTAAAGTTATCCCAAAAACACATTATTATCACCTTACAACCAGAGTTCTAGCCTAAGGGATACTATCACCCACTATACCACACCGACAGAAAATGATCATAGAAACTAAACAATTTGTACATTAATCCCAAACTTTTCAGTTTTAATACTCATCCTGTATTACATTAAAACCGTCGAAAGTATTAAAATTACACGTTTGGCATACAAAAACTTGATCAATTTGAGATTATTCCACTTCAAATTTGACTTGATATTACACATCTCAATTCGATTTGTTCGAAATGTAAACAACACGTTCTAGTAGGCCATTTCGAGTTTCAAATGCTTATTTCTCGCTCCCACTTACGTAACCTAAGTCGCCATATTGCCTTTTGCTCTCTTTTTCGAAATCAAAGAATATCCGAGAGACAAGTAAACTAAATTTGCTAAGTTCGAATATTAAGGCCGCCATATTGCTTCTTGCTCTCTTTTTTGAAGTCAGAGAATCTCCAAAAGAGAGAGAGACAGAGAGAAATCGAAAAGATTACATTTTACAATATCTTTTTCACCAATATTGCATGGTAAGAATGATATGTGATTAAAGACCAGACAAGAATTATTTAAAATATTTATACAAATATGGTATACAATTTAAATTACACTTTACAAAATTTTATATGAAATTAATACCACGGATTTTAGATATTATAATTTTTAGAAATTATTCAGTATTACACTTTTTTAGTATATGTTTTTGTTTTTGGGTTCAATCAAAATAAATAGTTTTAAAATATGCGCAATTTACAACTTTATTGTTGGAACAAAATAGTAGGGGATTACAAGTAAGAAGATGTAAACAGAATGTTCAGTATTTCAAAAATTTCAAAATAATAATCCCTCAAAAAAAAACATTTATATTGTCAAAGAAAACATATTATAATATTTTGTAATCTTGCAGAATGCTAAAACTGCATTTTTTTTGTACACCCAGAAAAAAAGATCAAGGTCTTTAAAACCACTCACCTTAAATTAAGGAACAAGGCACTAAAATTGGCTAAGAAAGGCCATAAAAAATTCCCTAATTTAAAATCAAGGCAATTTTTTTTCCTGAGTGTACGGAGAAAATCCAGTTTTAGCAATACAAAATTTTTAAAATATTATTTGTTTTGTTTGACGATATAAATGTACTTCTTTTCTCAAAGGAAAATGAGGCTGTAAATGTTTCGATTGAACTTCTTTATGAAGCTAATCATAATTTTCCTCTTCCTCGATAGTAGGATCGATTGAAGGATCGATGGTGGGATCGCTGGAGGGATATCGGACCGTAGAGGGGGTTAGCAGATCGACGAGCTTCACTACCGCGCTCCTGCTGGCAGTCGCACTTGGAAACGAGCCCGGGAAGTTGTCCAGCTTGCTGGCCACGTCCTCCAACCGGCAGCACTGCACCAGTCCGTAGGCGGGGAACTCGCGCAGAGTGGCGAACAGGCTGCTCCTCAGCCACGACACCTGGTCGCACATGGAGGCGCAGAGGTCGCCCAACTGCTCGCTGCGGAACTGCAAGATCAATCGGATGGGTTTTAAATCGATACAGAGAGCACACACAGGGGGCACTTACAAAGGGGCTGTTGTGGCCAATAATCACAAACTCATCCTGCACGCCACCCGTCTTCTCCAGGGCGTGCACATGGGCCCAGATGAGGGCGGGAATCGGGTGCGAGCTGCCGTCGGCCAACTCAATCTTCAGCGATCGGCTGGCGTTGCAGGGCCGCCCGACGGCCAGCGGCAGCTCCAGAACACCGGAAACGCCCAGCCGGATGTCAAAGTGTGCACCGGATGCGGTGGCATCGCGCATCGCCGCCACCCAATTCTTCCAGTTGCCGGCACGCAGCGTTCGCATCCAGATGGTGGACACCATGTCCTCGTAGCCGGCCAACTGGCCAGCGATCGCCTCGTCCTGGACGAGACTGCCCGTCTGGAAGGTTTCGCCCGCGAACAGCTGCGTCAGCTGACTTTCCTTCACCATGTAGGCGTCGATTTCTCCCTGGCTGTTTTCGAAATACGTAATCTTTATAGTAGGTACACTCAAAAAAGTAATTTGCATTATTGGCGTTTTTTTATTATATTTCAAAAAAAATTGTATTTAGCATATTGGATTTATTTGAATAAATTTTCTTAGCAGTAAAATGTTTTTTTTGTAACAAAAAACAAAAAAAAAAAAAAAATTGTAAAAAAAAAAAATTGTAAAAAAAAAATTCAATAAAAAAATTGTCGTAAAAGCAAATTTTAAACATTCAAGGCTACGATTTTTTTGAGTGTAGCTATTCAATAAATCAACCTACCTGACGGTTTTGATGAGATTTTTTCGGTAGGTAACATTAATATCCAATCCGATATCATTTAGCTGGCCCAATTGCGTCTGTAAAGAACCAGATATGTAGATTCAACGGGGGATTCTGCTAGAAGAAATCAGAACTTACCATTGCGAGAACACGATTTTTCGTTGGAAATGTAGTGTAGGCGACGTACTTCATTCGGGAGGCGACAATGTCAAAGCACATGGCCGCACTTTTTATTGAACCTTTGTCGTTGAATTCATGGCCCAAAACAAGTGTCATGTCGCCCTCACAGTTCTGTAAACTCGTCCTACTCTCGAACATCTGCGACACTGCTTTCAGACAGCGAATTTTCAAGTTTGGGTAATTGTTATCCTGATATTGAAAATAACCCTGATATTTGCAGTACATTGTAGCCTTAACATCGGTCCATTGATCGTGGTAACCGCTAAAACAAAAAAATAAGTATAGATACACAAAAAGAAAAAAACCATAATAAAATAAATTTCAAGGCTCCGTATTAAATATTTTAATTGTATAAAACATCGTATTATTTAATACAAAAGATAAGAAACTGCAAAATTTTATTTTAAAATTAAATGTGAAAAATATTTTAAAATAAAATATTCCAGTAATATTTACATTAAATATTTTTAAAAATTTTTTAATCATTTATGTTTAAATTTTTCGTAAATTAAATCATTTAATTAAATATTGTCATATTTAAAAATAATAGAATAAAAACCAGAGAAAAACATCTAAATTCAAAATCTTTGGATTTATAACTTTTTCGTTGTCGATAAACCTAAAAATTTTCGATAATTTTTTTTTGCATACGTATTTTAATTTTTCAATTTTAATTAAATAATACTGATTTTTATAAATTTGTATAAAAAATCGGCATTATAAATTTTTAAAACCTGGAATATTCAACCGCAAATCCACTGCCGCAGTACAACTCAATAGTTTCGCCCTGTTCACGTTCATATGTCACATCGGAATCGGACAATATGAGTTTGGACCCGAATCGGGTGACGACGAGCGGAGCGTTGGGCACTGTTGTCATTGAACACGTTCCGATTACATCCTGGGGCAGTAAAACGAGAGCTGAGAGGCCCGCAAACACGGTGTATATCGGCCACATCGCGACGATTTTAAAATTCCACTGAACTGGGGAACCTCGATGGGGAGCCTTTTTATAGGCAGCCCCTGCTGATGCTGCAAAAAGGCTTATCGCATTTCTATACTATACTATAGTCAGAATAGCGCTGGAAACGTTAACCCCCCAACACTCACAAAAGTATTCGCCCTTCATTTAAATGAATTTCGCTGACAATTTTTTAAATTAGAAAACATATCTAATATTAAATTAAATATTTTAATTACCAAAAAAATTACTTTTTTTTTCAAAAAATAAAAATATATCGATATGGACTCAAAAATTGGAAAATTAGGGATGAATACTTTTTTGAGTGAAAAGTCGGCGATAATGTCATTACAAAGGCAATCAGTCATTTTTGAGCGATAGAAAATGTATAGGTATAAAAAATGCATCTATAAACAATTTAAAACTATGAATCATATATTCTGCAACATTGTCTGAATTTAATATTATCAATTTCTTACTTTTTTTAAGTATATTATAGTTTTTATTGAACTTCTTCTAAATATTGTTAAGGAAAGAAGTCACCTGAGGTGTTAGAGTTTTCAAAACAAAAAAAAAATTTAATTTTTTAAAAAGTTTTCGCTTAAAATTATAAGAAATGCGAAAAATTGTGAAAAAGTGAATTTTCCAAAAGTGATGGTGATGTTAGCTCAGATTTTGACCTGTCCATAACAATGCGTCTTTCAGATTTGGGACCATATTTGACCAAGTTACATCCGAAAAAAAACTCTAGGAAAAATTCCAGAAACCAGTTTATCACAAAAGTCTAGATGGCTAAGCCCGCTTATTTAATTTTTGTTAGAAATCCTGGGGTCCCCCTTTTTCTATATTTTCAACACATAATTTCTACTGGAACATCAAAGTGCCGATAAGAGCATTAATACTCAATTTAATTTGCATGAGATTGCAAATGTATGTATGTGTATGTAAATCTGCCGATTCGTGCAAATCTCTGGTATGTACATATGTATATATGCATTTAAAATGTACATACATGTGTACATTAGGGTGATCCAATAAATATATTCTTGCTCTCACTAACACAAATGTAGTCGAAAACTAAAACATAGGAATTATTTTAAATGGTCTTAATGTGTCCTTATACGACACATATTCTAGTTAGAATTTAGTCAAAAAAAAAAAAGTTTATTAAGCGAATACATACCCTGCATTTTTTTAGCAGTGAATCACTGCCAAAAAAACACCAAGCGCTCAATCACTAGTGAAAAAGCGATGATTTTAACATGGGCATGTCCTAGGGGTTCATCACTGCACAAACCTGGCGCTTAGTCATCACCTAATTCATCACCAATTTCATCACAGTCGACTCAGTGCTATTTTAGCGCTTGTGCTGAATTCAAGAACTGCAGGGTATTAAAAACTTTCACACTAATGTGAACCACCTTAATTTATTTGTACATACATACGTATGTATGAAGTTTATATTATAAACATATCCCATACCAAGCAAATGATCACTGAAAACAATTTTGTAATAGTTGTGACCATAGATAAGTTAAAAGTTCTTAATCAATCTGTGTAAAACAGTCGAAAATCATTTTATTTTCAAGTCACAGAAATTTTAAAGCGTTGAAAGATAGATATTTATGATTTCTCGATTAAATATTCTTTGACACATTAAAATCAACATTTTATTTGGTTTTTTTATTCTTTACAAATAAATTGTTAACAAATTTGAGTGATTTGATTTCTGAGTAACTACTTTTCGACCAACTTCACGTTTTCGGTGGTGGCAGTTGCTTGCGCCGTTGATCCGTAAAAGGAATCCAGCTTCTGGGCCACATCCTCCACTCGGCAGCACAACATCAAGCCGTTGATCGGGTAACGGTGGAGACTGGCGAAAAGGGTGCCCCTCAGCCAGGACACTTCCTCGCACATCGATGGGCAAAAATCGACAGAAGGATCGCCTCGCAACTGCAAAGGAAATAATATAATGCCAAACATAAGTTCTTCTAACATAGATTAAACAAAGAAGTACCTAAAAGTCTTAACTTTTGTATAACCTAACACACAAAATGATGAAAAATAATCCAATTTTTTAATATGAAAACTAAGGTAGCTCATTTGATCGAATAATAAAATATATACCCAATATTAAAACTATACTAAAAGTAGTATTAATTTCATACAAAATATTATAAAGTTGATATTTTGTAATGTTGATGTTGATCGTAAAATAAAATATACACCAAAAAAACCATAGTTAAACTCTTAAAAATGGTAGTATTAAAAATATACTAGAATATACTAAAAGTAGTATTAATTTCATACTAAATATTATAAAGTTGATATTTTGGGATGTTGATTTTGATCGAATAATACGCTCAAAAAAAAGTTCAACTCCTAAAACTCGTAGTATTGAAAATATACTAGAATATACTAAAATTAGTTAATTATTTAATAATAAAATATACACAAAAACAAATATTGTTTAACTTTTAAAACTCGAAGTATTAAAAATATACTAGAATATACCAAAAGTAGTATTAATTTCATATTAAACACTATAAAGTTGATATTTTGAAATGGTAATTCTATACTTCAGTTTACACATTCAGGACTTACGAAGGGCGAGTTGTTGCCTACGAGGACGAACTCGTCGGCGGCGCCTCCAGTGGGCTGCAGGGCGCGCACATGGGCCCAAATGTGGGCGGGCACGGTCAGTTGATGGCCATCCGCAAGGTCGATGGCCAGCTCGCAGCCATCCCGGGTTTCCGGCATCTCAATAACTCCAGACACGCCGAGGCGGACTTCGTGTTGGTCGCCGGATTCACTGGCCGATCGCAGGGCCGCCAGCCAGTGCCTCCAGTTGCCTGTGCGCAGGTTGTGCAGCCAGACGACGCTCATCATGGCCTCGTAGCCGGCCAACTGGACGCCCAGAGCCTCGTCCTGCACCAAGCTGGCATAGTCAAAGGGCCCGGTGCCGAACATCTGCGAAAGAACATCGTTCTTGTTCCAGAAGGCGTCCACATCCGCCTGACTGCAACCGGAAAAAGATACAATTGCGGATATTCTTACTTAACCTTGTATAAAATGCTATTTTTTATTTTTGCAAAGTCTTGATTCTTAGTTGTCTTTGGGAATTTTAATATTATGTAATGTATAGCCTTCATATTCTGAGCCAAACTCACCTGGCCTTTTTAAAGAACTGATCACTGGCGTCCACGCTTAAATCAAACCTAAGTTTATCAAGTTCTCCCAAATGCGTCTGTGAAGAGAACAGTAGGATCAAAATAAAATGTAAATATTAAGTCAAGATTGTAATGGTTTTTATAATGGAATAACAAGAAATAAATATTATAATAATCATATTTTCGACAGTAGAATTAACATAAAATTTAAATATTCAGTCAAGATTGTAATATTTTTATATTTCTGATTTCAAAAATTCACAAAAATGTAAATATTTTGTAAGATTGTAATATTTGTATAATGGAATAATAATAAAAAACATATTTTTTTTTTATTTTTAGTTAAAATTCATAATCATATTTATGTTTCCATACCTTTTCGACAGTAGGATCAAAATAAAATTTAGAAAAGTAAAGATTGTAATAGTTTTTATAAGGGGAAAATAATAAATAAATATGTATATAATGTATATATAGTTTCCATACCTTTTCGACAACTCGGCTGCGTGTGGGATACGTTGTATAGGTTATATATTTCAGATTGCTTCCGGCGACATCGTAGCACAGGGCAGCACTCTTAATGGAGCCCACGTCTTGAAAGTCGCTGCCCAGCAGAAGAGTCGTGTGGTCCTTGCAGTTGGCTAAGCTGATCCGACTCTCGAACATGGCAGCCACTCCGCTCTGACACTCGACACTCCTCGCACCTCCCTTGATCCTAATGCCATGGTTTCGCAGCAGAAAGCTACCATCTGGCTGGCAAATGAGCGTTTCCACCCTGTGGCCAGAAAGAAGCTGAATATTCCTAGAAACATATCGAAATGTTTTTAAATAATATTTATAATGCCTACCGAAACGTAGAAGAAATTTTTTAAATCGGACCACTCAATAAAAAGTTATAAACAAAAAATGAATTGTCCGGTAGGTGGCACCACTTTCAAGCGACTGCTTACCGCTGCTCTCTTGCGCTGCGTAAGGGGTATTTGATAGTTTTCTCTGGTTTTTAGATAATATCGAAAACATATCTATGTTTATAATATTAATCGTATAACCTATTATATTACTAAGCAACAACAAACCCGTCATTTTTGAAAATGAATCCAGTGCCGCAATAGAGTTCGGTTTCTTGGCTTTTGTTTCGTTCAATCACACCGGAATAATCGGATAGAAATGTTTCGGAATCGATGGTCGTTATAAGCAGTGGAGCACTCGGCGACGTACTAATCTGACACTTTGGCTCAGGTGTGTTCATATAATTCATAAATGCCGCAAAGGCGCCAATTAGTAACACTGCACTGTAGGGATCCATCGCGAACGAGTGATTAATCAGTAGTGACTGGTTCATCATTGATCGATGGGGCCGTATTTATAGGGCTCTGGGCTCGAAATCTGCTGATTCTGCACAGTCTCTCTTATCTGGGCATTTTACGGATCAGTACACTCAAAAAAAATTATAGCTTCACTGGCGTTTTTTTTTTAAATTAGAACCATTTTCTTAAAATAAAACAAATTTATTTTTAATTATTTTCTAAAATATAAAAGAAAGAATTTCTAAAATTCAGGGCGAATAATTTTTTGAGTGTATAAAATAAACATGTTTTAATATGGAAACCTCCCTTTTCACATTCCTGTGAGTAAGCGATATGGAAATATATTAAAATGCGATCAGGGATTGCTTATCTGTCCTTTCAACGAGCGAATAATCTACCACTTAAATGAAGAATACATTGTATTTGACATTTGCGATCTATAAATATAGATGATCTCGTTTATAGTTAATTGTTATTCTTTACACACTTCACCCGGAGTAAAAACACATCATTTTCATTTATTTTTTATGAACTTTTGTTTATTTTTTTTTGCGAATTTTCTTTGTTTTTTTTTAGTTTTTTGTTTTTTATTCGTTTTTTTTATTTTATTTCATTTAGTTTTTTGCTTTTGTCGGCCATTTCATTAATACTAAGTGTACGCATTAAAGGTAAAATATGTTTTATGCTTTACTTGTTAATTGGTTTCCTTCGATTTCTGTTGTTTTCATATTCTCCTCCATTAATTTTAGGCTTACTAAGAAGTGTTGTATATATATGTAGTGAATGCTAGAGGGGCCGAAAATGGAGTTATGTAAATGTAATGCTTTCTATCTCTCTCTCTCTCTGTCTGTCTGGTTGCATTATAATCGTAATAGTTAATATTATTAGTTCCTGCATTACGCTCCGCACGTAACGTTGCTTTAGGGTTTTTTTTTGTTTTTCTGTTTAGCGGTAGGCGCTTAAGGCTAAGATCGCTTGCTTTTACGTTTCAGAAAAGTGATTCTTTAGTGAGTTTTTCGCTATATGTTACATACTCCTCGATCCAGCTAACCAACTACTACTCCTCTTCTCACCTCTCCCCATCGTCGTCTAGTTAATGCCCTCGTTAAGTAACAACAAAAGGTCAACAATTAATTGCTAATATGCCAAATGCATCTGCTAGAATTTGGGCGATTTGATCAGATTGGACAAATATCAAATATCAAATACATCTCGATTTTCCATGGGTCGGTGTGTTAAAATATATATATATATATGTATATATTTATAGGTGTGTTATATTCATATATGCAAATAAATTGTTCATATCAGGGTTGTAAATCTATGTATAGAGCTGTTAATGCATATACATATACATAGATATATGCTTTTATTTTTGCTGAATTAAAAACTTCTTTTTAGTTTGAATCGTTTTGGTTTTTTCTCAAATTTTATTTTCATACATTTCTCGTTTATCTCCTCGTGTGATTTTTGTTTTCTTAATTAAATGCTAAAATTAAGTATAGAAAAAAAATGTTTCTCCTTTTTGTTGTATATGTTTTTCTGATGCATCTTTTTTTCGTGTGTTTATATATATATATACTTTTTTTCTTTTGTATAGAATAGGGATATATTTTGTAATAATTTCGTCTGCTTTCTACTCGCTGTCGAAAAAAAACCTAATTTACACAAAACAAAATAACATTTTCTGCGAGTGTAAGACGGGGGGGAAGATACAAATCTATTGACCGCTTCTATATATACAAAACATACACGTATATTCATACAAACAAAAGAGCCACACGCACAGAGCAAACAGAAATCAGAACCCCAAACGTAAAGCAAAAAAATAAAAAAGGTATACATTGTGAATTTCAAGCGAAAGACGTGCATTATACAAGAAGAAGAGTCACATGAATCGTGTGTTTCGTTAGCTTTTACATACACAGTTGCTATCATAGTGTTCCTATTGCTATTACAGGATCAGAGTCCCCGATGGAGCGATGGCCTGGAAGGACCTATGGGTCTACTATATACAGGGACACATTGACGAGGAGGATCGGATGCATGCACGCAGATGGTGAAGATATAGACGAAGAATATACATGGAAGACGGCAGAGACTCCAAACATGTATCATTAATTTACTGAATTGTCACTGCAATTTGGGGGGATAGCATCCTACACCTGGCACCTACTTGCGAAGGCTTGTTTTGTGGTCATTTAGAAAACAATTACAATTTATTTTCCGCTTCTTTTTGCGTTTCTTTCTGTGTTTGTTGCTACGGCGCGTCATATACAAAAAATGTGGATTTTTCACTCTTAATAACTAAACGTGTTTTTCCATACATCGAACTGTGTTAAATGGAGTTTGTGGTTCTGGCTCTGGATTTCTTCCCAGGATCTGTGTGTTTATGTGTGTGTGTTTCCTTAGCTTGTGTATAAATTACAGGTGTGTGGGTGATGTGCATGCTGCTCTTTGGCCGCCAAAAAAATTTAAAATCGTTAAACATAAAGATTCCATAAAATTTGCTCACAGTGGTCTGTGGGATGGATTTGGGAATGGGGGGAGGGGGAGGGGGGGGATAGATCGGGAGAGCTCTACTTTTAATGACATTTTTTCTTTAAAATTAAAATATAATTGGATTTCGGGTTAAGACAACTGCGTCTGAGCCATCCCCTTGTGGATAGATAGATATCTTGAATTGATTTCGTTTCAATTTGTTTTGTTTGTTTGTTTGTTCTTTTTTTTGTTGGTTTTTTCTTTCGTGTTTGTTTGTTTGTTTGTTTTTTCTCATTTAAATTAGTTAACAACTTTAAGCATATGTGTTACAATTAAGAAAAAAAATAAGCATTATTAATTAGGTTTATAGCTACAAACTAAACGTGCCTATGCAATCAATAATATTACAAATAATAAGCTTTGGAAACATGTGCGAACTTCGTTGTCGCCACGATCCATCATCGTTCATCTTAATGGTAATACACAAAAATAATCCGAAGTGATTTTTTTAAAAAAAGAATTGTGAAGAATCAATTGGTAACAGAAGGAAATTTGCCATATTCTTTTATGTATCGTTTGTTGCTGGATGTTGGTTTTTTTCTTTTTTTTTTTGCTTGCTCGCTCCTCTTCCGTATATGCATTATATATATACTCACTAAATGTACGTATTTTTTTTTACGCCTTAGAACATTGCTTTCTTGGTTTTAGCCTATGCTGTTTGTTTCTTTTGTTTGTTGGTTGGTTGGTTGGTTGCTTGTTTTATTTGCTCCAACAGTTCCATGCCGAACTGTCGTCGTTGTTGCTGTCTTAGCCATGTTGCTTTTGCTCTTGCAGGCCGTTGTCCAACGTGGTCCGTTGCTGGCGCTTTGTCCGCCGCTTCGTTTGGGCGCCGGAGCCGGTGGTGGTGGAGGATGATGATGAGGTGGTGGTTGTAGTTGAGGTGATGCCGTTGACGCTCATGCCCCGGTTGGTCGACTTTCTCCGGGCCTTGGCCTACAGCGTCTCCTCGAAGGCAGCCATGAGATCGCTCTGCATGTTCATATCGATTTGGCCAGCCAACTGCAAAAGCAAGTACGAGTTGGTTGTTTAGTCTTGCAAGTCGAGTGGGGGGGAAATGATGTTTGCAACTTACCGCTTCGCGCCTGCGCCGCTCCTGCTCGGCCCGCCTCTGCTCGGCACGTTTGGCTGCCGCCCGATCCTGCGGCGATTGCTGTGCCGGCGAACTCTGTCCCTGCCCGCCCGGCGACGCCTTGATGTCATCCACCCGCGATATCTGCGGCTGGGCATCGTGAACGCTTTTCCTGCAAACATTTTAAATATGTATTATTAGTTAGGCGCTCACATTTTCCTTCACTTTAAACTTGAACTTGATGTCATAAAATCTGTTTACGAGTTACGAGACTATAGCTCACCTTCCGCTTTCCATGGCGCCCAAGGGCGAGGCCGCCAGAATCGCCTGAGCGGCCACAGCGGCCGCCACATGCTGCGCCTGGGCGTGCGCCGCCACCTGCGTTAGCACCGCCACCTGCTGACCATAGTCGAGGGCACCGCTGCCCATGCCGCCGCTTGCTGGGCCTCCGCCGCCACCGCTGCTGCCCTGACTATTGGAGCCGGGGCCGCCGCTGCCAACGATTCCGCCGACGCTGCTATTGCTGTTGCTGCTGGCGGCGCCACCGCTGCCTACGCCGCTGTTGCTATTGCTGCCGGCATTGAGGAGCGCCGGTGCGCCGCCACTGTTGCTGTTGGCATTGCCGCCGCCACTGTTTGGTCCACCGGCGCTGGCTGGGCCGCTGCCTCCGCCGCCGCCACTGCCACCGCTGCCCGCGCTGCCGGGTCCATTGCTGTTGGCCGAATTGCTGCTATTGTTCCCATTGCCGGACTGGCCGCCACCACTGCCGGACCGCTCTCGTTCCCGCTCGCGATCCCTATCACGGTCGCGATCGCCGCTGATCGCCTGGTTGTTGGCCGGACCACCACCACCGCCGCCGCCGCCGCCACTACTGCTGCCGCCCGAAGCGTTCGAGGCATTGGAGGCCACCGATGCCGCCGCTGCTGCTCCCACGGCCACCGCCGCTGCTGTTGCGGCCGCAACGGCTGCTGCCTGTGCTGCTGCGGCCGAGGCCGATGAGGAGGATGACGAGGACTTGTGGTGCTTACGCTGCTGCTGCTCCTTCTCGGCGGCCTCCTTTTGGTTCTTCTTCTCCTTCTCGGCCGCCTCCAGCAGCTTGAGACGGTCGCGTTCTTTGGCTTTGTTGCGGAACTGCTGGAACGAGTCCATAGCCGGCTTGGCCTTGCTGCTGCTCGAGCTGCTCGACGTGTGCGACTGGGGTGAGTTGGCCGACGCCAGCGAGGACCATGAGCTGGCATTTTTCAGGTTCTGCTCGTTGGCCGCCTTGAAGGCCTGCGCCAGCTTGCCCTGCGCCGATGCAGCAGCCGCCGCCGCTGCCTGGCTGGGATGCAGCTTCATGTCCGAGGGCGATTGCTGTGGCGGCAGCACCTTCTGATGCTGCTGCGATTGCTGCTTGTCCGGCGGACTGGGCATCATTGATTCGATGGGTTTGGGTATGATTAGCAACTTGTTGGCCACCTGCTGCTGCTGATGCAGCTGCTGCTGATGTTGCTGCTGTTGCTGCTGGAGGTGTTGCTGTTGCTGCTGCAGCTGCTGTTGGCTTAGTTGCTGCTGTTGTTGCTGGAGATGTTGCTGCTGGTGCTGCTGCTGTTGCTGGTGCGTTTGCTGTTGCTGCTGCTGCTGCTGGTGTTGTTGCTGCTGCAGCTGCATCTGCTGCATCTGTTGCTGCTGGAGCGTGTGCTCCAGATCGAGGAATGCTGTGGCCGCTGTCATATTGAGGCCATCGAATCCGGCCATGCCGAAATCGGCCACATTGAAGCCATTATTGTGCGCCTGCTGTTGCTGCTGTTGCTGCTGCTGGGGATGCTTTTGCTGGTAGGCCGCCGCCATGTCCAGATTAAAGTTCAGCAGGTGATTGCCATTCATGCCGCCCACATTCTCCGCCCCCTTGGTTAGCAGCTCGGTCACATAGTCCATGTGCTGCTGCTGCTGCTGCTGCTGTTGTTGCTGCTGCTGCTGCTGCTGCTGTTGCTGCTGATGGCCAAAGGGTTGCTGCTGCTGCTGCTGCGGTCCGGCGGGCTGCATCAGGTGCTGCTGCATCAAAAAGTTGTCCGTCAGCGATGATTTGCCCGTGGAACCGGCGCTGAACTCCAACGAGGCCAGCGACTGCTCGACGGGATCATCGAACTGGGGTATCTGTTTGAGGCCAGAGGCCAACGAGGCATTGACCAACGCATCCCCCAGCGATCCGCCCAGTGGATTAGTGTTGTTGTTATTGTTGCTGCCGCCGCCACCGTTGTTGTTGCTGCTGCCGCTTCCGTTGTTGCCGCCGCCAGAGGCGCCGGTGCTGTTAAGGCCGGACGTCAGGGCAGCCGCCAGCGTTGCATGATGCTCGCCCAGATCACCGCCGCCACCCAAACCGGCCGGCTTGTGCAGATTGCTGGCTATGCGTATGCCGCCGCTCGACTGACTGGTGGCCACAGCTCCTCCTGCTCCTGCTGCTGATCCTCCGGCGAAACTGTGCGGCGGCAGGGCGGCGGCGATGGAACCACCCGGCGGCACTTTGCTCAGATCATTTGGTCCATTCTTGTTGTGCTGCTGCTGCTGTTGCTGCTGCCCCGTCGCCGCCGAAACTGCAGCACCGCCGCCGGCGTGCAACATGCTGCCGGCACCGGAAGTGGGCGCACCACCAAAATTGCTGCCCGGCAGCGATGTCTTGTTGTTATTGTTTAGCATGGCGGCTGCCGTCAGGGGATTGGCATTGCTCAGCATGTTGGCTACAAGAGGATCACGAGGAGGGATGGTGGAGTGCCAGGGGGACACACACACAAACAAGAAACTCAAATTAGTCACACACTTGACAAGACTCAAAACGGATGGTACTACTTACATATTTGTGATGTGGGTGTGTTGGAGTTCACCACATGGTCCAGGCCCATCAACATGGTCGTCGGCGTGAGAGCTCCGCTCGGCAGGTTGCCGCCCAGAACCATATTTATACTTGGATTATTTACCTGGTGGCACAGATTCATTGAGGAAAACACGGGGTAAGAGAGGGTTAGAGGGAAGATGGACATGTAAGACATTAACTTTGGTTATCAGACGACAGATGGCAATCACAGTGCGTGGTATTATCGTTCATCTGGCAATGGTTTAGTCAAGAGAGAGATACTCTTTGTATCTTATCGTTATCTAAATTATTTAGTATTTAATCATATAGATAGTTTTATCACTAACCCATTGCCAAATTGTACTTAAATTCGCATTATTTTCCCTCCCATTTTCCTATATAATGATATAATCACTGCATTTGGGTACTTACATTGCTTCCATTCGAGTCTCGGGACTTTTTCTTGCGGGGCGGTCGCTCGTCACCATCACCTGTTAAAGGAGGAATTGCAGAATTTGTATGAGAGAGGTTACAAAGATCGGTAGAAAAGGTCAAAAAGCTAGGGGTTCAATATAAGTAGCAACAAGCTAGGAAACACCTGGTGGATTCTCTATTAATGTCAAATTGATCTATAGATCTATACAATTTGGTAGAAATATTTAAATAATTTTGCATAAAGTAATTATTATAAAAGTTTAAAATTTTGGTCAACAAATTTAAAAAAATATATATAAAAAAGATATTTGTTTCCAATATATAATAAATCAATAAATAAATAAATAATAAATAAATAAATAAATGTATCATAAAAATTTGGTCAACAAATTTAAAAAAGTATATATATAAAAATCATATTTTTTCCAATACATAATAAATCAATAAATAAATAAATAAATAAATAATAAATAAATAAATAAATATACATATATCATAAAAATTATAAAGTTTCGATATTTTATAAATTTAAATTTCAAAATATTCACAGATTTTTTTTAGAATATTTCAATAAAAATCAAGTATTTTGGAACCAATTTCGAGCATTTAGAGGTCCACCCTAGCAGGCACAAGCGAGATAGTGATTTTTTGGGGGGACTTAGATCGTATTTCGTATTTCGTACAAACATTACATTAGCAGTGGTTTACGTTTACGATTAACATAGATACAAATATAGGTGTATATTAAAAATACCTCTTACAATGCCGAGATCGATGAAACAATTGTGTCGTGGTGGGTTTTTCGTGGTGGTGGTTTTTGGAGTTTGGTGGATGAGCCGCCGCTTTTCGGCGCTCTTTCTTCTCCTCTCTTCTCCTCACTTCTCTGTCTGTCTATCTGCCCTCTTTCCGCCCACTCTCACTCTCTTTTCAATAACTAAACTGTAAATGAGCTGAAAAAGAGACCCCGACCGCCGCCCCCGCGACCACCCCCTCTGCTGCACCAGCCAAAAGGATAGGGGGACAAAGGATAATCGCAACCAAAACCAACCTTCGAGGCTCCAATCGAAATGCTTAATCGGTTATCGTTATCGCTTTTTTTATCGTTAAATTTTCACTCTCTCTTCTGTGAATAGAAATGGTTTTTTTTTCTGGGGGTAATGAGGAAACACACAGATTGTTTTTTTTCTTCTTTTTTAATAAACATTTTCTTTTCTCATTTTTCATTTTTGTTTGTTGTATTTCATTGCGTTTGTTTCTTTTTTTTTAGTTTAGTTTAGTTGTTGTTTGTTTCGCTGCTGCGGTTGCGCTGCCATTTTGTAATAATAAATATTATTATTGTTTTTACTATAAATATTTAAATGTATGCGTGTGTGTGTGTGTGTGTTTTCATAATGCTAAATGTGTGTATGTTGTTGTTGTTGGTTTGTTTGTATTTCTTGTGTGTGTTCGTGTGTCGGTTACGTTACGTAGTTCGCGTCGTCCGCTCTTTCTTTTTTTTTTTTCTTTTTCTTATTCCCTCTACCTCCTTGCTTTCCCTAAGATTTTCACTATTTATCCTTTCGTTTATTTTATTTTATATATATTTTTATTTCTTGTTTTTTTTGTTTTTTTTTTTGTGAGACGCCTGCGCAAATTGAAACCAAAAATGCACTGTATTTTTTTTTTGTATATTTTGTTTTTACGGAAATTCTGTTTTCGATATTCTTGCAAGACTTCTGTGTTTGAGCGTGTTTACTTGTTTGTAAAGTTGGTGCTGTTGCAATTCTCTGCTCTGCTCTGCTTCCTCTTCTTCAACTACAGGCTATACAAAGACACAAAAATGGGGCTTACAACGAAACAATTTCAGTAATATGGGGTTAGGTTAAATGGATGGAGAAGGCGTTTACGGGGTGTGGTGACCTCGATAAAGAAAGTACAAGAGCTACTATATTACGTACATACAAACAAGTTCGGACCCTAAGCTGGATTTGAAAACAAAAAGAGTCTAAGCCTAAAATAAATCTGAAAAATATCTTCTTGACTGTTTTTTCGATTTCTACACTAACTTGGCTCTCTTTTTAAAAACTGCTCGCATTTTGACCGTTGAGTTTTTCGATTTGAAATTAAATATTGTTACATTTTTGTGTGGTGTGGCTTTGTTTGTTTGTTATTTATCATTATTATTGTTGGATTTTTTATTTCATTTCGTTTTCCTCCTGGCAATTTTCATTTGATTTAATTTAATAGTAAAAATTTATATTTAAATTGATTTTATGCAATTTGTTTTTGTTAATTTTTCTTTATTTCCATTGCATCATATCATCAATCCTCCTTCTCCTCCTCCTCCTCCTCTCTTCTATGCATTTTTTTTGTATATTTTCGTAATATAATATATATATATTATTTTTTTTTTTTTTTGAAAAAAACGTGCAAACAATGTGTAAAGGGGAAAGCCGACAGCCGAAAAATAAATAATAAAATGTTTTCAAAATACATTTAATTATTTGTTTTCTTTTTTCTTTTCTTTTTTGTAGTTGTTTTTGTTTTATACCTTCATTGATACATATATCTATGTGAATATAGCTATGTATGTATATAGATCTAGTTGGAGTTTAGTAGCTATAGAGTAAAAGACTCTATATACGTAACGTTCTTGGTTCCATTCCGATTCATTCCGCTTTCTCATACCGTTATACCGTTACTACTACAGACAGAGACAGACACAGTGGCAAGGACACACAGAGAGAGAGAAAGAGAGGTAGAGATAGACAGATGACTTGTGGACCCGATACAGTTACCCCACTCTAAGTAATCGATTGTTTTTGATCCCGATAGTTGGATTTTTGATATTTTTTGAAATATTCGATCGGTTTTTATTGTTTCTTTTTTATTGTTAAGCTGTCTTTTTGGGTTTTCACTCATGGATTCCTTTTTTGGAAGTTGGAAGCTGGAAGCATTTCTGTTTTTCGGATGACGGTTCTCCCACATTGATACACATAAAGTTATTGACAACAACAAATAATTAACCACGAATTAATGATATACAGAGAGATATTAAATAATTCTCGATTCTAAGTGATAAATGGCGAGCTATTGTTCGCGAATTGTGCTAATTGCAGTGTTTCAGTTCCATTTGTTCCGTCTGGCAACACTTTTGTTTGAGGTTAAAAACGTTTAAACAATTAATAACATCAAATTCAACATTCACATTTGTCAGCGGACTTAATTAGAAGTAAATTGAAGTATTTTTGGGCCCCCCTTAGCTTTAATTTTGGGTAATCCCCCTTTTTTCTCTCTTTCTCTCTGTGTTATTCTCTCTTTGTCACAATTTCCTTACGTATTCGCTCCTTACGTTGTTTATTTGGAATTACGTTATTTATATTTGTGGTTCGGTTTTCTTCTTTCTTTCCATTTCTTTTAAAAGCTTTTTATACTTTCTTTGTTTTTACACATTGTCTGCAAGTGTATCGAGAATTTCATACGTTTTTTGCATACTTTAGACATATATGGTAATTTTTTTCTTGGATTTTCTTTCAATCAGTTTCAGTTTTTGTTAAGTATTTCATATTATTATGGTTATTTGTTCATTTTCATTATTATTATTATATTTTACACATAGTTCTGTGAGGTTAGGGGTGTTTTGTGTGTGCGTGTGAGTGTGTTGTGTCCAGCTTACAAAAAAAAAAGTATCGCTTGGATCTCAATTAAATACTGGATGAAGTAGGATCGACGTCTGTGGGTTTGGATTGGCTTTATCATATATCAAGAAATAAGACTAGAAAAAATATGGAATTGGCACAGAAATATTCTTTTCGAGGATTATGGGATATTTGAAAAGGTCGGCGGAGAAAATTCTTAAGATTCCGCCTTATAAGTGGTCTAGTGGGTATAGTGCAAGACCCTGGGGCGGATTACGCTTTGATTTTAGTGATAGAAGAAGTAAGAATGATGATGATCGATGAAGGAGATTGCTCCTAAGCTGCCTCTTAACGATTTTCTAATAATGGGTAGTACTACTTGAGGGGTTATAATGTGTGTGGAGAGTGTGGATGATAAGTTTTTATTTCGATTTATTTGTTGATCTTTTGTCAATCATGCATTGTTGCTCTGCTGTTTTGTAGATTTGATGGAGAGTTTTGACTTGGTTGATTGGTTCGATTGGTTGGTTTTGGTTTGGTTGATTGGTTGATTGATAGATTGATTGATTGGTTGGTTGGTTGGAGTTGGAATTCATTACTTTCTTTTTCAGATTGGCTGCCCCCAATACACAATTGCTTCACGATTTTTTCAGCATATTCTCATAATAATCATAATAATAATAATAATCATAATATTGGTAATAATAAGGTTTTTCTTTTTCTTTTTTTAGAATTGTTTTTTTTTTGTTTTGTTGTTTCAAAAAAGACTTAAAGTAGTAAAGAGTGTGTGTGTTTTTTTCTTAATATTCTCATTTTAGATAGTTGTGTATGTGTGTTGTGTAAGATTTGTTTTCTCATTTTTTTCATTTACAAATACAATTCGTTTAATACCTACAAATGCTTAAATATGATATATGTGTGTGTGTGTGTGGTTGTGTATATATAATTAAGTATATACTAGACCTAGACGTATATATATAGATATATATATATATATCGATTATATAAAGTTTTGCCGTTGTGTTCGTGTTGTTCGTCTGTGTTTCATGTAGCTTGTTGGTTGGTAAAAATGAGGAAGGGTTCTTAAGAAACGTCTGATATTACGATACCCAAAATAAAACACCCAACTCTGATGGGGATCTATATAGTGCGAATTGAAAGAAAAAAAAAACCTCGGTTCATTTGGTTTGTCAGCAAATTTGTTTAACAACTCTGCCATGCGACTTAAAATTCTCAACTTGTTTTGCTTCTTTTCATATGGTTATGGTGGCTATGTTCGTTATCGAAATATTTGAATAAAACACTTAAAAAATGATTGATTTAACTAGGGCATTTTACTCGTTTTCCAATTTACGTTGCTAAATTCCATATATTCTCGTGTGCATTTGTTTTCTTAGAGTAAATGCATATTGCACTTTGTCATGAACTTGGTTCTTGGGTATTCCTAAAAAAAACACTTTTTCGTATTTGTTTACGAAAAGAATTAAAAAAAAAAAAAAAAAATTTATGATCAGAGTTGGATTTTCTTGTTGTTTTGTGGGTTTCAGCAAATCAGACGTTTTTTTTTTTGGAGAATGGAAATGTTTTGTTTTTTGATCTGGGGTCGTCCTGTTAATTTCTCTTGTTGTTTAGCACACAAAAACATAAACAAAATGCGCTAAATTCAATAAATGAAAAATGCTCTATGAGAGCGAGACAGGGGAGTGAGTTTTCTGAGCGGTATGTATTGGTCATCAGTCGGTCTTTAATAGCAATAATACCCTTATGATTTCCCTCTCTCTCTCTACTCGTTGCTTCCGTCTCCTTCTACTTCGTATTTCAGTGTGTTGTTGGTGGTGTGTGTGTGTGTGTCAGTAGTGTGGGAATTTCAAAACTAACTTGTAAAATGATGAAAACAAAAGTTGAGCTGATAGATAAACACAAACGTTGAACTCTACATATATCCGCATTGGCATATACATATTTATTTGCGAGTGCTACAGGGGTAACTATCATATTATAACTAGATAAACCTATATCCAATTGAATTAATTAAGCCAATCGCTGCTCTGTTCAAATCTCCTGATTCTGATTCTGTGCGACTTAAGTATTATATCTCATCCTTTCGTATTCATTACATTTTTGTAATATATATATTTTTTTTTTTTTACAAATTTCAACGGGTTCTTAATGGTTTTCCTAGTTTCTAGACTGTTCATTACTCGATCGAATCTTCTGGTCTCTGACTTTAGCCACGCCCGCCCCGCCCCGCCGCCTTGTGCTTTTTAGGTATCTAATGTTAAACGATAATAGAATAAAAATGATGCGGTCTCGGTTTCTGTTCGTGTGTTTTAATGGGGATATCTGTCTCAATGTTCTGAGTCTGTTTCTGTATCTGATCTATATCGGTTTCGGATTCCGTATATGTGTGTGTTTAGTGAGTTCTGTTGTTTGTTTCTTAAACAACGCATCTATATATATACATATATATATATATATATTTATATTTGCATATCTCTATGTATACTAATTAAAAAAAAAAGGTTGTATAAAATAAAACAAACAAACAAAACGCGTCCTAACCTGCTTCACTGTCGCTCGAGTCACTCGAACTGCTATCACTCGAACTCGACGACGATGAATCGCTGGAACTGGAACTCGATGACACGGGATTCGCCGGCTGCACTGCCTCGACCTTGTTCGAAGCGGACTCATCTGCGGAAACAAAGGAAGAAACGAGGGAATTAGTATTGCTAAATTTGTGCGAAAGTGGAGCTCTTCTATTCTAACATAGAAACAGTCTCCAAATCTCATAATACATACCTTTCTTGGCGGTTTTCTTGCTTGCCCCCAGCTGGCCGGTGACATCCTGCAGTCGCTTTTCCAGCTCCTGCTTTTTCTCGGCCATCTGCTCGTCCTTCGACTTGCCGGAAGGCTTTTTATCTGCGATACGGGAAGACAATGGATCGTTTATAATCAAGTTCACATTTAAAGGGGAAAAGAGGTATATGGGGAAAGGGGGGAGTAAATTGATAGGAGGATGTAGGATCATGCTCGAAACAAAAGTTTTGGACGGGGGAGGGAAACAAGGTAAAGCGGCAATGTCATTAGCGATGTTACAAAAATCTCTCTTCATGGTTCAAAAGCCAATATTAAAGGGTAACTGATTTGTATCTTTAGCTTTAGAGATTTCTATAACACATCGGCACTTCTACAGCATTCACAAGCTACTTGAGGAAAGGGAAATGGGTTTTATTTTATTTGTTTTTTTTTTGCATGCACTTGCTAACTACAGAAAGTTTTTTTTCGATAGGACCTCGAGTGTTGAAATTCTTAATCATAAGGATTGACAGTTTAATTGATATATTTGTTTTTTTTTTTAAATATTTTTTTTCGAGTTTAACTAACTAAACATGACCACTACGGTTTTCGGTTCGAAATTAAAATCAAATTTGGAAGCGCAGTCAGCAAAGCCAAAACTGAAATTTGTTTCTTCTCTGTTTTTATTTTTGATCCTAGAATGTTAATTGAAATTTGGACATGGATTGTTCTGTTTTCTGGTGATGACTCTTCTTGTACTTCTAACTTGATTCTTGATTCTTGATTCTTGATTCATGGAATTGATTGCTCTTGCTGTTGGTCTTGCTGTTGCATTTGCATTTGCTTTGGCGTTTCTTGTGGTCTCGGTTTAGTTACAAACTTACAATATGGCTTACGTGTTTTTTTGCGCAAACACGACGCCACATAGCTTTCAAGCTCGCGCAGCGTCGACGGCTTCAGCGTCTCGAAGTCGATCTCGATTTCGTCGGGATTGGAGTCACGCAGCGATGGCTCCCGGTTCTGGATGATGTGTACCACACGGCCCAGCTTGTCACCTGCAAAACAAAATGGGTTATTAGTTGAGTTTCAATGAGGGAGTAGTTGGGAGTAGTCCGAAGTAAATGCTTAAAGTGCTAGCGTCTCACCTGGCAACTTGTTGATGTCGAGCGACAGCTGGCGCTTCTCATCGTACGACATTGGCTTGGCCGTGTCCTCCTCCTCGGAGTCGAAGTTCATCACCTGGCTGGGCTTCTTCTTGCTGCTGCCGCGCGCCCCGGCGCCACCGGTACTGGCATTCGCACCGCCAACAGCGCCGCCAGCACCGGCCGAACTGCTGCCCTTGGCCCGCTTGGAGGCATTGCCGCCGCCCGCTGCACCGGCACCGCCAACGGCACCCACGGCACCGGCGCCCGCCGCCGCTCCCGCTGCACCGCCTGCCGAATTGGCCGCGGCCGCGTTATTGCTGGCTCCAACGCCGCCACCACCGCTGCCCTTGGCGCCGCGTCCGCCCTTGCTCTTAGCACCTTTACCACTGCCGCTGCCAGTTGTACCGCCGGCTCCTGCCGCGGCGCCCGCTGCCAGAGCGCCGGCCAGAGTGCCCGCCTTGCCGCCCGCCGATGCTCCCGAGGGTGTCACTCCGGCACCAAAGCCACCGCCGGCCGAGGCACCGCCTCCCGCCAGCTGGCTAAAGGCCATGGCCACGTCGTGAACCTGGCTGTGCAATGCCCCCACATTGGGAACACCGCCAGCGACGGCTGCTCCGCCGGGACCAACCAACGAACCACTGAGCAGTGCGTTGAGATTGGCGCCGCCCGCTCCGCCGGCACCCAGGGCACCGACACCGCCGGGCACGGAAACGCCGCTCGCATGGCCGCCAGAACCGGCGCCTCCTGCTCCGCCGGCATTTGCACCGCCTCCGGAGGCGTGGCCATGATGCGAGGCCGAACCAGAGCCAGAGCCACCGCCCATCGACTTCTTCTTCTCCTTGAGTTTCTTCTTCGCCTTCTTCTTGGCGGATGCCTCCTCGGACAGCTTGCGGATCTCCTCCTGCAGGCCAAGCAGCTTGGACTCGAGCATTTTCAGCTTGGCACTGCGCTCCTCATCCGAGTTCGATTCGTTCTCCGTGTCGCTGGAGTCTTCGCTGGACGAATCGCTGGCATCGTGCTTGAGTGAGGAGGATCCGCCGTAGCCATGACCATGGCCATGTCCGTGACCGTGGCCGTGACTGTGGCCATGGCCGTGACCATGCCCATGGCCGTGGCCGTGATGGTGGGCCGCATTCGCGACCGGCTCGTCGGGGATGTTGGCGTAGCGCATCTCAAAGACGTCCTGCAGCTTGCGACCCATGGCCACAACATCGTGATCTGGCGGATTGTACTTGTAGCAGTTGGTGAATATTAATCGCACGTCGGCGGCAAATTCCGGCGCGCTTTTGTACTCGCGATTGTCCATTTTCCGCTTGACAGTGCCCAGATCCATTGGCTTCTTGATGATGTCGTGGTAGTCGTGCAGGCCAAGCATTTCCGCGTCCACCGGCTTGTAGAAGGGCCAAGCGTAGCCCGAGTGCTTCTTCGAGAAGAGCTCCTTGAGGATCTCGTTGCACGACTTGAGCGCATCCGATAGCTTCTCCTTGTTCTTGGCCACCGCAACGCCGGCGACGCCGCCGGCAACCATACCGCCAAGACCGGGCACTCCGGAGACGCCCAGTGGCGACATATTGTATCCCGAGCCCTGGAATGTAAGATCCTGTGGTTCAGAAGATCCCATCGTTTCGATTTTTTTTTTTTTTGATGATGAGAGTTGGTTGATTGGTGGTTTCGGTTGTTGTTGTTGTTGGTGGTGTTGATTGATTCGTGTGGTTGGTGGTGTTGAGTTGATCGATTGATTGATTGATTGAGTGCAAACAAAATCAACGCAAAATAAAGGAAAAAAGAAAAATAAACGAGCAAAAAGCGGCATGGGGTTAGCATCGAAATAAATCAAATGGTTGGTAAAAGAAATGATAGCAGACCATGCAAAAAAGAATCTCTTTCGCATGTCGCTTCAAGAAAATGATTGTAAATCATGCGGATGGGACTTGACTCTGGGATGCTCTAGGTCAAATCCAATCCACACAGACCTACAGTTATATGAAATGGTTTTCGAGTAAAAGGCAGGACGGCGTATTGTGTATGATTTAATCGATTTTTGTTGTGCATTGGTATTAAATAGTTTTGTAATTTCCAACTAAACTAAATGAGCTTGACTTATCGACATGTATGTAAGGAAACTTTAAATGGACAAACTCTTGTTGGCCATTAAAAACTTGGCCAATTTGGTTCAATTTTATATTAAATAAGTAAGGGACTTGATACAGAAATAGTATATTGTAGTTCAAATTTAAAATACAATAGACTATGAAGTGTAAACATTTCAAATTTCATAATTTACATAGATGGTTGGTATCTAATGCTTTTGTCACACAATGATGGATATTTACAAAGAAAGAACACTGACTTCTGAATATATATACAAGCTCTTTTGGGTTCTAGGATCATACTCATACGACTGGCGATGCCTGTTACTCTTACCTTCTTGCCAATTACCTGACGATTCGACTCCCGCCGCGTCGCAATCTTGGCCGATTTGGAGTCCATTTGCGCGTAAGGCGATTCAAAGGCATTGGCCGTCGGCGTCGTTGTGTCCGCCTTCCGTTTGACGCCCTTCTTGATTTTGGCGGGCTGCTGCGGCGGTATAACGGCGTCCACACCAACGCTCACGCCCGCATTCACATAGGCCTGAACGGCGTTGGCTGCATTGACGGCTACGGCTGGTATTGTCACTCCTGCGCCCGCTGCTCCACCAGCGGATCCCGCTGTACCGCCCGCCGCCGCCGCCGCTGCCGCTGCTGCTGCTGCTGCCGCCACTGCGGCTGTACTGCCATCTAGAAGCGAGGAGCTATTGACCGCCGTTTGGCCAGGGGCGCCGGGATAGGCGCCCGTTTGGCCCGCATTCAGAAGGCTGGCCATAAGGGCGGCGGCATTGGGATTGGCTGCAGCTACACCTGCTCCACCAGCGCCGCCAGCCATCGCTGTCGTCGTCGTATTGGTACTCCCGGGTACCGTGTGCGGTGGCATTGTGCTAATCGGTGGTATGGACGGTGCACCGCCGGCCGTCGATGAAACCGTGCCGCCCATGGCGGATACGGGTCGGGCGGCGGTCGCTCCTCCCGCTCCGGAACCCGACTGAGTTCCCGGTGTGCTCGCCGCACCGCCGCCCGCTCCCGTCGCACCTTGCAGGCCGGACTGTTGCGCGGATGAGGCGGCAGCTGACACTTTGTTGGAGCCACTACCCGCTCCGCTGCTAACTGCCGCCGATGAGGCTGTACCAGAGCCGGTGGGTGCTCCAGCGCCACCGGGCGTTGATGATGACTTGGGCGTAGCCGGCGCCCGTTGCTTCTTCTTGCCACCCTTGGCCGTAACGGGCTCCAATTCGAGCTCCTCCTTGGGCATCGATTCGATCTTCTGCAGGAAGACCTTCTCGAGCGTCTGGGCCATCACAACGACATCCTCGCCGGGCTTGTTGTAGACATAGCAATTGTTGAACATCGTATTGAAGTCGTGTATGGTCTCCTTGGCGGACCAATAGTAGTTGTTCTCCAGCCGCTTCTTGATCGTACCCATGTCCATGGGCTGTTTGATGATCTTATGGTAGTCGGGCAGGTTGAGCTTCTTGGCATCGACGGGCTGTTGGAATGGCCACGAGAAGTGGTGCTTCCATATCACCTTCATCACCGTCTTGATCAGATATTGCAATTGGTTCGTATTGCGGCCGGGTCGCTCCGCTGGCGGCATCACCGGTGGCTGTACAATGCCATTGACTGGCTCCACGGGTGGCTCGTAGCGAGGCGGTGGCTCACTGGACGACATGGTGGTGGTGGTGGTGGTGGTTCTTGTGGTGGTTCTGGTGCTTCAGTTTGGGATGTGGTTGTCTTCGGATTTTGGGGGGATCTGGTTGATGGTTGATGGTTATCCGACTGAGACGGCCGACACACACACTCCACCTACACACACACACACACACGGGCCGTCTCCGTCTCCTCCTGCGCTCCTCCTTGTCCTCCTTGTCGCTCCTCCTTGCGATTTCCTTGTGTACGGGTAATTGGGACGGGGGGTTTAGTGGGTTTAGGGAGGGAGGGGGGGACTAGTCTTATGTGGCCGGTGACCACCTCCTCCGCCTGCGACTGGCTACTCCTTCTTCTCCGGCTTGTCCTGCGACTCCTGCGACTCCTACTCCTGGTGATCCTCCGCCGCCTAACGTTTTCTCAGCTCCTGCTTCTGGTGCTCCTGTTCTGGTTTGTGATAGAAATCTCTTCTTGTTCAAGGGATAATGCTGTGTAGTGGTCCGTAGTGTATGCTTCATGCTCAGCAATGTCTGTGCACTGTGAGGAACAGAGGTAAAGGATCGAGATTAGTAAACTGGTGCACACAGGAGCAGCATTTCTACTCACCTCGCCTGCTCCAGATTCTCAGGGCCCAGGCTCCTCTCATTGGAATCGACTGGCTTTAGCTGATCCGAGGGCCAAGGACTTTACAACAACAACGACTGCTACTGGACACATTGTGGTTTCGAATCCTTCGTTATTTTACTCTCAATATATTCCAAGCGCAGGCGACGACGACTGGCTGTAAATCTGCAAAATAATGTAAAGCCAAGTTAGCCGGCATATTTGGATATTTTGCAACTCTGGTCGTGTGGGGGGGACGTGGGCTTTGCATTTGCATTTCACAACACTCCTCCGCCGAGGGTTACATAAACAAAAAATAAATAAGGGGGCCCCACAGAAACGAAACTAAACGAAACAAAAATAACAATTACAATTACAATCTCACTGAATGTGCGGCGGTTGCTATTGCCATAAACAAAATGCGACAACGAATCTATGTAGAATGTAGAATATGCAGAGGCGGCAGGAAAACGGAAAACACAAAACAGAACACACGGAAGAAGCAGAAAACGCAGAGCACGACAAAACACGCACACACACGCGCACACAAGCCAAGTGCAAAACAATCAATTCCGGGCACTTTTTAACAGCAATCAATCACTCGCCTCGCAATATTCCTTGTATTTATTAGTTTATGCGTTCGACTACAGATTCCAACTTTATTTTTAGCCGTTTTTTTGCGGTTTTTGCCGTTTCGTTTAGTTTTTCCCTTCCACCGTTTTGGTCGTGAGTAGTTACTTTGCCGCCGTTTTGGCACTCACAGCAACAGCAAAAATAGAGAAGAGGCGAACAGGCCGCAGAGAGCAAAAAAAAAGAGCGCTCTCATTTTCTAGTTCGAAATTCGAGAGAGCGCCCGGCTCACACACACACACACGCTGAGGCCGCCGCACACTAGAGCTGTCTCGCTTGCACTCATGGAATAGAACAAGAAAAAGCAGGCAAATGGCGCACGCCAAATGCTGCAAAATAAGTTTTGAAAACGTAAAAAAAAATCCTTCAATAAACACAATAAATACCCATTAATGCAAAGGCACAAACCAGCGATTAACTAAATCTCACAAACATGTATCCACACACACGCGAACGGAAAGAGTAAGGCGTGTGTTGTGTTTGCATTGAGAGAAATTCACCACGCCGCCTTTTTTAAGTTGAATTCTTGTCATTCGGCATGATTCATTCGCTTTGTTTGTTGTTGTTGCAGCGCTAATGCAAACGCCATGCCAAAAAGGCAATAAAATGCACGTAATTCCAACGTTTCTACGTTGCTCACATTTTATTTAACACCCTCAACTAAGTGTGGTGAAGAGAGGAGTGTGGAGGGGAGAGGGGGGAGAGAGGTGTCAGCGAGGAAGAACACACACACACACACACGCTCAGTTAAATAGTTTGCCTTTTGTCGATATTCCAAATTGACAGTGGTACAAATTGCATTCGAAGCTGCACATAAAAATCCATTGTACAGTTAATTAAAGTATGCCTTCCAAATATGCGCTTTGATTGCGGTTTGTTTATTGTTTATATTAACTCTTAATCTGTAGGTCAAGCGTAAACATTTAGCTTTGCTTTTTAGCCCCGATTTGTTTATTGGCCAACCAGAGTTTATTTGTTTTTGTTGATGTTGCGAATTTATTTACACTCGTACACACACCAATCCACTTCTGTGTGTGCCGCCGGCCGGCAAGCGATTTTTTGCTCTTCTCTCAATTTCTTTCTTTTTTGATCGCTTTCACTTCGGCATTTACAGTTATCAGCTGTATTTCCAAAGCTGCATTTAATTGCCCGTTTTGGCCCACTGTGTTTTTGTTAGTTGCCAAGTGTGCGCGTATGCCAGAGTGTGTGTACGTGCGTTTGTGACGCAAAATTAAACGGAAGAATAACGAACACTAACGAAGGTAGACAGCAAGGCCAGCCAATGAATATGACGTATGTAGTTGGCCCATTCTAAACTCGCCTCGCCACAAATAAAATTGGAATATTAGAAATAACAAATATAAAAAATACACAATAGCGGGCGGGCGGACGGCTCTCTCGCTCTCACAACAAAACAAAACATTAACTGGCACTCACACACACACGCGCGCACACCGACACGCGCGAGCATGCAGAGACGAGAGAAATTATGTAGTACAGTAGACTTTGAGTTTTCAACAGAAATTCACGTAGAACGATACGATGACGTAGAGAAGAGGAAGAAGCAGAAGTGGCGGAAGAAGAAGAAGCAGAGACAGCGACGGCATGCATTGGAAATGAAATTGGAAATTGGGAATGGGAATTTTTGAAGAGGGGGCCGTGGATTAAAAGCAATGCCTTTTAATTACTATAATGCTTAGGAGAACAACTGCTTTAAACTTCCTGTCTAAAAAAAAATGTACTTCCCATTTAGCAAATAAACAAAGGTCAACAGTTTGTAGCAGAAAAGTGTGGAAAAAATAGCATTTCGTATTTACCTTGCCACTCAGTCATTCACCAGCCACAGATTAATCAAGTATTGTTATTTCTGTACTGCCTAATATCCATGCACTTGAACTACGGGCAAATATATCAATTTTATTTAAATAAATAAAATACTCAAGTGAAACACACTAGCGCACACACATACTAGCGGATACTCTCTGCTGAAAGTTGCAGCTGCTGGGGCGTGCGGCAGAGCGAGACAACAATAGGGGGCTACGTAATACGTAGCCAAATGCAAATATGGCGGCATGTCGTCTGTATGTGTGTGTGAGTGTGGCATTCGAACGAGGAGAGAGAAGACGTTGTTGTTGTTTTTAGTGCCATCGCTGTGTATCTGCACAAAGAGAGAGAGAGAGAGAGCGAGAGACTGATAAAGTGGCGTGGGAGGGGGGAAAAGGGGAGCCGCCTCTAGGTTAATAAATCGTGCTAATAGTGGCACGAATTTAAAGCCGGTTTACATGGCAACATGCAGCAAATGCAGAAGAAGCAGAGGCATCCGAAGAAGCAGCAAAAAATGAAGAGCAGGGCAAGGCACCCAAAAAGCATCAATGAATTCAATTCGAAAGAGAGAGAGAGAGAGAGCGAGAGCAGAGCGTCGCACCGCAATCGCAATTTTGCGCTTATTTACGATAAACATATCTTCAATTTTTGCGCCCTGACAAGTAAACAAACAAATTGCGTTTGCCTATTTACGCGCCAACTAGCAAAGTGCAGCGGCAACAACAACAATTGCACCTAAAACGAGAGCGATAAATAAAAAGGCGAATCGAATAAACGAAAATCGTAGTCCCAAATGCCGGTAAAAAGAAAATTGCAAGAGAGGAAAAAGGGGAGAAGAGATATTGTCAAGGAATGGAATGAAGAAAATTGAATATCTGAAGAATGCACAGATACAATTTGCACCAAGAACCAAAAAAATGGCAATAAAGCAATTTAAGGTGTTCTTAAGACGCTTAAATTAGTTAGGTTGCCAAGTTAAACATAAATACAAACTAATTGTCAGTAAATAAAAAAAAGGACTATTTTTAGGCAACAAACAATAATTTTGGGTCTTTTCAAGTGAAATTGGCCAACACCAGTTGATATTTTACCTCTTAAACAATGATATGAAATGCCGATTCCTAAATTCTAGTGATAAGAAGAAACTCTGAAGTTCCCGGGAAAATTTGAAATCTCAATTCGTTCACTAGAACTATAGTAAGCCAATGGATTTCCCAGCACTGTGGAAAAAGGGTTGTTATTGCAGTTGGGAAAATCAGCAAAAAGCAGCTGCTCTTTCAAAATCCCTCCATTTTTCAGGGTTGCTGACCCCTAATCGAAATCCAGGGGAAATGCAAATAGTCCTTGGAGCAAATTTAGAAAAACCCAAAAAGGCACGTTTTGAATTCTTCCCACTGTGTCGGACGTTGGGCGGCAAGAGGGGGGGCGGGGCAAAAGCCACGTGCGCTACACTTTTCCAACTTACATTTCCTTCGATTTTCTTTAGTAAAATCCACACGTTCTGTTGCACCTTATCCGTTTATAGACGATAATATCCGAATATATCCGATTTTTTTTTATTTTGACTTTTGTTTATGGCCGCGCTGCTACTGCTGGTGGTTGTTGTTGCTTTTTGTTGTGTGCTGATGCTGGTTGTTGTTGTTGCTTTAGTTAAGTTTAGCTTGTCGGTTTTGTTTGTTGTTGCTTAAAACTGTGTTGCGTTTGCGTTGTTGCTATTGTTGTTGTATTTAAATTGAACATATACAACATGCAGATTGTACACGACTGTTAAAAAGTTGCAACTGTAAAAATAAAAACAAAAAAATTAAACACACTTTTATTTTAGCACTAAACTTTTTTTTTCTCGAGATTTTAGGATTTACGCGCGCGAGAGACATACAGCGGAGAGAGAGAGAGAGACCGAGAGAGAGAGCAAAAAATCCCCAGCGACAAATATAACGTAGCCCACGCCGTAAGCGTCTTCTCGACGTCACCGCGATACGTAACACCACGTAACGGCACGCTTACGTTACCGACGGCGCCCCAAAGCCGCAAAATCAAATAATACAATAACAAAATTGACAAAATTATAGATTTTCAATGTGCAAGTCGCGTTGTTGCCTGCGAAAAACAACTAGTACCACTACTCGTTTTTTTGTTTCGTTTCGTTTCGAGTACAACTTTTTTCGCGCGCTTCTGCGTGTGTATTCCTCTTTTTCGTTTTTCTTTATTTGTTAATATTATTCACTTGGTGACTACACACGTTCACGCTCATGCCCTCACTCGAAACACACACATACACCAATCACACACTGACGAGCGTTTCTGCTTCTTCCTCCTCTTTCGTTCGCTTTTGTTCCACCACCGAAAAAAAAAATGAAAAAAAAAAAATTGTCATGTCCATTGAAGTCTCACATTTTTCAAATGCATTTTTTGGCGCTAAAATAATGGAAATTTCACAAATTTTCCATATGCATCAGATGCCCCGCAATTAGCACTTCACACCGCACACAAATTTATATAATTTTTGCCGTTTTTTACCATAATTTTTAGTAATTTCTACACACCGATATATACGTACGCGCTACGATTTTTCGACAAACGCGCGAGTTTCTTGTGAGTAACAGTCGCTGTCGCCATCAAATATACAAAATTTTTTTCGAAATTACTGAAAATGCGAATACACACGCACACATGGACAGCCGACGGGCACGAGGCGCACGCTCCGCTTCGGCTAAGCATGCGAGAGCGGGACGGCTAGTGATGGTTCCAAGATGGCGTCTCCGCACGCTCACGCGCCGTCTCGCTCTGGCGCAGGGCCCGATGTGGGACCGTAGAGCGGGACGGCAACAGCAAGCGGGAGAGCGCGTGCGGTTGTGTGCGTGCAGAGAGAGTGGTGAGTTTCGTTTAGCGAAGGCACTATACCAGCTTACCGGTGACACCCTCCTAAACAGCGCGCATTCAAATACTGAAAATACTAAATAATACGGTATTTTCCAATAATTTTTCAGCTGCCGCGGAAATATCACGAACCGCGATAATATCGAGAATTTGTCCACCACTAATTTTGGAGGGAAAAATCAAAACTGCGCGCGCGTTTTTTGGCTAGATAATTAATATTATCTGGGTATTTCCGAAAATGTTGAATTGTTGAGTCAACTGTTAATTAGATTTTCCAAACAAAATCAACTTTCCGAGATTTGTGCAATTTAAAAGCTGTTTTGTTGAATTGCTGAAAATCAGAATGCATTTTATAATTTTGCCTCGCCAACTATTTAAGAAAGTAACTGGCAATAAAAAATTCAACTTTACATGCTTTAAGTTCCTTGAAATCATTCAAAAATAACAGCTGTTTAAAAATTCAACGGAATTAATTTAATTGGTAAAATGTTCTGTTGAATTTTCAATTACAATTGGCTTCGGCGTTGCCAGACCGCTTTGACAGGTTATATCACCAGCTGATGACCTGCGGTCACACTAAACCGCTCTCTTGCTGTCATTTTTTAGCCATTCGCACATACCACACTAACCAGAAGGCCAATCGCGGACAAGACAAAAGCAGTAAATATTAATTTAATCCAAATTCAATTCCCGACTGCCGCAGTCAAAGCTGTTTGTTTTTTTTTTGCGCCCCCCAAAAAGAGTTGAATTCGCTGACTGGGCGAATAACGGTGGCAAGTAACTGTAAACTGTAACGTGCAGAGTGCATAGTCTTCGTGTGAGTGTGTGTGTGCGTGTGAGTGGAGCGCCACAAGTGTGCGAGAGAGCAAATCAAAATAAGAAAAGAACCGCCCTGATGGAAATTAATTTCGCGAATTACCAGCGAAAACGCAGCGAAAGTTAAACCAAAGTGCTGGCATCGATCAGATAGCGAGTGAAATAAGTGGGGATTACGTAAGAAATCAATGGATTCCGGCTGCATTTGGCCAAAAAAGGGGGAAGAAACCTCGTCGATTTTTTTTGCCTTTGATGATTTCATTCGCAGTGACGACACACAGGCACACACATGGAGCGGGCACAGTATCTGTGTGTGTGCGTGTGTGGGTTGTTTGTTGAGCTAAAAAAATAATGAATCCTCAACGAGACATTATTTCTTGGATTTTTATTTATTATTTTTTTTTTCGAGTGCAGATCGGCGACGTTGCGACGCCAGTTGTTGATTACGCCTTGTGGTCTCCTCTTTATCGCAACTTCCCCCACCCACTGATCGTGTGGAGTACGTAGGCAGGAGCAGAAAGAGTGGGGAAACGAGTCAGTGGCGCACGCAGGAAGTTGTGAGAGGGGGCCGTCCCTAAAAACAGTTTTCAAATTGGTTAAGCTGCTCACTGCGATTAACTTTTAAGTTAACATCTTAAAGCCAAGTTTAGTAATCCCAGTGGTTCCGATCCTCTTTAAGCGCACGCCGCTGGTTTGGCCACTACACCCACATGTGGGCGGCCCAGATGTTGCCAGTTTTTTTCGCAGTGGGCGTGGGCGTCCATCCGTGGTAAAAAACTATGCTGCAGAGGCTGTTTTTTCGTAGGGTATTCCACTTTGGCCTACAAATTCGTAATGCATTAGCTATAAACAATTTAAATTGTCAAAAACATGCATCATCATAAAAAACCTATGATTGAAAATATGACTAACTGCACAAGTCATGCATGATAATGAAGTAAATTAAAACACAATATCTTTAGTTTTATCAAGTGCGGAAATGGTGATTTTTCATTGTTTTTTAAGTCATTTTTGTTTACTAATTTTTAAATTTCGAGTTTAAAAGCTACAACTATGATAAAAATATGGTTATGGATTGTTTGCAAGGGTATATTGTTGTAGTTTATAGTTTTTTATTTTTTGGCGCCACACCATTTGCTGCAAATCGGGTTCTGTTGTGTGTGTGTGTGGGTGTTTAAAAATACCCAACTAACATATTACGTATACGTAATCTGCAGCCCTTTTTTTTCCTGCATATGGAAATTGGAATTTTTTATTTTGACTTTCGAGTGAGTGAATATGAGTGAATTGGAGTGAGTGATTCATTCAAGTTTATGGGGAAAAGGAGACGCAGCGAAGCTGACTCAATGACCACTCATTGTGCGGCCTTTGTTTACATTTCGCCAGGAGCAAAGAGAGGACAGGGGGCGAGAGAGGGAGAGAGTGAGCGTGCTAACGGAACGTGCTCGAATGAGTAATTCGAATTGCATTAATCGAAAGCTCTCTTCCTTCCGCTTTTTTCTTTGCTTTTTTTCTTATTTTCTTATTGGACGCCAACAAAAAACACGCACACCCACACCGAATTCGTGTGGCGGTGTGTGTGTGTGCGAGATGAGATGAGTCATGTGGCCAAGTTGATGAGAAAATAAAATTAAACATTAAGGTAGAGCAGAAGAAGCAACAACAGAAAAAAAGGGGGGCAGATGTGGGGCCATTTGCTTTAGATTGTTGTTGCAGGGGGGAAAAAGCAGGCCAGCCGGTAAAGCAGTGCAAGCAGCAGCTGGAGTTTTACGCACACCTGCGGTCGAAATATTAGCAGCAGTCGAAAAAATAAAATAAGTGCATAGAAAAAGGAACACTAAAATCACTATTTAACTGAAAATTGAAAAATAAATTATTTTTAAATTATATATTTTTTTTAATTGTATCATATATTTTTTTTTAGTTTACAACACTTATTTGCAGTCCCTGCATTTAAATTATATTTACTTTAATTAATAATGTTTAATTTAATTTTAACAACTGTAGTTCTGGATGGAGAAAAATTGGAGAAACTAATACTAATCAGTTCAATTGGTTTCTCATTGCAGCCGGCGCACGGAAGAGACAGGGATAGAGCACACAGCACAGACTCGCACAGACATCCTGCAGAGCAACAACCCCCCACACAGAGCCATGATCCTCGAGAGAAACCGGGGCTGCCAGTGGGCCCTACTTTCGGTCCTCCTGCTGGCCGCCATCGCTGGCCAAACGGAGTCCCAGAAATCCGGCAAACTGACGGCGGCCGGCACGTCGTGCGCCTCCAAGCTGAGGTGCAACACCTGCATCCAGGTGGAGGGCTGCGCCTGGTGCATGGACTCCGACTTCAAGGGCCAGTCCCGCTGCTTCCAGGACTCCACCCAAGTGTGCCAACAGCTGTACAACCCGAAGGCCATGGAGAAAATCATGCGGAACGAGAGCCTAACAGCGTCGGCAGCATCTTTCTCTGGTGGTGGTGCTACCAGTAGTGGCTATCTCTACGAGAGCAGCAGCAGCGGCAGCAGCAGCACCAAGTCCTCCTTTGACCATAGCCATGGGGCAACGACGGCTGCAGCCGGAGCCTCGGGCAAGATTGTCCAGATCCAGCCGCAGTCCCTGAAACTCTCGTTGCGCGTCAGTGAGTAGAGCTCTCATTTAACTCACTGATTACCCACATAAACTAATCCCAATCCTTCACTTTCATCAGATGAGAAGCACAACCTCCAGGTCAGCTACTCCCAGGCCGTGGGATACCCAGTGGATCTCTACTACTTGATGGACCTCTCCAAATCCATGGAGGACGACAAGCAGAGTCTGTCCAAGCTGGGCGACAAGCTGTCCACGGCCATGAGGAATATCACCACCGACTTCCGACTGGGTTTCGGTTCGTTTGTGGACAAGGTGCTCATGCCCTATGTCTCGACCATACAAAAGAAGTGAGTAAGGAGGCTTGTAGAGCTAAAAATGAGGACTAGGAATAGTTAGGGCTAAGGTTCGATGTGATCCCAAGATCTAGGGATCTATAATTAATGGAACTTAAGTTTCCAGTAGCTAAAAAAAATATTTACAATTTTTTTGTATTATTTTATTACTATTTTTAAGGAATAGTTCTTAAATTGTTCTTAAGTTTTTTTATATCATGAGTGGTTTTTATGATTTAAAGAACTATTATACACTTGTACTGCGATATATAACTAAATTTATAGAATTTTTGTTATTAAATTAAAATATTTTCTTTAAATTCTGATGAAAGCAATCTTGAAACCATATACCAAAAGTTCTGTTATCGGGTACAAGTGCATGTAGACCCCTAAATTAAGTTACTTCTAAGTAACTCTGTTATAGTCATCAACTTTTTAACGAACGATTAGTTGGCATTTCTGGAGAAATGACGATAGGCATCCATGAGCAACGTCCGGTGGTGACCCAACTATTTATCAACATAAAATTAAAAAAAAAAAAAAAAAAAAAAAAATCATATCGCTAACTCTAAAACATGAAAAAAAAACAAATATATACACCCATCATTTGCTGCATTTTTGTAGCATCTATATGCTGGATGACTACTTTTCTGCTAATTTTATCTAATTTAACAGACCGAATAAGCCGCTAACTTTGTTAATTGTTTATATACTTACAACCAAACCATGAACACCAACAAACAACTCGACAACATCACAACAACGATCGACGGAATCGAATCGAATCGAATCAAATGAAATGAAATGAAATCCGTAGACTCGACCATCCCTGCGACAACTGCAAGGCTCCCTATGGTTACCACAATCACATGCCACTCAACAATAACACCGAAAGCTTCTCTGTAAGAGACGATTAATCGATACTACAGCACCCGTATAACCCCTACCTAATTGTGCCTGCTCCCCCCACCCATTTCAATGTGTGTTGTATAGTATCAGCATATCTATCTGTATCTCGGGATCTGTAGATCTATGTGCATGTATCCTCCCTACCCCCCTTCCGCCCTTCATAACTCTCTGTGTGCTGGCCCCATTCCACATACTGCTCTCTGTATCCCAAATATCCCATTGCACCTCCTAGTCTAAGCATTATTTTTAAGTGTTTGCCCATACTTTTGTGTTGTATCAGCACATCCTTAAACATTCTTATTCACACTCTACTCTACTCTATAGCATAATTATTGGTATCGTATCTCTATATCGTATAATCTATTTGCACTCCTCGATGTTTGAAATTGATTTATGTTTCATTCTCTATTTCTTTATTTCTTTATTTCATTGTGTACTCATCACTTTCTCCATATGAATCTGGACAAAATCTATATTGTACTTTGCTTGGTTGCTCGAAATTTGAAACAAAAATATATTACGAAATTTAAACCAAAAAAAAAAAAAAATTAGCCTAAAGAACCCGTGTGAAAATTGCGAAGCAACTTATGGCTATCGTCACAGTGTCAGCTTCACCCAGAACACAACTATGTTTATTGTAAGTGGTCAAGATCCATTGCATCGGATTCGAAAACTGAGTTATCGCACCCGCATTCCAAAAGCATTTTGGCTCAACCTCCATTTCTAACATTGCTCTCATTTTTAAGTTTTTTTTTTTGTTTGTTCACTTTGGCATGCCATTTGCATTAGTTTTAATAATAATAATTATGCATGGAATGTAATTATTTGGGTTTTTGGTTTGGTGATTGTATTCTAGCTTTTTATATAGTATATTAGAAATATTTGTGATGGTTGTTTTGCATGCATGGTTTTTCGTTAATTATGTTGTATCTTAACTGCTGACACACCCTGAAAAGTGCATAAAGTTTAAGGTTCTCAGAAGGAAGGGAAGAAAAAAAAATATATATATGTATAATATACAAGTCGAATTTTAGGCCACTTTGGGATTGCTTATATTTCCAACTTGTATCTAGTATTCCTATTTATATATATTCCGAATTTAAGTTTTTTTTTTAGATTTTTATGTCAATTCTTTCGGGGTGAACTTTGCTACTGACCGTTTTTTTAGAGGGAATTTTATATATTAATTTGTATTTTAATTTTTCGAGAAATTGGAATCCATTAAATCCCGACTTTATATGAGCAAAGAACTTTGAATTCCATTCCCTTGGCTACCAGAGCACTTTCATTAATCATAACTGACTGTACATATATCTTATCGTAGCATTGAAGCACTAGTTATCTTTAACCAATATTGATAGACGGCTCAAGGTTTAAAAGTGTTTGCTAAACGAGTGAATATTTTAGGCAGGGTGTGCCAGTCATTATTGCTTTGCCATACCTCACATAAAACTCACCCGAAACTAACCAAAGTCCTTGAAAGACGCCCGATGCTAATCCTTAATCCTTATGCGGCAGGAAGAGGTGAAGGGCGCCCAAGTGTCGGGCAATCTGGATGCTCCGGAGGGCGGATTCGATGCCATTATGCAGGCCATCGCCTGCCGATCGGAGATCGGTTGGCGCAAGGAGGCTCGTCGCCTGCTCGTCTTCTCCACGGACGCCGGTTTCCATTATGCCGGCGATGGCAAACTGGGCGGCGTGATTGCGCCCAACGACGGCGAGTGCCATCTGAATGCCCAGGGCGAGTACACGCACTCCATTTATCAGGACTACCCGAGCATCTCGCAGATCAACCAGAAGGTCAAGGACAATGCCATCAACATTATCTTTGCGGTGACCGAAAATCAGTTGTCCGTCTACGAGAAGCTCGTGGAACACATCCAGGGCTCGTCGGCGGCCAAGCTGGATAGCGATTCGGCCAACGTTGTGGATCTGGTCAAGAGTGAATACGATGTAAGTACTCCTTACTCCTTAAGCACTTGAAACATGATGATAATACAACACTTGCGCTCTTGCAGAAAATCTCCTCTTCTGTGGAGATGAAGGATGACGCCTCGGGCGATGTGAAGATCACCTATTTCTCGTCCTGCCTGGGCAACGGCGCCGAAGTGCAGACCTCCAAGTGCGAGAACGTGAAGCAGGGCACCAAGGTGGACTTCACAGCCCAGATCCAGTTGCTCAAGTGCCCCGAGGATCCGCGCGATTGGAAGCAAACGATCCACATCTCGCCGGTGGGCATCAATGAGGTCATGGAAATCCAACTGGAGATGCTCTGCGATTGTCCCTGCGAGCGGCCAAACGCGCCGGGCTACATTGAGAATGCGCCCATCTGCAACGACCATGGCACCTCCATGTGCGGCATCTGCCAGTGCGACGATAGTCACTTTGGCAACAAATGCGAGTGCAATCTGATGGACATCAATTCGAGGACGGGCAATGATGCCTCGTGTCGTGCGGACAACACAACCCTGATCGATTGCTCTGGCCGTGGCAATTGCGTGTGCGGCACCTGCGATTGCAATAAGCGACAGAATCCCGAGGAGGTGATCTCTGGCGCGCACTGTGAGTGCGATAACTTCAGCTGTGAGCGGAACAAGAACCAGCTGTGTTCGGGTCCCGATCACGGCGTCTGCTCTTGCGGCACGTGCAAATGCATTGGCGAGTGGTCAGGCTCCAACTGCGGCTGCCGCAATTCCACCGATACCTGCATGCCGCCGGGCGAAGGAACCGTCATCTGCTCCGGGCACGGCAACTGCGAGTGCGGCGTGTGCAAGTGTACGTCCAACGATCAGGGACGCTTCTCCGGTCGCTTCTGCGAGAAGTGCCCCACCTGCTCGGGCCGGTGTCAGGAGCTGAAGGACTGCGTCCAGTGCCAGATGTACCAGACGGGCGTGCTGAAGAACGAACTGGATTGCCGCAACAATTGCACTCTCTTCGTGCCCGTGGGCGTGGAGAAGGTGGAGATCGATGAGAAGATGGACGAGCAGATGTGCACGTTCTTCGACGAGGACGACTGCAAGTTCATGTTCAAGTACAGCGAGGGACACGACGGGCTGAAGGTCTATGCGCAGGAGACCAAGGAGTGCCCGCCCAAGGTCTTCATGCTGGGCATCGTCCTGGGCGTCATTGCGGCCATCGTGCTGGTCGGCCTGGCCATTCTGCTGCTGTGGAAGCTCCTGACTACGATCCACGATCGCCGGGAGTTCGCTCGCTTCGAGAAGGAGCGCATGAACGCCAAATGGGATACGGTGAGTTGTGTGGGATCTTAGATCTTGAATGTTTCGCTTGACTCATTTTGTACTCATTTGTTTTGCAGGGCGAGAATCCCATCTACAAGCAGGCCACCTCCACTTTCAAGAACCCCATGTATGCGGGCAATAAGTCCGATATCTAACTAAATATTAGGGAAATATATAAACTGTGTCGTTCAACTACCGAACGGGACGACTGTCTGTGCTTGAACCGGAAACCAGAAAGATAACAAAAACAACCAAACCAATCACCACCAAACAAATCCACAGAGAAACAACCACAACTTCAGAATCGACTCCGAACACATCGACGAAGCTGCTTTGCCCCGGGTGCAAAACCACTAAAGTCAACTGCCATTGAAACGCGTTCTAAACTAAGTCAACCTTATATATATATATATATATATATATTTATATATACATTTACACAAGAGCCTTTATACATTGCGTATACTTAACGAGCAAACGATTTGTGCCTTGCAACATATTTTAGATTATATCTATACGTATATACACAAGCAAGAAACGCAGACAACGCGCACAGAGCAACAACATGCAGCCAGAAACGGAAACTAAAACAGCCAACAATCGAACTACGAACGTTAGTTAGAGATATGATTTTTGTGTTCTTTATTGTACCCATCATAGTATCCAAGCCAGCACATGAATTTGTATTTTATTTTACTCTTAATTTGTAATATTTTTTGTTTTGTGTTTTTCCCCCTACTTTGCCTCCATTATGATTAACGAGAAGCCACTGCAATATAGTGATGTATTTAAAACTTAACTGATCTGCTCTACGCTCCCTCCCCTCTAAATGTTTTTCTATTGTTTTTTAAAAGCTAACTTTACATCTAATATTTAAGCGATTAACATTTAAGCTTGTAATTGTTAATTTCGAAATGCAAGAGTTCTTCTGTGGAACCCTTTTTCATTTCATATTTTTGTACGTTTTATTTATGGAGAAGAGAAAGCAAGCAAAAACGAGGAGGGAAAACAGAATTTAGTCTCTTGTGTGTGCGTGTTTTGTTTTATTGAATTTCGATCATTAATAGTATATTAATACTACCATATAAATATATATATTTTTTGCCATTTGTACTGATTACTGATTAACATTTAAAGTAATACAAAAACAAAAAAACAAAACACTTTTGTATAAAAAAAGGAAAATTATTTGGAGTAATTTTTATTGAATGATAAACAAAATAAAGTGGAAACACTAGCAATATAAAAAAAGAAGTGGAAATTAAATTGTTTGATGCTAATTTTAGTGAAATAAATAAAAATAAATTATAAAAAAAGAGACAGAAATTTGTGTTAATTCTTATTTTATTGCATTTGAGTTATAAAAATTAGGTTGCGATGATTTTAACTCTAATTATTAAATGAAAAAGCTATAAAAAATTAAAGTGTGCTGGTAAAACCCTAAAAACACTTAAAATCCATCTATAAAGATCAAGACTTACTTGCATTTAGCTTCATTTCCATACCATTTTTCCCCCCAAAAGGAGACCAAAACTCACTTTCACTTTCAGACTGTATTCTGCACTTGATTCAAAAATGTCAATGGAACAGCGAACACCGGATGGCAATATCGGATGTGTGTGTGTGAGTGTGTTGTGTATAACATTCTATAACATTCTGTATATATATCATATCGTTGTATACATGCTTTGATATTCAATTGGGGGCTCTGTTTTCGAAACAAGTCTAGGCATTTTTTGTTTTTACGTACTACGTTGTGTTAAAATATGCATTACGGATTACGAATTACGGATCGGGGAGCATATATATATATATATATATATATATATGTATGTACACGATAATATCGAGGAGCCCAACTGTTGAGTTGAGTTGCTGCCACGATTGCGCTGCGATTGAAGTGGTGTTTTCGATTATAGTTGGCTTAAGTACGGCTTGAGGTTGAATGTGACGTGGCGTGGCTCCTTTGTATCGCGGATCGGCTGTCGTCCGGAGCTTGAGGCATTTTTGGTGGCGGAGACTGGACGGCTCTAGGAGCGCTCCTGTTCTCCTGTTATCCTGTTCTCATTATCTCGATTCCGTGGTAAACAATCGCCGTCGATGGGCCCCGTACAGCAGCAGAGCCATGAGAGGCTGCAGGAGGAGGAGGAGGAGGTAGCCCTCACTCACCAACCCCGGCTTCTGCTTCGTTTGTTTCCGGCAGCTGGATGGGCATCGTCTCAGTGGAAGATGAGGTCCGCATCGGGCGCGCCCTTTTGGTGCTTGAACTTGTGCTTGTTGGGCTTCTGGTAGTAGCTCTGCGTGAAGTTGCGCTGCTGCGGCGGCAGCAGCGACTCCTGGTAGTCCTCCTCCTCGATCCGCTCCGTAATGTTGAGTGTCAGCCGCTTGACCTTCTCCTTCTCCTCGCGTATCTTCTGCTCCTGCAGCTTCAGATTGATGGCCAGATGTGAGTCGGATGGCGCCACAAATGACTTGAACTGCTGCTTGCCGCCCTTGTTGCCTCGCACCATCAGCACAAAGGGCACGGCTGCAGTGACACCGCCTCCTGCTCCTGCGCCTCCTCCTGATTTGCCAGCTGAGTTGCCTTCTGAGGGATCTGTGCAGCCGGGAGAGCCGGGCGTTGCATCCTGATTGCCGGCCGCCTTCGAGATCTGTGAGGCATTCGTGTTGCTGCCGGAGGTCTGGACGCCGGTAATCTGTTCGTAGGACTTCTTCTGCAGGCGCGCCATCATCGGCACCGGTATATCCTTGGCCGTCGCCTTGATCGGCTCCTTCAGCCGCTCCTGGTAGGAGTCGGTGGTCATCTTATCGTACAAATGCTCAAATTCCAGGTCCTCCTTGGATTTCTCTGGCGGCGGAGGCGCCGGCAGCGCTGGCTCCGTCTCGTTCTCCGTCCAATCGTTACTCTGCTCCGGCTCCTGCTCCTGGCCGGCTGCCACTTGTCGCTCCCGCTGATCGTTCGACGAGCCCGAATCCTCATCGGTTACCTGCCGAAGGTAAAAAATCACATCAAAATCAAATCAATATGCATGTAAACAAAACCTACGCCCTCGTCCAGCTCGCTGATTTCACTGATGGTGGCCAGCGATGCATCCTGAGCACTGTTGGCCTTCAGCTGCGGATAGAGCTTCTCCTGCAGCTGATCGATGGCCGCCTTGGCCTGATCCAGGCTCTTGTACAGCTTCAGCTTGGGCCGCACACCGGCCAGGCAGTCGCGATAGGTGTGATCCACCAGGATGGGAAACAAATCAGAGGTATTCTCCGACTTACTAAACACCGGATGCGATTTCTTGAACCAATAGTAGTGCTGGAAGAAGACCAGGAAGTAGTCCAGCCTGCAAAAAACATAAGGAAGTCTGAATATTAACAACTGGAAGCAAGAGATCCCCGTTTCCACTCACTTTTTCCGCGTGGCCTGGCTGGTGAAGTAGGGTCCACACGTGTCCAGCAGCATGCAGGCCAACTTCAGCCGGAACAGGCTGTCGGGCGGATCCAGCGGCGAGACGACACTCTGATCCAACGTCACGCCCAGCGAGATGATCGAGTACAGTGTGTTCAAGATGTGCGTGGACTCCACCAGCTTGTAGTTGTACATCTCGCCCAGGTACTTGGCCATCGCAATGCGACGCTGGGCCATGCGCGGCGAATGGATCTCCAGGCCGGCGCGTATGTCCTCGAACACATTGTCAATCACAATCGTGACTGCTCGCGGCTGATAGGAGCTCAGCCCGGAGACGAGATCGGCCAGGCAGCGGACGAGCGGGAAGCGCAGCAGATACGCCTTGCTGAGGCACTTGATGGCATAGCAATTCGTCTCCGGATCCAGCCAGTCGATGCGACGCAGCATCTTGATGCACCGCTCCACATTCTGCTTGCACAGCTCCTCGAAGATCAGGTGCCGGATGTACTCGTGCATGGGCGGTCGCACCGTTGGCTCTCGCTTCGACGACTCCGGCGGCTTCACCAGATAGTAAACGCTCTCAATCTGCGCCGAATGCCGTGAATCCATGGCCGTTGCCGTCTTCAGGCGCAGCATCTGGTCCAGGAACACGTTCATCAGCAGCCGGGCATCGCGGCAATTGTACAGATACACGCCGCTCACCTCCACAAAGGCACAGGCCATCTCGATCTGGTGATGCTGGAAGTCGCGCAGCAGCATCTTCAGGCAACCCAAAGCATCGAACTTCTTGAACAGCCCAAACTTGACCAGTTCCCCGATGAAACGGACGATCTTCAGCTTGGACTCGATGTTCAGCTGGTTCTTCTTGCGTATGTGCCACTTGAACTCCTTGCGCAGCAACTCCGCCAGATCGGTGGCCACGTCCGTGTTGCACAGATGCACGATGGCCACGAAGCGCGAGAGATACGGCAGGATGTCCAGGCGGGTGCGCTGCACCGAGAATATGGTGCGCGTGAGCTTCTTGCGCTGATGCTTGGTGTTGAAGTTCAGCAGGAACTCAATGGCCGCCGAATCGATGAGCTCCTTGTTCACACAGTTGAACAGGTTGACCAGAAAGCCATCGAATTGCTGCCGCAACTGGGTCTGCGTCTGGCTGGGATTCTGATTGGGCTGGCCCGCCTGCTGCTGCTGCTGCTGGCGCCCCAGCTCCATCAAAGCGCTGCCCATCTTCTGCGGCTTCACATCCTCGGCGGGCTGCGTCACTGCGGTCGGCTGCTCCTCGCTGGCATTCTCCAGCGCCGTGTCCGAGTTGGTGGACGGCGGATCATCTAGATCCATTTCGGCATCCAAATTCGCCTCGATGGCCTCCTCCGTCAGTTCGCTGGGCTCCTCGAGGGTCTCCAGATCCACCTTGGGTGCCGAGAAGTTGGGCAGAAACTGCCGCAAGTCGGGAAGATCGGTGTAGAAGGCGCGCGTCTCCTCGTCGCCCCACGGATCGAGCACCCCGAAGGCGGCGCTATCGAGCATGTTGTCGATGACCGTGCCCGGATTGCAGCACTCCGACTCCTTGGCCAGCTCGGGCAGCGGTTCGCCCAGCAGCTCCGACAGCGACTGGGCGGAGGCGAGCAGCTTATCGAAGCCCGCCTGCATCAGCTCGCACTTCTCGCGCTTCTCCGTCGAGATCTCGCCCTTGCACTCCATGGTGCGCCGGATGTTCTTCGTCATGTTCATCAGTTCGGCCTGCTCGGCCAGCACGTGCTTGCACAGCGCCTTGAAGTAGCCCTTGAGCATGGTGCGCAGATTGAGCTGCTTGTCGGCGGTGAGGAACTCGGACTTGGGCACCTCCACCCCGTACTTGGTGGCCAACTGTTGCATCTTCTGCGGCACCAGGCCGGCATACTCCTCGCCGCAGTGCCGGCAAAAGGAGAGGATTATAGAGAAGTTACTGTGATCGTCCTTGTCCTGGGCAATCAGATGGACCAGCACCACGCCCAGTTGGGCCAGACCCGGCTTCATTTGGATCACACCCGAGCTGACGAGCTCCGCAAAGAGGCGCAGATCCACGCGTAGCTTGCTGGGATTGGCAATCCGCTCGCTGGCCTTGATATTGAGCGCTTTCTGCCAGGCCTCCAGGAACTGCACATCGAAGTCCGCGTAGGTGCAGTGCAGCCGCGAGGCCAGCGTCACCACCGCCGGCACATCGGTCATCTTTAGCTTGGCCTCTGCCAGGGCGGCGCATATCTCGGAGATGTACTTGCTCAGATTCAAAGCGGACAGCTCGCGCAGCAACGCCTCCAGCTGGGTGGCCGTGAACAGCTTTAGCTTCTTCACGAACGCCGTGTTCTTCTTCAGATTGGAGTCCAGCCGGGCGAAGTACTCCTCGCCGGGCAGCTCGAACGTGGAGTTCTGCAGCCGCAGCTGCCGCTTGCCCTCGATCTTCTCGCTCAGCTCGCCGATGAACTGCTGCAGCTCCTCGCGCTCCTCGGCCTCCAAGGCGCTGGCCTCCGCATCCGCATCCGTATCGTTGTCATTGTCGTTCTCGTTATCGTTGTCGCCATCGCCATCGCCCTCGTCCACATCATCCGCTTCCTGATCTCGGCCAGATTCCGGCGGTGTGGCGACCTCCGTGGTCGCATTGCTCGTCGCCAGCGACGCCTCTAGAGCGCCGGGTGCGGCGGCGGTATCGCTAGCTAGCATGGCGATAGCAATTCCTTGACGGGATGGGATTCAGATTCAGATTCACTTTAGCTGGCTACGGAATCCGGAATCCCACTACTTGCTATGTTTTGAAATTCGTTCTGCTGCTGGGGCAAACTATTCGATTTTAGGAGAGCTGGCGCCCGGCTTCCATGTGCTGTAGTCTCCTCCAGGTTCCCAGAGGCGGCAAGTGTTCGCTTGGAATACTTTGATCAATCGGTGTTCGTTAGGCGACTCGCATTTCCTTGTTTTTCCCACGTTTTTCCGCCACGATTTTCATTTTTTATTTTTTATTTTTTATTCGCTAAGTGTTATCGATAGCAGGCGTCTATCGCGGAGCGATAGGCGGCACACGATAGTTATCGCTGGGAAAACGTAAAAAAAATTCAAAAAAAAGGTTTTTAATATTTCTTTTTCTGAGAATTTAATTTTTATTTGTTGGTTTTGTATATGAGTTTCTAATTAAGATTTTTTTAGTGCATTTAAAGAAATTAAATATTTTTAAAAGAAATCCCGGAGGGTCATGGGTTCACTCCCCAAGTGAAGTTTGTTGAAATGCTTAAAAATTGTTGGTTAGCAAAAATCTTCGCATTCAACAGGTCACCAAAAATCTCCAACGTTACGGAAAATCTTGAAAATCATTCTTTAATTTTTTTTTGTACCAACTACCAATTATATTATTAAGCTATTATAATATCATATTTTATTTTATTTTTTTTTAATATTTTTTATCTGTTTTTCTAAATCAGTTATTTTAAAAGTGCATTTACATTATAAAGACAAACAAATATTTTAATCTTAAAACTCCCGCTTTGATTTTTTTTGTATCAACAATAAAATATATTATTAAGCTATTATATTATTACATTTCATTTTATTTTAAAGTTGTATCTGAGTTCCTAATAGAGTTTTTTTAACTGTACTTATTTCATAAAGACTAAAAAAAAATATTTTTTTTTAATTTTTGAAGTGTTAGCTTTGTTTTCATTAAAAAAATTTATATTTTTAGGTTATTATTTTATATTATTTTTTATAATAATAACTTTCACTTTAAAATACATAATAGTTATTGTAAAAAATATGAGCCAGTTCCATTTTTGGGTCACCTTTCCGCAACTTATGTTAAAAATGTCTAAAATTATAAATTATTTAATATTAAATATTTAATAATTATTTGTTTTTTGATTATTTAAGAGTGGAATTATCAACTTTAAGGGCTACGTCGCTTTCAGGCTTTAATTCTCGCAATTATGGACCAGGTTGGGGTCACCTTTCCGGAATCATAGAAATCTTTAATATGGAATAAATTATAAATTACTTAATATTAAATATTTATTATTTAAATAATTATTTATTATTAAAGAATGGAATCATCTTTAAACATTTTTAAGGACTACGCCGCTTTCAGGCTTAAGTTACGGACTATAGAAGTGCAGGTTGGGGTCACCTTAGGTTATGTAATGCTAAGGTTATAGGTCCTACTATTAGTAGGATTTTCCTACCCAATCAAACATACATAGTACACATCACCAAAAAAAAAAAACATAAGAAATATTATAATAGACACAGGAGGAGGAACATAACTACACTATATCCCTTGGAGTTTCCGAAATCCTGGGTTCTGTGGGGGATCTATAAACCATAGAGCTCCATTATGTACCAGAACCAGTTCATCTACTCCCGCGAGCGGCGTCGCTTTGGGCGGCAGTGCCGCTTCCAGGATCGCAACGAGCTGATGGTGAGCGTGCAGCCCAGTGGCCGCCAGCGTCTGAAGTACATCCTGCGGAATCCCACGGAGCGAGCCACTCAGCTGAGTGGACAGATGGCCCTCAGCGTGGTGGAGACGGAGAACGTGACCCTGGATCAGCGGGGCATGTGCCACAGCGAGGGTGGCTGGCCCCGGGAGGTGAACACCGGCGACGAGGAGCAGACGCAGCGCCACCGCAAGAAGGTGGAGCGCGAGGATAGCTGGGGCGAGCAGGTCCTGGAGATGCTACGGAGTACCATGGCGGTGGCGGAGCAGAACAACACACTGAATATCTATCAGAACTTCTTCGCTGAACTCCCCACCGACTTGGTTCATGATCTGCGGATGAGATTCCGTGCCCGAGTGGCCTATGTCTTCCATGATCTCTGGCTGCCTGCAAGGAGGTTGACCACCATCGAGTGGATGCCCAATAATGGTGGCCAGTTTATGACCCAGTATAGTAATCACTATCCAAAGGGAGAGCGTCTGCGTTTGCTGCGCCATGATGATGAGTCCTTTGGGGAGTCGAATGGTTTCTATGTGTGGGATCTGGAGAATCCGCTGAAGCCACGCATCTCCTACGACAGCCGGGAACCCATATCGCTGGCCAAGATCTGTCCCAAGGACGAGAACCACATGGTGGGTGGCACTGGGCTGGGGCAGGTCTGTCTGTGGAGCACCTCGAGGGCGGGATTGCCGGTGCGCGTTTGCCCCCTGGAGGTGTCCCACCGGGAGACCACCTCCTCCCTCTGCTGGGTTCACTCCAAGTCCAACACGGAGTTCTATTCGGGATCGCTGGATGGCTCGATTAAGTACTGGGACACGCGGGATCTGATGATGCCCATGCAGGAGCTGCTCCTGGAGCCGGAACCCGCGGCGCAGGGACGTCAGTCGCGCATGGATGCGCACGGGGTGACGGTGCTGGAGTTCGAGTACACCATCCCAGTGCGTTTCATCATTGGCAGCGACATGGGTCATGTGTTTGTGGGCAATAGGAAAGGGATGACGCCCACGGAGACGCTGCTGGGCAACTACAAGCTATTTGCTGGCCCCGTGAGAACTATCAATCGGAATCCGTTCTTTGTGAAGAACTTCCTGGTGACGGGGGATTGGCAGGCGAGGATCTGGTCGGAGGAGGTGAAGGATGCACCGTCCACCATGTATGTGCGGAAGAACGCACAGATCCTGTGCGGCGCCTGGAGCACGGGGCGCTGCTCCCTGTTCGCCACCGGCGACATGAACGGCGTGGTCGACTTCTGGGATCTGCTGCTCCACCAGCGACGGCCCATCCTGTCCGTGGACTTTAAGGTGCCCATTGCGGACGTGGTCTTCCGGCCGGAGGGCGATCTGCTGGCCGTTGCACTGAAGAACGGCGACACTCACATCCTGACCCTCGACGAGTCCATGCGACACTCGACGGGCAAGGAGAAGGCACTCATGGCGGCGGTAAGAACCGAAATCACAGTTTTCCATATCTTCCTATCTTTTAAGAGATCTAAAAGATTTGAATCTTCATATCACCTTTTTAGACCTATTATGATATCATTTATAGGTCTTTATGATATCATTTAAAAGATCTAAAAGATTTGAATCTTCATATCACCTTTTCAGACCTATTATGATATCATTTAAGAGATCTAAAAGATTCCAATCTTTATATCACCTTTATAGACCTTCTATGATATCACTGCAGAAGGTCATATGTTAACTATCTATCAAAATTCTAGAATCTCTTTTTGATATCTTAAAATAATTAGGATCCGTAGATCCCTTTATATCACCTAACTTTTATAAACCAGAGGCTCGAAGTATCTATGACCTGATATATCTATATTATATGATATACCTTGTTAATATATGAATAATTTTATATAATTACTATAATATACTCATAGTATGGAAATCTGTTAATATGACATAGATATATAATATGATAAGCATATATATATTTATAATGTCATATCTTTAAAATCTTTCAAATAATGTATCTACAAAAAAAAACGATATTCAAATTTCTATCAAAGTATAGATATATAATATTTCATATCATATATGAAAACCAATAACCAATAATATATCTACCGAATAAATAGGATATTTAAATTTCTATTAAAATGTAGATATATGATATGATATATTATATAGATTATCTAGATATATGATATGAAAACCATAGATATACATATTTATCATTTCATACCATTAATGATATATATCTTCAAAATAAGTAGGATATTAAAATTTCTAACAAAGTATAGATATATAATATGATATAGATATATGATATGATAAAGGTAGATATATCTGTAAATTCATATCATTAATGCTATATATCTTCAAAATAAGTAGTATCTATCATAGTATGGAACTCTTCTGCGGTTTATCCTCCTTATAATAGCCCTCCAAATCTTCCCTTAGATGTTCGAGCGTGAGATCGTGCGAAGCAAGCTGCTAGAAGCTCGTTACGATGAAGTGAGGCTGAAGCGGAAGACCCTTTTGCTGGCGGAGGAGGAGCGTCTGCGGCAGGAGCAGAAGGTGGCAACCGTTCTCGATTTGGATCCCGACAATCCCGACCAGTTTGTGCAGATGATCGAGGGCGATGAGGAGTTCCGCACGGCCATCAGTGAGTTCCAGGACATCATACTCGCTGTGGAGAGAAAGCGCTCCAAGCGGCAGGTGGTCATGGAGCGCACGGTCTTCGAGGAGTGGAATCCGCTGGATGAGAAGGTTCAGGGGGAACCTGTTGTCTACACACATCCCGAACCGAAGGTACACCTTTCGGGGCACCACGATAGTAGGCACTCTGCAGGACCAAGGACTTCACAAGTATCGACCAAATTTAAATAAAACATAATACAATATATAGTTATATTGAGAATTCTCCAAATTCATATTATAGTATTATTTTACTGGTTTCATAGGAGGTTTTACTACACAGAGAGAATTCATTTGAGTTGCATACTTTTTGAGTACCACATTTCCTTGTTCTTCTTACTAAAGTGGGGATTCGCGTATGGTTTAATTTGCTTGAATCAGATTAAATTGGCAGTATTTACATTGTGGATCTCAATAGGTAGAAATAGAAATGTGCTTTGAAGAACGAATGTTCTCAATTCAAGAACAAATCTACTTACATTTTTCTCTCTGCGTACCTATTCATCCATAACAAATGTACTTACTCAATTACAAAACCGGGGAATCCAATCCGAGGTGAACTAGAGAAAACTCACCGGATGAATAACCAGATAAGCACATTAAGCCAGCCTCTCGGGTTAAGCTAGCGAAACACATTTCATAACTTTATGGAGTACTCTTTGGAGACCTTTATTACGACCAACACAATTAGCCCGACAACGTTCGCCTTTAATTAAGTAACAACCTTTCTAACAGCTAAATTGAGCTTGCTAAATTCACTTTTCATACAGCATTTCGTTGCACTTCTCTACACAGCAATTAAAAGGAGATAATAGTAAACAGAAAAAAAAAACAATAAAGCTCTATGACCCACTGTGGGAAAGTAGTAGTAACCAAGCACTGGGAGTTGGGAGTTCTAGTACTTATCGGTGTCCACTCCCGTGTCCAGGAAGTCGTTCACCAGTCGCATGGCCTTGCGCGGAATCAGGCGACCGATCTTCTCCACGGCCACAAAGTGACGCGGAATGGCGGCCTCCTCCAATCCCTGGCGCTGGGCCTCGATGATCGAACCGGCGGCCACATCCGCGGAGATCAGCTTGAACAGCTTGGGGAACCGGTAGCGGGGGTTCTTGCACAGACCCGTGTCGATCATGTAGGGATAGATGGTGGTCAGCTTGACCTGGAAATAAAAATAGTGAGGGTTACATTTTGTAGCTTCAGAAATCTCAATCAGGGGCAGAGATTGAACGCTTAATATTAGAAAAACTAAAGAATTCGCGTGTGATTTAAATTTTTGTAATATTACCTTACTTTTCTTTGATTAGTAATGTTAACGTCACCCCTAAGTTTTGTAACTTCAAATATCTCAAAATGTACGTAGATTAAATGTTTTAGTATTACAGAATAAATGCTAAAGAATTCGCGTTCAATTTTAATTTTGCAAGCAATGCTGCGCTACAGGCAAACTACTCGCTTACTTTTCTGTGATTAGTAAGTTTAAAGTCAAGGAATATTAAACGTTTTTATGGGCTACTAGTCTGGAACTAAGATGCACACTTAACAAAGAGAATGCTAAACCTGTGCATTAACCGGAGAGTTTAATTCCCCGCTAATAAACCACGTTTCTTTATTACATCCTATAACATTTTAATTGGGCCCCCAGCTTGACCGTCATGAATCACTAAATGGTGCTGAGAAACCGTAAAATGAAGTGATACTTACATTGTTATTGGGGTTCTTCTGGCGCAGCTCCTCGGCGAGGGCGGACATGTAGCCGCGAACGGCGAACTTGGTGCCGCAGTAGGGCACCAGGTTGATCAGACCGAAGAGTCCGGCGCAGGAGGAGAGGGCCACAATGCTGCCCTCGTTGCGCTCAATCATCTCGGGCAGGAAGGACTGGATGATCTGTGGAGGTAGAAGATGATGTACCAGTTGGTTATATGATATGATACAGTGGCGGATCCAGGATTTGGTTTATTGGGGGTTATTAAAACAAAAATGTTGTTCCATACTTTTTGAATACAACATTTCTTTTACTTTTTAAGCGATATAGCTGGTTTTTGATACAAATTTGTTGTTGCATACTTTTTGAATACCAAATTTTCGTTCACTTTTTGGGCAAAAGGGAATTTTTTCTGCAAATTTGTTGTTGCATACTTTTTGAATACCAAATTTCTTTTCACTTTTTACCTAAAAGGTGTTTTAGATACAAATTTGTTGATGCATACTTTTTAAATACCACATTTCTTTCACTTTTTAAGCGAAAGAGCGGGTTTTCAATACAATTTTGTTGTTGCATACTTTTTGAATACCAAATTTACTTTCACTTTTTAACCGAAAGGGGTTTTGGATACAAATTTTTAGTTGCATACATTTTGAATACCAAATGTCCTCTCATTATTCAACCGAATCCAAACTTACCCAGTAGTGGGAGATCACATTGATGTCGTACATCAGACGGATCTCGCTCTCGGTGTGTTCGAGCAGCGGATGGCAGGGCATGATGCCCGCGTTGTTGACCACCACGTGGACGAAGCCGTGCTCCTTGCGCACCTTCTGGGCCAACTCGATCAGCTCCTCGCGCTTCGTGACATTGCACACATAGCCGAAGGCCTTGCCGCCGCTGGCCTTGATCTCCTTCACAGTCTGGTTGTTGGTCTGCTCGTTGACGTCCCAGCACAGGATGGTGGCGCCCAACTTGGCATACTGCAGGGCCATCTGCTTGCCCATGCCGTGTCCGGTGCCGGTGATCAGGACCACCTTGCCGCTGACCTCCTCGAGGGGCGCCGGCCGGAAGAGGCCGACGATGGACTCGAAGATCGCGAGCCAGAACTTGGCGATCAGCAGCACGATGTCCACCACCAGCAGGACGATGTTGTAGATGTCGTTGCTGTTGGCATTGCTGTTGCCAGCACTGCAAAAAAAAATATACAGGGTATTATTAGTAATGATATATAACTGGTTTTTTAACCTACAAACTAGATAATACTACGATTTATTTAGTAAACACCATTGATAGTGCTATCATATTAAAAAAATTCTTAAAAGGATCTGCGTTTTTTTAAAAAAAATTTTAAAACAGGCAACTTTTTTTTATCAAGTTTACTGATTAGGCCATAATTAATTTGACCGTAACTAAGTTTAACTGAAACATTGAACTCAACCCAAGTAGGCACGTTTACTTAACTGCGAAATTAACTGATAACTGGTATATTAACCTTTGGTTATTACACTTAATAAACTTAATATCGGAATTTATGTAGGTCTCTTGCCCTTTTCGGAGATTATTATTATTGTTATTATTAAAAAAATGGTCGGCTAAGGTTTTCGGACATTAAGTATAAACACATTACTGGTAGTATATTATATGATATGATATGATATGATATGACATGATATTGTAATGTTCGAGATATGATATGATATGATATGATATGATATGACATGATATTGTAATGTTCGAGATATAATATGATATGATATTATCTTATATGATATGATCTTATAGGTTTGCACATCATAAGCTAATTTGATCTCTAGTTCTGATTCAAGAAATATTATTTGGTAATGGAACTCCTTAGTTAAAACATTGTTGTTCCCAAAAATAATTGTATTAACCATAGTTTTTGTGGGAAGTGCGTGTCTCTGCTAATTCGACCCTTGATCTGAGCATCATAATTATAAACTGGAGTGAAGTGGAGCGGAATGGAGATGGAATGAGTCTAATCCGGACTCCAACTCTTGCTTGACCCAAGCCATTTGGACGGCGAGTGTGCGTGTATCTGCCTTATCTGAGAGCCCAGCGACAATCGGATGACCTTTGGCATCCTCCATTGTTGATGCTACACTTTTTTCTAGCTACACAGACAAAAAAAGCATTTTCTGGAATTCTAAAGTAGTTCATACTCAAAAGATTTCCATGGTTTCATAGATTTGTTCAGTTTTTTAAAATACCACTCGGAATCTCTGGTTTTATATTTGTTATATCACATGATTTAAACTAAACTTTGTTTTGTTTTTTTATATATCGCACGGAGTCTATGGTTTCATATATTCGTAATCCCACATGGTTTAAATTCCATTTTGCTCTGTTTTTAATATATCTCACGGAAGTTGTGGGTGGGGTTCCATCTTGGGTCAGCGCTTTTTTCCCAGCTCATGTTCTGTAATTATATTTCTGGCTGCAGCTGCGTGAGATCTTGATAATGCCAAACTGTTTCCAGCTTTTTGGTTTTGTTTCGTGTATTTCTGCCTTTGCGTTACGTCTGGCGATCAGCACAAATGGGGCGTATATATACATATAATACCTATATATTACTATATAGTCAGCTAGATCGTGCCATCGACTTGTGGCCAAACCCTGACCATGGCCTCGGTCCCTCTCGCTCGCCCTCTCTCTCTCTCTCACACTTTCTATCGCCCCGTCCCGCTCGCGCATTTCACTTCCATGGAGACCAGCGCTCTTATCGCCGCACTTCTGGAACGTAATGCTATTTATAGACCTTCGATCGGTCCAAAATTGTGCTGATCAGCCCACCTAGATAGTTCCAAACAAATGCACAACGAAAATTGTGATGATACTTGTGCATTGGGAAAATGGATCATTCATAATATAGGGTTTATTTTTCAATGGGTGTTGGGGTTTTTAAAGTGCTGTATTACTTGATGGAAAACTAATCTTAAGTATCATTAGTTTTTTAAGCATATTGCTTTATAATTGAAAAGTAATGATATTAAAATAGTTTCAGATTCACAAACTTTTAGTTTCTGAAGAAGTTTATACATAATATTAAATTTTTAGGATCCTATACACATAATATTACATTTTAGAATCCTATATACCGTTATATTTTTTTGGTAATATTGAGATTTTTAAGAAATATCTCCCTAAAATCACCAAGTGATCCCAAAATGATCCTTTTGCTTTGATGATCATGATCCATAGTTGAGGGCTAACAACCCAAGACGAACTTTGGTCAAGGTTTACGGGGCAATTTGCAGTAGTTAAAGTAAGTCGGTTGAAGGTGACTGGCGCTTAAGTGAGCTGATCCAGATTGCACAACGGTCAAAGGTTGCCGCGATCGCGAAAATCATCCATATGGATGGGTTGGTAGTGCTATTGATCTATTTTTTTTCTCTATAGTGGCTCTCTGATTCTGACAATTATCCAATGGGATCGAGTTAATCATCCGGAACCCATTGAACCCTGCTCCTGGGCAGCAGTTGTATACCCCCAGATAAGGCTGCCTTATCGCCGACAATAAGTATATTGCACTACATGTGTATAGTATAGCTAGTTCCATTGATAAGATAGATCGTTCGTTTCGTTTCGTTCTCACTCTCTAATTTTTTGTTACCAACAGCTCTCCTTTTCGTTGATTACTAACCTTTGCGAAACTTTCGTCATCGTTACTTGTGAGTTATATCCTTTTAGGATCTGGTATATCGTATATATATATATAGCGAATATATATATAGAACTGGGATCTGCGGACGATCGGAGCAGCCGGAGCAAACCGTTAGCGGCTGTTAACGAATTCGGACTGAATATTCAGCAAAGTAAACACTACGCACCGTACCGCCACGCCGGTCTTATAAGTTATTATTTCAAATCTACTCACACACACCACTATGGGGGTTTTCAGATACTATATACGGGGGGGCTACACTACTCGGTAGATACACTCTCTAGCCAGCGACGCCGGCAGAGGCAGCGGGCAGTGGCCAGACGGCGGTTGGCGCCGGCAGAGCGTTCTACAAAAAAAAAACACGACTACGACATATGTTCAATGGCACTGCCATTCCGATTTATTCCATTACAATCCGATCTGATCTATATGGAACAACGACGTCCATACATCCATACATCCGTACACCCGTGCAGTACCCGGCTTCCACTATATGCGTTAGATAGCACAGACCTCATACATATGTGTGTGTTAATCGGGGTCCGATAATAATACCCCCGAGATGGGGGGTTTGCACCCTGTTCAGTACCCCGTGGCCCATAAAAAAAAAACGCTATATATGTGTCATATATATAAATACACACAGCTAGCCGGAGTTTACGACCCAGATCGTTCAGATCGCTCAGATCGCTCAGATCGCTCAGAGCGAGGAGATAAAGACGGAGAGATGCCAAAGGTGAAAGGGGTGCTAAAGTAGATGCACGTCGCAGATACAGATACAAAAGCTTCGGCCGAACATTATACCGTCTCAGTCGCAGTTCAGATCGGTTCATCGGGCAGATATTTCTCTTCTTTTGCATACCTCATCATGACCAAATCGGAAACGGAGATAAGGACTCCAGGATGATCTTTGGTCTTAGCTCGGGCCTAAAACTTCGGAACTTATAAATATATGTTAGTTAAGATTGAATTATTTTATTATATATTTTTGTATTTTAGCAGTTTTTAGAGATAGGTGTTTAGAAGAACTTTCCATTTTTATAAGGAATAAAATATAATAATAAAATGTCCTAATCTGGAAATTTAACTTCAAAATACCAGAAAAACAACATTTCATAATATGTTATCAATTATTGATATATTTACAAGATATTTTATAATATTATATTATATTATAAGTTTTCAAATTTTCCTAATCTGAAAATGTAACTTCAAAATACCAGAAAACCTCTTTTGATAATATTTTCAATATTGATATATTTAAAAGATTTTTTATAATATTATATTATAATATAAGTTTTCAAAGATCGGTGCATATACGACATTTTCCATTTTATCAAGAATATATGTATTATAGGGAAAATTTCTTCCTCAGAATTGAACTCCAAAGTAGCAGATAATATTCACTGATTGCGGCATGTGAACTTATTTTTTTTTTCATTTTTTTTATTATTTTGTTGTATTATATTTGTATTATTATTTTATTATTTTTTTAATATTTTTTTTATTTATTTCCCTTTTTTTATTTTTTTTAATATTTTTTTTAATTTTTTTTATTGTTTTTTTTCTGTGCACTACTTGACCCCTGAGACACCTGAGTTTGCGATTAGATTGGGAGTCCTTACTATTTGCGCAACTATAGTCGCCAGCTCAGCATGATGAATCACTTTCCCATCAGGGTCAATGTATTGGGTTCCACTTCCACGAAAAACCCAACCCATTGCACCGCCTGAAGAGTCAACCGCTTAGAACTCAACCCAACCCAACCACAACGATAAGAGTTCGATTAGTCAAACAAGTTGGTAATCATTTTGCGACCACATATTTTGTATAAACCCACTTTACTGGAATTATTACCAATTGATTGGTAATAATAAGTACTAACTAGTTAATATTCCTGTTTAAGTTATATCCGCAATCACCTAACAAGTGATTCTGTGCAATTACTTATATGGTCAGCCTTAACTGAACGAGAGCTTAAGGTATTCTGCTTGACTTACCCGTTAAGGCTGCTGCATTGTAATGGATTCCATCATTCATGAACAACTGGTTTATTTTTACAATTCATCAAAGTATTGATAGTTTTGCATTGTATTGTATAAACTCATATTTTATATTACATCTAAATCAATAAATTAGTTTTCCAATGTATTCATTCTATATTCATTTTTAGAAACAACAGATTTGTTACTTTGCTTGCCGTTCACAACTAAGTTTTGTTTGGGTTATACATTCACTAATCATAGTTATTACCCATTTCTCATTTTTAAGTCTTGTAAACATTGTTAACATGAGGTTCTAAAAAACTTTACAGTTAGTAACATGGAATAAATTAGGGAAATATATTTGTAAACTAAACTTAAGCTTAAAATATATTTGGAATAATCGTTAGAGGGTTCCAATAGATCGTAATATCACTTAATAATACATCATATATAATATCCAAACACTTTTACCTATTATCAAGTGGGAACTTGGGATATATAATATAATATAATATAATATAATATAATATAATATAATATAATATAATATAATATAATATAATATAATATAATATAATATAATATAATATAATATAATATAATATAATATAATATAATATAATATAATATAATATAATATAAGGAAACATATTTCTTGTGGAAATTCGTTAAAGGGTTCCAATAGCTCGTAATATCACTTAATAATAAGTCCAAACACTATTACCTATCCACTATTCAGTTAATCTGATCACCTTTCCGCCAAGGGTAGCATCTTCCTTTCCGGCTACTCGAACTTGGACACCACAAACACACAGTGTGTTGCACTCATTCCGGTTACCCGTCGATCCGGTCCACCTTCCACTCACCAGAGGCAGCGGACTCCAGAGATAGGAGGAGGCGTAACGTCACGCCCAATGAAACAAAACAATTCCGAATAGAACAAGCTTTGGGCGTTGCATGAATGCATTCAATAGATAAACAAGATTCGTGACAATTCGCCAGTCGGCGGCTATAGTTGCACATATGTATATAGTTGTGGATGCGGCTGGCTAATCGAATAAATTAGCTCGCATTACCGGACCGGTTGACTGGCTGGTTGGCTTATTGTTTCACCCGACGCTTGCATAAATATGACGCCTTGACGGCATCCATCTCGCCATCATCTCAGCATCTCGATCTCCGGAACGATCCATATGCGGAGACGTGACAATTACAGGTTAGCTGCCGCAAATTGCACCCTCGTCGTGGGTCGGGGTCACCACAGTTAACTATGCACCGCAATTACACTCAACGGTATCCATCAATCGAAACCGCCTTACACGTCGGGGTCACCAGTTCAGGTGTGATTTATGACCAGTTCCTAAATTACCGATTTACCCATAGTTACTGTACCTATGAACGAAATGTAATACTATGTGAGACTAAGGTTTGAACCTACTATCAGAAGTCACCTGGTTTAGATATTTTGGTAATTATTCGGGGTCACCAGTTCAAATGTGATTTATTTACCCATTAAAATGAATGAAATGTACTACTCTGTAATATTAAGGTTAAAGCCTATATGACAGATCATCTATTTAAGATCTTTTGGTTATTTTTCGGGGTCACCAGTTCAGGTGTGATTTATGATCAGTTCCTAAGCTACCGATTTACCCATAGTTACTGTACCTATAATTGAAATGAAATACTATGTGAGACTAAGGTTTGAAACTATAGGACAGATCATCTACTTAAGAATTTTTGGTAATTATTCGGGGTCACCACCTATGAATATAACAAAATATTCCGAAAGATGAAAAACAACTTGTTATGTTCTCAAAAAACCTCTCTTCAGGTCGTCTAATTTACATATTACCAATGAAATTATATCACTAACTTCTTTTTCAATGTATTTAATAGATCATAGATATAACAAATTCAAGGGTATTAAAGCAGCAGTTGCAATTCACACCTGCAGCGTTGAGAAGAACGAAACTACTGCACTGTCCGTGGGAAGACACTGTCCAAAGGCCTCGATTAACAACGGTTCAGCGGTGACGGTGCCCATAAAGTCCTCCAGGGATACCTGCAATCGAAAGCCATCTCACTGTCAGGATGTCACCACCCACCCACCACAGACCCTCACTCACCTTGCCATCCTTGTCCAGATCGAACTTCTTGAGCACAATCTCCACCAGATCCTTGACGCCCTCGTCGGGATCTTCGTCCTGCGGCTGTTTTATCAGGCAGTTCCTCAGCAGCGTGAACATTTCGTCCTTGGTGATGAAACCATCGGTGTTAAGGTCGTAAACCCGAAAGCAAAAGGCAGCCCGTTCCGCCGGAGTTCCGCGCAGAAAGGTGGACAGTCCAATGAGCCAACCCTCGAGTCGCAGGGGCAGACCCTCGTGCGCCTTGTCCCAGCTGCAGAAGATGCGCTCCATCAGGATCTCCTCGGTGACGATGTCGAAGGTGCTGTGTAGTAGCTCCCGGAACACAATGCGATCGATGCCCTGTAATGGGAAATGGGGAACCGAACCTGAACTTGAGTGACCTTTTCATTGGTAGATCACTACACCAAAAAAAAAAGTTATCATTCTAATCTTTTGAGTTCTAAACAGATCTTAATAAGATAATACTATCGAAAGTGTTAAAATTAAACTATTGAACTTGATTCAAGCACATTGAACCATAAATCACCCCCACTTTAGTAAGAAGAACATGGAAATGTGGTACTCAAAAAGTATGCAACTAGAAATTTCGACTGAAATGCACGCCACAACGAAATGCTGGAGAAAATGTGGTATTCAAAAACTTTTAAGAACATTTTCAACTTAAATGAATTCTCTACACACAGTCTTATACTAAACCCGGTAATATCCTATACAATGAGTCTCAAGAGTGAAACTATGTTTTTTTTTAGGGTCTAATAGTACTCACCTCCACAGCGGCATGTGGCTTGGCAATCGCTGCACTCGAGGAGCTGGAGGCCAGCGTCTTGGCCGCATACTGACAATTGGACACCAGCTTGCGATAGATCCGGCACAGTGCATCCAGTTCGTCCCTGTTCGGGCGCCATGTGTTAGGTAGCGATTTTCGCATTGCAAGGCATTTCTACTCACTTGGTGAAGCGCGTCTTCTTGCGCAGGCTGTCCAGCAGCTTGGGATTCACTTTGCCGCTCAGCTCATCCATCCTCCGTTGCCGCTGTTGCCGTTTGTTCTGCAAGGCAGCCGCGGCGGCCTTCGACTGTTGGTTGCTCGAGTTGCGCTTGCCGCTGGCAAGGAACACGGATACCGTTTTCAGTATCGTTTTGTTGGCATGTAGTGTGGATCTGGGTGCTGTGGGTGCCGCTGCACCCGCACCACCGCCGCCGGTTGCCCCACCATCCGTCTGCCGATTGGGTGTCGGTGTTGGCGAACGACCCTTGCCGGCGCCCGCCTTGCCTGCAACCGAAAATTGCCCATTCCCGCCGTTACATTTAACATGGGTGCGTGTCTCTGTGGCTGGCTCTGTGTTCGGGTTGCTACTTTATGTGTCAAAGTCGACACGCTCACTCCCGCTCGAGTTTGGCCAGAAAAGCCCTTCAAAGTATGCACAATGTGTACGGGGATTGTGTATGTGGAACAGAGCAAACAAAAGGCCTGAAATGCAAATGCGCCTCACATCCGTCGCGTCGCCCCCATTCATGGGCCCATCGAAATGGGTAATAGCGTTCACATTCGGCCCATAAATTGTTTCAGCCGGCTACTTCGATTCAAATGCACTGAGAGAAACCAATAGTAAAGGATGAAAGCTATCCACATACCAAATATCCTGACGATCTAACAGTTATTACAGTCACAAGAGCAATTTTAATAGAGTCCGAAATAAAATGATGGAATCCACATCCCAAATTTTTATGACGTTCTAATAACTATTGTGATCATAAGAAAAATTTTAATATGATTCTTTAATATTCATTACTGATATAGTCCGAAATAAGATGAAAATTTTATATTTTCTTTGAACAAAGAGGAAAAAAACCAATAGTAAAGAACTAATGGTAAGAGATTAGAGTAAAACTACCCCTATCCCAAATTTCATGGCGATGTAACCATTATTATGGTCACAAGAGCAATTTTAATTGGGTTCATTAATTTACTTCACTGATAGTCCGAAATAAGATGTCAATGTTTTATTTTGTATTATAATACTTAGAGGAGTTATTCACATCCCAAATTTCATGACGATCTAATAACTATAGTGGTCGTAAGACAAGTTCTAATATGGTTTTTTAATATTCATCACTGATATAGTCTGAAATAAGATGGAAATTGTGTATTTTCTTTGAACTAAGAGGATAGAAACCCATAGTAAGTAACTAATTGTGAAGGATTAGAGTAAAGCTAGCCATATCCCAAATTTCTTGACGATCTAACCATTATTATGGTCACAAGAGCCATTTTAATTGGGTTTCTTTGATATATTCTTCATTGCTAGACCGTAATAAGATGATATGATAGGATGCTTTCCTATTTCCTACGTATAGATTCATTAAATTTCCCCTTTCGATCACTCTTTTCTTCGAGTGCACTCATTTACTTTTGTGTTCACTTTGATTTCAATCTGCGCCCATACTGCTGCCTCGCTTTGTTTTGCTGTGTCGTGCTGCCTTTGAGAAAAAATGTTATTATCTTGTGATTACCCATATAAGTAGAGGAGCATAGGGGCCTGTCTGTCTATCCATCTGTCTGTTTATGACCGTCTCCCGGCCAGGGCACTATAATTTTATTAGCATTTCCATTTGGCTTGGGCTTTGGGGAACTTTGGGGGCCGGGACCCTTGAGAACACAGAGAGAACCGTCTGTCTAGACCCGTTCCTATGTGTTCCTACGGCATACGGTTTCATGTAATTTGTTGATATCGGTTGCCCGGTTGCCACACGAACACGGCCCCCGTGATGGGGGGCAAATACATCGGGAATCTTTGGACCTGGCAGTCCATCAACGGGCTGCAGCCGGCGCTCCGCCAAAAAATGCAACTTCCTGTGAACTTCCTGCATGTACAATACACCCCCAATTACATATATGACAGAGGACCTGGACGGGCCATGTCCTTGCCTGATTTTTGGCCAGTCCCTCAAAGAGCTAGCTTCAGTCGCGATTGGCAAGTCGAACGAAGGGATCTACTCCAGCAAGGACACGGACTCTATTTTGAAGGATATCAAGCTAGGTAATATTAAAATATTATATTATAATATCATTATTAAAATAACTTAAAGCTTAGCAACACATTGGAAAACTGATGTTTTAACAGGGACTAATAGAATATTACGTCCGAAACTAAAGAGGTATTCTACATTGGGATCCTGAACAGAGAAAAAAATGTAAGTACAATAAAATAATACATAAAATCTCATTTTGAGAGAAAAGTTTAATTAACATTATAAAAACTTTTTAATAAATTTAGAGGACTGATTTGTTTAATTGAGATTACTTATTGAGATCCACAATGTAAATACCGTCAATTTAACTTGATTCAAGCACATTAAACCAACATTAACTTGAAAAATCTCGTTCTAGTTTTAAGAACATTTTCATCTCAAAAGAATTCTCTCTGTGTAGGGTGGAATATTTGAAGGTAAGCACATTTTAACCAGTAGATTAAAACTCATTGAAATGATTATGTAAAATATAGTACTAAAATCTAGATTAAAATTTAAAAAATTTTTTTTTCTAAATTTTTTGTTTATTTTAAACGAATTTTCCCTATTTTCGGAGTATGCCACCTTGAAATCCATAAATACATATTTTCTATTGATTTTTACTGATATGTACCCATGATTTTCCCTACATTGCAGGGGCGCGACAAAGGGTGGAGTAAGGAAAAACTATTGGCTTTTCCACTAAAGGCAAAGTAACTGCCATTACATCACAAAACAGACGTGACTCTGGATGAAGAACCTATTTTATAGCCTCCTCGGAACCTCGAAGGATGCGACTTTTTGGAGAAACTCCCCTCTTGTTTTTTTGGCTGACCTCAAATGCAGCACAACTTGCGTTCTCAACTATTTTGCAACTTGGTGCACTTCGTCGGGGGCGCTGCAAAGTATGCTATGGCAATTGTCGAAACGCCAGGAGTAATTACAACTCTCGGAACTCGGAACAGGGCAACACACACACACACAGAGACACACACAAACACACACACTGGAAACGTTGTTGGTTTTTGTTTTATAGATCTTTAAAGTAGATATACCCATGTTCGCCGTCCCGACTCCTCTCGCTCCTGTTGTTGTTTTGATTGCCCGATTAACTCCACGCAGGAGCGTTAAACCGTGTCCCTCGGCCCTTGGGCCAAAACAAAGGAAAGGAAAAAGGCAAAGAGGAAATCAACAAACAAACGCCTCTCCACCAGTTTCCAAGGCGTTGACAATCCGCAATCCGCAGGCATTGTCAGTTGGACTAGGTAAGGAGCGTAGGTTGTAGGTTGGGCAGGGGGTTCGGTACCAGGCGTAGAACCAACTATTGACAAAACAAGGCCAAGAAACGGGCGTAACTTTCTTTTCTTTCGTTTCCTTTTTTTTTTTGTTGTTTTATTTGTTAGATTTCACTTGTTTGTAACATGGTTTTTATTATGATTTTTTTTTTTATTTTTTACTCATTTTTCTCCTTCCACTTGCGACTCCGATTGCTTGAATTACGTTTTAATTATTGTGTGTCCTGATAGATATCGCCATATATATATGGTGTGTGTGTGTAGCTTATATACAAACTATCAGATTACTCATTAATTCTGCTTTTCGACTTAGGCGTAAGTATTGTTATAGTGTTAGTACATAGTACAGTAGATCGCTAATGTCCATATCATCTGCACTTTCATTTGATTTCACTTAAGAACTGAACCACTCCTCCTCGAGATCACACCCTCTAAATGCATCCCCAGCGGGTTTCATCATCCGATCCTCTTCAGAATCGACAGAGAGTGAGAAAGAGATAGAGCAAGAAGAGGGAGGGAGAGAGAGAGAGAGAACCAATAAACAAGTAAATATGGTAAAAGCAAAATGTATTATAATAATAGAAAAAAAAACGGAGTTTGGCTTAAACACGGGTGGCATAAGTTAGACATAAGAATTATTGCATTTAATTACACGATCAATTCGAATCCTATTTTAAAATATTACATAATAACCGTACAATAATATTAATTAACAAGAAAAAGAACTGCAACGTTTATTCTGTCGTCTCCAAACGCTTCCTCTAGGATTTGTCTTGGTTTTCTATTTAACTCTATGTTATTATAGTTTCGATCGTTTTTCACTTTTGTTTTTTGGGTTTTTTTCTTTTTGGGCAGGGACAATGCTGCTAAGTCAGATGATTTTCTGCAGTTACAAATTTTTTAAATACATAATATAAGGTGTTTCTTCTTGTATGCAAACAATGAAATCAGACAATCACTATTAAAAAACGCGTACACAATTAAACAAAGATACAAACAAACATACACATAAAGCTGGGGGGGAGAACAAAACAACAGACATTTGATTTGATTTGATTTCATTTCGTTGATCGATCTAAGGGCTCCTCTGGGTTGGATTGGTTTGGTTTGGATGGGGCTATCATCATCATCATCATCATCATCGTCGTCGTGTGGTACTTAAGTATGTGGTGAGTGAGGGTCTTCCAAAATGGTGGTACTTGTGTTTACGATACGTTTTCTATCAACTTCTGGTTACACTCCATTGCTAAACTCTAAAGAACGGGCATCGCATCGACGTCTGTTTAATGCCAGATCAAGGCCAAAAGCAATTTCACGTCATAATTCGTATTGCGTGTGCACTTACTATAACCATTTAAATTGCGTTTGCATCTATGCATTTATCTCTGTTATCTGTTATTTTATCCATATTTTTAGCTTTTAATTTTACTTTTACTTTTACTTTTGTTTCTGTTTCCATTTTTTGTTCTCCTCCGTTTCGTTTTTGTTGTGGTCTCTATATATCTGTTATGATCTGTTACGATCCTTGCTCCAATCCATTTTTTTCGACTTTCTTTTTCGTTATCAGCTACTGATGGCTAAACTAAGAGTTTTTTAAATCTTGTTTTCTTGCTGCTTACATTAGAGTGTGTATATATATATATATATATATATTTTATGTATATATTTATATGTATGTGCGTGTGTGCGCAGATCATCACACGCCATTATCGAATCACTTTCTATCTTAAAATCCAATTATCATTTATCAATTATACATATATATGTGTATATATATATATATATATTGTTGGTTGTTGTTGTTCCGTCGCCAACTGAAGGGAGATGTGAGGGGTGGGGGTTGGGGGGCTGGATAATGGGGTCTCGAAGCATTTGTATTAGGCTGTTGTCAGTTGTAGTGTTAGCGGTAGTTCCGTAGGCTGGCGGTCCAACCGATATTATAACTCCATATCCCTGGCCTCGTCCTCACTGTAATCGGACATGCTCGACTCACTGTCGCTGCTCTCCCGCTCCTGCTGCGCCGCCCGCAGCGCATCCTCGGTGGCATACCGCTGCACATAGTCGGCCACCTTGCGATGATACTCCTCCGGCTCGTGCAGGTACAATGCGGCCGCATCGCGATTCAGCGGATCGACCGGATTGGGATATGTGAGCAGTTGCGGCAAGAACGATTCAAAGATGTTCGATAGATCGTACAGCGCCGTCCAGGCCTGATTGATCACATCCAGGCAGACGGTGCCGGATGATTCGTCAATGTTCGGATGGTAGATCTTGTTCACAAAACCGATGCTCGGCGATTTGAAGGGATAGTTGTCGGGCAGGTAGACGCGCACCTTCCACACGCCGCCCTCGTAGGGCGTCTCCGTTGGGCCGAAGAACTTGACGTGGAACTCGTTGAGGCCGCCCAGAATGGTCACCTCGTGCTTCGATTCGATCAGCTTGATCACATCGTTGTCCATGCGTCGCTTTCCGGCACTGGGCGAGGACATTTTTGTTTTGTTTTGTTTTGTTTTGGGATTTAGGAGTTGTTGTCTGGCTTTTGATTTGATTGGTTTTTGATTCGATTTTTGGAGCGGTCGTCTCCTCGTTGTCTTTCTCTAAGGCTAAGGCGGTGTTTTCTTGGTTTTTGTTCCTTTTTTATATATTGCTATTGGGTTGCTACCGCTTTCCGCTTCCGGTGGCCCTGCTGCTGCTGCTGCTGCTGCTCCTCCGCCTGCCTCGAACTGCTCCGCATTCGTCAACTCTCACTGGCACCGTCCAGAGCAAAACGGGAGCTGCCTGCAAGTGGAAATCGAAGGATATAAGGATAAGCACGTGAAGGTTATTTGAAATGTACATTGTTCTGGCTGACATGTTATTCAAATGTTCATTAAAAAGAAAATTTCGAAAATTTACCATTTTTGGGAAAATAAATTTAAACATTTAAGTGTTTTGCAACTATTTTGACTTCTAAAAATAAAGTTTTAGGTAATCGATTACCATATATTTTATTTACATACACATTGTAGAATTTTTCAAGAATGATCCTATATTTTTTTTAATTTTTTTTGAGATTTTTTTCTGTTATTTACAGGTATTCGCCAAAAGTTTCACTTCGAAAAGTGGGACTGTGGCGCCAAGGTGGACGATATGATCTGGAGGAGGTCGAGTTACCTTCTGAGTTATCTATGTATGTATAGGCGGTATATATATTTATATTCATGGCTATGTGGGTCACCAGCGAATCTCTTGCTTTTGCACACACACACACACACACATACACAACATGCACATGCATACTTGGCCTAAATGAGGAAACTATGTCAGCAATCTGTGACGTCGTCGCCCAAATCCTCCCACTCCCGCGCTCTCTTTCTCTCTCTCTCACTCTCTAATACGTCATTGCCATTTGCAAAATTCGTTGTCCTTCGAAACGGATTTGCTCAACGGACTTATGCTGCATACTTTCGGGATACCGTTATGCTCTATCCCCATCGCCACATCTCTTTCTTGTTCGTTCCCCACTCACTTGCTCTTGGCGATTTCGTTTCAATTTCAATTCCGTTTGCCTTCAGTGTGGTGAGGTGGGTGGCGGGGTGGCTAGTTGATTGGTGGGGTGGCTGTTGTTTTCAAACAAGCTCAGCTGTTTAATGTTGTTGCTTGAAAGTCAGAGAGAGCGAGAGAGCAAAAGAGAGGCAGCTCCACCATAATCTTGAAATCAACAAATGTACAGTGGAACCAACAATTGAACGTTTGGATTTGATACCTTTCAATTTAAAAAAAAATAGAAAATAATTTATAAATATTTTAAACAAACATCAAAATATCTTGTATACAGAAATTACTAATTTAGTTATTAAAAAAAAAATAATAAAATAATATAAAAAAAAAATAAAATAAAATAGACATTTTGTGTGACACCACTGTGCCCCATTCTATGGCTCTCCCTCTCTCCACCACGCTCCCACTCTTTGGGATGAGCTAATTCTGCTGTTACTGCTGTTACTCTCTTGCACTCTGTGTGTTTGTTTGTGTGTGAGTGCTGGCTCCCCCCTTCTTTCTTTCTCCTTCTGGCCGCCCCACATCAAAAGTCTTTCCGTTTCTGTCTTTCTGCCACGGTTTGGCTTCGTTAGTTTAACAAATTGTGAAATTCTCTTTCGATTTCAGTGTGTTGTTCATGTGTGGAGGAGAATTGCTTTGCCTGTGGTCGTTGTTTTTGGGGCTTTACTGTACGCAATAACCGAAGTAATACTGTTCATCGTCGTCGTTGTTATTGTTGTTATTATTTGCATTGCTTTTGTGTAAGACTTTTGCAATTGTGCGCGTACTTGTGATGCGTCCACATGGAAGATCACCAAGCAGCAGCAACAACAACTACAGCAAACTACGAACAAAAAAAACCAACACAAAATTGAGAGTCAGCTGCAATTTGAAGCTTTTGTTGTTGTCTCTTGGAGGGGTCCCCTCTTTCTATTGAAATATGAATGCCTTCATTTTTGATATCACCATTGGCACACAAAGAATTTGACGAATACTTTTAAATAAACACTTATCGCCAACACACATATGAAATATATATTTTTTTTACACTTTTTGGGTAACTTTGTTATTTACTTGCAACTAATGTTGTGGCTTTTCGGTGATGATGTTTGTTGTTCTTGCCCCTCTGTCTCCCGTCTGCATATGTGACTGTGTGTTTTCGTTTTCGCTCGTTTTGTTGTCTACTTCAACTAGTTACTGAAAATTAACTGGCAACAGAGTTTCGAGCCCCCAAAGCAGAAAGCAGAAAGCAGCGCACGTTGGAGCTCACGAGCATCTGACGGCGGCAGCGACGCCAGCATAAAGCAGAGAACGACAATCAGGAGAGCAAGCGCAAAAGAGAGAGAGTGATGGCGAAAGGGGGGAGGCGGGGGCGGAAAGAGAGAGTTTGCTGAGTGCAGTACACAAAAAAAAAGAGGCTGCACTTCAATTTTAAATATTTGCAAGTTTGAAAGCGCTGAAAAAAGGATATAAAAAAATGCTATTAAAAATATCTAACTTCTGGAATCACCCTATTTTCTAGCATGCTTTTAGGTTTTGGAAAAAGGAGAAAAAGTATGCTGTAAAAAATAAAAAGTTGTTATTTTGGGAAAAAAAAAATTTTTGAATACTTTTTTTTAAAGGTAACTTATAAGAACCGTGTATTTGAGTTCCAATTAGTTCTCAGTGTATTGGCTCCCCTTCAACGAAAAATCATAATAACAAAGCGATGAGCAACAACAAATTAGACGAAAAGAGAGCCCCAAAGCAAAGCAAAGCAAAGCAAAGAAAAGCTATAATCAAGGACAGCGACAGCTGTAAAATGCAGCAAAGGCAAAGCAAAGCCACAAAAACAACAGCAACAACAAGAAGCTAGAGAAAGAAATGGGGAAATGGCAGCAGTGAAGGAGGGTGGGGGAGCAAGGGAAGAGAGAAGCGAGAGGCTAAAAAGCCGAAGTGGCGATGCCCTTCAAAATTGCACACATGCGATTGTGTGTGTGGAGCCTAGCAACAAAATATACCAATATGTACATACCAAAAGCAATTGAAGGAGGAGAATTAACGAGGTCAAATGCAACGGTTTAACGAAGGGTTCCAAAGCAAAGTCAAAATCAAAGTCACAAATTAGGAAGACATCTTGCTGATTTTGTTTTTGCGTTTTGGCAACCTCCCCCACACACACATACATAGTCATATTGGGTCATTGACTGCATGTGTGTGGGGGAGAGGGGCATAAAGGTAGCAAATTGTTTCTGTTTCAAAATTAAAATACATTTAATTTATTACTTCGCTTTCGAGCGCACATTTAATTGTATGTGCTGATAAGACTTTTGAAACGCAAATCAGAGGGAGAAGGAGAAGCGAAAACACAACGCAATAAGCAGGCCAAAAGCAAAATGCGTAGTTTTCGGGTAGGTGGGGGTAGGGTGGTGTGCAAAAGGGATGGCAATAGCACAACAAAGAAAAGATTGCAACTAACGGGAGTTAAAGAGCTCCACACATACAGACGTTCGTGGCTCAGGGTTTTTGAGCAACGGTGAATTATTGAAAATAGATGTATGTACATAACGGTCGAAAGTTTGAGTTTTCAAGCAAATAAAATGCGAAATTAGGAGTGTGAGAGGGAGAGAGATGGAAAACATTCACAGCTGTGCGGGGGTCAAACTGCCATTGTTGTTGTTCTTGTAGTTGCTGTTGTTGTTGCATTCTCACCCACACACTCGCACACAAACTCGCCAATATCCGAGATATTATTAAATTCAGTAATTCTATTTTTCATCAAACAATTATGCATACACACACACACACACCCACCGTATATTCTGTACCTTTTCGTCTTTTTATTTTGATTTCTCTTGGTGTGTGTATATATTGGCAGTAGTCTCCCGTTTTAGTAGTGTTGTTGTTACTGTTGCTCGTGGGTGGTGTTGTTGCTGGCTGACGGCCGCCGTTGATTTTTACTCTTCGATTCTTCTCCGCATTGTCCAAGTGTCACTAATAAGTTTTTTAAAACTTAACTAATTTTCACGTAGTTGTTGTTGTTTCTTTTTGGCTGCAAGCAGAATTTTTGCCTACTTGTTTTCGCAGGGATTTTTCGGTATTTGTTATTTGGTCAGTTGGACACGCTTATCGATAACTTCTGGCGTTAGCCATCACTGTTATCGATAGCATACAGTTTAAATTCCCGGGGAAAAATCGATATTTTTTAATTTAAAAACTCAATTGAACTTAAAAAAATAAAAGTATTTAAATATGTGACCATAATTTTTATATTTGTATATTTAATTTGATGGCCGTTGATTAAGTGATTATGTAAAAAAAATGTAAAAAATACTAATATAATGAAATTTTTTGAGAACATATATATTTATATCGAAAATATTATTCTTGCTAAATCAGGAAAATTTTGGTTTTTTTTTTTTTTTTTCAAAAAATTGCGACCCAACCCCTTAAAAAATTGATTTCCAAAAAAAACACTTTTTTTTCCATAAAACTTCACTATTTTCGCCACAGAAACGGAAATAATGGCCCAAACGGGGAATGTGATACCTTCTTGAACTCGTAGTGAAATTATCTAAAACTTGGCATTTAAAAGAAGAAAATTTAGATTTTTTGATTTTTTTTCAAAAAATTGCGACCCAACCCCTTAAAAAATTGATTTCCAAAAAAAATCACTTTTTTTTCCCATAAAACTTCACTATTTTCGCCACAGAAACGGAAATAATGGCCCAAATGGGGAATGTGATACCTTCCTGAACTCGTAGTGAAATTATCTAAAACTTGGCATTTAAAAGAAACAGATTTAGATTTTTTGAGATTTTTTTCAAAAAATTGCGACCCAACCCCTTAAAAAATAGATTTCCAAAACAAATCAGTTTTTTTCGCCTCAAACTTCACTATTTTCACCACAGAAACGGAAATAATGCCCCAAATGGGGAATGTGATACCTTCTTGAACTCGTAGTGAAATTATCTAAAACTTGGCATTTAAAAGAAAAAAATTTTGATTTTTTGATTTTTTTTCAAAAAATTGCGACCCAACCCCTTAAAAAATTGATTTCCAGAAAAAAGTCCGTTTTTTTGCATAAAACTTCACTATTTTCGCCACAGAAACGAAAATAATGCCCCAAATGGGGAATGTGATACCTTCCTGAACTCGTAGTGAAATTATCTAAAACTTGGCATTTAAAAGAAAAAGATTTAGATTTTTTGATTTTTTTTCAAAAAATGACGACCCAACCCCTTAAAAAATTGATTTCCAAAACAAATCAGTTTTTTTCGCCTCAAACTTCACTATTTTCGCCACAGAAACGGAAATAATGCCCCAAATGGGGAATGTGATACCTTCCTGAACTCGTAGTGAAATTATCTAAAACTTGGCATTTAAAAGAAGAAGATTTAAATTTTTTGTTTTTTTTTCCAAAAATTGTGACCCAACCCCTTAAAAAATTGATTTCCAGAAAAAAGTCAGTTTTTTCGCATAAAACTTCACTATTTTCGCCACAGAAACGGAAATAATGGCCCAAATGGGGAATGTGATACCTTCTTAAACTCGTAGTTAAATTATCTAAAACTTGGCATTTAAAAGAAGAAAATTTAGATTTTTTTGATTTTTTTTCAAAAAATTGTGACCCAACCCCTTAAAAAATTGATTTCCAAAACAAATCAGTTTTTTTCGCCTCAAACTTCACTATTTTCGCCACAGAAACGGAAATAATGCCCCAAATGGGGAATGTGATACCTTCCTGAACTCGTAGTGAAATTATCTAAAACTTGGCATTTAAAAGAAAAAGATTTAGATTTTTTGATTTTTTTTTCAAAAAATTGCGACCCAACCCCTTAAAAAATTGATTTCCAAAACAAATCAGTTTTTTTCGCCTCAAACTTCACTATTTTCGCCACAGAAACGGAAATAATGCCCCAATTGGGGAATGTGATACCTTCCTGAACTCGTAGTTAAATTATCTAAAACTTGGCATTTAAAAGAAGAAAATTTAGATTTTTTGATTTTTTTTCAAAAAACTGCGACCCAACCCCTTAAAAAATTGATTTCCAAAACAAATCAGTTTTTTTCGCCTCAAACTTCACTATTTTCGCCACAGAAACGGAAATAATGCCCCCAAATGGGGAATGTGATACCTTCCTGAACTCGTAGTGAAATTATCTAAAACTTGGCATTTAAAAGAAAAAGATTTAGATTTTTTGATTTTTTTTTCAAAAAATTGTGACCCAACCCCTTAAAAAATTGATTTCCAAAACAAATCAGTTTTTTTCGCCTCAAACTTCACTATTTTCGCCACAGAAACGGAAATAATGCCCCAAATGGGGAATGTGATACCTTCCTGAACTCGTAGTTAAATTATCTAAAACTTGGCATTTAAAAGAAGAAAATTTAGATTTTTTGATTTTTTTTCAAAAAATGACGACCCAACCCCTTAAAAAATTGATTTCCAGAAAAAAGTCCGTTTTTTTGCATAAAACTTCACTATTTTCGCCACAGAAACGAAAATAATGCCCCAAATGGGGAATGTGATACCTTCCTGAACTCGTAGTGAAATTATCTAAAACTTGGCATTTAAAAGAAAAAGATTTAGATTTTTTGATTTTTTTTCAAAAAATGACGACCCAACCCCTTAAAAAATTGATTTCCAAAACAAATCAGTTTTTTTCGCCTCAAACTTCACTATTTTCGCCACAGAAACGGAAATAATGCCCCAAATGGGGAATGTGATACCTTCCTGAACTCGTAGTGAAATTATCTAAAACTTGGCATTTAAAAGAAGAAGATTTAGATTTTTTGATTTTTTTTTCAAAAAATTGCGACCCAACCCCTTAAAAAATTGATTTCCAGAAAAAAGTCAGTTTTTTTCGCCTCAAACTTCACTATTTTCGCCACAGAAACGGAAATAATGCCCCAAATGGGGAATGTGATACCTTCCTGAACTCGTAGTGAAATTATCTAAAACTTGGCATTTAAAAGAAAAAGATTTAGATTTTTTGATTTTTTTTTCAAAAAATTGTGACCCAACCCCTTAAAAAATTGATTTCCAAAACAAATCAGTTTTTTTCGCCTCAAACTTCACTATTTTCGCCACAGAAACGGAAATAATGCCCCAAATGGGGAATGTGATACCTTCCTGAACTCGTAGTTAAATTATCTAAAACTTGGCATTTAAAAGAAGAAAATTTAGATTTTTTGATTTTTTTTCAAAAAATTGCGACCCAACCCCTTAAAAAATTGATTTCCAAAACAAATCAGTTTTTTTCGCCTCAAACTTCACTATTTTCGCCACAGAAACGGAAATAATGCCCCCAAATGGGGAATGTGATACCTTCCTGAACTCGTAGTGAAATTATCTAAAACTTGGCATTTAAAAGAAAAAGATTTAGATTTTTTGATTTTTTTTTTCAAAAAATTGCGACCCAACCCCTTAAAAAATTGATTTCCAAAACAAATCAGTTTTTTTCGCCTCAAACTTCACTATTTTCGCCACAGAAACGGAAATAATGCCCCAAATGGGGAATGTGATACCTTTCTGAACTCGTAGTGAAATTATCTAAAACTTGGCATTTAAAAGAAAAAGATTTAGATTTTTTGATTTTTTTTCAAAAAATGACGACCCAACCCCTTAAAAAATTGATTTCCAGAAAAAAGTCCGTTTTTTTGCATAAAACTTCACTATTTTCGCCACAGAAACGAAAATAATGCCCCAAATGGGGAATGTGATACCTTCCTGAACTCGTAGTGAAATTATCTAAAACTTGGCATTTAAAAGAAGAAGATTTAGATTTTTTGATTTTTTTAAAAAAAATTGCGACCTAACCCCTTAAAAAATTGATTTCCAGAAAAAAGTCAGTTTTTTTCGCCTCAAACTTCACTATTTTCGCCACAGAAACGGAAATAATGCCCCAAATGGGGAATGTGATACCTTCCTGAACTCGTAGTGAAATTATCTAAAACTTGGCATTTAAAAGAAAAAGATTTAGATTTTTTGATTTTTTTTCAAAAAATTGCGACCCAACCCCTTAAAAAATTGATTTCCAAAACAAATCAGTTTTTTCGCCTCAAACTTCACTATTTTCGCCACAGAAACGGAAATAATGCCCCAAATGGGGAATGTGATACCTTCCTGAACTCGTAGTGAAATTATCTAAAACTTGGCATTTAAAAGAAAAAGATTTAGATTTTTTGATTTTTTTTCAAAAAATGACGACCCAACCCCTTAAAAAATTGATTTCCAGAAAAAAGTCCGTTTTTTTGCATAAAACTTCACTATTTTCGCCACAGAAACGAAAATAATGCCCCAAATGGGGAATGTGATACCTTCCTGAACTCGTAGTGAAATTATCTAAAACTTGGCATTTAAAAGAAAAAGATTTAGATTTTTTGATTTTTTTTCAAAAAATTGCGACCCAACCCCTTAAAAAATTGATTTCCAAAACAAATCAGTTTTTTCGCCTCAAACTTCACTATTTTCGCCACAGAAACGGAAATAATGCCCCAAATGGGGAATGTGATACCTTCCTGAACTCGTAGTGAAATTATCTAAAACTTGGCATTTAAAAGAAGAAAATTTAGATTTTTTGATTTTTTTTCAAAAAATTGCGACCCAACCCCTTAAAAAATTGATTTCCAAAACAAATCAGTTTTTTTCGCCTTAAACTTCACTATTTTCGCCACAGAAACGGAAATAATGCCCCAAATGGGGAATGTGATACCTTCCTGAACTCGTAGTGAAATTATCTAAAACTTGGCATTTAAAAGAAGAAGATTTAGATTTTTTGATTTTTTTTCAAAAAATTGCGACCCAACCCCTTAAAAAATTGATTTCCAAAACAAATCAGTTTTTTTCGCCTCAAACTTCACTATTTTCGCCACAGAAACGGAAATAATGCCCCAAATGGGGAATGTGATACCTTTCTGAACTCGTAGTGAAATTATCTAGAACTTGGCATTTAAAAGAAAAAGATTTAGATTTTTTGATTTTTTTTCAAAAAATTGCGACCCAACCCCTTAAAAAATTGATTTCCAAAACAAATCAGTTTTTTTCGCCTCAAACTTCACTATTTTCGCCACAGAAACTGAAATAATGCCCCAAATGGGGAATGTGATACCTTCCTGAACTCGTAGTGAAATTATCTAAAACTTGGCATTTAAAAGAAAAAGATTTAGATTTTTTGATTTTTTTTCAAAAAATTGCGACCCAACCCCTTAAAAAATTGATTTCCAGAAAAAAGTCAGTTTTTTTCGCCTCAAACTTCACTATTTTCGCCACAGAAACGGAAATAATGCCCCAAATGGGGAATGTGATACCTTCCTGAACTCGTAGTGAAATTATCTAAAACTTGGCATTTAAAAGAAAAAGATTTAGATTTTTTGATTTTTTTTCAATAAATTGCGACCCAACCCCTTAAAAAATTGATTTCCAAAACAAATCAGTTTTTTCGCCTCAAACTTCACTATTTTCGCCACAGAAACGGAAATAATGCCCCAAATGGGGAATGTGATACCTTCCTGAACTCGTAGTGAAATTATCTAAAACTTGGCATTTAAAAGAAAAAGATTTAGATTTTTTGACCTTTTTTCAAAAAATTGCGACCCAACCCCTTAAAAAATTGATTTCCAGAAAAAAGTCAGTTTTTTCGCCTCAAACTTCACTATTTTCGCCACAGAAACGGAAATAATGCCCCAAATGGGGAATGTGATACCTTCCTGAACTCGTAGTTAAATTATCTAAAACTTGGCATTTAAAAGAAGAAGATTTAGATTTTTTGATTTTTTTTCAAAAAATTGCGACCCAACCCCTAAAAAAAAATTGATTTCCAGAAAAAAGTCAGTTTTTTCGCCTCAAACTTCACTATTTTCGCCACAGAAACGGAAATAATGCCCCAAATGGGGAATGTGATACCTTCCTGAACTCGTAGTTAAATTATCTATAAACTGGTGTTTAGAATTATAAATTTTAGATTTTTTAGCGGTATTATCGGGAGTTTTGACCGTAATCTGAGGTAAACTGCATAGAAATACTAAACAGACTTCGAAACAGTTAAAAACTGATTTCAAAACGCAATTGAATATACTTGAATTGTTTTATTTATTACTTTCGTTTCTTACAATTGCAATTTCGTTTCGTTACATTTTGAATGCGCTTATTAAAACTTGTAATTTGTTTGGTTTTCTGTTTTTAGGATCTCCGTTTTGTGTTAAAAATGAGAGGTTAACAATCTTTTAAATTATCTCTATTTGCGTGACGTAAAACGTGTTCTTGTTCTTGTTAACGTAGTACTTTTAAACATTATTGATTTTTTATTGCAGATTCGTGTACTTCTTTGCCTCATTGTTTTTGTTTTTACTTTGCAATTACCGAGAGTGTTATTTAAATTTAAATTTAAATTCAAAATCGAAAGGTACAATTTGTGGTTAATATTGGTTTTAGTTTCTGATTTAGTTTAGTTTATAACTTTTGTAAATATCCCTTTTCGCAATGAAACTTGGCAACATAAATTCGTTCATGCATCAGCAGCTTTTCAAAATTCTGAGTTTTCAAATAAGATTCAATGGAAAATTGTCAAATAGATATTTTTTTTTAATATCATGCTCATGCGTTTTGATTAAAATTGGCTGCGCTTAAACAATATAACAATGAGGTTCCAAACGTAAAAAAATGAAATCAGATCGCAATAGTCGAAGGGGGAAAATCACATTGGATATTATTTTTAAATGGAATTACTTTAACTACTATTAGAATCCAGGCTCAGGCGACTTATAAACTCCCTTCCTATGCTACAGGCAGTGTGTTTCCATAGCCACTTTTTGTTAACTGGCGTGCGTGATAACTCAAAAAGTTTATTGCTTCTTTGTTATAGTGGCTCTCGATTAAATTGGAATGATAGCAGGCAACAAAAGCCAATCAAAAACAAAGATCCAATGTGGTTTTCCCACTTAAAAACTTTATCTCACGATCATTTTTTGGGTTAAAATTGTAATGTTTCTTGTTTTTTAGATTTCTTTTTAATTTCGTTGTTTTATTTGAAGTTAAGTTTATCCTGTGACGTAACAATAACAAAGAAAGGCCCATGAAATCGGTCTAAAACTATTTATGTTTCGTAGATGAGTGTGTATGTGTTTTTATGTAGAGATAGATATAACAATTCCCAGCGGTTCTTCCCTTAAAAAATAAATTAAGATCCTATGTCGCTGCTAAACTATTTACTAAATAACATACAAATGCAAAGTAACTGCCTAAAAATAAAGTGTAAATCTTTTGAAGATATTTTCGAAAAGAGTCACTTTATTTTTTTCTCCAAAACTAAATATAAATTTTGGATTTTCCGCTGGGAATTTTTGTTTCGTTATTTAGCTTGATAAATAGTGAGAGAGTTATAGAGAAAAGGTGTGGCGTATGCAGTTATATTTAAGAAAAGAGAATTTTTTAAATATAAGAAATATAAATACGAAAGGTTTTTAAACCTCCAAAATGCCTACGCCATCGTGAGTGTGTTTTGTGGGAGAAATGCAAATGGGTGTCCCTACTTTCTCAATGCTTTCTGCAGAGCGTTCCGCTATTCCTCGCTATTAGCCAGCCTCCAATTAATATGTATTTGAGCTTTAACAATTGTCAATGGTTTCCTGTGTTCGGCTTAGTTCTCCTCCTCATAGATTATATAAACAAATTTAACATTATATGCTCGTTACATTCGAATCGATTTGGATTTCGTTTGCTAGCTGCAAATACTTTCGTCATACATCGTTAATATAATATATCAATTGTTTACTTGTAGATTACAATTAACATGTTTCATGCTCTCGCATCGCTCATGAATGTATATTTTCATTATAGGTGTATAATTAGGCTATAAATATTTTATACTCCGAACGAATTCGCTCGCATTTTTATGTTGAAAATTTTGAATTCCAAATAAATTGGCAATTATATAACTACAAAAAATTTAAAAGTGAGGCTGATTTTTTTGTTTTTTGGTTTTGACTTTGTTTCTGGCTAAAATTGTACCTGGCTAAATTCTAAATTAGTGAAAATCATCCTAAATTCGGGGATAATTTAGTGTTTTAGACTAATGGCTATAACTTCCTTTTTTGGGTATCATCTCTATGAGGTTGCATCTACTCCACATGCAACTAGTACATTTGTCCTGCTTACAGACTATGTTCATAAGATATATGTGTAGAGTCGCCGTGTGTTCCGAGTTCTGACCGCCGTGTGTTCCGCGACCGAGACGCTAAACAAATGCGTAACAATTTACTGATCAAATTGAAAATAATCTAAGAATTTACGGTTGGCTCGCTTTTGAAGGGCTCGCCTCACTAGCAACGCTTTACAATTTTGGTTTCCCTCCGGTATTTTGGTTTTGGGTTCTTCTTTTAGGCCTTGAACAGCTGCGGGAACTCGTTGGCTATCTCACGCACCAGCTGCTGATCGGAGGCACTGCACTCGGTCTCCTCGCAGAAGATGCGCGTGAAGATCTTCATGAGATCGTGCTTGCGATGCTGATGCTCCTGGTAGTTTGTGTTGCGCAGGATGCGTCGGCACAGCTCCAAGTAGCAGGGTCGCGTCTGGAATGTAGGCAAGTTAATAAGGTAATCGAACTAGATTATGGGTCTTTCTCAGACTCACCGAACTGCCGGCATCCAAATCGGACAGCTGGCGTACCACTATATCGATGAGCACCTTGATGTCGTTCGTATAGAACATGCCCGCCGTATCCGGATGGCTAAAGATGTCGATGAACATTCGCAGCACCGTGTTCATGTGCTCATTGGGATGCTTTAGCAAGCGTGTTGGATCATCTGTTTAAGAATTAAAGATAACTCGTATTATTACATACTTAAAATCAACTAACGACTCAAAACTTACCCTCTCGATTCAGCAGCAGCAGCAGTTTCTCCGTGAAAACCTTGGCGGAGGGCAGATTCTGCATTCCCTCGATGATTACATTGAAGGTGTGCTCGCTGAACTGCTGGTTAAAGGCCAATATCAGGGCAATAACCATGTCCACCAGCAGCTCTGGGTTATTTCCCTCGACAATTTCCAGCAAAAAGCTGGCAAAGTGCACGCCCAAATAGTCTGCAAGACACGAAGTCCAATGAGAATGCAACGCTATAACTGGCTAATCAGTCACTAAATCTCACCCTGATGGTTCACTGGCATGGGTTGGCCCAGTGAGAAGATGATGGTCAACATCTTGACCAGCTGCTTGAAGCGATCCAGATTGGAGAAGTGCGTCTTCATGTCCTCCACCTGGAAAAGCATTTTATTTAGAGGGATTCCTTAGCTCTTAAAATTCCTGCTCCCGCTTACAATCTCCAGGGGCAGCACCGAGGTCAGCAGTATGTCCACAATGATGTAGTCCAGATGGCAGGCGGCCGTGAAGGTCTTGAGCAGCAGCCGCTTGATGGACCAGCGCGTCTCCATTTGATAGTACTGCACCAGGTTGATGAACATCTGGTATTGATCGCAGGACATCTCGTAGCAACTGATGCTCTCATCAGCGTTGATCTTTAAGGAATACGATAAAAAGGTATTACAAAAAATCGAATACAAAATATTTCATAATTTTATAGCTTAAAATTAGTAAATAAAAGTGTTTTCTCTTTAGTTTTATATCTATAAATGTCTTGAGTTGTATAAAAACATGGCCTACTTTTCAGCATAGCAGAAGAATGTGCTTCTTAATACCCACCAGAATCTCGACGAGCTCCTCCAGGAACTGAATGATATCCTCCTCGTCCTCGTACAGCATCCAGGTGCGCTGCTCTGTGTCGTTCTTGCAATCGGCCAGCTGGGCAAAGAGGTACTGCAGCCGCTTGGCATCGTGCGTGATGCCCAGCAGCTCCTTGGGCGTGGCCACCTTCCCGGTGACATGGACGGCCACCGCCTCCAGATACGGATTGATGGCCCCGTTGTACAGCTGCTCCAGGCTGGTCAACACCACGCGTAACGCCTCGCACGACAGATCGAAGCTGAGGTTCGTGTTCCGACGCAGTGCGTCCACAATCTGATAGACATCCGAGGACTCAACCTTTAGCTGGCCACCGCCCGTGGCGCCGCCGCCCTCCTCGATCCTGCCCAGACTCAGATGACCACGCTGCCGATGCGACGGACTATCGATGCTGTCCAGCGCCTGACTGTTATCCGCACTATCGCCGTTCGGTTGGCAACCATCGTCACTGGGCACGGCGCTGGCATCGTCCGACTTGTCCGGCGCACTGTCCGCCTCCTCCTGCTGCAGCTCATGATGCAAGCCCGCCGCCGCCGCCGCTGTGCTACCGTTGCCGTGGCCATTGCCGCCGCCATTGCTGCGCAGGGCTGAAGCCGAGGCCGAGGCGGAAATGGAGGCAGAGGCAGTGCTGCCATTGGGCGGCTTGTGCTGCTGGCTGGTTGTGCTCATCTGGCTGGTCTCCTTGTATGTGGTGACCACATCCTCGCTGGTCGTCGTAGTCGTTGTTGTCGTCTCCGACGGCTCCGACGTGATGCTATTGTCCTGCGCCACATCCCCGCCAGCGGCTGCCTTGCTCGTGGTTCCTGCCGCCGTCGCAGTGGGTGTGGCTGGAGCTGGCGATGGCGATGGTGCTGGCGCTGGCGGTGCTGGCAGTGGCTGTTGCTGCTGCGGCGTCTGTATGGTGCAGCTGCTGCCCTGGAACTGCATGCTGCCCATGCTGGGTGACTCAATCATGCCGCCCACCGCCGGACTGGACATGCTCTTCTTGCTCATGTCCAGGCGCTGGGAGCCACCGCTGTGCGGCGGCGGACTGTGCTGCCGGTGCTGGGAATGGAGCTGCGTCTGGGACTGGGTGGGATGGGGATGCGAGTGCCGGTGGCTGCCCTTGTCACTGTAGCTGTGCGAGTACGACAGCGAGGAGTCGCCATCGCGTTCGGAACTCTCCTGCAAAATGTATATCATATTTAATTAAGGAAACTAGGCTTCTGGATTGAAGTATACCCACCGCATAGAGTCGCTCCATGGTGTGCTTCTTCTCGCGCAGCCTGTCCAGCAGCTCGTCCTTGGACATGATGCCATTGATCTCATGATCCGTGCACTTTTCCAGCGATTCTATGGAGGAGTTTAGAAAGCTGATGAGGAAGTCGTGCTCCACCTGTGAAAGTTTAAAGTGTAAGTAACTCGTTTCTGCTTTTAAATCACACTACTCACCTTAATCTTCATTACGTAATTGGAGGGCACAAAGCCAATGTTGCCCTTCATGCTGACCACCTGCCACCAATTGCGCTGGCGGGCGGATGTCTGATACAGGATGAAGTACTCGCCCTCATCGAAGCTAATGGTCTTGGGATAGACCGCCTGGAAGTCGTACAGCGCCTTCAGCATCTCGATGCCTGTGCCGATGCCCAAACCGGGGTCACTAGCTCCTCCTGCTCCTGCTGCTCCTCCTGGTCCACTGGAGCCACTTGGTTCTCCTGCTCCTGCTGCCTCCGCTGAAATTGGAAAAGCAATCGTATTTGAAAGGAGTTTCAAAGTTGGGTTTCGAGAAAATTGGGAAAACTTCTTATTCAAGGGGCGTCGGCACTCACACACGCGGGGAAAAACTGCAAGCAACAAAAAGAAAACCAAGTTAAGTTCACTGCCGAGGGCCGAAAGTCGGACTGCCGACGGTTTGGATTGGATTGGATTTTTTCCTTTGCGACTGCACTGCTGAATTCCGCAGGACTCACGCTCACAGAAGCTAAACAGGATACTCCTCCTGCTGCTGGAATTTTTAATGGAGCGCCCCCACGACGACGACACAGGAAAAGGAAAATGCAATTTTCATATTTCACTCGCGTTCGGCTCGCTCGCTCGCTCGCTGGCTCTTCCTCTTTCCGTTTCTCGCTTTGTGCGCTGCTTTTTGGTCCTTTGGTCCTGCAACAACGCCTTGCGCTTTTGATCCTTTTCAGCTTACATTGTTTTCCCCACAAACACAAACACGCCCGCGAGAGCCACGTAGCTTCTGCGCTCTCCACTCTCTTCGCTACACCGAGAGAAAATCTGAAGTTCTCAAGGGTATTGAATATTACATGATTATAGAATCGAAAAAGTGTTATTTGATCTCCTAGAATATCCTAAAAGTGTTTTAAAGAGTTATTTATATTATTAAAAAGGGGAAGAACAATGTACATACATATTAGAGCTAAGAAAAGCTAGGTACCGAGTTCAAATCCCCCCACTAACTAAAGAATTTGTTTCTTCTTTTTTTTAATTTATTTTAAATGCTAATACTTTTCACCCAATTCAAAAGTAGCTTAATGACAATTTCAAAAATCATTTTGAATATCCTAGCACATTTTCTTCGCGTGCCTTTGTTGTTGCTTTGTGTGAAAATCTCAACACGAACAAATCCGTTTCAAAACACAACGGCCCCTCCACTGCCCCGCCCACTCGAGATTTCTCTCTCCACGCGCGCGCATTTCCCGCTTTCTCAGGATGTCCTTGCAGGAGTGAACCGGTTCATAAATTAGCCAGTGAATAGCGGTACTTATAACAGTAATATTTAGAGCTCAAATTTCTTGATTGCAATGTAAAATATGCAGTAAATCATAAGGAATTCGAGTAATTTAAGTATGTTTGGCTTGCTTTTAAAAATTAATAGTAAACATTTTGTTATACTGCTTACTTTTTGGTTTATAAATGCAGAATTGAAATATTTTTTAATACGAAAGATGAACTAGATCTTATTAAAATTTAAATTTCATTTTGGATATTTTGTATTTAAAAAAAAATTTTTTTTCAAGAATTGGCATTATTATTTAAAATATTAAAACAAATTAAAGTTATTGAAAACGGATTGTAAGATATCACTAAATTAATTAAGTTATCGAATTTTTTTTTGAATAACTTAAACTTCAGAAGGATATTTTGATTATTAAGAAAATTCACTACTTAAATTTTCCAATGTCGATTTCTTTCAAAGATCTGTTAGTTTCTATATATATGATATATTTTGGATTCCTTGGTCGTTTTACACCGATTCGGGAACTGTCAAGTACCGTTTTCGAGGACTAATGATTCCGGAACTTGTCAAAGGACCTGCTGGACTCTCTCACACACACACACACACTTACACCATGCGAAAGCGGAAATAATGTATGGAAATGCGACAATGGGGACAACAAAAAAGGAGGTAAAGAAAAGAGAATGTCCCCACCCCGCCCCACCCACTTACCCATCTTTTTGGGCGCACCTTTTACTGTAATTGCGTTTGTCGGTTGCTTTTGTTGTTGTTGTTGCTATTTGCCGTGTTGTTGTATTGTTCCTGTTGTTTGTTGTTTCAGACGTCACCTATCCTTCGTCCTGCTGCCTCCCCCGCTTCCGCTGCTGACGTCCACGAGCCAAGGACGTTTGCATATGTATTAATGCCGTCTTCTTTTGCCTCCTGCCGATGGGCGTGTTTCCTCTCCTCTCTTCTTTGTGCTGGATGTCCTTTTTGGGGCGACAGTTAGTTCCGCTGCGCCATCACTTGTTGTTGTTCCCTTTGGCAGCAGCACGCGAATGTGAAATTCACTTGATTAATTTCGATGATGTGGATGCTGCTCTCGCCAGAAGCGATGCACTTGTTTTTGTCTCCTTTCCTCCCCTGTCTATTTGTCGCTGGCGGGGGAGGGGGCAAAGGGGGGCGTACAGTGATCACTCGATAAATATAACTATAAAAACGAAGAAAACAGCTTGTATCAGATTGATTTAATTTTTTTTATAATATTTTTTTACAGTTAAACGTCAATTATAAAAAAGTAGTCTTTTAATTTAATATTTTTATTTAATTTATTTTTAACCATTTTTTTATTTAACTTAATTTTGTTTATTTTGTTATATTTTTTTAAAATATTTTTTCAAGAGTGTTAACTAATCGAGTGTTCACTTTGTAAGAGAGACCACTGTACGCAGAACGGGGCGAAAAGGATGAGCGACAAATTGTTGTTGTAAAGCGTATATATGTATGTGGCCACTGCAACAACAACAACACTGCTCCACACCCAGAAAAAAAGCCGCAAGACAAGCGATCACACACGCGCACAAGGGTTAACGGTGACCGTAGTTTGTTTATATTTTGTTTTTACCAAGCAATTAATAACACCAACTTAATTTAAGCACTCCCTAGTCACACTAACCAAGTGCTCTCCAGATTACCAACTTGAAGCCGCGGAATCAACAAACAAACATTATCCAATCACTTGTTTTTATTTTTTTTTATTTTATTTTCTTCCCCTTACAACTTAGAGGTGGGGCTTGCCGGCCTGTTATCGTTATCGATTTCCGATTTTGGGGGCTGCCAACTTGGCGCCTAAATTCAAAATAAAAAAAGCTCTTTCCCTTTGGTTTTTAGTAAAACGTTTTCATTTTTATTTGCATTTGAATATTTGGTTGTGGGGACAGTAGTACAACAGGGTGGTTTATAGAAAAATACTGATCTTAACGGCAAGCAAATAAAAGGTTTCGGTTGGTTACGTTATAAAAATGTTTGATTAAATGCTAGCAAATTTTCTGCGGTTAAACGTTTTGCCTGTGGCACAAATATATTTTGGATTTACTTTCTTTTTAAGTTACTATATGTGGTTATTAACCTTTCCTTGTAACCTTGGAATTGTAGACATTTTTCGTGTGATAACGTTAACTAGGCATATATATCCTATATAAGTACAGTTTTTTTGTTTCGTTTCTAGAAGGCATCTTATCAAAAGTCCCTAAGTCCTAGACGACCCAATTCTATTTAGTTTAAAGATTCAACAATTTTCTCCGTTTATTTGCTTGCTTGTGGTCACAATAAATCATAATCGCATCATAATGGTGAAACAATCACATACACAATAAATTATAATAGCACAAGTGTTGTTTTTTTAGTTATACTTATCATATCTAGTTTAATAACAGCAGGCCACTTTTCGACAAATGTGTGTGTTTTGCGTGTGTGTGTGTAAATATATATCTATTTAAAAAAAAAAATAAACAACTTTCCATTGTACTTGCATTTATAAGAATAGGAATAATATAATAAATATATACGATGTAAACGAAAACAAACAGAAATACGCTTTTAACCTTGCCTCGTTTTGAACTATATATGTATTCATATTTTCATCTTTTTTTTTTTTGTAGGTCTTGTGGAACGGCACTTGGTTGAGATTTATGTTGTTGCTGTAGTTCTTGACGTTGGTAATATAGTAGTAGATTTCGTAGTTCTCTCTGGTTCTCTCTATTTAACTATTGCAAATCTGTTGTGATCATCGAGGGCTCGAAGGAATCCGAAATTCCATTGAAACGACGACAATGAGCGACGTGGTGAAGCGGAGGATATCCTGGCTGGCTGGGGATCCTCGCAAATGGGGGATCCTCGTGTGCCCCATAACCATTCCTCAATCCATCCTCCTCCTGTCCTCCTGTCGTCTGCCTGCCTTTCGTTTCCAAAGGCCACCGCACGGCCGCAAAACATTTGTCCACAATTAGGATCTTGGTGCACACGCTAATTGTTAATCCGTTTTTTGTAAATTATGCTATAAAATTAATATTGATAAATGTTGTTGCTCCATACATCCGCATCGTATCCGTTCCGTTTCGTTTTGCCGTTGCCGTTGCCTCTGCCTTTGCCATTGCCCTCAACATACATGCCGCCGCACTACATCCAAACGGAGCCACAAAACCCGAATCACATGCGCCGGCCACCGGCGGCCAGCTGCGTTGGACGCGTCCGCAGCGCGCTCCTCGATCATTTCTCCTCGCAGCAGCCGTTCTTGGCCAGCTGCTTCTGCAGCGCAGGCGGAATGAAGTCTTTCGTCTTCGTCTTGGAATGATACCCCTGGCCGAGCAGCGCCGGCTCCACCTGCTTGCCCTCCTGGATGCCCTGGATGCGCTTCAGCAGATCGTAGTTAATGCGCTCGCTCACCACGGAATCTTGCCTGTTTAACAAACACACAAGGATTAGTTTTACCTTCTACATTGGATAGTAGATATAACGTACTTGTAGTCCGGATGGCTGAGCACCTGCTCACGCATCCAGGTGGCCGTGGTGATTAGCTCGCCGGCGGCACGCTTCTCGATGAAGCGCAGATACTGTTCAATGGTGCAATGCGTATCGGTGTCCACCTCCATGGACTGCAAGTAGCTGCGTATCAAGGGCACCAGACCGGGAAACACATTGGGCTGTGCAGGGGATATAAAAAGGAAGATGAGTATCTAAATATCAGAGAATAAAACACAAAGACCGCCTACCTTTCCATTAAAGATCTCATTGATGGACAGCAGCTGGAACAGCTCGTTCTCCTCGTCATCGGTGTCGGTGTGATCGCTATCTGCGCCATTCGTAGAGCCATTGGTGCAGCCATTGGTGGATCCATTGGTGGATCCATTGGTGGTGCCATTGGTGTTGCCATGTCCATTCATCTTAGCGGAACCATTAGTCAGAGGCTGCTGCTGGCACTGCTGCTCCTCCTCCTCCTGGTCGCCGTTCTCGCTGCCATTTGCATGTGCTACTCCATTGCCATTCATGGTGGCCTTGCCATTGGTCTGACCATTCGCCTGAGCCTGAGCCTGCGCCTGCGCCTTGGCCGCCCTCTGCTCGGTGGTCTTCGAGGATTTGCGGAACCAGAACTTCTCCTTGCGGCACGCATCCCGCTTCTGCGCAGTCTGCATATTCTCGTCCACCTTGCTGATCGGCGTGAGGAAGTTCAGCTGATACGACAGGATCACCCGGGTCAACAGCACCACAAAGCAAACAATGGCGGCATTCTCAAAGTCACTGATCTGCGCCTCGCACGGTCGGAACTCCACACGCCAGCCAATCGAGCTGTTCGGTGGCGGCGGCTTAAAGCGCATCGTCTGCCAGTTGGTTGACTGGATGTTCTCAAAGTGATCCGTATCCTCGTTGTCGTTCTGATGCACCTTCTCGCTGAACAGCGAGACAGTGTCGCGGATGAACAGATGGGCCACATGCTGGGCCAGCAGATGATCGATGCCGCCCTCGACGAGACGCTGATAGACCGCCTCATCGTAGGTGAGCGGCACATCATTGTACTTGGCTCCCTCGGGCGACAAGTACGAGTCAATGGAATCGTAACGCGACTTGGCAATTCGGAACTTTTGCTTATCCAGCGGTTTTAGGCCGCGCTCCTCTTCCGTGCGGCAATCCACCGAGGAGCTGATCACATTCCAGCGGCAATCCGACTCCGTGAGGTAGCCCCGGTAAATGGGCGAGGCGGCTGTGAGGGCCAGCATGATGGGACAAAGGGGTGCCAGCTGATCGTAGAGTCGCCGCGCTTCGGTGATGTTGCAGGCCTGGAAGGTGAGCTGCAGGCAGCAGCAACCCATGCCAAAGCCCATGGCATCGAGTAGCACCACATCTGGCTCTCCCGGCGGCGCACCCTCCACCGGCAGCTTGGTCTTGGTGTCCTTGAACACTGCAAAGGTTTAAAGCGATTACTATATGTTTCACTATTCAGCAGAGTTCAGTAGTACTTACCCTTCAGCTTGATGGACACCTTCTCGCCGCGTCGCATGCGTATGTTGCGGGTGAGGGTCTTGAAGCGCGGATGCCCCGGAAAGATGGCCTCGTCCGGGAAGTACAGCGAACGCGCCGAGCTCAGCGGATCCTCGGGTCGTGGCTGAGCCAGTGGGTAGGTGAAATTGGGGGCGCCGAGTCGCGGGAAATTCGTGATGGACATGACGCACTCGTCCTTGGCCAGCAGCTCGGTGACTTCCTCGCGTCGATAGCGCATATTCGCCTCCACCAGATTGAAGTGAGCCATCAGGCCGCCAAAGGGTTTGCCCGGCGTGCCCTCGATCATGTAGGCGCCGTATTCGGGACGCCACAGTGACTTTACGCCCTTGGGATCGGCCAGTTCCTTCTCGTTCAGCTCCGCCAGCAGATCCTGGGCACGCAGTGCCACGCGGGCCACCTGCTGCTCATCGTCGAACTTGACGATGATGTACTCCACCTCGTCGCCCCACTTGAGGATGTCGCCCTGGCGATCCTTGAGTCTGTGGTACAGGTTGATGAACTGATTCACTCCATGCTCGCGCACATGATCGGCCAGAGCCTTTGTTTCCTCCCAGGAGAGTGGACTGCCCTCGCTCAGTAGACCCATTGCTGCAAGAGAGAAAGAGAGAGATATATGGTTTAGATTGGATTTTAGAACTCCTTTTAAGGGTGGAAACCTTCTAATTTTGGGTGTTTCTCACCCAACCTGACCAGTAGCGCTTCGTTCCGTTTCCGTTTCGATCCAAACCGATCCGGAGTGACGTCTGGTTTCGACTACTACGACTACTGCGCCATTATCACCCGGAATTCCAGCCCACCATCCCCTATTCCCCATCCCCCATAATCTACCCCCCATTTTCATTTCCATTCCAACTCGAACATTGTGCAATCGCATTCGAAACATAGAAAACTGCAGTCGATGCAATTGCAATTTGTAATTTGCATTTTCAATGCAATTGCATAAACAATATGAACCACACACGGCGAGAAAATAGAGTGGAGAAGAGAAGGAAGTAAATATCAATATCAGTCTCGATTGTTTTGATTCTCCTTATCGATGAGATTCGAAATCTAATCAATATTAAATAATAACACCAACTACGGGATTACTTGTATAGGTAAAAACAATTTGAAAATGAAAATGCACTTAAACCTTTGTATTTGCTTGTGAAAATATAAAAATATAAAAATATAAATAAAAAAAAAAAAAATATAATTTTTTTATACTTTAATTAGAAAGTATTACCTATAAACGATGCAGCGGTCTTTGGAAATAATTAAATATTTGCAATATTAATACATATTAGTAATAAAAAAAAAAAATAATAAAGCCAAAAAAAATTTTTTTTAATGGTTTTTTAGAAAGTATGCTTATAAGCGGTCTTTGGATATAACTAAATATTTTCAATATATTTTTATAAAAATGGCAAAAAATACGAATAATATTAAAAAAAAAAATAATAAAGCAAAAACAAATTTTTTTTCTTCGGAAATAACAAAATATTTTTAATCAAATTTCAAAAAAAATAATAAAGCTAAATTTTTTTTTAGGTTAAAAAATAAAGTATTGCTTATAAGCGGTCTTTGGAAATAAATAAATATTTTCAATATATTTTAAATCCAATTGCAAAAATTATTAATAATATTGAAAAATACCAAGAAATTCTTCAATTAGGAGAGTGTTCCCTATAAATATTCTACAAATATATATTAAAGTTCGAAAAGTTGTAAATATTTCTCTTAGTGCAAGCACGCTTAATACTTAATACCTCGTCTTCGCCGATCGCCAGTCAATGCCCTCCGCTTGGCCCACCTCCGATTTCAGTTGAAATTTCAGTTTCAGTTTCTGTTTCAGTTCCAATTCCCCCGAAATCAATTAATTTATCTGCGCAGCGTAATATCCACCTGGCGGCGGCACGAGTGCACAAGTGCATTATTTGTGTTTGCTCCTTTTGGTCTTGACACTCGCGCAATTTACAACATTTGACTCAATTAATTGATAAGCTGCGACGACCAAATATTAATCAAATAATTGATAAGGGGGTAAAGCCGCAGCCTTTGGGTATAATTCCACCGATCGTACGTACATGTGTAGGGAATATGAATATATAGTATATGTATATTTAGACAGCCGACAAGTTGCCGTGCGCCACTCGAACTGATTGAATCATGCGGCGAATCGGAAATTTCAGATCGCAGATTTACGACGGGCACAGCACACAGCACTCAAAAAATAAACACTCCACCTTTAGTCCACTTCACTTCACCCCAAACACTGATCACCAATCACCGATCACCGACATCCGATCCCCATCAGCTTCCCCCCCGAAATCAAAGTCACAAATACAGACCAAGTAACGCCCAGTGGAGCGTTACATACTAAGTAGTAATGTCTGTTATAAAACCCGATTGCGGCCAAAAATCCATCTGAATTTCAATGGAATTCAGAGCGACAGTTTTGAGTTCTTGACACCATTTCAAATTTGAAATCTAATCCTATTATAATTGAAGAAATATTTTGAAATCTTCAGCTTACAATTGTATCTTGTACCGAAAAAGTTTTTATATGGAGAATGTTCAGAGCGATATAAATATATATCAAGGAGAAAACCATTTTATAATTATACTACAAAATTATTTTAAGTTCAGTTTACATTTTAATAATATAATATTAGTTTAAAATAAAATTCTTTAAGATCTTTCTTATAGTTGAACTTTTATAATCATCCTACATATTTATTTAAATTTAAAAAATTACAAAAAAAAAATTAATAATGAAATATTAGTTACAAATGAAATTCTTTAAGATCTTTCTTATAGTTGAACTTTTATCCTGGTAAGAGAAATCCCTTGATCATCTTTATATTGGAATTTTCTATATATTTTATTTCTATTCCATCAAAACTCTATATTATACTCTATATTTTAAGAAAACTTAAAAAAATTGTCTTTTTAATTTAATTTTAAATGATCCTAAGTTTTGAATACTATAATTCTGAAAGATTTCATCTCAAGATCCTTTGCTAAAAATGCAAACAAAATACTACTGTATTACTTAACTTGAATCTATAATGATCTATATACTAGTAAATTTCTATAGAAAACTAATATCCTCTATAAGGATTTTTGAAACAACAATATTTCACCGAAACTTCAATATAACATCACTAAAAAAAAAAAAATATTTCGATTTCGTTCACTCAAGTTCACTTTCGTTAAGGATACCTTTTTCTTATAGCCTCTTTGCGGATCGCTCGTTGGTATTATTTCTTATTTACACTTGCGACTTTCAACGGGGAATTGGAAATGCCCAATATCCGTTTCGTATAATTGCAAAAAATGCCAGAAGGTTTTGGTCGCTCCACGGCCAAACAGCGACTAAATATATACGCGGCCAGACTCCAGCTTTTTACGGAGCGGTACGATCGGTCGATCGGATCGGATCGCTTGACGACGAACCGAAGAATCCGAATTCCGAAAGATAGGTGCTTTTTACTGGGTCCGATGGGAACTAACGGAAGACTAAGGAATATGTGGAGCAGGGGGGCAGGAGTCCATATCTCCACGTTTGGATCGGTCATAAACGAATCGAACCCAATATAATATAATAAATGGATCCATGGAGCACACGGGACGCTCAGCACTCGAAACGATCGAGTGCCATTATAATTATTTGAGCTGTTATTTATTATATTTAGAATTAGGCGACAGGAATTCACCTTTTTTGGCGAGAAGGGTTTATTATATATATATTAGTTATAAGTACATATTTATAGATTTCTGTGGGGCTTTGTGGGCCTGGCTGATTTACCACCGCTGCCTCCAATAAAGATTCGGGGGAGTGGGGGCGCTGCTTTGTCCACAAAATACTCCAGTCCGCACATCGGAATTGTAAATAACTGCCAATCAAGTTGCGACTACCTTATAATATTCAATGCGACGGAGAGGAAACGCATAGATTTCAATCAATTGCCCCCAGTATATCATCGTTTTCGGTTCTAAATCCGTCAATGATTCAATGTCCGAACTTCGAGGAAGGTACATTTCCAGGTAGAATCGCTGGAACCGCTGGTCCCGTCGCAGGTGTAATTCCCGGAGAACCCAAACCGCAAGTATTCCCCGATCCAAATAAGTTGCACTAAGAATTTCGATTTAATTTGATATCGAGTGGATAATATCCACTTTCTTTGCACCAGTTTCACCCAGTATTTATCCACTTTGTATGACGAAACTTTGTAATAACTTGGGTAATACGATCTATCAGCCTATTTTATTGACGGTCATTTACACCGAAGATAATCTGATATTAAAATAAATGTTGATATATGGGTTCGGCCTTCAGGATTCTATTTATATACACCAAAAAAAAAAAATGGTAATGGTTTTAAAAATATCTTAAGAATTTTAGGTTAAAATCGGTTCGGCTATAAAGTTTACATTATAAAATATAATCTATATAATATTTAGTATGAAGTTAATACTACAGACTTCAGATATTATCAATTTTATTATAATATTAATACAACGATTTTTAAGAAAGGTTCTTAACTCTATATTTTTTTTGGGTGTACATCTATGTATGTACATATATTATATAGGTACACTCACTTCGTTTGCTCGAGTATGGTTTATTTATATCGATTGCCTGATTCAAAACTTATCATCTTAACCCCAGCTCTTCTGGAATTTCCTATCTGGCCGCGCTTATCATTATTTTTGATTTTATTATAACAAGCTAATTAATCTTTCCATCAATCAGCCGACGACTGTGCTTTATTTACGAACACACCCGGCTGTGTATGACTATTTTCCTGCCTCCAAAACTAAATAATACTTATCGTATCTTAATGCCTGCACTTTTGGAATCTCCTATCACAGCTGGCAACCAATTGATTAGGAGAACTCGAAAACAAAGATTTGGTAAGACGAGTGAGTGTGCTCTCGAGTGGACACTTGTGTGTGCGTCTATCAATGGGTATCTCTTCCTTCTGGGTTCGGGGTTCTTAACTCTTGGCCCCGGAAAAGTTCGGAATAGATAGGATGGGTTTTGATTAAATGCCTGACTTACTGCGACGATGCAAATGCGCTTAGATAAGTCTCGGGGTTGCACAAGCATACTTGTTGTTTATATGTCGTATAGGGTTTTATATAGGGTTAGATAAGAGGCCCCAAGTGCCCCCGTCATTTGGTAATTGCATTGCGGGGTCCCACTTTTTATCTTTCACTTGGGATTAGGCAAATTACTGGGAAGGTAAGTAAGTCACAGGCCATATAACAAGTATGCAGGTTCCATTATCGTTGGGAATTTTTCCATTTCCCTAGCTAGATTACTATTATAATATATTACAATAGATTTTTATTATAATTGTTTTTTAAATATTCTCAAATTCTGTTTATTCTAAAATGTATCTAATATATAGTTTTTAAACCACAATTATCAAAGAATTTCTAAATTTAAAATTTATATTTTTTTTGTATAAAATATTGCTCTCACGATTTTTGATTTTTATTTCTTTCCCTTTTGTTTATTAGCTTTCGGTTCTGTTAATTAATGTGTAAATTTTAGCACGTTCGCCTTAATTGCAACGTCACCGCCCTCATAGAGCTCTATGTGAAAATGCATATACCCCATAATTATTATACGTTTTTTCCGATGCCTGATTCGGGATCCTGACCAACGCAATCGAAATTGCCGAAGGGCAGCTCCACCACAACACACAATGATTTTCAGTTTTAATTCTTATTTTCGTATTTCTTGCCATGTCATTTTGGTGGAAACAGCAAGCGGAGTCGAGTATGATACCATTTTGCGGGTGTGTTTGTTAGATTTTAAACTGCGAAAAAGTGGCCAAGAACTAAATGGCTAAGAGGATGAGTCACGCGGCTTTTTGCAGTGCGTTACAAAAAACCATAAAAAGACAGTTGGGAAGTCGCATAACTGACCGGCTGACTGATAAGCCAAGTTCATAAGACGCGGCATATGGTCAAAATAAAAACAAAAATAAACAACAAAAACCCACTGATTACAACTCTTTATCGATTGTTCTCGATTTCGTGTGAAATTCCGCACGAAATTTCGGTAATTAAAGGTTTTTTTGCGCACTCCACTGCGTATACGCAATGTGATTTTATTTTGTTTTACAATTTTTTTTTTTTTTTTTTTTTTTGATACTTTCAAGGGTCTTTAAATGGCGTCGTCGCCAAATCACCAGTCAATCGTCAGTCATAAAGCACATGAACATGATCATCGAACGGAAACCAAGCGAATCGGAACATCCGCCTCTCATGCACAGGAAATAAAACCCATAAATAACTTCAAAAACAAAAGTTAGGAACCCTTAAGAAATTCCTTTAGTTAGTATAGTTATCTAAATAATTTCAACAAAAAATATCAAAGTAAACGAAATTAAAAAGACTCGACATGTTTATAAATAGATTTGTTTGTCGGGAATGTAAATTGGCCTTTTCATAAATATAAATTGAAATTTTTTTGGGATTTATGGCATTTAAAGAAACTTTATTTAGTCTTTTAATATTTTTTGTATTATGTAATATGCTTTAATTAATGGATACAAAATTTTTATGATATTTATATATATATATTTTTTTATAAATTGATACAAAATATTACGCATTTTTAAATATTATTCTTCTTTACAATAAAAAAAAAACAATTTTGTTTATTATTCCTGATTTGTTTAAAAAATTCATAAAATAAGTATTATCTATTTTGTTTAAGTTTTCTGATATTTCATTATTTTATAATAAATTAGTACAAAATATTATCCATTTTGATTATGTTCTCTGATATTTAAATATTTTTTTATAAATTGATACAAAATATTAACCATTTTGTTTATGTTTTATAATATTTAAATTCTCTTTAATAAATTCTTAAAAAAATAAAAACCATTTTGTTTATATTTTCTGATTTATTTATAAAAAGCATATAAAATATTATGAATTTTGTTTAAGTTTTTGTGGTATTTCATTATTTTATAATAAATTCATACAAAATATTACCCATTTTGTTCGTGTTTTCTGATCTTTAAAAAGACATGTCATATGCCATACGATTGTTTTCTCAAATTCCGCGTTAGTGTTTAGCAAACATTGCTTTTTCCGCGTGTACAGTCAGAATTTCGAATCGAATGCGGAAAGAAGCAATAGAAAATGCAAAACAAAACGAACACACAGCAAATGTGATGCCTTTGCCATGTTTTTTCAGGGTCGCCAGACGGCAAGTGAAATAGAAAACAAACCCATTTTCCCCCTGTTCATCAAGAGAGAGCGGACGGAATTCATTGGAAGAAAACGATGTGCAGACTGCAGAATGCAGATATATGTGCAAGAATCAACGAAATCGAATCCGAAACAAGTTTGCAACTGGTTCCTAACTCAAAATCCAAACCATTTTTGTATGAAACGGAACTCTAGGGATATGAATTTAATGCCAAGCATGCATTAATGCATCTCGAGTTCTTTGAGAAAAATGAAGAGAGCCTTCTTCAAAAAGCAAAGTGCATAGGAAAAATAATAAGATAACAGACAGATTACGTATACGACTCATAAAACGGTCGTCGTCGCACTGAATTGCGACGTAATAAATTCTCTTTGGCCATGACAGTCGCGGCGGGGGGATTACGCGGGGGATTATGGGTGGGTGGATGGGTGGATATTACAGGGGGGCCCCGGAGGATTCCGGGGAAGTCTGGGGGGCCCGTCGGGAGGCGTGGGCGTGTATTATGCATATGGGAACCAGGGCGAAGAATTCCGTCTGGCGAGGAAATGTGAAAAACGAGAACCGTGCACGTACGTCAGTAAAAATATTAATTTCTTAATTGATTGCCCGTCGATAGTTGGGGTTACAGTGCGTGGCAGAATTATAAATAGGTTCTTAAATGTTAATACATTTTCAAAAAATACAATATCATTAATAATGTCAATCTATTAAAAAAAATTATACAATTATTGATAAATAAAACATAGGTTCAAATAGGCATGGAACTATTAACCATTTCTTAACCAACACTTAGGATAATTATTTGTAGAGTTAATTAAAAAAGGTTTCAAACTATTAACCACATTATAAAAATATTTTTAAATGAAAAAGAAGTTGTATTTCGAGCAATAAAAAGGTTCAAATAAGCAGGACATTAATAACGAACACTTAACCGACGGTTAGGATATTTCCTTTTGAACTTTTCGATATGGGCATTTCCAGGGTGAGGGACGCGACATTTTTTCAACTTAAACTTTAAAAATAAGAGTGACGCAATATACATTTTTAACTTTTTATTTTTTTGTTGAATAGCTTGAATGCTCTTGTATTTATGGAAAAAAAATGAAGATTATCTGTCCAGCCAGTTCTTAGAAATAAAATGAAATAAGGGAAGTACGGACGCGACAAAAATAGAACTGCAATATTGAAAACTTCAGAAAAACATTAAATTCTGCGAAACTAGATGGCGTATTTTTTTCAATTTTTTTTACAGTATACCTGCTGAGTAACCCAACATATCAAAGCAAGTTCGGTGGCAAAACATCAGCGGTTTTTTTTTCTAAAAATAGTGCAAGAATATGGACGCGACAATTACGGACGCGACATGTTGCTACTTAACAAAAAATTGCAACTTTTTATTTGGTCAAAATGTTGCAGAGCTATTCTAGGTGTTACTAAAGTTTCTGCTGTAAAGTTTGGTTAAATTATTTTAACGTTATCCACCTCTTTTTAATAGAAACATAGTTTTTATATAGCTCGTTCTATGAAAGCTATGAGACTAAGTGGTTAGAATTAAATTAATTTTTTCTAGTAAACGCAGAAATTTTATCAAAAAACCCCTGTTAAAAATATATTCCTATCTTTAAATAATAAGTTCAATTATGAATTATGTTGCATGTTTAGTATATTTAGTTAAATTTTGTTTTTTGTTGAAAAAGCTGTGACACCCACAAAAATGTCTAGTTCTTTGTTACTGGATGCGTAGTGTATTTTTCTTATTCCAGGAATCTGTCTAACATTTTTCCATTTTTCTTGTAACGGTAGTGTAAATTCCTCCACTTCCTTGGCTCCAATGTAGATTAGTTTTATACCGTGTAAATTTTCCTGCGCGCATTCAAAAAATTCAAATGGACTTGATAATATTTTGTTTTGGGACTTCGTTATTTGCCAAACTTTTCTTTTGATTACGGCTCCTATGCCATCCACAGCTCCTTTTCCATGGGACGTAGCAAAATAGTTCCATTCAATTTTGACGCATCCAAAATAGTTAACAAAGTCTACCAAACTACGGACTATAAATTTATTCTTAAATTGCGAGCTGCTACCATCAGAAAATATAAATACATTTTTGAATGTGCCGGCTATTTCCTTGAGAACTTTTAGAAGTTTGCTTAAGAAGCAGACAACGTCAAATTTATTATGGCTCAAATTTTCACTAACTATTCCGAATGATAAAGTTTTGTTGCAAAGCCAAGCTACGCAAGTAAATATTGTAACCTGTTTATAGTTAAAATGTGCGCTTTGGACTTCGTTTTGAGAGATCAGCCTGTAATTTTCGGCAAAATCAATTTGGATGACTACTTCCCTTGAGTCTATACTCGCTTTCTTAGCCTCAAAATAGCTTTGCTGAGCACGTTTTATAAAAAAGTGGGTTTTAAACTGAGGTAGAAGCGCTTGAAACTCATCCAACAGTACCGAAAAAGGAGCGGTTGTCGTTGTTAATGCTAGCCGGTCATCTACTTTACGCCATTTTTTCCACACTATATCTTCATCTATTTTTTTGAGATAGCTAATCGGAATAAGTTCCTCGACAAAATCTTTTACACATCTAAGGCATTTGTTGAGCATGCATTCTTCATTCTTGATGTTACAGCAAATAGATTCCAGTAACGATTCAAAGTCACGAGGGAAGGAAGGTATAACTTTAGTACATCCCTCCAACAAAAATCCAATGTTAGCATGATACATACACACGCACATGTTATGAGGCAGCTTTGATATTAGTTGAACTTCCGGTGGTCTGTGCTGGAAAAATGTTGACTTACTCACTAAATCTGTGGACTTCGATTCTTTTTTATACATTTCGTATGCTTCCGACACGGTCAAAATCATGAAACGTTTTGCGACCAATTTCCCATTAATGTTTAAGGTATGTTTTCTGCCCGCAGCTTGAACACTAATGTCGTCTTTCAGATAAAAGTCTCTAAGCATAGAAAATTTCTGAAAATCTGCAGACGTCTTAGCTTGATCTTCATTTCTGTTGTAACTTGAATACTTTTTTCCTACGGCTTGTAAAACAGCCTTTTTCTTTTCCATGTCCGTTGGCAACGATTTTTCCAGTTTCTTTACTGCCTTCCCCAAGGACTGCTTACTTCTGTACGCAGTATGAAAGTCTGTTACCATATTCTTTTTCTTCTCACGTAATTTTCTTTGGCGAAGTTTATCCTTTTCCTTTTTTTTTAGGTGCAACTCAGGGTCCGTCTCCATAATTTTCTTTAGCTTCAGTCGGTATTCTTTCTTCCGGGATCTATCTTTTTGTTTGAAATTTTCAAAACGTTCGGGATTTAAAGACAATTTTTCCCTATACTTTTTCGCGTTAGAACGGTTTTTTTCTTTTTTTCCCATTTTAAAAATTTCAAAAAATGATAAAAAGTATCTAAACAGTGCTTTCTCTTCGATAGGAAAATTGGTTGTGAATAATATAAATATTCTTATAAAAAGTATATGACAAGGAAAAGCAAGGCCTTCGACGTTTTTCATATCAGAAAATAAAACAATAAGCTTCAACAAAAATTATGATCAATTGTGTTTTAGAAATAAAAAATAAAAATTGGGGACGCGACAGACTTAAAATTTCTTTCAAAATGGTAATGAGCCAATTTTTTTTGTGAAAAAATTTTAATTAATTTGTTCATACTAACCTTGCTTTAGACATAAAAGCAGGTTTATATGTGTCGCGAATTGTACGAGTGAAAGGAAAAATTAGGTTTTTTTGATTATGGACGCGACATTAAAAATTTGTAAAAAAAAACTTCAAAAAATGCATCAAATCCATTAATATTTGAGAAGTTTAAATTTTTTCCTGATAGCATTTGCCTCAAGCTATAATGTAGGATTGGTTGTTTGATCTTGAGACTTCCACAGAACGCATAGTAATTTAACGAAAACACAACAAAATGTTGCTGAGATATACAGTATGTGTTGCTCGTGTTTCAATGCTGTATATCTTCGTGTAAAAAAAATTATTTTGATGAAAATGTTATTGATTTACAAAATATAGATACCAATGCTATTTTTAAACCAAAAAAGAAAATTTTCCGCAAACTTTTAATTTTTGGGGTTTGGTTGACTTTTTCCTGGAAATGCCCATATTACATTTTATTTTATTTATCAATATAAATATTTATAGGTGAAACATAAGTTCAAATAGTCAAGGAACTGCTAACGATTTCTTAACCGACAGTTAAGATAATTATTTGTATAGTTGATTAAAAAATGTTTTAAACTATTAATTGAAACTTTTTTTATGTAGCATTATAAAAATATTGTTAAGTTAAAAATAAGTTGTATTTCGAGCTATAAAAGGTTCAAATAAGCCGGAAATTAATAACGAACACTTAACCGATGGTTAGGATATTTCTTTTTGGGTTTAAGGAAAAGAGTTTTTAAACTACTCATTATTATATCTTATTTTATAACCGTTTTATACTTAAAATTCCCAAAATAAGCACAATTTGAAAAAATTTTGTTTAACCATTAACTTTAACCCAAGGTTAAGCTAATTAATATGCTCTTTTGAACGACTTTTGTTTGCATTTTGTTTGATTACTTTCGCAGATACATATGTATCTTTCTACAGACGTGAATGATGTTTATATTATAAAAATTAGCAAACATTTAATGATGCCCCCTCTCGCCCCTCTGCATCCCCTCTGCAACCCCTTTAAATGGCACGAGCACGTGTGTGTCGATGTCTTAATCATTTTCGGTGGTTTTTCGTTCGCTCGCTCGCTAATTGTTTTCGCTGCCAGTTGATGCACTTGTGCAAATGAATGCGTGTATCCATATATAACTATGAATATTCGCTGGCAGTTGTTGTTTAATTAGCAACAGTCGTCCATCGTTCAATTGCGTAGAATAGAGTGCAAACAAGTAACCAGAACACCCAGAACAAGCGCAGGAGTGACGCACTCGAGGGGTCGAGAAACAATGGAGATATTATGGTTAAGATCTAACCTGCAGAATATATTCGTCTCCAGTTTGTGGATAATGTGAATCATGTGACACTTTTGCGCAATCAGATGTTTTTTTTTTTTTTGTTTTTCGAATGTTTTCAATTTGTTTTCGCCATATCGCTGGCGAATGAAGATTGCTAATTGAAAAACAGTTTTTTGTTTGCTCTTAACCAAGTCGCATTTGTGGCAAATCAACACAGAAAAAACGCCCCATAAAATGTCAGCTTGGTCGACAGTTGGTATCCAATAATGGAAAGGTTAGAATGTCTATATATTCCCCAGGGCACAATGTCATTGGGATCCAATTAAATCCTTTAGTTTGTGTGTGTGTGTGTGTGTGGATCGTAAAAATCATAAAACAATTAACTTAATGCCAGTGCAAAGCCATAATAACAACAAATACAGAAAACAAAAAAACCCGGCTAACAAACATGTTACTTATCGCATTCGGTTGCTAAAATTCATTTCCTGGCGACGACACCTAATTAACAAGGGGCTCTGGAAAAGGGGTGCACTGCACTTGAGGGATGAGTAATAAAGTTTGAGTTAAGATCGTAACCCCGGGAGAACTTCAGGAAGTCACTTAGTCACGCGAGATCCCGATGTGGATACTTGGAAAACGATAAAGTCTGCAATCATATTCAAAGAATATCACTAGGTTTTTCCACTGTTTTTATCTTGAATCCAATGGAAACATAAACTTGAAGAGTTTTAGATCTTAAAATCCCCTTCTAGTCCCTTTATGACTCGAGATTTCACTAAGATACTTAAAATTCCTCCACTTAAAGGCATTAAATTCCAATGTTTATAGCTTGTGGTTTTTCGTACTTTTAGAACTCATCAAAGTTAGGAATCTACCGAAAAACACTCAAGTAATAAATCCTCAAAAAAAACTTTAGAAATATTTTAAAACATTTTACTGCTTTACATCATCACTTCTATATGTTTTTTCAAAGAAGTAATACAAATGAGGTAAAGGCAAGGACACAAACGAGCACTAAAAAACGATAGCAATCACAGGTAATAATAATAATACGGCTATAAAAACGATTACTCAAACAAGTTGGCCGCTAATGCGCATCAGCAAATTGTCACCTGGTGGAAAGCGGGGCCTAAGGCTACACAGAGAAAAATAATGGTGAAATTCGCAAAGGTAATTATTTAATCACAATTTTTAAAAATCATGCTGATATGCTATAAACAAATGTCTATATTTGGCTTGGAAATATCAGATTATTATTTTTCCAAACATTATGGTGATATGGCCTAGATAAGAAACCCTATGTGAAGGTCATATTGATGGAAAATATATGATAAAAATATTCTTTTAATAGGTATATTTTAAATATCATGATGATATAGATATTAATGGAAAAAAATATTATAATTATATTGTTTTAACTATCATATATTCTTATATATCTGTTCTTATATCAGATTATTATTTTCCAAACATTATGGTGATAATAAGAAGATAAGAAACCCTACAACTTCACATATTAATGGAAAAAAACATGATAAAAATATTTTCAATAGTTATATTTTAAATATCATGATGATATAGCCTAGATAAGAACGCTTAAATCGTAATATAATAATGAGAGAACATGTTATGATATAATACTCCCTGAATAGCAATATTTTAACTATTATGTTCTTACAATTCACATCCATATCATATCATATCATTTTCGCTCTGTGTAGCAAATGCCTATGGCATTTCGAGTGGCTTTTCGGTGCGTGACAATGGATGGGATTAGGCCGCTCAATAAAGGCTAACTTAAGGCAAGGCCAAATGGCGCTCACTATCTGAGCGGACCCCGGTCGTATGCGTAATATACTTATCTATCTGATATGTATGATACGTCTATATGTATATAACTATATATATCATTTACAGTTGGCTTTTGGGGCAAGTCATGGTGCGATAATAATTGCAAATGTCACAACAACTGGAAAAGGCATTGAAAAGCTTTGATTGCTTTTCGCACGCTCCTATCAAACAACAAACAGTCGTAATTGATCGTGAGATGCGTGTGAAAGAGAGGGGGGATACAGTTTAGACTCTATAAGATAGATAAAATATTATAAGACTTTTCTATAGATATTTTACTGTATAAAACCATATTGTAATAGTCTTCTAAATAAAAAATATTAATAATTGTTATATTAAAAACTCTATAAGATAGATAAAATATTATAAAAATTTTTTATAGATCTTTTACTGTATAAAACACATTCTAATAGCCTTCTAAGCTTTGAATAAAAATATTATTAAGTATCATATTAAAAGCAAAGTGACTAAGTTTGTTTCTTAATCTTCTGTTTGTATTAATATTATTTTAAGCTTTATTACCACAGAATGACTAAGGTTCCTAACTATTCAGAACTATGGATTCACTTTCTCGAAACATCACTGTAGCGCTGTGAGTCACGATCAAAATTCGTGAGATATTTCTGCATATTCATGCTGATAGATCAGGAAAGCAAAGTGCGATATGATGATGTTTTTTTTTGTGTGTTTTCGCTGCCTCTCTCTTTCTCCATTTCCCTTTTATCTCCTCTATCCTGATATGACGTCAGCCGGAAGCTTTGCAAATTATGGTGAAATTGCGGCAAACACTTCCATATCCAAATGGGATTTTTTCACTCTCTTTTCGTAAGGGGATCTTTATATGGGGGGGGGGGGGGGGGGTTCGCGCAGCTGGAGAGGAATACCCCATAAACACTCGGTCAAACGCGGCGTATGAGCAATCTGCTCGCGTGCTAGTGACGTCACTTTTGCCGGCAAACAGTGACTCGACACAAATCTTCGGTATAGCGGGGCCTAATATCGATGATTAGGAACCCATTGCAGCTCCACATTTTTTATGATTGGTCACGCCAAATGGGAGAATGCGAGAGTGCCAGAAGTTTCCACCCAAGGTCGTTTTTTACCCACCCAAAAATATACATATATGTTTGTATGTAATTCCAAAAAAAAGAACTGGAAATGGGTGTAAATCGCATGCACATTAAAATGAACGAATGTCAAGGCTGCGACCACAACAACCACACACCATAAAAAAACACACACACAATGTACAACAAAGTCCGGGGAGTACTTAAAATCGAATTGCCCGGTAATTACGGCAAACCAAACCACATAGAAAATCAATACAACAACAACAAAAAAATAGTTGGCCGCCCTGGTAATTACGCATTTACAAAATCTACCCATAGACACAATTATTTACACCATGGGTCATACGATTAGTGAACAAAATCTGTATATTTATAGAAAATATCTAAGGAAATTAATAGATCTATTTTTAAAAAATTTTAATATAAATCATTATATTTAGAATATGGAAAAATATTACGTATTATATTTAAAAAATCGTACATCATAAAAGATTGCATATTATATTAAGTAAATTAATAGACCTATTGGAAACGTCTTCATATTTTCAAAATTTTAGATAATTTTAAAAAAGTCCCACATACATATTTTTTAAAAACATATATTCAGAAACTGAAAAAATATTATATATTATATATATCATATAAGATTGCATATTATATAAATAAATAAATATATGTTTTATATATGTTTAAATACCTAGTTCCTTTCCTTATAAAACACCTCTTAGAAAAAAATCCATATTTCAAAATTACATGATTATAAATTCTTCTGGAAACTCCTAGTTTTTTGCCAACTGCTGTAAGCCAAACGGAGCCCAAGGCCTTGCCACTTTGACCCCCTTTGAGCGAAATCATTATAAAACCTGCCGCGTCACTAGTGTTAAATGAAATACCAGTAATAGCAGCAAAAACCAACAGCAACAACAACAACAGCAAGTAGAGAGGCAACAACAGTTTACCGGCAAAAAGGAAGGCGCAAACGCACACGCACAAACACAAAAACCAAAAGCAACGGCACTCCAATTGGAATTATCCTCTCAGCTGTTGCGTTGTCCAATCAGAAGATGAGTACAGGCGGCATAAATAATCGCTTTTATAGAGCAAAACTACAAAAGCAATAAAATAATATATGTTTATAATTTTGACCTATTAAATTCTGTGCTATTTAAAAAGTATGCTACAAAAAAGTGTCTTTTAGAAGCCCCCCAAAATGAAATCCTGGAGCCGCCACTGCTCCAATTAGAAAATGTGCCACAGGTCGCTCTTTTCCAATAGGAACTCTATTGCGAACTAACATTGCAAAAATGCATAAAAAGAACAAACTTTTTTTTCTTTATTTCCTTTACCATGTATTTACTAGCGATTATTATATTATTAAAAATGTGCACTGACCTCCTTTTGCTCTCCCGCTCTCGTTCTTTTTCTACCGCTCTCTCTTGTGTTGCACTTTCGGTACGTTGTGTAACGTTATTTGCCGAATTTACCGCTGTTTTTGCTCTCTCACGATTTCCTTTATTTTGTTGCTGACACCGTGTAGTGGGTGGTTGTGGGTGTATGCAGGTGTGTGTGTGTGTTTCTATCGAAATCGAATTCACGATTATTTGATTATTACAAGAACAAAAAAGTAAAATAACAAATGATTATATTAGCAGGTCGCGTGTTTTCCTCACTTCACACCCTCTAAATAATTTACAGCTGCGGCGTCAGCTGCTCTCTTTCTCTCTCTCTCGGAAGATGTAAACAGATATTGCGGACAGGTTTTTGAAAAGCGTAATTTTTGTGTTTCGGTTTCAGTTTTAATTATAGAAATGCGGCTGCCACCGGAATCGAGATCGAGAAATGTCTAAAATCACGGGCGAAATTCGGACGAAACGTGCTCCCCCGCCCGGAAAGGTTCTTTCCAATGTGCGGGTGTGAGGGTGTGTGTGTGAGCGACGGTGGTCGGTGCGTTTGCGATGGTGTGCGTGTGGGTATTTCACAACAATTCCACTCGAATTTACCGTGTTTATTTTATTTGTAGTTTGCTTTGAACGCGACTTAATTGCGTTTCCTTTGCCGCCAAGTGTTCCGCCAACGTAAACAGCGCTATTAACACAAACGAATGCCAAAAACAATAAAACGCTCCTACTTTAAATACAAATTTTGAGCGACTTTTTTCAGCGTGACCGCTCGGCCGGTTATCGGTATTTTTCGATTCGCGAATCGGTATTTTTCCTGATCCAGGAAAAGCTTCCGGCCAGGCGTTAGTGTCTTTTGCTAACCGATAACGATAACTCGATAGGCAGGGCGCACGTGTTGCTTAATTTAATTAATTAACTAGTTAGTTTTTAACTTTGAAGACTTGGTTTTCCCATATTTAGTTATTGGTTTTTTAACTTATAATTAATTAGCTTTCAATTCTGTACTAATTTTAAATCCATTACTCTGATAGGCATTAAACGCCTTATCTCGTTAAATATTTGCTTCTTGTAAATTCATTAGAAAGAATTAACGTCTATTTTAGCTACAGTTACTAATATTTGAGTTTTCTTTTCATTAACTGATTTTTGATTTTTGGAAGTTTCTGGAACTTCTAATTTCATCATAGTTTGTAATGTACATTTTTATATCCTAAAAGCTTTCTAGTTTTAAAGATATGGGGTTTCCTATCTCTGTGGGTCAATATTTAACATTTTTCAACTAATATTCTGAAAATTGGTGTTCCCAATGAAATCAAATCAATCGACAATTTGATGCTAGGATACTTCATTTAAGGTATTAAAATGGTAATGCTAATTTTATGGACTTTTGTATAGATTTTAAAATAGTTTATTGATATGTTTCATTAAATGAAATTATGTAATTTAATAACAAAATAAATTTGTTTAATTTTTGGGTTTTCAATAACATTTTTTTAAAAACGGCACAGAGTAAAAGAAATTTGACAATGAAGTCTTTATTATAAATTTAAATAATAAAAGTAAAAAAATGTTTTAAATTTAAAAAGCTTTTTATTTTAAATTCTTTTAAAAATAAATGTATTTTTTTTTGGTATTTTGGTATTATCAGAGGCACAGCTGGTCACACTAGCTGCCAGCTGATTTTTGTACGCGCACATGTTTTGATTGTATTGTTTTCGATTCGGAATTCCTGAACTCCTCCGCCGATCTCCTCGAGAACTGGGAACATGGGCGGCCACCACAAGAAGAACCTGCGGGCGGAGAAGGCCAAGGTGAAGCTGAAGGGCGCCAAGCTGCCCAAGGGCCTCAACGTGACCAAGACGGACTTCAAGGTGCGCAAGATCGAGATCAGGGAGCAGCTGAAGGAGTCTTCCTACACGGAATCGGGCCAGCGGCAGCTGAATCTCAAGGAGACGCTCTCCCGGCTGAAGCATCACAGCGTCAAGTTCCGCACGGATGCGATGCGCAATGTGCGCGACTCCCTGAAGTCCGGCAATGCGGATCATCTCATTGGCCACCTAAACGAGCTGTTCCAGGGCATTGCGGCCGGCGCTCTGGACATGGAGCGATCGGCGCGACAGGAATCCTTCAAGACGCTCGATGTCCTGCTGGAGGCACTGCAACCACAGGCGGTGGCGCCCTTCTTCCACGTCATTGCCACCTATCTGCGCTGCGCCATGACCCACGTGCTGCCCGCCATCCAGGAGGACTCGCTGCTCATGCTCGACGTCCTGCTGCAGCGTGTGCCGCCCGCCCTGCTGGCGGAGCGGAGTGCCAGCATCATCATAGGCAACTTCATCGACATGATCTCCCGCGCCCGCCACGACAACGAGCGCTCGAATCGCACGCTCACCCTGAACCTGGGCCAGGGCAAGCAGACGACGGTGAAGTGGCGCACCAAGGTGCTCATCCGCCTGCAGCAGATCCTCGGCACGCTGGTTAGCTCCAAGAATGCCAAGCCAGCCGCGGCCCGTGTGGTTCACTTCGAGCAGATGCGGCCGCAGTACTACAATGTGCTGTGTCCCGTGGCGGAGGACAATCGCGACTTGCACGCCATCCTTAACGAACCGAAACTCAGTGCCGAGGGCACTCAGCTGCAGACGTATGTGCAGCAACTGATGCCCCTGCTGCAGGACAACTGGCTGGAGGTGCGTCCGCAGCCGCAACAGCCGCTGCTCAGCCAGGATGCGGCGGCCAGTCTGCATGTGGTCATCAGCCTGATGAGCCTGCTCTGGACCCTCATCGCCCAGCACGAGGCGGAGCACAGCACCGGGGAGCTGAGCGATTGGCTGCGGCAGAACTACGCCCAGAAGTTTGTGCTCAACTTTCTGGCCAAGGATGGCAGTCGTTTTCCCTATCAGCAGATTCCAGTGACGGGCAAGAAGGCGGCCAAGGACAAGGGACCCGTGGATGGCGGAGAACACTGTTTGCCACAAAATCTGGGCATTGTACCGCTGACCTGCAAGTTCTTTCCCAGTCCCAACGATAAGCAGGCTCAATTGTACGGGAAACTTGTTGGCTATATGCAAAAGAGCTTGGAGCGCCTCAACGCGTTGCCGCCGGAGCAGCAGCTCTTGGTGGTGACTGCCCTGCGACCGCTGCTCCTTGAAAATGCCACATTGCTGCTGAATATCGTGGCGGAACCATTAAACAGCCTGCTGAGCGCAACCATTGAGGCCTATGTGGGTCAGCGATTCACCACACGCGAAGGCGTGGCCACGCGGGTGCTTAATCTTCTCTGCGAGATTGTCGAGCGTTCGGATTTGTACAGCCGCTTTGGCGGCGAGCCGAGATTCGCCCCGTTTCTAGGCTATCTGCCGCAGTTGCTGCTGAAGCCAACGGTGGGCGAGAGCACGCTGCGTGCCATGGCCACGCTGTGCCGCCAACTGAACGGCGTCTTCATGTGCGCCCTGATCCAGGCGGCGCCGGAGGTGATCACCCACTTGGTTAAGCTGCAGGTCACGGGCGACACCGAGGGCGAGGAGAAGTTCGAGAACCAGAAGCGCGTCCTTAATTTATTCTACTATGCCAGAGAGTCGGACAAGCAGGGACAATTGGAGCGCAGCCTAAAGCAACTGGAGGAGCAGGTGGACACCGATCGCATTGCTGGCTACCTAAAGGCAGTGATTGGCTTTAACTAATCTACCTTACACACGCACACACACACTTTGTATAGCTTCTACAAATAGTTTAATGTATACATTATATTCCTCTGGCTTAAGACGAACGTTGCTCAGGTCTTCTGTTTCTTGGGGGGCTTGGGTTTGAATCGATCGAGAACGGAGCGCGGTGCCTTGGCCTTGCCTTTGGCACCCGGTTCCTTGCTTGTATGCTGCTTGATCACGCTCTTCTTGGCCTCCCGCACCTCGGCAATGAACTCCTGCAGGCGTAAGAGTTATTAGACATGAACCTTTAACATAAAATGCACCTCCCACACTCACCTTGCGCTTGGCATCCTTGACGATCTGCTTGTTGCGCGCCGCCTTCGCAGTGCCGCCACGTCCCTTCATCTTGTGGCGCGTCTTCATGTTGATGCGCGGCGCCTTCACGTGGAACAGCTTTCGCTTGGCGTCGATCTTCTCCTGCAGCGTTGGCGCATCCACGCCAGTGATCTCGTGCGGGTCCAGTGTGATCAGCTCGGGCGGAATCTTCTCGAGCAGAGCGTGCACCTCGTGCTCGCGCCGCTGCTTCGATGTCTCGTACGGATTGTCCTCCAGGGCATCAAAGTTGGGCTCACCAGAGCCCGGCACCAGCAGCGATTGGAAGCCCTTGGCCGTCGCCACACCGAGCACATCTTCGTACGGACAGAAGCGCAGGCCGTGGACAAAGGCATCGCAACGCTGGCGCAGATAGGGCAGCCGTGTGCCGTCGCCTGAGCCACCGCCGGTGAGCAGATCTGCATAGGTCTCCAGATAGGTGCCCTGCGAGAGCGCCAGCATGCCGCGCTGCGAGACATCCAGCTCGTTGGCGGCCAGGCGCAGTTGGAAATGCGTCAGCGGCTTGTCGTGCACCAGCATCCGAATGTCCCACACCTTCACGGCCCTGTCCAGGCCGGCGGTGACCAGGTGCTGGCCCTTGGGATCCACAGTCAGCGCTGTCATGGCCGTCGAATGGCACAGCAGCTTGGCCAGCGGCTCACGCACCTTGGGCGACCACATGGACACAACGCCACGTCCGCCGCCGATGCAGAGCACTCCGTTGCGTGGATTATGCCGCATCATGCGTATATCGCCAAGTCCGGTGTTGAAATTACCCACCAGCTCGCCAATGGAGACGTCCAGCCAGGAGGCATAGCCCGCACTGTTGCCGGCGGCCAGGAGGAAGTGGTAGGGCAGGAAATCCAGGCGATTGACCCGATTCAGCCGCTTGATGCAATGCAGTTCGGTGCCCTTCTTGTCGTAGAAATACACCCAGCTCTTCTGGGCCACCGCATACATGGTGGGCACATGCAGCCACTGCACATCCTCGACACTCTCCATGGCATTGAATTCGCAGTGCAGCCGCTTGGTCACCCAATCGAAGGCGGCCACATGACCGCGACGGCCGCCGAGCAGCAAATGCCTGCCGTTCTTGGTGTAACGCATCTGATACGGGCCGAATTCCATGTTCAGGCTGAAGTGTTTGGCCGACGACTGCAGATCCACGTTGTCGGCTATCTGGGATTGTCGGTACTCGGCGGTGGTTTCGCCCATGTCCGCCTCCAGTTGGCCGGCGGTCTCCTGGTGCAGCAGCTCCGTGCGAGCCGCCTGCTCGGTGGCATACTCGAGGTAGACCTCCTTGCGCGTCTGCTGCTCCTTGAAGTGGCGCGTCTTCACGCCCTTTGGCTGCACTTGCTCGCCACGTGAGTACTTCTCGAGGATCTCCTCGGGAATCGGGTGCTTCCTTTGTGTCTTGGCCTCCACCGGCTTCTCTTCCGTCTTCGGTTTGTGCAGAGCCTTTGGGGGACGCGGCTTCTTGGGTTTATCCTGCATTCTAATAAAGTCCCCGGTGAAATTCTGTTGACTTTTGCTCTTTAGCTTAACATATTCCAGGCGGCCGTCGTCGGTCTCCGATTTTGTGCCCTTATCCGCCTCAAAGTAGCGTTTGTAGGGCGTCTTGGGCTTTGGGCGCCCCTTTGGCGCTGTTTTGGTCATCTTGTTGGCGGCGGCAAGGCGGTATTAACTTAAAATCTGGCTAAAAACAAAACTAATTTGAATTCGACAACAACGTGCACGTGCTGCTTCTTCTTCTTCGCATCAGCTGCTGGCCAGGTGGCGTTAGCCCATTTCGGTTGGAGCAGCGTAAAATACTACTTAAAATACTAAAAAACTAAAATACTAAAAGATTGCCCGCGTAATTTGAAATATGATAGGGGTTACCTGTTTGTTTTTGCCAATTGATTGATATGCCATTCCATATTCGGACAATTAATTTCATTATTATGGAAAAAATACTGACTTTTTTATTGACGAAAAATAAGAATTTCGATTTTTGACAAAAATTTGTTTTTTGGTACAATTTTGTTTTGCTCTAATTTTTGTAAAAATGATCCGAAATTAAAACGGCGAACTGTTCTGAGCAGATAACAACCCAATAATTAATATGAATGCACTTTCCGGCTGATTTGGAAAATTTTAAAAATTTTCATTTTTTCGATTTTTTTGTAAGGGGTAGCATCACAAATTTTTGAAAAAAAATTTCAAAAAAAAAAATTTTTTTCCTGAGATGCCAAGTTATAGGGAATTTAACTACGAGTTCAGGAAGGTATCTCATTCCCCATTTGGGCCAGTATTTCCGTTTCTGTGGCGAAAATAGTGAAGTTTTATGGGAAAAAAAGTGATTTTTTTTAAAATCAATTTTTTAAGGGGTTGGGTTGCAATTTTTTGAAAAAAAATCAAAAAATCTAAATTTTTCTTCTTTTAAATGCCAAGTTTTAGATAATTTAACTACGAGTTCAGGAAGGTATCTCATTCCCCATTTGGGCCATTATTTCCGTTTCTGTGGCGAAAATAGTGAAGTTTTATGCGAAAAAAACTGATTTTTTTTAGCAATCAATTTGTTAAGGGGCTTGTTCGCAATTTTTTGAAAAAAATTTAAAAATCTAAATTTTATTCTTTTAAATGCCAAGTTTTAGAGAATTTAACTACGAGTTCAGGAAGGTATCCCATTTCCCATTTGGGCCATTATTTCCGTTTCTGTGGCGAAAATAGTGAAGTTTTATGGGAAAAAAACTGATGTTTTTTGGAAATCAATTTTTAAGGGGTTGGGTCGCAATTTTTTGAAAAAAAATCAAAAAATCTAAATGTTATTTTTTTAAATGCCAAGTTTTAGATAATTTAACTACGAGTTCAGGAAGGTATCACATTCCCCATTTGGGCCATTATTTCTGTTTCTGTGGCGAAAATAGTGAAGTTTTATGGGAAAGAAGTGATTTTTTTTGGAAATCAATTTTTTAAGGGGTTGGGTCGCAATTTTTTGAAAAAAATTCAAAAAATCTAAATTTTTTTCTTTTAAATGCCAAGTTTTAGATAATTTAACTACGAGTTCAGGAAGGTATCTCATTCCCCATTTGAGCCATTATTTCCGTGTCTGTGGCGAAAATAGTGAAGTTTTTTGCGAAAAAAGTGACTTTTTTTGGAAATCAATTTTTTAAGGGGTTGGGTCGCAATTTTTTGAAAAAAAATCAAAAAATCTAAATTTTCTTTTCTTAAATGCCAAGTTTTAGATAATTTAACTACAAGTTCAGGAAGGTATCTCATTCCCCATTTGAGCCACTATTTCCGTGTCTGTGGCGAAAATAGTGAAGTTTTATGCGAAAAAAAGTTACTTTTTTTGGAAATCAATTTTTTAAGGGGTTGGGTCGCAATTTTTTGAAAAAAAATCAAAAAATCCAAATTTTCTTAATTTAAATGCCAAGTTTTAGATAATTTAACTACGAGTTCAGGAAGGTATCTCATTCCCCATTTGAGCCATTATTTCCGTGTCTGTGGCGAAAATAGTGAAGTTTTATGCGAAAAAAAGTGACTTTTTTTGGAAATCAATTTTTTAAGGGGTTGGGTCGCAATTTTTTGAAAAAAAATCAAAAAATCCAAATTTTCTTAATTTAAATGCCAAGTTTTAGATAATTTAACTACGAGTTCAGGAAGGTATCCCATTCCATATTCGGACAATTATTGCCTTTATTATGTCCAAAATACGGAGTTTTTTATTGACGGAAGATGAAGATTTGGATTTTTGGCCAAAATCTAATTTTTTGTAAAATTTGTTTTTGCTATTACTTTTGCAAAAATGGTCCCACATAAAAAAAGGCAAACTGTTCTGAGCAGATAACAACCTTATTATTAATATAAGTGCACTTTCCGGCTAATTTGAGAAATTTAAAAAATTTTCAAATTTTAAATTTTTTTGTAAGGGGTTGCATCACAAATTTTTGAAAAAAAATTTAAAAAAAATAAATTTTTAGCCTGAAATGCCAAGTTATAGTGAATTTAACTACGAGTTCGAGAAGGTATTCATTCCATTCCATATTATGACACTTATTTCCATTATTATGTCCAAAATACTGATATTTTGACGATTTAGATTTTCGCAAAAATGTAATTTTTCGATTTTATTTAATTGCAATTATTTTAGGTTTTATTAATAGATATGTGGGTTATTAAATATAGCTACAGCGAAAGGACATCAAAACACGTTTTGTCCCCCAACCGCTTGCAAAACGCTTTCGAGATCCTTTCGACCAACCAAACGTTACAGTACTACGATAATATTGCTAAAGTTAGACCTTATTTTGGTACCACTCGTTAGACGAGAGACGTCAGTCTCTGGGAGGCCCTCTGCTAGCCCGCTCTTTAACCAATCAATTAGTTAGTAGACACGGCCGTAGGGCAGGGTATTGGGATAGTAGGGCATCAGGAACTTGGCCCCGAAGCGCGGCTGCGACTGTGCCGACTCGCTGCTGGACGAGAACATCGAGGTGCAGATCTCGGCCCGATCCCGATGCAGCCTACTGCTGCTGTTCGAGGTGCTCGTCCCGGCGATTCCCAGTCCCAGTCCCAATCCCAGACTCAAGCCGGTTCCATGGCGACGCTCGCGACGACGCGATCGGATCAGCGAGAAGATGGCCACCACCACGGCCACCAGGAAGATCAGGCCCAGCACGCAGAAGGAGATGGCCAGCTTGGAGATGCTCAGGCAGAGGGTTCCCTCGCCGGGCACAGCCTGTCCACGCACATGCGGCGCGTAATCCTCACCTGAAAGCAGATCTCTGGTTACTATTGGTCTATAAAGGGTGTACAAATTTGGAAATATATTTTCAAATTTTTTATTAAAAATTCCTCTACTATATTAATGTTAAAAAATCAAACTAAAAATATTTATTTCTTTACAAATATCTTTACCAAATTTTAATCCAAAATTTCTCTATTTAATTAAAGTTAACAAAGTCAAGAAAAGGTATTTTTTAAGGTGTAAAAAATCTTAAATAAATATTTCTACCAATTTTTAATACAAAATTCCTCTATTTAATTAAATTAAAAAAAAAATCAGCAAAAGTATTTTTTTTCAATTGTACAAATTATTGAATTTAAAATATTTTGTTTTTAAATTTTAAATGTATTGAATTTTATAAAAATTTGTTCGAAAATAAGAAATGTGTATAACTAGGTATCCGTTTTTATCTTTTCGTTTTTTTTTTCTAATTGCATAATGAAAGTGAAAACATAAACAAGGCAAAATAAATAAAAATGATGTTAGGAAAGTTTATATGTAATTAGAGAAGGAAATTGAAAGATGTTTGAGTTTTAATCAGCCCCCAACTTGGATGGTACGGGGTGCGTGACTGGCACGCAATCCCTCTCTCCCTTATCCTCTTCCATCCCCCTTCCCGCCCACTTACCGCTCATATTGTGGCGCCTGTCGTATCGCAGGCGGTCCACCTCGATTTGGGGAGCTGTCACGGCCAGCGAATTAAACACTTCGATGCGGGCCAAGTGCTGCTCGGCACTCAACGCCGGCGTAGGAGTCTTCTGGCGACAATTTAGCTGGAATCGAAAGGGAACCAGGGAAATGTAGTAACTACACAGTGGAAAAATGTGCTATCCTATGAGGATATATTTAAAAATTGGTAATTTACTTAATTAGAATTTATTTATAGGATTTATTATTATTTATTCATATGGTTATGACTTTAAGATATATTTTACAAGAACCAAAAACCTAACTACACAGGAAAAAAATTGTATTTTATGATATTCATCCTAAAATAATTTCAAATTATTAAATAAAAAATTAAAAATCGGATTGATATCTCCTAATAACTCTTTTCTCATATATATTCTTATATTTATGCAGTGGAGACACTGCTTTAGCGCAGCAACGCCAGTGGAGTCAGTGCATCGGATGGTGCATTGGTGCACTGGTGGCTAAGTGGGTATGTGGCTCCACTTGGCTGCATTTCGGTGCAATAACCACATTAATTAGCAGACGCAACAACACGCTACGATGGGCAGCAGAAAACAGCAGAAGCGGCGGTGGCAACACTTTCGTTTTCGTTGCAATTAATTGAGATGCATACGAGCGGTGCTTTTTTGTCGGTACACGGAGGAAAAAAGATGCAGTATATGGTTTACCATTTCCTTTTTGACTGTCACTACTTAAAGTCATCAGATTAATTTAATAACTCAAAAAAGATCACAAAAAAATTTAGGAACTCTAAATATAAATTCGGTAAAAAAAATTTTTTTTTAATATCCTGTTTGAGGTATTGAACCTGCGACCTCTTAGAATTATATACGTAAATTAGTAGATATATATACATATATATATAAAAAAATATTTAGAACGAGAATAAAATGGAACAAATTCAAAATGGATAGGCTTTAACTAATAATTAAAATAAAATCTCAAAAAAAAAATTTTTTTTACTACAGAAAATAATTTTTTCCCTGTGCATTTACAGTGTGATGTGTAGTGCAAGTATGTGGTACTCACAGTCGGACACTTCCCCTTGCAGAGCTGCACGCCACAGCTGACGTGGAGGCGTTCGCGGTCCGGGAACTTGAAGGCGGGAAACGTGGCCGCGAACGTCCGCTCGACCAGGTCTTCCTCATGCTGCTTGGACCATCCCTCCTCCGCCGGCCGGTGCTGGGTGTGCAGAGCGGGCATTACCTGGCCATGGAAACGGGGGAAAATTAGTATATCCATAGACAGTGCATGCTAAACAAGGTTGTGTTTTCGAGTAGAGAACATTAATCGTGAAGGTTCTTAAGATATGGGGATTTTCGTTTGTTATAAAACTTATAAAACCTCAGGAACAGGTAGTATTATATGATATAATATAGTTTACAGATCTCCAGGAACCTTAAAATATTATAGAACCACCTGATTATGTCACATTTCTAAGTGATAAACTGGGAAATTGAACCTGTCTCCCGTTTTAAACACTGTCCCTGAACCTGAACCTGAACTCTAACTTGAATCTGAAAACCCCCAGCAAGTTGTGTGCTCTTCATGGGTCTTCTTTTATCACCGGTTATACAATAATTCGGGTTGACAAAACACACAGTGGCTCACACGCCGACATTTCGGTCATTTCCGTTACGTATAAAGTAATATGGCACTCGCGTACCGCCAAGAAAACCGAGAAAAGGTGGCAAAGCAGACGTCATGTGGTCAAGTTCAATGACAACAGCACAAGAGTCGTCGCTAGTATGGTGCATATATAGTGCATATGCTATATGATGCATGTGCGATCGTTGGAAACAGATGTATGGAATTACAAGACGCTGCGATTTACATCTCGCCATTGTTGGTGGTAACTGAAACAAAAGCGAGGAAGCAGGCTCTATTTAGCAAAAACGAAATTCGTATACCCTAATATTGGTCTAAAAAACCATAGGATCCAGTATAGATATTCAAAAAAAATCTACTGACTTTTCTGTAACTCTAAAAAGCAATTATTTTTCAAGTTTTCAAAAACGGTCCCTATAATTCCCAACTTGTTCTAGCTCTGGTCTTTGTTGCATTTCAATTCTTTTATCTCGAAAGAGGGTATATATAGGAAAAAACAGACAGTTCCCTGGGCACGTTGATTAGCTTAGTTTCAATTTACACGCCCAAGCACGTGTTTCCCCATGTGCGGGTGTATGTGAATGCGAAACCTGAGACAATAACGAGAAAAAGCAAATTGTTGCGGAAGTTCAAACGAGTTCACGTGCAGAAAGATTGTACCAATGCAAATGTATCTGAAAAATTGCTGATGAAAAGGTTTTCTTCGCGGAACCGATAACCTATTGTATATCAGCTCTGAAATTAAATAGTCGAAATAATCGCTTGGATTTTGTGTTATAGGATAGGATAGGAGTAAAAAAACTATTGAAAATTTTTAAAAATTCTTCAAAAATTGCCTATCTAAAATCTAAATTAGTATTAAAGGAACAACTATGGGTTTCTAATCGAGTTATCGGAATCGATAACGATACCGATAGCCCTGCGTTGGCCCTTTCTAACGGGACCTGGCACTGTGGGTCACATTCTAGAGATTCTGCGCCAGAAAGTGGGTCACCATCATTGGCGGCGCTGGCAGACAAAAGACGCGGCTTCTATTTCACTTTTCCTCCACGCTCTGACCCAGAAGTGTTTCTAAACCAAACAAATCAACCTGTGATGGGTGCGCGCATAAATTTGCAATCGCACTGGAGCGACTTCAAGAAGAAGTAAAGAGCGCAAAAAAAAGAAGCACAGAAAAATAAAACAATAAACCAACGCAAAAGAAAATGAAATGTGCTAAAACGGAAGACTTGAACAATAAAACAAACATAAAATGCAAATGATTTTCTGTGTGTTGGCCTGTGTGTCTCCATCTCCGCCTCCTCTTCCATTCCGTTAAAATAAAACAGAAATTAAGCCGTGTGATTTTTCTAGCGCTGCCCTGACCACCAACAACATAAAGAAGTAGCGAAGCGTCAGTTGGAGATTTGTTTGACCCATTTAAGGCCGCCCCGTGAATGAATGACATGTGCACAAAGCTGCGACGGCCGGCGACCAAAATGCAAATGCCTGGCATTGGCATTGCCCACTGTCGCACAGTGGAACCACTAATAATACAAAAGTTTCGAAACCCAAAAAAAATTTTTTTTAGTATATACAATTTTTGTTCTTGCTAATGAACCCACAAAAAAAAATTTGTTTAGCTGACAATATTTTTCCAGCCTTTATGAAAAAGAAACAAAACATACTAATAATACCAAAGTTAAGAAACCAAAAAAAAAAAATTTTAAGTATATACATTTTTTCTTTGTAAAAATACCTAAAAAAAAATTTTTTTTTTGCTGAAAATATTGTTTTAGCTTTTTTGTAAAATTTTAAATGCAACGATTGTGTATTAAAAATGCTTTAATATAAAATATCATACATATCATGTTTAAAAAAAATTCTACTGGAGGTAGGATTTGAACTCGCACATCTTATTATTTTTTAAAAACATATTGATGATGGTTCAGAAATCTTTTTCAAAGAAGATTAAAAATAATTTAATATTTAACCATTCCCAGTATAAAACCATTAAAATCTTGGACTTTTCAGCCCGTCCCACTGTTCATCGCATCAGTGGTGCTGATGAAGATTGCGGTGCCGGGGCGACGAAGATGGGGCAACCACAACAGGGGCACGTCAAAATGCTAAACGATAAATATTTCTATGTATTTCACTGTTGGCTAATTGTTGTGACCTCCTAATTTACTCAAGAAGAACTGAACTGAACAGAAGAATCGGGGAAGGGAGAGCCCAGGGAACCCGCCAAGAACAGTTCGCAGGCGTTTCTTCGGTTATTTTTGTTTTTCCCACTTTACCTAATGGTTTGAGCCGAGTTGAGTTGTTTGGGACTGCTTGGCTGGCTGGGCAACGAAAACTGTTCTAACGATGATCGCGTAATTACGGCTAACAGTTTCGGTTTTGCTGCCGTTTGCCTCACATTTAATGTGCGGTGCTGTAATAACTGTTACACTTAATGAGCCGCTTTTTTTCTAGTGTTTTGGGCGGGAAATATTTAAAATATGGGGTTTGAGTTAGAGATAGGGGCATCGGCATCATATCAATCGGTTTTCGGAAAAAACATTTAACGTCTTTTAAGATTTCCCTTTCGTTGCGATCAAGAAATCGTACGGAAAGAATCGAGCCCAAATGACTTTTGTTTTACATATTCGTGTCTTTAAAATGCACTTCAAGATTTCTAAAACGAATCGCATAAAAAGTTTCGAGTTATGTTGACGCGGAGTAACAGAAATGACATCTAAGTAAGTTAACTAAGAGTTAAATATGCTTTTAGAGTTAGGCCCTTGCAACAAAGAATTCTTTTTTTGTCTCTTCAAAAAAATTTTTTTTTTAATTTTTTAGAGAGAAAAAATTTTTTTTTTGTTCCACTTTCTTGGAACTTGACCTATATATTTAATGGATTTTGTAGGAAGTTAGGAACTATTAAAACTACCTACCAAAAAGTAAAGATTGAAGAATGGGTCTTGCTACTAAGAATTCTTTTTTTGGTCTCTTTAAATCTTTTTTTAAAATTTTTTAGATAGAAAAAAAAAATTTTTTTTTTGTTCCAAGAAAGTATTTGACCTATATTTTTAATAGACTTTGTAGAAAGTTCAGAACCATCTGCAAAAAAGTAAAGATTGCTGAAGAATGGGTCTTAACTTTCCTTACTTTTGAGTTCTGATGAACTGCTCTCGTACACCCATTGATACCCATTGATACCCTCTAAATGTCGTCTATAAAAATGAAAGTTAAACGCGATCAATCGCAGATCGCCCCACAGCATCGACATCGCGTTTAATTAATGACTTTCCGTTTGTCTCATCGCGTCTAGTTTTGGTTTCTTCTCACTTAACTCTTCTCCGCGCTAACGGTTTAGCGTAGAATGTCGTGCCGCGGGCACCTGTTACGCAAATGACCGATCCACAAGATATATATCTATGATCTGTAGATCCACTGATCCACTCACCTGGTCGTCGATGGGACAGCCGCGGGCATCCAGCAGCTGCTGCGTGGATTCACCCAAACCGTCGAGCGCCGCACAGTCCACCACCCGCACTCCAATATTCCCCGGAACGATGGCGCGCACGGTGAGGGTGGTGGCCACGCCCACCTCCACGGACCCGGTGCCATTGGGACCGCCCAGTTCCAGCCAGATCCTAACGCGCGGCGTCTCCATGTGATGGTGCTGGGTGGCCGTGGTGCTGGTGGTGGTGGTGGGTGGGGCAGAGGATACCGAGAGAGCCGGAACCGCAGCCGCTGCCAAGGCACGCATCCTAGCATTACTGGGGAGATTTTCAAAAAATATATAGATATTATAAGATATAATGAAATATATATAATAATTTTAATTTAAAATATATTTTCAAGTCTTATATACCCCTATAAAAGTGTACTATGCTTAGTAGTTTCTCATTAATATAACAATTGTTTAGTTTAAATAGATTTAAATAAATATTTTTATATTATAAACCATATAAAACATATTTTCAAGTCTAACAGAGAACTTTAAGAATATACTATACCTAAAGTTTCCAAATTATATAACATTAGTCTAGTTATTATAATAAATTATACAAAATATATCTGCAAATCTTATAGAGACTTATAAAAGCGTAATATACTTGGTAGTTTTTAGTTCCTATAAAAAAAGTTTAGTTTTCATTGTACCTAAAAGACACCAATTTAGATCTTAGTTTACTTAAATCTTCTCTTGTTAGTTTACTTGATTAACACATGTTAGGTGTTCCAACATCAATTTTAAATTCCTGGGCCAAATAGTCATCTCATTTTGTAAATTTTAAAAATATTCAATTATAAAGCTGTAGATCAAAATCAACACAATTGAAATAGAGGAAATGTTAGTCAAAAACATACTATAACTTTACTATCGAAACATTTTTGGCTATTATAAGGAAATGTTGATTATATAAAGATAGACTTAAGGAAACCATTCTGGTTTTTAATTTCCATGATAGATTTATTGACTTAAAAATAATTATTTTACTATTATTTTATACATTTTCTGTGCTTTAATCATTATAATAAAAGCAAGGATCGTAATTATCATAAGTTATGTAATAAAAGTAACTTGGTAATGAATAAATATTATTTATTTTTATTTTTCTTCAATAAAAACTTTCTATAGGATTTATTTATTTTAAGTAGATGTTAATATTTAGCACAGAAAAATAATTATAAAAATATGAAATAAATATGCCTCGACTATCGAAAACTTTTTACTCAGCTAAAGCAAGCAGTCTAAAGCAGGGCAGACCAAGCAGTTGCTATAAAGTGGCGTCATCTACCAGACATTTTATTATTTATTTATTTTTTTATTTATTATTTTATTATTTACTGAGTGGTCCGACTTAAAAAATGTCTTCTACGTTTCGCTAGGTATTAAGAAACCAAACAAAATAACGTTTAACGGGTATAATAAATATTGGAAATATATAAAACTTAAAGTAAAAACAGTTTGGTTTCTAGTTATTCATGGATACTGGGTATAGTATATCAACTCACCGCTCGTGTCCTTTGTCCTGTCGCAGGACCGGAAGTGCCATGCCCATCGCGTTGGCCGGCAGCTGACACCTGACGGCGCTGAGGATGTCGGTGCTCTGGCGGAGCTTCTGCTCCTTCTGCAGCATCACCCGCACCGTGTACTCCAGGCTGCCATCCTCGAGCGGCTCCGCCCGCACCCCGCAGCCGGAGGTGGGGATGCGCAGGTGCAGTCGCGTGGAGTCCTGACCCCGCGCCCGGCACTCCAGCGGAAAGTCCTTGGCATAGAGCAATCCCCGGAAGGGTCGGCTCAGCTCCAGCCGCATCTCGAGCAGCTCCCGGCTGCAGTTCACCTGCAGCGTCTGGATTTGCATGGCGGAGGAGGGGGTGGAGGTGGCCGATGTCGTCTCATTAATGGAATTCTCTGGCGTTCTGGTTGCCCAGCCAGCATGACACACAAACTGCGGCAGATGCAACACGCCGATAACGATGGCCACCGGCAGCAGCTGGCCGAGATTGAAGCCACCACCTCGTCGGCGAGTCGAAATGGAGAAGGAGGATGAGGTTGAGGATGAGGTTGAGGATGAGGATGAGGATGCGGCGGCGCTGGAGGAGAACATGTTTCCGATTTCCCGTTTCTGGCAGGCAACCAACGGCAAACCAACCGCCCCGGCGATCAGAAACCGCAAATGATGCCACTTGTTGCTGCTGTCTTTAGATGTTGCTGCTGTCACTCGATGTTGCTGCTGCTGTTGATGTTGCTGTTGCTGCTGGAACCGCCGACACCTGTTCGTGCGGCCGCGTGGCTAACTCTTAATTGGCCTACTCCGAGTCCAAGTTCGAGAATCTTGTCTGCGAAATGGAAATGCATTAGTTGCTCATCCGAGATTTTGGGTCAAGTATTTAGGGGGCAGAGTCTAATTGTTAACTCCTAACTCTAAAGTTTTAGCAAGAAATCACAAAAATCTTTGTAACTTTAACTCTTCAGATTTTTAAAAAATAAATTGGTAACCTATTTAAATTATGATATAAAAAAATAAAATAAAATAGTCAAACTAACATATAAAAGTGCACCCCAAAAAACGGGAAGTAGCAAAAATTACCCAGAACGGATAGAGATAAAAATCTAAAAAAAATATATAAATTCGGAAATAATAATATAAAGTAATTCAGCTAGGAATAAATAGTAATTCTAAACAATAAAAATTATTATATATCTTGACTAGATTATTTAAATTATTATATTATACATAAGTATCAGATTATTGTAGAACTCGAATAACCAAAATAACCAAAAATTCTCACTTTACACTAAAAATTCGTTATCCCATATCATCTACTGACTATATGTATATCTTGACTAGATTATTGAAATTATCTTGTCATAAGTATCAGATTTTGGAAGAACTAATATAATATTCTAAAAATCGAAAGCATTTCTGGAGAAGAAGAGATTCAGCTAGTGATTAATAGTGATCCCATATCATAAAATGCCCAAAATCGCTGGCTATTATCGATTCTTCTGCCAACGAAAAGGGAAAGGGGGAAATGTGTGTGCCTCACTTTATGTAATTTTTAATTGCCAAATAAACGAGAGGCCAATTTGGGGGACCTTCCCTGCCCATTTTCAATGCGAAGCCATGCGACGCGATGCCAATTCCAATCGAAAGCCAAAAGCGGGTCAAGTTTGTCCCATATTTGTTGATTGGGCTGCTGGAAGATGTTGCAGCACGTTGGACAAATAAATAAATAAATGCGATAAAGGCAAACACCAAAGCTTAAATCAACATCAACATAATGCGTTTGCAACTTTGCGTAATCCTCCCATTTGATGTTACTGGCTGCTCGTTGGTTATTCGCTCATTGTGCCGTCTATTTGTATTTGTGATTCCCATCTCTTATTAACTCTTGTGGGCATTGTAATCAGCCCAATTAACAATAAAACTTGGACTCTGAAGAGAAATAAATAAACCTTTTCGGAGTGGCAGTGGGATTACCTGCCCTTCACTCTGGACAACTTTTCTTTTAGTTTTTTGAATTTTAATTAGGTTAGGTCCTTGATTTGAGGTCCTGTTTTGATTTCGCTTGTATGGTTAGAATGTTTTTCTTTTAACTTATTTTTTTATAGACGGAAAAAGGTAAATTTCGGTAAATATATTCCCCTTTTTTATAAAAAAAATTAATTTCTTACTTATTTTGTATTCTTTAATTTTAAAAAGTTATCCTGTTTCAACATGCTTCGAATTTATAGAAGTGATCTTAACTTAAAAAAAACTTTTTTATTTACTTTCTTTTATATTTCTTTTAAATCTATTTTTTATTTATTTCCTGTAACTTGTTCTTGTTCTATTTTTTTATTTCTTAATATTTTTTAAACAGTGAGCTTACCTTGAAAAATGTTTTTAATTTATCCTTTCTGTATCCTTCATTCACACCTTAAAAAATCTTTTCGTAATTTCTTGTTCTCTTTAACATATATTTCATTAATTTTCGCACATAGAAAAAATCTCGAATTCTTTACGCAATTTTGCGGTCAATTCAAATTGCGAAAAAAAAGCAGAAGAACCGCAATTTTCAAATTGGTTAATTATCAGCCACTACGCATGCGCGCACTTCACACGCTCCCAAGTGCAAAACAGTAAACACAGCAAAAAAAAAAAAAGGAAAAATTAAATCAAGAAGGCAAAGCTCGCGAAACGCCCGCTGAAGAAGTCTCAACTCAAGAAGACAAGCGCGCGCCACCGAGTGTGCAGATGCAATGCACCGGGCCAATTCCGAATCCAGAAGTTAGCCAAGTTAGTCGCGAGCGCAGACCGCAAAACAACACAGCTATCGGAAGGAAAGGGAAGGGGCGGAGAAGAGGAAAAGCAGAAGACGGTAACCGCCGTCACGCATGCGCTGTGATTTCTTTTGGCGCGCAGCGAAACTTTTCAAAATACGCGCTATCGATAGTCCAAAAATCGAAATTTGGTTATGAAATACATTTATAAAATACCAGATTTCTTAAAATATCAAGTTCTAACAAGATATTTCTTGAAATTTTCCTAAAATTTTGCTTAAAAATCAACCACATATGTTAAAAAAAAAATAAACAAAAATCTTGTAATTTACTTTAAGCCGTTTCCACTTTTCTTTGATATAATCCAAGCTTCACACCCAAAGCTAATTATAGCTTTCGATAGTCAAAAAATGGAAATTTGGTTATGAAATACATTTATAAAATACCAGATTTGTTAAAATATTAAGTTATAACAATATATTTTTTTAAATTTTCCTACCAATTTGTTAAAAAATCAACCACATTTCTAAAAAAAAAAAAAAATCCCAGTGTGCGTTTTAAAATAAAAATTTTTTTTTTTTTTTATTAAAAATCACGAGTAACTATTCATTTCAAACCTTGCAATTATATTTTTAAAATTTATTTTAAGCCATTTCCACTTTTCTTTGATATAATCCAAGCTTCACATCCTACTATTTCTCCGGGATGTGTTTAGTGGGAATACGCTATAATTAGCAACCACAAATTCAGTATTTTTGCGCAAATTTCCTAAAATTCGACGAAAATACCATAGCTGCATGCAGGCAAAAAGAAACAACAACAACTACGTGAAAATTAGTTAAGTTTTTAAGAAACGTCAAGACAGTTGCGCTCTTTTTCAGCCTAGATTCATGCAAAGTAATTAACTAATTCAGTTGATGCGACGAGGATGAGCAACCACCACCGCCTGGCGATGAACCTGGACATGTCCGACATAATCGAGTTCGTGCTGCCCGCGAAGAGCGAGTATTCGGACGACGAGAACGGCGGAGCCGTCGGCTTGGTGGACGCCAGCGAGGATGCCACCTACGTGGTGCTGGACGGCCTGGGCAATGAGTACGACGAGGAGTTCCTCATCGTCAACGAGGACGGCGTGGAGGGTGAGCTGCTGGTGGACGAGGAGCTGCAGGGTTTGCTGGTGGGCGCTCGCGTGAAGGACACGCAGCTGGAGGAGCAGGGCGAGCAGTTTGTGGTCACGGAGCTGCAGCTTAGCGAAATGGAGGAGCTGGTGGAGGAGGAGGAACAGGACCAGGAGCAAGAGCACGGCGACTACGAGCTAAGCTACGCCCATCCAGGCGAGCCAGATGAAGACCTGGACATGGATCCACCTTCGTCGCCGTCCCTGCCACCGTCGCCTTCGCCACCACCAGCACCGCCGGCGCAGCCTGTGCAGCCCACTGCCCAGCCCGCCGGCAAGGTGAAATCGTCCTCTGCCCTTCAGATTGCCATACGCAGCTTTGCGGGCCAGAATAACGATGACGATGGGAGTGTCAAGTATGTGAAGCCCAGTGAAAAGATGCTGGACGAGTTCAAGGGACCGCGCCGCTACCTGCTCTTCGACGACCTGATAGCCACCATCGTGGACTTTGACGAGGACAGCACGCCCATTGTGGAGTTCTCGATGATCAGCGACATGCTGGACGAGAAGCTGCCGGTGGAATGCGGCATTTGTCCGGATGTGATGCACAAGACGAAGCTTTCGAAGCACCAGAAGACCCACTTGGTCCCAGGGACGAATCGCTATGCCTGCATCTACTGCACGGAAACGTATCGTGACTGCAAATACCTGGCCGGACATGCGCGCCGCCACATGGGCATACGTCCGTACGTCTGCGAGCTGTGCACCCTGTACTTCTCCACCAAGCAGGACCTGCGCGTGCACAACCAGCGGCGTCATCTCGAGAAGGAGCACATCTGCGAGATGTGCGGCAAGACATTCGCCCAGAATACCCAGCTGAAGCGGCATCGCGAGGCGACGCACGAGAAGAAGCGGCGCTTCCAGTGCCAGTACTGCCAGAAGGCCTACTACAAGAACTTCTCGCTGCAGGAGCACATCCGCAACGTGCACATGGGCAAGCGGCGGATGCTCAAGTGTCCGTTCTGCGGCCTGCAGTGTCGCGATGCCCACAAGATGGCCCGCCATCGCAAGGAGATGCACCTGAGCCAGGGCACGTATGTGTGCCATCTGTGCCAGGAGGAGTTCACCGACATCAACTACTTCGATGCCCACAAGCGTTCCATCCAGTGTCGCAGCAACACGCGTCGCTTTGTGAATGTGCGGGACGGTGAGGGGGGGAATCAGGGTGGTGGCTCCGGTTCGGGATCCGTTTCGGGCGGCATGATGGATGGCCAGGAGGAGGACGAGGACGATGATTTGGGCCTGCTGGAGGAGGATTTCGACGAGGACGACGGCCTGCTGGTGGAGGAGGGCCAGACGGAGGAGCACGCGGGAGTGGCGGCGTCGCAAGCCAATGGGCATTATTTGGACGAGGGTGAACCGCAGTACGTTCAGATATCGGATTACGATGACCAGCGACTGCTGGTGGAGAATGCCGTGGACAACGACGAGGATGTGGAGGAGGAGGGGGAGCTGCTCACCGAGGAGCAATACTTTAACGCTGTCCAACAGCAACACCAGCTGCAGCAGCAGCAGCAGATCAACCACCATGTCAATGGGCAGGACTACAACGACGAGCTGATATATGAGATCACCCTGAAGACTGAGGATAATTGATAACTGAGCGTGCCGCTCCCTTGCGCAAGAATTGTACATAAAATAGGATCCAATTAAAGGCATAAATCGATGTAAACAATTTTGAATCTGCGTTTCGAATGCAACCCAGTGTCGCCAAATTCGCAGGGCTGTATTTTATTCATTTTATCAGAAGTTCAAGTGGTCGAATGCAACGCTTTGCCAGGGGGAGGGGTTTAAAGATCTTGGCTTGCAGGCTTTGGCATTGGCTTGGGCGGAACGGGTTGAGAGGTCATTGCTGTTTTGCGAATGGAATTTTCCATTCGTTTGGCACGGCCTGGTGACGTCACCGGCATGGGTTCTGGTGCAAAGGAGAAAGCGAGAGGGAAGTTGTAGCTGTGGCTCCAGTGCCTATCGTTCGATAACGATAACGATCGTTTGGCTTGGAGATGAGCTTTTTTCAAGCCAAACGGTTTTTTTATTTAAATGGGGGATTAATGAAATATTTAGTTATAAAATGGTTATAGTTGTTAAAAAAAAATCACTTTAATTTGTTTCATCTTGAGCATAACCTTAGGATATTCAACAATATTTTAGTTTATTTTATTAAATTCTTTACTAAAGTATAACCAGTTGCCATTTTTTTTTTTTACTTACTTTGTTATATAATTTATTAATAAAACAGAACCTTTTAAAATTATACACTTAAGAAAGAGAAAAACATATTTTATGTGTTTATAAATAGTTATAGCTATAATTTAGCTATTTTCACATCACTATTTAGCTTGTTTTTGTCACCACTGACAACAGAAGTAAACAAAATGTTGTTGAATTTGTTCCGGATTAGGAGGCGGCTCCACGAAACCAAGGGAACCATGGATCCTTCGATCAAACTGCTCCAACCACACAAACAAACCAACCCCCTCCAGATTCAGAGGAGAGTTTGCCTTCTGAAATCAAGCACAATTCCAGATCTCGATCTGTCACATATATTTTTATTAAACAACCATGGACGACAACGAGGATGAGCTGGAGGAGCAGCAGGAGCAGGAGCTGCTCAGCGATGGCAGCGTCGAGGAGGAGGACGAGGAAGTGGAGCCCGATCTGGGCCCGGTGGACAGTTGGGAGTCCTTCAACGAGCGCATCGATGGGATGATCTTCAACGAGCACTGCGACAAGTCGGTGAAGAAGCTGGACGAACGCCGCCTGGCCATTCTCAACCGGGTGCGTCAGCAGTTCCGCGAGGCGCCCAAGGGAGTGGCGGAGCGCTGTCAGGCGCAGAAGTCGCCCATTGACCAGCAGCTGGAGTTGTCCAGCGAGCGACTGAACGAACTGGTGCGCTTTGGCAACGAACTGGTGACCAATGTGCGGGTGGCCAACGAGCGCCGAGAGCTGAATCGCCGCCTCTTCGAGGCCACGCAGAAGAACCAGGTGCAGGTGAAGCTGCAGCGCGAGAGCGTGGAGACAATGGCCCGATTCGAGAACATCAAGGCGCGCTGGACGGAGCTGGAGGAGACCAACGAACCGATGCTGCTGTGGGACCAGATCGAGGAGCAAAAGAAGCGCATTGCCGAGATCATGGCCCGCAAGGACGAGATGATAGCCGCCTGCCAGCAGGAGGTGGACCGCATGAACACCAAGTACGAGTTCGATCGCGAGCGCCAGGCCCAGGATCTGTGCTGCCTGGTGGAGCGGGTCGATCACCAGGTGGAGACCCTCAAGGAGGCCTACAAGGAGCACCTCCAGATGCTGCGTCACACCATCGAGGAGGAGCGCCAGATTTTCGCCGCCAGTGCGGTGGAGAAGTGGCGCACCTTCTTCGATGCCATGAACGCGAACTTCGACGAGAAGGCCAACTTGGTGCGCACGCGGGAGCAGTTCTATGCCCGCCAGACGCAGCAGATCAACGAGTCGCAGGAGGAGCTGACCAAGAGCACCCGCATTCGGCTGGAGAAGGAGTGCGAACGTCTGGAGCTGGAGCTGCGCCGTACGCGTGACAATGTGCTGATGAACTCCGAGAAGCTGGACTACAACTATCAGGTGCTGCAGAAGCGCAACGAGGAGAACGTGATCATCAATAACCAGCAGAAGCGGCGTGTGGCCCGCCTGCACGAGGCCATCGGACGCACGCGTCGCGGCCTAAAGAATCTGTACAACACCGGCAAACGGAATATCGCGCGCCTCTCGTCGGACATTTACAAGCTGCACGCCAACATCAATGACATGGAATCGAAGGCCCACCAGGCGAGGCTGAACAATCGCGAGAAGTTCGATCGCATCTGGGAGATCAACTACAAGGAGCTGAACCTGCTGGTGGATCGCGTCTATCACATCGATCGCATCATCCACGAACAGCAGCTGGCCATGCCGTGGTCCAGTCCCGTGCCACCGATTCCGAACATCAACAAGGCGAAGAAGAAGCGGAAAAATATCCTGGAGAGGTTCGACATGCGCATCGGTCGGGTGCCCAAGAACCGGGTGCTGCCCAAGTCGGCCATCAAGCATCGGCCGGATATCAAGGAGCTGCCGCCCGAGTCGCTGCGCCTGATGCGCAATCTCATCCGCAAGCTCTCCGATCGCGGCGGCTTCCTCATCGAGGAGCGACTCCTCAAGATCCTCGAACCGTATTCCGAGGAGGACAAGTGCCTGGTGCGCATTGACAACATATTTGCAGCGCTGCGCATCCGCCATTTGCGGGATGTCAAGGAGCTGACGAAGGTCTTCATGCCGTACACCTACTGCCCGAACTGCCAGCCGCAGGGCTTGAGTCCGCGCAAGTGTGCAGAGGTGTTTATGAAGGATCAGAAACCCAATCGACTGCAAGCGGTGTCGGCACAACAGGAGCAACGGGAACACCGATCCACCAAGGGCGACACATTCCTGACCAAGGGCGAGGAGGCGGCGAAGAGGTGCCAAAACCATTATCTCGTCATGGAGCCGGCTCTCTGCCTGCACGCCATGAACCTGTTCACCTCCAAGATGCACAAACAGATGTACGAACACGAGCCGGGCAGCATTCTCAATGCGGTCAATCTCATCCAGATGACGGATGCCCAGATCCGTGACTTCTGGCGCCAGTTCTCCGCCTGCTTCCCGGCCTCCAAGTGCAAGCTGTGGAAGACGCTAGAACACGGACTGAATCACTACGTGGAGGTGCTGAAGATGCGCGTGCAGTACGATGCGGAAGTCGTCTTTCTGCGTCGCCAGAACGAGGAGTTGCGCCATCTGCTGCAGAAGTTCACCGTCTAGGTGGAACGATTCAGTTGCCCCACTGATAAAACACATCAATTATTGTTCAATTCCCTCTAAAAAATGATAAATTGTAATTGTGCCTAGTCTTGCCCTCTGACATTGCCATTGAATCAGTCTTGAAACGTGGGTCCCTATTCGGGCGCCATGTAAAAAAAGATTAAATTAAAATTAAAAACTATTTGTAGCAAGAACAAATATTTAAATGGCCACCAGGAAAATAAATACTTTAAATAACGTTTGAAAAAAAATAATAACTACGTCTATATAGCATTTTGTCTCGCTCTAAACTATGACTGTGATCCATGATTTCCATTGAACCATTGCAAAGTTGTTTGATTTCATTTGTATATTAAATAACAGACTTCATAGATATATAATTTTTAAAAATAGATACGTAACCCCTTCTGCAAAGTAAATGCCACACCTCCCATGCCACTGTGTCCCCCAAATTGACGTTCTCAAATGTTTGATTTGCTTTTAATTTCATTTCGAACTTTGAAACCATGGGAACTGAGCGACGATAGATGATCTCTCGTCGGGGAACACCTCCGATCTACGTTTTCTCCCACAACCAACCACTGCTCTAGTGGAAATCAAACGATTAGGGCTGTTTGTGGCACAGAGTCTTATCAGGCCAACCCGATAAAGTAGAGTTCTACGTGTATGGGAACCTATAATATGTATGTAGAGTAGTCGGGAGTCCAATGGGGGATCGTCCAATTGGCTCAAAGTGCGCTCCGGCAGCGTTTAAAGTGCAGACCGGTCTAATCATTCATTTTTATAGGGAAACTTTATGGACGACATTTCGATAAAATAAAATACAAGCGATTCTCCATGGCCAATAACTACAGCCTGTAATAATATACTACATAATTAAACACGGCGTAATCTTATCGACGCTTGCCTCGGAATCCGTTGGCTCTTTTTTCAGCGGAAGTCTTGAACGGCAGTTGGCGAAACAGCAGCAAACCGGACGGAAGCGAAGCACCACTATGCCATCTAAAGATCTCTTAACCATCATGGACGCCGAACTGGATCAGGGCGACTATGGCGTTTGCCTCGAGGACTTGCAACTGTTTGCCCAACTGGAGGATCTCTCCGGCGAACGAGTGCCCATGGAACTGGCGCTGCTTAATCCGGGTTCGGAATACGATCTGCTGGAACTAGTAAACCCCATGCAGTTGAAATCGAATAGGATGTGTGAGCAAAAACAGGTAAATAAATCTTTGAAAAAACAAATTTTTTAGTAAATAAAAAGTTCTCTAAGCAGGAGTTAAAAAATAGCTTCATGACAAATATAAATATTCCATAAATGCTATTAAAGATTTTTAGGTCTTTAAAAAAATATAGGCAAAAATGTTCTAAAAATTTTTTTTTTTTATTTTAAGAATAAATTGCTTTCTAAGCATAAGTTAAAAAATCTTAGGTTTATAAATTCCATGATAAATATAAATTTTTCATAAGTTCCATAAATGCTGTTAAACATTTTTAGGTCATTAAAAAAACATATTGGCAAAAATTGTCTAAAAAAAATTTGTTTTTATCAAAAAATAGTTTCCTAAGCAAAAGTTAAAAAATCATAGCTTTATAAATTCTATGATAAATATAAATATTCCATAAATGCTGTTAAAGATGTTTAGGTCTTTGAAAAAACATAAAGGCAAAAATTAAAAAAAATTGTTTTTTAAATAAATAGTTTTCTAAGCAGAAGTATAAAAATCATGGCTTTATAAATTCCCTCGTCCTAGACTCTCCAGCAGCGAAACACCACGGAACTGAAGACCCTAGATAAAGGCAAACCCAAGCGAACAGCTTCTACCAAAGCTGGCAGGGATCACACGTGCGACGTGTGCAGCAGACGTTTCTCGGAGGCCTACAATCTGCGCATCCACAAGATGACCCACACGGACGAGAAGCCGCACGTGTGCGGGGAGTGCGGCAAGGCCTTCAGGCAGCTGAACAAGCTCCGCATCCATGCAGTGACCCACACGGCGGAGCGGCCGCATAAGTGCGATATTTGCGAGAAGGGATTCCGGTATGCCAACTACCTGGCTGTCCACCGACGACTGCATACCGGCGAGAAGCCGTATCCGTGTCTGGCCAAGGACTGTGATCTCTCCTTTCACTCCATCCACGCGCGACGCATCCACACGAAGCTCAGGCACTCGACGACGCAAGCGGATCCCGCGGAGCAGCAGGAACAGCGAGAGACTTCCGCACTGAGCTTCACCTGTCCGATTTGCAGCCGTGTTCTCTCGGATCAATGCTACCTGAGTGTCCACCTGAAGCGGCACTACAACCAGCGGGATTTCGCCTGCGCGCAGCCGCAGTGCGGCAAGCGTTTCTTCAGCGCCTCGGAGCTGAAGCACCACCAGATCGCTCACTCCCAGATGCGTCCCTTCGCCTGTCCCGTCTGTCCGGCGCGATTTCTGCGCAAGTCCAATCACAAACAGCACCTCAAGGTGCACGAAAGATGCACCTGAACTACTAATTCATTTCAAGAACCCTAGGGATAAGCAAACAGAGGTTTCAGCTCAGAAGACTACACACCCAAAACGATCTATAAATGATCCAAATATAAATTAACATAATTTATGCATTAAGGTAAAATAAACATTTATTAAAAAGTAAACTACAAAATAATTAAATTATTTTATAATAATATCCGATTAAGAACTGCAAGCCCTTTCCCGCCACATCCACATCCACTCAAATCCAAATCCAATCCACAAAATCCGAGATCCCAAAACACCAAATCTCCTCCAAAGTGGCTTGGGCTGCTTGGCCTTTCCATTCAATACAAGTGTTTATTTATAATATATACGAATTCTTTTTGTCTTTATCTGCATGCTTGCATATTAGATATATGTATATACTTTTGTATTTATACTTCATAAAGTTACGGTTACAGGGTTGCTGGTCTGTGGTTGTGTCCGAGGATGACTGTTGACTGTTGCTGCGCATGTTGGCCTTCTTTGCTTCTTTGTTTCGTTAGGCATAACTTAAAGATTACATTACATTATTAGCGGGGGGTTTTAGCCGGAAATACAAAAACAAGGGGGTTCAAAACCGTAATTAGAGCCAATTAACAAAACAAAATGTCGTTCGCGATCGTTTATTCGATTGATTGCCAATCAGGATCAACGTGAGAAACTTAAAAGCAACAAATGGGGGGGTAGGAAACAATAGACAAAACTTAAATTTAAGTTACGCCGCAGTCAGAGCGCAGGCAAGAGCGCTAGCCAACACTGGCTGCCGCGCACTTTGCACTGTTCAACACTGGCGTGTACAGTTATTTTTTGGTTTCTAACAGCAAAAGGGAAAAACAAAAAAAGAATTTGTTGAAGTAAAACCAAATACAACTCGAACTTAAGGCTCTTTAAGTTTTAAGATAAGCTAGCGAATTTCGTTACATTTATAGACTTAAGATCTAGACCCAAGAAAAACGCGCACTTGCCAAGCAAAATCCGGTTCATGCCGGCAAACCATATTGCATATTGGGTTGAGCTACTACGGGCTGATAAAGATATAAAGAAATACGAATCTCTTGCTTTGGGTACACAGTAAATGCATTTTCATGAACATATTTGGGACCTCTCAGATGGGCCTGACTTGGTTTGCGGCATTCAAATTTTGTTGGGCAAGTGCTTTACATATAGGGATATATGATCGCATTTTACGGATATTACGACTAACAAGAGCTGACTGCGTTATAAGAGTTGACAAATTGGTAACACACACGTACTAAGCGAAAATCGAAACGTTTAACAACCATCATCAAACGGATATATATGATATATATATATCTATAATCCCATACTCGATCAAGTGGAGGTCCTGCGTGAATAATTTCAATTATTTGGTCTTATGTACATTTGCAATGTATGGTAGAGTGTGTGTGTGTGTGTTAGTCTGTGTGTGTAAGCTTCAAGCTTGATAAATCCCAGTTCCTGCTTTATCTCATCCTTTTTTTTTGTTGTTCCAAATCACCGATATAATTGTTTTGCTTCTTTCTCAAAGAATTTTGACTCTCTTCTTCACTCGCTTCTAGCGCTATACCAACTCTACGCACACAGATTCGGGGTTACTTTCGGGTTTTGTGTGTTCCTGGTCGGTTCCATTTTGGTTATTTCCTCTTATTTTCTGCTTTTGTATGTAAAATTTTTAAAAAAATTGTTGCTCCTTATCGAAAACTGTAACTCTCTCCACGTTTCCACCTACACAATATATATAGTCCTAAACTTGTAACGCCAAATACATGTTCTCTCTGTTATATACGCTTGTAAAGATATATATATATATATATATGTTCCACATGTAAGTGTGTGTGCTCTTTGTATATAGATATATCTCCATCTGTATCTGTATCTGGTTTGCATCTACCATTTGTTTTTACTCGTATATAATTTGCCTGAACTTATTTCATATGTGCTCTCAGAATTTTTCTTGGTTTTCTCTTTTTTTTGAAACCAATTCCGATTCTCATTTTGCTTTCCCATGGAGGTTCTGACCAGCAACACTGATGAAATGGGCCAATTGATTAACATTAAATGTGGTATTTTTGGTTTCCGCAAGCCCTTTAGAAAATTCTTGGTAAGTAAAGAGTTAGTAAAGCAAGATTTCACTGTCTATATGGCCTATGATCTTTGAAAATCGATTTCGATAAATAGAAATTTAGATTTTGCAAATGTTAATATAGCTCATTTCAAATAAGATTTTCAATGAAATTAGACATTTCTTTTGAATGTTATTAACAAAAATGAGCTTAAACACATATAGACTACCGCGAATTCTTGAGGATATTATCCCATCTTCTTCAGTTCATCAGTGTTGCTTGTCAGCGCCGTACTGGTACTGGGCTTACTAGGTTCTAGCTTGTTCTAGCTCCAACTGGGCCTTCATCAACTCCGGGCAACTCGTGGGGAGGAGGATGGGGAGGGGGATTCGGGATCGAAATTGAAAACCGGAACCGGCCGCATGCGCTTACGACATGGAGCTGCACGGCAGCCGCGGCGATCCCATCTGCGTGAGCACACGATCCAGCCACTGGAGCGGCCCATTCAAATGCAGCTCGATCCAGCAGGGCGTCGAGGTGACCGTCTGGCGGCGATACTCGGCACCCCAGCCCTTGACGAACGACATCCGGATGGTGCACATGCGCGTCAGCTGATAGACGGCCTCGAATCCCTGCGACACGGACTGCGACAGCAGGGCGGCGAACTCCTGATTGTTGAAGATCTTCAGATTGCAACCGGGTGGTATTTTACACACGGTGGCCGGATGCCAACCGTATCGCTGATTGCAATTCGGACTCTGCACAAAGATGGACGAATCGCTGAGGCATTCGGCGAACACCTCGCCGCCAATATAGTACAGCCGCACGCCCTTGCCAATGTGGCGACGCGTCTGCTCGACGACCTCGTTGCGATTCACATTGGACAGCAGGCCGAGGCAGAAGCGCTCCGAATTGGAGGGATCAGTGAAGCCGTCCACCGTGATCGAGGGCTGCGAGGCGTGGAAGGTCTCGCCGACGCGCGTATTCAGCTCGTAGTAGGAGATGGAACACCAGAAGGCCGGCTCGTGGTACATCACGGGGGCTGCATCGGCGGGCGGCGTTAGACGCGACATGTTCATGTTATCGTTGGGATCGATGGGGTCACCATCCTCGCTCATATAGCCGGGCGGCGGGGTGCCGGTGTTGGGAATGCTGCTGCCCACACTGAGCACACTCGACTGTGAGTCCATGTTTTGGCCAAAGGACAGCTGCTGCTGCTGCTGCTGTTGCTGATACGCGGAGGCGGCGGACGAGGATGACGATGATGAGGTGGAGGGACCACCGCCACCGGCGGCTGTTGCGGGCGTTGAACTGGTGGACGATGATACGGATACGGGACCGGCACCGCCCAATTCCATATACTGTGGCGGACTCAACGAGGCGCTGCGAATTATCGCCGCATTGTAATCGGTATTGTTGGGTATCTGATGCGTGTGATTATCCAGCGGATAGTCGACAATGGAGTCGGGGGGCGTGGGCAGCGATTTGGGCACCAGGATGGACAGCTCGATCTTCTTGTAGTGATAGGGATTAATGCAGATCTCTTCCTTGCGCAAATGGAAGGCGTACTCGCAGTGATCGAGGGGCTTCAGTTCATTCTGCGACTGGAGATCGGGCCAGCGCCAGAGGCGACAGTAGATGACGTGCGGCAGACCCTTGCGCAGATGCTCGCCGGCGGGTGCTGGCTTGCTGCGCGGCACCGTCACGCACCGCGTCTGGCAGTTCTGTGTGGAGATGGCGCGCTCAAGCTCCTCCAGCTGCGAGTTCTTCTTGATCTTCTTCACCAGATTCTTGACGGCCTTCTCCGACCACTTGCCCTCGACGCTGTTGTCCTCGTTGCCCTTTTTGAGTGCTAACAAACGCTTGACCACCTGCGGTGTGAATGGCAACATCTCAGGGTCTCGAGGGGGGGAGTTCTCCAGGGGTTTCCGGGTGGCCTCCTCCTACAACTACTGCTCCTCCTCCTCCTGCACTGGTGGCTTCCACTTGCTCCTCGCTTTCCGTTTTCCCCGTGTGTGTTTGTTTTAGTTTTCTTTTGCTTGTTTGCTTTTGATCACTTAGACTGGAATACTGGAACTGGCACTGGAACTGTAACTGTAACTGGAACGCTGCTCCTGCTCACCGCTGCCACACTTGCCTTGTGTATTTTGTGATCTGGAATAGTGGAATAAGTTTAGTTGTGCGTGCTTTAGCAATTAAAACCTGATAATTGGCTTGCATGTGTGTGTCTCTGTGTGTGTGTGTGTGTGTGTGAGCGGCTGGATCTGATAAAAGCCCGACCCTGATGACGATGTTTGTGATAATTGCTCGAGCGTGTGTGCGTGCTTTTTATATGGGTAATCTATTCAATTTTGCCTCAGATTTTAGATTTCTTCAAGAATCGAATTCAATTTTGATTTCCACAACTTCCCTTCCACCAATTGAAACTGCAAATCGCAAATCACAAATGCAATTGTCTGTCTGCGTGGGTTGTTATTGTTGCTATTGTTGTTGTTATGGTGTGGCTGTTGTTGTTGTTGTCCCCAGCAAGGTCAAATGTCTGCGCTTGCAGACGCTTTATTTTTGTGTGTTTTTCTTTTGTTTTTGTAGTTGAATTACAGCAGCCACAGAAACAGAACAAGAATATATATGCGTATATATATATACACACGCCTAATCTGTGGGCAGTTTGGAATTTTCCATCTTATCGAAGGCGGGGCAATAAATTACCGAAAATAACAAAAACCATGAGCGTCGCAGGCAGAGGGGATTGGGGCTTCGGTTTGGTTAAACAACAACAGAAAAAAAAAAACAAAATAAATAAATAATAAAATGTGCATGAAAAGCGAAAATTGCACACACAGCCGATTTGGTTTGGAATGTATCTCTGTATCTGTATCCACATTTATATAGTATGTATGTATATAGATATATATATATATTACCTGTAACGGTACCGGCAACTCGAGCTCCCCTGTTGTCCTGCTCTTGCTCCTGTGTGGCGGCTCCTTAAACGTGTGGCGCCCTCTCACTCGCACGCACACTGCTTCCAGATCCAGATGCACGGGCACGGGAACGGTAACGGTAACCAAACGGCACCGGAACCGGGCGCACACATCCAGACGACGGGATGGGGGGTGGTGGTCTGGAAAGGGGGGCGTGTGGCGGCCACCGCTTTTTCAAACTTCTGTGTGTATATATCTTGTGCGCGCGCCAGAAAGTGACAGCTATACGCACACGCACACCAATGCACAGTCTCCGGACACCGACAGGCAAGACACAAGCACACACACACGCACACACGGGGGGCACACAACAAGAACAGAGAACTTTTTTATTCTAACACCTCCTTGTTGTTTATTTCTTGATCTCTTGTTCTTATTCGCTTCGCTATTATTTGGTAGTTTCCTTGCCGTCGAATTGCGTTTCCAATAAACTAATTTAATATATTTTGCGTTTCGCGATTTTGCGATGTAGTGTGACTTGGTATTTTTGTTAATTAAAAGCTAAAAACCGATAACATGCCGTTTATCGATAACACTTAGTTTGGTATATAAATACTAAAAATCCCACCGAAGGCGTTAGGGGAATTTCATATCAGGGAGCGTGTCTTCGCTAACCTAGCAGTGTCAACCACCACCTAGATTGGAGTGTGTCTTGGCTTAACTAGCCGTGTCACCCACCATTATAAATGCAAATTCAAATTCAAAAATAACAAATAAAGAGAAAATAAGCAAAAAATCAGTTGAAATACAAATTTAAGGACAAATTAAATGAAATATTATATAAAATATACTTTTCCAAAAATAAAGAAAGTACACAAGTAGAATTAATTGATTTAAAACTGCTTCAGCGAGAGCATAATATTTGAGAATTAAATATATTAAAAAAAAAAACGATTTTCCTGTTTGAAATGTTACCTGCGTAATTACAGATAAAACGGGCGCAGCATTGTGAACTTAATAAATTTATTGTTTCGATTTTACTTTTCTCGGTAATTGTCAACTAAGGGAAGCGGGGAGTCAGGTGCGCGAGACGCGCCAGGACTTTTGCAGCGCCTGCTTGACGAGCTCGTCCGGCGAGGGGGTATCGAAGCGGAATCTCTTCACCTGGCTGCCGTACTCCTCGCGCCGGCACATCCTCAGGTGCTGCAGCTCCAGCCGCGTGACGGCGTACTCCAGTCGCGGCTTCCTCGGCTCCGGATAGCCCACCACGGCGTCCAGCATGCGGCCAATGGGACCCGGTTGCTCTACGTAGTCGGTATTCACGGGCGCCTCGTCCTCCTCCTGCTCCTCCGCTCCGTATCCGCACGCGGAGCGCCTTCGGTTGGCCAGGAGACCTCCAGTGGGCGTGCTCCTCCTGCCATCGCAGGCAATGAAGGGTATGTCGAAGCTCTCCCGGTTGCTGATAGTAAGCTGTCGCGCCTTGCTGGCCGACTCCTTGGGCGGGGCATCCTTGCTGCCGGCTATCACCGTGGACGAGAGGTCAATGAGTGGTGTTGACGTGCCAGTGGCCCGATCGCCGCCATCGTCCCGTATGTGCAGCCGATCCACACCGCGCTCCAGTCGGGCTAGGAGTGGGATATTCAGTGGCTCTCCTGGCGTCGTCGTCGCCGTCGTGGCTGCCAGTTGGGGAATCACAAATCCCGTGGCCACCTTGTTCTCGCTCTCCGATCGCTGGCGTCGCCGCAGCTGGATCTCGTTGAGCAGCAACTGGTTGTGCGCCTCCGCCGCTTGACGGGATCGGGATTCCTGCTGGCCAGCCGTCGCCGTCGCCGTCTGCAGTTGCGGAATTTTCAGCTGCGGAATAACGAATCTGGGCGTCGTTTGGGGGGGCGTGCTCAATTTGGAGGCTTCGCTGGCGCCCGGGAGGCCAAACTTGGCCTGGATCGCCTGGTGGAGGGTGTGCGTCTGCCCGGGATTGCTGCTGGCCATCTTGGAAGGCCAAAACTCCAGACTCCAGCGTTTGATGACGAATTTTCAATTTCTTTTTGTTTGGGCTTCTTGTTTGTTATTGTTTCTTTTTCGCGCGCGCTTGTGTGTGTGTGTGACGTTGTATGGGTCAGGGTTGCCAGGTAGCTGGCATATTTTATCAGCTGGACATGATTGGATTGCCAATTCTTTTTTTTACTTACTAAAAGTTTACAAAACTATTTTTGCTTTCCAAAAATCTATAAAAAAAAACTTCTCTTTTTAGTCAAACATCAGTTAAACACTTTGATTAAAACATTTTGTGCATTTGACAACCCTGGACAACAGCTGATTAGCGCGCCAAATTTAAAATTCGCCACTTTTAAAATTAGCACTTGAAAATTCCAAATTTATATGCATTAATTGCCTTAATTATTCGAAATGAATTTCTGTGGTGGAAATTTTATTTATAAATATTTTTTTGGAACATTCGTTTGTGAAAAAAAATGCAATTTGATCGCAGGTCCTACATTCTCAAGGCATTAAACGTGATCCAGCCGGCAGATTGGACCCTCCTCCACCATCTTTAGATCCACCTTGGGTCCGACCAGATCCCGGATGTTGTTGATGCCGTACTTGATCATGGTGGGTCGCTCCAGCGACAGGCCCCAGGCGATGACATTCACGTTCTCCGGCAGCCCCATGGGCAGCAGCATCTCCGGCCGGAAGACGCCCGAGTTGCCCACCTCGATCCACCTGGCCAGGCCGGGGTGATAGCAGAAGATCTCCATGCTGGGCTCCGTGTACGGATTGTAGGCGGGCTTAAATTCCAGCTGCGTGATGCCCAGCTTCCTGAAGAACTCGTACAGCGTGCCAATGAGATCGCCCAGCGTTAGGCCCACGTCGGCAATGACGCCCTCCACCTGATGGAACTCCGCCAGATGGGTGGCGTCCAGCGTTTCGTTGCGGAACACCTTGTCGATGCTGAAGTACTTGGCCGCCTTGAAGCCGCCCTCCTGGTTGGCCAACTTGTACAGCATCCTCGCACTCACGGCCGTGGTGTGAGTGCGCAACAGATTCTTCTGCGCCTCCTCCAGCTTCCAGTCGTAGCCATAGCCCTTCGATCCATAGCCGCCCACCGAGTGCACCTTCTTCACGCGCTCCAGATAATCCTGCGGGAACTTGTGACTGCGCGCCGGGTGATTCACAAAGAACGTGTCGTGGGCATCGCGTGCCGGATGCTGTTGCGGCTGATACAGAGCATCGAAGTTCCAGAACGACGACTCCACGTAGTTGTTGGTGGGCATCTCGGAGAAGCCCATCTCGAGGAAGATTTGCCGGAACTCGGTGCGCACCTTGAGCAGGGGATGCAGATGTCCGCGCGTTGGTGGCGCACCCAAGGCATCAAAGTTGTACGCCTTGAACTTCAGCTGATCCCACAGGCCGCTGGTGAGCATGTCCACGGTGAGATCCGTCTCCAGCTTCGTGAGCGTGGTGGCAAACTCGGGGCCGCGTGCCAGGACAAAGCTCTTGGTCGTGGTCTCCTGGAGGAGTTTGCGCTTCTTGAAGTCGCCCACCTCCTTGGCGGGCAACTGGTCGCCCTTTCCCTGCGCCACCTGCTGCAACTGGTTGCGCACCACATCCACAATTGTGTCCACCTTGCGACGCACCAGCGGCGGACTGACGCCCTTGTCCACCAGAATCCAGCCGTGCGACATGGCCTTGCTGAAGCCCACCTTGGCATTTGGGCCGCCGGCTGCCAACAGAGCCGCCTGGGCGATGCCCTCCGGCGGAACGGCGGCGTAGACCAGGGCCTCGTGGCTGCCCAGCTCGACGACGGCACGACCCTCGTCCGTGAGGCCCAGGCTCTTGTGGGTGGCCGTTTCCGCGGTGACCAGCTCGCCATGCGCCTGGATGCTCTTCAACGCGCCCACGATCTTCTGATGGTCCTCGGCAAACTGGGCGGCCAGGTCCAGGGTGTCCACCTTGTCGGCGGTCTCCAGGTGCTGGAGAATGCGCTCCGTGAGATCGGGATGCATCGTTGGTCGGTTCAAATGGGTTTAATTCCTCCGGAATGCGAAATCGGAATCTCGTGTGTTTGCCACAACGCAACCTATCGGGGTCTATCGGTTATCGATATCGGTATAGACAGTGCTGGCAGAAGGCCAGTGTTGGCAAACCAAATTAGCTAAGCTTATAGCTAAAAGCTTTAAAAAGCTAGATTTCATTTGGGGAAAAATGGGAAATTTCTTAAATCGTACTTATAAAATTAAAAGATAATAATGATTTAGTGTAAATTCTTAACCATTTTTTTAAAAATAACTTAAAAAACATTTAAAAATAATCGAATATTTAAAATATAGCTAGTTTCTAGCTGTGACATTTCCCGCCAAACAGCACAGTGGCACCTGCAACGGGAACAGCTGTTCATCACTGCAAGCTTGCGTTCTTATTGGAACGAACGTATTCGAAATTCGAATAAAAGGACGCGAATCCTGGCGAGCAACGGCCACCACCAGCCGGCAACCATGCTCAAGTCGCTCAAGCCGGACACGTACGCCGGCATGGCGAACGCCAAGTGCGGCGAGATCTACTTCCAGAGCCTGCACAGCTTCCGCATCGACTGTGCGTTCTGCGAGATGAAGAGCTTTGTGTTCGCCGACTTCCTGCTCCACGTCCAGAACGTTCACTTCGAGAACGGGCTGCTCAAGACGGAGGCGGCGGCGGCGGATCTGAAGCAGGAGCGGAGCACCCACTCACCGGTGCCCATTGTGGCGCAGGTGAATCCCTTTGCCTGGTACGAAATTGGTGGCGATGACCACGACAGCGACGAGGATGAGCGCTGCTCGCTGGAGCAGGAGTTGGACCACGACGACGAGGAGGAGGAGGAGCAGGAGCGATCGGGCAGGCAGACCATCATCAAGTGGCAAGTGGATCACCACCATCATGCGCCGTCGTCAGCCAGCGAATCGCTGCGTCAAGTGAGAGCCCTCAAGGTGGACTACAAGGAGGAGGACTCCGAGCCGGAGGAGTGTGGCATCAAACTGGATCCGGACAGCGAGAGCAGGCAGTTGGCCAAGACGCCGCACTCCTGTCCGCACTGCACAAAGGTCTACCAGAGTCGCAAGGTGCTGGAGCGGCACATAGTGCGCCAGCACAAGGAGGCCGCCTCGCCGGAGGAGGCGACAGCGGACAGCGAGGATGCCGACTACGAGCCGCCCAAGGAGCCGCCGCCGCCGCCGTCCTCCGCTGCCCAGGAGCACAAGTGCGAGCATTGCGGCAAGATCTACCATGGGAAGTACAGCCTGCGGCAGCATTTGAAGCGGGATCATGACAACGGCGAGGAGGGCGGTGGCTCCAGCGGCGGCGGCGCCACCTTCACCTGCCTGGAGTGCGCCGCCCAGTTGCCGCGCCTCCGCCTGCTGGACGAGCACATGGTGCAGGCGCACGGCGGCGCCGCCTGCGTCGTCTGCGGCCGGCGCTACAAGACGCGTCACGAGCTGAAGCGCCACCAGCTGAAGCACACCAGCGAACGGAACGTGCCCTGTCCGCATCCCGGTTGCGGCAAGCGCTTCTTCACCGTCCGCCACATGCGCAACCACGGCAAGGTGCACACGGAGCAGAAGAACTTTGTCTGCGAGAGCTGCGGCTACAGCTGTCGGAACAAGGAGACGCTGCGCGTTCACATACGCAGCCACACGGGCGAACGGCCATTTGGGTGTCAGGTGTGCGACAAGCGATTCCCCTCCCACTCGGGACTGCGCGAGCACATGGCCATGCACTCCACGGAGCGGCCGCATGTGTGCAGCGTCTGCGGGGCGACGTTCTCGCGGCAGAAGGGCCTGTACCACCACAAGTTCCTCCACGCGGACACCAAGCAGTTCGTGTGCAAGCTCTGCGGCAATGCCTACGCGCAGGCGGCGGGCCTCGCTGGACACATGCGCAAGCATCGCAACGATGAGCTCAACGGATAGGATGTTATATCCATATAGCACATAGCATTTAAGGATGTAGGCTACCCTTTTGTATCTTCCAATTGCCACGTTTTAGGCTTAGCAACTCAGGCATAGGCTAAAGGTTATCTTTGTTTCTGTCATTCATTCCATGGATTTTTTCTCGAATTTATTTGGTTCACCATGTAAATAGCATTAGGTAAACTAAAAGTTGTAAAATCCACACCCATTTTTGTAAATATTTAGATGGTATTGAGAGCTACTAATACTAAACTTTGATTTAGTACAACTAAAAATGATAAAAAAAACTTTGTTAAAGCTCGAAAATATATATAGTATATCTTTCGAGGGATCCTTTAATCCCTAGGTAACCTTTTGTATTTGATAAATATAACAGAATCTGATTCACAAGCGAGCCCGTTCTTAAATTAGCCAAACAATTGGGTGCTTTTGACAGCAATTAATCGGCCCAACTGCTGAGGCGGCCAAATGCCAAGTGGTAAGGTGTAAATCGGTGCGTCTAACAATAGTGCCGGCGTTTAGAATTGGCATTCGCCACTCGCGCGGCGACCATGTCGACGGAACGTCCAACTCCGCGTGGTTCGGATGAGGATGGCAGACCAGAACGAAGACAACTCATGTGCGAGTTTTGCGGCTATCGCACGGGAATCCATTGGAATCTGCAGGTCCATCGGCGGCGTCACACCGGCGAGAAGCCTTTTAGCTGCCACACCTGCCAGGCACGCTTCCCGGCCAGCTATCAGCTGAAGAACCATCTGGAGCGGCACTTGGATGCGGGACAACGTCGCCAGCGGCACATTTGCGGCGATTGCCAGGCGGGCTTCTCCAGTTCCCGGGCCCTGTATCATCATAGGCCGCTGCACGAGGATGGCAAGCGATTCCAGTGCACACAGTGCGACAAATCCTTTGCCCAGGCGGCGGGTTACGCCCAACACAAGCGGATGCATCGTGAAAGGAACCAGCGGGCCACCCGGGAACTCAAGAATCTGCAGGTTATTCTGGAACAGGCTAACGGTCTAAAGTGACTTTCAACAGCGGAAGTTTATCTGGTTTCATTAAATTCGAAAAAATAACACTCTTTCTTTATTTTCATGGAGCATTTTGAAAAACGGTTAACTTTCAAATTTAACCTCTGGTTAAGTCACCATCCTGGGTTTGAGGCCTTGCTAAGGGCTTATCGAAGTGCTCCACCCCGATAGAGGGTTCGTGACCCCGCTAAATTGCCTATCGAAGTCTATCGAACATTTGTTTACATATTTTTTATTTTGATTTTGTTAGCAAGATATTGCATTTTTTTGGGATGAACTAAAAGCAGCCGGCAAGCAGAATGCTGAGACACTGCCTCGCCAACGTGGACTATGTCCGACTGCACGCCCAGCAGCAGCTGCGTCCCAAGTGCGGCGAGATCTTCTACGAACAGGAGGCGAACAGCTTCCAACTGGTGTGCCTGCTCTGCGAGATGAAGCACTTTGGCTTCCAGGACTTCGCCCGCCACATCCGCAATGTGCACTTCGACAGGGAAGGTCGCCCACTGACCCAGACGGTCACGGGACTGGGTGCCACGAGGCCAGGAGCGGATCAGGAGCTCCAGGCGACCAGCCTCAAGGAGGAGTTCCTGTCGAACGATGCGGAGGATGCGCTGGAGGCGGAGGAGCAGGAACTGGACCAGGAGGAGGGCAATCCACTGCGCATCATGGTGCTCGAGGGCAAACCATCCGAGGACGGCGAGACCATCGATGCGATTTGGGAGAGAGATGGTGGCAGTTCCTCCGATTCCTCTGAGAACGAGGGCTGCGACCTGGAGGCGCTGACGGGCGTGGAAAGCGCCCAGGATGGTCAACAGGATGAGGAGGAGGAGGACCAGCAGTCTGTATTTAAGGTGGCCACAGCTAAACTAAACCTTTTCCTTTGAAATTTAAACTTCAATCGCTAATATCAACCCTTCTTCACCTTGCAGAAGCAGCGCCAGCCGAAGGACTACAACTGCCCGCACTGCGAACGCAAGTACACCACCCAGAAATACCTGAACACGCACCTCAAGATGAGCCACCCGCATCCGCAGGCCTTCAAGTGCGACGACTGCGAAGCCACCTTCGATGTGGATCGGGCGCTGGCCCAGCACCGCCGCAAGGAGCACACCGAATTCGCCTGCCAGCTGTGCGACAAGGTGTTCAAGAGCTCACGCTCTCTGCTCCGCCATGTGCAGGGTCACTCCGGAGCCCGGACATTCAAGTGCGACCACGAGAACTGCGGCAAATCGTTCGTCAATCAGCACAACCTCACCTCGCACCGGCGGGTGCACAGCGAGGAGCGCAACTATGTGTGCGAGCTGTGCGGCTATAGATCCCGCTACCGCGAGGCCTTGATCGTCCACCGGCGCACGCATACGGGCGAGAAACCCTTCCAGTGCCAGACCTGCGCCCGCCGCTTTGCCTCCAAGTCGCTGCTCAACGAACACCAGGCCATGCACTCCACCGAGAAGCCCTACAAGTGCGACAAATGTGATTCGGCCTTCTCGCGCCCCAAGGCGCTGTACCACCACAAGCATCTGCATTTGGGCATCAAGAAGTTCAAGTGCAAGATCTGCGGCAATGCCTATGCCCAGGCGGCAGGTCTATCCGCTCACATGCGGGCCCACAAGCTGCAGGCGACGACCAATGCAACGGAGGGCGTCGAGGCGGCACCTGTTGAGATGCTCTTCACCTGCTGACCTGATTGCGCAGAACATCTGTCTGCCTAAACACAACATTACATCTAGCAAACATCACAAACAACGTCCACTGTTCATCGTACCAATCTTGTACCCTTGTATCTGCCATAGTTTTAAGCAAGCCAATACTTTATTAAATGTTATTCGAAGGTATTATGATTCATTAGCTGTCCCTTGGAATATTTCAAAGAGAAAATCTCTACGTTTCTGTATTAGTACCTACATATCACTAGAGACAATGTGTATATACTGTTACATCTGTTCAATATTAAGCTAGTTTTAGGCAAAGAGTATTCATGCGAATCTATTAGAATCTAAGAAAAACCTTTTGCACAACAACGAGTACAATAAAATGTTATAGGCCTACAAAATAAACACAAGTTTGTCTATCGCTCAACATTTATTTCGAACAGGAACTTATAACTAGTCGCATAATGGTTACACGTAAATAGATACATACATATATATATATATATATTTATATTCGGTTTCATTATAGTACAGCAGTTGGCAGTCCCGATTAAGGGATTACCTAAACCGTAAATTAACTATCCTAGAGATGCACAACAAAAACAAAATAGAGACTAGATGGAACAGAGGTTTAAACAAAGCGAGGCAGCGAATCTGTCCTGGACAGATGCGCCCCCTACAACAATGGGCTAAACGTTGCTCGGGCTTAGGCCCACACCCGGATGGTGTAGTCCCAGCTGCCGGTGGACAGGGCGGTGCCATCGGGCGAGACCTGAACGCAGGAGACCTTGTTCTCGTGCCCGTACAGCAGGCAGACCCTCTCCGATTTCAGCGTGTCCCACAGGTTGACCGTGTAATCGTTGTAGCCGGCGAACAGCAGCCGGCCGCTGACCGAAAAGTCCACTGAGTTGACGCCAAAGATGATGCTCTCCTTGGCGAAGACGGCCACCTCGCGATCCGCACGCATATCGTACAGCCGGCAGCTGCTGTCATCCGAACCCGTGGCAATGGCATCGCCGCACGGATGGAACTTGACGCTGTTCACATCCGACTGGTGGCCCTCGAAGGACTGAACGACGTGACCGGATCGCATGTCCCAGATGAAGGCCATGCGATCGCAGCTGCCCGAGACGAAGGTGTTGCCCGTTTCGTTGGGTGCCAAATCGATGGCCATCACATCGCCGGAATGGCCGTGGAAGCTTTGCAGCAGCTGGCCCGACTCCACGTCCCAGAGGGCGCATGTGGAATCGCCGCTGCCGGTGAGGATTTGCTGATCGGAATTCGGATAGATGCAGCACGACATGTAGCTGGTGTGGGTGCCCACGGTGCGCTTCTTGGCGGCCATCTCCTCATCGGAGGTAATCGGATATACGGTGACCTTGTTGTCCAGTCCGCCGCAGGCGACGAAATTCCCGGACGGAGCATACGCACAGGCCATGATCCAGGTGGTGGGCATGGTGACGGCGTGCTCCTTGTTCGTGGTGAACGCATCCCAGATGATCAGGCGGCCGTCCTGCGACGAGGAGATGATGTGACGCTTGTCGGGACTCCAGTCGGTGCACAGCACCTTCGCCTGGTGGCCCTTGAGCACCTTGCGCGGCTTGATGTTCACATAGGCGATCTGCTCCAGCCGCTCGGCGATGTTGGACAGATTGACGTCGTTCAGCTTCTGGCGCTCCTCCTCCAGCTTCGTCTTCAGATTCTCCGCCTCGCGCACCAAACTGGCCATCTTCTCGCTGGCATTTGCGTTCGCATTGCTCGCTGGCACCGCCGCCTCCGACATGGTTATGCTCCTGCTGCTGCTGCTGCTGGTTTCTCTCGGGGATTTCCTCTCCGTTTGCCAACTTCCTCCAGTGGACAGCGAAAAATCAATGGATAGGATGGTCTGGTCGAAAAAAGTGTATACTCGAATCCGAAAAAAATACGAATACACAACGGTGGTCGATAGGCGCGGTCGGTTATCGATAACTTTTACCGTTGTCCAGCGACAAAATGTAACGGTACATTGGGGTAAACTTAGAAATTAGGTACGGAATTTATAAAATGTACCATTTTCATTACAACCGGTACTATAAGCTATATAAATCCTCTGTAAAGATAGAGCTGAGAGGTATTTTGCAACATTTCGGAGCAAGAAAAATTGTGGTAGAGCCAAAAATGTTTCTTTTTTATTTTACGTCTTTCTTTTATGTTTTACATTTCCTATTTTTACGAAAAGTCCATAAATATACGTAATTCCCATTGTATCGTATCACTAAGCCCAGCTTTAAGATTGAGCTTACTTATCGCAGTGGATGCCTTTTTAAAAATGGCGCCAATTTGCCAGCAAGTTCGATAACACCGGCTGTTATCCAACACTGGCCATCAGCTGTGCTGTTAATACTACCCCTCCCCCCTCACACCATCCAACAACACAGAACGAATTTAAAAAAGAGCGACGCCAATTCGATGGTAGGAACACTTTAACTTCAACGCCGGCAGCCAGAAATCCACACCCGCCAAGATGATCAAGCTGCTGCCACGGCCGGATGTGCCCGGCGGCTACCAAAACGTGCGATGCGGCGAGGTGCACTTCAGTGCGCCCGCCTCCTGGGACATCTGCTGCGGGCTGTGCTTCCAGCGCTTCGCTATGGCCAGCTTCCCGGAACACTTCCGGATGAAGCACCTCGACGGGCACTGCGGCAACCACAAGCACACGCACAGCCACAAGCCCGCCGCCAAGCAGCAGAGCGATCCCATTGGCCGGGATGCCAGCGAGGAGGAGCAGGAGGAGTTTATCGACGCAGCCAAGGAAATGGAGGAGGAGGAGGAGGAGCATGAGCCAAGCCGTGTCAGCGAGGAGGATGACGAGTCGGAGGGTGCCCCGCGCCAGCGTCTCCAGCGGGTGGCGGCCATGAAGAACACCCTGGTGGAGACGCAGGAGGATTTGCTGGACATGGATACCGACTGGGCGGGCGATGATCACGAGGAGGAGGCCGACGAGGACGATACGGATAGCGATGAGTACACCATCGACCAGCCCAGCAACGACACCCGGGACATGCAGTTCCAGTGCGATCTGTGCGATCGGGCGTACAACACCCAGCGCAGCCTGACGAACCATCGCCGCCAGAAGCACTGCGATGATGCGGCCAAACGCATCAATGGCAAGAAGCGCAAGGGTCCGGCGAAGGAGTACAGATGCGAGGAGAAGGACTGCAACCAGACGTTTCGCAGTGAACGCGAGCTGCGCGGCCACCGCTGGAAGCACACTGGCATCTTCTGCGACATCTGCGGCAAGCCCTTCACCCAGTCGGGCAACATGATGACCCACCGCCTGCGACACACCGGCATCAAGCCGCACCACTGCCCCGACTGCGATGCCACCTTCTACACGCAAAAGGAGCTGGCATCGCACCGCATCTGTCACACGGGTCGCATGCCCTGCATCTGCGAGGTGTGCGGCCGCCCTTGCCGGGATCGGGGCGTGCTCAAGGCGCACATGCGTCGCCACACGGGCGAGCGGCCGGCCAAATGCGAGGTGTGCGGCAAGTGTTTCTATAGCATCCACGACCTGAACGTCCATGCCGTTTCGCACACCAGCTTTCGACCCTTCGTCTGCAATGTTTGCGGCTCCACATTTCAGCGCAAAAAGGCGCTGCGTGTGCACAAGCTGCTGCACTCGGAGCTGCGCAAATACGCCTGCCGGGTGTGCGGCAAGACGTTCGCCCAATCCGGCGGCCTCAACGCCCACATGCGCAGCCACGATCCGGTGAGAGAGAATGACGCCGTGCTGCCGCTGCCGCTGCCGCAGGCGGTCACCATTGAGGTGATCGAGGACAGGACGTCGCCCAACACCACCATCACCATGGCCATCGACCTGAATGTGGAGGAGCAGCAGCAGCTGGTTGCGCAAAGCGACGACGCCGCCGCCACTTGGCGCCTGGCCAACTGAGTAGCTGGCTAGGATTAGGAATAGGTTTAGTTAAGAAAGAAAAGTTTTCATTTTCAAAAAACTCAATAAAATGTTAAGAAAAAGTTCTAGACATCTGATATTTTGCATCCAATAGTATAAGTAATGCAGATAGTACAAATTGGCGGTACAAAAGTGTCCTTTATTGTGGGATACCCTAATCAGCGGTCAAATACTGGGTCTCAATCCCTGCCAGCGTGTGCGTTCTACCCGAGATGCTTAGCTCTAAACATAGTACGTATTCGTTATGGTCTAAGTTAAATATTGGGGGTAAAATAACACATACAGCCTTGGTTTTGTGTTCCAAACGGAGGCATTTGCGTTTTTCTGGTTAAAATATATATATTTTCTGGCTCCTTCGTTGTCTTAAAAAAAAGGTACACATTTTAAATTCACTCGTTTTTAGTGTTCAGTATTGAAACGATAGACTAAAGAACTAAAACCTAGCGTAAATCCTAAGTGGAATATCAAGTAAACTAGATATACAAAAAATATAATGGACGTACTCGGTTATTAATAGTAAAATCAATCAAATTGACGAGAATGTTTTAGAAAACCTAAGATTAATTAAGTGTTTACATGCCTTGATAAGGAATCACTGGGGAAATCCAAGTTCGAATGCCACTTCTAATTATAGATCTCTAGTTTTCCCAACCTTTATACGTGTATAAATGAGATTGAGAAATAGCTCTAGGATAGATAATATCGATTAGTAAATGGGGAATATCATCGAAATTGCTTTATGTGATGCCTGCTAGACGACGGGTTGACTATTAGCGGGTTCGCTTGTATACTATATATATATAGGTCTATATAAAATATATACGTGTCGGCTATTGGTTATTGCATATTGTACGTTGGCGTACGTGTTCACTAAAGTGGATCGAGTAATTCCACACACACAAATCGCAGGGTCGCATTGTTATCTGTGGCTCTAAGTTATTTAGCCCTGGCGTTAATAGGTCAGGCATTCACTAGTGCTCCTCGCAAGGGGGCGATTATCTTGGTTATTTACCAAATTAAAATATGAAAATATATGGGAATAGCTAAATATGTAACTTCCTTCCGACTAATTCTAGGCTTTCCCTTCGATCCACCTTGGCGTAAACGTAGCGCAATCGGAAGACTTCAGTTTCCGGTTCCTAAGCTCCCCCACTTAAGCTGCCATCTCACACAATATTGATCTCGATCTTGATGAGCAGCCGGTCATCGGCGCAGAAGCCCAGCTGAATGATGTTCGATATGTTGGCGTACTCGAGGAAGCCGAATCCCCGCGTGCTGATCGCCTCGCGCGGCTGATGGAAGGCCAGTATCTCCGGCTTGGTCATGATGGTGTCGTGCTGCGACAGCGTCACATCCGCCGGATGCACCATGCACAGCTTGATGCGTCCCTTGAACGGCCAGTCCAGATGATAGTCGTTCTCCGACTGCATCAGATGCACATGCAGGCTGAGCACATGCGGCTTGCGCGGCTGAATGTTTAGCCGCGCGCAGAACTTGTAGCCATGCGGCGAGGTGTAGCACTCGTGCGAGTACACCTGATTGTTGGCATTCGCCCGCAGGCGGGCCACCAGGGCGCCCAGCTGCTCAATGCGCCACACAATCGTGCCGTTGCTATAGCGCGGATCCACGGCCGCCTGCTGGCGTGCCGCACGCAGCTGCTTCTGCATATTCTCCAGTCGCGTCTCCTGTTCACGCGTCCTCTGCTCCAGCACCACAATCCGCTGGTACATCGTTTGCACAATCTGCTCATCCACACCATTGGCATATTGCGGCGGAGGCGGCAGCTGCTGCTGCTGTCCATGTCCATTCTCCACCGACGAGCCTTGACTTGTGCTCGGCTTGTGCGGCTGCCAGGTGGCGATGGCTGTCTGCTGAAAGGCCTGCAGCATCAGCTGCATGTGGTGCGGCATGTCCGCCTTGAGGTGCTCCTCTAGCTGATTCGTCTCCGGGCGGCCGACAAAATCGCACTTGATCTTGGCAAACGGGCACTTCTCCTCCTGCGGCTCCTGCTGCCGCCGATAGGGGCAGCTGGGCAGGTGGCGATGCAGCTCGATGGGCGAGGCCACCACCGAGCAGCCGAGCGAGGAGTTGGGGCAGTCGCGCTTCAGCTGCTCGATCTCGCGGCGCGTATAGTTGTCCGGGAAGATGTCGTGCTCGGCGGACAGCCGCTTGTTGTCCATGGGACAGCACTGGTTGTTCTTCTGCATCCAGGCGGTGAGGCAGCTGCGGCAGAATCGATGGCCGCACGAGGTCAGCACCGGCTCATTCAGCCAGTCAATGCAGATGGCGCACTCGTAGCGCGAGTCCAGCAGCTCCTCCTCCTGCTCCCCGGATGTGTCCGAACCGGGCGCATAGTGATGATGATGATGATGATGGTTCTGGTTCAGGGCCAGACTCTTGGGCGGAGTGGGTGCTCCGCTGGTTGCTGCTGCCGCTCCGGCTGCCCCCCCTGTTGTGGGCGTGGCACTGCTGCTGGCCGCAATCCGGGCATTCGATGTGGATGTGGTCGACGTCGTCGTCGTCTCATTGCTGTTATGCTCCCTCTCCTCTGTGTGGGAATGTGGGTGCGCATGCGGATGCTGGTGCATCCTGGCTGGCTTCTGGTCCGCCTGGACTCGCTGCATCGTTGCTGCTCCGCTGGCCGCCGGCTGGCTGTCGCTTTAGATCAACTAATTCAATTTTAAAAGTTAATTTTCGCTCATGACTCCTCGGCTGAACAGCTGTGTTCGCGTCGACCGTTGTGCAACACTGGCTGGGCGTGAGAAAACGCACATGTTCACACTGCGCCGGCGTCACTTTCGATAGGCAGAAAGCTAATTTATTTATTTAGTTTTAGGAAGCTGACCCTAAGTTTAAAATTGTAGTTGTAAAACATATTTTGTAATAAAAAAATAAAATAATAAATACCACTTATAGAATCTGTAAAAGTTTATTAACAATTATTTTAAATTAGCAAAAAGGCAAAAGTTAAGCTAATAATTTGAATGGAAGCTAAATAGACTAAGCATAAAAATAAATTTAAAAAAAAAACTTTTTAAAAAGTTTTTCAAGTACGACCTATCGACATTCCACATCCGAAATGGAAGATGCGGCCCGGTGTGAACGCGCCCGTTTCGATTTGGCGGCGCTGCGCGAGCATATAAAACGGCAGTGGTTTTCTGTTTGGAGAGCAATCAGCTATCAGCGCTAAATAAAAAAAGTAGACTACTCCGACACACGATGTGGATGCCGAGCGAAAGCACTATCTGCGTACTGATGCCACTGGTGATTTTGGCGACCTGGCAGCTGTGCGCCGTTCCCGGGACGGATGCCAAGCACTTGGCCACCGCCACTGCCATCAGATCGCCGACGCACGACCCCCAAAAAACGGAACCCCTATCCCAGATTCACGCACCCAGTCACCCAGTCAAGAGCGACGCTGCAGTGCGTCGTCGTGAGCGGCGGCAACTCTCCGATTGGCTAATCGCCCCCAACACGCGGTGGTGCGGACGCGGCAACCTGGCCAATGGCACCTACAACGACCTGGGTGGCGCCTCCAAGGCGGACAAGTGCTGCCGGAAGCATGACCACTGCAAGATGTGGATCGATGGGATGTCCAATCGCTATGACCTCTTCAACTATCGCCCGTACACGCTGTCGCACTGCAGCTGTGATCTGCGATTCCGCACCTGCCTGAAAATGGCCGGCGACGAGGATGCGAACGCCATTGGCAAGCTCTTCTTCAATGTCGTCCAGACGCAGTGCTTTGGCTTGAAGGCGGAGACCGTGTGCGTGCAGCGCGGCGGCTCTGGCCGGGAATCGGATCCGTGTCTCAAGGAGGAGACGCGCCAGAAGGCCTTTCTGCGCAACAACAAGCGGTTCTAAGAGTCCTAGGTGAGTCACCACCACTACATCTTAAAGTTCTGGAATTTTTCTTGATATTTTGAAACTTATTTTCGAAACTAATACAAAAAAACCAAACAAAATCTTATTTAGAAAGATTATTATCTCGAAAATTTCGAGTTTCTTATCCCATTTGTTTATTTTTATTACAAAAACATATTTATAATAATAGTAAAATATTAATAATATTCATATTTCTATGATAATAAAGCTAGGTATTTCTTTAATTTTGAAGGAAATATTTTTTTAAAATATTTTAGACCAAAAAAAAACTTTTCTGAAATCAGAGCTATAGCTTAAACTAAATACCCAACTACAACACAACTATAACTTGTTTTTCTTTGCAATATTTCCAGTTGGCACACGACAAGCGGCAGGATTGGAGTTCCCAAAGTCGCCTGCCCGTATAAGAAGCGAACAAACCGCCCCAGAGGGCTGCAAATTGGGTTTGAAACCCAATGGGAGAGCATGGCGAAACACCATCACCATCATCCGTACTTAGAGGAGGAGAGACAGCAAGAGACACCCGTCTATGTATTAAGCTATATACCAACATATGTCTATGACTCGCAAGTGCTATTATAATGCGTAGTAGTCGATACGATTCATACACCTAGTTGATAGTCAGTCAATCAATATAGTTAAGGCCCACAGATCAATTACATATATAGGCTGCCAGAAAACCAAGTTTTTAACTAGCTGTAGATATACCCTATACCCCATAAACAGTGTACGTAATTAGTTGTAGACGTAGTAAGTTAATAAAAGGAATTTCCAAAGAGTATCAAATCCTAATATACTAGTGTATTACTTGGCAAAATGTGAGCTTTATAATCCGGCAATCCGCAATCCGCCGTGGAATGTTGTACTTTGCACCCGGCTCGCGGTATCAGCCGTCCATCCGCCTAGTATAGGCGTATGTCTGGACTGTGATCGTCGCATTGACGTAGCCGTTGCCCCTCCAGATGACTCCAGGCGACCCCTGGATTCGCATGCCCGCCTCTCAATTGTCTACCACTTGCCGTTCTGGGTCATATGCGTCATGGTCTGGCCGTGTCGTCTGGTTGTAGGAGGCACATCCATGGTCCAAAGTAGAGTTCAAGTCCAAAGTATTCGAATAAATTGATTTGAAAACTTGAACAACATTTTTATTTTGGGTTATTCCAGTGACTAGGATTTAATTCCCGTAAATATATGATAAGTCCATGTTTTGTTGGGAATTTAAAAAAGTATTTATTATAAGCTATTACACTGATAAGAATAAAAATATGATAAGAAGATAGTTTTTTAGCTGGAATTTACATGGTATAGGGATCTCATAGTATTTCAAGTGGTCTATAGAAATGAAAAATATTCCTATTCCCATTCCTTCTTATAAGAAATATATATCATATCCCTTTTTCTCCTCGTGTAGTTTGGCATGCGAATACAACGCACACTGGGAGGTCTAGTTCAAGAAAAATCGAGAATCACAATCAAAATCCGAACCTGACGCAATCAAATATGAATAAATATTTGTTTTATTTACTATTGATTGTTTTGCAGTTTACAACAGAGGGGCCCGTCTGTTTGGGAGCTTGTAAGGCACTCGTAGGCTCGTAAACTCGTAAATACTTCCTGTCACTTGGCTTCAATGTCAGCACAGTGTAATCGCCGCTTTCGTTTTTGCCCGGCGACTCGGTTTTCAATACGTTATAATCTGAGTACTATGTTTATACGCACACTATATTATACGCATTGCATTCCGATTTTTACTGCGTAAGCACTTTATTTTGTTGATTTCGCAAATAGTTACGTCACAGAAAGTTCTACCGATTAGAAATTAGCAAGTAATATACTTAAACAAATAAAAAAGCTGCTCTTGCTAACGAATATTAAGCTATTTATTTAATTTATTTTATATATTTGAAATATCTATATATATAAAAGGAATGCCTTTTTTTCTGCAAGTTTACAGTTTAGAAAAAACTGTTTGAAATAAAAATCTAAATAAAAAAACTAAAAATCGGAAAAAATTTATAGGTTTAGACTAAGTGGGGTTCAAAAATAATTGTATCAAAAAAAAAAAAATTTTTTTTTGTAACATTAAAAAAAATTTTTCTTTTTGCCTTTGAAAGTTATGAACTCTACTCCTGTTTTCCCCAGTTCTAATTTAGATCACTCAAATCACTAATTTGATCAAAGTAGCTCACAGTTGAGTTTTCTAACTTTCGAAACTTTCGAAAACATTCGCTTTGTCAAAATTGTGAAGAGTTTAAGCGAGTTTTCGGATTCGTTTTGGCATTGTTGAGATGGACACGCCTGTTCCGATGGCCATGGCGATGCCCACCAGCCTCAATCCGATCCACACTCAACAGCGACCAGGTCCCCAGGTTCCCACGTCGAAACCCAGGACAAAAACAGCGGATGGAGAGCCGATGGACACTGTTTTGGTCTTTAAGTAAGCATTGCTATCTTGATTAGATCAGTGAATATAATCCTCTCGGCATCCTCCTCCTGGTCTTCCTACTCCTCCTACTCCTCCCACTCCTCCTACTCCTCCTACTCCTCCTACTCCTCCTACTCCTCCTACTCCTCCTACTCCTCCTACTCCTCCTACTCCTCCTACTCCTCCTACTCCTCCTACTCCTCCTACTCCTCCTACTCCTCCTACTCCTCCTACTCCTCCTACTCCTCCTACTCCTCCTACTCCTCCTACTCCTCCTACTCCTCCTACTCCTCCTACTCCTCCTACTTCTCCTACTCCTCCTACTCCTCCTACTCCTCCTACTCCTCCTACTCCTCCTACTCCTCCTACTCCTCCTACTCCTCCTACTCCTCCTACTCCTCCTACTCCTCCTACTCCTCCTACTCCTCCTACTCCTCCTACTCCTCCTACTCCTCCTACTCCTCCTACTCCTCCTACTCCTCCTACTCCTCCTACTCCTCCTCTTCCTCCTACTCCTCCTACTCCTCCTACTCCTCCTACTCCTCCTACTCCTCCTACTCCTCCTACTCCTCCTACTCCTCTTCCTACTCCCCCTCCCCCCCGAAAAGCAAGGAAAAGGTCCATCCGCCGGCTTCCTCCTGGCTGAATCCCCTCCAGCGGCGCATGGACGAGGTGCGGGAGGCCCTGCGTGCCCAACCCCAGGCCAGTGACATTCGTCTGCTGATCTTCACGGTGGCGGCGAGCAGCCGGGAGCACGAGCTCACGCTCATCCCGGTGCCGCCTCAGTTCCAAGCGCCGCCCGGCTCCGGCTGTCAAGTGGATCGACTGCGTCGCTCCATCGCCGACAATTGGCCATCGTGTCGCCTCATGCTGGACAGCCCCAGTGCCGAGGAGCAGTATGCCGATCTCACAGCCGACGATGTGGAGGCCCTGCACCTGCTGCACTGGCTCCTGGTGGCCACCACCTCATCGCCCCACCTGCGCCGCATGTCGGTGGTGCATTTGAGGCGCCTCTGCCGGGTCCTGGGCCTGGCACGTCCCACCCTGGAGCCGGGTCATCTGCTGAGCATCAGCTATGAGAAGAGTCAGGATGATGGTCATCCTGACCGGAAGCCCAGCTATGCCTTTCTGGGCCTGCCATTCAAGTATCTCTACCGTTTCCTGGCCACCGGCTGCCTGGAGCATCCACCTGGAGTGCCCATCCGTTTGTTTGCCCAACCGGAAACGGCCTTGGTCCACTGCGAAGAGCTGCAGGAGGAGGAGCAGGAGGAGCCCGTTGTCCAAAGGGATGAGAACCAATCCTCTCCAGACCCAGAGAAACCGAAGTCGAACCCACTGTGCTGGCGGAACTCCATCCTTACATCGCCTCAAAGGGCTCTGGTGATCTGCCAACTTCCGCCGGAACTGGACGAATGCATTGCCCAATCGCCGGAGAAGCACTTCCTGGAGTACTTCGTGCAGGAATCCCAGGGTCTGAGGCCCTGCTATCTGCTCCTCTTCGACGAGGCGGTGGCCGCCAAGATCATGTTCGCCTGGCCGGGCAGACGCATCGAGGTGGAGAGCACCGGTCCCTCGCTGGCCCAGAGATCCCGGGCCAGACTGGCGGGATGGGCCAGGAATTTTAGCCTCAAGTTGGGGGCCTTCAAGCGGGCTCTAGCCGCCCTATAGCTCATATATATATAGATATATCTATTATATGAACAGATATCAGGGATATATTTGGAATCTAGGAATGTTTTTTTAAAATTCTAGCATTGTCCTTCGTTCAGAGCTCACAGAACTGGAGCTACTTGGTGTTTCGGTTTTACCTTACCAGTTGTAAATAAATATTTGGCTAAATGAAGTTCGGTTTAAGTTATTTAAAGGTTAGGTTAGGTTAGGGTTAGTACACAACCCAACAAAAAGTCGTCCAAAACAAAAAACTTCATATGAAAAAAATGTCAAGGAATTTTTTTTCATATGAATTTTTTTTTTTTTTGACGACTTTTTGTTGGGTTGTGTACTAGCCCTTAACTACGAGTTCATTAAGGTATTCCACTCCATATTTGGACAATTATTTTCTTTATTATGGCCAAAATAGTGATTTTTTTGTTGGTGAAAAATGAGGATTTCGATTTTTGGTCAAAATCTAATGTTTTCTATAATTTGTTTTTGCTATAAGTTTTGCAAAAAAGGTCCAAAATTAAAACGGCGAAGTGTTCTGAGCAGATATCAACCTGATAATTAGTATCAGTGCACTTTCCGGCTGATTTGGAAAAATTAAAAAATTTTAAATTTTCGATTTTTTTGTAAGGGGTTGTATCGCAATTTTTTGAAAAAAATTTCAAAAAAATAAAAAAATTTTCTGGAAATGCCAAGTTTTAGAGAATTTAACTACGAGCTCAGGAATGTATTTCATTCCATATTCGGACAATTAGTTCCATTTTTATACCCAAAATACTGAAGATTTCGATTTTTGCCCAAAATTCGATTTTTCGTATAATTTGTTTTTGCTCTAATTTTTGCAAAAATGGTCCGATATTAAAACGGCGAACTATTCTGAGCAGATAACAACCTAATAATTAATATTAGTGCACTCTACGGCAAATTTGAAAAAATTAAAATTTTTTAAAATTTTCGATTTTTTTGTAAGGGGTTGTATCACAATTTTTTGAAAAAAATTTCAAAAAAAATTTTTTTTTTCTGGAAATGCCAAGTTTTAGAGAATTTAACTACGAGCTCAGGAAGGTATTTCATTCCATATTTGGGCAATTAGTTCCATATTTATACCCAAAATACTGACTTTTTTATTGACGGAAAATGAAGATTTCGATTTTTGACCAAAATCCAATTTTTCGTATAATTTGTTTTTGCTCTAATTTTTGCAAAAATGCTCCGATATTAAAACGGCGAACTGTTCTGAGCAGATAACAACCTAATAATTAATATTAGTGCACTCTGCGGCAGATTTGGGAAAATTAAAAATTTTTCAAATTTACGATTTTTTTGTAAGGGGTTGTATCACAATTTTTTGAAAAAAATTAAAAAAAAAAAAAAAAATTCTGGAAATGCCAAGTTTTGGAGAATTTAACTACGAGTTCAGGAAGGTATTCTATTCCATATTTGGACAATTAGTTCCATTTTTATAACCAAAGTACTGACTTTTTTTATTGGCGGAAAATGACGATTTCGATTTTTGGCCAAAATTTTATTTTTCGTATAATTTTTTGCTCTAATTTTTGCAAAAATGTTCCGATATTAAAACGGCGAACTGTTCTGAGCAGATAACAACCTAATAATTAATATTAGTGCACTCTACGGCAGATTTGGGAAAATTAAAAAATTTTCAAATTTTCAAATTTTTTTTAGCATCACAATTTTTTGAAAAAAAATTTCAAAAAAATAAAAATATGTTCTGTTGTTAGTTACCTAAATAAGGCAGTTTTCTATCTGCGTGTTAAAATTTAAGCTAAACCTTAAACCTGAAAAACGTATGGTAATCCAGCGGCTAAAACGTACTTTAAATTATATCACACGGACGAGAAAACGGCCTTTGGTTAAACAAATTAATGGTTATTTTAGGGACAGTATTTTGTCCTTAAATCAAATGATTAAAACTAAGTTCACATTCGCCATATTTTTTTTATATGACTAGTTCCAATAACTTGTCTAATATTTATTATAATAATATATGGGAATTATTATATATTATTATAATAATATAATCCTTTTTGACGTGCTCTTATTATTCGATTCGATTTCGATTTGATTCCATCTTACGAATAATAAGAAAATAATAGATAATCGCTAAGTTTCCTGCCTTAAATCCCCTGATTCTGATTCCGATTGCGATTGGGATTTGGAAGCCTGTTCCCGGGCGTGTAGTCCATGACCAATCGGTGGCGCTTGCGCTGGTACTGCGACTGTCGCAAGTAGATGCTGGCCAGTCCCTTGGCGGCCACAAAGGTCACGCCGCCCAGCAGGATGCCCAGCAGCTTGTGCTCCTCGCCCAGGCGACCCGAGAAGAGACACCTGCCCAGGATGACGGACACGGTGGGCAGACCCAGAGCGAGGCACAAGCTGTTGGAGGCGCGGCACAAATGCTCGGTGGCGAAGGCCCCGTGATCCATCTGGCCATCGGAATCCGGATAATCGCGCTCCAGCCGATCGAAGTACTCATCGTCCAGCGGGGCACCGGGCAGTGGTTCACCCAGCTCATCCAGTTGATCGGCGGGCACCAGCAGACGCTGGTGGCGTCGCAGCCAGCGGATAACGGAGTCATCCCAGCGCACCATCCGGCCCAGCAGCAGGAGTGCCGGCACCGATGGCAGCAGGATCATCAGCAGGGTGGGATCCTCCTGCAGCAGCCGCATCCCCGTCTCAAAGCCGGCCAGCTGGAGCAAGGTGAGCGCTCCATAGGTCACGGCCGAAAAGTAAACGCCGGCCGCCAGGATGCCCATCAGGATGCTGGGACACAGGCGCTCCGTCAGCTTGTCCAGTCGCTCCAGCAGTGCATCGAAGCGGCACAGTGGCGGCATCACTATGATGTACTCGGTGCGGCACTGGGTGCAAGTCACCGGGAGATCGGGCGCCAGGAGCTGCTTCTCATCGATCCAGCGGCTCAGGCAGGACTCGTGCACCCACTTATTGGAGCCGCGACAGCGACACGGATGCAGCCAATCGCGACGCGGCCAATCCTCGTCGCCAGTGAAACAGATCCAGCACATCCGCTCGTCCTCGGGATTCACCGCCGCCAGCGGCTCCAGGCCGCTCCGCAAGCGACGACGCCGCGTGGGCAGCGGGGATTGGGCAATCGAGCGGTTCTGCCGGTACATGATGATGGGTAAATGGATAAATGAATGACCTCCAGGTATCCAATCGCCGAATTTTGCTCAAGTGCCGGAAGTTAGCAACTTGAATTTTTGCCTGGTTGGGAATAACTTGTCTGTAGGTTCTAAGTTCGGAAGGAAGCCTATGTGAAGTGACAGTTGTAGGATTGACAGGAGAGCAATCAGACAGCTTCGCCTTCAAACACTGTGATGTATTTGAAGTTTAAGCGATGAAAATAACACTATTTCTGGACAGGCAGAAAAATAAGGTAACAATTTCCATCGCTTTTGAAAAAAATAAAATTTTTCGCCAATTTTTTGCCTTTTTGCGAAAATGGTAAAAAATTAAAGACGCACTGTTATGGACAGGTAGACCCTTGAGCGAACAATCCCCATCACTTTTAAAGAAAATTTATTTTTTTTTACCAATTTTTAATTTTTTTTTGCGAAAAATGGCAAAAAATTTCCAAGTTCCAGGTTTGAATGCCAGTTGGTAGAGAATTTGACTACAGGTTTAACAAGGTATACCCTTCCTCTATTTCCTTTGCTTTGGCCAAAATACTGATATTTTTGGTAAAAAATTAGGATCTGAGGTTTTGATAAAAATATGCATTTTCGTAGAGTTTTTTGGATGTAACGTGGTAAGTAATGGTCCAAAGTTTTAAGGACGCACTGTTATGGATCCCTATCACTCTAGGAGAAATGAAATTTTTTTTTTACCAATTTTCGCCTTTTTTGATTTTTTGGCAAAAAAAAAAGGGTATCACATGCCACATTAAATCCAAAACAAGTACTCTTATGGAAAGGTATAAATCTATCTTAGTGGTTCCCATCACTTTTATCAATACCATAAACTATTAAAAGACTACTTATATTGTTTCAGTACTCAGTAGTTCGTATCACACTTCTTAAAATTAAAATTGATCTAGCTTTCGAGTGTATTCCTTGCGTTCTCATTTATTTTTTTAGTGGTTTACTTTCAGCGAATGTGGCACATGCCAAAAGGAAAACCTGTTGGCCCACAAAGTGAAAATAGGCGAAGGCCAAGTGCAAGAGCAACCGCAAACTGGATATCTGGATGCAAATGCCTGGCTTGGCCCCCAGTATACGAAATATTAGTAATTCTGTTCCACACTTACCATACCGTTGAACTTCAGATAAGCATTGAATACTCGATTAACAGGGGCATCAACCACAAGAGATCACTAATCACTGATCACGAAACATCAAAATAATAATCGCACACAGACTTTTTTCGGTTTTTTTGGTTTCCGTAAGTCGGGGAAACTTCGCGACGGACCGAAAACTAAGCAGAACCTGTCGGCTCGAGAGCAGAAGAACATTTGGCCAGCCTGCGATATCGCCAACTTGGCCAGAATTCGAGAACCCGACTGGGAAAGCCAGCCTTTCCATTCCACTTTTTCACTTTGGCAACGGACTGCACAGAGGGAAATGTAATATTATCTCTATAAAGGTGGTCTACAAAATAGATCAACATTTTTGGACTGCTTAAAAGTTATTGCTAATCCTCAATATAAATACTTATTATATCAATATTATGCCTAAAAATAGGTATTATATTATAATATCATTGTAATATTTAGTTCGACCTTAAAATAAATATAACTATTTTATAAGTATAATATTATAATATTGTAATATTCTTATTGTATTGTACACCTTTACAAATACTTTAGTACTTTCCGTAGTTGTCATATTTTTAGATCATATTTAATAGATCTTTTAAATAAATATAACTATAAAATAAGTATAAAATTATAATATATGCATATATTATAATATCATATTAATAATAGATTCGACTTTAAAAAATCCTTTTATTAATTGATTGATCTTTCATTGATCTTTTAAATAAATATAACTATATAATAAGTATAAAATTATAATACATTATATTATAATATCTTTAGTATTTTCCAGTTTTCCAGTTATCAATAGTAATTCCAATATTTAACTGATCCTTAAAGTAAATAAACCTACATATATTGTAACTATTTTTCTCTCAGTGATCCGGTCAACGGTAAAGCACCACAAAGTGTGGCACCACTTCGAATTGGGCCAGAATTCGGTGGCCAGGTGGAGTTGGAGGAGTGGTGCTGGGATGGAGATGGAGATGGCAGGTGCTCCGCCTCGGGATAAAGAAAAGTGGAAGGAACGGAAGGTGCGGCAATGCGATCCAGTGGTTAGCAGGCTTCTGTTCTGCCCGATTAGCGATCATTATCGATTTCACTTGGAATTTTAGAATCGGTTAAGGCTCAAATAGTGCCATGCACTGCAACAAAAAGTTCAAAAAATTACAAAACTCTAATTTATTTTGTTGGCACATTTTGTGTTATATTTTATTGGGTTAAAGAAAAGGTTTATAAGGATTTTTCACTGTAAAATATTATTTTCCTATATCCAATAAAAAAAAAGTAACGAATCAACCTACATTTTCTTTGCATAATATGCGATATTAAAAATTAATTTAATTCAATTGCTTATCTTTTTCAGTGCTCTCGAAGATAATGGTGTTCAATTTGTCCTGGTGAATCGCTCGCCCAGATTCATCCCCTTGATGAGCGTATAGAGCGAAAATGAGAACTTGGCTATCTGAAAATACAGCAGAGAATTATCATTGCAGAGGATAGTTATAAGAATGGTTTAACATTTCATATTCAAAATGAAAACTTTTGATATTATATAAGATTTAGAAATATTTTTGTCCTATACATAAAATTTCAGATGGTTAAAATTTAAAAGATAAATTCTTATCTAGTATCTAGATAGTAATTTATTTCTAAGGGATATGCAATTTGGTATATGGGTTTTGTAAAATCCTATACCCTAAAATATCACACTTTTTCTCTTTTGTCTCTGATAAAAAATATATTATCATTATGGAGATAATGATAATAATATAAAAATAATTAAACATTTCATATTAAAAATAAAAACTTTGGATATTATCTAAGACTAAGAAATATTTAATCCTGTCCCAAAAATTACAGGCGGTTAATTAAGAATCTCTTCTATGATAGTAATATCTATCTTAGCGATATGAAATTTGGTATATGGACATAAGTTTTGAAAAACATAAAGCCCTAGTCTTAAAAATATTACTAGATTTCTCTATTTCCTTTAATAAACTAAGTTTTATCATTATAAAGAATATTTCTATAAATAAAAACTTTCTCTAGGGTTAAGAAATATTTATTCCTATCCCTAAAATCACAGGCGATTAAAATTTAGATTGATATAATCGGTGATAGTAATATCTATCTGAGCGATATGAAATTTGGTATATGGGTATAGGTTTTTAAAATATTACCATTTTAACCTTTTCCTCCATTAAAATAAGTCTTAATAATGAATAAACTAATATTTTTCCTACACATATATCACTCTTATAAGAAAGTTCCCCTCACTCACACTGAAGTAGGTGGCCAGGTTGATGGGGAACAGCTTCATGGCCGTCAGCGTGATGGGCTGCTGGGCGCGATGCAGGTAGTAGAGCAGCATCTTGCGGAACCGGGCGCTCTGGCCGAGCCACTGGCACTGGAAGATGGCCAGGGCCAGCTTCTCGTTGTCCAGCATCAGCGAGGTGGCCTGGTAGCAGCACGGCGCCGTCTGCAGAGTGACCGCCATCAGGTAGATAATCGAGGCTATCTTGGTGTTTGTATTCGCAAATATAAAGATATTGATCATGGTGGTGCCCATAATGGCGGCCGTGATCAGGAACTGCACGAATATGGTCCTCGAGATGACGGGACTAATGCATCCAAGCAACTGCAGCATCGTCTGGTGATCCACAATGCAACGCTGCAGCTCTGCACAGTGCTCCTCCTGCTGCCTCTCATCCGGATCAATGTTCTCCAGCTCTCCCATCTTGCCATCCCGGCCCAACTTCTGCACCCTCCGCGCCAGCAGCTGCACCTGGACGCGCACCACATACAGATAGATGACCGCATACACATCATCGCTGGCCTGATGCAGGCACGTCCAGTTCATGATGAGGAACTCGATCCACGCCTGGATGCAGAACTGCAGCTGCGAACGCTGCCAGTCGAGGCCAGGAAGGTAGAGGGCATAGGGAGGCTGTCCCAGCAGGAAGGCGCACACAAAGGTCGAGGAGGAGTAGATGGCATAGGAGATCTGATAGAACCAAACCAGACGATTGCAGAACCGTACCGCATCCCGGATTAGTTGGAACTCCTCCTCATCGCGACATCGCGCATCCAGGGCGGCCAGATGCAGTTCCGCCCGCCGCAGCAGGCGGAGATTCCAGGCCAGGGCCACTATCTTAGCGGGCAGGATCACTGCATCGATGGCCACCTGGGCGGAGGTCAGCACCTGGGTGATCTCCATGCCGCCCATGTACCGATAGCTGATCACAAAGCATGTGGGCACAATGAGCAGCTGCCAAATGTACATGAGCACAGAGAAGATATCATAGATTCGCCGCCAGGTGGCGCTTTTAGTGGGTCGACTTCCATCGGGAGCTTGCATGCCCAGGGCATAGAAGCAGTTGAAGAGATTCCTAAAGGCTTCCCGGGATTCAGGATGTTCCTCCTCCTCCTTTTGATGACCGCTCACCTTCATGGCTGGCGAAGTTTTGAGGCCTCGGTTCGACTGAAAGACCCCTTTTATAGGGTTTTCCAACCCTCAAGAAGTTCTCTCTTTTTTTTTTTCTATAAAAAATAGTTTTTATTTTCGCATTTTGGTCTCTGAATGATTTAAATGAATCGTCAATTGTTAATTGCTAATTTGTACATAACATAAGTCACAAGCAGCATTTTGTTATTGCATATTTGTGAGTCCGTTTCCCAGTAAACCCCATTTCGATCAAAACTTTTAAGACCCCCTTTGAAAGAAACCCCCCCCCCTTTCCGCTTGCTAATTCAAAGCAATTAAGCAGCAAATACAAAAGTAAACTTAAGAACTCGAACCCTTTCTAATTAATAAATAATGCAGGCAAATGCAATTAAGCTAGTAAATGTTAAGGTTAACTGTTTTGGGCAGATGCGTGGCTATATTGCTTGGTTTCCATATATGATATATATATATGTATATATGTTTCTGGTCAATCGGTTCCTATTTTTGGTTAACTTCGGCTTTGTGTGAGCATAAACAACAATTTGTCTAAATTATAGTTATTAATTGATAAATATATGCATGAGGTTGGGGGATGGTATTCCTTATCGCTGTCCACCCCCCAAAATAAAGTATTATGGCCTAGAGTTTGAGTTTGTTCGAGTGGCAAACGAGTCGAGTAACTAAATGGGTAATGGAGCTCCTCGAAAGTCGAGGAAAGCTGTGTATTTGTGCATGCTGCGATCAGATTACACATTATCCGGGGTGTTTCCGAAAAGTTCTAGAGGTTAAACAAAGTTCCGGTTAAATATTTGTTCAAAATAATATAAAATAAAATATATTTCTTTAAATATTTAAAAATTGAACCCCTAATATTTCAAAAAAGAATGTGGATTTCCTAAAAAATCTCGAATAAATACTGTTCGAACCCCAAGAATTCTCTCAAAAACACCTCGGATTTGAACATGATTACATAATCGGTTACATAATAAGCATTTTAGTTGAAGTATTCTCTATGTACGTGTGGCATATATATATATATATATGTTTATGTAAAGGTAGTCAAATTCATCGCCATTATATCATTATCATAGCTATTCATTATTTGGAAAAAACAGCAGCAATATGCTTCGTTATGTTTCTGTATATATATATATGCATGTATATACTCGTATATATCCATTATAAGTAGTTGTAAATCGATCGAGTTATACTGGTATTCAATTCAGAGCTAGTGGTTTTGGGTTAACGCATCTATATCGGTCTATATCTAGGTGTCTATAAATATATATTAATATATAAACATTTTTGTCAGACTTAAAAATGGAGCTTACGGCTTACGGCGTGTGTCTTGATTGGGATGTGGTGTCCTCGGAATTACAAAGTATTATTAATTATTATTGTTGTTGTTGTTGTTGATGGCTTGCTAGCTGGCTGCACTTAATCTGAATCGGAGAACGCAAGTGGAGACCTTCGTCTTTATGTATATATAATATATACCTATATATAATACATAGATGGGAGTATATTAGCTATATATCAAACTATTTGCTTATACAAGGGATTGGGATTCGTTAGGATGAGCGGTTTTGTTTTTGGAATCCGGCATCAGGCAAAACTAGTGAAGTCTTCACTCTACTTTTAAGGCAAATCGCACAAGTCGGGGGTTGCACAAGTGTGTCTATGGGTGTGTGTGTGTGTGAAGGGATTCTACGATCCCGATCCGATCAGGAAAAGGTCTGTAGAACTCCCCCTACATATGTTTTCCTGTCTATCTGTTGGCTAATATTAACATTGAATTTGATATATTTACTTGCGTGTGAACAACTTGTTAACTACTTTTATGTACATGGGGTATAAGCTGCTTTGATTTCAAGTTCTTTCAGATCCCCTAGAATATCTGGAACTGCATTCGCTCGCTTTGATGTGAGGTAAAAACGCTCCTAATTCTGCTGCTCCTATGTCCTTCCTGCCATCCCTTTGATATATATGTTCTAATTCTTCCTGAAACCCATTATATTCATGGGGTTTTTTAATCTTTGATATTGGGATTTCTCCAGCTTTTGTTTAAGAAGATCTTCTCTTTTTGTTTCCCTATCAATGAGTTATTGCTTTAGGATTTGCTGTAGGATTTTGAGGATTATTCTGGTATTTTCTGGTATTTTTTTGATTTTTCTATCTGATTTGTAGGAGGATCCTTTAAATAAACTGCCTGTTTCTCATCCATCTACGTATTCCTTTGCAGCTCCCTCTACTCCTCCGATCTCGTCCAGCTTCTACGTCCATCTCCTTCTTTTTCGCCTGCCTCCATGAGCCCGTCCTGCTCTTTCACAGGCGGTACTCGTAGTGAGCCGATCGAGATCGCCGGGCGCCCGAGTACCAGCGATAGGGAACCCGCTGCTGATGCAGCGACAGGCCAGCTGCTCCTCCTCCTCCTCCCGTTCCGATGTCCGCTCCTGGACTCCGCGCCAACTGCAGGGTCAGCGCCAGTCGCGTCTGCTAGGAGGACGAGGCCGATGGCGATGGAGTGCTGCCACTGGAGGCCTGTCGCTGTCGTCGCTGCTGCTGCTGCTGTTGCTGTTGCTGCTGGTGTGGCAACTGCATTGCCGGCGCCGTCATGCGGCGTCCCAAAGCGGGCAGCGGATTGGCATCCAAATAGGCCTCCGGACTGAAACGCACCCGACTGTGCTGGGAGCCAATGGAGCCCTCTTTGGCACTCAGATAGGAGCTATCATCGCTGGTCAGTGAATCCGGCGGCGTGGGATTCGTGGGTGTTCCCTGCTGCGAGGATGTGGATCCATTTCCGCCATTCCCGCCTCCACCTCCGCCATTGTACTTCTTCAGCGAGCTGCGCAGCTTGGATTGCCCGGCCAGGGGTGGTGGTAGAGTAGACACCACGCTCTGCTGCTGCTGCTGCTGTTGCTGTTGCTGGTAGCCCAGCGAGAGGGCGTGCTGCTCAAAGGGCAGGCTGGCTGGTCGCGTCACCGCCGCCGTGGCATACTTGCTCTTGGTCATCGGCAAGGGACTGTGGATCAGCCGGTTCAGCAGCTTGGGCGATCCTGCATACAGCTCCTGCTTCGTGGGCGGAGGCACTTGCTCCCTCTCCCGCTCCCTCTCATACTCCGCATTCAAGTTGAGATTGTTGTAGTCATAGCAGAGCAGCTCCTCGTGCTCCAGCAGGACATTGGAGTTGTTCGAAACGGTGGAGGGAGTGCGTCGATGGCCGGCCGCACTCACACCCATCTGGGGCACCCGGGGCGGCGGTGTGCGCGTCTGGCTGACGGGACAGGGAGCGGCCACCACTGGCGCCTCGTACGCCTGGTAGTCGTAGTAGTCAGGTAGCCGATGGTTGTAGTCGTAGGAGTAATCCGGATACGATTTGCAGTCACGCTCGTAGCTGTAGTTCAACTCCGGCCGGTAGGGGAAGTAATTGGAACCTAGAAGGGATTGGGATTAGGACACCATTCAAACAATATGGAGGGGACATCTCACCAAAGTAACCATTCCGGTAGTTGCCGCCATCGTTGGAGTAACTCGGTCCGTTTCTCAGGTAATCGGCTGGCGCATAGAGCGGCGGCGGACCAATGCCGCCGCCCACACGGAACTCCTCGAAGGCCTCCGCTTGCGGTTGGGCGTTGCCGAAGCTGCTGTTGCTCAGCTTGCGGCGTGGCGATGGCGTCGGTGGTTGGGTTCCGCCATAATGGGCACCCACTGCGACTCCAACTGGTGGCTGTGATGAAGCCACGGTGGTCACTGCCACTGCCTGTGGTGGTTGGTGGTGGTGCTGTTGGTGCTGCGGGTGGTGCAACTGGTGCTGTGGTGTCCGCTGAACGGGCGTGTAATACGGCTGACTGCCTCCGATTCGCCGGGCCAGAGATGTGGGCTGGGATTTGCTGACCGGAGCTTCCATGCCGCCAAATCTGTGGGTGGGAATAGCCAATTAGCAGTGTGAAAATGAAAAGCTCAAGAATTCGCGACTTATTTTAAGAGAAATAGTACAAAAAAATTTAAAAAAAAATTGAATTTATTTTCAAATTGTCTCAGATTGATTGATTGATTATAAAAAAACTGCAAAAAATCGAGATATACCAAATAAAACGGAAACCCGTTTATCTAGAATTTTTAGTTTTTAACATTTTTTAAATAAGCGGGCAATATTAAAAAAGTATTCAACCTATCAAATTATATTTTTTTAGTTTCTAAATTTAAAACAAAAACTAATTTTTTTAACAGCATAAAAAACATTTTTTTTTTAATTTTGTTTACCATCATGATAAAGAAAAAATTTTTTTTTAACAGAATGAAATTTTTTTTTTAATTTTACAGCATGAAAAGAATGTTTTATAAATATTTTTTTTTGCAGTTTGTAAATTTACTTCTGAATCAACTTTTTGCATTTTTTGGTCAAAAGTTTTTTTCAGTTTAAAAAACAACCTTTTTGTTGGTACAACAAAAATTAAAAAAAAAATTTTAACAACATAAAAAAAAATTTAAAAAAACTATTTTTATTTGCTCTTTAAAAAAGTTTTGAAAATTTTAATTTTTGTATTTATTTCTATTTAATTGCCACTGGGTTTCCAAGGTTTAACCAGAAAATAATATTATAAAATAAGAGAATTCTTTAGGTTTTCGATATTTCTTAAGATCAGAATCCTTAAATTCTCGGTCAAAAAATGTGAAAAGCAAGATGAATAATGCTTAGAAATACATTAAAAGTGATAATTCTTTCTTAATTCACTGAAAAAATTTGTATTCTTCCTTAACATTTTTTTAACAAGAAATGGTGGATCAACTTGATCTAGAAGAACTCTACCTCCTATATATATCACTCACCTCGTCTGGCTGACCATCTTTCTGGGCGTGCTCTCCCTGGGATCCTGCTGTTCGCCCTCCTGCTGCTTGAGCGGCGCATCCACCTCCAGTTCCACGATCTGATCCAGATGTGCGGCGGCCTCCTCCGAAGCGGAAGCGGCGGACGTGGAAACGGAAGCCACTGCCTTGGGCGCTGCCTTCAGGGCGGGAACTTCACTCAGCAGCGTGGGATGCACCGGCGACACGTTGGACATGCGGACATCGTAGCCAGCTGCGACTCCGGCCAGCAGGGAGGCCATGTTGTACAGGAGCAGCTCGATCACCGAGAGCTTTGGCTTGCGCGCCGAGTCACCGGCGTAGAGCGTCGGCAGCGGCACGTTGCTGGTGAAGCGGCTGAGTAGGTAAGGCGACGGCGACATGATGGGCATGTTGGTGGCCCCCGCTCGCCAGTCATCCATCTTGCTGCTGCTGCTGCTGCCTTGATATCCTGGAGGATCGGCGGCATTCCGGGGCGGATATGAGACATGATTGAGTTACGGATTATGACGCTGGTCTGGGGATCGATAGCTGGGATATTTGGTCGGTAGTCGGGTGGTCGGAGGGGTACGAGTAGTTGGATAATAACCGCAGGCAATACCAGAGTTTAGCCACCGCATACCAGGAGTCTCAGTTCGTTTCTGTCCAAAAGGGGATTATTCTTATGCACAGAGAAAATCCAATACATAATGTACATATATCGCATAAAAATACCATATAAAGATGGAGCTTAACAAGTTACATACTTAAAATATAATACATTTTCATATAATTTATAATATATTACATGTTATATTGCTTTTTCTCTGTGCCTTTTGAAGCTGATAAACAATCAAAACTGGTCGGCAGATTCTCTTTAGTTGGTTTTATTGTCGGATTTATGTTTCTAAGTATTGGTTCTTTTTATTTTTTTGCTTTTTTTTGGGTTGGCTTGGCCCCAAAAATGGAAAATACATAAATATACAAAGTACAAATCGAATCGAGCAGTAAACGTAAAATGAACAAATCGTAAAATGAATATATATATATATAAATATACAATTGAAAATTTTCAATAAAATAATACAAAAAAAAAAAATTATCATTTCTTCTTATCCATCATTGTTTTTTGATCACAGGTTTTTTTTTTGTTTTATTTTGCGTGCTTTTGTAAGTCATAAATCATAAATAAATAAATTGGAAAGCCCGATTGTGTAATAAATTGTAAATAAAACTGTGCTCAAAATACCAAACGAGTTGAATATGAAATCAAGAAATCAATTGAGTTTTTGGAAGAGAAGACTTCTCGCAAAAAAGGGGGTGTGTGTGGAATTCCTAAACAATTAAAACTTAGTTCAACTAAGATGTGTGTGTGTGTGTAGTGTGTAATGTGTAAGAAGGACGCCTATACGCATCGGTATAAATATAGCAATATGGTTGACTTAATGTTAATCCAATCGTTACACATTAATGTAAATGGTTTAGTTGAATATTTTGCCATTGGCCCATGCACGTGTTGGTTTGTTTGTTTGGTTTTTTGGGATGTCTACGTATAAGCAGCGTTAGTCGTCTATCCGTTCAATCCGCAAATCTTGGCCCTTTTTAGGCTTTCTCCCCTGACAAAAAATCACTGGACACTAAAATTTGTTTGATTTTGCACATTGCATTCGTTAGGAACAATTCGGTTATATCTTGAAAAGGTTGGTTGGTCTTGTTGTTTAGTGATTTCGTTAGTTTCGAGGGGTTTCGAGGGTTCCCAAAGTCCTCCTGTTTTGACACATTAGCTATGGCTAATCCTCAGCGGAGGACCTTCTTCTGTCGTCTGTTTCTTTCTTTCTTTTTTTTTTTGCTATCTTTTTTTCGTCTGACTTAGTCTAGAGTTTTAATATAAAACAATGAGCTAATCCGGCGGCCAGCTCCAAACAGCAGCACAGCTTTTAATCCTCCTTTTGCAGCGATTCAACATCGCTCCAGTTGCTCGCAGGACTGCGTCTGCGGCTTCTTGCCCTTGCGCTTCAGGGAGCGACTGCTGCCGCCAATGGCCAGATCGGTTTGGAAGGGATCGATGGCACTGAAATCGGTGCCACCCATCAGGTTGTGCTCGGCCAGCTTGCTGTACTTCTTGCGCGAACGCGTAAAGAGATTCAGCAGCGAGCGGAACTTGGAGTGATGATGGTGGTGCTGGTGCTGATGATGATAGTGATGACCATGATGCTGCTGCTGATGCTGTCCCTCGGCAGTCGGCTGTCCCTCGACAGACTTGGATTTGGTGATGTGCTTGGGTCGGTGCTTCCTTTGGCTCTTGCTCTGCTCACGCTGCTCCACGGCCCGCAGGTCCTCCTTCATCTTGATCACATCCGAATGCGGCTGGACATTGACCATACGGCGTGCGGTCCACGCTTCACCCTGGATCATCTCGCCGCCGGATGAAGCAATGGATGCGGAGGCCGAAGCGGTGGTGGACGATGAGGACAGCGATGGCGAGGCGGAGCGATAGGTGGCAAAGCTAATGGAGGCACTGGACGTGTACAGATCTGATCGGGCAGTCGTTGGCGGCGCTGAGGCGGGCTCCTCAAAGCTGACACTCTGGAAGGTCACCGAGCTCTTGCGCGACGTTGTGGAATTCTGACGCATCTGGCTGCTGGCCACATCATCGACTTCCGCCTCCAGGGAGTCCAACACCTCCGCCTCATCCACTTGGGCATCCCCATCGCCCTCTTGCCGGGTGAAGAAGCAGTGACGCGGAAACTGCGATCCAGAGAAGTTACGCTGAAAGCGTCCACCCTCGAAGGCCTCCTCGGCATCATCGCAATCGCGACGTGACGTTGTCAGCGGTGTGCTGGAGTTGTACATGGTCAGATCCCCGCTAGACTTGGAGTTCACCCGCTCGCTGCTGGCCATGGACATCTTCTTGATGACGTCGCGATAGAAGGCATGGTCATACGTATTGTTATCTTCCGATGGCAGCGTCAAGTGGTTACTATTACTGCTGCTGACTGGCGGTGGCGGCGGCGGCTGATGCTGTCCACTGCTGTCCAGCGAGTGCTTCTTCCTGCCCACGGCTGGACTGTTGCCCAGACTGCCGCCAAAGCGATGCAGATGCACGGCGCCGGCCTGCTGCGAGACCGAGGATGAGTGGCCGGACTTGAGGAAGTGAAAGCAACCGGTTGGACTGGCCACCGTGTCCGTTTCGCTGCTGTCATCCGTCACCAGATAGAGTGGCGGTGCCGGATAGGCATGCGCATGTAGATGCAGATCCAGTCCGTACTCCTGACTCCTCGCCCGATGGTACATCTTGGCGGGCGATTGCTGGCTCGTGCTGTTGCTGTTGTTGCTGTTGCTGGTGCTGCTGTTGGAGTTGCTCCGCCCGTTTTGGAGGACGACTATGGTGTTCGTTTGGGAGGTCGGGTTAGTTTGACTGTTATTGTTGCTGTTGCTATTACTAGTACTAATATTATTTAGCTGATTGTTGTTGTTGGCGGAGATGCTGTTGTTGTTGGTGGTGGTGGTGGTGGTGTTGTTGGTTGTGATGGTGGTGGTGATGGCTTTACAATTGCCAATGTTGTTGTTGTTGTTGGGGCGCGTTAGTAAATAGGGTATACCTGTGTACAACAGGGGCGCAGGCGGCGTCCCACCAACGCCTCCAACTCCTCCTGTTCCTACGCCTCCGCCTCCTCCTCCTCCACTTCCACTCAAAGTTCCCAAACCCGGCGGCGGCGTCAGCGAGGCCACCTGTTGCTGGTGCTGCTGCTGCTGTTGCTTCTTGTCCAGATTGGGAGCACTCTTGCTGAACGAGGAGTGGGTCGAGGTCTGGGCGGGCCATTCCGGCTGTCCGCCGCCCAGTTGCGGCGGCAGCAGGGATCGCTCTCGCTGGTGCATCGTCGACGGGCCCCACGTCTTGCCCTTGTGCCCATCGGTCACTGGTTCACCACACCCCACACAAAGGTCATCAAAATAATACGCAACATAAGGAAAACAAAAGGAAAATGAAAATCAATCAATCATAAACAAATTAAATCATATGTAACATATATAAAAATAAACAAAAATAATTAAAAATAAATAGGCTACTGATTAGAAAGTATTGTACATTCCACAGACATGACGACCACTCTCCTGACTAATCCCTAATCTTATCTCCACGACCTGCATGGTGCAGCCAGTGCGTAATGGAAGCGTCTTAGAGGTAGAAGTGCGCTTCAGAAACTTCAAAAAAACGGCAACTTGACTTTGAAATGGAATAACAAGTGAATCATTTACCTATCGAAAGGTAAAAACTCTGGTAGAAATCACTCTTAGGGCCGTTTTCTCAAGCTAAACTTAAAGTAAACTTCAAGCTCTGTGTCCCCACACGTTTTCAACATTTAACCCCAGGTTAAATTTTACATGCGGCTGAGAAAACGGCCCTAAAAGTAAAAAATTTCGATGGAAAATCATAAATAAATCTTAGAGCCATTTTCTTGAGTTAAACTTAAAGTAGACTTAAAACTCAGAGTGCCCACATGTTTTAGGTTTTAACCCGAGGTTAAATTTTACGTTCGGCTGAGAAAACGGCCTTAAAAGTAAAAAATTTGGTTGGAATATTATAAATAACTCTTAGGGCCTTTTTCTCATGTTAAATTTAAAGTTTTAACCTTGGGTTAAATTTAACATGCAAACGAGAAAACGGCCCTAAAAGTAAAAAATTCCAATGGAAAATTATAAATAACTCTTAGGGCCTTTTTCTCATGTTAAATTGAAAGTTTTAACCTTAGGTTAAATTTAACATGGGATCAAGAAAACGGCGTTAAAGTCAAAATACACTGATAGTCTGAATGGCACATTACTAGGCAATTAGTTACCCTAAGATGATGGTATCTCATCTGAATATTAAACCTAGTTGTGTGATCTGATAATCCGTAGTTGAGGAAGCCTAATCGCGCGATCTCCTAACCCCGAGGTAATCAGATAAAAGGGGAGTTCCCCGTACGCCCGTACGATGAGTACTCACGTGCCACGATGCGCAGTCCGGAGAAGGAAGGTGATCCCGGCTGTTCCGCCTTGTCACGCACGGCCGTAATGGTGTGCCGGAATCCCGTGGGCAGTGATATCTGCAGCGGTTTGTTCTGTACGATATAAAATATTGGAAAAATACAAATAAGTTAATCCTTTAGAAACTCTCCATTCAAGACAAACCACTTACCTTTTTGCCCTTCTTGGGCTTTCGCTTCGATGGCACCGGCTGCATCATGACCAGCTCCCTTTCGATCAGCACCATTTCGCGTTCGCGCAGAATCTGTTCCTGGATTTTCAGCAGCGTGGCCTTCTCGCGCTGCTCGTTCTGCACCCTGAGCAGCTGCTCCTCCTTGTTGCGCAACTCCTGTCGGGATTAAAGGGGACAACATGGCGTAACGTGACGGGTTAGTGAGGGGTTAAGCTTGCTCTTTACATGTGTTGGGACAAGTGCTACAAAATAGCTTTTAACTAGGAACTAGAAACTAGAAACCATGCAGCAGTTGGCAGTTGAGTGATGTGGGCCATTGTGGGTGGGTATCCAGCCAATTGTGGACTCGAATTAGCCAAATAAAACAGTGGGATAACTTAGGGTAAAGGTAAAAGTAACACAACAGAACGAAATGCAACGCAACTGAAACGCAAATGGCGGGCAGAGAGAAACCTGTTGGACGCGCTTACCTCTTCGATGGTTTGGAAACGCTTAACGTCGTTAGATGTTACAGATTTTTACAGGGGAATTTCGTTTTCGTTTTGTTTTTTTTTTTTTTGTTTGGAGAGAAAGTATATACCAAATTATTAGAATTTCATCAACCAAGTGACCAAGTGAAGGATAAATGGGGGTGAGAATGGTAGAAGAAGAACTGAAGAGCGGCGTAGGGCCAACGAGGAACGGTCTAGAAACGATCTAGAGCAACTCTAGGGGGGATTTGGGAGTTGGCTTTGGCCGGTGCTCTACCTTTTCTTTTTCGCGCAAGTCGTGGAGCACCTCGGCGATCTCCTTCTTCCAGCACTCCTGCATGTAGTGAAAGGACTCCTGAGGCGTCAGGGTGAACTTGGAGCACGCGATGCTCTCCAGCTGCTTGAGTATCTCCTTGAAACCAGGTCGCTTGTGTGGATCCGTTTGCCAGCAGCCTGTGTTTTTGGTTGTTATTAGTCATGGTTTTGCGAAATCCCGCTCCGGGCTACTCACTCTTCATCAGGGCTCCCCAGGTTTCGGGGCAGGTTTTTGGTATGGGCAGGGTCAGCGTGTTGACAGCCACGCCATAGGCCACGGACAGGGGATCGAAGCCCTTGTAGGGCGTCTCGCCCGTAATCAGTTCCCACAGCAGAACACCATAGCTCCAAACATCCGATGACCTGGGATACAAAAGGAATTAGCTAGTGCTTAACTTCCTCGGCAGGCTAGACACAATCTTACTTGGAGTAGGTGCTCACGCTGATGACCTCCGGTGGCATCCAGGCGTACGTGCCCGCCGCGCTCATCCGCTGCGTGTTGTACATCTCGCGGGCCAAGCCGAAATCGGTGATCTTGAGCGTCTTCTGCTGCAGATGATTGCCCTCGATGGCCTCGTAGATCAGCACGTTGGAGGACTTGAGGTCGCGGTGTATGATCGACATGGGCGCCTCGTTGTGCAGATAATTCATGCCCCTCGCAATTTGAATGGCCCAATTGACCAGGACATCGGGCGGTATTTTGCCGGCCAGGATGCGATTAAGGCTGCCGCCGCGGGCGTACTCCATCACCAGACAGAGCTTCGTGTTCAGGCATACGCCGCGCAGGGCGGCGATATTCTCGTGCTTGAGGGCCCAGAAGAGTTTGGCCTCCTGCAGGACATTGTCCCGCATCCGCTGCATGTCATCCTCGCCCGTCTGATGGGCTATCTTGATGGCCACCTCCTCGCCATCGTAGTAGCCGCGATGGACCTTGCAGAAGCCGCCCGAACCGATGACCTCCTTGATGTCCAGCTCATTGTACTCGATCTCATGCGGCTGGATGTCGCCGATGGCCGAGGAGACGTTCAGCTGCAGTGGATCCTCGTCGGTGACAAAGTCCTTGGGGAAGACGCCAACCTGGATGGGGGAAGGAATGGAATGGGTGGTCAGTTCTGGGAGCTTGATGAAGGGAGTTACCCTTTGCCTTACCTTGTCCCCGATCTTGCCCGTCCACCAGCCCACATCGCCGGATACCTCGCTGTCCGTGGACAGGACGACCACTATTTCGCCACGCCGCAGGGTCAGCTCATCCTCGCCCTGGGCCTCGTAGTCATAGAGGGCGGTCCACAGGCTGCCATCGCCCACCTGGGGCTCCACTTGCTCCAGATCTGGAATGGGGATCTCGGGGATCTGCTGGTGATGCAGTTGCTCCAACTGGCGCTGCTGCTGCTGCTGCTGCTGCTCCTCGCTGATGGGCAGCATGGTCGCTTCGCTCCTGGTCCTCGATCCTCGTCGGCAGTCGTCCTTTGGGGGCATCAAAGGCCCACTTTTGGCGACATGGAAACCCCTTTACCTCTTTGTTTTGTTTTTTTTTTTCCTTTATTTTCGGGTTTTTAACTTGCTATTGTTTCGCTGTGTGTGAAAGAGAGATAAAAACGCAACGGAGGAGGAGGAGGAGGAGGAGAAGAAGAAGAGCAAGGGGTTTAGTAATATTAGTTATAACGGGGGTGGGGTGGGGTCAACTTACTGGCAAGGATGTCCGCCAATGCAGCTCCACTGTACCAACTCACTGTCCGTCGTTTTGTCCCACTGTCCGCCGTCCGTTTTGGCCACACGCACAACAACAACAACAACAACGGCACACAATCAGACAACACGATACAAAACACACACACACGCACAGCACACCATTGTCGCCTCGGTCGCTCGTCGCTCAGTCGCTGTCGGCGTCACAGTCAGCGTCGCTGTCGTCGTCAACGTCGTCGCCGTTACGTCGCCTTTATCCTTGATCCTTCAGCAATCGGTTAAATCCGTTTTAACTTCGCGAATCCGCATATGTTTTTAAAACATATATGTATTAAAAAAAAAACTAGAGTTGCACTGTTCAAACGTGAACTAGTTTAATTGAACTGGTCTTTGGACCCAGCCACCTGAACTGGTTTGTTTTGTGGCTCACTTGGGATTTTGGTTCCATTTAGTGGGCACTTTTTTCATAGCCAATATAACAATGCTACCCTTACTAAAGTATTTCAATTGATTTTGATTTATTTCGGTTGTAATATTCTCTCTTAAAATGCATTTTATTGGAGGTCACATGAACTGGGTAGCGGATTATGAACCAGTTCCATTCATATTGGTGCTAAAAAATACCAGCGTAACAGTGTTGGTTAATAATGGGTTTTTGTATTTATCGTTTCAGTGTCGATATGTTTATCGATAACGATTTTTCCCTGGTATATTCTGGTATATTTCAGTTAGCCAGCGAACGGTCACACCAAAGTGTTGTGTTTAACAGTACAGTGCAGTGCGTAACAGCGAATTCCGCCACTGTTGCTGGCGTTGTGACACCTGCTGTTAAGCGTACAGGGGCGAATCTCGGTGCCTTTGGAGTCCCCCCACAGTGGATGCTGCGAACAGAGGATGCGGATGCGGTGATACTGGGAACCAGCGGACAGCATGCATTCCCACACCAACGAGACGACGGCGGCGTCGGCGGCGGCGGCAGCGGCGGCGGGCGTGGTCACAAACGGGACAGGAGGAGGATCGGTTGCCGGAGGAGCACATGGCAGCACGGAGGGCAAGATCCGTTGCATCTTCCTCAGTGAGTTCGATGCGACGGCGGGCTGCAAGATAAGCTGCCAGGTGAGCCGGTTCCCAGCCACTGCCACTGTGATAAGAAGATAATCTAATCGCATCCCAATCCTAGGTGCCCGATAACTACATATCCAAGGATGTGTTCGATGCCATCAACGTGTACATCATACCCAAGCAGCATCTGCAGCGCTGCATTCTCACCGTCAACGCGATGAATGTGAAGATCGTCGGCTATCCGGTGGGCATTCAGGATCAGCAAAAGTACGCCCGCAACGCCTTCCTGTTCAACCTGTGCTTCGTCTGCGATTCGCGGGCGCGCAGCGTCCAGTACGAGCCGGTGGTCAAGAAGCTGTCCGAGTACCTAATCATGATGGAGGAGGAGTCCTGCTTCCTGTCGCGCGAGGACGACAAGCGCCGGCTGCAGAACATCTTCGAGACGGTGCTGCGCGACCTGAACGAGCGCAAGGTGGCCACCATTGTGGAGGGCGACAACACCATCTACCTGAAGATTGTCATGCATAAGCCGGATCCGCCGCCGGTCAAGGATCACATGGTGCCGCTGCTGCTGGCCAATCTGCGCGACGCGCCGCTGGACAATTGGGACCTGACCACGCAACAGGTGCGGCCTGGCCACCTACTCCTCACTCAATAGCAACCATATAATCATAATTCCCCCCTCAGATCCTGCCTTATATCAACGGAATCAATCACGTTGCCCGCATAGCCGCCGAAGCGGATGTGGAAACGGACCTGGTGAAGTCGTGCATCCAGAATCTGGTCTACTACGGCGTCGTCCAGCTGCTGCCCATTCTAAAGTACAGCAACGTCTACATGACGCAGAACCTGAAGCATCTCATCCAGAGTGCATCGCTCAGCGGCGCCTGCCGCAAGTACGTGGCCCTGCGTCCGGACAAAACGTTGCCCAGTGTGCAGCGCATCTTCCAGTTCTATGCCTCGATGACGCACGGCGTCACCCTGCGTGCGATATGCCAGCGCCTGTGCCCCCAGCACCATAACATCGATGAGCGACGCATGGTGATCTTTGGGCTGCAGCATCGATTCATCCGCTGCATTCACAAGTACCCGGTGTTCACGGGCTCCGTGCCGTCGGGGCGGCAGAAGATGTACACCGGGCTGATCAGCTTCGATGAGATCTGCTGCAAGACGGGCCTGTCGCCCTGCACCATCGAGCGGGACATCGAGAAGGACACGAATGTGACTGTGATCTGGAAGTGACGCCGGAGTTTGGCCGGGTTTGTTGTAGTTCGTAGTAGCTTTGTAGTTTGTAGGCAAACCGATTGTTATGTTTCCAATAGCTTTTTTTTATATACACACATATATACACATGAAGGGTTAACGAGAGCCGTTGGTTTGAGTTGGTCTGGTTCCGGGTTCAGGAGGAGGAGGAGCAGGAGGAGTCGTCGCCGCTGGAGAGGATGGCATCTTGCAGCGCCTGGGCCACACAGGCATCCTCCGAAGCCATGCCTGAAAGTACAGAGGGCATGTCATGGATTGTAAAACACAGAGACGGATATAAGTTCCTATTACCCATGGACTGGAAGATGGAGATGTCCGCTTCACCGGGATAGCTGCCATCCAGGATGATGGCACCCAGTTCGCCGGTGATCGGGGCTGGAAGACCCACCAATTCGGACTCGGCATTGTCATAGCAATCCACATAGACCTTGGCCTGGCGGTAAATATCGGGAGACAGCTCTGAAAAATGTATTTCACCGGCACCCACAGCTAACAGAGGGAAGGTAAGAACGTAGCACCATCTAGTTATCCTTTCAGTTATCAGAAATCCAGAGTACCAGACCTACCATTAATGTGTACGCCTTGCTGGCTCCGTTTCAGATCTGCCAGTTGGATGAGCGGCTCCTTGGTGTACGTGGCAATGCAGATGACATCGGCATCCTGGCAGGCTTCCTTAGCACTCGGGCTAACAACTATCTGTGTTCCGCTTTCAGTGCCCAGTTGCCGCTGCATTTGCTCTGCCAAATCCTTAGCTTTGACCTCCGTGCGATTGAACAGATTGAGCTGCTTCACCCGGAAGTTGGCGCAAAAGGCGGCGGCATGGAGTTGCCCCTGGACGCCACAGCCCACGATGGCCAAATTGATGGCACGCTCTTGCTCGAAGCGTCGGAAGTACAGATATTTGGTGGCCACCAGGGAAGCGGCTACTGTGCGCCAGGTGGTCAAGTCTGTGCCCTCCATGATGGCCGACAGTTGACCCGTTTGGGTGTCGAAGAGCAGGACATGGGCTTGAACGCTGGGCAGCGGGGGATTCCGCTGGTGATTGCCACTAAACGAGGTCACCAGCTTGCAGGCCAGCGTGGAGCCCGGGGATCCCCTCGAGGATTCCAGGCTGTAGTTTCCCACAAAGGCGGGCATGGTTAGCAGAATCCCCTCGCCTTCCTTGCCGCAGGCGGTGAAACTCCTCTTCGGTTGAATGGCATAGGATGAGGAGCAGGTGGTCTCCTGATCTTGGGCTCTAACAATGGCCTTGAGGGCCGATTCCACGGCTTCAGTGACCAGCGGCCAGGTGAGAAATCGACGAACTGCCTCCGCATTGTAGTAGACTGGAGAATTGCCGCTCATTTTCGAAGGTAAGTTAATGTAAAACTCAGGAATCTCAGTAGATTCTAGTTAACCATATGCTAACCATAAACTAAGAAATATTTACTTAGTTAAGATTGGTAGAATCTCAAAGATAAGGTTACAAAAGGGAGATTGTAACTTTAAGATTAAAGATCAGCTGACCAGTGATGCCAGCTTTAGCGGAAAAGTTGATTTGTACATAGCTTTCTTCTGAAAACCTTTAAATTTAAAGATTTTAATTAGTTAATTTAGTTTTAAGACAAAAATTGTGAGCCTTTTTAGATGGGTTTTATTTTTATTTGTTTTTTTTAATCTCTGGGCAAAACAGCTACTAACCGCTAAAAATATTGGCAGCACTGTTTGGTTTGACCACAAAAATGCGCTAAAAAATACCGCAACTAAGTTTAACTAGGGAATGGCGGGAAAATTTAAAATTTGTAGTTAACGAGTTCAATAACAAGATGGAAAAAAATTGTAAAACAAAAAAAAAAATTGGCGGTCAGTTTGGATCAGGAAAGACTTTTCCAAAAGGCAAACCAAAAAACCTTAAATGGGAAAAAACCAATTTTCACGGGCGACTGTTTTTTCCTCATTTCTAATGCAGTTTTCCCCATTCTTCGGCGTCGCTGGGAAAATGCATTTTCACCGCACGCCAAGGGCGAAACCGCAGCGCGAAAAAGGGAAACCGCTTCTGTCAACGGCTTTATCGCGCTGAAATAATTCTCGCAAAACAGCTGGAAACTGAACCACATCCAATTCGAAAACCCCAACAACCGACACGACACGAAAGTGAAAAGCGAATGCACTTTTCCGCGGCTGCAGCTGATAGGAAAACTGAATTCATGTAGACACCGCCATTGTTTTGCGCTCGAGCCATCTCCCATTTTCCCAGCTGCTAATTCAAATTTTGACATAATTTCTTCACTGTGCGCCTCCGTCGCCTGCTTTCTCGCCTTTGTCCCAGCCAATTTCACTTGACTTGACCTTTGCGCGCGGCTTTTCCATGGGTTTTCATGCACTTGCGCAAAAAACACGCAATTCTACATGCGAATGTCCCGAACTCGAATGAAAATTAATCATATTCAGAGCAGAAGTTGTAAAGTGATGAATCATCACTGATTATCTTATATATTAAAATACCTTATATGTAAAATTGTTAAAAGAAAACTATTTGACCTTGAAATATTTTTAAAAATGGGAATTTTTATCAGTCTCTTATTTTAAACTTAAAACAACATGTTTGAAAATGTTTTAAATTTTTTTTTAATATAAAGTTTCTATTTTATATATAAATAAATTTTAATTTACATTTTTTTAAAATGTATTATTTTAGTTATACATTTTTAACAACTTTTTTTTTAACTTTAAACAACATTTTTTTACACCACATTTCTTAAAACTTTTTTTTCTAATATAAAATTTCCATCTTACATATAAAAAAATTTTATTTTTTATTTATTTTTAAAATTTAACATTATTTTTTTTACGTTAAGGTCGCTTTAAATTCATTAATTTTGATTATAATTGTTCTTAAATATTTAAGGAAATCCCCAAATATGAGATCTCTATAGTTATATCTCAGTGCTTGGGCTTGGATTTCGGATTTCGGGTGGGTCCGCACTCCGGAGCCTTTTGTTGTGGTTATGTGGTGGCGGCCTTGGGAATGTGCAGTTGCTGGCTGATTTATATTCGCCCCGGAGTGCCACAAATCAAAGTCGAGCTGCTGCTGCTGCTGCCGCTGCTGACTCATTGGAGTGGTGGCTCCTGGTTTGTCGAAGGCGACCTGTTGCATGCCCCACTCCTGGAATCACCGATAGAAGTGGTAGAACCACCAGAACCAGCAATCGCACCACCGGCAGCACCACTTCTAAGTGTTCTGACCTTGCTGGCGGGTAACTGGCTGCCCATAAATTTTGGCATTGCGCAAAAGCCACCGCTGTTGCTGCAAAAAACGCCCCGATTCTGATACCGATTCCAATTCCAATCCCAAGAATCCATATCCGAAAAGTGAATTGTCGCCGACGCTTTGAATAAATTGCTAAACGATTTGGCAAGCGCCAAAATGTAATGGCCAAAAAGGATTTCGACTCGCTGAGCATAAATTTGCGGGCCAAAATCAATTGAATTTATTGGCCAACTGCTTATAAGGTGTTGAATGGATTGGGAGGATATCCACACTGATATTACATTTTTAATTTAATCATAAATTATTTCGATATTTTAAATGCATATGCTATAGCTTGCAGTGGTGGTAGTTTTAACAATAAATTCAGTGTCTTAATGATCTGATTTCATGTTATAAAGTTATACTTTATAGTTTCATATTTAAAATATATATATATATATATATATTTAATTTACCTGCAAAAATTAATATAGGATTTTTGTAATTTTATACACTATAGTTATAGTATTTAAAAAATGTATACTTTACTTTTCTGAAACTATTAAGATGGATTTGGAAAATCTTTGAGATATATTTTCCAAAACATATAACAATGTTGAGATTGATTTAATATTATGTTTGTTAAGTGTTATATTTTTTAATTTCTTCAAATTCATCCTAATATTTTCGGGTGAGTTAAATATCTACTTTTAATATTAAACTATAAAATATAATTTATAACATGATGCTATAAATATTTAAATGAATTTGGAAAATTTTAATAATTCACATTCCAAAACGTATAAAAATATTATAATAATGTAATATTTGCTTTTATTATTGAATGTTTTATATGATCTTATGAGTTATACTTTAAAGTTCAATATTTAAAATAAAAATAAATATTTTACTTATTTGTTTGCTTAATGCGATATTTGGTATAATGTTATGAATTATACCTTAGGTTTAATATTTAAAATATTATATTTATATTTTACTTACCCGAAAATATTAAGATGGACTCAGTAAACCTTTAAAATACATTTTTCCCTGAATCTCTGGGATTGTGCCTTCAAGTTGCTGAGAGGCCAACGCAAATGTATCATATTCATAGGCTTTTGAAACTGTAACGGTTACTGTAATAGCTATAGTTATAGTTATAGTAACGGTAATAGTAATGGCTAAAGTCTGCTGAGCCACACACAGAAACAGAACGTTGCCACACCTTTTCTTCGCGGAGCTGGATTTTAATTTTTTACTGCCTTATTTTTGCCCAGTTTTTAGTTTTGTTATTGTTTTAGTGCGCGCCCGCACACTTGGCTAACACATACATACACACTCACACACACTCACACGAGTGCAGGCCGTAGGTTAGAAAAAGGAAAGTCGGCTAGCGCGAAAAACTCAGAGCCAAAGTTTCGTATTTTGTATTTTGTAGATCAATCTTGGAATGGGTTTGTGCCGTTAGCCGCCGGCGACGTCGTCGCTCACTAAAATGTTGTTTGTCCTTGGAGAATGTGGCAAAAAAGATAGAAAAATGGTATGGAAAAAAAATGTAAAATTATAATATACATTTGCGCACTGTTACCGTTGAAGTGCACAGGAAAAAACTAATTGTAAAGCCAGATTTTACATCTATATCAAGTGTTCTAGTACAAAATACTAGAAATACTAGATATATTTTGGAGTACGAAACTTGGATATGAATCATAATGGATTGATGTTCGATAAAGATATTTGTTTTTACACACACCGAAAAAAAATGATCATAGAAACTAAACTATTCGTACATTAATTCTAAACTATTGAGTTTCAAAAGTATTTTTATAAAATGAGTATTACTATTATATCTATATTTTTTGGTATAGAATTTACATTACAAAATATAAACCTTATAATATTTGGTATAAAATAAATACTACAGAGTTCAAATACTAGATTATTTAGTGTTAATGTTATACCACACTTTTATACTGGATCTAGTATATTTTTAATACAACGATTTTTGAGAAGTTATCTAGTTTTGTTGATCAAAACTACTAAAATAAATAAAAATATTATTAAATAATATTATAATATATAATATTGGATGTAATAAAAAAAATTATGGAGAATATATGTACAACTAAATCCCAATTAAATAATTTTCTTTTAAAAAAGATTTAAAACAAAATTTATAAATTTTAAAAATTAATAAAATAATAAAAAATCGAATAAATTACAAAATGTGGCTTTAATACTCTTTGATACCAAATCAAATGTGTCTACTTCTTGGTGATATTTTTTTTTCAGTGCTGAGTTATATGTGTGCACATATCAGACGACGACTATAATTGTGCCGTTATGTTTAGCGTTGGCGCCGCACCCAATGGACTCCACTGAGCTGCCCGCTCCCGTTCCCCACACCCCACATCCCCCATTCCCTCCCCCTCCCCCTCAACCTCCCACCCCCCGCCACCCGCTCCACCAATTAGATTCGATCGGCAAGTATTATTTCTTGTTATTGTTGTCGGACCCATTGCAACCATTGCCTTAGTTCGCCTTTGTCTAATGATTTCGATTATTGGTTTGTTTTATTTTCCTCCTTTTTCTCGGGTTTCTGTATTTCTACCTATATATATTTTGTTATTTTTTTTGCATTTTACAACTTCCGTCTGTGCACTTTGCATGGAGCATAAAACTGCGCTAGAATGAAAACAAATGCAAATTGTAAATGATTGGTTAATATTTTATTAAACCTTTAGAGATATTATTATATAACTTTTTATTAACTATCCATAGTACTCCATTCAGTTGGGATTGTGTAGATATTTCAAAAATATTCTATTTATAAAGTAACGTTTTTTTTTTAAGAACAAATGCTTGCAAAAAAAATATATAACCCAAAAAATAGAAACATATTAACCAAAAAATAGAATAGATAGATAGATACTAGGATAAAGGATTTCATCTTGGTTTTTGGAGGTGATTTTAGAACAAATTTTTTCGTTGCATACTTTTTGAATACCAAATTTCTTTTTAGCTGTTTTACCCGAGTGAGAGTGCGGATTTATCTTTTATATATAATATTATTTTTTATAATTCATTTTGTTGCATACTTTTTGAATACCAAAATTCTTTTTACCTTTTTCACCCGAGTAAGAGTGCGGATTGATCTTCCATATATAATATTATTTTTTATAATTAGTTGGTGAATTAAAATGTTCTAAGTTCCTAACCTAGAAAAAACTAAAAAAATACTTCCTAATTTGATTTATCTATTAATTTATCCAATATATATTTTTCGCATCCCTACTTTTATTTTTTTATCAAATATTATATTTTATAATATAAACAATTGTCTATATTATATTATTATTATTAAATCCCATCTGGTATCATTTTTATTTCCAGTACTGGAGGACTTAAAAACCCGAGTATCCTGAGCTGGTCGATAACACTTATACGCCGGCCCTTAATGAGTGTTCATGGCTGCAATTGCTGCACTTCAGCTGCCCGACTTATTGCTGCTCGCTTTCCGAACGCCCACTGACTAATCCAGGGCCTAATATTTCAGAGGCCTATGATTAGCATATTTCCCCGCCCGCCACCCAAAGTCTGAGTCGTGTTTCGTTTCCACTAACTTGGCTCTCAGTCGTTCCACGGGCTTTTTCAGTCGTTTCGGCCACGATCGGTTTACTTCGTCTGCGATTTTTCGGCTCACTTCAGTTCGGTTCGCTTCCAGACGGCTCTGTCTTTATCAGCCAGCCAGTCAGTCAGTGTTTCGCTTTCGGCCAAAGCTGACGAACTCCCTCCTCTCGCTTTTAGCCTGGCCAAAAAACGGGCAGGAGAATCGCTCAAAAATACTTGGCGGGTGTGAAGTGAAGTGCAGTGACTTGAGAATTGATCACATCTATCACTTATTTTTCGCTAATGAACGGAGATTTGCCCAATTTTATTTTTTATTTTTTGTTTTTGTGAATTTTGGTAATACAAAAATACACAACAGTATACGCAATATATTAGCAGTGAGTTATGAAATATACACAATACAAATAAGCAGCAGCAGCGACCAATAATAATAATAAAACGAAGCATAGCGAGAGAAACAAAAATTTCTAATATGCAAATGAAATAATTTTGTTTATGGTGCAGTCGCAAGAATCGTTGGGATTCTTCTTATAAAGTGTGCAAAAAAAAAGGAAAAAATCGATAAAAAATATTATTTGAAAATTGAACCTGTTCTCTGATGGAGGCTGGATCCGGCGATTGAGGTAAGCTGATTTATTTTGGCCTAATCATATGCATATTCTGACCGAATGCGTCGCCATACATCTCCGATTGAGAGTTAAGAATAGCTAATGGATTCGAAATGGCCTCATTCCCCCATATAGCATGGTATATGGGTGTAGTTTCTGATCCGATTTGGCTGCAGTTCTGCAACGTTGGCTTGGACTTGGCTTTGGATTAGGCACTAAAGCAGCAAAACACTTCCGATGCCACTGAACCGCAACCATCTCGGTGGAAGAAAGACGACCTTGCCCATGAAAGAACCAGAACCCATGTCTTTTTTTAGGGGGGAGGAAGTCCGGTCGGACTGAAGGATGATCGGGTGGCGGAATTGAAGCAAGGTCTTGGGCTCCATAAATACTAAGCAGTTTTATATTTATATATTCCAAATTCGAGGAGTTGTGCCCTTCAACAGACATTTCCTAAGGCATTCATTTGGAAGATTATACGATATCTAGGTTTTTTATATTTTAAATAGGAGTATTCCAATGATTTCCATTTATTTTTTAATTTTAAAAACTTTATAAGTCTTGGGAGTATCCCAATGATTTAATTTTTTTAATTTAGAAAAAAAAACTATTCCAATGTGTTAATTTTTTTAAATTTTAAACATTTTATAAATTTTGGAATTATTCTAATAATTAAATTTTTTAATTCTAATTTTTTAAATATTTTGTGGAATCAGGCTAGAAACTATAAATGATTATTACTTCAATAATTTGCTAATTAAATAAAAAATTTTTAGAATTTCCAAAATACTCATAAAAAAATTGTCAAAGATCAAATTGATAAGTGCAGGTCAATTTTATCCTTTTTAAGATCAAGTTATTCACATCATTTAGTTATGAATAAAGCTTATAATTATCTTACCTTTCATTAGTTCTTCAAAAAATACTACATTTGATTTAGCTACAAATAACTGATATGAGAAGATATTATTTTGATATGTTTGAATCACCAATTTGACATTAATCGGCTTTTTATTGATATGAAAAAGAAAAGATCTTCTGAAAGGCATTTCTTAAGGGTCATAAGTAAAAATTTTTTTTTTTACATTTTCTTACACCAAGGAAGGACTTTCCAGCATTTCAATCTTGGGATCTTTTTTGCTGATCCGGCAACCTAAATGTGGCAACCCAAATGTTCCTTGCACACCTTCTTTATTTATGTTATGTCGGTGCTGGGGTTACCCCATCGCTTGCCCAACTTTCGTCTCCATCACATCCAGTGGAGTGGAAAAAGGGACCCGCAATGACCACAAGTTGGCAGTCTGAGCTTTAAAGAGCATTTTAAGCACTCACCTCTTGACCCGACCCAGTTCCATATGTCACAAAAGAACGGCGTCAGTCGGCGGCGGCGGTTGCCTGTTGGTGGTGTTGCCTCCACTCCTCCGTTTAGTAGGTACACCCTACCAAAAATATATAATACGAAATATAAAATTCAAGACCCCGACCCCCGATCGCATTGTTCCATATGCGCATAAAGCAAATTGCATTAACATTTAGGCCTACGCGCTGTGCCGCCCACTTTGCGACTGTGCCGCCGCCACAGTGCCATTCCACTCGTTCCCCGTTTCAATCCGTTCCATTCCGTTCGTAGCGCCCATGCTTTATCAGCTCCCCAATTTCCAGCGATCAGTCGCAATTCAAAGTGCGCGCTGTGCGGAGCAATTTAAATCGCTCCACATCGTTTTTCCACGGCGGTTCTTTTCGAAAATTTCGGAAGTTATCATACAAGATATATATCGAATAACACGACTAACGATACTGGGCATGCGCTGCCTTTAAATGTGATCTTTATCAGCGATAAAGCTGTGATTTTTTTTGGGTTTACTTCGTCGATCGATCGATAATAAAAAGAAGTAAAAACAAGGTGCATCCAGTTAGTGAAACAAGCCATAAATTATCCAAAAGGTATGCGTAATACACATAAGAGTGATGATCATACAGGCCCAGAAATTAGCCACTTTATATGGACAGAGTGCGGTGTGCATGTGAAAGTGATGATGGCAACCTATTCAGAATTTCAAAAGCCAGTCCCAAAAAAATAACAAGTGTTTAATTGGAGTAAAAAAAAATGTGAAAAGATTACAAAAAAAATCACTCCGAAAATCAGAAACAAAGCGAAACGTTTATAATATATTTATATACTTTGAAATATGGTTTTACATTTTTTACTCTCAATAATATTGGAACAATAGGAAACCTGTTTGGTAATTCTAAGATATAATTCAGTTTGGGAATTTTTTATTTGCGTTGTCTGGCAAATATTTTAACGATTTTGTCTGAGACTCATAATTTGCATATGATTTTAATTTACAAAAAATGGGTATAATTAGGATAATTGTTCAATCAAGTGAATTGAAAAAAGGTATAAAAAATAATAATAAAAAAATAATAAAAAAAAATAATAGGTAGTAAAAAATTAAAAAATTAAACAAAATTAAAGAAAAATAAACAAAAGAAACATGCATACATTTTCTTAAATTGACGATTTTCTTTCTTTTTTGTATTATTTTTGTATTATTGTTTTTTTTTTTTAATATTTATGTAAGAAACTAAACCTTCCATCGATTTGTTTATTATTTTTTCGCATATTACTTAGTACACCAATAGTTTCAACTTAGGGTCTTCAAAGTAGGAACTATTTGCGATCATGGAGATATACCATTTCGACACACAACCCGGCCATGTCCCCATAACTTCCCATTTCTCTTGTCGCGCTGGTCAAGAGTCTTCAGCACTTTGTTCAATTGAAATTTTTGTAAATTTACTTTCTGCGATTGTTGCCGCTTGGATTCGGCACTCGTATATCGGTGTGTCTGTCGCTCGGCTTTGGCTCACTTTGGCAGCTTTCTTGCATAATAAACAAGATCAGGCTCAGCACACAATGTGCAACATTAGGCCAATGTTGGTACGTGGACACACTCCTCCGAGGGGGGAGTGGCAGGGGGAGAGAGAGGGGAGTGGGGCTACCTGAGTGGGGCATGGGGACAATCATGGACAGCGGGCGCTAAACTGCTAAGAAAACAAAAAGCGAAAAGCAGCAAGCAAAGTACACTGAAAAAAATAACCATTAGGTTAATATTAGTAATCAGAAAGTTATGTTCAAGTTCAGCTATATCTATCTTTTATAACATTTTTAAAAGAGTTAATCATGATACATTTTGTAAAGCTTTATAGGCTTCTATTAACATTTAATTATTTGGGCCAAGAATTCAACTTACCAAAAAAAATCTTTTTTATTTATAATATTTTTTATAATATTGGGCCTAAACAAACATGAGTTTTAGGTGTCATTTGGAGATTAAATAATCATTTTAACAGGATAAAGAACTCATAAATACTATAAAACCTAGAAAAATATATATTTTTTTCATATTTAAAAACTCTAAAATGTTTGAAAACATTTTCTCGCCGTGTGGCGGCAACATGCACCGAAACAAGCGATGTCGGTGGCTACTTTTGCTCTCGTTTCGACTGCTGCGTGAGGCACATGGATAACTGGATAACTTGGACAGTTTCCCGTTACCACTGTCCCTCCCGTCCCGTCCCGCTCCATCCCCATCGCCCCTCTCTTTCACTCCGGTCGTGTTCGCTGTGAACCTGCCACAGCAACAACAAGCACAATAAAAAAAACCACCGAAAATAAATCGCCAACCGCAAAAGTTTGCAAACTTTTTTAACTTCACAATAAATACAACAAGAGTAATACAACTGAAAAAAAAACAACAAAAATGTTGCTCCATTTCGGAGATCAGCGAACCCTTTTTTTGTCTTTGTTTTCGATTTGAATATACATATATTAAAGTCAGCCGATAGGAACAGTAGAACGTGGTTACAAACTAAAATCACCAGGCAAAAAAACATCACTAAAACATAATTTTTAAAAAGTAGGAACGATCTATTATAGAGGTTAAGAGTGAAGAAATTAGTAAGACCGTTTTTTAAGAAGGAAAAAATTAGGAAACGGATGTTGGATTGATGATATATTTTGGAAAATTGGGAAGTATATGAAATGTAGATATAATATTGTAATGTATCTAGATTTAACTTCGAAAAGCAGTGAAACTGACTTCTATAAAAGTATATTTTTGAGGATTTTTAAATTTAAATTTTAGATGTCACCCAACCACAAGTGTGTTTCGTTGAGCTCTTTAATAAGCTCAAGTTAAGTAAGGAGTCAAGTTAGGTATGACCTCCTTCTGGAGTCTTCTGGAGCCTTCCATCCGGCAGTCGATCTGATAAGATGCGAGGAGATTGGAGCAGAAGTACCGCCAGATTTGATGGGACCAAAGGGGGATCGGTGATCGGGATACCCATAATTTGTTGGTCTTGTAAATGCGGACGCGTGGCACGAGTCGAGTGCGATCGAATCCCCAAGTCGCTCCAACCATAATTGCCGGCACTCGCACACGGGGAGAAGAGTGCCATCAGCCACTCGAGAAGTCGCAAGTCCCCGATCGCAAGTCGAGAGTTGAGCGTCGAGAGTCTCCAGTCCAGAAAAATCCACAGACAAAGCCAAAGAGACCCGGCTCAACGTCGTGCCCAGCGATCTGCATTGTTTGGCAAATTTGTAACCAAAACTTATTGCAAACTTTTTTTTTTTCGCTGTCTCCGCGGCTATTGCTGCTTTACATACCCTTGCATTAGGTATGACTAGTTTTTAAAAAAGGTTTTTTTTAGGTAAATATTTATATAAATGTTTCATAGGTTTAAACATTCAGAACTACATTTTTGTAATTGACATTTTGGTTCCTTTCTTTTCCTTAATTTTAACTTAAGGGTGATTTTCTAGGGTATTTCCCACTTCTGCCATGGTGGCCTTTTTTCTTTCTTTGTTTTCTTGTTGTCCAACTTTATTTTTGGTCGCTTGCCGCTTTTCTGGCCAAGAGACGACGACGACAACAGCTTCTTGTAATTATGGCGAGAGCCTCTAGTTGCAGTTGCGGACACCTTGGCCATGTTTATCTTGTGGCAACTCCGACTCTCTGGCCCTCGGCCAGAAGATAAGCTTCGCCCACATGCCACAATGTGTCGGTGTTGAGTGCTCGCATCTCTGAAATGCCACTGCAAGATGACAAAGTGCCACATCCAGGCAGCAGCAGCAGCAGCCATAATGGTAACAAAACAAAAGATTGGGTAACTCCAGGGTTTTAATGGAGATCTGGGGACCATAGGATATGCAGTGAGGATTGCTTCAGGTCTTACTTGGTTTTTATTTTGTTTTGAAATTTAACTATATAAAATGTATACTAAAATAGGTAAAATTTGTGTAGGTTAACATTAAGTGGCGCCCAACGTGGGGCATTTAAAAAGTGACTAGTCAAAGTGAACAAAGGACTTAAAATATAAATTTGAAATGATTAAATTAAGAAATAATAAGAAGAAATCAATTGGTAACTAAAAGAAATATATACAAAATATACATTTTGAGAGGGCTAAAAATAAATGGCGCCCAACGTGGGGCAAAGCCAAAAGCACGCTTTATAAAGTTCGTTAAGTTAATTCCAAGTATTTTGGATTAGAAAATGAGGAGATGTAATCTGAAAATTGTTCCCACTTATGCAAAACCTCTTTATGGATTGATTTTCCAACAGAATGCTGTCATAGAATGGTCTATAAGATGTCAGGGGGTAAGAAAACTGAGATTTCGTCCCACATTTCTCGAATTACCCAACCTAATGGGTAGCTTACATTTTAATTAGCGAATTGTGCAATATGCGATGCAAATCAGCCACCCACATATGTTCGGCGGTGGGATGCCACATTTATGGCTCGCGCCCCGTTTTGGGCAACTTCAAAGGGTAACCGCAGGCGAAACCACAGCAGCACCGCACCATACAGCACCATCGAACTATCGTATCGTAGCCACCGTACATCGATTTAAAAAGTAAAACATTTAGTGGGCAAAAGTTTAATTAAAGCAAGGCGCAAGGCATGTTCGGCTAAATGAACCTTGGCAAGAATTTCCATGGCGCAACCATGGGCAACAACAACCACTCAAGCGCGTCATTTGGTTTATCAATTTCGGTTACAGCGCTGCCGTCTTGTGCAATTGCATTTTCAGAGCCCCCAAGTTTTTCATTTTCTTTTTAGTTTTATTTTTATTTTGTATTTTGAAAACATTAACACTCGCCTCGGCCCAGTCAATTCTCCCATCAATTCTCCAGCCCCCCAGTGACTCATTCGGCAGCAAATGAACAGATATCTAGCATAAAGTGGAGCAACAACCACCGTGCACCACATGTGTAACGCCCACTGGGTGTGGAGACGTCCGATTCCGATGCTGGATGGCCATGCCTGTGTGCCTTCAAGTTGGCAAAACAATTTGCTATTAGCCATTTGCTGTGTTTGCTATGTTTGCCATTTGATTTGCTTTGGCAGCTTTTCATTTGCAACCCGCTGATGACAACAAATCATGACAATGCTCAAGGTACAATGTCAAGACCTCGCGCCACATGCCTCGAAAACTATAGCATTTAAGTCGACACAAACTGGCGTGGGTCAAGCTGAGAAACTGAGAAGCTGAGAGGTTGAGAAGTCTCCACCCCCACTAGGCTAGAAGGACGCACCACATTTGCATAAGTCGAGGTGTCGCCTCACAATTTACCATTCCGCGTGATAATTACACACATTTTTCAAGCAACAAATAAGTACATTAAAGTATAATTTTTACCATTGAATAATATCAAAATGAGACTGGAAATTATAATTTTCATTTTCCCTTTTTATCAAAAAATGCAGAAAAATCAAGATCCACTTTATAGTCAGAAGTTCCATTAATATGTACATGAACGTATCATTTTTACCATTGAATAATGTCAAAATGAGATTTTTCTGTAACTACACACATTTTCTAAACCACATCTTACAAAAAATCAAGATCAATTTTATAAAGACAGGTTCTGTTAATATCTCATTTCTCAGCTTTTTCAAATTTAGATATTTATAAAATACCTAGATGTTTAATATACACAAGAGCTTTCATATAGATTTTTAAAACACACTTTGATCTTTAATATCAACTTTGAATACATATATATATTTCTTTTGAGCCCCAAAGTATCACTTTCAAATTTTTGTGCAGACACAGTTGGCCAAACATTCGGCATGGCTATGCTCTATTTGCCCGCGGTGGCTTAGTTCAGTTCAGTTTGGTTCTGTTCGGTGGTTCAGTGGTGCAAGTCGGGTCGATTCAATCGATCTATAGGTGGTGTCACCGATGGAAGATTCGATGATAGTGGAGATCCAAATGCGTATTGCCTGGCATTCACTTGGCTGACTGACAGTGCAAGGTTGGGTCAGGGTTAGATGTTAGGTGGTTTCAGGTGGAGCAGGGTGGTGCAGCGGGCAGTTCTGACACCCCAGGCCATTGTGTGCCGAGGTTAAAGGAGATTAAACGCGCCAGTTTAAAGTGTAATTGATATTTAGCTGGAAATTAATCAAGTAGCAACTGATAATGTGTAATTATTTAATCGATTATATCACGTTGTATTAAAGAAAATATACTAGGTCCAGTATAAAAGTATGGCATTGAATTAATACTAAATAATACTAAATATAAAATTAGGCTTTTTATACTTAAAAATGTGTTATCATAATTTATAAAAAAATATAACCTTTTGTCTATAAAATCCGGTCAGTAGCAAAGTTCTCCCCGAATGGATAGACATAAAAATCTAAAAAAAACTAGTACATAAAAATGAAAGTATTTGTAACTTACCTAGATAATTCCCTGATCCTTTGGTATATATTTTAAAGGATTTCTAAGATTGTCAATTTAAGAAACTAAAAAGTTTTTTTTATTGTATTCTAGTAAAATGTGTGTATTTCTTTATTAAGTTTTTTACATAATGCTAGTGCTATTTTCTGGCACTTGTTGCATCTTTGGGAGGCTAACCAAGCGATGGCCTCACCTTTCGACCCCCAAAAACCCAGCCCAGAACCACTGAACCACTGAACCCTCGCTTTGTGTTTCGCTTTCACTTTCGAATCGCTCGAAAAACTCGCCGGTGGTTTGGTTTGGTTTTGTTTACTTTATCTGGCCGAATCGATCGGGATCCAATCACTTTGTGAGTGGCTAGTTGACGCCTTCGTGAACCGCCGCTGACCTCTCACCCACCACCCACCGCCCACCACCCACCGATTTTCGCGATGCTGTTCCGCTGTTGTAGATAATCCATTGATAAGATTTGTGCTTTTCGGTTTTCAATTTCGAATTAAAGGGTTGGGGGTGGGGATCAAAATGGCGCAATGACATTTAAATTGGCTACGAATTTTTCCTTTATTTTGTTGTTTTTTATTTTGTTTTCTGACCGCCCTACAAAACGTGCTCTATTGTTGGTGTTGTTGTTTTTTTTTTTTTCAGACCAACGACTTGACAAAATGAAATGCGCTCGAATTAAAGTGATTTTTTTTGGTGGCGGCTTTACTTTATTTTTCTGTGCACCTTTTGTGGTTTGTTGTTTGTTTGTTGTTACAGCAACGAAAAAGGTAACTAAAAAAAACTGTAGAAAAATTATGACTTTTGATCTAATTATGGCTTTGGACCCTATTTGTTTGTCCCGCGGCAACCTTGGCACCAATTTGTTTGCCTTACTTTGCCCAACGCGGTACTTTGTTTACTTTCAGTTGCTGTTGTTGTTGCAGTTATTGTTGCTTTCTCTACCGCATTCTAAGGCTGATTTTGGCCACGCCCACACAATAATTACTGCTGCAAAAATTTGGCAATTTTATGATTTGATTTGATTTTGGGGATTGGTTTTTGCTGGCGATATTCGAAAATTGGAGCAGAAATCGAGACAAAGAAAAACCAAGAAACATATTTCAGATAACCAAACAATTATCCTCGAGCCGCTGGTCATATTATTTACTGGCTTTAGTTTTTGTGAGCTGCTTAAGTTGTGGCACGATGTTGGATTTCTGGGATTTCGGGAGTTGTTTCACTTTTTGTTCCCCCCCGATTTGATTTTGCGCAATCTTTAGCGCCGCCAAACGAAAGACTTAAGAAACGAACTTTAGCATTTTTTCTGCCTCTACCTCCGCTTCAACTTCATTCGGTTTTTTTTCGCCGATTTTCTTATCCACTGCCCCCTTCTGAAAAAAAAATGCCAGGGGCGTGGCTCAATCGAGGGGCGGTGAAGGGGGATTTTCAATTTTTTTTTTCCTTTTTTCAGCTGCACTAAACAATTTTGTCGCTCAAACGACTCCATTAAGTCAGTCGATGGTTTTATGGCTTTATGCTTATTGCCAGCTGATGAATTGCATTTTGCATACCCTAACTGTATTTGCGGTTCCATTGATTATGATAGGCAGTTTGGGTAGTTCTTAAAATCAATTGAAAAATTAAATTCCCTAAAAATCTGAATTCTTATTAGCTTATAATTTAATTTACATTTGATTAAATTAAGTGAATCCCCCGATAAATTTTGACAAAATACTGATTTTAATAATTCACAAAAAAATATTATAATAATATATTTTTCTTAAAAATAAATTGATTTCATTAATGGCTTTTTTAGACGAAAAACCTAAAATTCTGCATTATAATAAGCTTAAATTCATTTGAATAATCTAAAAAATATTAAAAAAAAATGTTTCTATGAAAATTATTTCTAATAATTAAAATAGTATTAAATTATTTCATAAGTGACTTTCTTAATCGAAAAATCTAAAAATCTTCATTACAACTAGTTTAAAAATTAAAAAAAAATATATTGTAATAAATTATTTTCTTTGAAAATTATTTTTAATAATTAAAATTAATTTGAATTGATTTCATGAATGGCTTTTCTTAGTCGCAGAGCATTTAATATCCATTGCTGGGCGAGATTCCCTCAGTTCGCCCAAGCGTTTTTCTTTTATTTATTTTGAATGCTCATATTTATGTAAATTTCATAGGCGTGACTCAATGATTTGTAGTCCGTGGCTATATGAGCGTCGTTCGTCGCTCGTCGATCTGCATATCGGCGTGGCTATATTTGTGTATTCGAATCGCGTTGACAACACGGCGACGGCCCTTTCACATATTTCTTATTCGGAATGAACAATCAGCGGCCGCGGATTAGCTGCATCGACAGATCCGAATGGGCCGCCACATATGAGCATATATATCCATAGATATCCATGCTGTCAGATTCGTTGCACTCATTAGGCCAATTCAATTGGCTGCGGGAAAAATGGAAATAAAAACCAAAATACCAAAAATGTAAAATGTGTTGTTAAGGCCGCTCGGTAATTCGATATGATATGCGATGTGATATGTGGCTGGAACCAAAAAAAATCGAAAACTGAAATCTGAAAACTAAACCAAGCCTCCGCCGCGTCAAAATTAATCACTTCCCTTTACTAGAATTTGCATGCAGACTGCAGACTTTCAGTTTTTTCGATTTTTTCTGTGGCTCTGATTCGAGTTCAGCCGCCTTTTGTGGGGTTTTTCATTCGCTTTTCGTTTTGGTATCAATTAAAACCCAATTATGCCCCGCAGGCGAGTCTCGGAAAATGCGCACCCAAAGCGAGATAATGCCCGTCCGGTCGTAACGGGTTTGGGCCACGCACCCAAGGTTACCATAAGCAAATATTCATGTGCGACCGGTCACAAACATGGCTAGATATGTGCTATATATCAGTTGTCAGACGATCTGCAAAAATGCAAATATCTGGAAGGGGGCACCAAGAAAGAATGATTTACGGATTCGAAAAGCCCACCGATCATTAAAAATAATAAAAAAAAATTATAACAAAAATAAAACAGAACAGGTAAAAAGTTGAATGTTTTACATGCCAAGTGTTAGCATCACACAGAAAATTCGATATAAAATATAGTTAATTCTACCTGAAAAATTTCATTCCGATATGATTAATGTCAAATTTATGATTCTAACATATCAACTTAATATTTTCTGATATTAGGTATTTTGCCCTAAAATATTAAATTTAGAATTTTTTGAACCAATAATGAAAAATTAGATAAATAATCTTTATTCATATCATTTTGATCTTTAAAAAATATAAAATTAACCCTCACATATCAATCTGATCTTTTGTCAATTTATTTTCTGTGCATTTTAATCATCTTTTAAGCTCATAATATATTTAAAAATAAATTTTAAGCTCACAAAACATTTAAAAATACATAATGACCAAAATATAAAATATTTCCATTAAATTTAATTTAAAGAAAAACTCCTGAGATAACAAAAAATTAAAAAAAAAAAACCTATAATGAAAGTAAAAGCTAACCAAAAGAAAGTCGTGTTTTAAATTGTTTTTTAATCTCTTGGCGCATTTCAAAAATAATAATAACGACTGGAAAAAACAGCGTATTATCGTTAGTCAAACCATTTTGTTTAAGCGTTTAGGCACTCTATCATTTCATCCACAATTAAACTTTATTTGCAGGCTTTGCATTTTGGCCTTAATGAAATTTCTTTCACTTAATAATTCGCTGAATTTATCTAGCCGCATTCATCATTCGGTGTTTGTCCAATTTTCAATGCTTTCTTTCGCTCGTTTTTGGTTTTCCCCCCACTTGGGATCATAATTATGTTATAAGGAAACCGTTTGGACAGAAAATCCATAAAAATGTGAACAATTATGGAGGCTGAAAATATAATTTATACCCAACAAGTACCGCCCAAGTGTTGTGTGTCTGTCAGTGTTCGGTGTTCGATTTATTGGGCACATGTCGACTGTCCGGATCGTGGCGATTGCCAATCGATAACGATAGGTTCGACAGGCGGTCGCCGATGTGTGGTCCCATCGATCGATCAAGTTGTCGCATGTCCAATGTCCAGCGATAAGATCGGATCGCCATCTGATTTTTTGTTCAAGTATTTTCCATGTTTTTGCCATTTTCCTGAAATGAAGCCGTCATAAGTTCTATGCTCTCGTTTTCTCGGTTTTGTTTCTCGATTGACAATTGTTCGATTGGTTTCGTTTCAATTTATGCGCTTCCTGTCCAATCAATCGGCATCAATTATACGGCATTCTCGACTTAATTATATCGCCGGCTGTTCATGTCGGATGACATTGATTGCATCCTGTTTTTTTTCGGTTTCTGTCTCGGTTTTTCGACCACTTTTGGGGGTCTGACCAAATGTGGGGCATTCTCTGCGATCTCCGCAACACCAGCAACAAACAGCGTTTGGCATGCTGCTCATAAGTCTCTTTTATGGCTTTTTAAAGTGTTTCACATCGCAATTATTGTTAATCAACTGGCGGCGGCTAATTGCAGCTCTGGTCCCCGCCATAAACAGACGAATTATAATCACAATTAAATGCGATAAGTAGCCGCTTAGCGGGGTTGACAATCAAAATTTTCAACTCATTTATTTCGGTGGAAAAGCCCTGGGGAAATTGTTGCGTTTGTCTAGTGCTAGCATGTGACATATTACTATAAATTCAAGGAAAAATTTGCACATAATAATTAAATATTTTTAAATTTATTTTTCAAGCGAAAATTAGCTTATATTAATTAAATACTTTTAAATATATTTTTTAACTTAAACACTTTTAAATTGGAATATTGGAGGTAGTATATCATTATCAATTAGTTTTATCTAGTTTTATTGCTAAAAATCGTTTTTTTTTAAATATACTAGATTCACTATTAGAGTTAAATACTAAATAATGTAGTATCTGAACTTTGTGGTATTATTTTAATATGAAGCATTTAAAGTGTGACCTGAAAACGTAATTTAAATCAGGGAAGCTTTACTAGATCCAGTATAAAAGTGTGGAATGTAATAAATACTAAATAATAAAGTATCTGAACTTTGTGGTATTATTTTCATACCAAGTATTGTAAAAAGTTATCTAAAAAACGTATTATAAATCAGTGAGGCTTTAAATTGGTTTTCCGGCCAGCAAGCGATATAAATCGATGATTTTCTGAGCAGAAACCCATTGTGGATCCCCCCTTTCGATTGGCAATCCATTTCAAGGGCCACTGGAATATGCATTTATTGCATTGCTGTCATAAGCAATGAATGCATATCGTTTGTCTTGTGCGCCGGCAAAGGCAAATAACTCAGCCCGAACAATATCAGGTTGGACAAATGGTTGGCAATATGTTTTGCAATCGGCTGCCATACTCTATACTCCATATTCCGTATTCCGTATTCCGTATTCCGATTCCGATGTCGATGCCATATGTCAATGGCTTCTGCGGGTTCTCACAATTGCCACACATTGTTTTTATTACGGCTGGCGGCAATTAAATGCGATTTAATTAGCCATCAGGTCGGATGGAAATGGAAATATATGTTTTATTTCTTTCGCTGGAATTAAATGCAAATGAAGAGAGCTGCGCGCGCAGAAATAGTTGAAATTGTTGTTGACTTCGTTGCGCATGCGTGTGACTTGATTACAGCAACAAAATCGTTGACAAAGACTTTTATTGGCAGGCAACAAACGGCGGCGGCGGTGCAAAAAATGAAAATTATCGTGCCGCCGAGCAGAGCAGAGAGAGAAATAAAGGAAAAATGCATTGAACGCGCACGCATACCAGGTAAATTATAGAGGGACCAAAACCCAAGAAAACCAAGAAAAAACCAGACCGAGTGGCTAAGACGCTAAGACTCTGGCCAAGAAGGGGGTCTGAATGGCTGCATGGGCACTTGCGTCATCTGGGTATAAATGCATTGTGGCATTTGTCATTTCAATTGCGCGTAAGCCTAAATAACTGGCAAGTTTGTGTCCTAAGTCTTTTGTTTTCCACCATTCGAATTTCTCAGATGGAAAATTCTGACTGGGAGACGGAAAGCAATTTTTAAATTATGTTGTAATTTCAAAAGATCTTTCTATTTTTATATATCCCTTATTTATTCAGTAAATATTCTTAAATATATATATATTTTAATAATTATTTTTATTTTTTAATTTATGTATTTTTTTATGTATTTTATTTAATTATTTATTTATTTTTTTTTATTTATTTACCAATTTTAATTTATTTTATTTAATTATATTTTTATTGATCTTCTCTATTTTTGGGTATTTATTTCGCTTATATTTTTGGTACATGGGTGTAAATGCAATTTTAATGAACTTATTTGAATATTTTTTAACCCATATTGTTACGATCGCTTTAATGGTTTTCTTTTAGTACGATTTTTAAAACTGTTACCCATGTTTATTTTTTAATAATGCCCATTTCAAAATTATTTATCGTGGCCACAAAATGTTTACCTCCCGAACGCTCATCCATCTCTCCATATAGGTACACAAATATAATTAAATTTTTTGTGCACTTTAATGCTCGTTTATTATCTGCCCATTAAATCGGTTTATCTATCAATTTGGTACTTTTTTCATTTCTTTTTTTAATTTTCCAACCAACTACATCCGAACAAGCGCCTTTTAATTTAAGCAACACAAAATACAAAACCCTCAAGCCAGGTGGAAAAAAATTAAATCACGAAGCGCGAGCGTTCGCCAAAAAAAACCCAAAAAAAAAGAAATAATAAAACCATCAGTATAATCTGTTGAATGGCCAAAAAGACGATGATTATGTTGATGATGCGCGTGCCATGGCGCCATTTAGTGCAAATTTGTCGATGCTTCCGGCCAAAAAGATTGCGCTTGCCCACCTGCAACAGTAGCAAACTGGCAACTAGCAACTGGCAACCAGCAACACCAACGGTGGCAAGTGGCAACAGTAACAGCAAGAGCAGCAGCAACATCAACATCGAAATCAGACATTCACTTTGGCTACCTTCGCATTTTCATTCAATGCCAAAAAGAAAAGCGCCTCATAATTTCCGTGCGGCTTTTCCACGTTTGGGAAATGGATTTGTGGTGAAAGATGAGTCGGCGCTTTTTTCTGCACAATAGTGGCCTGTCCTCACCTCGGCCCATCCATCAATTTGCATTCAATCTTGCCAACCCACTCGATCCAGAGTTAAGGCAAGTAATTTGCATGATGTTGCTGCTGTGACTGTTGCTGTTGCTGCTGCTGCTGCTGCTGTCGCTACTACTGCTTTGGCTGGCAATTAAGGCTAGTTGGTCTGGCCCGGAAGCCGTGCCCAAAAGATCGTGTACAGTTAGAATGGCCGGCGGCAACCGATAATTATGGTTAATAAATATTAGCTGCCAAAAGTGCAATAAACCAGACGAACGACAAGCGACAAATGCAAAGCAGAAAGCCAATGGGTCAAAGGGGCAGGGGGCGGTGGCAGAGAGGGGGGTGGGGTTGGTGTATAAGGGGGTTATGTGGTCTGGTTCTTGGCCCGGTCATATTTCCAGCAAGTTAATTGCAATCGACACACATGCCATCTAGCATGCTAAGGAAAATACTCGAAGAAATAATTTAAACTTAAAAAATCGTAAGGCATATTTTTAAAAACATTTTATACTGTGTTTCTGTGTAACAAGTATAATGATAAAAAGGCACGGTGGGGGTAAGAGATCCACTATCTCACGCACGCAAAAAAACAGTGAAAAAAATGTAAGGTAATTTGATTAAATTTAAAGAAAATTAAAAATTTTAAAATAATATTTTTCGCATTTATATTTATAAATAAATACACCAAAAAATTGTATAAAAACTAAATACCACATAGACATTAATACTACACAGTTCAGATACTATATTATTTAGTATTAATAAAATATCATATTTTTATACTAGATCAAGTATATTTTTAATACAACAATTTTAAAAGTAACTAGGTTTTTGCATAAAAAATAAATATTTTTTGAAGTCTGAAAATTTTTTAGATTCTGAAATATTGAAAACCGTTTTTATTCCTTTAAATATTTTTAAGGTTTATTGCTCCCAAGTGCCTTGCCCCACGGTAACCTTTGGTGTTTCCATTTCGTTGGCTGCCAGAGTGCAGTTTAAACAAACATTTTGGAAAACCGACAGATTGTAACGCCCCAGTGCCGCCGCCTTATCGACTGGGGGGGCGTGGCACCCCCTGCAAACCGAAAAACACAAAGTTGCATGCAACAATTTCAGAGTTTTCAGTGGGTTTCCTTGTTAACGTTAGGCAATTAAACCGTTATCGGCGACATTATAAGCCAGTAAAACAGTTGAGTAAAACCAATTAGAGCGCTTGGCCCAGACGAGATTTCGCAATAGTTTAATAACCATTTTTCAACATGATCGATTCTTGAAATTGAATTTAATTAGAGTTGAGGTACTATGACAAAATGATTAATTAAAGGCAATTCGAGACGCCCACTTGGGGCCTAAATAGATATGGGCCCAGCATATGTTCCGATCTCTCTTTCTAGATATATAGATATATATAACCCGGTACCTAGCGATCCGATCGGGCCAAGTGTCGTTGCTAATGGCTGTGGAAGCTGGCGACAAGTCTGAGCCGCTAAATTGTTGTTAATTTCCAGCCATAATTCAAGCCAAGCGCCTCATAAACAAACAACTTTGTTAACAACGAAATGGTGCAGGGGCGTACGTGCGGGGGGAGGGGCTGCTATCAGTTGCAAGTGTTGAAGTCATAAATCTGCATAATGATCATGTCGCAGCCCGTTAGTGCGTTAGCTTATTTAACGTTTAATCGCGTGTGTGAGTGGGTTGATTTGGCCAAGACAAAACAGCCGGCGAGCGAGAGAACATTTGGTGTGGAGTGTTATGAGATCTGTCATTGGTTCCTTTCACAATTTTAGAAGGGTGTTTGAGTTTGCCTAAGCTGCTGAATCAGCACAAAATTCTAGAACGAACTTGGGCAGGAATATATGTAAATCAAAAGACTTAGGCAACGAACTTGTGGAGGAATATATGTAAAACGAAAGACTTCGGCAGCGAACTTGTGAAGGAATATATGCAAATCGAAAGACTTAGGCAACGAACTTGAAAAAAATTCTAAAATAAATTTTGAATAAAACTTGAATTTACAATATTTTATGCAACTGTTTAATAGATTCTGACAAAAATATTTGGTTCATAAACTTCAATTTTTTTAAGATTTTTTTATATACTTTATTTATATATTTTATATCTATATATTTTATAACTATTTTTAAATTATTACAACGATTTTTCGCAGTTTCTTAATTAATAATCATTAAAATTTCTTATTAGTTTCTTAATTACTATTATTATTAATTTTTAAAATTATTAAAACAATTTTTTTTGATTATTATGATTATGTTTTTTATACTTATGTGTAGGATTATTTTATTATTAAAGGAAAAATAATCCTGTAAGAATAAACTTTGTCGACAACGCATTATAAAAATATTGCACACAACTTATTATTGTAAATGAAATAATCATAATATACTCTGTTTAAAGATCTGCCTTGGTGTTTTTTTATGACACACCCAAAACCATAGTTATAGACTTTCATAAATCAAATGAAAAACCGTGAAAGCTCTCCGTCACTTTCTAGACACTTTATGTTCCCCTTGCATGTGCATGTAATAACTTTATTCTAGGGCCAAAGTCACTCGCTTTCACAGCTCTGTGCGGATCTGAATCCGAATGCGAGGATTTCTCTGGCAGCTCGCCACTTTTACCCACCACCACCCAGTCATTGTCATTAGCGGTGGCCCCACAGTGGGCACTCGAGGACAGACAGACACATGTGAACAGCTCGAGTGCCACGCCCACCTGACAGCCGGCTGCCCATTGTTGACAGCGGGAAAGTTGTTGGCTTTGTCTGTCGACTTTTGCCCTTCTTTCACTCGCTGGAAAAAAAAACTGAAACTGAAGCAGAAACAGCAGCTGCCACTGAAGCCATTAGGCCCACTGTGCCGGCTCTTTTGGCCCGGTCTTTGTTTTACGGTTCATTAACGCCGCAACGCCTTAATTAAACCGAATTAGTAAAAGCGAACCGACAATTGCCGACCCACAAAACCCGCGTGATGGGATGCGGCCATTACCCGCATTTGCATAATGTTGGGGGGTATATTCTAATGTGGGGTTTTTACCTCCGTTGGGAATCCGAAAGGAGGTGCTTATTAATCGAAATGGGGCATAGTAATGGCATAATAATATCACAGGGGCTAAACGGACTACTTATTCTAATTGTCATTAATCCTTTAGCCATTCTGATGTGGGAAACTGTGGGAAATTTGCAAAGGAAATACAAGAGTATCCATATTTGGAGTATTTTTGGAGGATTTAAATATTGGTAAGCAATTATTTAAATGCGATGACATGGGGTTTTCAATTTCTTTAAGTGTATAATATCTGGAACCTGTAAGGTAGCGGTAACTAATCCAAAAATTTCTGATACTTTTACCATTCAATTGGCTTGACCTTGATGGGGAGTGGGTGGCAAACGGAAACCTTGTAGCCATCAAACGCCATAAAAACGAGATCGAAGAAGGAGAAATCAAATCATGTTCGAATTGAATCCCCAATCGTTATGCCTTCCGTTCACGGCTCAAAAAAACAACTCTATTATTCATGGGGCAAAATCGACGAAGATCGGCGAAAATCAAAGCAGCCAGCGACGTTGTCGGCGATTAAACAATAAAATAACAATTGTCGGCGGCAGAGCGGCTGTCCCGTAATGAATGAATTCGATGAGTGGATGAGTGCGGCAAATGAGTCAAGTGGCATCCACATCCACATCCATATTCACGACTGCAAGTTGCAGCTTCTGCGGACGGAACTCGTAAATCAAGTGTTTTTTGCCCGCCGATCGGTGTTTGGTGCACAAAAAACAATTGTGTGACATTTATATATGAAAGATATGGAAAATATTGAACTTAATAATTCATAAAAAACTATTCAAAATAATTACAAAATTTTGAAAAAAATTAGTATTTAAATATATCTAATCTAATATTTATTAAATATATTTTAAATCTATTTGTTTTTTCCATTTTTACAAAAGTATTTATTTATAAAATATATTGTCGTCCACATTTGAATAAAGGTAATTAAAGTTTACCAGTTTAATATATTATTATAATATTAGATGATATGTATAATATTGAATTTAATCATTAAAAAAGCGCTTTTAAAATTAGTCATTAAATCTTTCAAATAAATACTGAATATTTGATATATTCAATCTAATATATAATAAATATATTTTAAAAATCATTGGTGCTTTCTATTTTTATAAAAAATTTTTTAAGTAAGCTTTCGGATTATAGACAGATAGATATATTTCTCCATGTGCAGTGCTTGGTGTCCACTTGCCGCTCTCATGGTGATCAACACTTCGAGTGGGGGCATTAAAACGCTTAACCATTAATCGGCTCTGGCTGGACTTAATTTTCGGGAGCCTAACGATCGATGGTAAAAACAAATAAAATTGCATATATGCAAGTGCTGTTTAATTGAGGAACCGCCGATCGTGTGGCACACGCACATGCTTCATGCTTGCAACACGCCACACAGATGCGAATATATATCGGCGAGCAGCCACAGATACAGATACAGATACAGATACGGATGCCAGCCGACTCATGGAAATCTTAGGGAAATTGCAAAACATTTACTCAGTTCCAACTTCAACTTCGACTCCGATATCCGGTTGCCAGTGGGTTTTGCTGCCTGCCTCCGCCGTCCGTCGACTTATTAAATCATTTTTGCCGATTTTGCTTCGATTTTTGGTTTTTTTTCTTTCATGTTTTTTTGTTGCCTGGCATTTTTGTGCCTGGCATACAAAAGCACTGCACGCAGGAAAAGGCCAAAACGATATATGCACAGAGAGACTCTGGCAGATGCCAGAAATAATATTGCAAAATCTCAATGAACTGAAAAATAATGCAAAGGAAATGAGGCGAAGCAGAAGGGAGGAATATTACGTGAGATTGATTGCCCATTTACGGGGAGTAGATATGAAATATGAAAGCTAAGAGAGCAGGGTTTCTTAAGACATATTATGCATTTTTAATTTAAATCGTATAATGTTACCAGACTTCAAAATTTATAACCCTGCAGCCTTGGATTTGTTCACCCGATTAAAATTTCCCTCAATAGTTTTCTTAATTTTGTGCAAAATTTTATTTTTTGTATAATTTGTTTTTACTATAAGTTTTGCAAAAATGGTCAAAAATTAAAATGGCGAACTGTTCTGAGCAGATAACAACCTAATAATTAACATTGGTGCACTTTCCGCCTGATTTAGGAAATTTAAAAATTTTATATTTTTTCGATTTTTTTGTAAGGGGTAACATCACAATTTTTTGCGAAAAATTTCAAAAAAATAAAAATTTTTGCTGGAAATGCCAAGTTGTAGATAATTTAACTACGAGTTCGGAAAGGTATGACACTTCATATTTGGGCAATTATTTCCATTTTGATGGCAAAAATACTGATTTTTTTATTGGCGCAAAATGAGGATTTCGATTTTTGGCAAAAATGTGATTTTTCGAATAATTTCTTTTTTCTCTCAATTTTGCAAAAATGGTCCGAATTTAAAACGGCGAACTGTTCTGAGCAGATAACAACCTTATAACTAACATTAGTGCACTCTCCGGCTGATTTGGGAAAATTAAAAATTTTTCAAATTTTCGATTTTTTTGTAAGGGGTTGTTACACAATTTTTTGAAAAAAATTTCAAAAAAATAAAATTTTTTTCTGGAAATGCCAAGTTTTAGATAATTTAACTACGAGTTCGGGAAGGCATGTCATTCCATATTTGGACAATTATTTCTATTATAATGGCAAAAATACTGATTTTCTCTTTTAATGCTTTTGATCTGTCAAAAATCATACTACAACTTTGTAGCGATTCAGCAATTGTGAGCAACGCCCAAAACTACTTAAGAAATCTACATAACCACTTGTTTACACCTGTTTCATTGATAAACCCAAAGAGTAATCTGTTTGTGAGCAGGGCAAAAGTGTATTTCAAAGTGCCTGCGCCGCTCTTAAGAAGCAAAGTCCACTCGAAACGTAGGCCAAACAACGCCAAGTGTTGACCAACATTTGACTAATTAACACATCACAGTCAACTGGGTGCGACGACGGTCAGCACTCGATAAATGGGTCAGTCGGTGCTCACACGGTTCGCCTAATGTACATTTGATGTACTGGGCAAATGGCAAGCTGGCAAACTGGCTTATTTGTCATTTCTTCTCTTAATGCGGCAATTAGTGGAACGGAAGGCAGCGGATGGACGCGCATCCAGATGGATGGTGACAATCGCCAGGTGTTGCATCGAAAGCATCCGAAAGCATCCAAAGCCAAAAAAGCGAAGCTGGCGAAACTGTCGATTTCCGCCTTTCGCCTGTGAAAACGTTGTGGAAATCGTAGAACCTGCTGCCTCCGCTTATAAATCCCCTAATTAAAAACGTAATTACGCTCGGGATTGGTTTTTTGTGCCGGCAGCGTGCTTTTCATTACCATTCTTGTAGCTTTTAAATTACGTATACAATGTGTGCCAGAGATCTGTGGATTATTGCCTCAGATGATTGAATTTTGTGGTAAATTCTTGGGTTATAATTGGTTTTGTAAACAGAGATAATTAATCGAGAAGAATGAGGTTTGGAAATTGGGTATTTGTATTATGAATTTTATTTTACCAATTTTTATAAATGTTGACCAATTTTTTTGGACCAATTTTGTTGACCAATTTTTTTTTCAGTTTTTACCATATTTTTCCCTGTTGTTTTCCCCTTACTAAAAAATGCTCTATAAAAACTGAATATTTTGCACTAAAAGTAAGTAAAATTAAGTAAAAGATACCATAGCATTGATTTGGCTAATTTTAAATATCTTTTCTATCTTTTACCTGAACTTCTTGTAACATCTAACCTTTACTGATTACGCTTAGTTCTATTTATCAACAAAGTTTCATATCTACAGCTTGCTTTTATTCGATAATAATTGTCCACTATTTCTCTAATCTCTTGCAGTTCGTTGATTGACGGTCAGAACGCCGCGTCATGTTGTTGCTGCCAACGGAAATATGTCCAGCAGCAACAACAGCAACAGCAACAACGATAAACAACACAAAAAGTTGCCCAACGAAAAGTAATTTGCGAAAATCATAAAAAAGTAGCGTAAATAACTCCCGGCTCAGCGAGATTCAAGTGGAGCAAAACGCTAGCAAGCGAAAAGCACAAAAGGCCAAGCGCAAAAGTAGCCAGAAAATTGCTGGAAATCTTTTGGTTCACACCAAAACAAGAAACCCCAGAAATAAGAACGATATTCAAGAACAACCAGAGCAACAACAATAGCAAAATAGCAAAAGCAGCAAGTGTCGCCGTTTTCTTAGGCACAAAAACCATTCTGTGATATCTCAAGACCCAAAGGTGAGTTGCACGAAACTATTTTTGCTGGCGTTTGGTTTGCAAAGAGTTTCCAAAAAGGAAATCAAAGGTGGAAATAAAAACACTTGGCCCGCGGAAACGGAAATGCATTAACCTTTAGCCATCAAGGTGGTAAAGATTGAAAACTCGAAGGTGGGAATGCAATATAAAGTGAGCATTTACTTGGTTAGACATTTAATGCCAAAGCTAGTGGATATATGATATGATATAAAATCAATTCTACCTTATTTCATATGATATATGATTCAAACATATCAAATTAATATTTTATCACATCAGTTATAAAATACTAAATCTAGTATTTTGTAAACAAATAATGAAATATAAGATAATATCAAAATGATATTAATGACTTGACCTTTACAAAATATAATATGATCGTTTTTTAATCTTTTTGTGTTGATACCAGATAATTTATCAAATTAATGAATAAATGATCGTGTTTTATGGCTTCATTATTGGCTGTTGGTAACTAATGATACATTCTTGCCACACAAACACCTAATTGTATAAATTCATAATTCCCACTTTCATTCCATAGATCAACAGCCAATCCCATTTTTCAGTCCCCATTTTGTTCTCCAGTGAGTTTCCTGCTTAGATTTTATCGCACTGGTTGTCCCTCATGCGACATGATCGCATTTTGATCGGTCCCACTGGCGATATACATACCCATATAGTAATTAGTCGATCATGTTGCGTCCCCAACCTGACGGTGGGTGTAGCTGGCTTTTGTAATTGGAAGTGGGAACCGAACGGCATTGCAGAAAAAGTGTGTTGACAATGACAGCCATGGGGATGCACTGTGAGAAAACCAGGACAAGTGTTCCATAAAATATGGAAACTTCTAAGTTTATTTCCAATAATAATTTCTTTAGTGTTCTTATCTTCGGGAAACGTTAAAAAGTTTAGGAATACTTACTTGAGATATTTTATTTTATGTTCACATTTGTTTTTATTATTATAATTTATTTGTTTTTTAATTTTTTTTTTTTCCTTTTTTTTTTCTTTTTTTTTCTTTATTTTTAACATTATTTTTCCAAAAAAACATACTTATTTACGTATATTTCCTAGGAAAGTATTACCATTTTTTGTTTTTAATAAAGTCAAAGAAAAAAACATATTTTTTGCTGTGTAGAAACCACATTCTTCGCCCGTCGTTGACAATTAGAGAGCGAATTATGCTAACTAAAAACTAAATCGCGCAACACACGGCTCGACGGGAGGCCCTCGAGATCGCGATCGAGGCGGAGATCGGGGCGTGGCCATATAGTCGATTGATCCAATCCGATCCATTCCAGATCGACGTTGCATAAGTGCGGTTGGGCAATTTTCATTGGCTTTTGCTGAACTGAATTGAGCCGCCAAGTGAGTGGCAATTATAATTATAGATTATCGAGTGAAAATTCGGTACGAAATTCGAGTTTCCCGCGGAGGCCACATTTTATTTTGTGGGTGGGTGGTCGTCGGGTGGCTGGGTGGTGGTGGAAAAACCTGTGGAAATGTGTCACTTGGCTGTTGTCGCCCCATTGCGTCACGGTAGTTAAAAGGTGTCAATCACCGGCCGAAGCCGACCAGCAACATGCAACATGCAACGCGCAACATGCAATATGTGTTGCATGTCTCGCTTGCCCCGCCGGGCAATTCGATTTCGGGGGAGCTCGCTCAAAACTACGTGATTCATTTGCGGTTTCAGGTGGGAACATGGAATTTTGGGGTCTAGGTGTCACATCAATGGGACAAGCCGAAAATGGGAATAAACTGGGATGAAAGTGAACTAAAGACTTTGATTTACTCAGAAAATACCAACATTTACAGCCTAAATGAGCCATGATATCGATTCTGTTCCCATAAAATCGTAGCAAATGCTGGCGCCCTTTTCGCTTGAACTAGCGGCACACGAACCGAATGGCTTTATAAGTAGGAACCACAGAGTTCGTAAACTATATATACACTGGAAAAAAAATAGCAAAAGATCACATTGATGTGTGTATATTTTTAAAGATCAAGTTATTCATATCATTTTATTATGAACAAATAGTATGTTTATCTTATTTTTTATTATTTGTTAAAAAAATACCAGATTCAGTATTTTATAACTGATATGATAAAATATTAAGTTGATATGTTTGAATCATACATTTGACATTTTTTATTTTTATTGATATGAAATAAGGTAGAATTGACCATATATATATTTTTTTTGATACGAATAAAGATGATTTTTATCTTGATTTTCATTATTTGGTTGAAATACTAGATTTGGTATTTTATAAATCATATGATAAAATACCAGGTTCATATGTTTGAATCAAAAATGTAAAATTTTTTATTTTATTAACATGAAATAAGGTAGAATTGACCCCATTTTATATCGAGTTTGTTTTCTGTGCACCTACATAAGTTTATAGTTGAGCTAAGTAGGCAGCTTGTCATTAGGGCAAAGTCATGATGGGAATCGGAAACCGTGGAAGGGGGCGTATTGGGGGAATGGCCAGCCACGACGAGGGGCATTCTCTGCACTTTGCATAATAAAGTTGTTTGCTTTGGTTTTGTGCTGCACGCTTCCCACGCCCAGTTCCCCCCAGTTATATCCCCCAATTCCGAATCCGAATCCAATTCCAGCGATTTGCCCCTCTAATCAAGTGATTTTTAACTGCTTGTTTCGCGCTGCGACTGCAATTTGGGACTGCAGTTTTGGGACACGCCCGATATTGCCTGCCATCAGTCGAGTGACACAAGATTCCGCCTAATTGAGGGTCCAATGCGGCGTATGCGCAATCCGTGGAGTGTCTATTCAAGATTACGCATACGCCGCATACGTCGGAAGACGGGAAAAAATTCCAACTCAAAATTGTAACACAAAGCCAGCGGACTCCCTCATAATTGCATCACTCGGCAGGCTGATCAATCAACCCGCAACTATAATAAACAAAAAAAACAAAAAACCCCCTCTACACAACCGAAAAAAGCAGTAAACTCAGAAATACCACATTTTAAATCAATGAATATTTTGTAAACATCTCTCGTTGTTGTTGCTGGCCCAGTTACGCGCCGAGCATAACTTTACCCATAATAACAACGACGACGGACTCTCGCTTTCACACCAGACCCCACGGAATACAGAATGAAATATATCTACCCATACAGTCGGGTCCAGAAAAATAGTTGTCCCGGGTCTAGGGAAAACATAAAAAATATAATATATAATGTACATATTATAATGTATAAGAATATAAATAATTTTCTGTTTGGTTAAGGTTCTACAAATCAAATATTTAATACAAATATTTTTTTTTAATTTCCAAATCAAGTTTTGAATAAAAATTTTTTTTTTTGATTATCTTGAATTTTTTTGTTCAGTAAATGTTTCAAATATTTCCCATATCAAAATAGGTTTGCTCTTTCAATATCTAAAATTTTCCATTTGTTTTTTTTTTTCAATGCATGATACTTATTATTTTGGACTCTGCTGTGAATATACCTAAAGCCAGTTGATGTCTTGGGTTGGTTAATGCGCCGACTGCCGCTTGATATTCGTTGCCAATAAACAGAAACCAACGAAAGACTTAAGATTATACTTCATAAAAAATTGTTAAGAGCTTACGCAAAGCCAGGAAGTAGCAGCCTCACATGATACCCTGCAGAAACAAGGGGTATTCACTAGATCTTACATAAATATTTAATTACAGAAATTCCGGGCATACAAAAAAATGTATTTAAGTAAATTGTTCTTCATAAACAATTTGGGAAAACAATTAATTTAAAAAAGATTAATTGAACAAGATTTTGAAGATTCCTCAAACTAGAATGCAAATACTTGATTTAAGAACGTTGTTTTACTTGATGAATTATCTCTGTGTACAAGAATCCGAATTTCCTTTACTCAATTACTGGGCGAATGTTTGAGGTTATATTTAAAAATGAATTCATATTTTATTAGGAAAGGCAATGAGTAACGATAATTATCGTTTATCGATTATAATCGTTAAGAACTTTAAATTGCGTTATCTAACACTTAAGATCCCAATGTGTGTGGGGTATTTCGGTATTTCGTTGCATTGCCCCTGATATTGTTGCCATTTTGTTACTCTTTTTTTTGTTACCTTAATTATTCACCATAAATTCAGCGAGCAAGTGGCGTCCAAGAAAAGTAAAGCGCGGCAAATTGTTGCACAACTAAATCGCATTTATTTCAAATTCCAGACCATTGCGAGCGCCGCTCAACGAAAGGTATCAACGTGAAACAACAGCGCAAATATTTCGCTTTGGCGGCTAAATAAATATATGTATGCAAACCGAACGAACGGGGACCTGTAGTGCATGTCCCAACATCGGAGATGGGGGGAGTACGGGGTCTCGAGGGGTTCCCGATATCCAGATATCCAGGGTAGTTCGCCCCCACAGTGACGCCTCGTGGCGGTTTTCGTTTTCATGTTTTTCTCTGCCTTGTATTTTCCTGTCTCTGATTTTGGCCCGCGATAACCGAGTGACTTACTTTTCGCCATGTTAAGACCTCGATTTGGATTTTAGTTTTGGCTGAGCCTCAGGTGCAATTTTGAATATATATAAAAAAATATATTTTAAAAAAATATTAAAGAAAAATGCTTTTCAAAAAATATTTAAAAAAAATTTAAAAAACATATTTTCAAAAAAAATTTAAAAAACATATTTAAAAAAAAGACTTAAAAATACTTAAAAAACAATATTTAAAAAGTATTAAAAAATAGGAAGTTATTGTTCTAAAACATTCAGCTCTACACAACAAAAAATTTAACAAAAGATTAGATTGAAATGTGTAAGTTTATTATATATTTTCTTAAAGATCCAGTTTTTTAAATAATTTTGATATGAATAAAGATAATTTTTATCTTATTTTTCATAATTTGTTCAAAAAATACTAAGTTTGGTATTTTTAAAATGAAACAACTGATATGATAAAATATCAAGTTGATATGTTTGCATCATAAATTTGACATTAATCATAGTAAATAAGCTAGAACTGATCCTATTTCATATCGAATTGCTGTGCTTTAAGCATAATTCATTCAACAATGGCCGGCACCATAAAATGTTACAATCCATAAAGCATCGCACCTTTCCATTCCTATCGATCATCGAGCATCGGGGCGATTAACCTTCACTCCCATTCAGAGTGTTAGCTACGCCCAACCAGAGTTACAGCATATTAATTCGAATTGCACAATTCCACGGAAAATTTCTTTCTCCGCTCCAAATCCCCCTAACGAAATTTCATATATTTTTGATTAGCATTTAAATTTAATTTGGGGACTTATTGTCATTCGACTCCGCTCCGCTACTTCTATTGTTCTTTGGCCAGCTATTAATTGGAGCACAGCGTTCGTTGACTTGTTCTAAAGTCCCATCTGGTATTATCCACCCCCCAAAAGCAACTGAAATCGGAAGCAGAAAGTACCAGCCACCAGTTCCAATTTGAATTGTGTCGCGTTACGAAGTGTTGCGGAAATAAAGTTGGTTAACTAGATTTTTTCAAAAACCGAGAACAGCCAAAGGAATGTCTGAGAAATAATTCAAAAAACTTAACAAGAACAATTAGATAATGTTGAGCAAAACAAAAAAAACCGAACAGCGGGCGAAAAAAAAGGATTTGAGTCCAATTTAATCTATGACACCATCGCCCCAAACTGCTTTCAAATAAACTAATTAAATTTAAGTAAAGCAACGGGCGCAGCAACAACAAAGAATTATTTATTGCCAATGGCCAAAGACAACAACGTTGCCTTTCATTCAAAAGCACAAAAAGCACAAAGGCCTACGAGAAACAAAATGTGCAAGAAAGGCGGTCTCTTTTTTTTTTGGTGGAACCGAACTGGGATACCCTTGAATTGAGTTTCGCATTCGAGGTTCTGGCTTAATGCGCTTTTGAGAGCACCTGTTGGAAAATAATATAATATTAAACAAAAGTCTATATCATAACTAATTTTTTACACATTTTACATAAGACAAAATATATATTCTATAATATTTAGTATAAAATTAATACTACAGAGTTTAAATACTATACTATTTAGTATTTTTAAATACCTCACTTTTATACTGAATCTAGTATATTTTGAATACAACGAGTTTTAAGAATTAAACAATTTTTTTTGGTGTATAGTGTAAAAAGTTATACAAGTTTTTGTTTTTAATTAAACTGTTAAATTTGTGCTGTAAACTTAAGCTACAAAAATAGTGATGGTGCTTTCGGTTTTAGTTTTTTTTTCGTAATTTTCTTTACCTTTCTTAAGCTAAAATATATATTATTTTTTATCAAATTAAACCCCATAATCGCATGCCGAATAGTGCCGAATTTGAAAATGAAGCCACTTTGTAGTACACTCGTTGCGGTTATGAAAAATGCCTCCGAGTGGCTGGCGGCGACTCCAAGGCTTGGCCTGGAACGTGGTCGCCTCTATGACGAATCTCTGGTGAACCAGGGGAACCGGGGGATCTGAGGCGTTCAGTGGATCAGGCACTACAGGCACCGTTAGACACCGACCACTGCGCACGCGAACAGTTTTCATTATTTACTGTTTATGATACTCTACGCCCAAAGCGAACTATAGAACAGGGGTATACTAACTAAGTTATACAATAAGTTGATAAATAAGAAAGAAGAAATAAGAAGAATAAGAAAGAATTTTATTAAGTTTTAAAGATCAACGAGTTTGTACGCATATCATTTTTACATTAATAAACATTTTTATTAATGGTATTTATCTTTATTGGTTTATAAATACTACATTTGGTATTTTAAAATAAATAATATGAAAAATGCTTGAATTGATCCTATTTCATATCGATTTTACAGGCTCTTAAACGAAATTTTTAATAATGTAATTTTTCAAGATTCAGGTTTTATGAAAGAACATTTATGTAGGGAAAATATTCATGAAATATTGCAATATATCAACTCCCCTGATTTAACCTGTTGAGGGTATTTAATCTTGGCTTTTTCTGTCGCTGGCTTTTTGTTTTAACTCCGTTTTTGATTGCCAAACAACAATTTGGCAGCCGTTGCTGGTTCTACGAATAAAATGAAAATGAAAACAAAAGCAAAGCCGAAGTGGAGGCTGAAATTGGAGCGCAGTGGCCAGGCGCAAGGCACACGATACAACGCATTCCTAGCGAAGTCCAGTCCAAGTCCAGTTTTTGGCTTAGCTTTAGTTTCAGACTCTGTTTCGGTTTCGGTTACAATTTTTGTTTTTTTGTTGGCTTCGAATCACGTTCCATTTGATTGTTTCAGTTTTTTTTTGTTTTATTGCACTTTGCATTGTTTTTTTTCGGGGTTTGGCAACTGCGCCCAACAACAAAAATGCTTTAAGCTTGGCGCCTGCACTTGTGGGCGCCAATAAAAAAAAGGAAATACATATACACCGAAAAAAATATGTAAGAAAAGGGTTTAATTCAATAATATATTTAATACCAAAGCCTATACGATTAATGTCAAATTTATGTTTGAAACTTATCAATTTGGTATTTAATTTTATAATTTTATATTTTTATAAAATACCAAAAGTTAGTATTCTAACGAATACTGCAAAATAAGATATTTATTCATATCAAAATGAAATGAACATGAGTTATAAAATAGCAGAATGTAATATTTTTCTTTATTCATATAAAAATGATATGAATAATCTGATCTTTAAAAAATATAAAATTGACATGCACATATCAATCTGATCTTTGGTCAATTTGTTTCTCTGCATATGTTTAGATACCAATGAATAAAAACGGTGGAAAAAAGTCTTCAACCTGTCGCGTTTTTGGTCAATTAGCCACGGCGCGTATGAGTAATGCCCAGCGACAAGAAGTCGAGGGAACTACAAAGAGCAAAAGTAAAATGTTATTTATGATTCGATTTCTTCAAAGCGCCGTCCTTGATTTCGCTTTTGGCATTTTCGGGGCGTCGAAAGTGACGGGCCGAGTTGGCATCGAATTGGAGTTGGAATTGGAATTGGATTGTATTAAATTGATGGGCGGACAAGCCTAGGTTCTCTCGGCCATTCAAGTGGCGTAAAAAATAGACATAAAGCGTCTTAAAGGTTTAATTGGAGGTACACTTTAATGGAGAAATCGATATTTATTAAGGAATTGCAGTTGTTTTACAGAAAAAAATACCATGTCAACTTGATATTTTATTATATCAGTTATACCATTTTAAAATACCAAATGTAGTATTTTTTTAACAAATAACTTATCTAAATATTAAAAAAATTAAAACAAATATAATATATCAATATGATCTTTTTTTTAATTTTTTCTGTATATTAATTATACATATATCTCTATTTTAAAAAAATCTTAAAATAAAATATATTAAAAAAAAATATATAAAATATATTAAAGTATATTATTCAATCGATTTCTTCTGCCTTGCGGCTTGATTTAATTTTCCTATGTTGTGAACATTATTTTCTCGCCTTTTCCTATTTGTAATTATGCAATCGAGCGGCTAAAAATTCACGTACTTACCACTGAAAATCGCACCCCTCTCTCTTCTGTTTTCCCAACGATGCGCTCAAGTGCATCGCAAAAAAACGATTTTGACTTCAGGTTTTTTCGTTTGTCTTCTTTTTTGTTTTTTTGTTGCAAACGACGCGTGCTTAAAAGTTTACGGCGTGTTTTTGTTATTGTTATCTGCTCATTCATGTTAATTAACCGCTCGCAACAACAACAAAAACGATTGTGAGCGGTTTTGCCATTTCTCGCTTCTTTTTGTTGCTATTTCCAATTGATTAACGGCTGAATGAGCCAGCTTTTGAGTCATTGTTTGCAGGGATTTTTGGGAGAACGAAAGGAATTTGCTAAAAACAATACTATATTGAAATTAATTACAAGACTAATTTCTTACAGACATTCTTACATTCTCACATTTTTGTCAAAAATCTAAATTTTCATTTTCCGCTAATAAAAAAATAGGTTTATTGAATATAAATATAAAAATAATTTCCCAAATATGGAATGGCATACCTTCATAAACTCGAAGTTAAATTCTCTATAAATTGACATTTCAACTTAAAATTTTTTTCAAAAAAATTGCGACCCAACCCCTTAAAAAATTGATTTCCAAAAAAAATCAGTTTTTTTCGCATAAAACTTCACTATTTTCGCCACAGAAACGGAAATAATGGCCCAAATGGGGAATGTGATACCTTCCTGAACTCGTAGTTAAATTATCTAAAACTTGGCATTTAAGAAAAGGAAATTTAGATTTTTTGATTTTTTTTCAAAAAATTGCGACCCAACCCCTTAAAAAATTGATTTCCAAAAAAAATCAGTTTTTTTCGCATAAAACTTCACTATTTTCGCCACAGAAACGGAAATAATGGCCCAAATGAGGAATGAGATACCTTCCTGAACTCGTAGTTAAATTATCTAAAACTTGGCATTTAAGAAAAGGAAATTTAGATTTTTTGATTTTTTTTCAAAAAATTGCGAACCAACCCCTTAAAAAATTGATTTCCAAAAAAAATCAGTTTTTTTCGCATAAAACTTCACTATTTTCGCCACAGAAACGATAATAATGGCCCAAATGGGGAATGTGATACCTTCCTGAACTCGTAGTTAAATTATCTAAAACTTGGCATTTAAGAAAAGGAAATTTAGATTTTTTGATTTTTTTTCAAAAAATTGCGACCCAACCCCTTAAAAAATTGATTTCCAAAAAAAATCACTTTTTTCGCATAAAACTTCACTATTTTCGCCACAGAAACGGAAATAATGGCCCAAATGGGGAATGTGATACCTTCCTGAACTCGTAGTTAAATTATCTAAAACTTGGCATTTAAGAAAAGGAAATTTAGATTTTTTGATTTTTTTTCAAAAAATTGCGACCCAACCCCTTAAAAAATTGATTTCCAAAAAAAATCACTTTTTTCGCATAAAACTTCACTATTTTCGCCACAGAAACGGAAATAATGGCCCAAATGGGGAATGTGATACCTTCCTGAACTCGTAGTTAAATTATCTAAAACTTGGCATTTAAGAAAAGAAAATTTAGATTTTTTGTATTTTTTTTCAAAAAATTGCGACCCAACCCCTTAAAAAATTGATTTCCAAAAAAAAATCAGTTTTTTTCGCATAAAACTTCACTATTTTCGCCACAGAAACGGAAATAATGGCCCAAATGGGGAATGTGATACCTTCCTGAACTCGTAGTTAAATTATCTAAAACTTGGCATTTAAGAAAAGGAAATTTAGATTTTTTGATTTTTTTTCAAAAAATTGCGACCCAACCCCTTAAAAAATTGATTTCCAAAAAAAATCAGTTTTTTTCGCATAAAACTTCACTATTTTCGCCACAGAAACGGAAATAATGGCCCAAATGGGGAATGTGATACCTTCCTGAACTCGTAGTTAAATTATCTAAAACTTGGCATTTAAGAAAAGGAAATTTAGATTTTTTGATTTTTTTTCAAAAAATTGCGACCCAACCCCTTAAAAAATTGATGTCCAAAAAAAATCACTTTTTTCGCATAAAACTTCACTATTTTCGCCACAGAAACGGAAATAATGGCCCAAATGGAAAATGTGATACCTTCCTGAACTCGTAGTTAAATTATCTAAAACTTGGCATTTAAGAAAAGGAAATTTAGATTTTTTGATTTTTTTTCAAAAAATTGCGATCTATCCCCTTAAAAATTTGATTTCCAAAAAAAATCACTTTTTTCGCATAAAACTTCACTATTTTCGCCACAGAAACGGAAATAATGGCCCAAATGGGGAATGTGATACCTTCCTGAACTCGTAGTTAAATTATCTAAAACTTGGCATTTAAGAAAAGGAAATTTAGATTTTTTGATTTTTTTTCAAAAAATTGCGACCCAACCCCTTAAAAAATTGATTTCCAAAAAAAATCACTTTTTTTCGCATAAAACTTCACTATTTTCGCCACAGAAACGGAAATAATGGCCCAAATGGAAAATGTGATACCTTCCTGAACTCGTAGTTAAATTATCTAAAACTTGGCATTTAAGAAAATGAAATTTAGATTTTTTAATTTTTTTTCAAAAAATTGCGATCTATCCCCTTAAAAATTTGATTTCCAAAAAAAATCACTTTTTTTCGCATAAAACTTCACTATTTTCGCCACAGAAACGGAAATAATGGCCCAAATGGGGAATGTGATACCTTCCTGAACTCGTAGTTAAATTATCTAAAACTTGGCATTTAAGAAAAGGAAATTTAGATTTTTTGATTTTTTTTCAAAAAATTGCGACCCAACCCCTTAAAAAATTGATTTCCAAAAAAAATCACTTTTTTTTCGCATAAAACTTCACTATTTTCGCCACAGAAACGGAAATAATGGCCCAAATGGGGAATGTGATACCTTCCTGAACTCGTAGTTAAATTATCTAAAACTTGGCATTTAAGAAAAGGAAATTTAGATTTTTTGATTTTTTTTCAAAAAATTGCGACCCAACCCCTTAAAAAATTGATTTCCAAAAAAAAATCACTTTTTTTCGCATAAAACTTCACTATTTTCGCCACAGAAACGGAAATAATGGCCCAAATGGAAAATGTGATACCTTCCTGAACTCGTAGTTAAATTATCTAAAACTTGGCATTTAAGAAAAGGAAATTTAGATTTTTTGATTTTTTTTCAAAAAATTGCGATCTACCCCCTTAAAAATTTGATTTCCAAAAAAAATCAGTTTTTTTCGCATAAAACTTCACTATTTTCGCCACAGAAACGGAAATAATGGCCCAAATGGGGAATGTGATACCTTCCTGAACTCGTAGTTAAATTATCTAAAACTTGGCATTTAAGAAAAGGAAATTTTGATTTTTTGATTTTTTTTCAAAAAATTGCGACCCAACCCCTTAAAAAATTGATTTCCAAAAAAAATCACTTTTTTTCGCATAAAACTTCACTATTTTCGCCACAGAAACGGAAATAGTGGCCCAAATGGGGAATGTGATACCTTCCTGAACTCGTAGTTAAACTATCTAAAACTTGGCATTTAAGAAAAGGAAATTTAGATTTTTTGATTTTTGTTCAAAAAATTGCGATCTAACCCCTTAAAAAATTGATTTCCAAAAAAAATCAGTTTTTTTCGCATAAAACTTCACTATTTTCGCCACAGAAACGGAAATAATGGCCCAAATGGGGAATGTGATACCTTCCTGAACTCGTAGTTAAATTATCAAAAACTTGGCATTTAAGAAA